>OY728163.1:1948070865-1950570865 GCA_963277665.1 Viscum album
TAGTTCAAAACCTAGAGTGAAAACTCCATGATCACTGTCATCCCAGATGGCGCTCATTTGAGAGATACACTACATCGGGTCTCATTCAAACATCTCGGATGCTCACATGAGAGATCACACTCCTCAAGTATCGTCATTGAGGAAACATCGCTTAAACAATATAAACACCAAACTCCTGGTATAGGGGATCACTCCTAGGGTCAGCTAGGGGATACCACAACCCGATGTAGAATTTATAGATCTCACATATAGAGGGTCACTACCAGGATCCTCTAGGGGATACCAAAACCTGATCTGTCATTCGTAGATCTCACAGATACGGGATCACTTCCTGGATCTGCTGGGGGAAACCACAACCCGATCAGGCGCTCGATCGAAACACACCACTCAGATAGAGGAGAATCACATGTGTCACGACGGTCATGATGATACTGAAACCATATTTTATACATCTCGTGTTGTAGGGGATCTAACTGATGATGCAACAACCCAACAGAAATCATGCACTGAGTAGGCGATCATATAACCAACGATTTACAGTGGTTTAAAGAACAATTGGAAAATCTGGGCCGGACCACCGCCTGCCTCACTGGAAACCACCACGCAGCCACTGGAATCCACTGTGCAAGAGCTGGAATCTGCCGCGCCACCGCCGTCCTTGCCAGAATCTGACATAGCCACTGCCAGAATCTGGGTTTTCCATCAGAAAACTTCCAGGAGCCACTAGAATCACCTCGGTGCTCCAAATTTAGATTCGTAACATGTTTCGGAAAGCTCAGGACCCAACCTACACAACCCCTATAATGATTTGAAGCAAAAAATGCATATATAGGAGATGTGACTTCAATATTCAAACTGCTTATCTTTTGGAGGAATGCCGACGCTTTGCACGCTTTACTGCTGCTGTTGCATGATTCGGGAGCGTTCATCGTCAAGATATGAGACCGACGACACTTCGTTTGCTCGATTTGGCTGATCGGTGGCAATGAACGAAGAAGGAGAGGGCTGCTGCATGTACACATGGGGGAGATAATATGAGAAAAATGTTATTTTAAAACAACTATCAGCTCAAATTCCTGGTCCGACCGACCACCCGACCCAACACCGTGTGCCGACAAAAATTAGGTCACCCCTAGGGTAAACGCAATGTTAGGAACGAAACGACATGCTTAGAATTGTGATCCATTAATCTGTTCAGAATTTATTCGTGCTGACGCTGATAAAGAAACTTTTCAATTTATTTAAGAAAATTCCACTGTTGGCTTTTCTCATAGCAGGCCCGCACATGAAGTGTTTACCCTTCGCCTAGGGTAAACAACACGCACCAGACGCAACTGTGCCCTCAGATTCCCATTCTGAGCTACTATTTAGGAGATAAATCATTCTTTCCTCCACATAGTATAAAAAATACTTACGATTTTTATAAAATAAATTCTGAGCACACCGTGCCTCAGAATTGCACGTCATCTTCACGCCTAGCTCTGGAATTATTCATAGAAATATTACAGAGTCTGAGGGGGCCAAAACCCAAGTCACTACTCACATTACATTGTGGGATGATCATATAGTGTTGGGATGAAAATATTGATTAAAGATAATGAAAGATCAATTCATCCCATAAAAGAATATATTCTCTAGTCTGAGGATCTATTATATATACATTTTTCGTATTCCGGAAATCCATAAATTTAAAAATTCAATTTTCTTTTTAAAAAAGAAAAATAATTGAAATTATTTATTTTAAAAGGGAATCAATAAAATTAAATTATCCTCGATTTTTTATATAGGTAAAATAATATTTATCTCATGAAATGGAATGGTCACTCTATAGTTTAAATTACACTAGAAAATCCCAAAAAAAATTTGAATCAATTTAAGAAGGAGTTAGGGAATGTGATATAAAAATGGTGTTTTTTTTGGAACTTCATAACGAATTAATATCTATCCCACTAAAGGGAATAAAAACATGTATAGTTTATTAACACAATTAAAATATATTTTATAGGGTTTTAAACATATCCTTTAAAATAATAAACTAATTATTAGGTCAATAAAAAGGAAAACATATATAATAATTCCATGAATATAGAATATTCAATGTAATTTAATTTTATATAGAAATATAATATTTAATAAATATTTATTCATAAAAGTAGAAACACTCTATACTATTTTAGGTAATGTAAGGAAAACCATTTTTGTTCATTTTATGGTAATGTGAAAATGGGAAATGTTAGATTGCAATGAATCTGATCTTTTCTGAGAACACAATAATTAAACCACTAAAAACACAAATCCCAAAATGGTATATAAATAATCAGTGTATATTATGTGGTAACTATTTACAAGAAACCCTATATATATAAGAATAGTAATAGATAGTCTAGAACTACGTGGAGATAACCAATTATACGTGGTAAGTTGATTTTTCTTCACAAAATATGATTAGGTCTTACAAAGTTGTTATCCAGGTTATATATGGATCCGTATCAGGTAGATTTTAGTGTAGAGTAGGATAGTCATGCTCCAATAACACCTAATATTACAATATTATTTGTGAAAACCCATGAGAGAATTATGGTTATGGAGGTAATATATTACCTTATCCAAATGAATGGTTTTTAGATTTAAAGGGGAAAATGGATCACACACTGGGGAAAATTATAGAAATATTTTAACAATTGTGAATACTTTCTAATAGTTCAAGAATTTAATTTATTAATGTTTTCATTGATCGTATTAGTAATACAAAGGGTGGATTTTATAATTATAGGTGTTTAATTTTATATTTTAAGTTAATAGGGCTTTTAATATAATGTACATTGGATTAGATATCCCCTTAGGGGCAAGACCATGGTAAAATTATGCAATTCTTTTTAGAAATGAAATGTTGGTGAAATTGGATAACATACCCAATTTAGGTATCTTTATTAAAAGTTATTGGTTAGAAAATAAGGACTTTAATAAAAACCTCATTGGTTTAAAGAGTTTGTGTAATATATAATCTTTATTAATGTTGGCTCATAATATTATTTTGTGGGGAGACATTACCATGATTTATAATTTTGACCTTAGGAAAGTGTAATTTCATAATGGTATTATCCATGATACATTAATATAGAAAAAATTCACAAATATAATTCCATCTCCCTCGGGTTTTGATTTATAAATTATCATTGGGTGTTTACTCTTGTTTTGAATGATTGATAAGATGAGATACAAAAACCCAGTTAAACATCTTCCATGTATTATCTCTTTATATACATTTCTTTCTTATGTCATGTAAGAAGATGAAAATCATATTTATCAGAAAATGATATTGTTTCACCAATCATTAATCAGAGTATGAATCGATCATGTGATTGATTTCATATAATCATTCACGATGAAATAAAATAATTAATCTAAAGAAATAATTTAATGTTTAATTAATTTAATAATCCTTATATTATCTATTTTATAATGTGTCAAATCTTGATAACACCACTTCAAATCAGATCTGAATGACTAATTATTTAGAAATATATTGTGAATTTGGTAACACTTAATAGAATATCACAACCACATTTTTATATAACTTATCTCCCAAATATTTTGTAATAACCACTACAATAACACCTTAATTAATGTTTTTTTCACATAGAAATTTATTTTCCATTTTTTTTACATTTATGTCAATATAATTTTAGGTTTATTGATTCATTTTATTATTCAAGTGTAATGTAGATTTCTAATTATTGAATAAATTTGTTTTTAGTATTTTGTATAATGATAATAAATAGTAAATTCAGTGACAATTTCATAAATGATGAATAGGATCCATATAATATTCATAATATTATACTCTCACTAACACATCACCATATTTGAAAAGTTTTTTGATGAATTTTTATTATGTGTGTAAAATAAAATATGTTGTAAAAGAAGGTTCTATTTTAATAAATAAATAATTTACTTTGTATTTAATTTTAATCCTATTTTCCAAGTATATATCTTCTTATAGTCTTCATTGGAAAGTTAATTCCATTTTTATATGGGTTATTACATGTCTGTTAATAATTATAATAATATCTATATTTTGAAAACCAATATGTATTTAAATATTCTTAAATTATATATTATAAATTGTTAGTATCATAAATTTCAAAATTATTGAATTATCTATATTATTATTATTATTATTTTAATTTTATGATTAATATATATTGATATTAATAATCATTAATAATGGGCTCAATTTTCTTTTGGAAAACAATTACTAAAAAATGTAGTTATTTATTAACATAATCACGTTTTAAAGGTTTAATTCACCAAATTTGGGTTTTATTTAATTCATGGATCATTTATAATATAATTATGTGATTGTTAAAAAAATTAGGTTATCAAGTCCATATATTTTAAAAAACATATGGATATGGTAATAAGATGAGTTTCCTTAAAAACTAGATAAATGGTGGGAACAAAATGGAGTACCGCCTTTTATTATGAACAACTATGTTTTTATTAGACATTAATTAATGATTTATTACAAAATAATACACATAATAAAACCGTAAATGTAGATATGTATATAGTCCTTGGTAATTGGGTACACTATGAAAAAACATAAAATAAGGGGGGTTTATAAATATTATGGTAATCTACCTTAACATTCTTATATTATCCATTTGTTCATAAAACATCCTTGGATAACATAGGGACATAAATAAAAAGGGTTTATATATAAAGCATAAAAAGGGAATAAAAAATTAATAACATGATTAATGTATTTCATTTTATATAATATTATTTTCAATGGGACATAAAATTGGTGAAATCGTAAACATGGACACTGAGGCATGATATAGAATTATAATGTAATGGCTATAAGGGAATGTCGAAACCAAATAAAACATGTCCTCATTTCCATAATTCTATGTTAAACCCAATGATAACATAACATAATGTGATTAATATTACCTACCATGAAACATATATGTAGTATCAACATACCATCACATTAACTTATAATTCGGAGGTTATCTGGTCGTACCGGTTATAATCATATCGTGTACATGAATAAGTGTTCCACAAAGATCATAAATCCTAAGAAAACATTTCATTAAATATAATGAAAGTATAGTGGAATACGGATTAGATACATATATGTCACAAATAAAAAAAATTAGATGATCATTATGGTCAACACCCTTGATGAAATATGGGTATGAGTATTCAATATAAAGTTGTTTTACATGTAAAATCATCCTGAAATTTGGATATCACAGCGAGGACACATAAATGATTATGTGAGGGAATTACAGGAGTGAACATGGTGTCTATTAATGTATAAATCATAAGTTCATTATATTGATATATTTAAGAGCATATAACCTCATAAGTAAATGGATATAAAAGGAATAAGATAAAAAAATTCTTGAATAAAGAGGATAATTAGAGGATCTGTTACCTTAAGATGGTGGTTCCAAAAGTATGGGACAATCTTTTGAAGAGATAGGTAGAACCATTGGATGAATATAGAGAGAATTTTGTAGGGTATGTACTTGATAAAAATATTCTTAGTGAATTATAATAATAGAATTTGTGGGTTTATATAATGTAAGAAAGGGGAGTTCATTATTATATCCAAAACATAAGTTTCAGACTATATAAAACAATGTAGTAATAAATAAAAAACAACACATGGTTTATACTAGTTTATACCATAGTGTATTTGTTTCAATATTTTATATTGTAAATGTAAAATGATATTATAACATTACCCATAGATATGTATAAGTGAGTTATGTTCGTAAAGAAATGCTTTTAAAACGGTAAAATATAATATTGGATTTGAAGGATTCATAAATGCTTAATAAATTTAAAAAAATAAACATGAAATCATCTTATTTTGAAGGGTAAACTTATATTTCTTTCATGAATAACATTTAAATAATTTTTTACATTACTTTTGAGTCATTATGATTTCATAATGCATATTGTATTTTTTTAATGTATTTAATTTTTACCCTTAAAATTGGACTATCATTGAATATTATGAAAAAATCAACAGTGGATGATTTTGACATTATGATTCCAAAAATAAAATATATTTTATTAAAATAATTTTTGATATATGTGAATTTTCAATTTCAAGATAAGAATCAATATTTATTAAAAAATGATGGGTTTCTAACAACAATAGTTTTCAAACCCTAATAAGAATAAATTTGGAATTTGTAAAATTATATTATAAATTATAAATTATAAATATTATTTTATAGTAATATATTATTAAATGATAATTTATTTTTAAAATTAATTAATTCATTAATAGAATGAATTATTTGAAATTTCCATTTACAGTCAAAATAAAAATCATATATATTTAAATAAAAAAAATTTAATAGAGTTATTGTTATTTTAAAATTAAATATAAATATTCATATACCGTTGTTATAGATAAATTACCCTTCTAGAGTTGGATTTCTAGAACCATATTTAGTGTACTATTTGATATCTTGTATTCATAATTTCGAATATTAATAAACTATTTTTCACACCATGATTATCCATATGCATAACATAGTTTGTAATAACGTCCCTTGAGTATCTATCACATTATAAGATCCTAGAAGTTACCCTATGTGATGATAACCCAGAAATACAATGACAGTAATAATATATATGTTATATATCCGGACATAATAATTGGAGGGACACAATTTGGTTAGGATATCAGGTGTGGGGACACATAGTACATTGAAGAATGATGTCATGGTGCACACACTTAGTAATATCTAGTGTTGGATATCATGAGAAAGAGACATTTCAGTAGGAATTATACATTTATAGGTCTTATTGGATGATCCTATCTATAGATGTTAATATTTATAGTTATACTTTTTGATTATTAGTAATGATTATTATAATTCACATAATATGATGTGTTGATGGAAATTCGGGTGACATGTGTTCATGGTGAGGTAGGATAAATTTAGTGCATCAAAAGTAATATTTAATTAATGAATAATTTGGGAAATTATTTATCTGTTCTATTATTTAACAAATATTTTATATCTCTTGTCATTTTATGGAAATGATAGAGCATAAATAATTCCATAGATAGAGTGTTCTCTAAGAAACATTGATTTCTATGAAGTTAAAGAAAAAGACATCGAAGACATAGTTTGATGTCATAATCATGCAGCCGTTTGAATATATATATAATAATAAAAAAGGATTATATTATACAATGATCATCCAAATGATGTATTATGTCACTAAGGAACTAACTTATTTCTTTAAAGGTTTATTGGAATGTTTTTAGATGCTATACGTGGAATTTAGTTACATTCACTTAACACCAATGAAAAAGTGGAATAGGGAAGAACACTCTATGTTTATCCAAAATGTTAATTAAATAATATAATATTTAGTTTTTATTTAACATCTTCAATAAATATTATTCATACACATAGTCTAACAATCATTCATGATTTCTTGATCGTATATATTCCATCCCTAGTTATTCGATAGAATATTATATTAGTGGAATACTTCAAAATTTTTAATTTCTCATTAGTTGTTATTACATTTACTTATTTATTATTAAATTATATAGTGATATGTATCTATTAAATATATAGTAATTATTTATGGCCTGATAAATATTATGGTGGAATCGAAGAACGAGTTTAATTGTGCAATGGGAAATAATTTATATTTAATACTTTTTGATTAAATATTATCAAATTTTATTCATGAGATTAGCTCTTGTCAAGAAATAATAACATTATTTTCATTATTATTAGACTGGGGTTCATCTGGTATTAAATAAATATTAATGAGAACCTATGAATTTTTTTATTTCAATCCCTAGTTGTATGTAAAGACTATTATATTATTTCCCAAGAACTCCAATTCATTTTTGATGTGAAAAATAAATCTAAGGACTCCTATAGAATCCCTAGAGAGCTCAATTCTCCAAGAACACTTTCAATTATTGAGAGATATATTCCTCCACCTTCCACTCTCATGTATAGGGAGATCATGATGAATCCTTTAAAAGTGATTTTTGATGTGATTAATGTTGAATGATGAATGTGTTAGGATCTTTTACACTATCACCTGTAGATTTCGTCAGTGACTTTTATAGGATTGTGGAAAAAATGTGGATCATTGATCGTGTGAATATTACCATGTATCATATTACATAATTATAGTACAACATCGACATATTTTAATATTAATAATGTTGATATAATTTCTCACAAGGAAATTCCATTTGCATAAATTAATTCTAAATAATATGTGATTATATGAAATTATGGTTGAAGTGTTATATCATTTGATTGTATTATTTGATTCATTTCCATTTGATAATGGAGTTTATCATAATTTAAATATTTCATTGATCATCAATAATGGAAAAATAAATATTTTTCAAGACCAATCACATTGTTCCAATGTTCCAAGAACATTCAAGCGGTAGTAGTGAAGGTCACAAAATAATTTATTATTATTTACGGATAATTTATTTATTTTCCATTTATTAATTTGTTTATTGTTCAATATTATTCATTATTTAATATGTACTGAAATAACATATTCTTTATATAATATTTTTCATAAATATAATCGAATCAATTGAATTTATTAATAAAAATAATTCTACTATATCATCTAGATGTGCCATGGAATCTTTTTGGATAGCATAAGAGTACACACCATGAGACCCATAAATAAAAATCATTTACTAGTGTTTAATGTAAAATTAATTATTTTAAAACTAATGAAATGAATGTGAATTTATTATAAACAATGAATTTTATTATACAAGGTTTGTTGACAAGGCAAGCATAACTCATGATTAGCCACAATATGTGGTGTGTATCATTCATAGAAGACCTATTTTCCTTTAGTAATAGAAAATCCATGAATCTTCTTACATGGTCTACCAGACTAGTGACTATGTAATTCAGAAATAACATGATTTGTAGCCAATGTAGAGTATTTTAAATCAATGTTCCTCCATGTAATGTTTAGGTTCCATTCCCCTAGGCATGTGCTACAAAAAAAGAATGAGAAAACATATAGAGATTGCAGAACAAGTGTAAAAACCCATTACATTTTCCAAATTTCAAATAATTAAATATAAATTATTATATCATGAAAAACATATCAACATTTTCTTGCATGGGTTCAATAATTTGAAAAAACATTTCATGTGTTTGGTTGTAATGTATACTAATGTTTAATTAATTTTTGTGTAATGTTCATATCGATATATCATGTATGGGTGGTATTAAATTTATTACAACATGTGAAATGAAGAGTAACATGTGATAGAAGAATCATGGAATCAATGTAATAATTAAGTTGATAGTATATATCAAGAATATAATTGACAATTCATCCATGACACATTTCACAAGTGTAGAAATTATTAAATTATAAAACACATTTCCTAGCTCAGATGGGTGATCACCATTTTTCATCCATGATACATTTTTATTTAAAATATTTAATTTAATTTTTCCAAATTCTGATTAAGGTGATTATGAAGGATGTTCAAATGAGAAAAAACATAATGGATTTGATTAATAAAAGAAGATCTTTAATATATTCAGTAATTATTTATAATAAATTAAAATTATTAAAAAATGAATTACAATTTTATTTAATGTGTAATATTATTCAAGAATATATATGATTGTGATACTAAAACATACTATTGTATGAGATTGGTTTATTTTAACTTATTATCAAATTAAATTAATTGTATGCATTCCATTCATCCTCTTTTTATGTATAGGAATGAATTCTAGTAGTTTTTTCGTGTAAACCCACTCCACTATCATAGGTGTGATTAAAAGATTATGTAGTGAATAGATCTCCCAAGATGATGGAGGGGGGGTTTATAGATGAGGTGAAGCTAATCCAAGATAGTTAGATAGGTTGGTGGTTTGAAAAATGAAACATGAACCATAAATAGTTCAATGTATTTACCCATAGGAGTTTGGTATGTTTATCATCAGTTAGGTAAAATAAATATTAGTAAATTCTCATGATAATACCAATATATTATTTTATTTCATTCATGATTCGTGGCTATTTTAGTATGGATACTATTTCATGCCAACACGAATTAATTAATTAGATGAGTCAATAAGGGTTTCTTATGTCTTTTCAATTCCTTTATGTTTTGAAAATTAAAAACAATCTACCTGAAGGAAAATTTTATTTCTTTGATGTTTTTCCTTAATATGGAAACTTCTCCACCCCCAAATAAAATTTACCAATTATTTGTTTCATTGTTATTGATTTAGTTTCAAAAAACCTAAACCATTTTATGTCTAAGTGGATAATTCAGTTTCTTTTCTCAATCCATGGAATACTATAAATACATAGATATAAAGTATTCTTATTTAAAGTTCTGAAATTTAGATTCTGAAATTTATGAAATTCCTATTCCGAATTAACAGAAATTGAGATTATGAATTCTTCGAAATTTAGATTCCGAATTTTCTGAAATTTAGATTATGAATTCTATGAAATTTAGATTCCAAATTCTATGAATTTATTATTCCAAATTCTATGAATTTCAGATTACGTATTACCTGAAATTTAGATTCCGAATTCTTAAAAATTCAGATTTCAAATTATTTGAAATTCAGATTCTGAAGTCATAAAAATTCATATTCTGAATTCTCTAAAATTTAGGTTTCCTATTTCATAGAATTTAGGTTCTGAATTCATTAAAAATGAGGTTCCAAATTTCATAGAATTTAGGATCTGAATTCTTTAGAATTACGGTTCATAATTCCTTAGAATTAACATTACGAATTAATTAGAATTCAGGTTCCAAATTCCTTATAATTCATGTTCCAATTTCCATAGAATTCTAGTTCTGAATTCCATAGAATTCGGAATCCAAATTCTTTATAATTTAGGGTTCTAATTCCTTTGAATTCTGGTTACAAATTCTATAGAATTCATGTTCCAAATGTCATAGAAATCAAGTTCCAAATTCCATAGATTTCAGGTTCTGAATTATTTAGAATTCAGACTCTAAAATCTATAGAACTATAATTACGAATTCTTCGAATACCAGAATCCAAATATCCATGTAATATAAAATCTAGGCATTTATTTTTTCCTATAATCAGAAAAATATATTTGGTTTAGCAACCATATTTTACATACTCATGTTATAGTTATGAAATGATGTCATGCATTCAGTTTCTAGTAAATCGTTGTATCAGTGACATCTGTACATGTCCCTCCGAGATTCAAGGAAAAATTTGACCATTAGAGGAGGGAGCCGATTGTTAGAGAAATCCCTATAAATAGGATATCATTTGAATTAGTTTAACTAGAGACTTTAATTTATTGTTCAAAAAAATTATAGACCACATATTGTTGAATTTATTTAGAGAGAGAGATAATTTCATTATTTATGCCTAATAAACATCTAGTTCAGCTTTATTCGTGTGACTCTGAATGTTTTTGAGTACATTTGGGGGCTTCAGGGGATAGAAAGATGGATTTTCCGACTACCTTATAATTCTAGGACTTCCTTTTTAATAAAGAAATAGGGGCCGAATACCTTAATGATCGAGGAATTCAATGTTAAGGATGAAACATGTGCCGACTACCATGAAGTTCTATGGCTTACGAGGATAGAAAGACATACTCCAATATTCCTATCAAGGGATTTCCCTAGTATGAGTAGGATTGAATTTCTTGAAAGTATAATTCAAGTGTCCTTTATCCATGGTTGTTGGATACCCTACTCATTGGTTTAAAATATTCTATACTTGTTAATTGTATTGTTTCATGTTTATTTTCCACTGTATTTGATTAATAATAAAATTACAACTATCATACACTTTCGTGTAATTGTACTCTAACTTGTAAGATTCTCTATGAATTAAGGTATAATCATCATCCTTTTAATTATTTCTTATGTTTCATTTCTAGAACCATATTTATGGAATCTAACATGTTTTTAGAACCAATAGTTTTTGTGAATTTATCTTCTATAACATTGTTAAACAATATAAAGTTTTGTATCAACATTGAAAGTTACAAAGTAATTTTTAAAGGATAAAATTCACCCCCTCTTGTATATTGATCATCTATATCATATTCTGATCTGAAAATTGGTATCAGAGGAGGTCTCTGAAATACTTATATTCAAATATAAGTTTTCTTTGTTAATTTTTTGTTGTTCATATTATTTTCTTTTCTTTGGATTTTCTATCCTTGTTTAAAAACTTCTATTGATAACAATGTTTGTAAGGAATGATATTTTCTTTCAGAGGGATGAAAAGCATATTGGTTCGATTGATAATCATAATCATATTAGACCACTAATAATTGATAGTAATGACTATGAATACTAGGGAGACATAATTAAGAACATTTTGATAAACACATGTGTTGACAAATATATTATGTTAATTGGATATTATAAGATTCCTGATAAAGATCTTAGAACCTTAACTTTTCCAAGAAAATATGTAATACCAGGTGAACTTTCAGGTAATAAATAATTTTCTTTGTTCACTGACTAGAAATATATAGAGACAAATTTCATCATGTGAAGCTGCAAATAGTATTTGGAAGAAGAATTAAGTTTCTCACATTGGAACTTCAAAATTTATTGAAACTTGATGAGCTATTCTTAGAGCGGAGTATCATGGTTTCTTCTTTCCTTATAGTGGAGCCATATGTTAGGTACCACATTTATTCATGACCATTGTTAATTGTTTAGAATCAATGGGTGAGAAATGTTTAGATGATGATGATATTGTAGACTAAATCATAGACATCATGCCTAACGAATGGGAATCTAAGAGGACAACTATAGATGAAAATAGAAAAGTTACTCATATTTCCCTTGATGAGTTGTTTGGAACTCTTCTTAATCATGAGACTAGAATGAGGATATATACTGATATGAATAAGAAAAAGAATGGAAATGATAGTTCTGCTTTTACAACAACTTCAAATCATATGAAATCATAGACTCTTGAGAGAGATACATAATCTAAATCTAAGAGGACTATTTTTCACTCTGAATCTAGTGGAAGTGAATATTCAGAAAATGAGTTTTCCAATATTTCCCGAAGGATGATCAAGATTGTTTTATAGATTAAATTTCAATCTAAATAGAAGAACAATTAAGTAATGATAAGAAATATTTATAAGTGACTTTCTAATAATGATAAAGGGTAGGGAATATTATGCTAGATTGTCCGATGATTAAGCGAAAAGGTATTAATGAAAATAATTCTGAGATGAATAGAATGAAATACTACAAAGATAATTCCAATTTTTTTTGAAAGCTAATGACACCAGGAAGACTAGTGGTGGTGAATCTTCTGAAGAATCCTCATAGTATTAATATTCTAGTAAGATCCGTCTTGTTTTACATGCCATGTTACCTATTGAAAATCATTGTTTAATGGCCAAGGTACACAATGCTGAGTCTATAACCAATGTATCCTTGAATTTGAATTATAGTGATAGTAAATATTATGAATCTTCAGATGAAGAATATTTTTCTAATGAAGATAATACCTTACCTACTTATGATAAAGTTTCTTGGTTTTCTAAGCTCTTTGAGAATGAAAATTCTATATTCAAGAAAAATCATGATAAGCCAAATTCTTGAATTACTATTCTTACTAAAGAAATATCATATCTTTATAAAGATCTTGATAAAAAAATTATGACTTTAAAATATTTCAAAAACATTTTAGGAAGTTAATACTAGGAAGGATAAACTTTCTAAGGATCTAGAAAAAGTAATTTCTAAGAAAAATGTTTTAGATCCTTACTCTAGTGATAAAAAAATGTTGTTGAGTATAAGAACATAGTTATTAGACTAATGTCAGAAATATTTTCCAAGAGGATGTGTTTGTCAAATTGTACCCTAGTAAAGGAAAATTTCGATAAGATGTATTCCCAAATTTTACTTCTAAAGAATAATTCTAGATTTGGTTATACTAATTCAAAACCTGTTTTTAGTAACAATTATTTTTTTCCTCAATGTACTCCATTTTGCACTACATGTCAGTGTGGTGGACATTGGGCAAAAAAAATTTCCTCAAACATAACATAGTATTTAGGTTTTCATAAAGCGTATTTTTCAAAGAAAAATTGGAATCTTGAAATTTTTCTTTCAGATATTTCCGGATCCTTGATTGTTTGGGTTTGAAATTCTAATAGTCTTGTATTGAGTAATGTAAAGAGAGTACCAATAGAAAGACTTGGTACATGGATAGTGGATGTTCCTAGAATATGACTGGTAACAAAAACATCATTGAAAAAATTATGAAGATGAAGGGAGGAAAAGTAACTTTCAGAGAAAATACTCAGAGAGGAAATATTGGTATAGGTATTGTTGTTTTTTTTGGGAAAAACATTGATTTCAAATTTTTTATTTCATAAGGGTATTAATCACAACCTTATTATCATATGTCAATTATGTGATGACAATTACGTTGTGAATTTTAGGAATGACAAGTGCTTAGTACATAATTCCAAGGAAGAGTTTATTCTTTCTGCCGATATGCAAGAGAATGTACACACTAAAATGAGAAGACCATAAGAGAAAATATCTACCTTTTCTTAGTGTAATAGAATATCATTATTGGTTATGGAATAGAATGTTAGGACACTGTAATCTTAGGAACCTATGAAAACTCTCTACGAAAGGACTAGTTAAGGATCTATCAAATCATAGATTTGATTCTTCAAAAGTTTGTGATCTTTGTAAATATGGTAAGTAATATATATCATGTTTGAAACAATTTGGTGAATTATAAAACTCTAAATCATTATAGTTAGTTCATATGTATATTTTTGGTCCAACAAAAACTGGATGCATTGGAGGTAAATATTATGTATTTTTCTTAGTTGATGATTACAACATATTTACTTAGGTCTATTTTATAGAAAATAAATATGATGTTTTTTCTTATTTGAAAAGTTTTAGAGACCAAGTTAAAAATGATAAAACCCTAACTTTGAAAACAATTCATAGTGATCATGGAAGAGAATTTCATAATTATGATTTTGAAAGATATTGTAGTAGAAAAGGAATTATTCATATCTTCTCAGCACGAAGAACTCATCAACAAAATGGGTTTGATGAAAGACGAAATAAAATTCTTAAAGAAATAATAAGAACCATGTTGATTGAAATTTTTGATAGCCAATCATTTTTGGGCTGAAGACGTAAGTAATACTTGTTAAACAATAAATCTTGTTTAGATTAGACCTTTTATTAATAAAACATATTATGAGTTATGGAATGGTAGAAAACATAGAATTTCATAATAAATGTTGTTTTGTTGGAAAGTATTCATTCTGAATACCATATATAATATACTAAACTTCACACCAAAATATTATGATGAAATTTTCATAGGCTACTGCACAACCTCTAAGGCCCATAGATTTTTCAATTAAAATACATGTACACTTGAATAAATAGTACATGTTAAATTTTATGAAACCAATCCCATTGATTTTAAACAACCTCAACCTACATATATAGATGTATTTAAAAAACTGATTATCAAAACTTGATAGAAGATACTTCTTACAAGGAAAATGTTCAAGAAAATTTTTCTGCAGCATTTACCCTAGAATATTTCCTACCATATGTTGATGAATAGGTTTTACAAAACCCAAGACATTTGTTTCTTATGAATCATCCCAGTGATAGTATAACTAGTGATGCAAATCAACCTATAATGACTAGAAGTTTCTTAAGAAATGAATTAGAAATTCTAGCATTTCATTCCCAATTAGAACAAAAAATCACTGATGATGATTTATGTGATGATGATTGGATAAAAGTTATGCAATATGAGATAAATGAATTCGAAAGGAATAAAGTCTAGAACTTGGTTGAAGGACCTAAGGAAACATATGTTATTGGAGTAAAATGGGTCTTCAGAAATAAGTGTGATTAAAATAGAATCATATTAAGAAATAAAGCTAGATTGATATCTAAAGGATATAATCAACAATAAGGAATAGCCTATAAAGAAACCTATTCTACAGCAGCCAGACATGAATATATTCATAACATACTAGCCTTTGCAGCATTCTGCAATTTTAAAATTTTTCAAATGGATGTTAAATGTTCATTCCATAAAGGTTATGTTCCAGAGTAAGTTTTTTGTGAACAACCACATGGTTTTGAATATATAAAACATCACGAATATGTTTTTAAACATACCAAAGCTTTATATATACTTAAATATGTTCCTAGAGACTAGTATGAAAGGGTTATATGGTTTTTTCTTCAAAAATAATTATGTTAAATGAAAGATGATCCAACCCTCTTTATAAAGAATGACAAGAAAAATGTTTTGATTGATCAAATTTAGGTTGATGACATTATATTTGGTTCAACTCAACAATATTTAACTAATTACTTTACGGATCTATTGAAATCTGAGTTTGAAATGAGTATGATGGGTGAGTTAACATTTTTCTGTGGTTTTCAAATTTCTCAAAAAACAGGAAGAATCTATATATGTCAAATTAAGTATATTAAATATCATCTTAAAAACTATGGATATGAAAACACAAAGATTATATGTACCCGCCTTGGGACCTCAAATTCACTTGATCTTGATGAAGATGGGAAACTATTAGATCAAACATCAATTAGATGTTTGATAGGAAGTATACTTTATTTAAAATCTATTCATCCAGTCATAATGTTTTCAGTATGTTTATGTGAAATATATCAATCCAATCCTAAGGAATCTCATTTAAAAAAAGTGGAAAGTATTTTTCGCTACGTAAAGGGAACCATGGATTTAGAACTCTTTTATACTTCTAGAAATGATTTTGTTTTAAAATGTTTTTTGGATTCTGACTTTGGTGGATGTAGAGTGGATAGGAAAAGTACATCCATAGATTGTCATTTATTAATTGATTCATTAGTTTCTTGGTGTTGCAAAAAGCAACACCCAGAATCATATTCCACTGCTGAAGCTGAATATGTAGCATCTTGATGTTGTTGTGATCAAGTATTGTAAATGCACCCCACACTCACAGACTATGGTACGGGTCTTACCAAAACACAAATTTTTTTTGATAATACTTGTTCTATTTCATTTTGTAAATACCTTGCACATCATTCTCATTCATAACACATAGATATTAGACATCACTTTCTTATGGATCACACCCAAAAAAGAGATATCATTTTTCAATTTATCAGAAAGCAAGATGAACTTGGTGATATATTCCCAAAATCTCTACCATCCGATAGATTTTAATACATTAAACAAAAGTCAGAAATGATAACTATATGGTAATATTTTTTATTAACATCTTGTTGAAACCTATCTCCATATAGTAAAAAAATCTTTTTCATTGGGGGAGTACATTTACATTTAAGTTAATATTTTCACAGTTAAAATTTGCATAGTTAAATATTTCCTAATCTAAACATTTTGAAATCTAATATTTTCATAATCAAAATTTTAGGAATCTAAAGTTCATCAAGAAGATGTTTTCATCATTATAAATAATTTTTTTAGAAATCCAAAAATTTTGATTTCTTTTCTATGTTTTCATAATCATATTTTACTAGTATGTATTTTTTTTATGTTCAAAATTATTGTATTGACGTTGCATTAAATTGAAAAGTTTTTCTTAAAAAACATTAAATATCAAAATCTATAAAAATCCTTCTTCATCTATCATCTCAACCATCATATATTCTCAAGATGTATTATACTGTTGGATCAATCAGGGAAGTTGAATCGTTAATTCAATTTCCTATATAATGGATCCCTGATTGTTATACCCCATAGAATCACAAGATCTTGCATGCTGAAGCTCTGCCCCTCTATCTTATGACCATTCCTAATTTCTCATGTTATCTTTAATTCCGAATGTCTAAAGTAGCCTCTCCATACAAAGATATGTCATCCATAAATGAAATCTATGAATGGTGGATTTATCATGAAATCTTGGTAGACACAGACTTCATTAGTTTGTATGATTCAATCATCTCAAAGAACACCATGTAAAATAGCTGGGAGAGTTTAGCAGTATCATAACCCAAGGTAGAGGATCTCATGATTTTGGAGTTGATAGTATAATTCTATGAATCTGAATCTTTTTCAATAAAGGAGGAAAAGTAAAATTTTATGTCAAAATTAATGTTAAGGCTTACACTCATTCTTATTCTAAGGAAGCTAGTCTGATTGGAATAGCTTATGAAGGAGAAGATGAATTTTTTTTGCATAAGTTACCTAATGTTAATTAAATATTTGATCAGGAGAAGGCCATAAAGTGCCTTGGATTGGTTGGAGTTAAGAGTCTAAATATTCTTTATCTTTTAGAAAATTTACGGATTCATTAACATTGTGTTAAATCTTTTATCATTCTGAGGATAGGAGATAATGATACTCTGAAAAAAAAGTGATGTATATATTTTGGATTTCATAGTGAACCTCCGGAATCTATATCTGGTTAAGTGCATCTTGGTTACCAATGAGAATATAAATAATTAAAATCTAAAGTCTCATATTATCATGTATCCATCAATTCCACCAAATATCACTCATTATTATTTAGAATCATTGAAAATTTCCTACAAATCGAAGTAATGAATATTCAGGTAAATGTTACATTACGATGACAATATAAGGAGGATGAAGACTGGATTTAATAGTCAATCTGTAGTATTTTATGATTTATTTGAATTAGATGTTGGTGTACTTTCAAAGAAACAAAAAGTGGATGAAATATCGATGAAAGGTGGAAGAAAGATGAAATCAAAGGAAACTAAAGAGAAAGAAAATATTTCTGTTTCCAAGGAAATTAAATATGAACCACCAATGTCAAAGAATAAAAAATAATATCCTGATGAGTTTGTTGTAAAATGGAGAGAAGATAAGAAGCATAAAGAGGCATGGGATGCTAGTTTTGGTTTGCATCCTACTGTGGAAAAATATTTGAAAATAATGGCTGCTGAAGAGCTTGAGATGCAAGAGAAATACAAGAATATAAAGAAGAAGATGTATGAGTATGAGATAGTACAGTCTCTTCATAAGGATTATGAGAAAGATTCTATTAATATTCCATTACCATAATACTTTTCAATAGAATAAATCACAGAGACTCTGAGAATGAGGATGGTGTTTATGAATCCTCATCAAAAAGAAGAAGAAGAAGAAAAAGAAGAAATAGAAGTGTAATAGGAAGTTGACGTAGAAGTAGAACAAGAAGTGGAGGATGAAAAAGAAGAAGGAAGATGTGACTCTGATTACATGATAAGACAAGTTTAAGAATATCTTGAGAGTGAGAGTCCTTCTGAGAAAATCTCAATCCAAACATCTGATCCCAAATATTCTATGAATGCTACACCTAAAAAGTATGAAAAGGATCAGAAAGAAGACAATAAGTGTTTTGAGGAAGAATATAGAAATCATGATTTCATACAGCCAGAGTGTGTTGAGGTTAGAGTTGAGAAAGAATAAGTTGATGACGATATGATTATTATGTTATCATATAGTGAACATGTATCACATAAACAATAACAAATCATTTCATGAACATATAAGGGAATGAAGGTGATGGTTGATTCGCATACCAAGTAGTTCGTCGGTAATAAAGATGTTGGTGCTTCATCGAATAAGGATATCTGATGTGCTTGAAAATGAATCCACATCAACAAATCTTTAGGATTTAGAATCATCTTTTCTTGGCCATGACTTTGTTGTTCAGTCATTGATGAATCTGGTTGATTCTATTACGTTATTTCCATTTATATACTCATGATGTCAGATGATTCAACATTACTTAAAATAGATAACAAATTCCATATCCATGGTGATGGATATTTGTGTCAAACCAGAGGTTTATTTTAAAACATTTTTTGTTAATTATAAAGGCCATAAAAGATCTTGTGAGAAGTTGAATAGTTGGTCAATTAAAAATTTTGATGAGATGAGAATCCTCAATGAGTTTCAAAAAAATGTAAAGGATGATTTTGAAGCCTAAGATGCTAAGTTCAAATAGCTCACCAAATCTTTTGATAAAAATCTATCTCTTGAATAAACTACTCGGAATCAATAAGTGATAGATCTGAAGGGTAAATTTTATTCAGTTTCTCAGAGTTGGAATATGGAAATGAATCACTGAATCGATCATGAGGAAAAAACATCTAAACAAGAAGAATCCTTGAAGGCTTAGGTAGTGCTTAAGTCTCAGGAAGAAAAAATTAGTGTCTTTGAAAAGAAATATGAAGATCATGATCAGCTAACTAAAGGTCATGGAAGATGATCACAATGAACTCCAAAAAATCATGACCATTATAAAGAATCTAATTTCGAAGAATAAAGAAGGATAATCTTTTCCAATTCTGATTTTTTTGTATTTTTCTTGTTGTACAAATTCATTCAATTTTAATGAAATTTTTGGTTAATCGTTATTTTTGGTTGGAATGTATTAATATTTTAGGTATTATATTTTATTTTCCTTTCCATTTATTCCTTTTTGAATATCACAAAGGGGGAGAAAGGAATGTCAAAAAAGAATACTATGTAAATAATAAAATTTTCAATGGAGGAGTTCAACTAAGGAATTTTTTTTATCATGAATATTTTTGTATACAAGAAAATGTAAAATCTCATTCAGGAAATAATGAATTTGATGCTTAAGGATTTTATAGCCAAAGTGGGAGAATTTCATATTCATTACGATCTATAAGAAAAGAGGGACTAGTTTTTAGTTTCATGATCATAAATTTTCCAAGTCCTTAGATTATTTTCATCAATGTTGTTTGTGATTTAAAAAAAGGGGGATATTGTTGAGTCAATAAGCTTTCCTTATTACTTTATTTTGTAAAAATCACAAAAACTCTATATCAATGAAAAATTTATTTCCCTGATGTTTTTCCTTAATAAGAAAACAATTCATACCCCCGAGAATTTTCCCCTCTTATTGTTTTCATTGTTAATGATTTAAATTCACTAAATATAACTCTTTTGATGTCTAAGTGTATAATTAGGTTTCATTTCTAAAACCACAGGACCCTATAAATACTTAGATATAATGTATTCTATTTCCATGTTCTAAAATTCAAATACTGAATTCTCTAAAATTCAGATTCGAAATTCTCTGAAATTCCGATTTTGAATGCTCTGAAATTCAGATTATGAATTCTCTGAAATTCAGATTATGAATTCTATGAAATTCTGATTCTGAATTATCTGAAATTCAGAAACCTAATTCTCTGTAATTCTTATTCCAAATTCTCATAAATTTAGATTCTGAACTCTCTAAAATTCAGATTATGAATATTCCGAAATTCAGGTTCTAAATTCCTTAGAATTAAGGTTCCGAATTCCATAGAATTTAAGTTCGGAATTCCTTAGATTTCAGGTTCTGAATTCATGAGAATTCAGGTTCCGAAGTAAATAGAATTTAGGTTTTGAATTCTTTAGAATTCAGGTTACGAATTCCTTATAATTTATGTTTCGAATTCCGTAGAATTCATTTTTAGAATTCCATATAATTTAGACACTGAATTCCTTATAATTCAGGTTCCGAATTCCTTATAATTTAGGTTCAAAATTCCTTAGAATTCAAGTTCCAAATTCCTATGAATACTAGTTTCAAATTACAAAGAATTCAGGTTCTAAATTCCTTACAATTCAGACTCCAAAATCTATATAATTATGAATTCTAATTCCTTGAAAAATAGAATTCGAATATCCATGTAATATAGACTCTGAACACTAATTTTTTTCATTGAATTAGAAAAATATACTTGGTTGAGAAACAATTGTTAACATACTCATGTTATAGTTATGAATTTATATCATGGATTCGGTTTCTAACCAACCATTTCTTGAGTGACATGTGTACATGTCCCTCGGAGATTCAAGGAAATGTATGACCATTAGAGGAGGAAGCCAACCCTTGGAGAGGTACCTATAAATATTAACTCATTTGAAGGAGCTTAAAATTGAGACATTAACTGATTGTTCAAAAACTAGAGACCACAAGCAGTTTAAGTGATTTATAAAGAGAGATACTCCCAGTCTTTGTGCATACTAATCATCTTGTAATGTGTGCTTCATGAGATCCAAATGTTTCTAAGTAAATTTGATGGCTTCTAGGGATAAGAAGACAGAGGTGCTGACTACCTTAGAGTTTGAGGACTTCCTTGTTAAGGAAAACAGAGGTGCTGACTACCTTGATGTTCGAGGGCTTGCAGGGATAACAAGACATACTCTGATATTACTTTAAAGGGATTACCCTAGAGTGGGTAAGACATACATTCATAAAAGAATAAATCAAGGAACATTTATCCAAGGTTGTTGGATAACCTACTCTTTGGGTTAAAAGATTCTATACTTGTTACTTGTATTGTTTCAAGTTTGTTTTACACTACATTTGATTAATAAATTATTTGTAACTATCTTATACTTTCTTTTACTTGTACTCTAACTCGTATGATTCTCTATGCATTAAGGAAGAATCATTATCCTATTAATATTTTCTTAAGTTTCATTTCTGAAACCATATTTCTAGAATCAAGAAAGTTTGTAGAACCAAGAGGTTTTGTGAATTTACCTAGTTTAACTTTGTAAAACAATAGAATGTTTTATATCAACATTAAACGTTCCAAATGAATTTTTAAAGGATACAATTCACCCCCTCATGTATATTGAGAATATACATTATATTCTGTTCCTATTGAATTAACAAGCATGCAAGACTGAATTAAAATAAATTTTCTATTGAAAAATATTATCTAATACTTGATCAATACCTTAAGCAAATACAATTAATATTAAAAATCATGTAACAAAAATATAAATTCCAAATCTATGCATCATATAAAAAATCCATAAATTGTAAGTATTAAGTTATTGTGACATTCCACTACATTAGTTAAAATAAAACCATAGTTTGTAATGCTTTACGAAAAAAATTTAGGGTGCTCTTACAAATAAATGAATCATAACATGATTTTTTGGGATCAATTAACATAGTTCACATCAAGGATTGACATCCAAAGAATTAAATTATATAATTGATTGGTAAGGGTTGCGAAAATTGAATTTATGGATTTCAGTATTGGTGATCCACTCAATAGAGAACGAGACTCTTAGTTAATGTTGTCATCTTTTGGAATACCTATCTGAAACCCTTAAAATTTTATAACCCGCCAAATTTGGGTTGATGAGATGGTAAATATGGATATTTTTCCCTTGAATGTCCAAAAAAAAGGTTATTTTGGAGCCAATAGTGAGGGATACATGGTTTTAATAATATATCGGGTGATTAGTAAAAATAATATTTATTTATTTTTATAACATGATGTATATCCATTTGGAACTATATCAAGAGAAGGACGTATATGAGAGATATCACATCCCCAATTTTCTATTTATTACTGAACAAAGATATTATGTGCCAGATGGGCCTCATGAAGTAAACCTGATCAGCAATATATAATGGTAAGGAATATTAGGTACTAAATTTATTAATAAGCCTCATACAAATATCATAATTTACTATCTACCTGAGACCTTCTACATATTTATTGTTAATTATGACATCATAAATAATGAGATGAGTATTTATTATCTTCTTAAATTGATTTTATGTGTGTATAAAGAAATGGGGATTGAAAAACTAGAGTTTAATATGGTGAATAAGAAAATGAAGAATAAGTAAATGTGTTCGAAGACTCATAACAAGCATAAACCTTCCAACAACACTCCTTACAAGAATACGTGGATTCATAGTATTGGGAAGGTAAATGAGGCCGTTAGTTTTTCATGTGGAAAACAAGGACACTGGGAGAGTAACTACACCCAAATGAATGGGGAATCTGAAGGTGTGTCCATTATCCAATGTAATCATTCAATATCTACATATTGGTTATTACATACACCTTTTGGTCCTGACATATATATATATATATCCTTATGTATAAACCACGTGTATTTAGAAGAATTTATATAGAAGAGGTGTATTTTTATGTTGCAAATGATGTGGGGCTATCTTCTCTATACATTAGTGACTGTAACCATTAATTTCTAAATACAATGATATGGGTGTTAAGGTATTATTATTATGGAATAACTACTATTATAGACATAAATTCTATATAATGTATTGATGAATATGTTTTTATTTACATGTTTTGAAAGAAAAATTGTTTCATTAATTATGATATAATATGTTATTGGATGACACATTTAAATAATATTCATCATGTACTAAATTATGAAAACAAAGTGTCAAAAAAATAAAAAATCATGATCACATTACTCATATAAAACCCAATGTGACATCACCTTCCTAGTCAAGTGAGTGAAAAAGAATTTGGAAAATATCTATCATGATAGGTTTCAGACACTTTTGAGATAAAACCACTTGAATGATCTCATTCTTATTAACCTAAAAAAACCAATCCACCATTCAGTAGATAGGGTGATATAGCCAAAAATAATCTATTATTGTTACACAATGATGTGTGCGTACACTTTTCAATAGAAAAAACTGGCTGGTATTATTACTATATATCATATATTAATGACATGAGTATATTTGGCTATGTCTTATTGATGAAGTATATGTCTGAGTCCTTTTAGAAATTAATATAATTGATGAATATGGTATGTAATAAAAATTAAATTAATATAAACGTGTTTGTATTAGATCAAAAAGTTAAATATATCAACCAAGAGATTATCTACATTTTAAATGAGTTTAAGATTATATCTCAACTCACTCATATGTACACACCCAAGTGGAATGATGTTAGTGAATGAAATAATCCTTATTTTTAAGATATGGTAATATCAATAATGATTCATGGTTATAATCTCTTATTATTTTAGGTATATGATTTAAAAACAACAACATATTCATAAAACAGTGTACCAGCTAAATATATTAATGGAATTATCTTCTAGTTATGTAGGGGAATGAAATATTTTTTTTGCATAAACTTTCATGGGGTTGGGATGCATTTTAATGGCCTTATATAGAAGAAAACTAGAACCACTTGGAACAATGTGTATATTTATACGATATCCCAAGGGAAAAAAGAATATTGTGAATACAAACATAAGGATAAGAAAATGACTATAGCAAGATATGCCATATTTCATTAGTGGGAGATCATTCTAAAAAATTATTGTGGGAGAATTATTGAGTTTTCTTATGTTTATGTTCATGAAACATAAGATTTGGTTTGGGAATAGACTCCACTAGTCCATATGGATGATGTAGTTCATGAATAACTAGTACTATATATGAGCACTATAGAGGTAAGGGAACTAGAGAGTTATGATTTTTTAGTCACTGATGTTGGTGACTAATTTTTGGTTGGCAATGATGAATCAATAACCTAAAAGTAGTATGTAGATAGATAAATATCTATAATATCAAAAGAATACATGAATTAGGAAAAGGATAGCATGTATCCAAAACTAGGTTGTGTTCTTGTAAATGCATTTGATTATGTAAATTCCATAGGGGTAAAATGGTTATTCAAGAGAAAAATGTACATAGAGGGTATGTAATTTCCTATAATGAAAGAATATTGGCTAACGATTTTAAATAACATCAGTTAATTACTAATATGAAACATTTTCACCAGTTTTAATGATTAAATCCATCACAATTTTACTTTCTATAACAACTTACCAAGACTATGAAATTTCAAAGATGGACATCTAAAAATGTTCTTTAATGGGAACCTTTAGAAGATTGTTTATATAACACCAAAATAATGTTCCATGACTCCATGTTATGGAAAATGGTTTTGAATGTTACATAGACCAATTTAGGGATTGATGAAAGATTCTAGATCATGAAACATTCAACTTCATGAATCTATAAAAGAATTTGGTTTCACTATGATTGAATGTGATCCATGTTTTTAACAGTGGTTTAGTCAAAATGTAGTCATTATTATTTAAATATATAATAAAAAAATATTACTCATTAGAAATTATATACATGTATTATAGTCTATTGTGGACTTATTAAACAAGTGTTCCTTAATGAATCACATAGGTTAAGAAACCTATATTCTAACTATAATGATCATTAATGATAGAAAAATGATGGTTTTATACTATGTCAAAGTATATATATTAACTATATACTAATGTTATTTATAATGTAAAATAAAATAGGTTATTCAATCCACTGATAGTGGTATACATCTTTCTAAGAAAATATTTCCCTGGACAAGATAAGTTAATGTGATATTAAATAAGATCCCATATACTTTAGTGATAACATCCATCATTTTTGACCTATTATTTTTTGGAATTAAGGTTGAATATGAATTAATCATGGTATGGAGAAATCAATTAGAACTAGTAGAACATCATAGTTATGCTATTAAATCCATACTCAGGTATCTGTGAAGAGATATGTATATATTCATGGTGCATGAAAGAGATAAGGATATTATAATAAGTGATTATACTATTGATATTATTGAATTTTTTTTGAATGATATGAAGCCACAACAAGAATATGTGTTTTGTCTCAATAGAGGATCAGTGAGCATAAAGACATTATAGATACCAATTTTATCTTAGTTTATAATTGTATCTAAGAATATGAAAACATATTTTTAAACCTAAAATCCATTTTGATAAGAAAATTTTTCAATGAGATTTAAGTTTTTCCAAAAAATAAAGACTCTATGACATTGTATTATGGTAATATTGTAGTAGTGGAACTTGAGAAACAAAAAATGTACCACTAAAGAGTAATTAATATACTCCAAATGCGTGACCAATTGAAAGAAATTTATCATAGGGTTGACGCTTTAATATGTATAGATCCCATATATGAAAATAGGTTCAACACTGTGACTAGAATATTATCTGAGAAGATGCATGAATATCATTTGAGATCTTGTATATTGAAGGTTGTTTGAAGTTTTCTCTAGTGTATATGGAAGTATCATTTATTTGGTTCCCTAGAAGAAAAATTTTCATTATTTATGATTACTTGTTTTCATAATTTTTAATATTAATGAAATCATTAATCCATAATGATTGTTCATCATCATAACATAGTCTCTGATAATGTCCTAAGAGTAGTTATCACAAGGAATGGTCACAGATCTTCTTAGCTACGATGATAACCCTTACGTTTCATGAGTGTATTCTAAAATATATTCTCTATATCCACAAGAGATAATTTATGGGATAGAAATGATTCATTCAATCGTGGATGGAGACTCAATAAACATTGTGGCATATTCTCATAGCATAATCCTTCGGAAATATCCCAGTATAATATAATGAAAATGAGACGAGACTGTAGGAAATCCAAATTTATATGATTCATTAAATGTTCCTACCATGAGATTTGTCTATTTATACTTAGACATTATAATTATTGTTAATTATTATTATAAGCTCCAAAATTCAATGCATTGATGAAAAATATGATGAAATATGTTTTCAATGAGTTCGGATATGTTTGGTGTATCATGAGTAATATTATGTTAATGAATATTGTGAGAATTTATTTTTCTATTGTGTTCTTTAATAAATTTTCATATCTTAGTACATTTGATTAAAATGATATATTTTAAATTATTACATGGACATGGTTTTCAATAGGTAATTTTGATTTCCAAAATGTCATGGAAAGATTCCATGAGCACATAGGTTGGCATCATCAGTATAAAAACATCATTATTAGATAAATCTTGAAATAATTGTTATATCAAATAGTGAATATATCTATGTGGTATTATGTCATTTGGAATTAATTTTTGTTCTCTATGGGGAACTTTCCATGATTCTAGACACTAACCATGGACTTTATGCTACTTTTCTAAATTCAACAGATAAATAGGCATAGAGGGACACATACTATGTGTTTCTATAATCACAGTGAATTAATATATTATTTATTTATTATTTAACAAGTTGAATAAATATTTTAGAGGAATGTGGGACATATATAAATAGTTCCATGAAAAATAAGTTTTAATTATAATAATTTTATTAGATAATATTTATTTTAATTTGTAAGTTCAGGGAATGTTCAGAAATAATAAAATTATTAGTAATATTAATGTTATGGGGTTTAGATGGGATTAAATAAATAATAATTCTACAATTTCTATGTATTATTTTCTAAACCATGTGGTATACAATATAAATTATATTATGTTTCAAGAGTTCCATTAATTTATATTGTACATAATAATTCTGGACAAATCTCCCAATGTTTTAGAGGTCTCCCCTCTACAAGAAGGCTCTCAATAATAGAGATCAATCATCATCATCCTTCCACTATCGAGACTAGTGATTAATAGATTAATCTTCTTGAAGTGAATATAAAGGTGTTCCAAGAAAAACAACAAAATATTCATGATTATCCATGGTAGGACAAAGATATATATATATGACGATGTGTGGAGATTTGTGGAACACATGTGAAACACTTCAATATAGAATTTGTGGGACCCCAAAAAATTGTGTTTCATATAATGATAATATTATGCATTTATTTTTGTTTAAAATTTATTTTAACCGAAAAATATTTATAAGCTAAAAACAAGGTTATTTATTAAAACAGGTCATTGATGTGTTTACAATGTGCCAAGATCAAAATAAACTAATATAACAATAAATACCTATTAAAAACAATATCAAAATTACAGGGAGACCACCCAAAACAACGAGAAACCCAAGAAGATAATATAGGTCCTTAAAATCCAACATAATGAACATAAGGATGGCCAAAGCCATTGTGGACACAATAAGCACCAATGGTATGATATGAACCATATTCTTATTTGTCTAGAGTTTTAGGACACACTAAGGCTTGGTTTTATAAGACAGTGATTTGATAGTTTCCATGGGTGACCAGGGAATTCTAACAACTATAAATATATTCATTGTTCTTGTTGGAGAATTAATTTAAAACATGTGAGTTTAATTTAGTTCTCCAAATAATTATGTTATGGATTGAAAAAATATAAAAACACCCCTAATAATGATCTTTAAAAGGTCAGGGTGAAAGATTGTGAGTTACACATAAGTGATTTTGAAATTTAATAAGGAAATCAAAACACTTTGCTAACATTTCAAATATACTGTCTAGATTATCTTCTCTTAAACATTTTTTTAAACTATGTTTAATTTCATTTTAATTTAACAATGTTTTTTTATTAAACTATGTTTTCACTTATATAATACTAATACGAATTTTCATGTGGGTATATTAAATTCCAGTTTATAACTTTTTTTGTTATAGTTATAGTGTTTGTAAATACTTTGAGCTAATACAAAGTTTAATTTGTATCCATTTATAATGTTTTAATAAAAGTCCTTTTTAAAAA
The DNA here is from genome assembly GCA_963277665.1 of Viscum album. Taxonomy (NCBI): domain Eukaryota; kingdom Viridiplantae; phylum Streptophyta; class Magnoliopsida; order Santalales; family Viscaceae; genus Viscum; species Viscum album. The sequence continues at coordinate 1,948,100,252 of OY728163.1, forward strand.
GATAATATTTATATACATATAATTAAAGTATTATTATCTTTAAGGCTTTATAAGATAGTTTTTATAAGAAAATAGCCACACTAGGGCTAGCCCTTTATAGTTGGGCCAAGGGAGGTAGGTCATGCTAGGTGGTCGATCCAAGCCCTCAGCACAATCCAAGGCCATCTAGAGTGTGGTAATAGGTTCCTTGAAGGGATCACATGAGTGCACAAGAGATTAGGGCATGCCACTATGGGAGAAAGTTTATGGTGAGGCAGGGGTCGGTTGAGGCCTTCGGGGGTGGGAGCCCATGTATAATGCTCCAATGGTGTGTGTGGTGTTATTTTTGAGCATTCATTCACAAACTCTGGCTTATAAATGGGTCAATAATATCTCACTAATTTGATGTGGGATGAGTTTTTTTAGGCAAAATGGGATATAGATCATTGGATCGCTTCGGGCGCGATCTGTTCCTTTGATCTGGATCTTACGCTCGAGCCTCTGCAACCACGGTAAGAAACAACATTTTTTTCCACCATCTAATAAACCTCAAATATAATCTTGGACGTTCGAGATTTTTAAAACACCACATTGATCCAGGTTTGTCTGATCAAACGTGGTTTTAATTTGAGCCTCCAAATATCATTTTAAACCGTAGAAGCTCCCCAACCATTAGATCAAGGCCAGACTCGATCTAGAGTTTGTTGCGTTTTATGATTAAAAGGAACATGTACTTTTTATTAGACCAAAATATATTAAATGATAAAAAGGGTGTGTTAAACTATGCAATCATGTTATGCTCACTTAAGGTTTCATCAACTACAATGATTGTTGTCAGTTAAGTCATGATATAATATAATTTCTTGATCACTGAAACATTAATAAGCATATTAAAAAACATGTATTTTCATTCAAGGAATAAGGATTTTAAATTAATGAGTTATCATATTATAATATCATATATAAAACCCACTCTCATTCATTGTTTGATGTGCATTAGTAATTATCTCATGTTCAACGATTGTGTAAAAAACCTTGTATGACTTCGATATACTGTTACTACCATATCTTCACGGTTATCTATCATATTATGTATTTTTTCATTAAATGGTTTCATATTCATTTTTTACTCTAGGATGCATGTGTTCGGAACATCTTGATAATAATGAGATAATAAATTTATATTATTCAATGTGGTATGGGACACTATGAGTAATATGAAGTAAAATTTAATTATTCAAGATGTTATGGGACACCTTGAATAATAAGAAATGTGAATGCAATTATTAAATTTATATATTAAATTTTGAATATATGACCAGACATGGAATATGAGGAATGTATTGGAAATAGAAAGTGTCAAGTGGGGCCCTCTATAACCCCCCGGTGCACCGGTAGGTCTCAAGAGACAAATTATGGTTAGAGCACAAGGCCATGTCAAAAAGAGTATTTATGGTCTTGGAATGAGGCCTTGATGTTATGATTATGGTGTCCTTTATTATAAAATCCCTCAATATGTGCATGAAAATCAATTTACAAAATGGATATTTGACTAGTAAAATATTCATGGTTAAGAGTCAGTTCATATGAGTATTAGAAAAGAAAATACTTATGGAATGACATATGTGTAGCACTCAATGATTTAGTATTTGATGTATAAAATTGATGTTATTACCTTTACACTCAACTCTAATGATTCATTACTCCTAGCTATTTAATTTTACTAACAAATTCATTTTTTATACATGTTAACATGTCTTTTATTTATTACTCCAAATGAGAATTCCTATATTTGAATTGTGTATCCTTGTAATTCTGTTTGCATGATTTTAATTAAGCACTTTTATTGTATGTACATGTGTTACAACATTTATTTAGGAATTTTTTTATGGAATGTATTAATAAATGTTTTCAAAAGTTATAATTTGTAATTAAATTATTTTAAAACCTCATACTGGGCATTCATATGCTCACCCTACATTTTTTGAATAAATATTTCTGGTGTCTACTTTTATCAGAAGAAGCATTTCAGAAGAAGATGGTTTCCCAGAACATGAAAGAAATCGATACTTTGTATGGGAAATGATTTGTAACTTATCAATTCATGTTTTTGATAAAAATATCACATCATGTTCTAAGGAACCATTTCCGGGTGTTCTGGGGTCAGGTCGTTACAATTGGTATCAGAGGATTTAGTTTATATAACTATGGAAACCATAAATTAAACATACAAAACTTTAATTCATAATTTCTAATTATGTGGATTTTCAAAATTTATTCAGATGGAAAAAAAATGGTACTACTCTTCTGTCTCTTCCAAATGGGGATCTAGAAACTAGAATATCCATATCCATCCATGAAAATTTAATAAACTATTCCCATATCCTTATTTCAAGCATACATCTCTACGACGTATCCAACACTACCTGAGTTCTAAAACTCCACAAAGGTGTGGGTTTGGACTACATATTTATTATGAAAAACTAATTTCCATCCTACATATGATGGGAAAAGTACCATGAGGGACTTTTTTTATGCTTCACCATGGAAGAAGGTGTCTTGTCCCTCTAGGATTTCAATGAATCTACCACAGCAGGAGACATCTGGAAGACGTATATATGTCAAGCCTTGTCCTATGGAAATATTGGTCATGTAATGGACATTGAAATTATTGAATTTGAAGCCTCCCTGTCTATGTACAGACAAAACTTTCATACTCACATCTCTCAGTTGTACACCCCATATGCCAGACTGTGGAGGCAATAGATGTTCACCCACGAAAACACACCAGAATATTCGAGTTACATATAGTTCAGGGATATTGAGAGTTTTGAACTTGTTCTGGGGATTAGTGTTTTAGGGAACTGGGGAATCCATTAACTCTTTCCTTTTTTGTACGATTGGTTATATGTGAATAAATCATGATACATTTTTTCTGCTATCTGTTTTTTATTATATTTTGGTTTTATTTCAACGTCTGGACCTTCATAAAAAAATTTAGATGGATGGATAAAATCAAATCTTATCACTCCTTACCGAGATTCTAAACACTATCAATATCAAAACTGTTGAGGAAGTGTACCTATTGTTTGCAATCTTGGAAAAAACATGCAAGAAAAATTACGATATATCAAACTGTACAGATATTCTATGATATTACCCAGGGAATTCTTACTTGTACCACTGCATAGCCATGGTCCAACTGGAAGAGTATAGGCAATGGGTAAAATACCATGAAGGGATTTTCCTATATTTCACTCTACCCCAGAAATTCCCAGATAGAGTAAGGTTCCAAGATGATACTTTGGAGGGAAACCACTGTACAAACTACATATACCAACTCCTTAGTTTCATATTATAAGACCACATTTATAAATTAGATGTTCTCAGTCGGGATATAGTTTGGTGAGTCCTTTGAGACTTTTTCCATTCGGACTTCTCCAAACTTTCCACCGTCCGAGCCACACTCTGGAATCCCAAATACACTCTGCATGAGTTCAAATATTTCATCTCAAGGTGTGTTTGGGACAGGGAAGCAAAGGAGTTGAACACCATTCTGGGAATTCACCAGGCCACACCATAGTACCCTCCACGATGGAGGATGTGGTGATGTTTGTAAGGGAGTCTTTTAACAATGTTCATTGAAAGGAATTACGTAGACACTATTCTTTGAAGGGGGGAATATTATAGCACCCCAATGGTTGTGTTTCCTATAATGATAATATTATACATTTATTTTTGTTTAAAATTTCTTTTAACTAAACCAAATTTATAATATAAACACAACTATTTTTAATATAAAAGGTCACCACAGTGTTTACGATGTCCCAAGTTAATAAAAAACTATTCAACCCATAAATACCTATTAAAAACCCTCTAAAAGTCACAGGGAGGCCACCCAAAACCACGAGAACCCCAAGAAGATAATATGGGTCCACAGAATCCTTCATAACAACCACAAGGATGGATAAAGACACTGCGGCCACAATAAGCACCAATGGTATGACGTGAACCATCTTATTTTCTGTCTTTAATTTTAGGACACCCTAAAGCTTGGTTTTATAAGACAGTTATTTTTCTGTTGCATTGGGTGTCCAGGGAATTATAAAGACTAAAAATATAGCCATTGGCCTTGTTGTATATTTAATTGAAAACATGTGAGTGTAATTTATTCCTCCAAATAATTAAGTTACGGATTGAAAAATTATAAAACCACCCCTAATCATGAACTTTAAATGGACATGGTGGGATATTTTGAATTACACTTATGTGTTTTTCAAATGTAATAAAGAATTCAAAACCCTTTGCAAATATTTAAAATATATTGTAATGATTTTCATCTCTTAAATAGTGTTTTAAAATATTTTTAATTTACTTCTAATTAAACTATTTTTCTGAATAATCTATCCTTTGACTTCTATAATACTAATATGAATTATCCTGCGGTTATATTAAAATTTAATTTATAACTTTCTCTGTTAAAGGATTAGTGTTTGTAAATAATTTGATATAAGAAAAAGTATAATTTGTATTCATTTATATTGTTTTAATAAAATTCATGTTTAAAAGTGTAATTTTTATATAGATATAATAAATGTATTATTTTATTTAGGACCTTATAAGATAGTTTTTATAAATAAACAGGCCCACTAGGGACATACCTATATAGTTGGTCCAAGGGAGGAAGATCACTTTATGTGGTTGATCCAAGCCCTTAGTCAAAGCCCATACCAGCTCGAGCGTGGGAATAGGTTCCCTAAAGGGCTCGCTGGAGCGCACAACTGTTTTAAGCAAGCCACCATTGGTTGAAGGTCATAATGAGGAAGGGGTAGGCCTAGGCCTTTTGGGGTGGGACCCCGTGTATATGGCTCCCTAGGTGTGGGTTGTGTTTTTATGTTCCATCATTCAGAGAATTAGGTTTATAAAGGGGTCATGATTGTCTCACCAATTAGATGTGGGATGAGTTCTTTCTAGCAAAACAGGATATAGGCCATTGGATTGCATCACGCGCGATCTGTGCCGTCGATCTTGATCTACTGCTCGACCCTCCGCAACTGCGGAACACCACCATGTTTTTGTGCACCATCCAATCAAATACTGATCTAATCTTGGATGTATGAGAGTTCTAAAACATTTCAATGATCCAGGGTCATCTGATCAAACTCAGATTTAATCTGAGACTCCCAACTTCTTTTGAAACCATAGTCATGCCCCAGCAATTGAATCATGGTCGGACTCAATCTAAACCATCAAATTTTCTTTTGTAAATCTTCCCATAGAACCGCCTTCTTCTTCCCTACAGCATGCACTGCCCTAGTACCCTAAACCCCATGTTCACATCGTTTTCTTATCTATTCACAGCCGCTGGTCCCCCTCCTTTCACGCGGTTTCAACAATACCGACACATACTTTTTTTATAAACCATTTGGACCTTGGATCCCATGAAACTTGAATTAAAATATTCTATGTAGGATTAGTTTATAAAACACACATGAGTCACCCCAAGGATCCCCTCAGATCTTTCGCACTCAAACTTCCAGTGAGCTTCTATGAGTTCTCCCGAGCCCCTCTTCCTCCTCGTGCTATGGTATGGAATTTATATTGTCTTTCACATTAATTTGGAGTTGTATATTTATGTACACTTTTACATATATATATATGTATATATATCTATGCATCTTTTGGTGTGATATTTAACCATTCATTACACAAATTAGAGTTTTGGGATTTTGAGTTATAGGGTGTTAGTAGACCTGAAGCCTAGATAACTCATGAAAACTTTTTTTCTTACGTTATATACATAATCAGTTATGTATATATATATATATATATATTTGTGTGTGTTTGACTATAAATATATAAATATATATATCCCATCTGATATACATTAACTCCTTATGTCCAGATTTAGGGTTTCTAAGCTTGGGCATTGAAGTTAACGCAAATAATTAAATTTTGTATAAAAATTTTACCGAAATATTTATTTTCTTATATATATATATACACTGTTACACACGTTTCAAACCTAACATGGTTTTGTTATTAATATGGTGATAATGGTGTATTAAATATGTTTAAAATTATTGATTACTTTTGAGAAATAAATAAACCTAGTAATTATGAAAACTCATATTTAAACTTTGTGTATAGTTTCCAAAACCCTAATTTTATGTTTCAAATATATTACATGATCGATATTATTATGAATTCTAATTATAAAAACATATTCTTTTTATTTGATCAAAATATATTAAAGGATAAAAATGGGGTGTTAAATCATGCGATCATGTTATGTTCACTTAATGTTTTATCAACTACGATGATTTTTTTTAGTTAAGTTGTGTTGTAATAAAATTTCTTGATCACTGAATATTTAATCATCATATTAAATAACATGTATTTCAATTCATGGAAAATTGATTTTAAATAAAAGAATTTCAATTTTAACATCTCATATATCAAACCGCTTCTCGTTCATTGTTTGACGTTCTTTAGTAATTATCTCATGTGCAAAGAATCTGTAACAAACCATGTATACTTTCGATAAACTGTCACTGCTTGATCTTCAATGTTATATATCATATTATGTACTTTTGGATAAAATGGTTTCATTTTCCATTTTCACCCAATGATTCTTGTATGTGGCATATAATGATAATAATGTGATAATAAATTTAAATTACTCAAAGTGGTATGAGATACCTTGAGTAATATAAAGTATAATTTAATTATTCAATGTGGTATGGGACACAATGAATAATAAAAAATGTGAAAGAAACTATACAAGTGATATATGATATTTTGAATATACAACCTGACATAGAAAATGTAGAATGTATTGGACATAGAAAGTGTCAGGTGGGGCTCGATACAACCCCTCGATGCACCGGTGGGTCTCATTATAAAAATTACGGTCTTGGAAGAAGGCCTTGACAAAAAGTGTATTTATTTTCTTGAAACGATACATGAAGTTATGATTACGTAGTCCCACATTATACATTCCCTCATTATGTGTATGATAATTAATTAACCAAATGAATATTTAACTAGAAGAATACATATGGTTAAGAGCATTTACATATGAGTATCAAAGATGTAAATGCATATGGGATGACATATGTTTAGCACTAAGTGATTTAGTATTCGATGTATGAAATTGAAGTTATTACCTTTACGTGCAACTGTGATTATTCATTACTCTTATATGTTTAATTTTTTCTAAAATATTCAAATGTTATACATGTTAGCATTTCTTATATTTATTTCTCTGAATGATCATGCCTATATTTGAATCTTGTATCCTTGTAATTCTGTTAGCATGCTTTTAATGAAGATCTTTTATGGTATGTACATGTTTTACGACATTTCATTAAGATAAATGTTTTATGAAATGTTTTAAAGAATGTTTTCAGAAGATATAATTAGTTATTAAATTATTTTAAAACCCCCTAATGTACATTCGTATGCTCACCCTACGTTTTTGAAATAAATTTTTCTCGTATCTTCTTTTATCAGAAAAAGCATTTCAGAAGTACCTGGTTTCCCAAAACTAGAACTGAATCAGTAATCTTTATAGGACATGATGTGTAATTTATCAGTTTCGGTTTTTGTTAAAAGTCTCACATAATGATCTAAGACACTGAATCAGTGTTTTCTTGGGTCGGGTACTTATAGAATCTAACCTTGATTCCTAATACAAAATTATTGTACAACATAGATCCATTGTGAGATTAATAAATGAAAAAAATAATATACCACAAGGTTATTCCTTTTGTTTGTATTTTTTATATATAATATATGGGGATATTTTTTTTGGTTTCATCATTTTATCTATTGTCTGTATTCATTAATTCAATTTTATTGATCTTGAATTTTATCATATTGTTAATCATTAATTGATCAATGATGATGAAAACAATTTAATGTTGGGGACAACCCATCAGTCATTTTCACTAATCCTAAAATCATTCAATACACTTATTTGGAAGGAAAATAATATGAGGGTAAGGTGAAAAAATGTGATATTTATTTTGTGCGGTTCAATGTACAATGTTTGTGAAATGATCTTGATGATCTTGAAATTATCTCTTAAATAGTTTCCCTAGGGAAATATTTGTTAGATCTAGGATTGGTCTTGGTCAATGGAAAATAAAGATGATTATATCTTCCTTATTTGATATAATAAATGGGCTTGATATGTTGTGACCATGCATGTTGAGTCCATAAATTACTTTTTGTGTCAATTTTACTTATCTGAATCATATAATTATACTAATCATATGATCACTTCTCCAAATAAATATTTTCAATCAAATTGATTCTTAATGTTATTTTAAAATATGACAAGATATAATATACCTAAATCAGTTTGTGTTTTGTTTATAATATAATTCCCCAAACCAAGATCCACAGAGTTATTTCATTATTACATATCATTGTCATGATCACAAAAGATCATGTATCTAAAGTCCGATTAGTTTAGTAGCCTTGGAATTACTAGATAAATTCATAAGGATTACATTACATCATAAAATGGAAAACTACAACAAAATTGTTTCCATAGACAACACTGAGATCCAATAGAATATCCATATAGATCAGTCATAATATACTTCTTCGCATCCTCAGAAAAATAAAACATATAAAGGGGTGAGCTCAGATGCTATATAAGGAAACAAATATAGCTGAAACATTCATAAATAAGCATAAACATTTCCGGAAATGTATAGGACTAAAACAAAAGATTTTTAAAATTGACCATCAGCATAATATGTAAAATATAAAATCAAATAATTCAATTTACTTATTCACATAAATATTCTACTAATTGAATAATCACATGCAATATCAATAGCCACTTTCATAATGACAGGACGCATAATGCCAGACTTTTATAACCATATTTTTAAGGCCTTGTGCTAAGGCTACAAATAAGATTTTGTCAAGTCATTCTTCAAATACTCTAGTTAGTCTCATGAGACCTACCGATTCCTCGAGGAGTTATAGATGGCTCCACCCATCACTTACTAAGTCCAATGAATTACTCATATGAAGTGGTTTAAAAATAACATAAACATTCGTATTAAAACTAGCATACGAAATTTCAATACATTATCCATAAAACATGAAAGGTGTAAAAATAACCCATCTACAATAAAACATATAACAAAACCTTCAATAAAATATAAATGTTTTTTATCCTAATAAATAAACTTCAAATAAGCTTAAAATTCCTCAAAGTATGTTGACCTAGATAAAATCAAAGCCTTTTTTTGAGAATTATCTCTTTCTATATTGAAATATTTCAAAATTCATATAAATATAAAAAATCATTTACTTTGGAAATATTCTTATATTATTGTAAGGGAATCTTTTATGATGTTATAATGGTGAAAATAGCTGCACCTGCCGTATAAGTTAAAAAAGACATTATTACCTTAGTTTTCTCGAAAAGGTTATAAACTGCCTTTTTTGAAAATGACAGAAAAAAATTCTATGAAAAAAATAATAATAAAAAGTCAAAAAGGGTATAAATGACTTTATCTCATATTTTAGTAAATAGTAAAAATGTTTTGAAATAAATTTTTTTAAAAAAAAACTAATATGGATGTTAAGGAGGACCCAGTAGATACTTAAGTAAAAACAACCTCGGATAATAAAGATATTGAGAAATTAACCCTTACGTTGTAATTTTCCTTGGTCAAGGGTAGGTTAACATCCCATATAATGGTTAAATAATATTTATTTAATTATATATGAATAATGTACATTTATATGATATCATATATGATCTTATAACAATTCTTTATTAATATTATCTTAGCATTATCGTCGTTTTGGGTGTTAACTGATTCGTTTTCCTTTATATGATTTGTAATGTAAGTAATGTTTTTTATATATAGGATGAATAATATTTATATTCATAATGATATTAATTATTTAAAAATTATTTTTAATCATCTAATGAAAATTATTCTTCAATGGAATATGATGGGAAATGAATCTCATCGCGTTCGTGGAGACGGTAATCCGTACGTATGCACGAGCGACAATATCATTCTTTTGATATAAAAATAATAAATAATTGGATGTTATATCATATATAATGAATAATTATCATGTTATATTTATTATTTACATCAAATACACATCATTATGATACCCATCCAAATAATAATGTATTGAATAACAATTACACCACGACGTGGAGACGGTAAGCCATACGAACGCACGTATGGTGGCATGTCATTCAAAGGATGAAGAGAATAATGAATATGGTTGTGCCATATTTATAATAACATCATAGTATATAGAATATATTGGAGTTATTATTTTAGAATGGAAACGACAAATAAAGAGGAAGTGGAAGAAAAAAGAACATGAAAGAGGTGATTAAATATTTACCTCTTCTTCGGGTTCTTCCATTTTATTTGATAAAAAGGCCTCTATAGGATGGATTTATGACAAAAATAAGGCCTCTATGATGAAGTTAGGATATTTAGGAGGATATTTGGGAATTTTTTGACCGAGACAAATGGATTTGAATATGTGAAATCAACAGAAGGAAAATTTCCCATTTATAAGAGGGGTGAGGGGCACCTTAGGAAAAGCATAAAATATTATTTTGTAATAAAATAAAATTATGTTTATAATGGATTAAAATGTATTATTTAAATGTTATGATGGGAATGGGTCTAAAACACTAAACCAATAGGTTTTATACAGTTTTGGGTCACTTTATTAACCTTATCTTTTATATTTAACTAATAGTTAAATAGTTTGACATTTTCCATGTCTCTTTGTATTTTTATATTATATGGTTAATAAACTTACTATAAACATTAAAGATAACCCTAACTGGTTCATTAATTATACATATATCATTATATAAGTCTTTTGGTTGAACCTTAGGTTTTTAGGAATAGAATATCAATTAATGATATAATATTTTTTTTAAAAACACTTTTATGTCAATTTTGTTACTATTTGGTATTTTGTTTTTTCTAAATTCATAATAGCATTATCACTTCAAAAAAAAATTCATCTATTCAACCCTAATAACACATATTATCCTTTAAAATTTGTGTACTTTATAAAATTTAGTATATTACAACTATTTAGATATTTATGATATCAATTATTTTGATCATTTATTAATACTGTAATTAATGTCTCATCATTGTGTCATAAATAAATTTTTTTATTTAATGTATAAGAAATTTAAATATAATACCATTATGTAGGAAATAATTTTAGATTTATAATGAATGTTTATATTTGAATTGATCTTTTTTGTAAACCTATATTAAAAATGGATTTGTTATTAAACATTGAATTTAATAGTTTTAACTCTTCTTGGAATTAAATAGTAATAAATGTCCTAATATAATACATGTGGACCTAAATGATCATATATTTTTACTAAGTTAGTATTTGGTCGAATTCCACTTATCCAACAGAATTAGGACATGTCATATGTTAATAATAATATAATATTTACAGTTAATTACCCAATTTTCTTTTAACCGTGGTAAATAAAATTCAAAAGTTACTATTCAACAATAATGATTTCTCACTTATTGAACCAAATTTTAATTACAAATATAAATTTTGTCTCTCATATTTTTGAAAATCAACTCTCATAAGCGGTAAAATTATGTTTTATGTAAATTTGCAAATTCTCCTTGGAGGTGGGTAAAAGATGGTAAAAAGTTCAATAAAATTTTTATATATCTAAATTTATTATAAACTGACTCTAATGAATTACATTGAACATATATATGTATTATTTATCTATTTTGACCTAATAATTTTAAATAAAATTACTAATTATTTAAATAAAAATTCGGTTTTAAATAATAACTGAGTGTTTTCACTATTCATCAAAAAATGAATGTTTTCTGAAAAATACCAAAATTTCACCCTAAGACAATTTTGATATTCTAAATTCATTAATTAAGTATATTTTACCAAATTAAAAACATTGAAGTTGCATTTCTTAATTTAAAATTAATTCCCATTGTCAAAACCAAGAAAGTGTTTTTTAAGAAATAAGAACTAACAAAATTTTCATAATTGTTTATGTTCAATTTCAATGTGAAATTATTTCCAATGAATAAAATTTGATTACATGGTAAAAATATAATCTATTTATACTTCAAAACCATTAAAAGGTATAATATAACACTATAAATTAATTTGATTAAAAAAGTTGTTTTCTGTTAAAATATATTAGTTTTCACTATTCACTAAATTTTAAAGTCATTAGAAAAATAAAAAAAACATTATTGAAACTAAATTATTATGTATTGATTCTAAATAAGAAGTTAATTTTGTCATATTTAATATATAAAAGTTTCAAAAATTGGATTTAAAGATGGTTCTCCATTAAAAGGGGGTAAAATTGCATTTTTTTAAAAATTATTCTTTTATCTGAAAAAATGAATTTGTTTTTTCATTATGTCTATGAAACTCATAATATGGATTCTAAAATTATAAGGATAGTATATAGTTCAAAATTCATTTAATTCTATTCATATCCTCTTTTGAATGGCTAGTTTGGTAAGTCGTGGTGCGCTTGAACTCAGTGTTCCGTGTTGTACAAGTTATTGAATTACTTTAAAAAATTAATGTACTATGAAATCTTGGGGAGTTACATTCTTACCTCCTTTAATAAATTGTGTCCTCGAAGTTTTAAATTGTTCTCTATAAATAAAAGGATTTAAATATAAAATATCATTGTTGGAGAACCCACATCGGAAATTTGGTTATTAAAATTTAGTCTTAATAAGAGGAAAAGGGGAATGAAAAAGTCACCACCAAATTATAATATCGATTAGGAGAACATTGGTGGAAATTAGAGACACATAATTAGAGTAAAAAAAATAAATATTTATAAAGAGTCATTGAGGTAATCAGTTACAAAAAATTGCATAATTGAGGGCCTCAAAGACATCAATCTATGGTGATTTAAAATATAATTGGTTCAACAAAACATAAGGTATTAGGATAAAACATTTTTAGTTTTAAGATAATTTACCAAAAGTTTAAAAATTAATTTCTTCATATAATATCAGAAGAAATATATATATATATATATATATATATATATATATATATATATATATATATACTTGACAGGTTGAGTTCCAACCTCGAACTAATTTGTACCACAAACTCTTCTTTCACTCTAAAAGATAATTGAACTTAAAAAAATATTCTATTTAACCTATTCATATAGGGTTCCAAAAATGATTAATTTATAATTAATCTACCAGACCATAAAAAAACTACACTATTAAATCTAGGATATCACGTTGGATAGTGTGAGGTGATACACCCTTATCGCCCTTCGATTGCAGGTTCAAGTTTCACAGCCTTGCCTGACACGACGGGTTGCCGCCCGACCTCCGGGTTGTCCTTTTTATGGAAATAAAAAAAATCTCAAACAAAACTTATCCAAAATATTTCTGATCAAAATCACAGTCCAAAATTTATAAGGAATGTAAAAACAATGAAGCTCCTTTTTTACATGTAATCACATGTGAACACCTTCATCATGTATTTATTTTAATACACTGCAACATCATGAATTACCATAAAACCTTATTGAATACATTCATGCTCCCTTATTACTTATAGAGTAATAGATATACTCATTCTATCCAAAAATGTTGTAAACTCCAACAAATATGGAATATATCAATAATTATTCAGTTTCAAGGTAGTCAAGAATATCAAATATAATTTATCCAAATCAATGATGTGTTATTTCAAAATCACTACCTCAGTATGAGAACCATATTAGGTTTTATCATTCTCTCAACAGTATTTTTTCCAAAAATTTAACCTATTATTGAGTCACCTTTCTTGTTTCCACACAATCTAATGTCCTTAATGAAATAGTACTGGAGTACAATCCTTATATACTCTATAATTATTATAAAATATAGATCATTAATACAATACACAAATAGAAAAATAATTTAATAACAACTTAAGAAATATAATCATTCATCTTCATCTTCGGTAGTATCATAACATTATTTTTATCCAATAATAGCAGTTGGGGCACACTATGATGATTTGGACATTGATTCGCATAGTATCCCAACTCTTTGAAAATGAAGCATTGTGCATTTGAGACTTTTTTCATACCCTTGAAATCACGTACTTGGTGACCTTTTTCTACACACTTATAACAAACTCACATTCCCTTCAAGCAATTACAAAGGTGATTCTTTCCAGAGTTATGACAAATGGGAAAATCATTCTTTTCCCTCTTCCCATTATCCATCTCTATATCTTCCACCCTTTTCTTCTCTTACATCACTTAAAATATATTGGACTTAGAGAATTATTTACTTATCTTATCAACAAATGATACTATTTATTCATAGGTTTAGAATATATGGGAGATTATTTCCATTCTAAATGTTGGCTTAATACCATGAAATATATGATCCTTCTTACTCATTGGAGTATATATATTGATGGAGTTCACATTCATTCTACTGGGGGATATTTCTATACAATGTCATACAGTAGCTCAGTTTATGAATTGCAATGAATAATTACAAACATGTAAAATATCTAACGTAAATTGAACAGTTTATGGATATAATCCATAATCATAAAAAAAATTCCTTGAGGAAGTATATACACATTAACACTTCAAAATGGGTTTTGAAGAAAATTATAATTATCCTCAGCATATCCCCCAGGAGTGTCGTAAACAAGTGTGCAGCAAAGCCCGTTGTCGTGCACCAGTTCCCGTTGGAGTCTAGCTCAAAGCGTTGTTTTCAGGTTTTACCCCTAGGTACATCTGTGCCAGAGCTGCCTCTACCTGTTTGTTTCTAGATATGGATGCATTTTTTTGTAAAACTTACAAAATATCTACAATACCCAAATTTTAGGAAGTTCATCTATACTAATCCCCAAATATTATCTGAAGGTTATGTGCTCTAATCGGTGTTTAACTAAATTAGTTTCCAATGTTTATATTATACTTCCTATTATACCAACTATAACTCCCTGACCTTATATCCATAGAGTTGGTACATTATTACGTATCATTAGAATGATCACAAAAGATAAAGTCTACAAATACTAATTAGTTTAATAGGTTTGGAAGTACTAGTTACATTAATAAGGTTCACATTACATCATAAAAAGAAAAAATACAACAAAATTGTTTCCATAGACAACACTGAGATAACATATACTATCCCTCAAGGTCATTCATAATATAATTCATTGCATATTGGAAAAAATTAAACATTGAAAGGGCTGAGCTCAGATTCTTAGTAAGCATAAAAATATAGCAGAAGCTTTTATAAAGAAGCATAAACATTTAAGGCAATGTATTAGACTAAAACAAAATCCATTTAAACATGAAATTCATCATAATATGGAAAATATAAAATCAAATAATTCCACTTACTTATTCACATGAATATTCTTATAGTCGAATAATAACATGAAATATCAATAGACACTTTCATAATGATGGAATGCATAATGCTAGACTATCATAACCACATAGTCAAGGCCTTGTGCCAGGACTACAAATAATATTTTTCCAAAGCCATGTGTCAAACACTAGTTTGTCTCATGAGACCTACCAATGCATCTAGGAGCTATAGTAGGCTACACCCATCACTTACTGAGTCCAATGCATTCCTCATATGAAAAGGGTTAAAATAACATAATCATTCGTATAAAAAGTAACATACGAAATGTCAATACTTTATCCATAAACCATGAATGGTGTAAAAATAACATACCCACTGTCAAACATATCACAAAACATCAATACCAAATGGAAGTTTATAATCATAATAAATCAACATCAAATAAGCTTAAAAACTATCAAAGGATGTTGACATTGATGAAATCAGTGCCATTTTTAGAGAAATATCACTTTCTATTTTGAAATCTATTAAAATTAATATAATTATAAAAGAAAACATTTACATTGTAAATGTTTTTATAAGAATTTAAGGGAATATTTGATGATGTTATAATGGTAGAAAATAGCCGCACCTACCGTATAAGTTTAAAAATAAATTTTTTCCTTAGTTTTGTCAAAAAGGTTATAAAGTACCTTGTTTGGAAAATGACAGATATATTACCTTCAAATACATCATATAAAAAGTAAAAAAAGGGTATAAATGACTTTATCCCATAGTATAGTAAATTGTAAAAATGTTTTGAAATAAATTTTTAAGAAAAAACGGATGTGGATGATAAAGATCTCCCAGTAGATACTTACGTAAAAACAACTCAGATAATAAAGAGATTTTGAAATTAACCCTTACCTTTTACATTTCGTTAGTAAAGGGTAGGTTAAACTCTTGTATAATGGGAAAATAATTTTTATTAAATTATACAATAATCAAATATATTAATATGATATCATATATAATCTTTTAACATTTCTTTGTTAATAATATCTTAGTATTTTCATCGTATCAGGTGTTAAATGATTCATTTTTCTTTATATGCTTTGTTACATAAGTAATGTTTTTCATTGATTGGATGTATCTTATTCATATTCATAATGATATTAAGTCGTTAAAAATTGTTTTTAATCACCATATCAATATTAGTCTTGAATGGATTACGATGGGGAATAAACTTCATCACATTCATGGAGACGGTAATCCGTACGTATGCACGAGTGAAAATATCAATCTATTGATATTAAAATAATATATAATTGGATGTTATATCTTATATATAAAATAATTATAATTTTATATTTATTATTTATTACAAATACACATCATTATAATACCTATCCAAATAATAATATATTGAATAACAATTACACCACAATGTGGAGACGGTAAGCCATACATACGCATGTATGGTGCCATGTCATTCAAAGGAGGGATAGAATAATGAATATAGTATTTCAAAATTTTAAAACACATAAAATTAAATATATTATATTAGAGTTATTAATTTAGAATAGAAAAAAAACAAAGAGGATGTGGAAGAAAAAAACAACTTGAAAGTTACGATGAAATATTTTACCTCTTCTTCGAGGACATCTATTGGATTTCATTGAAAGGGATCCGTAGGATGGCCTTCTGACCAAAATAAGGGCTCTAGGATGAAGGGGGATAGTTTTGAGGATATTTGGGTAGGTTTTGGCCGATCCAAATGTATTTTGAGTTGTTAATTTGAGGGAAGTGGGAGTGACCTTTTATAAGAGGGGTGAGATGCACCTTAGGAAAAATTTAAAATATTATTTTATAATAAAATAAATTTCGGTTTCTATTGGCTAAACAATTTATTATATAAAGTATAAGGTAGATATGGGGAAAAAAACACTCAACCACTATGTTTTAGATAGGTTTGGGTCACTATATTATTCTTATCTTTTATATTTAACTCTTAGTTAAATAGTTTTCCATTTACCATGTCTTATTGTATTTTTATATTATATGGTTAATATACTTACTATAAACATCCAAGATAACCCCAAGAATCTCATTAATAATTAAAATATCCTTACATAAGTCTTTTGGCCGATCCTTGTATTTTTAGGAATAGAATATCAATTAATAATATAATATTTAAAAAAAAACTATTTTTTGACAATTTTGACACTATTTTGTATTTTGGTTTTGCTAAATTTATAACAACATTATTACATCGAAGAAAAGTCATATAACCAACCCTAAAATGTCATATTAACCTAGAAAATTAATGTAAATTATAAAAAGTCCCATATTACATTTATTTGGATCTTTATAATATCAATTATTTTCATCATTCATTAATATGATAATTACTATATCATCATTGTGTCATAAATAATTTAAATAATTTAATTTCTAAAAAATATAAATAAAGTACCATTATGTAGGAACTATTTTTATATTTATAATGAATATTTATAGTTTAAAGTATCTTATTCGTAACCCTATATTAAAAATGTTTTAGTTATTAAAAATTGAATTTTACAATTTTATCTTTTATTTGAAATAAATAATAATAAATGTCCTAATGTAATCCAAGTAGATCTAAAAGATCATATTTTATTCAAAATGTTGTTTTTGGTCGAATAAAAATTTTCCAATAGAATTAGGACTTGTTTTATGGTAATAATAATGTCATTTTTACCTTTAATTACCCTATTTACTTTTAACCATAGTAAATAAAAGTCAAAAGTTACTATTCACCAATAATTATTTTCATCTTATTGAACCACATTTTACTTACTGATATCAACCGTTTCTCTCTGATTTTTGAAATTGAACTCATAGAAGCGGTAAAATTATGTTTTATGTAAATTTCTAAATGATCCAAGGTGGTCGGTATAAGACGGTAAAAAGTTCATTAAAATTTTTATATATCTAAAATTATTATAAACTGACTCCAATAAATTACATTGAACTGAATGAAAGCTACCATTTTTATTGAAATAAAATCCATAGTACAAAAGTACCACAAAAACACTTCAAGGTGGTCGAATGTAGTGAAAACCCATTGTATCATTGGCCACAAATTTCATCCCCTCATTAGGAAACACACCCAAGAAAAAGAAATAAATTACCCACTAATCTGAGGATGCCTTGGAAGCCAGATAATCCACCACCATATTCCCCTCTCGCCATGTGTGAGACACCATCATATTGTTTCCCCTGAATGTGTTGCATTTTCAAATGGTGTATGAGATATGCCAAGGAATATTACCCTTTCCAAGAATTGCATTACAGAGCAACAAAGAGTCAGACTCCACCATATGAACCTCGAGTTGCCTTTGACTACACATTTCCTACCCCGTGGCCATGGCTAGAGCCTCTTCCTGGAGTACATATCCTCACCAAATGAAATCCGTGAATGCTGCAACAACAGAACCCCTATGATCTCTTACAACCCCACCCCAATGCATCTCCCTCCCAATTAGACATCTGTCCATGTTGAGTTTCAGACCATGTCAAGGGGGAATTCTATGTACCCATGTGACATGTTCTGAACATCCAGACCGAGGATTAGTTGGATGAAAAGGAGAAACTGGACACACAGACGGAGCGTGGCGATAGTCAGGACAGATGTAAAGCAGATCGAGTAGGGTATTCTTCGTCTTGATGTTAATTCTTACTTGCGATCCATGTGTATCATTGTGTCGCACCTCATTCCTGGCCTTCCAGAGCATCCAACAGCCTGCAATTAGTATAATAGATCGGGTCTTCCTCTCTACACCATGTGAGCCTGCTCCTCTAAACCCAGACACCATGAAATCCTACTGCTCCCCTCTAGACGGAACCTAGCTGATGAAATCCTCAAAACACATCCTAATACCGATACCCATTCACTCTTATAAAAAAGATGATCCACTGTGTCTTGGTTTGGGAGCCTGTAGCACCAGCACCTGCAAGCCAGATTCACACCCATCCTCTTTAAATTTTTGTCTATTGGCAGATCCTTGTTCGTCACTTTCCAAAAATGGATGTTGTATTTAGATGTAATCTCCTTGAACCACAACTGAGCCCCCCACTGATCTTCACCTGAGATATCCCTCGTGATGTGCGTAAAATCATTGATGGAGATGATACCTAACATTGAAGCAGTGAAAATAAGTTTATCTGGGACATCGCTGGAGACAATGATATTGAATATGGTAATTTGATCCTCATCAAGAATAACCTGAATCTATCTAGGATGACAACTTGCCTCTCTGAAGGACATGTTGGGAGTGGGGAAACTCGGGATGTGTAATCTCCCTACCGCCAATGTTGTTTCCATAAATTGATATTCCATTTTCCTACTAGCCACCTAGATTGATGTTGCAGAATCTCTATGTAGGGGTGAATCACCTTCCAGATCCTAGAATGTCTCGATCTCTGTGCACAGAGATCCTTCCCATAAATATCCTACATAATCCTTCCACAAAGGGATTTACGTTCCATAGCCTCCCATGCTAGCTTCGCATGAAGTCCCTTCATGGTTGAACTTATATATGAAATATTTATATATTTTGACCTAAAAATAATTATGATAAAATAAATAATTATTTAAACAAAAAAGTTGATTTTAAACAATAACTCAGTGTTTTTCACTATTCATCAAAAATAGAATGTTTTCTGAAAAATACCCAAATTTCACCATAATATAATTTTTATATTTTTAATTACGAAATTATGTCTATTTTACCAAATTAAAAACATTGTTGTTTCATTTATTATTTTAAAATTAATTTCTGTTTCCAAATCCAAAAAGATTATTTTTAAGAAATAATAACTAACAAATGATTGATACTTGTTTTTGTTCAATTTCAAAGTGAAATTATTTAAAATGAATTAAATTGAATTAAATTGTAAAAAAATAATCTATTTATACTTCAAAACCATTAAAATGTATAATTTAACACTAAAAATTATTTTTATTTAAAAATTTCCTTTTAGTTAAAATACAGTATTTTCACTATTCACACAAATATGAATGTTATCATAAAAACACCAAAAATTTATTGAAACTATATTATTATGTCCAAATTATAATAAGAAGTGTATTTTTTAAAATTTAATATATAAATGTTTCAAATATTGTATTTAAAAATCATTTTCCATTAAAAGGTGGTAAAATTGCATTTAAAAAAATGCTTCTTTTATCTGAAAAAATGAATTAGTTTTTTCATTATGTTTATGAAACTCATAATATGGATTCTAAAATTATAATGATTATATAAAATTTTAAATTTAGTTAATACTATTCATATCATCTTTTGAACGGCTAGTTTGGTAAGTTGTGGAGCGCGTGAACTCGGTGTTGTGTGTAGTGCAAGTTATTGAATTACATTAATGAAATAATGTAATATGAAATCTTGGGGTGTTACATATAACCATAGTGTGTTTAATTAAATTAAATGTAAATTTTATTTATATATGGTTGGTTTTTTACAATATTCTCCAATTCATAAATTTCTCCCTAGAAATTTTAACATCCCATACAACAATTGAAGAGAGTAATTCTTTTCTTCACCTCCTCTTCTTCCCATATAACTTCTTAGAAAAATATAATCTATATATCTTATTTATCATGTAAATTTATTATATTATATAACATTGTATCTTTTATGTATGATATTCACCCACCAGCCCTCATATATATGATAATTCACCAACAAAACCACCATTGGATTCAATCATTATGATGGTCATAGTATTTACTTCATCAATATTTGTGCGAGGAGCATATCATGTACTTGGGATAGTTTAGGTGGGAGTTAAAGTCAATAAAACTCCTTTCTAATGCATTCAATTATAAAAATGGGACTGATTTGTCATAATATATTCTTTACATTATTCATTAATGTCAAGAGATTAATCCATGGAAATATGTATTTGAATTACATAACTCTAAACAGAAACTATCTATCTCATGGATGATTTATATAATATCTCTTCTATCTCCCCTATGAAGCTCTACTTTTTATTGAATGGTCAAGACCATTTCAACTATTTCTTCAATGATTTGAAAACCTAAATTTTTTCACCTATCAGGTTAATACTATCATGAATTTTTTCTACACCTCTTCCCATAAAGGGCTCCTAGGGATAAAAGTTAAATTCTTAAGTGGATGATATTATATTATAAGAAAAAAACCAAAATAATTTGTTTATATTATCCTTTTTTCAATTCAATTTACCATCCCCTCTATATGTATTCATGTTTATTGATATTCCAATAATATTGGAAATCAGTTTTTGGGTGATAAGTCAGGCAAAAGTACTACTCTATATTTAGAACATTTATGAAATCCTTGAAGAACATGGATGTAAATTTTGTGTCATAATTATTTTCAATAAATATAAGTGTTATATATAGACTCACCAATTCTATAATTAATATACATTCATTTTGATAGATTGAGGAGTCATATTATATTGCAATGAGGTGAGAAGTCATTGTATAATGATCCAGGAAAACACATATTTCATTATCTCCACTTGATGTTTTTGAAGAAATAGTGAAAAAGCCAATAGTTGTTTTCTACCACATTCATATAGGTCTTGGTAATGTTTTCATAATCCCATTATATTTTTCTCCCTTCAAACTTAACTTTTTTTGATATAATACACACTGATGAATATTCAATGATCCCCTCTAAATTTTCCCATGAATAGTGGTATAAGATAATTCAATACAGCCTTCTGATCCCTGGATGTAAGGAGAGTGTTGATGTTTGTAAATCATCCAACAAGTAATTTTTTAACATAGGCTTTTATGGTACACATTTTCTATTAACAAATCATAAAAATCATTATTCATTAATTCCCAACTCAAATGATCTACCTTTTCATTCAGTGACCACCTTCTTTTCCATACCTACATCATATAATTGCTAACACATTATCCTTATTTTAATGGATCGTTGAGAAATTATTTCTAAAATGATTCATTGTGTTCCTTCCTTTATGATTTCAATCTCCATAATTTTGAAATCTAATAATATCATATTCTTCTCGATTTTCATCAATGAAAAAAATGTGGGATCCTATCTACATAGAGAATTTTCAAAATTACTTTCATTCCAAAGATAATATCATATTGATCATTCATGTTTCTGAATCATCTCTAACCTTCTTAAATGAATCATATTTAGTTATTTCTATGTAAATATGTACAGGAATATCTAATAATCCTTTTATATTTTTGACAGCTCGCTAAAGAGATAATGCCACTATATTTTCAGTGTGATCATCACTATAGCCAACTCTAGATTAGGTGTTGGGTATGTCTATTTTTGAAATTTCTATTTATTTTCTACACATTCATTCACATTTTAATTATACATTGACGAACACGTGAATATATTATTTTAAGAGTTGATGTATAACATGAAATATTCCACACTTGTGGATAGCAGAAATACTTGGTTTGTGACAGGGAACCATTTCAAATTCTGGATGATCACCTCAAATTCATTTTTCATATCAAAATTTACTACCTTATAAGTTACTTTAGTATGTTTTTTTGAGAATAGTTAGAAATTTCTCACAAGTAAATGATAGTACGTGGATAATATATGGAATATATGGATTTTTACCATAAATATTGTTCTCATCCATCCTACAATTTATGCTCTCAATGAAGGGTATCCAAATATCTCATTTCATATGATAATATAACCCAGTAATGATACATCCTTCAACAAAAATTCAGAGTTTCCATAATTTCCATAATTTATCTCATTTTGTAAGGTCTTTATCACAATTCTAAAATGATAATCATGTTTCTTCATTCTTTTTTTATTTATTTAGAATATTATTTATAAATACTAAGAAAAATATGTCCACGTAATATGCATGCTTAATCATAATTTCCTTGAATATTTTCATACAATATATTAGTATGAATTGAATTACTATGAACTCATAGTGCCCATAACTTGTATAGAAGGATTTATTAGGGATATCATCCTTCTCCACCCTTACTTGAAAACACCCCAATTGAAGATAAACCTTGGTGAGGTTTTGATATCTATATAGTTAAGTGAACATGTGACAAACAAATTAAATAGGATAGTTTTTATTTATTATGATATTTTAAAGATCTCAATAACTAATGAAAATGTGAATTTACCCATCCATCTTCTCAGAGAAGAGGACTGGTTCACCCTATGGTGAATCACATGGGTGTATAAAAAATTTATCCATATTACTTTGTTGTTTTTTCTCTAGATCATAAGTTATAGAACATGAATTCCACATTAAGTCTGGGATAATGTATATTCCCTTAGAATAACCTAAATTGAAAATTTAAACTCTCGGTAAGATGGAAGATCAATAAATTATTTGGTAAACATATCATCGTATTCCTTAAAGTTGGTAATGTCCAGAATTATGGTATTTTCTTTAGACTCAATGATTTGAGCTATATATGCATGCTCATAGGGAAATAATACCCCTATTAATATTTTTTACCTAATGAATATTATTCCTATTCGTTTCATTTTTACAAAATTAGTGTATTATTCATGAAATAGAAAGTAATTTACTTCTTACGAAAAATAATGTGGGATATATAAAATAATAGCCAATCGATACCAAAAATTGCATCAAATTATACTGAAGGATGTATCATAAGGTTCACTGGGAAGATCATTCTAAAAAATTTTCTAGTAGGGGAGGAATATACTATAGATTCTATAATTTCTCAATTTCCTATTTTCATTAAAAACACTACTTCCATGATTGGTGGTGGTTTTTCAATAGTTATACTTATTATTAATGGCCTAATCAAAAAAGTGTAACTAGAAAAAAATGTTTCTTCACTATTCTCGAAAGATTAACAAGAATACATTTCACCACATCATTTATTGGATCAACCTCAGTGATTAAGATATCATATGATCTCCCATAAATACATGTAGGTTTGTCGTATTGATTGTATCTCACATCCCGTTGAATAGTGTTGGGTATCTCATAGTGTAATTATTCCATGCATTTGAAACATTAGAAAATAGTTTCACGGTATACCAGAGCATTCCTATATTTCCTTACATTGTTGGGTTTCTCTGGTCAACAATTGTTAAGTTTGTTCCCTTCCATTACACACATATATAATTTTCTTATCCCCCTTAGGAATTTTAAGTGGTGATTCATTAATGACTTTTGAAATATGAGAAGTTTAAATTTTATACCAGCATTTTATGTCACGATTACACTACCAGATGTAAACTTCAAATTTTTCTTACTATACACATGAGACCCTTGAGATTCATATTCCTCAATTATATAAATTGAGGGAACATTAGAATATTTCATGATACCTATCCATATATCGTATTTCATAGGATTTTCATAGACTCATATTTATGTCACCAAATAACTGTTAAACCTTGTATGTTATCTTATTGACGATGTTGAAAGTGTTTCATGAAATTCTGGTGAATCTTTACACCTACAACATGATGGATTCATTCAAATCCTGTGTGAGGGAAAATGAGTCCCATTCAATTTGTGTCAGAGATTGGGAAGAATTTATTTATTAAATAATATTTTTCAAAATTCCTTCCCCCTTTTCTTCGATCTCTCCGTTAAACATTGTATTGTTGACCAATTTCCACTACTGATCTACATATCCCTCTATATGATAATCAAAATGTATTGAAATATCTTTCATATAACATTGACATATAAATAAGAGTTTCTTAATAAATTTGATACATTATTCCAAGATTAAGGGATCATATAATACATTGAAATTTGGAGGTTATTGTAACATAATGGTCACAATTTCAGCCTTTTATTTCATAGGGGGGATTTGGTCTTTCCTCGTGAATCAGGTTACTATTTAGAAAAAATTATAATGATATAGTATCATCCTAAAGTTCACAATTCTAGCTCATATTAGGTTGGGTGAAATTTTTTTTATTAATCACATTGTCATTCACATTGATGTTTAACATGGTTTAATATATTTATGAACATGTGATAGAATAAAAAAGAAAATAACAGATTATTTTTTTAAAAAAGTATTAAACTCATAAATATAATCCAATAACATTAAATGGGTAACTTATAAGTTACATTAATTCTATAACTTATGAAATTATATTAATAATTCTAAGTTTTCATTAATATGTGTCCTCAAAAATGGTTTGTGGAACTTTTTTCCCCTAACAAATGGATAAAAATTTTATTATGTATTTACCAAATAATATTCCTTAGAGTTCAGAACCTGGCATGTAGAAAGGACCAATCCCATGAACTAGATCCCAATCGAGTCTAAATCAATGTTGTGTTTTCATGTGTTACCCCTTAGGACATCTGTGTCATATCCACATCCAATTGTAGAACCTATAAATTTATTTACATTCATGGAAACCACTTAATCAGTAATTTAATAAAATTTATGTATTTTTTTCATAGGAGTAGACATATCCCTAAGGATGTCTCTAATGTTTCATAATCATAATACCAAAAATAGATAATCCTTAATTTGATACCAACTATGACAATAACTATTTTTATTACACAAAAATTAACTTTTTTTTATAGAAGCTTACACATAATACAACCATGTATAATGAGAAATATACTGTAATTGAGAACTAGGTTCATTAAATTACATATTAAAATATGGGTATAAATAATAAATCATTAATCTTAGAACTATATTGGATAACCTAGGGGTATACATAATAAAGGGGTTATCTATAAATCCGAATAAAGAAAAAAACAAATAATACATGAAAAATTATTTTAAGTAAGAAAATTGGCCTTTCCATGGGATATAATTTTTTAAAGAATCATATACATGTACAATGAGTTATGATTTATCATTAAAATAGAATGAAAAAATGTGAATGTTTCAAAAACAAAAAAAATGAAATCATAGAAATATAAAAAGGTGAAAAAAAAGAAAACATAACATTAAGTGAATTTGATAACTTCCCATGCACCATACATGGAATCACATGAGTCTTAAATAGTATCCAATGCATTGGTCACTTTTCCCACAACCATTATAATCATTTTATATACATTCATATGTGTGCCAAAAAAATTATATATCACGAAATCATATTTCATAATATTTATTCCCACAATAGTGGAGTGTGGATTACATACATGTAAGTACCCAATAAATGAATTATATGTTCATAATGGTTAACACCATTGATATGAATTATGTATTGGTATTCACTTTATAATTGATTGAAAATGAAAATCATGGTGAAATTTCCACTATATAAAGGGGGGAACTTAATGGCTAATATGAGGAATTGATGATATTGAAATGGGTTTCTGATCATTTATAAATCATATGGAAGTTATATAGAAATATTTAAGAATATTTACAAACAATTGGGAATTGGATTTAAATGTAATAAGATAATGAAGATGGTTAGATAGAGGAAAGAAGGAGATAATCCCAACCCTTGAGAGGGTGATTCCAAAATCTTGAGCGGATATTGTAGAGAGCTTGGGAAAACATTATAGAACACTTGAGATAATATGTCAAAAAATGTATATGATAAAATGATTTTCAGTAATGAAAAATTGGATATATGGGGTGTTATATATGAAAAGAGAGGGGGGTTCTTTATTATTTCTCAAGCGTTGGGTATTCACACTATACAATAATTTAATCAAAACAAAAAACCATAGCATAGGGGTTTCCCATGGTTTCGAACTAATAAGTGTGCTTTTAGATATTTTATAATCGAATGGAATAATTATTAAATCATTACCCTTGGAGAAATGTAAGTGAGTCATGTTATTTAGTAAATTATTTTAAAAATATAAAATACCTTATATCTATTGTAGGATTCATAAAGGCTTTAAAAAGTTCAAAAAACATCCAAAAACATTATATTAAATTGGAAACATATAATTGGGTTTTCATACCCTTTATTTTATATATTACAACAATTTTGGGTCATTATGAAACCATATTACATGTTATATATTTATACCATACTTAATTTTTACCAAAAAAATTGACTACATCAATAAAATATGAAATATCCACCATTGGATAATTAAAATAATTTGATTATGAAAATAATATTTATTTTCTAAAAATTATTTTCTAAATATGTTAATATGAAATTTTTAAATAGATTTCAATATTATATATGTAATGTTGGTTTTATTCACATTAACCATTTTTGATCCCTTATAAAAATTATTTTTTAATTCATAAACATAGATTATAAAATATAATTAATGAATAATATTAAATAATAATATTTAATAAAAATATCATTTATCATAATAATTTGGTAACAAATTAAAAAATTTCTTATTTGAAGGTGCGTATTACCCAAAAAACACAATATTGGTTTTATCATATATAGATAAGAATAAATAATAACTTAGAAACAATTATATGTAAACATATATTGTTATATTGAAAGTAAAATAAAAAAAATATCACTATTATCATCTTGATACATATCTATTTATTACAATAGAAAATTTCCTAAGTGTATGGTGTGTGATAGTGATATTTTATTTGGGGTTCGACATATATTGATTTTGTCGTGATCTTGATGGGCATGAAATTATCCTGTAGAAAATTTTACTCATTCTTTAGTTGTTGGATCATAGATTGGTCATGTTTATAGTTAAATACCAGTGATATTGTCTCCATAGGAAGGTCAAATAAATGTGATTCATAGGGTATGATCCTACTGGTGATGGCCATAACATCCTTTTTCTATATCAATTTGACTGATCAAAATTATATATATAAACTAATCATATGCTCACATGTAAATATATATACTATCAATGGTTATGAGGATTAATAGTTTTTCAAATCTGATTGAATATAATAAAACCAAATAAGAGAATGTGTTTTCTATATCCATAGGGATATTTATTGAATCAAAAATATAATTATAAATATAATGGTTGGGTCATTATAAGTATCATGTAAAAATCATGCGAGGATGGATTATTTTAGGTAATGAGATATTTTTTAACCATTCATTTTTCATCACCCAAAAAATTTCACTTAGTTGATAAAATAAATATTTTTAAAAAACAAATAAATGAATGTTATAGATTTTTTGAATTTTGTTTTAGAAAGATGGATTAACTGATATAATTCAATACCATGAATTTCTCATATATGTTGTTTGACTATTCTGGGAGAATTATAAGATTATTTTAAGGAAGATTGAATTTTTAATTGATATTTTATTATTTCTCAAACCATTACCTTATGTCTTATCAATTTAATTGTTTTTATAAAATGAAATTTTTTTTTCAAAATTAAAAAATAAATAATAATAAAAAGTATTTAGGGAAGGAAACTAAAATAATGAATTGTGTGTTTACATTTATAATTTTCCTATTTATTAATTTTTTTCTCTATTGTTTCATTTTCCTTATTATCTTCTATAATAAACAATGTCTTTGATATGTGAAATAATATAATAATGCTTCTATTTTTAACTTCATGATTCCCTTTTCTACATAAAACATTTATGGTCTTGGTTAAACTCTTATAATGTCTCAATGGACATGATCCATTCAATCTATGATCTTACCATTCATGATTCTGATTATAGTTACATTTTTGTGACTTATTCCCGTAATACATTGTGATACCAAGTCATATTTTGATCATATAATTATAAAAATTATATATGTGTTAATTAAATACATATAATTATATTTTTATTTTTTAGTTATTAATCATAATGAGAGTGTTTTATACTTTATATTAAAACAAAGATGTTTTGCATACTTCCTATAGAAGATTGTTTTATAATTTTTAAAAGATGAGAATATAATTTTTTATTGTAGTTGATGATGGTTATATATATAAAAACCATTCATCATCCATAGGTGAACAAAATAATTTAATATTTTAATGTACCCATATAAATATTATCTGGTTCATTATTATTCCCTCTATAATGGGGAAATGTCAATGTGGAAATTTGGTGTTACCTTTGGATGAGAGTGACTATATAGTTAGAGTTAGTTTTTATGATTGAATTTTCCATTCAAAATATATGAACATCTCTTGAATTTTGTTTTTCTCTATTATACCTTATTTTATGTTAGAATCATAATATTATTGTTCATTGAATTATTTATTTATCGAGGAATTTATTATAACAATGAGATGAATTTTACTTCAAAACAATACTATGTGATGCAATGTGGTGTAGAGAATTTTTTTTATTTAATTGTGATATAAATTTTTTTCATGATTGTGTTATTTATGTGAATTTTATTATTAAATTTTTTTTATTTAATATTATGGGTTAAATAATATCTAAGAATATTTTATTTTTCATTTAAAATATTAATTATGCTTCTTGAAGATGATCGATTTCATGGAATATGTTTAAGAGTTATGTTTGAAATTAATTTCATTTTAATAAATGTAGCTAAATTTTTTCAAAGTTTCTTTACTCAAAATAGGTTTATTAATAAAAATATTTAACCATTATAAAAGTATAGTGTAAAATATAGAATGTTAATAATAATATAAAATGGGTTAATTTACTGAATCAATAAAATATATCAGTATGTGAAAAAAATGGATTTCAGGTAATATAACAGAACAAACTCAATGCAATAAACCAACGTTTAATGAAATTAAATTCTTTTACAGAACATTAGGGAACAATTAATGAAGTAATATATAAAATTAAGATACATATTTATATTTTACACTACATGAATCGTGTTTTATGAAGTCAGTAGTTTGAGAATGTCGATTTATGAAAATGATAATTTCAAATTTTCTAACGATTACTTAGTGGCTCTAATTTCATAAAATTCATTCAAATTCTTTGTTTTTTGTTTATTGTTTTTTAAATTTCATTTAGGAAATATTGTTGGTTGTGATGTCCATTATGGTCAATATATTTAAAAAATAACAATTATAGGAAATTTCATGAATTCGTTTTTTTAAAAGTATTAATTATTTCCAACCATATTTAATGTATTCTATATATTAAAAAAATACGCAACAATTATTGAAACTTTAATGATATACGAAGAATATATTACATTGAAAAATTGTGTTTTCTTTTGAATTAAATAGATTGACAACACAATAATATTATTTATTCGATTATTCAACTTTAAATGAGAAAATATTTTATTATTGGATCATTGATGTATATTCCAACATATTAAAGATAATAATTAAAAGATACATTGATAGAATATTACTAAATTTTTATACATACTTTTTTTTGAAGTGTCAATTCTATTCATTATTCCCATTTTGAATAATATATAAATATTTATAAACCTATATTACTATTTAATGAGATTTTCATTAATTATTTAGGGGAGTTACTTTTCTATAATCAAAATACAATGAATATATTTTTTCGAATGTATTCATCATAGTGTACACCATAGTTTAAATCTCATATGGAGTCCAGATTGAAAAATATAGACTTTATATAATAAAAATTTATAAACTAAGATATACCAATAAAATGATATAATAACATTTTTCGGTTTTTTAGTTTCCTTTGATAAAAATATATGAAATATCAAAATATAAAATAATAAAAAATAAGATAGAAATATATTAGAAAATGAAAATATATTATATTTTAATGATTAAATTTATTAAATAAAATATATTTAAATAAAAACACAATATTCTAATAAATGTTTAGTTCCAAAACTATCACTCAACTTCCACCCATTAGTAATTTTACAACCCCACATAGATCCCTCTCTATGTGTGAAAAAAATGTCTTAAATTATGGATAAGAGAGTTCATTAAAACATATAACATACCCTATAATAATTAATCATTTAAAATATTTAAATTATATGGAGAAATAAATATGATTGTGAAGTATAATAATAAAACAGAGAAATGTAAGTGACCATATACCTTATATATCTAAAAAATTCTAAAATTTTGAATAAAATAAATATATTAAATTGAGTGTATGAAAAAAAATTCAAGAACAACTCCATATATAAAAAGAATATGATGTTAGTTATCCTTTTTTATAGGGATGAAGTTCATGAAGGTAGAAAATAGAAGAGGAAGGGAATTGAAAATGGAAGAGATTAAAAATACCCAACTAGAATAAATGCATCATTTAAATGGGGATGAGGTGAATCATTGATATCTATTTATTTTATGTCATCATTCTTGAAAAATACCCTAAAATCATAATATTAATTTATCACATTTCTTAAAAAAAATATTCACACATCAATAGATATATAAGAATTTACAATGTTAGCTACTCAATAAGAGTAGATATTCATAGGAATGGTTTGGAAATAATATAATACCATGAAATCCACTACAAAAATTTCATTTAGTGTTGATAAAACATTTACGATATAACCTTATATTCGAGTATCACTTTGATCTGCACAACAATAGTTGTAATTATTCTAGCACAACTATTGTAAAATATTGTTGGTAACTTGTTTACAAACATTCACCATTTAGTTCCAAACATGAAACTTCAACACTTCAAGAATATAAAATTTTTTAATTCACCATAACATAATTAATCATCTACCTACCTAGTAGCGGGTATAAGAGACTTTTATATACTATGTATAAAAACAAATTCTAATGATTCTAACCAATAATAATATCTTGAAAATATTTAATAAAATATCCCTTAATTTTTTTGAAAATCGACAATATTTTCTAGAAACATTCTTCTGATTGCTCGCTCATATCTAGAAAAAATATTAATGTACAATCTACCGTATTCTTCTTTAGGACGAAGATATATCTCAAGATAACATAGTCCACAAACCGTTCTTCTTCCACAACAAATTCAATTCAATATTTTTACCACCAAAACATGAACATTGTATTTATCTTAATATACATTGTCCAACAAATTATATTTATATGTGTCCCAGAAATAGAATATGAGGTAAACACTATTAATTCCCCACTCACCCAAATTACTAGAAACAAAAATTTATCTAACATTTAGACTTCATATTTGATCTCTTCAGTGCTTCTCTATTCTTCTCAGTGCTTATAAAAACATTTCCAATCTTCTCAGAACATTATCATACTTATAACTTACATAAATATCATCATTTCTATAAAAATTTCATTCCAATAAGGATCTTTTTTTGATATAATAATTGACTATGAAGACTCTCATTGCGATGCTCCATAATAATAGAGAAAATGTTGGATTAAACATATTTTCATCAATAATATACTTTATTTACCTCTCATTGGATTCATCACACTAATAGATATTCTCAAATAATATTTCAATATTGATTGAATTTCTCATAGAGATCATTTTTAAGTTTTTTTTTCAATAAATATCATTGCAACGTCTAGGTATTATGAAACCATTTTAAAATAATTTGGAAAAAAATTCAACATATTTTAACTTTTCTTCATTAGATCAAAAATTTCATTGACTGATGATCCTGCATATGATAACGCCCAATTTCCTATCCCTTATCTATGTCAGACCTCATATGATGAATCATTTACTATTTCTTTTAGGTATATCGATGATGATTCATGTCCAATGTGTCTTAACACAATTGAAAACAATATTTTTTTCTATATGAAAATTGTAAAATCCATTAGCAAATTTCATTCAATCATTTGATCTCGGATTAATTCACAACCATCAATCCTAATAAATCCAAATTATTCATGAAATACTATGAATTACCACATAAAAAAACTCAGATATGACTCTTATAAAACTATACTTCTGATTCTATAATGTTATAAACATTTTGACTAATGGATAATTGTTATATATTCTCTAATGGATTAGTGGAAAGTCATGTTTGATAGGACGGTGTCAAAAAATACCTCACATATTTATGATTCTCTGTAACTGTTGATTAATCATAAAAAACGGTTTATTCAGAGGATCAAATAGTCCAATGAATAAGATAGTATGATGGATTTGTCGATCAATACATCCAAAATTTCAAACATCCCATACATAAGATAAACACTTCATCCACGGATCCTCTCACCAATGAAAAATGATTTGAAGACATAGAATATAAAAACTCCCTTCATCCACAAATTACCTCTTGTATCATGATTTCTTCATGATGTTATGATCATTTGGATTGGCATAGAATCATTTGACAAACAGAACTTGATCTCATCCTTTACACTACACTTTGGTGAATTTTTCATGGAATTATATGATATTTAAAACTTACAAAACCATAAATAAAAGTCATTTTTGTAATGTTTATTTTGAAAGATAATCATACTTTGATACAGATCCCCACTCCAATCCAAAACATTAATCCAAACACGATATGAGTCCCAAAATAACATCATCTATAAATAATATTTAGAAATAGGGAAAACAATCAATGAACATTCATAGGATTTTTTCATGATCCACCATATATGGGAATCCATTTTGTAATCATAAAATATCTGTTTCATACTAAATGAAATGATTTGTTGTAAAAAAAATTACAAAACAATTGGATCAAATTTCATGTTGTATTTGAAAACCAACTATCTAAAAATATGGTACCACTAATTCCCAATTTGGATTTTTATTTCCACCATGTTTCATACATCACATAAATTTATAAGCATAAGATACAGATATATAATTGACAATTGCAATCCTACATGAGTGAATCATTGTTGGAAATAGGACTCATTGACAAAAAACCCATGTTCTCCAAAAGTAGTGAATGGGGAAACATTTCATTGAAACATGAAACCATTCAAATATTCCACCCATTCATAACATATTTCATTAATCAAATTTATTTTCAAAATATACATCAACAAATAGTTAAAATATTACATATAATTACATGATGAATTCACAACATACCCATATATCCCACTAAATACATGTTTCCTTATAAAGTTTAGCGCATATTAGTGGATATATATATAAAACCTCATTATTATCCACATTAAAAAAACTGTCCAAATAAAATATTAGGCAAGGGGAGAAAAATATATACCATATACATATAGAGAATGATTATGTATTCCCTTATTCACTCTCAGTTTGTAAAAGGACTCCATCGGTGGATTTTTTATGAATATTTCTTAGTTTTGTTCCATTATTGGAACATACTCTAGATTGAGTTCATTCTTCTCCCAAAGATCATTGATGAAGTGATATTTTATATAGACATGTTTTCAATAGTAATTGTTTACTATATTTCTTGCATGGAATGTAAAACTCTGATTCTGACAACCCAAGAGTAGTGGTGACATTAATTTAACATATCTGTCTTCCAACCATATGTTCATATACATTTTTTGTGTTGACAATTGAGTGGCTGAAACATAATCATCTTCAACTAAGCTACGATTAAATGAATTTTTATTCTTTGTATTCCATCCTACAAAATATTCCCTATAAATAATGCTCCACTAGATGTGGATCTTCTACCTTCTCTACTTCATTAAAAATCTACATTCTTATTCCAAAAATATAAATTCTTTTCGAGCTATTTTTTATGATTGCAAAGTCTATTATTCATCTAATGTATCTATGTATTCATTCCCTGGAATGAAATGTGATTATTTTTTAGAACATTGTAACCTTTCACATAAGGTATCATCATAGACTTAATTTTCATTGTGTATCCTAGATGGGTATTAAAAGGAAAATGAGAAGGGGGTTGAATCAACATACCCAACATTTTACCAAATATTCCTTCTTACAATCAGCCCCTAAAATCCAGAACCTATTCACTAGTTATATGGAATGGATATGTTCTATGATATTAAAAATCATATAAACATTTAAATTAGATAATAATGGAAATTATATTACACAATGTTTTTTACAATGATCTGTATAAAGACCAACTCTTATTGTGATAATCCTATGGTTGTTTGATATATTTTCCAACCACTGTTGATTTTCAATGATTGTAAATGACGAGAATTGGTGCCTATTGTTAATTCTTGAACTGATCAATATTATATAGTGAATAATATTCATTATAGTGGTACCACTAGTCACAGAGGGAGTTGTTTAAACTAGAAACACCAGTTCTTCATAGATGATTAGTAAATAAATTAGAGAACATCACTCTATGGACGGTATGAATTTGTATCTGGGGAGAATAATGTTCCTCTATTACAGGGTTTTATATTTATAATGAATCAGAAAGATAATATGAATGACATCCTTATACTCTTTAATACATGGATGTTATGAAATCTAAAAATAAAATTTTCATTTTCAGAATGATGCACTAAGTAATTTATTAAATACATTAGAAGATGAATTGTTCCTCTTTATATAAAACAGTAGATTAAGTACCCCTTATGTAATTAAGTTCACAGACTCAATTATATATTCATGTTGTTTACTAACCATAAATTAAGATTCTATGAAATATCAATACTTTCACACATTCACATCGATTCCACTCCATAAATTATTTCATGGAATCCAAAAACCTAGCAAAAAACAACCATTTATTGTTATATTTATGCTTCCAGTTAACATGATTTTGGAACCTCAATTTGAATCCTCTAAATATGATATATCCAATGAATATTTATCATGGATACTCAAATTCCGCTTTATTTATTCAAGTGTTTGAATCACATGAATCCATTTTGTCATGAATCGTTGTCCACAACCTTCTATAGATTCTAGAATACATGTGCTCAATTCAAATTGAACATTAATTTTGTGGGATGTTTGAAATTTTATTTTCATAAACCAACATGTATTCATGTAATATAATTTTCTTTCATGTAGAAGAACAATTAACGTATATTTTCGTATTATTATAACACAAATGAGTTATTTTTCCAAGATAGAAGAAAATGTTTCTTCACAAAACACTATGAGGGTGATTAATATTGAATGAATGTTTATAGGATCAAATGCATCTTGAAAAGATTGAATTTTGGATCCTTTCATCATGAAATCCTAGGAGACTTGTTTAAACAATACAATATGCATCCTGAAATAAGTTTTTCATGAACCCCTTGAGTGCATGATTCAAATGTAATTTGGGGTCCTGGGATCATTAATTTTTTGATAAGGAAATATTCATTACAGAACATCTTTACCTTGAAAAAGTGTTTTGAAGTTTCCTATTTTAAAAAGAAAAGAGAGATTTTATCTTGATAAGAAAGATCAATCTCAGTCAAGGGTATTAAATATTTATAGTCAATGTTGATGAAATCTTATATGAGAATCAAATTAATTAAGGCCTTTCTGTCAGATGTTGTGAAGAATACCCATTCAACGAGTCTAAAATAACAGTATATTAAATCTAAAAATTCATGTATTTTAAATTATATACATGAAAAAAGTGATGTATTTTACTTGTTTACTCATAATGTTCCTTTAATGTGGTAATCACATGCTCCTCCATTTCTTATGTTTGACTATATCAGTGGTGATTGTCTACACTATCGTAGTCCAATAAATATGATTAAAATTTTATCTAAGATCATATTCATTGAGTTTAAGAAATGAATACAAGATGTTAGATATCTTTCATGATTTTTGATCAATCTGAATCCATCGCCTGGTCATAAAAATAAGAAAGGATGGCCAAAATGTGAATAGCCATGTAAGTCAGATGTCATAAGCTCATTGGTCATCCATTGTTCAGGAGGGGGAATATGATATAACTGGATAAAACTAGTGTTGAGTGAAATTTTACAGTGATTGTAGAATGTTAGTTCAATGGTGGAGATCAACTAATTAGACAACAACGATTATGTGCGATTATATTAGGTAATAGAACACTACAATTATGAACTATCTCCCACATCAAATCAGTTTGGTTACTACCTCACCTTTATTATCTAAATCATTCAAGTTGATGTCTGAAAATATCTTCCCCCTCTCGGTACTACCCCATTGCAATTTTCTTCACCTTCGTGCCACCCCACATAGGGATTCCACCTATTCTATTTGTGATTTGTGTGAGCACATTTTTTCATGCCTTATAATATATCTCATACCTGAAAGTTTTTTGTTGGGTGGACTTTAGTAGCCTCCCGAGGCTACAGCTGACCTATGGGTCCCATATAATACCTTTGATTAGGCTGTCTTGTCTTCTTTTTAGGATGAATTTTTATATGTAAGTATTATCATTACACAGGAAAGAATAATTATTTTATAGAATAAAATATAAGAGAACCATTTTCCAACCCACCACATCATGAATTTATTCTTCAATCATACTTCTTCAAAATTCTAAATAATTTTTTCATGGGACCCATTTAATGTTACATAAATATAAATGCATCATGATCTTTCATTTCAACTTTTTCAAATCATGAAATAACAACATTCAGGGCCTCTACTAATTTCTTATGTAATCTTCATTATCAGAAAGAGAATATGTTAAGTCATTTCATGTTATATATACAAAACCTAGTTCAAAAATAATAAAATATAATGAAATTTAATATTTCTATGTTATTAACCTTATAATATTTTGAAGGAAATGTGTAATATCCTAGTAGATTAACCACATTTCATTTCACATAAGAAAAACTAAATAATGGTCTTAGTTAACAACTTGAATAATTGATCATCCACGACATCCCATATTATGAATCCAAATTTATTTTCTTTGACTCAACACTATTCTCAAAAATTGTCTTACAAAATGACAATCAATGAGTCTATAACAATTCTCTAAGCATCGTCACTAGTATAGTGGAATATTTCTTTATCTCCATAAAAACATTCTCATTACATGATTAACGAATAATCTTATAGTACTTCATCATAAATTTTTTATTCATTATTATATATTATCATTAAACACAAGCACACTCATTAACCATTCAGATTATCATTTAAATCACTTTATCTTCCATTTTTTTCAATAGAAATTCTTTAAATTTAATGACCTTTATCCCTCTTATTGAAAATATATAAAATGAATTATATCATTTGTTAATCGTCCCATAAAGTCACATGGAAACTAATTCTTTCTCATGAAATATTGATAGAACCAAATGGTTCACTTGAAAATGAGTCTTTAGTTTTCCTCATCTAATTCATCCTGGGATAACTCTCTATATAAATATAAATATATTCAACAAAGGTTGTCCATGAAATCCAGTAACAACCAGGAATGTGATATAATGAAAATTACATATTTTTTTCTCAAAGAGTGGAATTTATAAAAATATTATCTTGTAATATATTCTCATTCAAAATTAAATATACACATTATTAATATCAAGTGAACAAATATTTTACTCCCCCTATAAATGATCATACTCAATATCTACCCCCTCTTATTCAAAAATTTGATAAAATCTAGAAAAGTTATTTAAGTGTAATTTCCTTTCAAATATTTTCATCTTATATTGAGGTATAATAAATTTCATAATATTAATAAAGTATGAATTGATATCATCTCCTACATGTTTTCTCCAATAAATATTTGAACATTATTCCCATTATCCTTGTGGATATTCCACCAGATATTATTCAATATATTCATGTTTATAATGCGCAATTATGGATAAATTAATTTTTCTATATGATCAAGAATAATAATTAAATTTTTTTTATCATAAAATTATTCATATTGTTCTCCTTTGGGAGTGATCATCACATTTAATTCTCTGAAATATAAGAAAAACTACTCTAAAAGAATTATTGAATAATATGAAACACTTGTGAGCTACCCAATATGTGTAATAGGGATTCAGATTTTCTCTTAAATGATAGATTACATACCTTGTATATATGAAGTGTATAGTAATATACATTACTATATGTACCATATAGTTGAAATTTTGAAATTTTTTTATAACATGGACACATTACTTCCATTCACCTTTATCATTTTTGTTTTACCTATCCTCACAAACATTAATATTGTAGTTGCTTCATATGGGGATTCTTTTTATCATATATATCTCCCATTGAGCTGATAAATAACTATACAACTGCATTCATTATGTTTAGCCCACTCGCACCTAAAACAAATTTTTTTGACACTTTTGTTTTCATGTGTTAACAACCTCTCATGAAAATCAAGATAATCATGTGTCAAAGTCGGGTTTTCAAGGTCAATTATTTAGAGAGTGATTAAATATCATCATTTTGTATTTATATAGTAGTATTAAATCTATTTGGAAAGATAATTAATACCTTATTCTAAAAATCATATTTCTTTATTTTTCCATATGGATTATTCAATGATTTGGATGTACATTTCTTACTTAACATATCAGTATATTTTTTATGAATGTCCTAAATCAATCGTATCTTTAGATACATCTCATTGATTGGCTCTGTTCTTAATTTCATATTTCATTCATTAATTTCCATGTAGTTTTTTTAGTGTTCCATGTAATGTCCTTTTTTCCCAAAATATAAGCATATTTTCCCAGATGACATGATATTTTTAGATTTTAGATTATCATCCTTATTTGGTGTATATTGTATCACAGATTTCATAGATTCCTTATTCTACTTTTTCCCCATTGATGAAATTTCATCCTATCGTTTTTACTTCTTCATTTATTGTTGAATTTTCATCTCATAAATATATGAATAGTTCTTGGTTGGAATATATTATAACTCATCAAAATTTTGACCATTTATGTTTCAATAATTACATATATCTCATTGATTACCAAACCTCTTCTTGATAGATAGACTATTTTTTATATGAATTCTGCTTCAATTTTCATTCTTCTTCATTTCATAAAATCTACTCCCACTGAATGTAGGCCATCTATAATTTTAATTTTCTTTCAAATTATGAAAATAATTAATTTAACAATGCCCAAATATTATTTAGCACAATAAATAACCACCCAATATATTTATTTAACTTGTAGTACACATTGGATGATACATAGTGTGTTTCAGATTTTGGAATTTCTTTTCTTTATTTGTTGAATTATTTTTTGAGTTATGTTTCATGTTATTTATGTTATCCCCCCTCTATGTTTTGGTTGATATATAGAAAATTTTATCAACCCACATTTTCTCGAAATATTTTTTCATAC
Organism: Viscum album; assembly: GCA_963277665.1. NCBI lineage: Eukaryota > Viridiplantae > Streptophyta > Magnoliopsida > Santalales > Viscaceae > Viscum > Viscum album. The sequence goes on from OY728163.1 coordinate 1,948,140,680, forward strand.
ATAAACTGTCATAAGAGACATAACTAGTAGAAACTAAATGAACTAGAATATGAGTTACTTTTTTACATGAGCATATAGAAGTGTGATCAATATATGATATTTACATATTATTTCAACCATAATGAGTATCTTTAGAGACTTGAGACACATAAATAGTGTCTCTTTATGTTTAACAATATTAATTCTTAGATCATGAATTTCTTCATTTGTTTGTGTGGTATGGTTCATGTGATGCCCAAAGATTTATGAACATGAATAAGTGAACAATGTTGTTTTTTATAATAATGTTTATAGTTTTAAATGGTTTGTTTTTGATACCATTAAAGGTATTGAAACTATGTAGATGAAAAATAAGGAGAATAAAGAGAACTATTATACATTAAAATGTTACATTACAACAAAGACACAAACTAACCAAGAACACTATGTACAAGACTTAACATGGCCACAACAAGGCTGCTAAGAACCACAACTCGAGTAATTGGATAATAATCATCTTCTGGGTCTGTCAGTATGAAAAACATAATATCCAGAACCACGACACACGTACTAAGCACCAATGGAATGGGGAGGTCCATCCTCCTTTCTTCAAGTGTTTGGAAAATATGAATTGCCTCTGTTTTTATAATGCTTCTTTATGAAATTATGATCATTATATTTTTGACCGTTGGGTTTAAATTGATAATGTTTATCATTTTATAAATTCTTTTTATAATTCTCAAACAATATAATGGTATTTAAAATATTTTAATATGTTCAAAATATTTTAATTATATCTTCGAGTATCTTAATTTTAAAATAAAAGAACATTCTTGAAAATGAATCTAATTGATTTTACAAAATCCTAATAGATACCTATATGGTTGAAAATTTAGTATTTTAGAAACATCTAAATGTTTTAAAAAGTCATGTTTAATGTGTATCTTCTAACCATATACAATTAATGATTATTGATATATATATTTTATTAAAACATTAAAACTAGGTATTTTGAATTAGGAAAACTATTTATCTTTTAAATCAAATATAATAGTGTTTTATAAATCAAATTTTAGATTTTCAATGTGATGAGTTCCTAATATTTATATAATTTTAGAATATTAATTATGAAATATATATCTTTTAAAAGAGTTATATCAAACATTAACGTATTTTAAATAATCTAGAATGGGATTTTAGATTTAAAAATATTATGTTAAAAGTATTTGTTAAATTGTGTAAAAAATTCAATTTATAATGTTCATGTTTTATACTTTTTTTAAAAAATGTTGCATACTGTCTAATTTTACATGTTTAATATAATATTTTTTAGGTGAGGCAATACTGGTCGTTCATCACCCTCCCGTGTTTAATCCCGACTATCCGAATGATCAAAAACCGCAAGGACACCGTGTCTCACTGCAAACATCTGATCTATTCGAGATCATATCCCAGCAGTCATTATTTTTAAATACAACATCCCACCAGTCGTTTGATCATGCTTGAATATAATCTGGGCTGCCCGTTTTATTTTGGCATCGTTCTCACCGGCATCTCCTTCCTCATGTCGTGATCCGCTCCAACACACTGGTTCACCCGAGGACACGACGATCACCTCCTTTTGCACTACTCCACATGACCCTTGCACACCCCACCTCTTAGGATACTGTATTTTCGTCTTCTCTACACTAGCCTACCCTTGGGTCGAGTCACTTGTTGCACTGGAGGTTCTACAAAATACACCCTTCTAGATGAATCATCGCGGCTTCTTCTCCTCCTTCTCTCCCTCGAAGTCCCACAAATCTAGCAACATACCCCTGGTCTGAGTTTCCTCCCCAATCTATGTGACGGTGATTTCATGTTTTTTTTCATTTTTTGAAACCTATAATATTATACACTCGGTATATACAGTTTATAAATGTATATATATAACACAAACCCTTCAGTTGGAATTCTTTCAAGTGTGTTTTCAATCGCGTTATCAGAAGAGTTATATAAGTAAGAATCCTCTTAATGTTTTTAACTATTCAGTTTTACAAAAAAAAACCTAAAACATATATTTATGTATATTGTGTATATACAGTTTTATATATATAAATATAGATATTTATAACTCAATCCCAATCTGTTTTAGGGTATCCAAAATTATTCAGTATGTTATTCCATGTAATATAGGTTTGTAAAGGTTACTTTTGAACCTACTCTTAACGTGTATATTATTTATCTAAAACTTGTATATATATAACAATATAATATATATATTTTTATGTATTTTTCAAATAAGAATGTTATTGTTTTATGGAATGAATACCTATCCTTGAATGATATTTTAAATGCAAAATAGTCGTTTAGTTCAGGTACAATTATGTTATAGTTTAAAAAAAAGTTGTTATATATTTATGTATTTATAGTTTCATGTACATTAAACCTCTATATGGTTTTGATTTTTAACTAAATAATTGGTATGTAATTAAAGGATTTCAGAACTCGAGAAATTTTAATGGACTTGTTTATTTTGGTTAAAAAAAGGGACAACCAATATATATATATATATATATATATATTCTTTGTGTAAATATAAATGAGAATAATTACTGAAACCCTAATTTCAATTAATTTTTATACGTATTTGTATTTTAAGGTTTAATTTCCAAATATTTTTTATTAATAATTACCAGGAATTAACTTTTTTCTTTGATACATGTATGATTTTAATAAATGATAATTTTTGTGTTTGCTAAAGAAAATGTATTTTGTATATTTGTACACACAAGTGAGCATGTTTTATTAAAGAAGTTTATTTGATATTACACAATATGTGTCTTATTATAATGTGTGTATTTTGGCTTGATTAAAATATATTAGAGGATTTAAGATTTATTGGATCATGATATCATGTTGTGTTCATTTATTGTCTAATCACACAATGGACCTACATTGGTGAATGTTATTGGTCAATCAAGTTATGGTTTAATTAATTTGCAATTTCAATGACATGTTTATCACCATAACTGATGGAATGTTTTTTCTTTAAGTATTTCATTTCCATTAAATAATATTTTTTAAAGATTTATCATTTATTATTTCATGTGACAACCCATTTTTATCTATCATTTAATGGGGTTTAGTAATTGTCCGTTGTATATAAGATGTTTACTAAATGATGCCTTATTTTGATTAATTATTCCATGTTTGTGATGTTTTCTATCATTTCATGTATTCGTAGAAAAATTGTATAATGTTTTTCCTTATGCATATCATTGAACATCAGACATGCATATGGCACATCATAAAAAAATGAACCAAGAATCAAGTTACCCAAAGTGGTATGGGACACCATGGGTAATATTAAAATGAATGAATTATTCATGGTGGTATGGGACGTCATGAATAAATGACCCCATTAATGTAAAGTATGGTCTATGCGGCTCACCTGACAATAAATACAAATTAAGGGAGCGCCCTGATAGGGCTCTAATGCATTGGGTAAATACTTAATCTCTATAGATGACCTTTTTAATTATACCTTAGTGAATAACTTTGGTAATTTTTTATTTTTAATAACACCTTGGGGAAGGACCTTGGTGATACATAAATGATTTTCTAAGTTAAATGTCGATTACACATATTCAAGTTATGTTATAATTTTTTTTTCAAAATGACATGCCTCTTCTTTCACTACCCTTGTCCTTATGTTTTTATCAATTTCATATAGATGTCGTAAGTAAAGGTTTAGGGCATGATTTGTGTTTATCACTCAGTATCTAGTAACCAACATATGAAATTGAAGTTGTTTTCTTCATACAATACTCTGATTATGTATTACTCTTAACTGTTAATTTTTTTATAATATAATCATATTTCATACTTGTTTATAATGACCCCTTTTACTCTTTTGAAAAAAGTCTTAATTGATTTGTGTATTCCTTGGAAATCTTGATTGAGCACATTAATGTTATATTAGATGTGTTATAGTTTACCTTAAGAGAATATTCTGTGTATAGTTTTAATGAATGATTTCAAAAGTTACATTGGTTTATTCTTTTTAAAACACCTTACTGGGCATTCAATGCTCACCCTACATTTTGATTTAGAACTTTCAGGAAACAACTTTTATAAGATAAAACATCCCGGAAGTTGCCGGTTTCTCAAAGCCTGAACCACACTCGTTCCTCTTTATGGGACGTGATGTGTTTTTATCAGTGCATGTTTTTATTTCAAAACACATATCATATTCAGAACGCACCAGCTACTAGTTTTCTGGAGTTGGGTCTTCAAAGTTGGTATTAGAGGGTTCGAATTGGATAACTCTGGAAAACCCAACTGAAATAAAGTAAAAAATATAATTCAACATTAGTAAAAATTGATTTTTCTTAATTTTCATATGGAAAAGGAAGGTACTAATCTTATGTCTCTCCCCACTAATGCCCTAGAGAACATAGATTCATTAGCTAGTAGAGAGACTTTTCTAAACTATGACCATATCAGCATGACTTGAAAACACCTATATGACATGTCAAACACACCACGGGTGCTTCGGCTACAATGGGGGTTAGGAAAGGATTACCTTCATTTTATGATGACCCAATTCCCCTCCTATGTACATCATGGAAGGTACCATGAAGGAATTTTCCGAGTGTTCACGGTAGGTGAGGACTTTGGCTTTATGACCCTTGACACCTTTCATGAAGCTGCTACTACCGGTGACCTCCAAGTGGCCTATCTTTGTCAAATCATGTACTATGGCTTCTGGGGCCAGTTTTTAGACTCTATAATGTTAGAAATGAGTCTACTCGACTGTCTTAAAAAAAACAAGTGCATTATGAAATCTCCCATCTTCATACCCCTCATTCTATACTCAGAATAATTCACAAGTGCCCCCATGAGTCTAACCCTGAATGCTCAACTTGTGTTTGGTTTGAAAAGATAGGGAGTTTGTCCTCTTTGTGTATAGTTCATGTAGTAAGTCATTAGGGGAAACAGAAGCACTGGTGTTTAATAATAAACTTATGTTTATTGAAATGTTTCCATTACCCTTTCCTGTCTTTGCATTGTTTATACCATTGAATGGTTCTCATGTGATTTAATTCTCATCTTAAACATTCAGATGGAAGGACAAACCCATATGCTATCTCTTCCTATTGTGATACTGTACATTATCGAAATCAAAACATGAGAAGACGAGTACCTTCCATTCGCAAACCAGCGAGGAACGTGTGATCAATTGTTTGAGGAGAAAAATGGTCCAGAGATTCTCTGAGCCTGTCAAGGGAACACTTCCATTTTCTACCTCATAGGCTCAGCACAATTTTCCAAGCATACGAAGAGGGGGAAATACCACGAAGATCTCTTCTTGTGTTTCAAATTAGGCCGGAACTACCCGGCCAGAGTAAAATTTCAAGAGGGTGCCATAGAGGGAAATGTTTATGCAACCTACATGTACCAACTCTTAAGCATTAGCCTATACGATAATGACTATAACTTAGATGTTCTCCAATGGGAAATTAATCAGAAAGTTCTTCGTACGATGGTTCATATGGACATTTCCAAACTATGTTCTATTCGAACCTCCCTCTAAAATCCAGAGTGTTCGGTGCATGAGATCAACCACATCTACCCTAAGTGTATATGTATTAGAGAACTAGAGGGGTTGAGAATCAATGTGGGTCTTCCACTGAGCACACCCAATGAGTACAAATGATGGGGGATATGGTAGAGTCAACTAAGAGCTTCCACTTAGTGAGTTTTTATGAAAGGAATTGCGAGGACACAATTATTTTAAGAGGGGGATAATGTGACGCCCCAGGATTTATGAACCTGACTAAGTGAATAATTTTATGTTTAATAATGAAGTTTCTTATTTTAAATGGTTTGTATTTGGTACCAATTAAGGGAGTTACAATAAATAGATGAAAAACAAGGAGAATAAAGATAACTGGTATAAAATATAATGTTACATTACAATAAAGAACCAAAATATCCCAGAACACCAGGTATAAGACTTATCATGGGCACATTAAGGCTGCTAAAAACTACAACACAAGTAATTTGATAGTAATCATCTTCGGGGTCTGTCAGTGCAAAAGACATAATAGCCAGAACCACAACACGTGTACTCAGCACCAATGGAATGAGGAGATCCATCCTCCTTGGTTCAAGTATTTTGAAAAGGTTAAATTCCCCATGTTTTTATAATAGTCCTTTAAAAAATTATGACCGTTATATTTTTGACCATTGGGTTTAAATTGATAAATTTTATCTTTTTAAAAAAAAATGTTTTTTATAATGCTCTTATAATCTTATGATATTTCAAATATTTTAATATGTTCAGAATATTTTGAATTATATCTTTGAGTATCTTAATTTTAATATAAAAGAATATTATGGAAAATGAATCTAATTGATTTTACAAAATCTTGATGGATACCAATATGGTTGAAAAAAAATATTTTAACAACTTCTAAATGTATTAAAAAGTCATGTTTAAAGGGTATATTCTAACCATACACCATTAATGATTATTTAAAGATATATTTTATTAAAACGTTAAAACTAAGTATTTTGAATTAGGAAAACAATTTATCTTTTAAAACAAATAGAAGAGTTTAATATAAATCATATTGTAGACATTAAAAGTTATACATTACTATTATTTAAAAAAATTTAGAATGTTAATTATGAAATAAATAACTTTTAGAAGAGTTATATCAAATAGTAATGTATTTTACATAATCTAGAATGGGATTTTAGATTTGGAAATTTTAAGTTAAAAGTATTTATTAAATTCTGTAAAAAATTCAATTTATAATGTTAATGTTTTATACATTTTTTTTAAAAAAAATTAGAATACTATATAATTTTACATGATTAATATAATGTTTTCTATTTTTTCGGTGCGGAAATACAGTCTGTTCATCTCCCTCCTGTGTTTAATCCCAACCGTCCGCATGATCAAAAGTCGCAAGGATGCCACGTCTCACCGCAACCGTCTGATCTATTCAAGATTGAATCTCAGTCGTCGTTAATTTTAAATCCGGTGTCCCTCCAGCCGTACAATCATGTATGGATATAATCTGGGCCTTCCATTTCATTTCTTCTTCATCCTCTCCACCGTCTCCTTCCTCTCGTCGCGATATGCTCAAGCACACTGGTTCACCCAAGGACACCATGGTCGCCTCCTTTTTTGCACTGCTCCCGTTGAACCTCACACACCCCACCTCCTAGGATACTATATCTTCATCTTCTCTACAACATCTTACCATTGGGATGAGTCACTTGTTGCACTGGAGATTCAACAAAAACCCCTCTTCCTCATGAAACACCACGGCTTCTTCTCCTCCTTCTCTCCCACGAACTCCCAAAAAATCCAGCAACTTACCCCTAGTTTGATCTTTCTCCACAAGATAGAAAGGGTGATTTCATGTTTTGTTTTCATTTAGAGAAACATATACTATTATACACTCGGTATGTACAATATATATATGTATATATATAACACAAACCCTTCGGTTTGTAATTATTTCATTGGCGTTTTACATCGAGTTATCAGAAGAGTTAAATATATAATAATCCTATTAATGTTTTTAACGATTCAGTTTTAAAAAAAACTAAAACTTGTATTTATGTATATTGTTTATATACAGTTTTTTATATATAAATATATAAAAATTTATAACTCAAACCCTATCTGTTTTAGGGTATCCGAAATTATTCAGTATGTTATTCTAGGTAATACAGGTTTATAAAGGATACTTTTGAACAAACTCTTAACATGTATATTATTTATGTAACACATGTATATATATATAACTATATAGTTTTTATATGTTTATGTATTTTAAAAAAAATATAGTTATGGTTTTAAGGAATTAATACCTATCCTTTAATAATATTTTAAATACAAACTAGGACATTAGTTTAGGTACAATTATGTTATTGTTTAAAACCAAAGTTGATATATATTTATGTATTTATAGTTTCATGAACAATAAACCACGATAAGGATTTTATTTTCAAATAAATAATTGGTAAGTAATTATAGGTTTTCAGAACTCAAGAAATTTTAATGGCCTTGTTTATTTTGTTTAAAAAATAGAGACAACGAATATATATATTCTTGGTGTCTATATATCTGAGAATAATTTCTGAAACCCTAATTTCAATTAATGGTTATCCGTATTTGTATTTATAGTTATAATTTCTGAAGTTTTTTTATAATTATTACCAGGATGCAATTTTGTTCTTTGATACATGTAAGAATTTAAAAAAAAGATAATTTTGGTGTTTCCTAAACCAACATGTATTTTGTATATAAGTACACACAAGTGAGCATGTTTTATTATAGAATTTTATTTGATATTACACATAATGTGTTTTATAGGAATGTCTATATTTTGGCTTGATTAAAATATATTAGAGGATTTAAGATTTATTGGATCATGATATCATGTTGTGTTCATTTATTGTCTTATTACAAAATTATCCTACTTTGTTGATTGTTATTGGTTAATCTAGCTCTAGTTTAATTTATTTGCATGTCCAATGACCTATTTATCACCATAACTGATGCAATGTGTTTTATTTAACTATTTAATTTCTATTAAATAATAATTTTTAAATAATAATCAATTATTATTTAATGTGATGACCCCTTTTTGTCTACCATTTGATTGGGTTTATTAATTGTCCTTTGAATATAGGATGTTTACTAAACCATGCATTCTTTTGGTTAATTATTCAATGTTTGTAATGTTTTCTGTCATGTCATGTGTTTATAGACCAATTGTATAATGGTTTTCCTTATCCATATCATTGAACATCCTTCATGCATATGACTCATAAAAAAAAATTGACCCAATAATCAAGTTACCCAAAGTGGTATGGGACACCTTGGGTAATATAAAGATGAATGAATTATTCAAGGTGTTATGGGACATCTTAAATAAACAACCTCGCTGATGTAAAGTATGATATATCTGGCTCAAATGATAATAAAGAAAAATTAAGGGTGCGTCCACATAGCGCTCCAACGCATTGTGTGAAGACGTAATATCTAGAGATGTCATTTTTAACGATACCTTGGTCAATAACCCTGGTAATTTTATATTTTTATTGACACCTTGGGTGTGGACCTTGGTGATACGGAAAAGATTTTCTATGTTAAAGGTTGATGCCACATATTCCCTTTCTGTTACATGTTCTTTTCAAAATGATATTCCTCTTCTTCCATTACCCATGTCCTTATGTTTTTATCAAATTAATATTGATGTCATAATTAAAGGTTTAGGTCATGATTTGTGTTTATCTCTCAGTAGCTACTAACCAACTTATGAAATTGAAGTTGATTCCTCCGTACACAACTCTGATTATGTATTACTATGAAATGTTTAATTTATGTTTAAATAATAATATGTCATACTTGATTATGATGAATCTTTTTAATCCTTTGACAAATGTCTTAAATGATTCATGTATTCCTTAGAAATCTTGATTGATCACATTTATGTTATATTACATGTGATACAGTTTTCCTTAAGATAATGTTCTATGGATAGTCTTATCGAATGATTTCAAAAGTTACTTTGGTTTTTTCTTTTTAAAACCCCTTAATGGGCATTTGTATGCTCACCCTACATTTTGATTTAAAATATTTGAGTAATAAATTTTATATGATAAAACATCCTGGAAGTTGCCAGTTTCTCAGAGCCTGAACAACACTCATTCCTATGTATGGGAAGTGATATGTGTTTATCAGTGCATGTTTTTATTTCAGAACACACATTATGTTCAAAAGACACCAGCTCCGGATTTTCTGGAGTCGGGTCCTCACATTTCATGTTCTCACCAACATGGGATATTTTGGAACATGTATCTTCAAAATTTATTAATTCAATCCCATATTCAAGACAAATCATGATGCTGCATTGCTTCACATTATAAAAATTTTAGACTTCCTTCTCATTCACTATTGATTATTTCTATATGATATGGGTGCTCTTTTATACAATCATTCAATAATTTATCAACGTCATTGATTCTACTTGATTATATAATTATTTGGATTCATTGACACTGTTGGAAAGTGTATTATATTTTTATAGAGAATTGATATTCAAAATATAATGTAAATCGAACTTGATCATTTCTTTCACTAACATTACATGATCACTAACCTTAAATGATTTTTTATTTGAGTTGAGAATTCATGAAATTCAGGGAAACATTGAATAATGTTTCATGTTCATTGATTACATCCAAAAAACATTTTTAATCAAACTGATATAATAATAATGGAATTGAAATTATACTGAAATAATTGAATTATTTTTACTGAAAAAATTCACAAATTCTACTTTTTCTTCAACAATATCATTGGGAACATTTCACCTTCTGAATTTCATTACAAGTTTATCATATATTTTATCAATTTATTATTTATGTTCCATTATTTAATAAAAATTATCCTTGAATGAACAAGGTATATATGAAATCAATTCTTTAGGAACATTGTTCTATAAGCAATAAAAATGAAAGCATAAACCTCCAATTTTTTTTTACATTCCACTTCCTTATACATTTCACAGTGTGAGCAAGTTTCATAATAAGAATCATTGTAAACTAATTTGATAAGAGAAAATTGTTCATCATATGATTTAATTTAAATTTTCCATCATGTATTTCTCCCATTGTTTTTATGTTTTCTATAGTCTTGGATGATAATTTAATGTTTTATTCAACTGGAGTGGTGATTAAATTCTACACCTAATGTTAATTAGATATAGAATAGTACTTTATATAAACCTTGTAAAAAATGATAAAATTATAATCCAACAAAGGGATGAAATATTCTATTATACCACTATTAGATCCCAAATGGAATAATAAAAGACAAAAAAATGGTGGGGAGGGGAAATTATGGTACCATTATTTGTTACCATATTTTACATTATTTTAATTAACCCTTATTCTCCTAATCCTTTAACTTGGTTAAGATGAATGGATTATTTCATGCTCCTGAAAATAACCTACACATGAAACACGTATATTATAGTAAAATACAACACGCTATTGTTTTGTACAAGGTTTCATACATGGCCCAACTCCTTTTCCATAATCTATTGGTGTTTGTTTCATTTATTATCATATCACTATTGATCTGAAATGATTAAAAATACATTGAATTGGAGATCATTGTTAATACATGAACTAATTAATCTTACAGAGAAAATGGAGTTATTTATAGTAGTACAATTAGTATACTATTGTTTTTTTATACTAGCACCAAAATTTATTCAATGATGATCAATAAAAAAACTGAACAAGATCTCTCTCTTAACTAATTGTATTTTCATCTACTATATAATATTATTTCTCCACTAATGGTATTTGGATACTACTAAATAATGAAGATAATATAAACATTAGAATTATACTCTTTAATAAGTGGAAGATGAATCTTAAACTTCAACTCTCTAATTTTTCATAATGAATAACATATTAACGTATCAATTACACAACAATAGGACATCATCCACACTTTATCAAATTCATGGGTAAAAAAATATTCTGTGATGAAGTTCCCAACGTCAATTATTTATAAATGTGGGGAACACAATATTACATAATATTCTATTCATTAATAATACTTTCACATATTTACATAAATTCCACTTCATGAATGTTTTATGGGAATTAAAAATTTTTGAACAAACATAACATTTATCTGTTATTTTTTTCCTCCCCAATATCATATTACGCAAACCCAAATTTTAGTCCTATAAACTATCTACTTCTGATGTATATTTAGCTAGGTAACTCTAATTATTATTTACATAGTCATATGGTTAATTGATTTCATTTATGAAATCGTGAACTACTTCCCATTTCATTATAGACATTATAAAAATAGGCGTGTTCAACCAATCAATCAACCACATGAATGGAATGTATTCCATTGTGTTTGTATAAAATAACATGGCTTTTGGGAACAAAAGTTGATGGAAAGTGGAATCACTGTTATCTTCTCATTAATTCTTATCTGGAAAAAATTTTGATATTTACACGTGATAATGGACAACTTTTCATCCTGAAAAAATACTAATTCTCTTAACACTCATATATATTTCACATGATCGAATGCTTCGTGGATAGGGAGGCTCATAGGGCATATCATCATGAATGTCAGGGATACATATTTTCACTATCCATTATGATTTAGGAAATTGGTTTTTAATTAACCCCTTGAGTGAGTGAATTTAATTCTACATGGGGAACTTGATATTTACTTCTTCACAAAAAATGTAAGCGATACATAATATCTTCAATTTGAAACAACATTTCATAGTGAACAGTTTCCGATAGAAATGACAGATTCCAACATAATTTGAATTAAATATATCATTTAAGTTTCTTCAATATTTTTTAGATTATTCAGTTCAATCCTATCCAATAATCAATTTTATTCTGGGCATTTGATTTTTATGTAATGATGAAAAACATTAAATCATAACCCTATCTCATCATTTGAAATGTTAAAATATATGTATCTTAAATGATCTATATGAAAAAACATGGAATATTTTATTTTAAAAAATGCATTTATCCATTGTAGTGGAAAAAATATGAATCTCATTTTATTAATCAAGACTATATCATTGGTGATTAACATCGCCATTATCCTTTTTTAACATCTATTGATATCAGATCAAAAATTATCATCTTCAGTTTTAACACATGCATGTGATATGTTAGATCACATGCATGATTTCAGTTAGATCTGAATCCATATCTTTGTAAAAAAAATCACATAGAAAGGCTGGAATGTGAATGACCATGTTGTGTTATTGTATAGAGCTTACTGGTATATCACAGGTTAGGAGGAGGAAGATGAGAGAGTTTATTTATACAAGTGGGGTATGGAATTTGAAAACGAGTGAATAATGGTTGGTCAACCGAGGAGAACATTGGATCAGATGGAGTGGGTTATGTCCCAATTATTAATACAGATAAAGATTACACATATGAACCACATCCCACCTTGAATTTGTGTAGTGCTCAATCAGCTTTATAAGCTAAATAATTTTTAAAACCATCCATAATTATGTTTCTCTATATCTATACCACCATGAACTAATTATCTTCACCACCATGACGCCTCTCACAGTGGATAAAACTTTTTTCTATGTTATTTGTATGATTTCAATACCATGTTCATTATACAAGGTCATGCACCTCATAGATTCTTGTTCTTTATACTTGGATAGCCTCCCAAGCGAGCAGTTGACCTCTTTGTCCCATTTTCCCCCTTTTTTGAGGTAGGTTGGTCCAATTAATAAGTTGGATAAATCACTATGTAAGCCTTATAATTAGTTAACAAAAATAATAAATGTGTACAATAATATTAAATTTACACACAATCCGAACAACCACATCATGAATTTATTCTTAAATTACAATTCATGTTATGTATATATTCATGTTTCACAGATATTTTTTAAATACATTTCAACAATAATTATATCATGCTCATGAATTTATTCTTTTTCAATTATTACAATATTAAATTTCATGGACATCATCTAAGTTTACATTTAAACTATATTTTAATCATAAAATATATAAATTATTTTAATGAAAAATATTCACATATTTCTTCAAAAATAAGTGTTTCATGAAAATGAATATTTTCATAGTCATCACCTTATCAATGGATTAATATAATTTGAAAACTCCTTGTATAATAAGAATATGTATTTCAAATTAATAATTGATAACCAATTGTATTAGTAAATGAAATAAATAATTTCTTAAGAATGACATCCAATGTTGTGAATCAACAACAATTATCCAGACATCATCCCCAATTATGGGGAATTTTCTAATAAATGAAAACTAATTTGTCTATAATAATTCTCTATGAATCAACACCATAATTCCTCATAATTTTTCAAAATCTATGACAAATATTTTATTTACATTATTAATCACTAATAATAGACAAGTTCATCTTAACTTGAATTTTTATTACTTATTAAAATTTTAATGAAAAACATTCAAACACATTGACTATCGATATGGGGTTTTCATGCATGGAGAAATCATATATTAAAAACATTAAATAATACTTAAAAACCATATAGTTTAAAATTACTTTTCATATTCATATTTAGTTAATATGGAGCCCTTTTAAGTTGTTGTGGAAACAAGTTCTTAATTTTCCATTCCAGTCTTTTTAAAATGTTCTATAGAATACTTTTCGTGTGAAATAAAAATATATTTCTTCTTTTTTGATATTTGTTACTAATAAAATTATTTTATTTGAAAAAGCATGATTATTTTATACATATTATTAATTTTTTCAAAAAACATTTCTCAATATAAATATTCATTAGTAGAAGAGAATTTATCAACAATATATAGAACAACGATGATGGAAATCTCATGACTTCCTTTGATATAGAGATTATTGTGAACACTTTATTAATATTCAACTTCCATTAAAAGGTATTCAATATAGATTACCCCACCCTTGGGAAATTATTTATAATATTCAATGATTTCATCGACATGCCCACATAACATTTATCATTCATGATAAAAGAACACTTGGTTTTTAATATACTATTCTTCCTCTTGTACACCATTAAGAAACGATGACATCAAAACCATGTTAAAAATTTGATAATTTATTTAAAAAAGAATTTTAAGAACTATATTAATTTTTTCTAATCATTCCACTAGGAAAATATATAATTAAAATAGATATAACTAATTTTTGAGTAACCAATGAAAAAACATCATTCATTATTTCTTATCACATCAACATCTTTGTTTTTCATATTCTTAAACACCCACATTATACCAATAATATTTTATCCAATTCGTTTAGATACATGTTCCCTTGTATAATAATTATTAATATAATCCAAAAATTAATTCTTATCAATAATCCATTTCATATTATCTAAATCTTCATTGATATCTTTCACCCCATCTTTTGAATAAAAATAAGTATTTGTAAGAAATTTTGATTTTATCCATGTTTAATCCTTTTTATTTTGATCACCAACAATTCTTCGATCATCCCCCAATTTACAAAGACTTGGATAAGATGCAAAAAATTATTCCAAATCACTAGAAATAGTTGATTTAGATTCGTCTAATTTCATTACACCACTATTGCTATAATTATATTCATGTTTATCAGCCATAATTTATTCATCATATTCATCTTCCTCTTATAAATGTTTTTGTGAAATATCTTCCTAACCCATTACAAGACCTTTTATATCAATATAATTAAATATCATTCATGTTTCATTAAAGGAACATCTATATCCTCTTCCATCTAGTGAATATGCAAGAAATGTTCCCTCTTCAACTATCTAATCGAACGCCCCATGAATAACAAATTTCTTCATTATGATAGAGTTATACTAATAAAATCTTAATTGTTTTAATTATAGAGTTTAATTGTAAATAATATCATAGGAATTAATATGAAAAAATAACCTATGGAAACACTAATTATGATAATAAACTGTTGTTGTCAATGCTTACACCTATATGTAGTTCTAAAGACCATGTTTAAGTAAGATTTTATGCCATGTGACAAAAAAATGAATATTCTTTTATTCAGAATCAAGATTATTTTTTGGTGAATATTGGATTATGAATTCATGAAAAATTATATTTTTTCAACATAACATTTTAATTATTCATGATCGTATTGTATACAATTATCATTTCTCAAATTCATCACTAAATACCCACATTACTTCCTACCTCTTATCTTGAAACTTTTACTCATATTTTGAGAATCTAACATAAGTTTAAAATACATAACAAAAGTAATTAGAGTAAAATAATCCAATAATAGAATGAGTCAATGATATCCAAAAGATTATTGTATACTCAATGTCCAATTATATCAAAATTATTCAATTTTACGGGTCATTTTGATTAATGTTCAACTTTTTTTGGAAAATATATTTTAATATTTGGTTTATAAAAAAGTTAACAAATCCCATATCTTCTCTTTAACATATTATGAATGTAACATAATATATAAATCATTGATAACATTATCATGATTCATTAATACATATTTCTAAAACATTTTTGACAAAACTAATTTGATTCTGTTATGAAATTTTAATAAGATTGATATACTTCACCAACATGAACCATGTTTTATTTTGTTAATTGGTCTCTTGTAACAACATTTCCATTATCATATATTTTTAGAAATGTGACCATATTTTATAAAAAATAACAATATTTAATTCAACAAAATATCTAAAACACTCAATAGATTATCTTTCGACCCATCCAAAAAAAATATATCTTGGATTTTAACATTTCATACCAAACTAAAGGGGATTAAACACCTTTTATTATTGGAGACTGAACATTTCCAAATGCCACTATTTCATTATTTAATTCATTAACAATAAGAACCCATTTCAACCCTTCAGGCAAGGGTTTATTTTTTTTTTAAATTTCTTTTTTTGAACTATTTTTGAGAAATCATGGGAAAACTATGCAGTTCTGGAAATGTCCACGTTACATGTCGTGTACTCCAAAGTACACCTCGTGTATATATTAGGCATGTACTGGACACATGATGACTATGTAAATTCCCTATTGTGATAATGTTAAAATAATATAATACACGAAGTCTATTGTTCCTTAATACCCCATGTATTTTAACTTCCGAATACAGAGTGAGTCCTAGATCAGTGTTGAATCATGTAACTCATCTATGCCATGTGATGAAATAGAAATCTGTGTATAATATAGTATATATGAGATACTACATAGTGTGTTTTATTTAATACACTTTGTGTCCATTTTTTTTACACGTGAGAGAGTCTCATCATGTTTCCAAATAGATAATATTAATCCCTATTTTTGGAACTGTGTTGGTTTGGAAGGCCAAGAACATTTCCTACCATAGATACTTCTTATGAAATTCTTTATTCAATCTGTTGGTGGTTGCGGGATCACATCAGGTAGGATAATCCTGCACACATTATCTCTTTCTTGTTCAATTTCCTCACACACCGTAGCTTCCATCCGAGTATAATTTCCAGGAGTTGTTGGAAACGTAGATCTATGAATATTGGCATTGAATTGGAGCTCGATATTGGACATTCATACATCTAAAACTATTAGGATAGCGGTTTAGACATTGTTTTGTGGTTTTGTTTTCATTTTTCAGTTGCGTCTTTTTAGCGCAACATTTGTTATTGAGAGAGAACCATGTTTCTTTTTATTAAATGGATTCTATTCCGTATGGGATTCCATTGGGAATTCCCTTAAGTTATTATTCTAGAGTGAGTCCATGTTAGAGGTCATAGCCCATTTGAGTCATTTTGGATGGGGGTGAAATATTGCTATGATTAAGCTATTTTTATTAAACAATTGAGTTTAATCTGTTTAAGAGTGAATGGTTTTATTAGAGGGTTTCGGGACCTCAGTGCTAGTATGATACATCACATCGTAACTAAAATTCAATAACTAATTTTTTTTCCTATTATGAGTAATTATTTTTATTATATATCAGTTGTTCAATATTTCATATTCTAGAACCATTGGGTTTTTTTGGGAGTGGCCTATATATTCTTGGGTGATGATTTTTCATAGTTTGGGCATTACTCAGAATATTTGGGTTGTATGACCATGAGATTTGGTATCATGGTTGTCATATTGAGTAAGAGTGACTGTCAGGTTGGGCATGGCAGTAGTTAAATTATTATTAAATCCATTGGATTTTGAGAGACGTGGTAGGATGGGCACAAAGATCCAAATATGTTGTTTCTTGGGTTCGAAATTTGGTGATTGCTGATCACCCGTGAGTTGGTTCGTGTGCACGTAGAGGACTCCTTGATGAGGTATTTTTGACAACTCATGTGGGAAGATACCTCTGTAGTTGTGGTTATTTGATTATGGTTTGGGGATGCTTATCGTAAAGCTGTATTGAAGGTGAGGAGCCTTTAGATTGTTTGGGCGTG
The DNA here is from genome assembly GCA_963277665.1 of Viscum album. Taxonomy (NCBI): domain Eukaryota; kingdom Viridiplantae; phylum Streptophyta; class Magnoliopsida; order Santalales; family Viscaceae; genus Viscum; species Viscum album. The sequence continues at coordinate 1,948,158,673 of OY728163.1, forward strand.
CCTATGGGACATCAATACTTGAGACACAAGACGTCAGGTGACACATGTTGGTGGGTTACAACTTCTTGGGAATGGATTCAGGATGTCGGTACTTGAGACACATGGTGTCAGGAGGTATAGAGTGTTGGGTTACTATTACTTGGGCGTTCTTTTGGGAAGTCGGTACATGAGACACACAATGGTACGAGGAAGATGGTTCCAGGTTACATGACTGAATTTCCAGAGTTTCCTGAAGCAGATGAAGCTCCCGGGTGGCTCCTGGGCCGCAGTAAAGTTGTGTTTACATCGAACATCATACTATTTACATTCCATATAGATTAAAATCTTCTTAAACAATAATAATAGGTACAAACCATTGGGTGTTATCCTACTTATATTCTTATCACACCGTACATAGGACCATCGGTACACGTGTAGACATTATGGATTTAGGTGCTGGAAAGCAATCAACTTCTGAATGATGATTGTATTATCTATTTCGTGTAGATGTTACATTGTCCTTATGTTTATTCCTACATAGAGTTTACATTGGTTTTTCTTTCATTCATGTATCATTGCGCTTATATTATTTTTTAGATATTTTGGGTTAGCCATGGGATCCATTCTTATTAATATTTATAACCTCATATGGATGCATGATTTTTTTATTTAGTAGTTGTTATAAGTGGTGTTCAATATGATGTTTTGTTCACATTCATCTATGATTGCTTATATATTGTTTCAAATCATTTGCCTTCTGTTTATTTTGGTTCATCTATGTATGAATATTTTCAGTCTACTGAGTCATTATTACCATTGTAGGTTTTATTATTATACTCGTATAGAACATTTATTTTTTTCCACTGTAAATAGCCTCACCATGATACCATTTACACCCTCAATACTAGTTGGTGGACTTTGGTGTTCAGGGAGGTGCACCTATGGTAGTAATAACAAACCATTTTAGCAATGTTTGGGTGGATACTCGGGTTTGGGATGTTACAAAGTGGTATCAGAGGGTGGATTTTCATGGCATGAATTTAGTAATAACAGTTGACTAACTACTAATGATATCAAGAATAATTTTTTATTTTTTCTGGTTTTAATATTTGGATATGGTATGTTGAAGATAGGTTGTAACAAAAATTGGGTTTCTAGCTTGTGCATGGGTGCCAATATCCCCCAGTAAGAGGGATGGACCATGTTACCTTAGGTGGGATTTTTTTCCCAGATTACTTTTTATATTATTTACACCATGGTGGATCACATGGTATATGATGTAATTGATTGTGATTTGTAACCCCTGACCGAGTGAGGTAATTGAGAAATTGGACCTTGGCCTAGTATGGAAACATGACTATGTTTGTCTTTTGATTGGAATATTTTTAGGGTGTTTTAGTTTCATATATGCACATATTATTTGTGATGTGATAATACCATGTGAAAAAAATAAATTTCAAGGCAATATATTCTTTTGAAATGAGAATGGTCAAATTCATGATTGAAATTCATGTTTATTGCAATGTAATATGAAATGCATTTAATTATGTAATTTTTCATTAGGAATTATTTTTCGGCCTAGCTTTTACTTGAGTAGGAAGGTATTATGAATGAGGTGATGTTGATCACCCGTATTGGGCTTCCATGACGTCAGTTTGAGGTAGTGTGGCTGTCAGGATTGGGTGACTCATTCATTGGTTTGGGAGAATGATGGTTGTATGGACGAGCATGACCTGATGTACTTCTGATTCATTGTTCTGTTGAGGGATGTTAAGGATTCCATGAGGCCGAGATATCATAGGGCTTGTTTTTAGTATGTGTAGAGAATGTGTAGTTGTTATAAACTTCCTTTTTACTTCTTTATGTATCAACATTGTAAGTATATATTGTTATATATGTGGGATGTCTGACCGGTTATGGTATTCAGCATGTTCCTCCTATATGGATTGATAGAACTTCAGGAGGGAGATGGTTCAATGCCCAAAGTGCATTATCAAGTTCAAACCACTAAGGGACCGACAGAGCATGATCCACATTTATAGGCTCTGGTACACGACCAGGTTCATGGTCTAGTGTAGCCATGGAAACCGGGTTTGATAACGTTTGGGGCATGGATTGACTGGCACCTTTGACCGGGGCTAGTACGTGTCCTGTAGGAGATTAACTGAGGCACACATGTACAGAGACCTCTATGGAATATCTGACATGGGATTTCTAGTCACTACATCTTCTTCTTTTCCAGGGTGGGGATGGGGGGGGGGGGTTCACAAATGGCTCAAAACTAGAAAGAGAGCATGAAGATGATCTTCGAGCAGGTAGATATGCCTTTTGGGCAGAGGGTCAAGATGAAAACCAATATATTGAGAGGACCAGCGAACCATTGGTCAGATGTGTAGGTATAGGATCATAGACATGAAGGATTGGCTAGGAAGAACTTCGAGGACATTTTTTTCGAGTAAATTTTCCCTGATATGCTAAGATAAGAGAGATCTCGGGAGTTATTGAGCCTCCAGTAGGGTGACATGTCTATCATGGACTATGCATCTACCTTCACTACGTTGTCTTTATTTTCACTATGTATGGTAATTGATGACACCTCAAGGGTGAGGAGTTTCCAGGATGAATTACAACACACCATCACGGTGTAGGTAAAAATCTTGAGGTTGGCCTTATCCTTTAAGTTAGTGAATACAGCTCTCATAGACAAGGTAAAATTGATAGAAAGATACTATTTGATCCAGTCAGTGGATTCAGAAGATGGTTCAGATAGATGAATGTGAGGTCAACACTAGTTCCAGTATTACAGTCAGGCCACAGATTCATCCAGACCATCTCATGGAAGTTCACCTGTGGTTTTCGTTTAGAATGTCCATCCAGGAAATGTTCGGAATCAGTGTGATATTCCTCCAATGGAGTTTCGTCCATGTCAGTAGCTCTGAAATTTTGAGTGGTTCTGCAAGAAGATTTCTCAGACAGCCGGCTATCATGGACAAGGGCAGAAGGTGGTGTTTTGGGTCTACTCTGTATCGGTAATAGGAGAGGGTATCCGAGGAAATGCTACATGGGGGGACGTGGTAGAGACTACCTGACCTAGTTCAGGAGTCAGTATGCAGCGAATGGAGCAGCACCATAGGAAGTTCAGATATGAGGTAGCAATACATCAGTACTAGTGCATGTTGTAGTACTGTAGAAGGATGAGCAGTCTGGTGAACCAAGGATGTTCCGAGGTATGTCATGGGAGTTTCAATGATTATCTTGTTTTTCCTTTTCATGGCATCTTAGGGCATGCCTGTTTTTAGCGCACAAGGTCAAATTGATTTATGTGGACTGAAAAGAAGATGATTTGTGGTATTTAAACCATTTCCAGTGAATGATTATATATATATGATATCCATGACATCAGGTGCATAAATGATGTAGGTTACATGGGGTTCCATGTGAATTAGGTCTTCGAGGATGCGGGTTACTTGATGTTCCATGGGAATTGGGGAATCAAGGATGAATATTACATGAGGAGCAGAGCACCAGGTTTTTTAGTATCCATGGGGTGTAGTACTTCGTATAGGCAGACAAAAATTTGGGGTAGAACATGATTTAGATTATAAAGTTACACAGGAGCACATTATGAGGTGCTGGTGTGACGATGCATCATAGGAGGACCATTGGCCCGGGCCATAGGACTATGGACCTTATATTGATTTGAGTTTTGGGATATAGTTGTTATGGAATTTTTCATCACCACCATTGAAATGAAATTTTTTGAATGCATTTATTTAAGTGGGATGTTTGTATAAAAAATGTCTTTCATTTAAGGCATGAGTTTCTTTTTCATTCTATTTCGCACTACTTTTGAAAAAGTAGAGGAAAAAAAGGAAGTTCTAGAAATATGCATATTACACACTGTGTACTCTGAAGTACACATCACGTGTATGTTAGGCATGTACTGGCTGCATGCTGACTATGTACATGCCTTATGGTGTCTGTGTAAAAGTAATATACTACATGGTGTGTATTGTTCCTTAACATGCTTTGTATTTTTCCTTCCTTGTACAAGTTGATTCCCAGCCATGTGTTAAACCGTGTAACACGTCTAATATATGTGATGACCTGGAAACCAACGTATGTTGGAGAATAGATGAGCGACTACATTACGTGTACTCTTTAATACATGTCATGTAATTTTTTATTAATTTTTATGAGAATACATCCCATCTCATTTCTAATAAGTTCTTCTTCTTCCCCATTTTCGGAACTGTGTCCCTTCGGATAGCTGAGAATGATTATTCTCCAAGATTCTTCATGTGAAAACTGTTCTTCAATCTGTCGGTAGATTCTAGATCACATCAGAATTGCTAAAATCATGAACCATATTTAGTTATTGTTCTATTTCATCACACATCATAGTTTTTACCTATGTTGAATTGTCAGGATTTTATCGAAATGTAGATATAGGATTATCGCCATCAAATTGGAGCTCGATATCAAATTTTCCTATGTCTACAAGTCTATGGTAGGTGGGGAATACATAGTTTTGTGTTTTAATGGTTAATTGGAGGTTCCATATTTTTAGTGCAATGCTGGGTATTGAGCAAGAACCATGTATCATTATATTTAATGAATCGCATGCCTTATATGATGTCGTTGTGCATTCCCTTACCTTTTTATACTTGAGTGAGGATGGGATAGAGTTCATTGCTCATTTGGAGAATTTTGGCCGGGGGTTCCAAATTGGTCACGATTGAGCTGTTTTGATTAAATATATACGTTTAAACAATTTAATCATGATTATGTTTATTAAAGGATTTCTAGACCTCGGTTTTGGTATGGGACAACACATGGTTAGTAACATTCAACAGTTTAAATTTTATTCCAGTTTAGAGTAATCCATTTGATTATATATATATTATGCTTCGTATTTCATATGTCAAATAATTTGGGTAGTGTTGGGAATAGATCAAATACTATTAAGAGATTATTGATCATTGGTTGGTCTTAAACTAGAATATTTGTGTGGTTTAACAATGTTATGGGGCATCGTGGACGTAATATTGAGGTAGTGTGACTGTCAGGTTGGGCATGTCATGTGTTAAATAGATGATAAATCCATTGGATTCTGAGTGAAACATTCGCAGGGGCACAAAGTGTCAGAGAGGTAGTTTCCTGGGTTTTAAATTTTTTGATAACGGTTCACCCATGATTTTGGTTGGGTGCATATATATGACTTATTGATGTGGTTCTTTTGACCGCTATTGAGGTTAGAGACCACCGTAGTTGTGATTAGGTAATTATTGTTTTGGGGGATCATTCTGTAGAAGCTGTGTGGAAGGTGTGGAGCCTTCAGATTGTTTGGGAATGCCTATGGAACATCGATACATGAGACATGAGGAATCATGAGGCACATGGTGTCGGGATAATACTACTTGGGAATGCATTCAAGATGTGGATACATGAGACATGAGGTGTCAGTGGGGACATAGTATTAGGTTTTTATTTCTTAGGCATGCCTTCAAGAAATCGCTACTTGAGACACATGGTATCAGTAGGCACATGGTGTCGGTTTATGTGACTAAGATTTCAGTGTGGGAAAAAGCAGGTGACGTACAATGCTGGCTAATGGGAACCAATAGATATTGTCTTTACATTGTTCATCGTAATTTTTACTTTCCTTATGGATGAATTTCTTCTTAAAAACCTATACTAGTTATTAACCATTGTGTGGTATCCTAGTGATATTCATCTCACACCATACATAGACCCTTCAGGATGCATGTAGTCTTAATGGATTTATGTACATGAATGATATTTGTTTAAGAAATTTGATCATATCTGCTATTTAACTGATAATTGGCATGTACCTTAACGTCATGCCTAACTAAAGTTTATTTTTATTGGATTTCATTCCTATTTCTGCTTAATTATCTTATATTATATCTTATGTTAGATAGACCTAGGATTTATTTTTATTGGCATGTATGACCTATTTTTTATGCATGATTTTTCTCTTTAGTAGTTGTTATAAGGAGTGTTCAGCATGTTGTTTTTTTTACATTTCATTGTGCATGTTTCATTATTTATTCTGTTGATTTATCTGCTATTGATTGCGCTTCTTCTATACAGGTGTGGTTTGAGTCTGTTGAGTCTTTATTACTACTATAGGTTTCATTTTTATATGTTGACCAATACCTTTATTTTCTTCCAATAGGGTATATCCCCCAACTATACTTGGTACACACTTGCTGCTAGTCGACATCCTTCGGCATTTGGGGATATGAACGTAAGGTAGTAACACCAGACTCTTTTAGCATAGTTCGGGTGGCCGATTGGGTCAATGAAATTGCATTCAAAATATTTAAAAATTTCAAATATCTAGTCATTGGAGAAAAATTATACTATCAAAAATCATGTATCTAAATCATTTGTTTCATTGATATTTGATTCAATAACATGAACTTTTTCTTTCCCTTTATATTTCATCACATTTGGATTCTAAAAATTTAAAGAATCATTTTTTTGATCTAATTACAAATCGAGACTCCCTTATGAAATATTTCAAGGTTTTTCCAATCATTCACAAATATTATCCAATTATGGAATCTATTTTCACATTTTAAAACATATTTATCATATTTCATCATTTTAGAGTATTGAAATCTCCTCAAATATTTCATTATAAAAGTAATGGTATAATTGTACTATTTTTGGTAAAACCAATACCATTTTCTATGTACCCAAATCCAATAAAATAATATAAGTAAATATATAAATAATATTAATCTATGTATATTAAATAATTTTTAGAGTTCTGAACATGCTTCTCTACAAAAATAATAATATTCACATCAAGAAATTGTTGTTCATCAACCTTCCTATTATCAAAAAGAATATACATATTATTCTCATATTTTTATCCATCATTAGTTTAATTATGTTCACGAACTAGCCTAGGTACCCTGGTAACCTGATAATAGAGTCGGCCCTAACATATACCGATGGCAATTCCTGATCTGCATGAGTCGGCAATTGTCACCTGTCATCATTCAACGTACTATTGGGAATGATTTTTCCACCAGAATACGGAACCAAAAGAAACAAAGTAGTATGAATAACAAAAGAAAATACTCTGGGAGTGATGTAAAAAAATATGACATGGAATAAAAATACCAAATTACAACAACCCAAGTACTAAAATGTGGAAAACCCCAAAGGTCCCAAAGGACACAACTCTCCAAGACCAAAGCTCAACAGCCGGATCCACCTCCAAATTAACCCTTCCCTTTGCTTGAACCTAGAAGTAGAATGTCTACAATCAACCAAAAGAAAAAGTATGGATATATCCTAAGCCTTCTAATATACCACCAATGATTCCATAACAGATGCCAAATATAGATTATCCAAGGAAAAACTTTCAATTTTAACGTAAAATTTTTTGGAAATTCAAAAGAATATTTAAACAATAGATACTATAAACATATAAATGATTGAAATACATATTTTAAGCAATTATTTGACAAATAAAGGAATGTTTATAAAATAATTTCTTATGTAAAACCCTACTAAAAAACAGTTTATACATAATAATCAAGAAATTTTTATATCTCAAATATAAATAAAAAAGAGAGCATCTTGGTCTTCTACCAAAAGGTACTATATTATTAACCATGTATAGGATTTGAGACTCTCTATGTGAACTCAGTAAAATGGATATACACACATCTATATGAAAATTTTCATATAAGACTCTTCACCAACCTATTTGGGATGTGACTCGCCACAAGTATGTTTTAAAACATTATTGTAATGTAGAGTGTATCCAAATAACTCACTAACTACCTTAGGATTTCATAATCTCATACATGATGGGTTAAATATTTTAATAATTCTTATAAATATGATTAATCTCTTGCATCCTTTTCAAAAAATTTAATTTAATTTCATTTAAAAAAATAATAGATTTTATTCAAAACATTTCCTTTTCACATTAATAAACGACTGGGTTTCAATAAAAAAAATTCAATCCATTTTCACCAGTTTAAAATCCATTTAAAATCAATTCTATCATTAGAAAAATTTATTTCCACAATTAAATCCAAAAATTTCATTGAAATCACTTCCATCAATTCCAAAATTTTAATTAATCAATTTAAATGACCGATTTTCCAAAAACAAACAAATTTCAATGGAATCAGGGGCTTCCAAATTTCTATTACAAAACTATTTCAAATATCTTGATTCACTAGAATCAAGTTTTCATCAATTTAATTGAATGAAATTTTGAGAAATTTAATTTAAATCAAACATTGAAATAAATCATGAAATATAAGGATAATCAACTAGGATAATTTTAATTGAACAACCAGCCGCAAGGTCGCCGATGTTAGTGGGAATGATAAACCACCTCATGTGGTTCAATACTACTCAACATGACCATATTATTGTATTTGTTGAAACATCAATGGTTCATGTTCGTCAAGTGGTCCAATCATTGATTTTCTTTTCATAATATTATCCATTCCAGTTTCATAAGTAATTAGAGGAATATTATTTTCATCTAATGATATTGTTTCATGATCTAAATTACCCAATGATAAAACATTGTCATAAAAAAAGTTATGAATAATTCTCCAGATGTTTTCAAAAATAGTTGAATATTCATACTTTTCACCAATAAATATAATGGTAATAACAATACAATTCACCCTTGGATATAAATCACCAACAAATTCATACTAACCCATTTTAAGATCCTAATACTTCAACCACTAGATATTTAAATTTTTATTCTTCACCTGCATATTCGATTATATTTTTTCTTTAAATTATTTAATATACAATTAGCTATTGAAACACCCAATGCTATAAGAATTACACATTAAAATATGATGATAGTAAAACATTCTTATCTCTTCCATCAATATCTAGATTATTTTTATCCACACATGTAAGTGGGATATTATCTACGACAGGAGGAAATCCGTCTTTATCATCCTCTAAAACATCATGAACAATAAACATCCAATATGGAGAAATTATATCTTTATAGATATGATAATTGATTACATTAAATTCTTGATTCCTTTTACTATTAATATAATTAAAATTCTCCATAAAAACATCCCTTAAATAAATTCATCAAAAAGTAAATAAAGGTAACCATTTATCTAATATCAATTGAAAAGGCCCAACCAGAATAAATGTATCAGTCAATGGGGAGGGGTGAGTTATTGATATCATCCTCTCCTATATTATCTTCCATGAATAAAAACATTCTTATCCTCTTATAGATTTATCACTTTTTTGAAAAAAAACATTTACACATCTAGAGAAACACAAGAATAGAAAATGTTCCAACTCAATAAGAGTATTTAGTCATTATAATATTATTAGTTTTTTAATATTTTAAAGCCACTAGAATTTTTTTTTTAATAAAATAAGTAGGAAATACCATTACAATTGTTTTGAACTATGCTAAATAGATTTTTTCATGTGTTACTTATAACACAAATGATGTATGTTATGTTTTTTAACAAGTTTATAAACATTCACAAATTGGTTACAAACACGCCACTAGGATAATTCAACACATTGAAATTATTAAATTCCTAAAAAATCTATTTTCCACCTTTCTACGTGAATGAAGGATGAGAAAACTCTTCCAGACATCATACCAAATCATAGTACCATGACACATTCTTATTCATCATTAATGAAATAAAGTAAGAAATAATGCTCCACAAAATTTAGCGGAACACTTATTTCTTGCATGAATCATCAGTTTTACAGTTCGGCCTAATACAAAAAATCGTTGACTTAACACTGTACCATAATATTGTTCAGTAATAAAATGTTTCTTTATAAAACAAAATCTGGAAATTTTTCTTCATCCATAGAACATTAAACACTCTCTCTCACACCCACACATGAATAGTTTATTCATCTAAATGTATGTTATATTCAAATTCAATTTATAGGTGTTTCAGAAATTAAATTGGTGGGATACAAAATTCACATTCCTGCTCTCCAATTTTTTTTAGAAAATAAACTTTGAATTTTATTTCGACTCTATCCTTAAACACATAAACAATTATAATATTTATTTATTATTCATTAATATTCTTGAATATTCACACAATATATGCCTAGTTGGATGTTAAAAAAGGTTCTCACATTCAATACAAATTTCATTTTGATACTAATCAACATTATGATAAAACAAAACTAAAACTAAAGAATCTAATTCTGATCATCCATTATATCTATGAAAAATATTTACTTTAAATTTTTGAGTTATCTTTAGACTTAATTTGATTTTTAATAGATTCCTCACATAGATGGATCATCCCAAATACTATAGATACCTAATTTCATTTATTAGACTAATCATTCAGTTTAACTATGTCACAATATTAATAATATAAAAATTTAATGATTTTATAACCCCTTGGAAAAACATTAACAATAACTTCATATTGTTACACCATTACTTAGTTTGATAAAAAATACTCTAGACCGATTATGATGAAACCAGTGAAGTAAATTTTATAATACTTCTTTAGTGTCAACCTATATAGGATAGATCATTCACTAATTCCATCCAGTATGTTAGTATCAATGACAGCATGATGTGTCTTATCCCAATTGGAAATAATATTTTTATACATGAAAATGGTTTTCATCATTGTTTAAATTCAATATATCAATTGGTCTATGATTCCATAACATTGATTAGTGCCACCAACTCTAACATATTCATCAAATATTCTTCAAAAATTCTCAAAAAAACTCTGACCTTCCTCAGAAATAATTGTATGAAAATTCCATAAATATATAAATAATTTATTATACATATTACTGTTATATCTCCTTCAATGGATTAGTGAAACATTGTTTACAATAAACAAGTATATGAAATCACATCACTTATTTAAGATACATTTCGGTTGATGATTAATCTTATCAAATGGTTTATTTGATGAATCAGAAAATCCAATTTATTTTCTTGTCTGATGGATTAGTCAATCAATACATATGTAACACCAAATATCCATACATTTTGATAAATTATGTATTAGGTGATCCGCACCCGGATGAATATTTATTAGAAGACATTATCTTTACAATCTATCTTCTTCCACAAACTCATTCTTGTATCATGATGTCTTCATGTTGTTATGAACATTAGTATTGACATAACATTGTCTATCTTAACAATCCTTTTATCATCAATTATATAGTTCTTGGATCAAATTTTTTTAGACAACATCTTATAGTTAATGCATACAAAACTATAAATCATTACTAGATTTAGTATTGAACATCTCCAATGATATTCAAACTCCAATACATCATCTCAATCAGACAAAAAACATTGTTACAGACATAATGTGAGTCCAAAAACAATTTCATTCAGAAAACATAATTGGATTCATGATACCAAAAATTATTGACATTATTTTGAAATTTTCTTATAATCCAATGAGTTTGGTACTCCTTCTTCTGATCACCAAATCCTCATAACATAAAACGTTAAATGATTATTAAAAATGATAAGAAGTTCAAACCATCATCATACTAAACCTATATTATGTAAAAACTAATTTTCATCCAACATGGTCTCAAAACTGATAAATAAAGCTAATTTATATTACATATTTACTAATATACTATAGTATAAAAACATCTCATAATATATTGAAAATGTGTAAATTTTATGAAATGTTGTGGGGTTATAAATTTGAAGGCTTGATGGATGGCTGGTTTCTCCCTAATTTTGTTCTCTCAAATATAGAATGTTATTTTCCAAATTATGTGATGAATCTCAGAATGTTAACATAAAATATGTTATTCAACCATGTGTTTTTCCTTATAAAATAGAATATCATAATAATGAGACATTTTTATAGAATTTAGTAAAGTATTGTTTGATGAAAACTTATCATTCTTAGTAGAATATTAAAATTAATATCCTTTTCAGTCCCATGAATTTATTCCCTGGCCAATTTATTAAAAACATATCTGAATTGGATCCTATTAATTGTAAATAATTTCATGGGGAATTTCAATTAAATTCAATTTTAAATTTTTGATATTTGGGACAGAGAATAAAATCTACAAATACTTGTACATTTTTCATTTCCCAAATTGTAAGATTAATTTGGGCTATTTAAAAGAGGATTCAGCTTTTGATCCAACTAATGCAATATACTTCATCATTGATTGAATCATAGAAAAATAATTTCTATATTTTGTATAAATTTAGAATATTTTATGACTAAAAAAGGAAAATTGATTTAAAAGTGAAAAAATATATCATTTTAATAACGAAGTCCTAAATTTTCTAAAAAAAATCAATTTGATTATTTACCTAATGAAATTTTTTTAAATGAAACAAATAATAAAAGAATATATTTCAAGGAAATATGATATTCATCAGTCCTCCACATATAAATATTGAAATATCGGGAAATCATTTAATGTTTAAATCAAACAACACACTTAAATAAAAATATTGAAAATTGAAAACATACTATCCAAAATATAATTTCTTGATATGCAATTAATGAAAAAATTTATATTTCATTTTATTCCATCAAACAAAAATTTTGTAAAACAGAATAATACATCCATGAAAAAATCATAAATTACCAAAAATAATCGTTCATTCCATTTTTCAGTCATGTTAATTTTAATCCACTATTTTGTTCACTTTTGGAAGAAGAATGGATCACTATTGTTTTGTGAAAATTTTCATTTCTCCATAACATAGGCCATAATATTATTTGATTAGGATATATTTTCAAGGTGATTTTGGAGGAATGGGTATATAGGTAAAATTGTTTAAAATTTTAGTTGAATAATGAGCAGGTTTAAATGGTAAATAAAATTCATGAATAATTATGTGAAAAATGTGAAATTACTATCCAAATTAATCATAAAACATGTAAAACACACTCCATTTGTTGGCATGGTCTTAGATTCAATAAATGGAAACAATGAATGATTTGATCTTAATTCAACCCTTTTGTTTTTTCTTTTATCATTCATGGAGAATAAGATTAAAATATAATACAATTAAGGAATTAAAATTAATTACACTGATTATTTACTTCAATTCTTAAAAAATATAAGTACAATGAATATGTTATTATCATCCATTTTTATCCATTTTTTCATTCATTTTTTTCATATTTAATTTTTTTAAAAGTTTTCAAATTTTTCTAAGGGATAAGATGATATGAATGAGTTATAATAATTTTTGAATAATTTCAATTTATATAATATGATTACCCAAAATAATGGCACACACCTCATTACACAATTAAATTATTTTGATTCATAGATAACCTACATGAAATGACCTTCCCATACAATCAAAATTGATATATTAGTGAAAAGATATTAAGGGTGATAGAATTAATGTAAAAATGGATTCTAAATTTTCATGACCATAAATTTAAATTCATGAATTGTAAGAGATAAAAAAAGAAATATTTAAATGGTAGACCATATGGTAAAAATTTCATATGAAAAATATTTTTATTAATAAAATGAAAAGAAATTCATGAACTCGGTGTTATTGAAAGATAGATAATAAATTTTTTTGTTATAAAAAATATTTATGTTTCTATCAAGATTGAATCTGTGTTATGAAATCCAGGTAAATGGTTATTATAGTAAGTTATATGATGTGAATATAATTTTAGTCTTTGTTTCAAGGGCATGGATTCCATAAATTATTTAAAGTCATACATATTTTTACAAATTATATACCAATAAAAATTAATCATTAACGATCATTAAAAATCCAATTATTAAAAAAATAAAAGCATCGTTATCAAAATCCATTAAAAAGGTAAATTTGATTGAAAATATTCACTGGTGATCAATGTTCATTAAATGATATAAAATTATTTGAAAATGAAAAAATGTCTAATATAGGTTGATACTTCCCCCATTTAAATGTAACCACCCATTATTGAATCTAAAAAAATATAAGATTGATAAAGAAAGATAATAAAATTGAAGGAAATATATAACCGATGTTTATTTTGTTAATTCCATGATTCACTGAACCTTCTAGATGCCTCCACATTTAAAATTAATGAACTAAATAAAAAATTAACAACTTTTTAAATATAAATAATAATAATAATAATGATATATGGAATAAATAAAATGGATATAAATTGGTATAACACCTAAAATGTATTTTATTTGGACTATATCCATTTTAAAGATTCAAATCCTTATCTCCAAAACAAATTTGAATGGGATTTTTTCATGAACTACAACATGTTATTTATCCAAATATTCATAAGTGGATGCCTTTTTTAGGATACCCTAAATACATGAAAAAATACTCAATCACTATCATAGAACCAAATAGGGGAATGTATGTGAAAATGGGGAATGTTGGTATTATAATGGGGATACCGAATGATTATAATTATTTCCACCTCTATCTGATATATAATATTTATAGCAGATCTAATCACATCACCATGATTTCCATGAAATCATATTTTTCATTAATTTCCACCATGATTTTATCTTTAGTGATTGTAATTTATTTATAATAATCTTATAAGATATTTCATTTTTAAAATAATTAACTAAATTATTATGTTGGAGGATATTTTTGTATTTAATATGAATGATATTCGAATAAATATAATTACTAAAAATTGAATCTCCCAAAAAAATTATAGTCTTAATATCTTTTACTACAATATAAGAGAGTGAAAATTCATCTCTTAGTGAGGTTAGTTGATCCTCAATGAATTATTTAGCAGCCTCGATTGGTTCCTCAATTAGATATATTGTTGGATCAATTGTCACTTGTTTTTTAGACTGATTCTGGTAGTGATTCATCCGTATATCTTTCACATCCATGATTGTAGTGTTAATTGAATCTATTATTTTTGTAAATTATTGGAACACTCTAAAATTATATTATACTTCATTTTTAATGACCATTAACTATAAATATATAAAATTTATTTATTAAAAGCAATTGAAAATTAAATATAACTATGTATTCAATTTTAAATAGTTGAAATGGATGTTATTCCTTGTTTTTTTTGTTTTTTTTTGTTTTTTTTTTTCATTTTTACTAAAACTAGTTAATTGAAGCTATTAACCTCCCTAGAAACTTAAATAAATTGATGTTAAGGATTTGAAAAAACAATAACTTAATATTTTAATATTTTCATAATAATTTTGCATAGAGGACCCCATAGGGCTGACCTCTTGAGGAGGAATCCTAATCAAAACTCTATTTTTACTATCAATATTTATTTAAAACAACATACTACTAAAATGATCTACTGTTATAGTAGTGGATTTTAAAATGAACACACTAAAATATAAGAATTTTAAAAATAAATTAAATATAACAAGATATAAAATATATTCAATATAAATAAAAGTAAATGATTCCACACCGAGGTTATTAATAGAAAATCTATCCACATAGGGAGTTAACAATGGTTTAATAAATGTTACTTAAATAGTGATTATTATTCTAAAAAATTAATAGAATGAGAAAATTCATTAAAAAATCTCATAATTGAAATATTTCAACTATATACCAAAACATTTTAATGTTGGAAAATTCCCTCTCAATATATGGCTAATAGACCCTGCCAACAAACATCATAACATAATTACTACTCCTCTATGTTCAATCATGAAATGATGAATTTTGGGAATAAAAATGAATGAGAGGAATGAGATTAATGCAGTTTAAATTAATAGAAAACATACCATAATCTGTGTAACTAATACTAAAGTATTAACATAACATAATCATATGAATATATATTCATGAAAACTAAAACAAGAACTGCTCCCTCTCATAGAATAACATATTAAGTTAGTTTTCAATTTTCATGGATGTTGATGCCATAGAGGGAGAAACAAAATTTAAATGAAAATAAATGAGATGAGTGAAACAAATTTAATATGTTCATTTTTTTGAAATATAATTAATAAAAAAACATCATCTTTTACATAATGTGTATAAATATTCAAAAATTATTGATGGGAAAAAATTTATATATTAGAGGGGTGACTCATTTCCCAACAACTAATTATACTAAAACTTTGATTAAGTTTTCCTTGTTTAATGGATTAATATAATATAGTGGTCTTTTAATATGTCACTCCTCTCGGTCATTTGACTTATTTTACAAAACTAAATCTCTATGGTCTATGTATTATGAATTTTAGGATATATGTTCTAAATGAATTTTTTCTAGCTATGAAAGGTGTTCAAATTCAAATATTATGATATCCCATATATTTATTACCTATAAAATAGTATAATATTCTGAATCCATAGTTAATAAAAATTTTCCATCTTTATTTAAATATATTTTTTTGTAAAATTTGATATCATTTGGATATGTTGTTTGTCACATATGGGCCTAAAATTTAAATTCATCTATACTTTATAGAGATTACAGGGCCCATCCTATAGCCTTATTTTAAGAAACCCCTGGTTATATTAATATATAAGACATGATAACTGAAAATAATAAGATTAGGATAATAATATTAAAATTATATAAATTTGAAATTTGGATTTATAGAGAACCTATTTGGAAAAAAATAAAAATTTACTAAAACTAAAAAAATAAACTATTTTCAAAATAAAATTAAAAATATTAATGAATACTAAAATTATAACTATTTCTATTATAATAATAAATTATTGGTATTACAAAGTTTAATTAACAAATAATGTATAAGAAAATATCTGTTATACTAACTACACTTATTAACATTTTTATGTACGTATAAATGTTTATATGTGTGAAAAATAAGTATATTTTTTTATATTTTATAACATTAGTCAGAATATATTCACATACTACTTAGGTGATATTGAAAAAAATATAAAAAACCACATTTTTTCGAATATCACATATTATTAAAACTATACAGTCACATTGATTAGAGAACCTAGTGAAATATTTTTTCTCCCAACCATTTTTATTTTATTATTAGTTGATAGTAATTATTGAGTAAGTGTCTCATTAATTAATCATTATTTTATAGTAGTGACCAAAAGAAATATTTATTAATATAAAATTATTTAAATAGTTATTGAACATATATTCACCCCCTCTTAGTGTTCCATTTTTTTATTTAAACTCATTAAATGGAAAAATAGATTTTTATTTTCATCTAATGATATATCCATAATTTTTAAAATATGTTTTCTATATTGTTATGTTACATACCAACTCAGGGAATAAATCATTGATACCCAAATCATCGTTACAAATATCTTATATCAAAATCCTTGATAGCTAGGGGATTGAAATTACTATCCAGGTATATCATAAACTATTTGGGAAATGATTTTCCATAAATTAAATAAATTGATGAATAATAATATTATAAAATAAAATGTAAAAATATTTCTATAAAAATCATTAAAAACAAAAATAAAAAACTATAGTTTTACAAATAAACTAAATAAAAAATAACAATCACATAAATATGAAAAAAATATATAAATATGTATTAAGAACATTCCAAAAATTTGTTCATGTATAACTCTACTGGGGTTTTATAAAAAAATATTAATAATTTTTCTAAACATTTACTTTCCATACATCGCACAATTCATGCCAACATGTTCACTGAAGTTCCCTTTTTTTGGGGGAGTATAAATATTTTAAAATTTTACTACTGACTTTGAAATAAATCAATGACTGTGAAATAACAACATATAATGAAATATTTTTATAAAATGATTAAATTATCCACCATAACATAGATAAAATCATGTGTATTTAAATCAAAATTATAAACAAAATACCATTTTCCACACACATGTATTCTAAGAAAAATTATTCAAAAATATTCATGCCAGATAAATTATAGAAAAAAATCTATCAAAATGGTATTTTATCAAAAGACTACTTTATAATAAAATTATTCATTGTAATAAAACCAAGGGTTTCTCATAAAACTATATATTAGATAATTTAATATATAATAATTATGTTATGATGTAATAACGGGATCGAAAATTACATATAATGTATTGTATTCACCAACCTAGTTTTTTTATAAATACTTCATGAACTATTTAATAAATTATTCTCTTAAAATGATCTTTAAATTAATATAATAAATAACCATTATAAATAAACAATCCTTATAGAATGGTCATAATCCTATATGTAATGGAATTTCACATGAACTTGGTATATATAAAATGACCATGAGTCATTTTTCAATGACCCCATAGAACAAACTTTAAGATTGAATGTCTTATAAATGGAATGAGACTTATAGAACATTTAATGTGCCCCATGAAAATAACTTATATTATGTCATATAAGATATATAATTAATGTGACATGTTACCAAAAAAGTGTCCAGGACTTCATATCATTTTTTCATGACCCATGCCAAATGTCACAATATATAAATTTCAATGCTTCATACATGAGTGAAATAAAAAACTAATGGTTTTATGGAATTTTCATATCATCAAATATTTTGAATAATTTAATAAGACATATAGAATAATATTTTTAGATGTCATAATATTCTTATTTAAATTATTCTTTCATTCACCTTCCATTTACCAGTTGTCCGAAATTCTATATACCATTAAATTAAAAGTGAACTACCAAAAGATGAAAATATGACTTGGAATTTTTCAAATTATTGAGTAGTAAAATAATTTTTTTATAAAAACTCCAATATAAAAAATTATTTTAATGAGTTAATTTTAAAATAATATATTATTCATCTAATATCATTTACCTCCATGTTATATCCCGTAATCAATATTTAATTAAATACCATTTCCACCACCATAAAATATAGTGGATCACCATTATATTTCCACTGTAGGATAATTTAAAGCTATAATTTCAAACCCTTATACAATATTTAAATTTTAACATTTATGATCATAATAAAATCCCTATTTCTTACGTTCTCTTAAAATATCAAATATAATGTTAATAAATTAATTAATCCAAACTCATAAATACTCTAACTAACAGAAAATCCATGTTGAAAAAATTAACCACTAATAATTAATTAATTAAAATAAATAAAATACCTATTTTAGTTAATCATCAATAAATAATTTTAATTCCTTATAAAAATATATAAATAATATAATAAAATGATTATTTTTGGTGGAATAATCATGTGCTTCATTATTCTCTCATGTGAATGAATATATTGGGCATTGATGGATGGATACTAGAATGGCCACCTCCCCCAGAGAGGGTTTATGAGAGAATATCTTCTCATTACCCATTGTCCCATGAGGTTCCACTTTTTAATTTTACTAATTTAAAAGTTTCCTCATATCATCTCCCATTCTTATCATCTAATTTTTTTATAACATCTTTAGTTATTATATTTGATCTGATTTAATTCAATTATCATCATTAGAGTTCACTAAATACTCATATCTATATTCACCCTTACTGATCACTTAGTTCAGATGACATCACCTTTTTAGCAATGAATATGAAATATTTGTAAATAGAACTTGGATCATTTGAGATTAAACTTTGATTTTCATTCTCATTCCTTAAAATATCATAATATGGTTCAAAATGTCAATTATTTACATTTTCATGGTCTCATTCATCTTGATTCTTAATATTAATTTAATGATGATATATCCACTAGATGCTTTACATTTATATGAATTAAAAAAATTCATTTTTTGTGATTTTTGTAAGCCTCATAAGTATTACACTCTAATTTTAAAATCAAATAATCAATAATATGATTGAGACACATATCTGTTTTTACTAATTCATGGATTGAAAAACCCAATAGCTATTTCAAAATATCAGACCTCATATCTCTATTGATTATAAATAATTTAATACCACATAGGTTTTAAATTTTATTATTATTGATGATCAATATATTCTCATAAAGGTGACCCATTATAAATCTTGGTTTGAATTTTTTGGTTTCCATTGGAAAAAAATTGATCATAGATGATTTTTCAATTTTTCTCTTATTATATAAATGTTGGGGAACTCATTGATTATATTATGAATTTAATGGATAAATATATACATATAAAAAATACTTCTATAACGAATATTGATTCTTCTCCACATCTCAAATGGGTTGTTACTATTATGAAGATTGTTCCTAGATTCATATTTGTTATTATGGTATTAGACTATCCTATATTATAGTAGAGAGAACAGAGGTGTCCTGAATGGAATGTATTTTTTTTGGGTCTTTTAAATAAATTGATTCTTGGTAACTATTCAATAATTGTTTTCTCCGATTAATAGAATAAAATATATCTACAAAAAATGAACACGTTTTTTCTAAATTTTATTATCATCTAAGATGGGATCATTAAATATATAAAGGTGATTGGAATGTATTTAATGATGCAATTGTTGTGGATAAATAATTTCATGATGTATATTTGTATTATCAACCACACCTCCCCCAATATTAAATTGGTTGATGACTGGAAAACATAAATTATTTAATTTTTTTAGGGATTCACGAATTTAGGCCATCTACTAGTTAGAGAATTATTACATCGTTTTTATGGAGGAGAATCCAGAGATTCTTATAAGGGAAATTAATAATTCACTTTATATCATCAAGCACAGAATCCATTATGATTTTTTATAGTAACACTATTAAAAAATGAAAAGGGATAATTTCATATGGATAAATACATCATTATGAAAAATATTTTCTAGGTAGGTGAATAAATTATTGGGCAAGGACATGGTGGGAATCACAACCTGGATGTCGAACCTTCATCTACAGATTACTCAAGGGTATGAACAAATATCATTGGACTTACCTATGTATAAATAAATATTTCAGTAAAATGATCTCATTCATCGAGGTAGGAATAAATTTATTAATGTAGGGAAGAATATTAGAATGTATACTGACAATTCCCACCTACCTAAACCCATGATTACTTGGTTTGTATTTAAATATGGTGGATTTATTGAAACTATTTATCAATCCATTATGCATGAAAATCCTTTTATAAATAAGGGTATATTGGAAATGTCCTTATCCTTGAAATATTATCTTCATATTATATAATGGGATCTTTGGAATATTGCAGAATGATGATTCTAACCAGAAGATATATGTTTATAAAAATCATAGATAAAAAATTTTATATAATATAATTTTGATTTTATAATAATTTTATCTCATAAATCATCTACAAAACCCATGAATAGTAGGTTTAATGTCATTAAGGAAAATATAAATAAGAGTACTTTTCACAACATATTTTAACATTCCTCTTTAATTAAGCCTGACTAAATTCTTTTATAGACGTCTCATAAATTCTAATCATCTTCGTAACCTGGTGAATAGAAATAAATGAAATGGGTGAGATCCAATACTATGTAAGAGAAAACAATCAATCATATCATTAATGATTAGATAATATTAATATGATAAAACATGGGAAGGGGAATGATATCTTTTTAATAGATAATGATATACTAAGTATTTTCCAAGAGTCATGATAAGAGGACATGTAAGAGTAATGTATACTATAGAAATTGGAGATAACAATCATAATAAATGGATCATAATAATTATATTATGGAATGGAAATGTATCATTTCCATGAGAAATAATATATTAATTAAATTTGGAACAACCATATTAATAAAAAAAATTCCACTATCAAAAAATAAAATTTCCATGCATCATGTTGTGATCAAAAAAAATGTTCACACATCATGTCGGGATCAAACAAAATTTTCACGATTTGTGTTTTGAAAAAAAATGTACACACATAACATAAAAGTATTGGAAGATATAAATAATTAACCGATGCATATAGTGGTTATATATGACCCCACACATCAATAATCCATACATATATGTGCACACATTAAATAAATCATTCTTATATAATAAATTATCTCATTGAAAAATATTGAGATTTTTAATATTTTGAAATGGTATCAAAAATAAAAATTTCATTATTTGTATTTTTTGATACAATAAATAAAATAAAACAAATTAATTAATTCAATGATAATTTTTATGGTGTTTTATATATTCTAACCCCATATGATTTATAATTTTTTAATACAAAAATATAAGAAAACATGAAAAAAGATTTTAGAAAAAAAATAAAAACATCAATATATGGATAAAAATTTAAAATTTAATTTCAAAAATAACATTTTAATGATGGTATCATATTTTTTTTTCTGAAAGTCCATTTTAAAATTGACCCAATCATGGATTCATGAAAAAAATACATAAATGGGTTTCTATTGGAAATTAGTAGACTAATATAATTACAAGAGTTTCATAGGAACATAATTTTTATCATATTATATATATATATATATATATTAAAATATGGACTATGTAGAGAGAGATAAATCATTAATATGAAATTTTTTTACAAAAAAATTTAGGATCATGGAAAATAAAAATATTTATATTTCTAAATATATATGGAGAACATCAGCAGGATGATTGAATATAGGAATGTATGAAAATGAGATTATTTAATGTTAATGGTTATTAATCATAGAATTATAAAGTTATATGAACATATAATTTAATCAATTAAATTTAAAATAGCTGATGTTATAAAATTATAATAAAATCATAAAATTGGATAAAAAAATCTTGTAATAAAAATTCTAGAAAATAATCATTATGACTCGAGAAAACAAATATAGTTATGAAAAAATCATTAACATAAGTCATACATAATTTATAATTATCTATCATGATTTAAAAAAAGTGTCTTATTTAGTTATTTTAATAACTTATCTCTACTAATATCCATTAATAAACATCATTTTTATCCTTTAATTAAAATTTATTTGCTAGTTGTGTTTCATTTTCATGATCATATGTTATTATCTTCAATTTTTGTTTGGTACTATATTAATTATGATAGTGTTTATTCCTATATAAATAATAAATTTTCAGGATTATAATATGATTATAAGAACTAGAAATGAATTTTTACAATGATTTATATTGTATCGATTCAATTTTTTGTATTCTTGTTCTGATTCATGAAAATGATGTCAATGACATACCTGTATTGGTAATTTTATTGAAGAAAAGGTTTGTGTAATAATAATATGTCTAATACTAGTATTACAATTCTATATCCACAAACCAAACAAAATAAAATCATTAATATCTAACAACAAATGTAGTTAGGTATCCATACTCTTCTATGATAGAAATTTATAAAATTATTCAACTTGGTGGTTAAACTGATCCAAATAATGAAATGCCATAATATTGTGTTGGGTATATGTTTTTATATTGGTGAATTGTATTTGGATAATGATTTATAAAGACGAAATTAGTAGGAAAAAACTAAATATGTCATAATTTTGGGATTGGTAGTATGTATGCCTGTACATGTGAAAAATGCATTTAAATAAAATGTAAATGTGTTAGGAATTGGTTTATATTTTCAACATCCAAATTGTTTTTAAAATATAATATTTATTAACATGGACCCTCAATTAAACCTACTATATAATCTAGTTGTGAAAAGGTGGATCACATCACTTAGAGACGAGGATGCCCACATGAAACGAAAGTTATGTTTTTATTTTTAATAGGACCTTCGCAAATGTATTAACGGAATAATATATAAGTTTAAAAATATTTAAAAAAAATTTAATACTTATGGTATTATATTTTTAGGCATAGAATAAATTTTATGTTCCATTAGAAGAAAATAAAAGAGATATATTGATTGAGAATATTACATCTCCATTGTGAAATTATCCCTTGGTAAACAAATAACGGCTCCATTGATTGGTATTTTACATAGAATGTGTATTTTAATAATTGAAGTGATATTTTTGGATATAAAATGGTAGAATTTTTATATGTACATATTTTTCATGGGTGGTGAAACGTGGTGGAAGTGATCCCGTTTTATATGATAAGAAAATGTTACTTTTTTAAACACCCATTACTGTTCCAGTGATGGAATTAAAATTTTCAAGGGACATTATATCAAACTGTTGGAAATAGTGAATTTTTGGGTGACGTAAGTTCTGATAAATCATACATAATTCACCTTCACACATGTTTTAAACATTACTAATGTCGATTACAATTATATTTGGACATATTTCTGTTTTGGGTTTTACTTTAATAAAATCTTTTTACAAAAAGAAATATAATTTTAAATAAAAAAATTTAAGGTAAAAAATCATGTAGAATATTTTTATATGGAATCATAATTTATAATCCATATATTATATTTTAATTTCTATTCAAGAGAATATTTACCCTCTAATTAAACCATTTCATATTTAAAAAAATTATATTTTTTTCATCAGTAATTGTTCCGAATGATAGTATTTTTTTTAATTGAAATTGGATTCATATATATATATATATATTTTGGTATAAAAATTATATTAGAATTAGCTTTGATAATACATTAAGTAATTTGATTAAATATAAATATATTGTTAATAATTAATTTGTTGGAAGATAACTTTTTTACCATTATCGTGGTAACTAACATGAATCCTACTAATCCTATTTTTATTATTAAAAATGAAAATATTATTTTTATATAATTTAAACCTACTAATTCCTAATATGAAATCCATTTTATTATAAAATTATTATTGTGAAAATTAATATTTTATTTTATGAACATAATTTTACAAAATAATTTTTTACGAAATGTTTATTATTATGTATGAAATGAATTTGTATTTTATATCTTTTTGTAACGTTTTAATTGTATTTTAACAAAAATTAATATTAGAAACATTATGTAATTTATTATGTTATACATACTGAAGAAATTTCATTATTTAAAATCAAATATTCCTTTTTAGTTTGGCGTTGTGCATAAGAGAAGATACAAAACATTAATTAATGGGAAATATTTTATAAGTCATTACATTCTACCCTCATTTAAGATAATTACATATTTCAAATTTTTTTACTAATAAGGACACAAGAATTGTTACTTCTTTAAAATTTCATCTTTAGTTTCCCATGTATCTTATTTAATGTTATTACTCCTCCATTAAATTTTGATATGTTGAGTGTCCTTTTTTCAAAGTAATTTATATCTTTTGATAGTAATTTTTTACTTATTATTCCTCATATGAAATATCATGTTCTAGTTTGATAGCCTTTGATTTTAGTATAAGTGAAGGGTTTAGTACACACTTCCTAAAAAATGATACATGAAACATTTTATTTAGATTGACGATGTATATTGGGAGTTCTAAGAGATAAGAAACAATTGTTAGATGATAAAGGATCAAAAATTTGATAATATACCTAGGCATCATCATACATTTCATCAAAATTGGTATAAAACACTTATAATGTTATATTAATAGGGACATATTTCCACCAACTTTATAGTATTTATTACATAAAAAACAATCCAGAATTTTTTATTACATTGTGCCGCTTTCATATGTCACTGAATATTTTGAAACTATTGTGTAATTTCATGGAAAAGGCCTTACCTTGTTATCTTCATATCTATAAATTTATCCCATCCTATTAAAATCATATATCTCTTTCAATACAAATATTAACATGGATACATCTAAATACTAGAATGGATGTTATGGTTATATGAGAACTCTATTAGGGGAATTTATTAATCCTGACTACCCTGAAAATACAATTAAAAAGGAAAAAATATTTCCTCATGACTTTGAAGAGTTATGTTTTAATTAATATATTTATGATGGTGGTATGTTGTGTGGAAACTCATATTTATCCAAAAAATCTCAATGAATACTTTTTTGGAAAACATGATTTAAAAATATAATATGAATAAGACAAGATAGTGTTTGGTACTCCATGTAGAATTACAATCATTCTATGTTTTGTACTAATTATTTTTTAATCAAGTGATTTTTTTTAATATCAATGAAATGAGATTATTTTTTATGGATAATTTTTATATCCAATATGATATTATAGACTTTAGATTCTTCCATGAATCCTAAAATTAAAAATATGATGATTTTTCCATTTATATAATTTAATAGGTTTTGGTTTCATCATCCTTTAAGAATTATTTTATTCAGCCATTATATGATGGAATACCATGAATCAAGATTTTTATTATATAATATACCTACTAATTTTATACCTAAAAATGTATTACATTAGATCTTTAAAAATCATCATTCTTCCTAGATGAATAGATATGGATAAATTTTTAGCATTATAAAAAAATTCACTATATTAATATAGAATCGATGTGACACATATCCTGGTTCCAAACATTATAAATTTTCAATTATCAATGATGAACTACATAATAAATTATTTTTTTATATAAATTTTATCCTTCTTATCTACATTGATCATCAGATGAAATGAAGGTTGGTAATAATTTTTGGAATGATAGTATTTATAGCCTTCTTATATGCTTTAAATATTAATCATCTAGACATATATATGTATTTTTCTGTCTTCATACTTATTATTTTCATGGTAGTAATATATTTTCTTAATAGATAATCAATCTTCTAATTTTCCTTCCTAATCTGTTAAAGTATCAAGAAGTCATATTGTTTCATAAATTCCAACTACCTCCTTTGGCAGATAGTCTAATACTTATATAATGATATATATTTAAAGATCTTTTTTTATGAATATATATCACAACTACCACCATATAGATAATACCACAACATATTTAGTGCATGGATAAATTTTAGTAGACATAAATCACACACCAATTAAACATTCGCTCGGTTTGTTTATTATTAGAAGGAAAAATAAATTAATATAATATTTTTCTAGAGTAAACATACTAATCATCTAAAAAATGTGTTACTATATATTAAAAATAGTTTCTTATATAGGGTAATGTATGAATAAGTGTAGTAAAAAACATATTTATTAGCTCCTTAATTTTTTCACATTATTAAATGAATGAAAAATCTATCGCTCACATTTATTCATGATTATTTGATTATAATTCCCCAAGTTATTTATCTCAAAGCATCGATATTATCCTACTGACATGATAAATCTATATATCTCTAAGGCCATAGTAAATCTGGGATATTGTTCAATAACAGAAATAATTTATTGAGATAAAATTATTCACTTGATTTTGATTATATGACCCAATAATGAAAATTTATGTATCTATAACAATTACTAAATATGGGATCAAAACATCATTTCATGGGGTCTTTAGGATATGCTGCAAATTATCATCATGATCTACCTTGATATTTTATTATATATGAATATCATATATAAATACAACCAATAATTGATATGTTAGTCTCCAAAAATATATTCCATATATCCATAATGATATTTACAACATTATTAATTCCGTATGAATGAAATATGAATTCATTGTGAAAATACCTCATACAAAATGATGTCTGTGTAATATCC
The DNA here is from genome assembly GCA_963277665.1 of Viscum album. NCBI lineage: Eukaryota > Viridiplantae > Streptophyta > Magnoliopsida > Santalales > Viscaceae > Viscum > Viscum album. The sequence goes on from OY728163.1 coordinate 1,948,186,072, forward strand.
TCTCTTTTGAACTTTATATGTTATTATCTTGATCAAAGGTCAAACATTGAAAATTATAAATCACCCTTGAGTTGATTAAATAAGACATAAATATGAGGTACATAAAGCATTATCTTGATAATCACATTAATAATATCTTGATAATGATTGAAAATACACATTGACATATCATTCATTCGGATGAGGTGGACAATTGAATCCTGTGGAAAAGAATCATTTCATAAAAAAACATTGTCATAATTATCTTATTTCTTTGTATTTAATTATAAAAACTCAATGAGAATGATTATATAAAGACTATTTATGTTTGGAAAGGAAATATATAGGTTTTTAAAAAAATGAAATATAAAACCCTCTTACCCACCTAAGGAACTTATCTCATTAAATTTACATCAATCCTTTTTTGAATTCTATAAACACGAATGATTATTAGATTAAAATATGTTTATGGGATTAATGGTTATGAAAAAATTTAATCAAGAAAATTAATATTTTTTACTATAGTATAGGATATGTTGTAGCTCCACCATCTAGCCAGTGGACTAAGAAATTACACTCCCATGCTACTAGAATGCCCTAATAAGATGGTGGATCAAATGTAAGATTTCATAAAGGGGGATACCCTGTAATTTCCTCCTTCATTTTTCATAAATTATAAACCTCATATTTGAACAAAATATATTTTAATGAACACGATGTGTAATACATGTATTCATTAGTTTTTAACAGTTCCAACTATTAAACTTTTAATCCATTATTCGATAAACAGATCGATTTTTGGGAATTGTTGTATTACATGTTAGCTGAACATTCGTGATCTAGTATTAATCATCTATAATATTTAGTTATGTATTATAATGAATATTAATATAGTATAATTTTTGTTTCTAGTATACTTGATATGTTAGATCATGTTGGAATGAAATACATATGATCTATTTCAACTTGTAATCACTTGTATGCCATAAATCGTATTACATAAAACATCCAAAAATTACATAATTTTTTTGGTGATCTATAACATAGATTTTTTCTACTGATGATATGTGGATATCCTTGATCCCAGTTTAGAATTATATGTTATAAGAAATTTATTTCATTGAAACTATGATTTTGAGTAATGACAATGCCATAGAATGAGACCTTCTACCATGAGAACCTAGGGGGTTGAAATTAGAAATATATTATTGGATTGACATTCTCATTTTTAATTTTTTATTAATGTTATATAATTTTATAATTTATCATATTAAATTTAATCTAGAATAATCACATTATAAATGGATAAATGGTCACTTAATTATATAGATATCATGTTCTGGCATGTTTCTTTCAACTTCGATCCATAGAATTTGGTTAGACCATTAAATAAATGTTATATTTGGGGTTTTTTTAATTTAATACAAAATTTACCCTTCAAATGGGAATTTATCATGGGTCTAGTATTTACTAAATTTGCAGGTGGCCCATAATTTGTTAAGAGGAATTCTATAAATAGATGAATCATGTATGGTAGACTTAGATAATCACCATTGATCTTGAAAGTTAGTTGTTTATGTTTTATAATTATATTATTAGTTTTAAGTAATGACTTATATATCATAATGTTAAATAAAATATTTCTCATTATTGAACATTTTAAACACTTTTGTTGGTCACTAGATGAGTTTCATTCACACCATGGTTGGACCATGATTTAGTACCCAAAAATACTTCACAGATATTGGTATGGACAAGGAAATCAATCACTATTTTGATTGATAAAATTTTCTTATAAGGATCATAGCATAGAAATTGAATGAATAATATGATTTTGTGAAGATTTTGGACTTATGTATTTTTATTATATCATTTAGTTTATTTATTATATTACTTTAGTATTATATCTAGTGCGATATGTCATGGATTTTGAATATTATATTATTTTGGAAATTTCTTTTTTCTCTGAGGGAGTTGATTTTATATTTTTTATCATATTTTTTCTATAATTGTAATTCCTTACCAGATTTCATATTGTCCCCACTATACTTTTTAGACCATCACATCTAGTCACAAAACATTGGTGTAAGGAGTGATATGAATCGTTTAATATGGTGACATTTTGTTATCACATGATGGAGAACCTGACTACTAATATAAAAATGTTTTTTCAATGTTTTTATTTTCTTTTTTACTTCCAATTATGTTTTGTTATGATAGATAATTAAAACTCTTGGTGCATGATAATGAGCTTCTGTGTGGTAGAATTTGAACCATCTATGTGGTAAAACCCATGTTTTTAGTGTTGAGATTATTCTTCTTGAATATTACCACTTTATACTTTATAATACTTTCATCTCAGATGATAAACATTTTTTTTGATGTTATTGATTTCTAATATTTCACACGTGAACCGTTATGGGATGAGGTGTAAATTTATGAATCATTGTAGGCATGTATGAAATCATTTTGTCAAAAATTTATTTTTCTTATGATTAATTTACTACTTTAATATCATCCTTTTTATGATTTGATAAAAACTCTACGATATTCATGATAAACGAAATAAAATTACACATTTATAACATGTTATTTTAAATTTTAATACAATAATTGACGTGATATTGTAACCAAGTCAATCTAGTGCTCCGTGTTTTTCCAAGTGAGTTTAAATATCTTATCATTCATGTGACCTAAAGGGGATTATTATCATTTCATATATATGAATCTATGCAACATTTTTATTGATCATTTATTTATTAGTGATGAGTACACACCACATTTTGTTGAATCAAACATACGATAACTCCATAGAATCTTATGGATGATGAGATTTATGATAGTTTTCAGTGGGGCATGTGATCTATAATGTGGGATACTAATCATGTTGCCCCTTATATATATGATATAAATAGATTTTTAGTTTCATTATCTGATAGTGTTCAATGGGTAAGGATTCCCATTATCAGAAATGTTCTAGATTGAGTCCATCTAGATGATCATTGGTCACCTGAACACACCTATCGACAGGAGGAGTGATCTAATTCTTATATTATATAAGGACTAGTGATTTGATATTATGTAATATTATTAATGAAAAATTAATATGTGCTGATGAACTATATATAAATTTATAATATTTTCCTATGTAACATCTAACAATAGTTTTTGATGGATGAAAGATATGACATGTTCATGAATATAATATATGGTAGCATGATATTAATGGACTACAATATTCATTTTACCTAACTAAGACATTATTCTTGAAGAAATATAAGATATTATATAGTAAGTGAGAAATAATTATAGAATTTTCGGTATGAAATCATGATGTTGGTTAATGTATTCCATTTGAAATAATTATCATATATAGTGAATTAGTATCTCATCACTGAAGGGATCCTAACGGAGGCCTCGAGTGGCCATAATACAATTCAAGTTTGATAATATTGGAGTACATATTTATGTACCAGGAACCACCACTTTATGAATTAATTCCAAGAGATAAGTTGCTAGATTAACCTAGAGAGTAGATCTTTATCTCTGGACTATGTCCAAGTATAGTTTTATTAGTGGGAAAAACTATCTACAAGGGCCAGTAGTGCCTTTTTTATCATGTCTTTTAGATTATTTTTCAAAAGGTGGAACACCTATATATGTTTAGTAGGTGAAAAAACAACCAATAGGTATTGGATGAAAAAATTAGATACAAGAGTGTAGGAGGGATATAAGTAACCATCGTTAGTATTGTAGCAGGAGTTCCAGTAGTCATATTGGGTGGGGAAGGGGGAATGGTTCCTTAGTGATGGATGGGAAGAATAAATATTAAGGAGCATCATAAAAGATTTCGGATGGAGCCTAGGGCAGAGGTGTGAGTCAATTTTACACAATACTGTCTTCTCCTATTATTCTGTATGTTTCCCATCCAATATTTAATGTATGATTCTTTAGTAATATGCCATTTATTTCCATTATTTGGTACCTGATAATCACATTATCTTTTATATGATAAAATTAGTTATCTTTATGGGTTCTTATATAGATGTAATAGATGGGTTTGTGACCATTTATATGAAATTAGATGTATGATCAGAGGGTATATAGCAATGTAAAGAGTACACTCTTTAAATTGGCATCTATATATTTTTCTAGGATATGTTTTTATAAGAAATTATAGGATTATATTTCATTGTTTTTGTCTATTTTATATATTTTTCCTAGAATCATGTTTTTTATTTTCATTAATGATTAAATTTTTTATATACAGAAGGTTGAAATCATGTATATAAAGGTGAATTAGGTTTTTAGGTTTTTTGTGTAGTACCAAATTGACAAAAATTGATTTATTTAATGACCTAGATAGAAAAACGTATTTTTCAATGATGGTGAGTAAAAAAGTTATAAATTTACTATATTGGTGGGAAACCTTTGAGATGTATTTCTTGAAGATTTATCAAGATTACCACATTATAGGGAGATTGAGTTCACCATCATGTTGGTTTCATAACCTAAAAATGATTCATTCCTTCCCAATAATTATACATTAGTGGAGCTTTCTATGATGAAAGTTTTGTTAGAGGATCTAGAATCTAATGTAATCATATAGATAAATACATTCTTGTAAAATTCCCCCTTGTTATTAATTATTAAGTATTCAATGACATTGTGTTTATGTTTTGATTAATAAAGGTAAACTAGTTGAAATCAAAGAATATGTATCCAATTATGTGTAATGAATATCATTTTGAGTACATTGTAGGATTTATGATTTTATAAAATATTATATTATGTTCAATGTACTATCTTTTTAGGATGAATAAATATTTAATATTTTGAAATAATTTTAGGATGTGGAATATCTTGTATGAGTCCTTAGTAAAATCAGTTGTTCTAATGAACAATATCATTGTATTTATGGGATTAAAGAATCTGATCTTGTATTTATATAATGGTCAGTTTTTAGTTTTCTTCATAAATTTCATCATAGATTCTAGAGAATAACATGCTTAATATTTTTAAATCCTCTAGAGAACACTAAGAGGCCATAAGATATATGACATGCCTTTTAAATTTTAATTATGGATTGACCATGTGCACTTGTTGGGCCACATAATGTGAGAGGTTGGAGTGATAGAGGACCTGGGGAAGGTGTTATCTTTTTTGTCCTGGGAGTGACCTAATAAAACCTTTGATATTCATTTGTATGGGGTTTAGAAGGATATTTTTGGTAATTTATCTAAGAAATTTTGTTTTTTTCCTCAATACCCAATATTTCTAATAAGGGGGTGTTGATTGATTGGTTATATATTTTAAGGATGATTTTAAGAAAAAACAACTATAACAAAAAAATAAGTCCTTCCATTACCAAAATATTATGAGGATTGTACCATGTTTTGTGATGAAGAATTATGAAACCTCAAAGTTGTTTTCATACTGAAAGACTATGTGGTGGATTATAACATAAGGAAATTTAGAATTTAGGAGAATAATTATCTTACACATGAAATAGATAAAACTATAGTGGTAAAAACTTTTTAAATTTAGCAAAAATATATGTTGTGTGAGATAATTAAGAATTACATAGATCCCAAGGGAATGATGTAAATATTTTCACTGTGGAACTAAACAATAAACATTGGATGTGGGTCGAGTATCTATTGTCGTTCAATGTCAACATGGAATATACTCCAAGAAATGGAAATTTCAATCTGTATTCCATGAGTAGGATGAAGTAGTACCAAAATGATCAAAATTATTTTGATGAGTGGCTCATGAGACTTTTTTGGATATGAATATGGATATTCTAGATACTCTAGAGAGAGAAACTATAACTTCAGGGTTCGTTTATCACTTACATCTGAATCTTGAATAATATTATATAAAGGGTTTTTACTTGATTGAAAAATATTCAGTGGTGATCCACCATCTAGAAAGTTGTTGGAGGACGACAAGTTTATTTATGACTATGAATGTATTTGAGTTCCTATGAGAATGCATGAGTTGATGTCGAGGAAATTCATGATTTGAAATATTTGACACATCATATATTGAAAAATATGTATCATGTCATTTTTATGTTTTATTGGATGCTTTGGATGAATAGATGGACAAATGGTTTCCTAGGGTGATGCTATATGAATCGATGAGTGAAGCCTATGCATCAACATGTTGCTGGGTAAATGTAGTCATTTCTTATTCTATAATTGTGGTGTGATCATATCATCATGGAAATCAATATATATTTTCCTTGGACACCCCATAACAATGATACAATATCGTTGATTAAGAAGTTATTAGAAACCATAGAGAGGGTGGAATATATTTCTATGATGATTCGAGGTGACTACTAGAATTATAAGTTGGTCAAAATGTCATTTTCTAAGTTTCACCATGGCTAGGAAAGAACTATTTTATAATGAAGGGGATGTCAACATCTAAAATATTTGGGTTGTTAGAAATAGATTAGAAAATTGTCATAGGGTAATACCAATTTTCTATTCCACATAACTCTAGTTCAATACATCATGTGTTCCATGTATTACAACTTCAAAGACACCATTCTAATCATTCGTAGATAATTGGATCATGTTATGTCTTCTTAATGTTGATTTATTCTTCGAGGAGCATCAAACCTATATCAAAGACTGTAGTGAGAATATTTTACCTGGAATGAATTTTCCTATCTTGTGAATGTTATGGTTTCATTGGTGTGTTATGAAGACAATATAGGAGCCTGTGTATAAAATGTGGGCATCTTGGAATGAGTTATATTCCAATAAATATTACTAATTCTTGGGATAAAATCTTAGATATTTACTTTTTTATTATGGGGAGAACTCGCCACTCAAGGTTTTCCATACATTAAATTTATATTGATCCTTTTTAAATTAGGTAAATGAGTTTCATGCATAGTTAAATTGGTTTTTAGGAGATTCTCATGAACTTATTTGATCCGAACTAAAAAAGTATAGAAGTCAAATATAGAAAAGGATATTCTTTAGTCCAACTAACTTGCCAGTGGTCTTCACATTAGCAATCCATGTATATTGGAATACTCAATAAACTAGTGGGATAATAATGGCTATGCATTGATGACCATCAATGATTTTAAAGTTGTAAAAACCTGAAAATTATTAATCTATATTTTATAGTTATTTATAAAACTTTTATTCGACTATAATTCCTTTTTAATGATAATAATGTTTTATATTTGGAATCTGTAGGTTTTCCATGTTGTATTTTTATCTTTTGAATCAATGATCGATCTACAGTCCATGTTTTTTGAATTATGGTTCTATATGTGATCAAAGTTCTCTATTATTGTCATTGTTATTCACTTATATATAAAGAGGTGTTCTAAAGTATCTCTCTATGATCTATTTTTAGGTTATATAATATTTAATATTTTTTGATCCCACTGATATATTGTGTAAATGTTTTCTATAAATTGTTAATCAGTTTTCCAAATAAAACACATTACCTAGAAATTTTATTGATCACATTGGGTCAATCTTTGACTGAAAAATATTAATTTTTACAACACATTATTTGTTCTTATTCTCAAAATTATTTACGAAATCATATTTATATGAATATAGTCTCCATAATATAGATATATGGATTTATACTTCATTCATTAGACTAATACATTTAATCCTTATCACAAAAGGCATATGAAATTTAGAATCTAGACATGGCATGAAATATGAATATATAATTATATTTAATTGACATGTAATTTGATAATTTTTTATTTTACAATGAAACATTAACAATATCTATATAATTGGATAAATGGGAACATAGTCAGAAAATTATCATGATTTTTCATGTTGGTAACAAATTATCACCCTGAATTGTGATTTTCATATGGAATGAGAATTAAATTTAGGTTTATTTGAATTTAATTTGAAATTTATACATTGAATTAGAATTTATCTAAGGTCTATTATAAACTTGATATATATTTGACTTCAAATGGATAGAGGAATTTCAGAACGAGTTGATTTAGGTGTATTTGACATATGGTGTCATTGTATATCCAAAGGGTGAATATATTTCAATTTAATTTCAAATAATGACCTAAATATAATAATATTCTATAACCTGAGAAATGGAGACATGAGAAAGGTTGAGTTCAGATGATATGTAAGAGAAAAAAGGGATATACAGAACAAAACATGTGAAAATTAGTACGAGAACATGATAATAAAATTCTAAAACCATACCTTGTATATCACATATCATAATATTGAGTCATGGAATAAATATTGGATATTAATAAGACATTAATCATAAAATAGTCAAAGATGATAAACTATAACGTGGAATTTCTAGGAAACACATTATCATAAAAAATCACTTCTATATTAGTCAAGGATTATTAATAAGAGCATCATAATATAAAAAGTCTTTTTTAGAACTCTATTCACTCCCTATTGTTGCCATGTAATACAATTCTAATCTCACATCTCATTCCATCCATATATTACTGAATTGAGAAGACACATTATTCCGACCCTATCAATATCATGCGATATTAACCATTAACCTATTCTTCATAGAGAGATATAGGTCACACTCTTAACATCAGTAAAACCCAATTTATGTGTTCCAAAATAAAATCAATCATTCATCATATCATAACCCATGAAAAAAATTGGGTTCATTACAATTTCATCTAAACATTACCTATTAAAAAATGGACATCATAAATATCATTTGATAATAATCATAATATAACCATATAATTATTTATAATAACACTCTTGAATCCTAACACTTTTAAAAAAATATATAACATATAATAATGTTATAATTTTTGTAAAATCATTTAGAAGGATTATTTTACAAAATTCATGAGTACTTTTTTTATTTTAAAATCATTGATTATTTTAAAATATGAGCTTTCAGAATGTAAATTATTTTTACTAAAAAACATGAATATTGTTTTATTAATTCCAAAAAATATTATGGTGTCCTTTTAGCAGGAAAATATACTCAAGATTTATATATACAAATGAAACATTTCTTTTGTATATTTTTTCCTATACCATTCACAATGATCATTGTTTAGTATATGAGAAAAATATTAGTTTCAAAAAATATTATAAAATATCAAACATGTGTAAAATAAAAATTAATTTTTTTAGTACAATTTTTATAACTGTAATTTTAGAATGTTTTAGAAAACATGGACATGGAATATAAATGTTCCCTAGTGAAAGCCTTAATATAGACAATCCTGAATAATGATATGTGGTGAAATAAATCCTTACAAATATTATATCATTGATGTAAGAATTAATGAAATGAATTGATTTTTTGCATTATCATTAAATAAAAATAAAACAAGTGTAATTTCAATATATGATAATCAAAAGTAATTTCACACATACTCTTAGCATAAAAATTTCAATGAAAGTGTAATTTATGCTAATAAATAGAAATTGAGTTAATAATTCCCTTACCTGAATGGTTTCCATTCATTATTCATGTTAAAAACTAATTTATATGGATTTATTATAAATATTTTATATAAAAATAATTTTAACATATAAATTTTCATTTATAAGAATTATATCACCATTTTAGTAGTAATTTTCTTTAATATAATTGTTCTAGGAGATAACTTCTTTTTCTTCCATGCCACATTCAGTTAGGAGGTCTTGAAAATTATACATTGATTTTTCCATCATAATTTTCATATTTCTAATCATGGTAAAAATATAATATTTAATAATTATATAAATATTTAAAATCAATCATTGAAATTAGAAATAGTAAAATAAATTGCATCATTCATTGAGACAATAGGCTGTTTGTACGCGTGATAAATTTTTTTATTTCTGATTGATGGAATGAAATAAATGTTAAAAATAATATTTAATTAACAATTATAAAATAATATATATATATATATATAATATAATATATAACCCCAACAAAAAACACATCCATAATATATGGCTATGATAAATGAATTGTGTCGCTATGTGGATACAGTAAGCCATACATATACAAGAATATTGATTTAACTTATTTTTTGATATGAAAGTGGATGTATAATGTTATTTTTACAATAAATATAAATTTTAATAATATTAATAATATTAATTTTAGTGAATTTATTATTTTATGATTGGAATATTCGATTTATAATAGGTATTGGAGAGTAAAAAAATAATGTGATCAGTTAGAGAGATTACCACCACTTCAAAATGTTTCCTATGTGTATCCCATAAAGGGATCTAGGGTTTTCCTTCTGAGAATACAATAACATATATAACATATATTAGGAAGTTGATAACAAAAATAGTTGTATTATGGTCTAGATATTTTGCTAAAATAGGCTTAATTAATTTACGAAAGGGGTGACCTATTAAAATTGAAGTGAGGGGAACATTGGGAATTTCTCAAAAGATTACATTATAAAAAATTTATTTATCGTAGAAAGATTCATGTGAATGAAAATGGATTCTTTGAAAAATATAGTATAGTGTTTTCATAAAATCATCCAATACAATTTAATCAAATTTATGTGTCATTATATACCATATTGTGTTTATTAACTACATGATTGATAATTTTTTTACCTTAACTGTGGAAAAAATTATATTAATTAAAAATTGATAATATTGTTATTAAAAAGAAATTACTTAATGAAAAATATATATAATATTTATTATTTACAAACTATATCCCATTCTCATATCCAAATATATGATTTTTATGAGTTTTATAGAATTTAATTAAATATTATTTTGATATATTAATATAAATATAAATTGAGACATTATTCATTTAATTTGATGTCAAATACGATATGAAAAATGGTGAATTCAAATAAAAATATTTTAAAACATATCTAATATATCATATATATATCTATTAAATAGGTTAAATATATTATCTCATCCAAAATATATCAAAATTTATATTTTTATAGTAAAGTATTTTATTTTTATATTAAATTAATAGATAATATTTTATCATTCCATAAGAAGTATTATAATAATATAATTTCTAAAAAATCAAAAGAAATAATTTTATAAAAAATAATTTATTATTATAAAAATAGAAATTTCTATTTGTTCATATTTTGATATTGTAACCATGCAATGGGCTAGTGGTAAGCACCCCATAATTATACATGGAAATTGGGGGTTCAAAACCCATTGGGCGCAGGTACTGTAGCAGCATTGTAGCTCTACTGTAGAAGCTGAGATACTATTGCAACAGCGGCACTGTAGCGGTGGCAGAGGTACTGTAGCGGTGGCAGGGGAACTGTAGTGGCGGTTGTACTGTAGCAGAGTGGGTATTGTAGCAGTACTATTCACAGAATGGAATTTGGGCCAAAAAATCGGGCCTACGGGCTATGTAATTGGCTAAATGCCCACTGGGCCTTCGGGCTATGTAATGGGTCTCCCTCTACCCAATTAAAGAGGTCTTTGCTTTGTTTCAATAATAAAAATCAGGCTTCGACCCCAACCTTTAAAAAAACATACAAGAAAATTAAAATAGAGAGGCTAAAATTTTTATATTTGATTTAAAAAATATAGAAGTAGTTATAATGGAATGAATACATTAATTAATTAACATTTGATCCTTTTCTGATAACATTCTGAAAATATTCATCTAATAATTTATTTGGGTTGTTTTAGGTCTTGGATATACACTTATAATATTTCTTAACCCTTATTTAACCTATTTAGATTTTAACTATAGTGAAAAGCTTTTAAAATTTAAAAGTATTTATCTTTTAAATTTAACAAATAAATTATAAAAATAATGGAAAATAATTAAGATTTTTTACCAGACCATATCCAATTTGTCAATATAAATATTAATATGAAATCTAAATAATTTAATAAAAAATTATTTTCATAAAATACCTGTAGAATTAATTTTTCCACTATTCATTACATTGACTTTAATAAAATAATAAAACAAGATATCCAAGAACCAAATAATATAATAAACCCGTTATATGTTATAATAATGTAGAGAATTCATGGAGACCATTAATTAAGTAAATTTATATATCTTTCAGTATTTAAAATATAATTTGTTTGAATTTTCATTTAATTGAATAATTAGAGCATCCCCAATATATATGCATATATGGTAATTAGTTAATTATTAAAAATTATAAAAAAATATTACATGATAAAGAATAATCTATTATATTTTCTAATAATATATTTAGTCAAGAATATATTCTTTTTAAGAACATAATAAAATTTTTCCATGGAAATGTGTCTATTAAATTACTACATTATGATATATTATGAAACATTTTTTCCAAATAACTTATTTTCAGTCCACATTAACCCAATTTACCCTTCAAATTGGTAATAAATCTTAACATAATAAATACTAATATTAGATAAAAATAACAGTTGATTACTTAACAAAGTTAAAACAAATCATTAATAAAATTTAATTAATATTACTAAAATATATAGAAACAATTTCATGAATTTATATTAAAATTAATGAAGTAAAATGAATTGAAAATTTTTATTCTGAAAAAATGTAATTTTTAAATATGAAATTATTTTAATCATAAATTTAAATATAAAATCAATTTAAAAATAACAATTGTATTATAATAAATATAATTGAACGAATTCATATTTAAAAACAACCCAAAAACTAATATTACCTTGATAAAATATTTAAAGAAAATATAATTTCCACTAAAAATCAGTATTTTACACTATTCGTTGAAAAAATGACTTTTTTTTGAAAAATTATCAATAAAAAAATTTAAGATTATTTTGAATTTATGATTCTGAAAAATAAAATTAATTTGTCAAATATTTTTTCTATAACTTCTAGAAAATAATATTCACTCACAATAAAAACACATTTTGGAGGGGAATGTATTTTTGAATAAAAAATGACACTATTAATAAAAAGTTTGATCATTTCATAATCTTATAACAATAAATTATTTTTTATTAAACAATCATATTTATTTCATTATTAATTTATTCCTATTAATTCCATTAAAATTAATTTATAGGTACTAATGGACAAATATTAATTTATTAATGTTAGTCGGTTCTTTTAATCTTGTGGTTGTGTGGAACAGAAGCTATCAACGAAATCTAAATATTTATATGGAATAATTACATCTAAATATTATGGTGTAACCATCACATCCATTAGGATTAATTTCACCCTTTAATTTCAAGTTGATCATCAGTGGTTTAAAAAATGAGAATTCATTCATAGAATCCCAAAACATTAAAATTAATAATTAAACTTCCCTTAAAAAGGGAGAATTGGAAACAAAATGGTTACCTCATGTAACAAATAACTGGGTTCACATGTAGGGAATAAATTTGATGTAAATTGGAAATACATATTTGGAAGGGAAAAGGCTCCGACAAACTAATAGATATTTGTAACGAATATGGTTAAGAGAAGTTTAATGTCCAAAAAACCATACACATAATAGGTTTGAATAATGCCATTGAAATTATCAAAAATGAATATAATAGGATAAAATTTAATTCTAAAATCATCTAATAATATATACTTACTTGATTTAATTTCAAAAGTACAATCTATTTCTTTGGTTGTGCATTGATCTGTTTCAAAATCTTCTCTTACACTATGTAATGATGATGAAATCAAAATTCGTAATGATCTAGTGGATCATATGATCCATAATGGGGAGAAAATTAATTCAATCCATCTATTTTTATCTCCAAAAAAATTTAGAACATGTAATACTATTAACATACATATTCATATGTTCAAGATATACTTGAATTTATAAAACCTCATTCAATGTGAACTATAAATCATTTACTGAATGGTAAACCTTATGATCCTTTTAAAATATTTTAATACAAAACTACAGAAATAGTGTTCATAAATTTTCTAAAATTCATCTTAACATTATTTCCCCCTTATATCATAAAGTATCTATTAATATCCACATATCAAGAATATTAATACTTTCGTCATGAGTTCTCTTGAAACATGGTAACAATTTTAATTACTATAAAACCATATTCAAAACATATATGCTTCTTCAATCCTTAAATAGAACACCAATTACTTGATATATTCCTTAAATAAAAAATTGTTGTAAACTCCTCCCATTATATAATAATCCACTTTGTCAATAAATACATTATGAGTTCATAGGTCATAAATACTATCCAATTTAAATAATTAATATCAATAATTTCATTATACAAACTAAACTCAATTTTCATGATAACATGATCATATTAGTGGTTACTTAATATTAATGAACAATTATCTAGAAAATATAACTTTTCTAGTAATTAATATTTCTTGGTCATCAATATCATTAAAATAATTATATAAAATCCACATTGAAAACCCAATAGTAAAAAATTATTATATATTTTATTTTTGAGATAATATAATAGTTCTATTATATATCATAAATAAATCATTCATCATCTTCATTCTCAAAAAAATAACTAATCTTCTTCATCTTATTCCTTAAAACTACCTTCCATTAACTTGTAATTCGTTGTCTCTTATTTATTAAATATATAACCATTACACGTAGTACATTGCTGACTTTCGTTAATAGATTTCATCCATGGAAATCAATTTTCATATTTTCTATTCTTGAATAAATTTAATCATTCATCCATTATCATTACAATAGGGAGACTAACATTCTAATCCCATTCATTAAAGAAATATTTAATTTTCCGTTGACTTTACTTAACTTTTACCATTATTATACACAATCAAAACATTATCCTATTATTCTATGACATTCTCTTGGGTATTTTCCACACATTCATGACATATAAGAAACATAATCTTATATCATCCATGGACGACACTACTAGAATTATGAGTCAAGTCTTACTCTCCAATATCAATATTAACAAGGTTATTTATAGTTTTCACCAATGTCTAGTGCTAGAAATCATAGTCTGAGAAACACTTATCATATTGGTAAACCACATAATCATGAAAAATTACTTATATAAAGTCTAAACCTTGACACCTTATTTTAGATCGATGAAAACATGATCCTACCCTAATTCTTCCATGAACATCATCTATTTAAATAATTCAAAAAATTTCTTAAATAATTTTTGAATTTAAATGGAATAACCCATTGGAGTTTCAAACCAGGTGTAAAAAATGGAAAAATATCATGAACCAAGTGATGAGAATGTATTTGTTAATTCTTCAATTTTGTTGTTATTACCTATAGACAATGGTATACATGATCCAAAACAACATATATTGTAAAATAATAGGTGGAATTATGTGAAGGCCACATTCTTTATACATTTACAAAATTATAGGACATTTTATTATATATTGACACATCCAAAGACTTTTCATTAGATAAATCCCTAGACATATCAGTAAAATTATCACTAGTTGTCCACCAAAATTTTTATGATAATTGTGTTCAAATATTATCTAAACCATTACATTGATACCAAATGTAGTGGCCTTGGATTTTCATTCCTGGATTTTCATATTTTATATAATTATTCATTTTATTAGACAAGGTTATGCATTTAGACCATAATATTTCAATGCCTTTAGAAAAATGGAACACTGACTTCTTATTCTGTGGATGATCTTAAGTGTCCTCCATAATTATATTACCCTTTAATAATACTACATAAAAAAAATTTATCATAACATAAGGTGTGTAGACAAAATAAATGCTGAGATAAGATACTAATAAATAGTAGTGGAGTGAGATAAATATGCATAGCATGTGAAAAAGTGTATTAAAAAATAATCATAACATTATAACACCACATTATGCATATCAAAGCTGGTAATCATTAATCATTGGATAAATCATTAAAGTTCATAATAGATGATTCATAATGTAATCAAATATAATAATCCATAACCTTGAATTTGGGGAAACACATAATCATATATAATAATTTACAGATTAGTGAAGGATAACTTCCAATACCATCATATCAAACAAATTATCATTCTAATTAGGGTTAAATACACATTCTAGATTAGTATTGATGATATTGGTTTACATCCCATTCTAGCCATGTATTACTAAAATGAGTTCACTCAATGTTACAATCCTTTAAATATCAAATATATTATTCTTTACCCAATTTATTGGAGGGAAGTATATTTTCCACCAGTAACATAATTAAAACTGTAACATTTTTATTACCCAAACACAAAACATTCCTCAAACGATACACTTTAACAGAACTTTTTTCATAAATTTAGATCAAAACATAACCCATGTAAAAGAAATGGGTTTCATAAATATCAATATATCATAAACCTAAAACAACCATGTTAATTTTAAGGATTATATCCATAAATAATAATCAAAGTAAGAATAAGTATCATCAAATAAATAGATCTTAGATAGAAAATGGAATTTAATGAACATTTTAAATAATTTATGATGAATATATCATTTTCTTATTTTAAATCATTATTTACTATAAATGAATGAAAGTTATAATAGAAAAACATTTCATTGAATATAACCTATTAAAACTCTAAAGGACAAAACATTATATTATACTCTTAAAATTTTAAATATCTAATCAATTTTTTTATGTTTAAACCAAACATTCATTACAGAATTTTTTTTTCATAAAATGCACAATGAGATTTGTATAGAAAAATAAAAAAATATTATTTTCAACCCCTTTTGTAAAAAATAAAAAATTAAATAATTTAAGTTTAATAATAATCATTTTCTTTGAAAATTTTATTATAATACATTGGAATGGTAGTGAAATATTTTCTGGTGGAAAAATTATCATAAATAATCATAAATAATGATGATATTTTAAAATAAATCCTGAAAATTATCATATTATTTTTGTGAACATTTATCAAAACAATAAATTTTTTGTATTAGCCATAAATAAAAATAAATCAATTGTAATACAACAAAATATAATTAAAATTCACTTCACATGACATATTACCGTGAAAAAATTAATGGAATAATAGTTATACCTACTAAAAGGTTATTGAGTTGGTAATTACCTTACCATAAGTCATGACTTATTTTATTCATGTTCAGACCACCTGTATAATAAATATATATTTATTATAAATTTATTTCATATTATTAATATTAAAATATCATTTAATTTTTTTATAATATCATATCACCCATTTATTAATAATTTTTTATTAAAATCACTACTCATGAAAACAAAATTTTCATTTATTAAGAATATTTCAGTTCAAAATTCTTTGTCCTTATACATTGATCATTGACTCGTAATTTTGTTTATATTTATTAATGGTATAAAAACCATATATAAATTTTATATACATATTTATAAACATCAACATAAAGTAGAAATAGTAAAATAAATTACACCATTCATTGATATGGTAGGATATTTTTACTCCTAAACATTAATTTAATTTTTTAATCGATGGAATGTATTATTGGAAAATTAAAATTAGATTTCATCTAAATGACTCTAGGGTTGGTATTTTGAGTATATATTTATGTGTATTATTATTTCAGATAATTGGATACAAGATATAAGTATATTATGTACTTTCTTGTTACTTCAATGTTATTTTATGATATGGAGAAAGGGGTGCTAATTTATAATTGATCTGAGGGGTAATTTTGGAATTTATCATAATATTAAATTATAAAAAATTAATTTATAATTAAAATTTATTTAGAATGGAAATGTAATTGAATATAAATAATGGAAGTGCAATAATATACTCAAAAAATATAAGTCAGACAAATTCAGGTCTCATTTTAGACCATATCTTTTTTATTTACCCTTTGTTTGATTATTTTTTATGTTAATGCTGACAACCATTATTTATATAATAAAGTGTTAATTATTTTAATATAAATGATAAAATTACTCATAAATGAACCATTTATTATTTTTTAAAAATATATAATATTCAAAGGGACTAATATAAGGCTAATATTAATTTTATATTGTCACGACCCGCCTTCACCAAAAGGATAGAAAGGATAGCAGAATTGTCAGTCCCTTCCTTCTTTAAGTTGAAGGAGAGGTAATGACCCCTGAGACCCACCTTCGATAGGTCCCGGAGTGGGGAAAATCACCAAGGGTATAAAATCACAAAAAATATGGAAGGCATTACCCTTTTTATTTTTATAGTATCAAGAGATAAGATAGAAACCCAACAAAACCAAAGATGAAGGTAAAGTTAAAGCCGAAAGTAAACCATTCCCAGAGGCATGATCAAAAGTAAAAGATACAAGACAAAATAACTCCAAAGGTAAAGTACCAAGAAAAAGGAAAACGACAACAGAAACTACCCCAAGGTCCGAGCTAGTATGGTCCCGCACAATCCCTGAAGCCCTCCTGGAAACCTGAAAGCAGTTTTATACATAGGGTGAGCATATATGAATACTAAGTAGACAAATCCAAAGGCCCTCATTCACATGTGGAGAGGAATCTTAATTCCATGTGAGAAAAAGAGATAACCAAAACATCTAGAAAGGTAAACTATCCACCCATGCCTCACCAAGGCACACTCCCCAAATAACGCAAGTCAAGTAATGTATAGTAATAGCACAACGATATTTGGATACCTTGCGCCACTTTCTCACTAGTTATTGGGGACATCTTACGCATCATACCAATCCCTCCATTCTCACCGCAGCACCACTACCACACCCTGCCTGCACACACCTAGGCCTCAACCACGCATCCCTCCCACAAACACCTGGGCCAAAACCACCATCTCACCAACAATAACCTGGGACACAACCACCATGCATAACCACGCTCGCAAACACCTGTGCCAAAAAACTACTGCCACACCCAAAGACACATAGGCCTCATCTCGAACATTCTTGGGAAACAACATGCCCGCACAGACCTGGGCCAACTACCAATGCTACCCTACCCAAAGAATCATGGGCTATAATGGACCTCATGCCATCACAGCCTACTCGAAGAGTCTTGAAATATTTGGAAAAGGGAGTAGAAAAGGAGCTAATAACCAGCCACATAAAGGGTTGTTTGTAAAAACACTCTCCCCCATGAAATGGGGGATGTTCAACACTAAGTTCTCAACTTGGGTGGGAAGTGAATAAGAAACATATGAACTACAATATATTTATAGGTAACAGGAACTCATCCTAACCTAAGGGCTTCAAAACCTAAGCACAAACACCCTCATTACTTTTCATTCATAATGAAAAGCACATCACTTGCAGCCAAGTAACAACTCATCCCCAAAACCAACTCCCCATTTAAACCATTCTTGTTTTCATGTTCAAGTGATCACATTTGCATTAATTCTACACTACTGGGAAACTAACAGCCATAACCACAAGCCAGGAAAAGTGAAACAACCAAACAACTATTTATGCATTCACACCTAGTTCTCTTTTAAAGTCACAACAACAAAGGGATAAGTTAGATCCCTCAATGTACTGGAACCAAACCAACCCTCGAGATACAACCCCACACCATTTAAGATTCACATCCTAAAACTATGCCACAGTAGAGGATTCCATCATCAACAACATCTTTCCATAGGCACCTAGCAGAACAACATACCTATTACAAAAATAGAGTGGGAATATTCCAGGATAAAGCACATCATTCATTAGGTTCTTATTTCTCTTTGTTAACTTGTGAGGTCACACAGGGATTCTTGTTTTACTGAAAATCCATTTAATCCAACTAAGTTTAGGTGACTAATCAATTTTCCATGTTATGGTTATTTTGACACAACTAATGACAAGGGTTCATTAGGACGCAAGAAAAGTCCACCAACAACCAAGATTTTCAGTGAGCACCAGACCATACAGTTTACAACACATATCAACAAAAAGAGTACAAAATAACATCGATCACACCCCCTTCATTCTTGAAAGGTCTTTTCATTATCTTCATTAAGTGTGGCTTCATCAATACCCACAAAAATAATATCATACCTACCCAGCATGATACACAGTAAAGAGAGAAGAAGGAAAAACCCTACTTGGATGATCAGGGATCGATGTTTTCAACGTGCCAAGAAATTCAGGGACTGCAAGGGTAAGAAAAAAGGTTCCATCACAGGCGCACCTATTTTCTCAGGAAGGGCAACTCCAAACACACTGGGACAAAAAGGCGGGTAGCCAAAATGAAGAAGAAGAAGAATAAATTCCCCTACAATATATATATAAGATCATGTTGTTACGGGATATGGGGATTTGAATATCTTTAAAGTTGGATCATGTTTCCCCAAATGGTTGGGTGGTTACACACAACGAGATTAATTGTTCTTTAATTATTCATATTGGAAAAAGCTGGTAACAGCTGTGATTTTAAAGGATTTTATATAAAAAAGGGGCATGATACGCAGACACACAGTTGGGTCTGTTGAGGGACATCCCACACTTAGGAATCTAAAAATTTATTAAGGGATTAAAAACTACTTTCAACCACTTAGAAATTGTTAAAAAGGCCTAGAAGTTTTGTTACGGGAGAAACTGTCGATGAAAAACCTAACAATGCCAGGTGGTACCGATCGTGCCACACACCGAGCAGTCAGACCGATCGGTCACACCGATTGTTCCCACTAATCGGTGAGCCAACAATTGTTGACACACCAATCGTTCCACACACCGATCGAACACACAAATCAGTAATGTATCGATCAGTGACACACTGATCGCGTCAAACCAGTTGGTGGGGCACCGATCGGTCACACGCTGATCTAGCGCAAACCGATCGGTCACCCGCCGATTGGTCACACACCGATCAGTCGGGTGCTGATAGGTCACATGTCGATCGTTTGCAAACCGATCTGTCGCATGCCGATAGGTGGCCCACCAATCTGTCTCACACCGATCGGTCTCAACCAGCAAAACATCTCCCTTAGGATCTATATTTTGGCAAATGGGTGGACTATGACGGTCTAGGCCATCACATTAGATACCTCTCAAACTATTATCACCCTCAAGAATCAAAACCAAACCAGAAGAAGATAGGGGGAGTCCGAACAACCACATCGAAAGATTCCTCTCAGAAGTGAACCACTTCGACATCTAGAAACAACTCTACCTCAAGTACCCAAGCAACACAAAATGGGTCAGTAGTCCAATCATAAGGATTAGGGAGTTCCTTCCTCCATGTCATGATACTATCCGCTTCAGGTGGCACTGACTCGCCCGCACAGGTTTAAATGCTTCTACCATAATGCATCTGGATTAGGGATCAGGTCCTCCCTTATCCACAGTAACTACATTTCACAACACTCCCATGGTAGGGAAACAAAACATCTCATAAACTAACAAGGTCAGTACTACATCACAACAAGAATATAACAAAACAGAAAAAAACTCAAAACAACTTTGTGTATTGGGAGCGCATCTGCGTCTCTCATTCCCAGGAACTCTCCTCAACCCCCCCATGCCTCCACAACACATGAACCAAAGGGATGGTTCGTCCTCATAGCACCTTCACCTCATGATCCTTGATCGTCACTGGTCATTCGACAAATTTCACGTCCTCCTTAATATCAAGCATTCCCCAGTCGAGGACGTGTGAATTGTCGTGAAGATATCATTTGAGTTGGGACACATGTAAGATGTCATGTATCCTCATTATAGGTGGTGGTAGTAATAGCTGATAAGACACTTCTCCGACCTGCCACAACACTTAGAGGGGTATGATGAATCTGGGAGGAATCTTACTCCCCTACTGAACCTTCGTTGTCCACGCCGAGGGGATACCTTCAAGAACATGAGGTCCCAGACACCGAACTCCAAGGGTCTCCTCTTATTATCGGCCTTTGAATTCTGTCAGTCATGTGCCGTCTTCATCCTCTCCCGTATAAGCTGAACCTTCTCCATCGTGCTCTGCACCACTTCTGGGCCAAGAACACTTGTTTCCCCAACCTCAGTAAAGTATACGAGTGAGTGAGACGACCTTCCATACATAGCTTCGAACAGAGCCATGTAAATGGAAGAGTGATAGCTATTGTTGTAGGAAACCTCTACTAGAGGAATGTTTCGCAGCCAAGATCCCCCAAAATCCAGTATACATGCCCATAGCATATCTTCCATGTTCTGGATGTTGCGCTCTGTGTGTCCATCAGTATGGGGATGGAATGTATTGTTAAGACGTAGGTGGGTTCCAAAAGCATACCGAAATCCTCTCCAGATTCGTGAGGTGAACCGTGCATCCCTATCTGAGACTATGGATCTAAGAACTCCGTGAAACCGCACCACCTAATCCACATACCTTCGTGCTAAGGCACCCACTTCACCCGACCCCATGATCGCTAGGAAGTGGGCCGATTTCGTCAACTGATCCACCACTACCCAGATAGTGCCGCAGCCTCCTTGAACCTTGGGTAGAGCCATGATAAAATCCATCAAGATGTCATCCCACATCCACTCAGTGAAATCCAATGGATACAATAGTCATCCTAGAACATGGTGTTCAGCCTTCACTTGTTGACACACTAGGCATCTGGCCACGAACTCTGCCACTGCATGCTTTACCCCGGGCCACCAGAACTGACCTCTCAAACCATAGTACATATTGTAAACTTCTGGGTGCACCACTAGGGGTGAGTTGTGGAACTCTATAAGAACTCTATCGAGCATCTCCTTTGGAACAAACCACTTTTCTTGGAAAAGAAACTGATTCTGACCATCCTTTGTCCACCCTTCCAAAGCATCACCTTTTTTATCCTGGTCACACATCACTTCACTTTCTTAGTCTCCCCATTGTGACTTATCTACCTGCCGCATCAGAGAAGACATCATTGTCATCTAATAAAGGAAACCTCTTCCACCTTCCATCATTGCATCCAGTTTTAGGGAAGCCAACTCCTCCACCGCCCTCTATGTATCTGCAGACTCTCAAACTATATCCTTTTACGACTTCCTTCTCAAGGAATTAGCCACCACTATTCCCTTTCATGCGTTGTAGGAAATCTATAAGTCGTAGTCCTGAATGAACACCACCCACCTATGCTGCTGCGAGTTCAGGTCTCGCTGGGAGAAGATATACTTCATTCTTTTATGATCGGTGAAGACCACGATGCACTCCCTAACAAGGTAATGCCGCCAAAACATATGTGTGATCCCGACCGCCAAAAGATCCAGATGATGGGTGGAATAGTTACTCACATAGGGACGTAACTACCTATACCCATAGGGGATCACTCCTTGTCACTGCATCAACACACATCTGAGGCCTTTCCTTGAATCATCACATAACACCTCATACGCAGCTGCTTCTTCTAGTAACCTCAGTACTGGGGAACTTTCCAACTTTTCCTTCAGATAACAGAAGGTTGCCTCACACTACCTATTCCACAAAAAAGCCTTGTCCTTCTTGTTCAATGATGTAAAAGGTGTCGCAACTCTGGAGAATATGGGCACAAACCTCTGATCGTAACCTACTAGAACTAGGAATCTAAGAACTTCTGTCATGCTCATGGGTGATTCCCAATAGACAATAGCCTCGACCATTGATGGGTCCACCGCTATCCCCTGCTCAGACACCATGTTCCTAGGTAAATGAACTTCTCGCGTCCAGAACATGCACTTGGACAATTCCCCATAGATTTGGTGCGGTCGAAGGACCTCTAAAACAAGTTTCAAGTTCACTGTGTGATTCTCCTTTGATAATGAGTAGATTAGGATGCCATCAATAAACATGACTGCAAACTGATCCAGGTATTCCTGGAAGATGGAGTTCATGAGTCCCATGAATATAGCTAGAGCGTTTGTAACGCCGAACGACATGACCTCAAACTCAAAGTGCCCATATCTGCACCATAAGGAAGTCTTGGAGATATCACACTCATTCACCCTCACTTCATGATATCCATACCGTAGATTGATCTTCGAGAACCAAACTACTCCACTCAGCTGGTCAAAGAGATTTTCTATCCTCGAGAGAGGGTAGAGATTCTTGATCGTCACCTGATTCAGCCTCCTGTAATCTATGCACAGTCATAGACCACCATCTTTCTTCTTCGCAAAAAAGAAAAGAGCACCCCACGGTGATGCACCTGGCCAAACAAAACCCTTCTTCCTCAGATCGTCAATATGGATCCGCAACTCCCGCAACTCAGTAGGTTCCATCCATTATGGAGCAATCGAAATCAGATGGGCACCAGGTTGCAAGTCTATCCCGAACTCAACATCACGTTGAGGGGGTAGAGTCACCACCTCTTCAGGGAAGACATCCATAAACTCACTGACGATCTCTGTGACTTTCACCATTTCTGCATTCACTGACTCCACTGATAGTTCATCCAATAGGTAAAGGAGGGGCGCCTCTCGTATACTGCTTTTCTGACAACCACGCTCACCGATGAAAGTTACATGTTGACTGCCCAAATCTAAAAACATGACCCTTCCTCGGAAGTAGTCAATGATGGAATACATAGAAAAAAACAATCATTACCTAGGATGAAATTGTATGGATGTATCTGCAACAGTAGAAGATCCCTGATAGACTGATGTGGCCCTATAATCAGTCTACACCGTTGGAAAACATAACACCAGTCGGTCTGACCTCCAACATGCATGCTCAACCCCAGGGGTGTTGAATTTCTTTCGACGTTTAAACCTAGGGCATGTTCCTGACTGGGTGTAACAAAGGAGTGTAAAAAACCTGTACCGAACATGGAATATCCATGAGTACTAATCAAGATGATCGTACCTTGAACGACCTACGACCCAGCTAGAACTGTTGCCTCTACGGTGTGCAACTGCCCACACCCAGCTCTTCTACCACTCGGATGTTGGCCGCCTCCCCGACCATGCCTTGTTAGAGGTCCCTGAGGAGCACCCTAAGGTCAGCCTCCTCTTGCCATGTCTGTTCTCATATGAGTGGGAGTCTACTGTCCCTGCTTCTACTGGTGAAGGGACCTAGATGGAAAATTCTGCTGCTGTGGTGGGAACTGAACATGCCCACCCTCGCTATACTATACTCTGTCCGGGCACTGATTCCAGAGGTTTCCATGGCTTCCACAGATGCAGAACCTTGGTCCTCGGCCCGAAAGAAAAGAGAAAGGACTGGAGGATCAAAACTGGAACTACTGAGGCCTGCTTCCTGCTGGTCGAAACCTAGAGTGTCCTGATGCTGGAGGCCTACTGCTGACGACCTTCCGCTTTGACGAGCCCAACTGGATCCCCTCTCATGATACAACTCCCATCATATGAATCCTTTCAACCACTTTACCTTTCTTCTGGACCTCTAAGTAAGTTGGTAAGGTGAAGAGAGTAACATCATACTAAAGAGAAGGTCAAAGTGCCTCCTCCAAACATATTTCCTGAGACTCCTCATCCAGAAAGATGTCTGGAGAAAAGAGAAGGAGATCCTTGAACTTGATCCCCAACTCTCTTACTGACATAATCCCCTTGTGGAGGGAGAGCATCTCCAAACACTTTTCATCCTTCATCATGGTAGAGAGGAATTCCGCCCAGAACTCCCTCTCGAAGTCAGCCCACACAACCTCAAACACCTTCTTTTCCCCTAGATAAAGCGTCCACCAATAACCTGCTGCTCCCTATATCTGACTAACGGCCAGAGGGACCCAACACTCTGTCGGAGCCCGAATTATGCCGATAGCTATCGCTAGGTCCTTGAGATAGCTCTCTATCTCCACATCTGAGATGCTACTATCGTTCTTCCGAAGGTTATGCCGCTGAACGACACAAAGTGTCCTCTTCCACTGATCGTCCACCTCTCGGTCTTCCCTCTGTTAATCAGCCAAGGAAACCTCCGGGCCTCAATCGTCCGAACTACTCATGGTCGTCTCCCTGGTTCCATAGATACAAGGTAAAAAAGGAATGCCTACGCCTGAGTAGTGTAAAATATTGTTCTTAAATTTTCATAGAAATAATATTCATTTGACACCCCCATAATGCCCATGAAAGGCAAGAACACAATCCACTATGATGCATGTTCCTCCCCTAGTGTATTTACCCTACAATTAGTGCGGTCTTACATGGTTGTTTGGTAGGTCCAGAGTCCTTGCATCAGATCGCGGGGGGCCTTAAAATCTCGTGTCCTAGCCAGTCTTCCCTGGCATATTTTCACACACCCAGATCACCCAACACTATTTCCCTACCATCCCATGCAATCCTCACTACACCTAACTTTATAATCTTTCCTATCTCTCAACCACTCCTCTGATACCATTCTGTCACGACCCACCATCACCAAAAGGAGAGAAGGGAAAGAAGAATTGAAAGACCCTTCCTTTTTTAAGATGAAGGAGATATAATGATCCATGAGACCCGCCTTCGATATGTCCTGGAGTGGCGACCAACACCAAGGGTATAGAATCAAACACAAGATGGAAGGAATTTCCCTCTTTATTTTTATAGGATCAGTAGATAAGATAGAAACCCAACAACACAAAATATGAATATAATGTTAATGCCGAAAGTAAACCATTCCCATATGCAAGTTCAAAAGTAAAAGATACAAGCCACAAGAACACCAAAGTTAATGTTCCAAGAAAAATGCAAACGACAACGACAACTGTTCCATGGTTCGAGCTACTACGGTCTCGCAAGATCCATGAAGTCCTCTTGGTAACCTGAAAGTAGTTTCATATGTAGGGTCAGAATATAAGTATACTTGGTAGGGAAAACCAAATACCATCATGCACAAGTGGAGAGACATTTTAATGCCCTATGAGAAAAAGAGAAAACCAAAACATCTAGCAAGTAAAACATTACACCCAAGCCTCACTAAGGCACACTCCCCAAATAACGCAAGTCAAGTAATGTTTACTAATAGAATGATGATATTTGGGTACCTCGAGCCACTTTCCCACTGGTTATTGAATACATTCTACGCATCATACCAATTACATCATTATCAACACAATCCCACTACAACACCCCGCCCGCACACACCTGGGCCACAACCACACATCCCGCCCGCAAGCACCTGGGCCACAACCACCATCCTTCCCGCAAACACCTACGCCAAAACCACCATGTGTTACCACATCCAAAATAACATGGGTGAGAACAACGACTGCCATGCCCGAAGACACCTGGACCTCATCCCGAAGAGTATTGGGAAACAACATTCCCACACAAACTTGGGCCAACTACCACAACTACACTGCCCAAAAAATCATGTGGTATAGTGGACCTCGGGCCGCCGCAGCCTACCCAAAGAGTCTTGGGCTATTCGGGAAAGGGAGCTGAAAGGGAGATAATAACCAGCCACTCATAGGAGTGTTGGAAAAAACATCATCCCCCATGAAATGGGGATTTTCGGCACTAAGTGTTCAACTTTGGTGGGGAGTGAATAAGATACATAAGAACTAAAATATATGTATAGTTAACAGGAACTCATCCCAACCTAGGGGCTCCAAAACCTAAGCACAAACACCCACGTTAATATTTATTCATAAAGAAAAGCACATCACCCACGACCAAGTCACAACTTATCCCCAAAACCAACACAACATTTAAACCATTCTTGTTTTCATGTTCAAGTGATCCCATTTGGTTGAATTATACACTACTGGGAAACTATCATGCATTACCACAAGCTAGGAAATGAGAAACAATCAAACAACAATTTAAGAATTCACACCAGGTTCTCTTGTGAAGTCACAACAACAATGGGATAAGTGAGATCTCTCAAAGTACTGGAACCAAACCAAGACTCAAGATACAACCCCACACCATTTCAAATTAACAACTAATAACCGTGCCACAACAGAGGATCCCAACCTCACCCACATCATCCCATAGGAATCTATCAGAACAACACATCTTCTACCAAAATAGAGTGGGAAACATCCTGGTTCAAGCACATCATTCATTAGGTTCTTCTTTCTATTTGTTAATGGGGGTGGTCACATAGGGAATCTTGTTTTACTGAACATCCATTTAATCCAACCGAGTTTAGTTGAATGACCCATTTTTCATGTTATAGTTATTTACACATCACCAAAGACAACGGTTCATTAGGACGCAAGGAAAGACCACCAACGACCATGATTTTCAGTGAGCACCAGCCCATAAAGTTCACAACACATATCAATATAAAAGAGTACAATAGAACAACGATCACACCCCCTTAATTCATAAAAGGTCCGATCATTATCTTCATTATTTTTTGTTTCATCAATCCCTACAGAAACAATACTATACCCACCCCACATGATACACACTAAGGAGAGACGAATGAAAACCCCTACTTGTTTGATCAAGGATTGAATTTTTCCACATGCCAAGAATGTCAGGGACTCTGAGGGTGAGCAAAAAGGTTCCCGCACATGCGCACCTCTTGTCTCGAGAAGGGAGACTCCAAATGCACTGGGAAGAAAAGGTGGTCAGCCAAAAGGGAGTAGAAGAAGAAGAAATTCTCATGCGATATTTAGATAAGATCCCGTTGTTACGGGATATGGGGATTTGAACAACTTTAAAGTCAGATCGTGGTTCCCCACATAGTTGGGTGGTTACACACGATGAGATTAATTGTTATTTATTGATTCCTATTGGAAAAAGGTGGTTACTGTTGTGATTTTAAAGGATTTTATATAAACGGGGGGCACGATACGTGGACACACATCTGGGTCCATTGACGGTCACCCCACCCTTAGGAATGTAAACATTGATTGAGGGATTAAAATTAGCCTTGACCCACTTCCAAAAAGATAAAAAGTCCTAAATGTGGTGTTATGAGAGAAACTACATAAGAAAACCCCGACAAAGCCAGGTGGCACCAATCATGCCACACATCGATCTTTCATACCGATCAGTCGCACTGATCGATCGCATCAATCGGTGCGGCACCAATCGTTGACACACAGATCAGGGAGCTACCGATCTGTGACACACCGATCGCGGCACACCATTCAGTGGGGCACCGATCGGTCGCACCCACAATGACGCCTCCCTTAGGATCCAGATTTCGGCAAAGGGGTGGACCATGAGGGTCTGGGCCATCACATATATAATTTAATGAAATATTAATTTTTTTTCATTAATGTCAATATTGAAAATATTAATTTAATTTGACATCAAATACATATAAATAAGGGGGAAATTAGAATATAATGATTTAAAATATCTAGAATGTATCATGTATATATATAAACTTTGTTAGAACCATTAATTCTTAAATATTACATTTAAATTAATATTGTTATATCAATTAATTTATCTTTCTTGTAATTTAAATAAATAGAATTTTAGAATTTCAAATGAATTTAACATTAATATATAATTTATAAAAATTGAATTAAATATCTATGATAAAAATAATTTAATTAATCCCAAAATTAATATGTATCTTAGTTCATACTTTCATTTTTTACATGAATCCAATGAAATGATATTAAAAAAAATGTGAGTGATAGTTTTTAATGATCATTAACTTAAATAATATATTAGTCATTTTTATGGAAAAGTGTCCAATTAAAAAAATTAAATCAGATCATTTGGAGATAAGTTAAAGTTAAATTTCATCCCTTAAATTATTTTTTTCATGTTTAAGTCATGGTTATTCTATAATTTAATTGTTCAAACCCATATTTAATTAATTTGATTTTAACTACGATTAAAAATTTTAAATTATTAAAATTATTTAATTTTTAAAAATAATGTGTACATTTGAATATAAATTACATGTTAATAATATTTATAACCATAAATTATCTATTTCATTCTTATTTAATATTCTTACTATTTATAATTAACTTAATGGAGTATTATTCTCATAAAAAAATCTGTACTACCAATTTTGATATTATCCATTACCTTGTTTTATGAAAATAAGTATGAAATGATATATTAAATCCAAATAAATTAATACACCCCTAATATTTCTTAATTATAAATATAATGTTTGGTGTACATTAATTGTTTCTAATGATATTTTTTAATATTTTCAATATCATTTATATGATTTTCCTTTAATTGATTATCTACACAATAAGTTTTGTTTAGGAATTTAGGGTAATTATTTATTTATTAAAAATTAAAAATAAATTTACCTTGATGATTATAATCCTTTATATTTAAAAATAATATTTTTGGTAAATAAAATCTTCATTTTAATCTCATATTAAAATATCATACATATTATAATTAAGAGTGTGACACTTTATCACATTCTATAATTTCAATAATAACAATGTGTTTATGATGGAAAATTGTCTATTAAATAACTCAATTTAGAACCATATGAGTTTAGAATAAAATAAAATCCATTAAATAAGAATCTTTTCGAATAATTAATGATTTATCAATTATTTTTAATCTATATTAACATATTATACCATTTACTGAGGTAATAAATTTTACCATAGTTACAATTTACATAGGCTAAATGTAAATTATTATTAATTACCAAATATGACCCTCTTTATTCTAAATTTTTAATTAATTTGATTTTTATTTAATAATTTAATTTCTATAGTTAATTAAATATTAAATTGAATAAATGAAATGATAATTTCTTTTTTAGGAAAATAAACTTTTAAAATATTAAAATGATTTTATAATAAATCATTGTTATAAAATCCATTTTAAATAACATAATTGGATTATTTTAAAATAATACAGTATGAAAATGTAATATAAACCCAATACTTTTTTTACTTTGTAAATTTTTTAAAAGAAAATATAATTTTCAATAAAAATCAATATTTCCCACCATTCATTATAAAACTAATGTATTTTTAATAATTATAACTATAATTAATTTAATCTAGTATTGATATTAATAAATCAAAAATTAAAATAATTTTTCCAAATAGTTTATCTGGGGCATCTAGATTGAAATATTTACTTTTTAGAAAAAATAAATTTTTAAGAAAAATAATTTTATAAATTCAAAAATTATTTACTAAAAAATTATAATCATTCTATAATAACATTAAAATAAATTAATAATGAGTTGAATAATTATATTTATTTCACAAAATATTTATTCTTATACATTGTTTCTTATTTAACTATTATTTTTTAATGGATATATAATACTTTAATATTTTTTTGTGGTATGTTCACACTCACGGTTACGTCAAACTTATGTTATAAAATACATATAATTATTTGAGGAGGAATATTTCATAAAAATATTATGGTGTTATAGTTTTTTAGGGATTTATGAGTTCTTATCACACCATATTTGGTCCCACGTATCATACCGAATTAGACTTTATAGATGTATTTCTTTGTAAGGTAAAGGCGATCATTTATTGATTTGTTGAAATTTATATTTGGAAATCGATCATAGATATGGTATTGAGGCAGAATTTCTAGAAAAATAAATAGAGTCATTAATTTTATTTTTTATTTTTATAATTTGCCTATATGAATAAACTATGATATTCGATATGAATTTACCTGGGTCACAGATTTTTTATTCTATTGTTAATTGCCTTTCCATATTCTGAATTTAATTGAATATATTTTTCATCAAGTTTACGATGTGGTTGTGGTTCTATAATTGATGGTATTTTACCGACACTATATTTATTTTACTATCTCAACTAGTTTCCATTCAATGTTAATTGGGAGGAAGGCATGATGTCTCTATGTCAACCATTCTTTTCAAATGGGAGAAATTGGGCTAGGTACCTTAAAAAAACTTCAAACTCTAGGGAAATAAAAAAATCATCTAGAAATTCATTAATATATTTTCATATAATATGCGGAACACAAATTTGACATCCTCTTTTATCATTTTTCCTATGAGTCACTCATTTCTCGGTATCATGACTCATATTACATAATTTTATTCATATGGGATGTCATGATAATGCTTATTTTCATTTTTAATAATAGAATTATTTGTGATACGAAATGATATTTTATTATCCGGAAATTTGATGTGTGATTGGTACAAGGGAAACTAATCCCTGAAAAATATAATGTAAAAATCAACCAAGGTAATAATATATAGGCCCACATGAAGCATCAAAATAAAAAAATTTATTATAAAAGAGATATATATGATATATGTGATCATTATTCCACCATGTGATTTCAATTATATTTTAAAATGATACTGTTGAGTTGGTGAATCAATATTAATTGAAAAAATGGATGATAATAAACAATATGAATAACAATAATTTAATATGTAATTTAAATATCTAGAGAGTATATTTAAAGTACCTTGAATCACTTCATTATCACTATAAACATCAGTGATAGGAATAAGTAAAGTATCCCATGTTCCCTTAGTTTATGAGGTTCCTGAGGATCATATTGTTCTTCAAATCTGGGGTTAAATAATTGATTTTTGTAATTTAAAAACCATATTAATATAAAACAATGTTGTGTGGCTAAAAAATCATTGTGTAAATTCTTTTCCACTACCCTATTTATACAACTCTTCATACCATTATGACATGAAAATCTCAGACAATATAAACTACCTCATTCCTTGAAGTAAATTAAGAAGGTATTTTATCACACATCTCTAACATACAGGTAGTTGTACTTTTTCCCCTAGGTGATATATTATACAATATTACTTGATACTATACTTTATATTTTCATCCTCTAGATTAATGAGAGTCTCCAATGACCATATTCACATTCAAAACAAACTAAACAATATATTTTAGTAATTCGATGTTTTTAGGGAGATTTATATTAGATGTTGAGGACTTAATAAAAAATGAAACGAGAAATTTTACTCTTAATGTTTGAGATAAAACACGAGGCATACCATGTGATCCTTATGATGTTTTCTTTATATGTACCAATTTATTTATAATCCTTTTATTTCAACACCAATATTTATATATCTATGTTTGTATAAATATAATACAAAAAGTATATACGAAATAATGATTTTTTGAATTCATCCCATTTCATAGATTCTAAATATATGTTTTGGGTTCCATTTTTAATTAATTTAACCAACTAGTTAATTTAAAATTCCAAATACTATACATAATATAAATCCATAAATAGTTAATATCACTAGATAAAGAAAAATAAACTTCAATTTCATTGATCCATTGCTCGACAGTGATTAGTTTGGAAGATATTCTAAAGGGAGGAGAAACCTTTTTCAGTAGGGACTCTATTTAATGATTTGTATTCTATGATAAATTCACATGCTCCACATGGAATGAATTATTATTGAAATATTTTAAGAGTTGAATGGTAATAACCAGATGATATTTTTCTCTTACACTGATTACATTTGGCCACTCACTAGAATAATCACATCGTTTCCCATTACACCAATTATTAACAAAAATTATCCTTGTTCTATCAAATTATTAAATAAAGAAAATTTATGTATAAGAGTACTAAATATAAAAAGGAAAAATAAAAAGTATGAAGTACATATAATATATGTACCCTAAATTATATATTACTAGGTTTCAATTTGGGTTATTCATTATATTATTTCTACTTAGTCAAATAAAATATCAATATATATGTTCTGAAATCATACATATTGGATTATAAAGGGTGAATGGATATCTACAGAATATCCCTTGGAAGTTTCCTTTTAGGTGTGTAGTATCAATTCAACTCATAGTGCACTAGAGTCAAAATTGAGTTAATTCTAATCCATAATATTCAACGTTAGTACCTCTAGGTGCATCTATTCCACATCCACATCCACATTACAATATCTATATTTTGATTTACCTTATCAAAAACCAAATAATAATTTATTTACTAAAATATTATGATGATATCATATTCATAAAAAAATCTCTTATACTTATCCATAGGGTTTTCACTAATGTTACCTTATCATAATCCAAACAAACACAACTACTCTTGAAAATTAAAAAAACCATTATCTGATATAAAATAGAAAAATCCAATGAATAAATATTTTATTTTTTATAATTTGCATATAATGAACATTAAAACTAAAAAATAATTTCAAAATACCTTGAATGGAAGGTTTACTATCTTTGAGTATTTAATATATAAGTTACAAATTCATAACGCTTTTCAATATTTGTACATAATAAAGGCACAATAAACATTCTTCAAGAATTATCATAAGTTATTATGACATATATTACTTGCGGAACTATTGTGTATGAAATTGGTCATCTCATACTCTCAATAAGGGAATAATTTTCTTCATTAAATCTTGGTATAAATCATATTCATAGGACAAAACAACAAAATCAGAGAAATTTTTTATTAAAAAATAATTGAAGAATAATATTATTACATGAGTCATTACAAAGGGAATGTAATAATAATATATATAGCTGAAAAATAGTAAGAAATTATTACATTGTAAAGATGATACATGAATTTTAATCATAGACACATATAATAGAAATGAAACACGGACATTGGATAATTAACAAAATTTAAATTTTATATAAACATGTCTATAAATAAATTATAAATTTTTTTATTTTTTATTCTTTTTTTAGAAGATAATTTTTACCATTTTAGTGATCAAATAAAACGTTCAAGATTCAGGTTGTGGACAAAAAAACCCACACATAACATCCCTATCACTTGATATACAGATAATTATCCAATTAAATGGAGTAATATATAAAACAAATACCATCAATAATTTATAAATTTTTTTCCATATGAATTCATTAATTAATCATATCCAAAATAATCCAAAGAAATAAAATTGGTTTTGTAATATTTCTATATTGTGTCACAAATAAAAAAGATAGATTTGGATTGTATTATACCAAAAGTTCAATGAACAAAAATAATAAATTAATAAAATAAATCGTAGAGTTATTTATAAAACATAAATCTTTAGGAGTTATATATTATAAATAGGAAAATAAATGAAAATCCATGAAAATTAGATTATATAGAAAATTTCACAACATCCTAGAAAACAGATGACATTTAAAAACACAATCAAAAAATTAATTTCTTTGAAGGTAAAATGAATCCCCTTTGAAAAAAAATTAAAAATAAATACTAATAATATAGTATTGAAATAAATATATTATGGGTTTTCAAATTTAAATGTTGAATGAATGATAAAAATATAAACATGAAAGAGATGTACTTTTTCACATTTTCAATATACTTTTAATGAAATATGCATCATAAAAACAATTATAAATATTTAATTTAATATTTGAAAAATATAAATTTAATTATTACTATAAATAAAAAATATTTGGAATTAAAAATATTGTAGGATAACAGAGGCAGGAAGAGTGAATATGGATATGGAATAAAAAGAGAATATTTATAGAGAATGATATATATGATTAACATCAAAAAACATTGTGATGAAATAAGTCCATAAATGTAATTTTCCTTATAATTGATGTAAATTTTTTATAATAACATCATATAATAGGAAAAAATATCATTTAATAATGATAGTCGAAAATGAATCCTTATGAGTCAATAAAATTAGTTGGGTTATGAAAAATCCTTCACATTACACCATGTTTACATGAAAATTCTCTAACATCAAATATAAAAAATTACTATCGTAATTACATATTTATAAAATATTAAATCATTTGATATTAAATAAAAAATAATAATTTATTATAATTTATTAGTTTGTATATTAAATTTTCTTGATCAGTCATTATCAGCATCAATTAATAATTTAGTACAATATTTTATTTAAATAATTGATTATTCATTATATAATAAAATTAAATATTTCTAACATATTTATAGGTAACAAAAGATATTTTTTATATTTATTTATACTTTTATAGTTTCATTTAATTTGTATTTTAGTTTTTATTCATGACAGTGTAGTCAATGAAGAAGTTGTTTTAGTAATTCTAACAATCAAAATGGATGATTAATAATAATATGTTCAGTAATAGCATAAAATTTCCCAATCCATAAAAAACAAAATTTTCTCATTAATTCATCTAAAAATTTTAGTTAGGATTATCATTCATTCATGATAAAATTTATAGAATTATTAATTTAGGCTGTTAAACTGACCCAAACAAATATAAATTATAATCTATAGGTATGTATGTTTAAGGAAGTGATTATTTTGGAATAATATTATTATTTAAGAATAAAAATCAAATTATATGGATATTTTTATATTAGTGAATTATATTTCAAAAAATCATGGATAATATGAAAGTAATAGGAAAAAAAATAAATACATCACTTTTGGGGATAATGGAGAACATATCTACATAGTCTTGAAATATTCATTTATTTAAAAAAATAAAATAATTAGGAATTGGTTTATATTTTCATAATAATAATAAGGTTTTAAATATAAAATGTATTTACTATATTCCTCTTTAAATATCACAATGTAAAAAGGGTTAAAAAAGAGATCACACTAATAATATGAGATGTAGTCAAAACATAACCAAAGTTACATTTTCATTTATTGAATATTTTGGATGAAGGTAGAGAAGAGATATTACATTATTATTATTACATTTAAATATGAAATTAATTATTAATTAATATCAATTTAATGTATGTATTATATTTATAGTAGTATAATATGAAATGAAATGAGATATATAGTTTGATAATATTACCTCTCCCTTTGGATATTATCCCTTAGGTGACAACTTAGGGATCATTGTAATGGTGATTTGGAATGACCTGGGAATATAGTATGTGTGTTGGGAGTTCTGGAGATAATGGGGGATTTTTTTTATAGAGCTATTTTAGTAAAAATTATTGATAAATTTGGTGAACATTATATTCTTTTAGATGTGAATAAAGTGTAACATTGTAAAAACTATTAGCTATTCAATTATAGAATGGAACTATTTATGAGTACATGGATCTAAAAGTGGGACATAAAAATGCGTGAGGTGAGATACATTTACAAAATACCAAACAATTAATTAGAACACATGTTTTGAACATGTTTCATCTCATTTACAGTAAATTGTTCACTCATTACCATTATGGTTATCACCCTGGTAATGTGGTTTTACACAATGTAATTTATATTTAATTTAGAAATTATAAGGAAACCCATCATTCTATTGTTTAATGTTATAAAATTAAAATTAGGCATAATATAATATAATTTAATTTCTACATAATATAAATTAAATGTTAAATAAAAACATTATATATTTAGAAATGTTATTTTTTAGAAAAATATTCTTTCCATAATTAGTGGTATTAATTTTATTTATTAGTTATTTTTCATTGAATGTAGTTTAATATATTTAAACAAATGTTTATAAATTATTTTATTGAAATTTCATTTTAACATAATTTACAATTTTATTAAAAAAAAGTTCCATTTTAGATAATAGAGATGGATAGAGTGTTTATCTAATTTTGGAGTTTATATGTGTTATTTTTATGTGATTAT
This sequence comes from Viscum album, assembly GCA_963277665.1. Lineage (NCBI taxonomy): Eukaryota > Viridiplantae > Streptophyta > Magnoliopsida > Santalales > Viscaceae > Viscum > Viscum album. Next base: position 1,948,223,319 of record OY728163.1, read on the forward strand.
AATAATACACATGGATTAAAAGAAGATTATTTTTTTCTTAGAGAAAATTATTTTTATTATATTTGACACCTCCAAATCATTTTAGTTATTTAAATTTTATTTTTAAAAATTAATAAATCATTTATTATTAATATTATTAATATTATTATTCTTTTTATTTAAACCCTGAAAATATATACATTCTATGAATTTTATTTAAACATTCATGAAATATATTAATCAATTATTACCTTCACACATGTTTTAAAATTTTCATTTTAATATTATGTAAGTCTTATACATTTCTCTTTACCCTTACAGGAGCTCGGTAAAACTTTTTCATGATGTATATGAAGTTAATTCCTACCCTGAGGTCAGTTGTTAAAATATTATTTTCTATTTATTAGGCTTCTGTTGTTACCCTTACACAATATATGTATAATTTTATTTTCCTTTACAAAACACATTAATACATTTCTTTATGTTTATATTTAATTTCATGTAACACATATGAGATTCATATATTTTTATTGTTACGTATTCATAATAATTATTATCAACCTTATACTGCTGATTAAATTATTCATTATTATTATATAGTATATGTACTACCTATATTTATTCTAGTAAATTATGACGTTTCTCTAACACAACCTCTTCAATTTCAAGGTTACCTTTAGATGTGCTATATATGTTCATGATTATGTTTACATAGATTATATATTACCCATATTCTACTAGTAATTCTAGAGAATATTAGTGAAATATTGTCTTATTATTTTTGTAATCTAATGATGCTCCCACATAGTATATTTTTTACCTTTGATGTGTATATTGTTTTAACTGTAAACAGTTTATTCGATTGTATGTTGAAATGTTATGACCATGAGTTATACCAATTGGTAATTGAATTATATTTCAACCACACTTTAGAGAGGTTGACTACATAAATAAATATTATCTATAAGGATCGACCATTAATATTAAATAACAAAATATACTTACCATGCACTATAAAGAATCAACCTTAAATTTTGGTTATCAACCAAACATTTTGATGAATAATCTATACATTTTTTAGGATCTCACATATTGAATGAGTATTAAATTTATGATATGGACCTCATGAAAAGTGGATCGACATTGAACCTCCAACACTCTTTAAAAAAATTCAATTTTCAATATTTTCTCTAATTATAAGGATTTATCTTTTTATTATTTATTATGGTATAATTTTTATATGTATTTAATTATACTGTTTCTTTACTACCTAAATTCAAATAAATTATATAAGATCTAAATTTTTATTATTTTATTTTTTATTCATTAATTTTTTTTCATTAATTAAATCTTAATATAACCAATTTAATGGTTGATTATGATACTTTAATTAATTTCATGTTTATGAAAATTAAATTAATATATAAATTATCATTAAGATATTTAGTTGATATAATATTATGGAAATATTGTTGGAGATTAATGATTAAAAGATTATTTATCTTATTAATTGTTTTTGTAATATTTTAATTATTTAATTAATTCATGATTTTCCTAATCGTTTGGATTTTCTTATTTATTTGGAAAAGAAACTTGTTATTCGAATGATTATATTAAATGTCGTTTTAATGAGTTCAATGAATGAATTAGATAATTCAGAAATTGTCCTTTGAGTACATGTGACCATAATACATGTAAAATCATGTATAAATATTTATAAAAACATAAAAGTGAAGAATGGATATGATGATTTTATGAAACAATGATTCAATGAGAATCAAAGAGAGCTATATGGCAATTAGAAATTAATCTAAAAATAAAAGAAAATGCATGACCTGGGAAGAATAATTTTTTTGATTATTGGATGTGTTCTAATTTGAATAATTTTTTGTTGATACGATCATAATGACACATAAACATTTGATTAATTGGAACTTAATTGATAAATGTTTCATGAGCTACATCACCATTTATATCATATTCTACATTCTTGTCATTATTGTTTAATTGTTTTCAATTTTTTATATTTAATTTCAACTATTTTAACTATTATGTATTGGTTTAGACATTTCTATATCAAACCAATGAATTATATTAGTTATTAAAACAACAAAAAGTATGCATATTAAGATGTAAATAAAAAAATATTCAGGATATATTAAATTGCAATTCATAGAAAAATTCATTTATTGATTTTTTAGTTTTTATATTATAAAATGTAATATCTTTTAATATATTATCACAACATTAAGAGTGAGGAAACATAGTTTATAATGAAATTATAAATGAGAAGTGAATACTGATGAGTAAAGTAGTAACTCTATAACCAAATATACAATAAATTTTTTTGGTCATATTTTATTTCTATGGAATTATATTTGCAACTCTATATATCAATATTGTGTCATAAGATAAAAAAGTGATAAAAAGAATTTTCTTAATTTTTAATTTATAATTATATAATTACCCGACAACAATCATCTAAATGAATCCCAGATCATAGGTGTCCCATGGCCTAAAGCACACCTCCCCATATTCCATAGTCTAAAAAATACTAGTGAGGGTCTAAGGTGTTATCATAATGAGAAAATAACCAAATTATTAGAGTGTAGTGTTATAGTGTAATCACATAAATATATAAAAGAATCATAGAAAAAACGGAACAACATTAGGAAACATTCATATTTTAACAATAAAAATATGGCATGCCTGATGGAAATATCATATCCAAGATGAGTATGTCACATCAATATAAAACTAACATTAAATAAAAGGAAATAAGAATCCAGTACCATACATGTTTCAAAAAACAATAATAATATCTCTAAATAGAATACTGATTTTATATTTCACATGTTATCCCCTATTCTTATGAAAAACTAATCATGCATCATAAAGGAAGAGGTTTCCCCGATCCCTACCTGCATCAATGAAGCCTTTATAGGTACCCAACAATAGCCCAAAAAATGTGTGAAATAAAACACATTAGGCCACCATGAAGGATTTGTATAACATGTTCAATCAATGTCATATATATGACTGAGAAATATTAAAACATACCAACCAATAAGGAACACTGTAATCCAAAATCCATAAACATGGGCTTACCATAAGTCATAATAAAATAGGTGTCATAATATCTAGTCCAACACCTCAATCCAATACCCATACTAGGGTAACATTTGAGGAATTATAAAAATCTAATCTTGATTAAACTATGTAATCAAGTGTTAGACCACATTGTAATGATCCAAAGACAACAAATTTCCATGTAATATTTAATGTAATATGCCATGTAGTCATGGTTTAGGCATATAACTAGATCTATGGAAAAATAATTTGAAAGGAATTCTTTATAATCTGGATCCATGGAGTAGAATTTTACATGGAATCTAATATAATATTGAATCCACAGAGATGAAATTTCCTTGGAATTCAAATTAGTTATGAATACATTTTGTAGAAAATACAATGGTATTTAATACAAAACCAAATTATACATCAAGTCATCCATTAAAAACATGATCCCAAAAGGGAACACGTGACATTTATTAACAACTAAATTTACCATTTGTCTAAACTGTTGACCATTTCAGAATCATACCATACAATCAGTTCATCCAAAACATTCCACATTTTATATTTAAATTATATAATCAATTAAATAACATGTAATTACATGTATATGTGGAATTATCCATCTCTTAATATCTTGTTAAATTCACTAAGGCTCCCAAAAAGACAGATTCATCAAACACAGACACCAAACTGGTTGGTAAAACAAGTTAATGATGTATAAACCCACCATATGGGTTGTCTTAGTTTAGGGAGAAAATAATCATCCATGACATAGATATGGGAAACCTATCCATGTTCTAATAAATTTAAGAAAATAGTTCAGTTAATTTTAGAATAATTTTTGGAGAGTTTGATGGGTGGATCAATGATAAAGATCTATAAAAAATAGACCATATGGTAAAATATATAGTACACCTACTGCATATCTATATTATAAATATCATCCAGTAACATACTCTTTTTTTCATATTCATAGAAAATAGAAGAATAGAAATATGACTGAGTGATAAAGATATATATGAGATACATATATGTTGATAAGAATTGATCAGTACCTCTAAGTTAAAAACATGAAATTAGATAAAAGACTAAATCTCTCCATAATCCCTAATGGAATGGTATATTGTGGGGGAAGTATTATCATTTCTCCAAATCCTTATATTCCCTGGACATTGAGTGATATATATGAAAACCCAATTCCTAACCTCAAACTCAATAGTTCATTATATTCAATAAATGTAGTATTTAATTCTATAATGTGAATTATCCATATTCATTTTCAACAAGATGTCATAATATGAAGACCCATATATGAAACACAGTTTGAGAAGAATTTTCCTATAATGCCAATATCCTACATATATCTGGTCTAAATGGTAATTCATAAAAATCCACACAATGTGTTATCTATATAGTGAGATGATCGATATTATTGTAATATAAATGAAGTATGGATATATAGATCTCTAAAGAGACCCAAAAATATTGGATTATTTCCATAAGAATGTCTAATATTACCTATGTAGTGTGCTTTGTATGGAAATCAATCTGAGGGTGCTATGTCATCCATATATTCACCTGTGTACCCAATGCCCTATGTAATCCTTTCATAGACCTTGATGTAAATAAAGCATCTAAATATGATATAATAGAATTATGTTCCCTCTCATGGAAGAAAATATCATGGATTTATGGAATCACAATTTCATATACCGAAAATGTATCCGTAACCGACATGAAATTGGAGACCTTTGTGATCCTTTCACAATAACCCATAAGAAATCACTATGTCGAGGTGAACTCAAAAAACCGATCATGAAATCCATCACAACATCAAACCATTTCCATTTAATAATGTATAACCAATGAAAAATCTCATATTGTTGCTAGTATTCCATATTCTCATGCTAAATGGTGGAACACCTCATGAAAAAACAAACCACTACAAATTTAAGACTTGACCCCTAGTATTGGTGATGTAAATAATGATACATATTTTTCATGATGGAATGTATTTCCTGAGTTGAGGCAGAAATATCTTGCATCAGATTTTTTCAAATGTATGTTTGGATCCCAAACATAACCACATTGGCATAGAGTTTCATCATCCTCATCACTCCAACGAGGAGGTGCATCCTCACTATCGATTCTATCTTATAGGCCTAATCCCTATGAATTTGAATACTATCACATCCTATTCCAATCCATGAAATTGGAAATCAATGATCAGGATTAGAGAAATGCTTGATAATGACCACCATACACCACCAAGTTCATCTATTAAATTATTTCAATAATCTACCACTCACTACTGGCATCCAAAACTGTCAGCATCTGAGTCCTCTTTAACAATGCATTAGTAACTGCTTTTCCATTTCTTTAAATTAAGGTGAGATACGTGTCAAAATACTACAAGTACTCAACCCACCTTCATTGGCTATGATTCATGTCACAATATGTAAGATTATACATGAGGATTTTGTGGTCCATGGAAAACAGAAAATTATGTCTTAGTAAATAATGGATCCAATAGAATAAGTCATTTTACACAATAGAAAACTTAAGATCATGTGTTGGGTAGTACATCTAGTGTGGCCTCAACTAAAGATACATATACTATAAGACTCACTCCATCTGCATCTTATCTTCTCCAATCCCATTATAAGATTCATCATAATACATATTGTAGCTTCGTCCTAGCTCTGGATGTATCATAAGGCATACTAAATTCAGTCAATATTTAAGCTCCTAAAAAGATGTATCACATTTATATTAGTATAAAAACACCACACCATTCAGATTAAATATCACAAGTGGTAATAATAAACTTGTCATGTACAGTATAAATCAGATGTAATATCTATATATCCCCTTGATAATCCATATGTCCAAGGAGATCATGGGATACTCCTAAGAAAGTAAATTTTTCACCATATATGGTTTATCTGATACACATAGATCTAATATAATATTACCCCTAAAGTGAATCTTATCCATCCAAAAAATTAAATTTTTTAGATTAGATTGTAATTTGTTCTGCCCATGTGTATTCAAAATGATCTCAAGATGTTTGGAATGGTCATGTATATTATAAGAATAAACCAAGATAAAATCAATTAATACGACCCCAAAAGAATCTAAATAGAGATGGAATACCCAGTTCCTCAATTCCAGGATTTTTTTTGCACCTTCGTGAGACTGAATAGAACAATGTTATTCTACAATAGACTATACAATATTTTAAATTTTTTATAATGTATGAATGAAGTTTCAAAGCATAAAAAGTGATTACCTAATCTTGGATAAATCTTCAAGAATACCCAATTTCCTTCGATATGGTCATTGATATAATATTTCAATTATAATGGAAAATTATTCTTAACCATAAAGTAGTTCAATTTCGGATAATTCACACGTAAAAAAATGATTCAATCTTCCTACTTCTGAAAAAGGACCATTGTAACCTGTGAAGAAGTACAAGGTATGATAAACCCCTTTGGTTTTATATCATGTAACTTACTCTGAAGCTCTTGTAACTCCATTGTAACATTCATATAAAGAGGTTCATATACTGATGATGATCATTGCACTATCTTGATAAGGAACTCCACCTATCTCCCATGATGTACACAAGAAATGTATTCCATGAAAGCATCCCTGGTATGATAAACAGCTACTGGGTAGTCTTCTTACACATTCCCTGATCCTATAGGTACAATTTAGATATTTGGATTTTCACCCAGACAAATATGATCTTATCTAGATCAATTAACCTTGAAATCACATTCACATATATGAATAAAAACTCCACCTTGGAGTGATGTGAAGGTCACCCTCCAAAAATTACAGTTTACATGGGATTATGATTTCCAAACCAATCATATCAAGGAAAAAAAATTCCATCAAAAGTGACATCCACCAATCTCAAGGGGGAATTTCATGTACTTATGTAAACCATCAATTATGATCTTCATGGGAATATACATAGTCACAACACCATCATAATATCGAGCAGTTAACCCATTTATCCCACCAAAAGGTAATAATATAATGCAATGAGAGTAAATTGTATCTAAAAAGGAAGTTACTACATTAGAGGCTAGTAAGATCATACCTATCAATGTAGAGGGATAAATTTTATTCTCCTATGTTGTAGCTTGTAAATAATTTATCTACTTAGAATCATGAACTTGTGAAAAAAATCACTACACAGAGTATGAAGACTCTACTTTCATGGTACAACTATTGTCTGCATGCCTCACCCATGAATACTACATAATCCTAAAAAATATATTATACCCTATATCATATCATAATAGTGATATGTGAATCCATATCCAAAACCTACACTCAATGTTAACCTCTATCTAATTACTAGTGGTTGAATGTTCCTCTCGAATTGTTGTATATTTCCCATCCTACTACATGATCAACACTCGACTCTATATCTATCAAAGAAACATATCATATGTACCTATATCTCACCCTAATAATAGAATACATAACTATTAGTCCATACACTCTATCTACTATACCATTACCTAGAAGACTCAATATGGTGCTTCATGTAATGTGATACTAAACCGCTAGGTTGAGAGGTTTAAAATCCATACTCTCCAATACCATATTCCCTCATATTCAATTTAGTGATAAGAAACTGTTTCATTATATATGTAATAATATTTAACTAATTCATATTGATTAGTGATCAAATGATATTCTTGAAAACTTCTTCAAATCATGTCCCACTCGATGGATCATCAACATGATAAATCAGATCAAATTGATGATGCTTTCAAAAAAACACTAAATACTCAATAATAGTCATCATACCCTCCCCCAAATCCATAAAATCATTTGACCAGTCATCAATAAACATATCAGGAAAGTAGTAATCGGAATGAATTGATTGAAAATACTTCCAAAATATATCTTGAAGTGCCTATTCCTTGTAAAAAACATCACACTAGATAATAGATTTTCCCCAAATCATGTATTCCATGAGACTCACTCCCAACTTATGAGGTGTATCCAAATGATCAATTATTGATATCATAATTTAAGGCCATATATTTTTTAGCCTATCTACTTCTATCCATCGAAAATGTGGGAAGATGTAACAACCATAACAAACGCATCAACTCTTCGATAGAGGAGGCATATATATCAGATCCCTAAATGGACTGAAAAAAGTGAATGAAACCCACTCAGAAATAGGAATAACAAACCATATATGGTACCACTGGTGATGCCATATAAAATACAAATAGTGGTTCTACTGGTGGATTAGGTCCGACGACATATAGTGCATGATAATCACTACCATCATTGCACAATATATGAGGTCATTATAGCGTAATTTCGCAATAAATTTCAAACACAAACCTTATAAAATATTCCATGAAAAGAAAATCAAAAATAAAATAATATTCTTAGTACAATCCTTCCTATAAACATTTATGACACCCTTTTCTTCTCTTAAATTTGTGACTAGGAAAAAAAGGACTAGTATTAATGAATACCAATGAAAATTCCTACCACCCACTAAAACATTTGGTTTTTTCAAGACCTCTAATTCACATCAGAGGTTCCACTATTTGGATTGTACAGTGTAATTATAAAATCCATTTATCAGTGACCTTTTAATTTCATAAAATCAATTTCATTTAAATTGAAATATATATTAACATTCGTATTAAATTTTTTAAAATACTGTATCACTAATTCCAACCTATAAGAGAGCATACATAATAATAATATAAACATGGGGATCATTTAATCCCAAGAAATACAAGTTGTTGTCCATGTGAATAATGGTCAATGTCCCAACATGAAAAAATTAACTAATTATGGTTTCTTCTATAGAATATCATGTGAAACAATGAATATGTTAAGACACATAGCTGAAGTAATTTTTTTTCTCAATTTCATACAATAAGGTTAACCATTATCAATTTTATAATTCTAGGAGCACATAATAAATATTATGTAGTCAATAAGTGAATACAATATGGAATGGGATATGGATTTCATGTGATACCATGAGTTTCCTAAAGTGAAATATGTGAAGATATTCAATCATATTATCCTGAATAATTTAAATCCATAATCATAAAGTAGATTAAACCTAAATTTTGTGCCCTTATGGTGGAATCCAATCAAGTATAATAAAAAAATATAGAGAAACATGTTTGATCCTATGGAATCATGAATTTTAACGTATATGGGTAAGCTACATGAAGTCACAACCCATTACCAAATTCTAACACTTCATGATGTCTTATATAAAATTCCAAAATGATATAGAAAAATCAAAGAAAAACACCTCTAATACAACATTATAACACCCTGAACAAAGATCTACTAAATGTTCCCCCAAGATGATGGGTCTTAAGGCATATAGAAAGCCTCCTCATATGACTTAGGCTTCGAAATAGAAATTATGGTATAAAGTGGTAGAATGTGGAGAATATAACCTTATAATAATAGTATATCACATCGCTATAATCACATTTATCAATTGTTTAATCATAACAGAAAAAATTAATAGATATAAATATCAGGCATATGAAAGTAGTTATAATAAAGTTATCCCAATGTATATATCATATACTAGATGATTATGTCATGTTTCGATACTAAATGGTATGGAACACAAGAAAAAAAAACTAATACAATACATGTATCAAAATAAAAAAACGAAAAATAACCATCTACTAATAGAATTAAAAGATTAACTCATACTTATTATCCAATGGCCATTATCATAACCAATCAAACATTATAAAGTGGTTGATTTTCCTCATACCTACCTAAATTCATGATGTCTATCTAGGTACCTAGTGACAGCTCGAAAAGGGTCTCACATAACACTCACTAATATCTGTAAAATGGTATAAATAATATGTCCAGTTTGGGTAATAAAAATATAATAAATTTGAAATATATATTATAGACATATTTAGGATTATGAAAGAGTAAAACAATCAATCCAAAAGGACTCATTCTAATCTAGAAATTGAAAACATGGTATAACTGTAAATAAATATTTTTTTGGGATACTATCCAATAAGTAAAAATAATGAAATAACCTTATGAAGGATATCTATAAAACATAATAATCATCCGCTATAGACTATGATGTGTAATATTGTGTTAGGCCTCATTGGTCAGATACAAGGTGTAGAAATATCTAATTCATCCTTATTGTAATATGTTTTATAATCTAGATTCAAGACCACATATATATCCATCAAGTAGAAATATCCAAGGCAACATATTTTGTATAGATCCAAATATTAGAAATGTGGGTGGAATCCAATTAATTCTATAATCCATGGAGTATAAATGTTCCTGTAATTTAATATAGTTATGAATCCATGCGTTAAAAATTTCTAAGTCATTATATTTAATCCTAGATGTTATACCATTATATCTATCATATAAATGCTCACAAAAGGAATCCAGGGTCATTTGTTAACTATTCCCCTTTCAATTTATCTTATATTATAACCATTTTGGTGTCATAACCAACTATGATTTCATCAAACTGATTATAAATTTTCTTTTAAAATAATTATTCATTATAATAACATAAAATAACATGAAAATAAGAATAATACACCTATTTATAATTAATTTAAATCATTATGGCTCCCAAACAAATCCCAAAGTGTGCCTAAATGTACATAGAAAGTAGAAAAATAGTAGTGAGGGTCCAAGGTGGTACATTGGGTAGATTATATGATCATAATCAGAGCATATCACAATGCTGTAATCACATCATTCAATAAAGGAATCAATAAAATAACTAAACATCAGTAGATAACCTCTCGATTGAAGAGGTAATAATAAGGAAACCTCAAAGGGGATATCGTATACTGGATGAATTTGTCTTATATATAACAAATTTGGATTGAAATACATGATAATAGACAACCTTTATACTAAATTTATCAAAATAAAAAATAAAAAGACCGATATCCAGATAAAAATATGATCCTAGGACGGTCATGTGATCCCATTCTCCTAATCATATCTAATATATCATTGAAATGTAGGTTATTTACCTGGTCCCTAACTACATCCATGATGTCAATCATGGTACCCAATGATGGTTCAAAGAGGGTGTGAGATTACACTCAATATTCCCCCATAAATAGTTTTTATACTAAGTCCATTATATGTAAAACAATGATAAGTGGTTTAAATTATATATATTAATCATCTGTAAAATTAAGAATTAGTGATATTATCCATCCAATAAGGATCAATGTAAAATAGAAACTATATTAACAAAATAATTGTTACATATAATAAAATATGTTTGATACTTTCCATTATAATGATAATAATCAAATACACATTCATGGTCTATTATTAAAACAAGACGAGAATCAACTAAAAAAAATTCTAAGAAATCCAGTGTCAATCCCCATGGTTCATATACAATGGGTATATATGCCAAATGTATCCTCAATAGAGAATTTAATATAATCAAGTGTTAGTCCCACAACCGAGTCCAAGGAGTATTAATACCTGAGGCATCATATATTATACCGAACTATCGATTAGAAATAACCAATGCATATTATATAATACCAAATATAGATACTAGAAAAGTCCATGGTATTTAATATAGTTATGAATCAATATAGTATAAATTTCCATATAATTCAATATAAACACCTATGTAATAAAAAACAATACATCATAAACAACCCCACGTAATGATATAATGGTCATTTATTAACAATAACCTTTATAATTAATCTCAATTCATATCTATTTTATAATCATACACTACTAAGAATTAATCCATATCATTAGTAGGTTTCCATTATAGTTATTTAACTAATTTTTATAATATGTATTAACCTTGAAAACTGGAATAATCCAACTCCTAATATCCCATTTTATTCATTAAAGATCCCACTAACATGGTGATCTCACACAAACACCCAACATAGTGGTAACTCATGGTGAATATACATAAAAAAACCTCTTGGGTGGTCTGGGATGAGTTTTACAACATAAAACCATTACATGGACCATAGTGGGAATCCAATCTATGTCCCAATCAATTTTATCATGGAATTCATTTAATTATAGGAGAAATAGTGGATGTTATGGAATACGACAAAATTAAAACATAGAATAAAAATATACTATAAGGGATAATGCATAGACCAACAACCATGTACCTATTGCATAGTACTCATATAGTACCACCCTCTTATTCTGTCCATATTATAATAAAATAAAATAACGGATGAATGAAAAAAGTGAGCTATAATATCATGAACCAATGTATCATCACCGGTGGTGAGTTAAATGAAAAAGAGAAGCTAATCGACAAGATATCATAGTGGTGGTGATCCAACACGTCCCATAGTGGAATATTCAGAGTCTAGATGGGAAATATATGACAATGAATATGTTATTCTTCCAAGGGAGGTCTTATAGAGGTTTTCATTTTTGATAGAATGAGAGGGGTATTGGATATAATATATGAAAGGATTCCATTCTTTTTATTTTAAAATCTGACCCCTAGAATTTACATGGTGTTTAAAAACATTATATATCATCTAAATCTCATTATTTAAACTACATGGAATCCTCATTACACATTGTTAATTTCTATTGGACATTGTGGTTTGACTTTGCAACTTGTATTCGAAATACACATCATGTACTTGGCCTATATCATATCTTTATTCCCCAACATTATTCACTCTCAAAAAACCCAACCATCACTTGGTTTGAATTTATCCTCTAATAAAAATAGAACATAATAAGATTTTAACTACAAATAATAGGATTCATACTCCATTGAGAAACTATGATCATTCATTTCCACACACTTTTACTCTACTATTTTTATCCATTTAGATAAAAAAAATTAAATTAAGGATCTTATACTTTGGATATTAATTATGTTTTCTATTTTTCAATAAGACTAACCTAAATATCCAAAACATAATGGTCATTGATCTGACGATCAGTTTTTGAAGATGGGTTGTATTAATTGAAATGATGGATGGATACCTCAAACTCCCACATTTTTTTGAAATTTGATAATGGGCATTGAAAATATATAAATGAACAATACATGAAGCATTTAGGTTTAGATCATTAAGAAATCATAGAGAAACCATATTTACTATCCTATTAACAATGTGGAAATTCTTTTCATACAATAATATATCAATATAATTTGTATCTTGATATATGTAGAAGTTGTATAGACATGTTTGGACTTGTAATAAAATAAATGAAATTTGAATAATTCTACACATTTTTCATTATGGGATAGACTAGTAAAAAAATATTATTTGAATAATCCTACAGAATAAATGGATTTCAATATGGAATAATAAGAATTAGTAAACAAGAAGATTATCTTGTGTATAATTGTTTTATATTATACAATTATACATGACCAATCACAACATAATTTCACTCTTAGGAAAATAGTTTTTATATCATTAATAAAAATACAGTAGGTAAATTATATGGTGGTCGATGAAAATAATAATTTTAGAGAGTATACATTAGATGAAGTAATTTTTAGTTCACTATAATAGGAAGTTTAATTAAAAAATATTTACAGTGAAGAGTCTATAAAGAATAAACATAATGAATCATAATCTAATTTAAAAGAACCATATAACAAATTTGAATCCATGTTCCACAGAATATATTAATATATTTAATATATTTTCTGAAATTTTAAAAATATTATGAAAAAATAGTTAAGAGGTCATTCAAAAGAAATGAAAAATGCATACCAAAAATATATTAGAAAAAATAATAATTATGTTTTTAACCCATCCAATTACAAGTTTTGGTTGAATGGTAACATTAGGATTTTTCATACCAGGATCATGTATTCAAATAATTATAAATACTAAAGGATAAAATAAATATATGCATTGTTTAGAGGATGTGACTATTTAGATAGTTGATATTTGATAAGTTACACATGATGATTACGAGACACATTGAACCGTACATTTAGGGATATTAATTGTGAGGTACCTAAAACATTTTTTCCCAAATTAATACTCATATAATTTTTCCCATATTTTAATCATTATTGATATTAATGAGACTGAATCTTATTATAGATCAGATTATAACTATTTTAATTCTAAAGTAAAGAAAATTGTATAAATATAATATTTAAATATGTTTTTATTAGTGTCATGTTCATCATACAACATTCAATTATAATGATTAAGAATAATAAATTGGATAAAAAAATGACAGACTAGAAAAATAATGTGGAAAAATAAATAACTATCTTTTATTGAAAAATTAATATATAATGAAATGATATTTTATGATGTTAAACATGAAATACGATTATGGTCATGTTATATTACATCTTAAAAGTAGATTATAAATATCATTATTTAAGATTTAATTTTAGTAATGAAGTAATTGAATAATTTCTATAATTTCTGTATGAAGATATGGAAAAAACTAGAATTGCTAAAAACAAAACTTCATAATCTAATGAGAAAATATATATTGCTGAATAAAATAATCCAAAAAATAAAGTGTATTAGAAAAATGATGTTTCTAATCATATCAAATCATTTTCCACATTTTCCAATGAAAATATAAATATAAAAAAATGGTTTAAATGAGGGATTAAAAAGATAAAATGATTTGTTTTGTAATAACATATTTTCATCAGGGTTGAATAATATTACTATCTTTCAAATATAAAATATATTTCTTTAAAGGTTAAATTGTTATAAAATTAAAATTGAAGGGAAATAATATAATTAATTCTATTTCCGAAAATAAAATTCATTATTTAAAACTAAAATATATATTTATAATGATATGTTTTTCTAAATACCTTGAAAATAATTTTGTTAAATATATTTAGGTTGTAGAATGTTTTCATACTAATTTAATTTTACCCATACTAGTAATATTACCAAAACATTTTATATTATTAAACTATTTTGATAAAAAAAAAATTATAAGATTGAACGGTTCAAAAAATTTTCATATTGAGTGTTCTAGATAGATGATTGGGGATATTTATATTTCTTTATTATTAATTCATGTGAGATATGGATGGATATATTTAGAGATAATTATAACGGACATATTTATGGTATTTGATATGTTTGTTTTTTGAATACTATTATTATTTAAAAAAATAACATTACAGTTTTTTAAAATAAAATATAACAAGTATGTCATAGTTATATAAAGATATAGTATATGAATTTTTTTACAATGATAAATTTATTTATTTTAACATTATATAAAATCTATTTTATACAAATAGAAATAATAACATTTACAACTATGATTTTCTGATTTAAACAAATATTTTTTAAATAAAATATTCTAGTGAAATAGGATATTTTATGACTTATTATACGTGTAAATAAAATCTAAAAATATTTGAACATGTTTTAAAATCACGAACAGGTTCTAAAATGTCAAATTTGAAATAATAATTATTTTTTAATTTTTGTTTAAAGCCCATTTATCATAAATAGAGGATTAAATCATCTAATAATGATATTAATAAAAGATATCTTGAAATACTAAATATTGAATTATTTGAAAAAATATGAACTAAAAATTAATGTGGAAAAAGTATGTATTTGTAAAATTTGACAATTATAATAGACACATTTTGATATATTTTTATCCCATAAAGGTGAATCCTTAACATACATATTTTCTTTCTAAATGATTATTCAAAATATCAACCACATTTTGATTTCTAATATTAGAAGTGATAGATTTGGTGAATTTGACAAATTATAATTTCATATATTTTTTGAACAACATACATATAAACATTAGTTTTTTCACATAAAACACCACAAAAATTTAATTGTTTAAATAACGAATTGATTAACTCAAAAAATGTACAGGTCAATTATTATTGAGATTAATATTCTATTATTTTAGAATATGTTAATAAATCGTCTCATGTTTTAAATAGAGTTTCTATTTGAAAAAATTTAAACAAAACCCATTATATTTTAAAATGGTTTAAGGCCATAATTGAACAGTTTATCTGGTTTGGTTGGAAATATTTTATATTAAATAAAAAATATATTTTTAAAAATTCTGATGCTAAATGTGATGAGGGGATATTTTGAAGTTATTATAATAGTTCTGAGACATAAATTGATTTAAATATGAGATTTTTGGTTTTTAAATAATCTATGAAAGTTAAATTTAATTATAATTATAATATAATGTAGAATATTGATTTATATAATGATTATTTTGATTGAATGGAATTAAATTTGGTGAATATAATGATCAAAAAATGATCCATAAATAGTTGAGGGGATGAATATATTTTCTCAAGATGATCATAAATAGTGGAAATTAATTAAAGGTCCTGATATTCAAAAAATCTAAATGTCGAATATATAATATAAACCATGAAATCTATTTTAGATTAATGTAATGATTCTGAATTAGATATTTATTTTGATCCAATAGATATTGGTAATTCAAGAATGATGAAAACTGTGTGAATAATATAAATGTTAAATTTAATAAATATTAGTGATATAATTTATAAGTTTTTTTGAATCATAAAATCATAAAAATTAATATTAACTATGTGGATATTTTATAATAAACATGATGCAATTGCAAAAAAGTCAAAAATAATGAAATTTTATATGCTCAATGTTATTGTTTGGAAGAGGGAGCTGAATTTAAAGATTCATTTTCTATTATTTCTAGGTTATAAGATTTTATAATACCCATTCATTTAAATGTCTTAAATATTTCAATTTATTTTGAATGGATGTAAATAGTTAATATTCAAATGGAATAACATTTGAGGAAGTATTTTTTTAACAACCTCTGGGATCTTAAAATTATTTATCTTGAAATCATGTTTGTAAATTATATAAATCTTTGTATGATTCTAAACAAGACATGAGAGCTAGGATGGAAGAAAAAAAATTATTTTTGTTGATTGTATAATTTATTAAATGATTGTTCGACCTTACTTTTTTTATAAAGTATGTTTAAAATTATATTTTTATTGTAAATATATATATTGATGATATAATATTTGGTTTTATAAATAATTTAGTTTGTAATGATATTTTTAAATCATGAAATAATTATTCTTATATGAGAAAATAGATAGAATTGAAAAATTTTCATATATTAAAAATTCACAAAATAAAAGTATAAATATTTTTAAATTAAAATAATTATACCAAATAAATGTGTAATTGATTTAAACATTATTCAGGCAAGCCTATCAAAATAAGGATGAGAAGTAATTCATAATTTCATTTTGATGAATAATGATTTTTATTGATGTTATACTATATGGAATCATGGAAAAGGTCTTACTGTTTGTAAATTCATCTAAACCATATATAATATTGTATTTTTTGTTGTGTTTCTTATTTCAGTCAAATCCAATGTGATGTTATCTTATTACTATAATTATATTTATTTGAAATGTCAAAGTAACTATTAATAATAGTTTTTTCATTCACAATTTAATTATTTTCATCTATTATGATGTAATGACACTAATTATGAGGGGATACATCTAGATTGAAAATGAACATATTTATATTTCTTTTCTTAGAAACAATTTATTTCTTTTGGGAAAACTATGAAGCATTTTTTAGTTTCATTATCAGAAGATAATGATCAATACATTCATTATTTGAATATTGATTTTAAATGTATATGTATTAAAAATCCATTAAGTGATTTTAATATTAAATTGGGTCGAAAAATAATATTTTTCCATAAAATTACAATTATTTGTATTTTGATAAATCCTTTGAACCCTCTAGGAAAAATCATATTGATGATAGATATCAATTTCTATACAATAATGTGAAATATGGGGATAGTTTTTCAGAGTTTCTTCTAAAAAATTAAAACTAAACGAAATATATAATAAATCATTGAATTATTAATCATTTGAAAAATTAAAATTCTAATTTTAGAATTATTAACATTTAACTTAAAATTTAAATATGTTTTCTTATATTTTAATGGTGATTTAATTATCTATTTTAAATTCTTTTAATTTTTAGTTTCAATAAATTCCAAAAAGGTAAATAATTTTTCAAATAATTTTTTTACGATTTGAAATTTTTGGAACTAATGATTATTCATGTTTAGATACCCATTTATCTCACATAAACCAATAGAATTAATTTTTATGTAATGTTATTATGTAGTCAACATTTCATTGTCATTTTCCTTGAAAAATATATTTTAGTGAATACCATACAAATTTTTCTATCATAGATAACTAGCAATATTTTAATATAAATATATTTTGGGACCATTGAAGTATGTATTACAAATTACATGATTTTATATTAAATTATGATGATGAATGAATCAATGTTTTATGATCTCTGTGCAATATTTATGCATGGGAATGAAATGAATATGATCGGTCCATCCAGATAGAGCTCCAATGAATTGCTTAATGTTTTGTATCATGATATGTCATGTTGGGATAGGATGTGAACTTTATTATTTTATAGGGCATTTTCGACATTGATTTCATAGAGAATTTATACTTTCCTGTGTTTTTGATTTAGTGTTTTAAGATGTTGTAAAATTTTAAATTTTATAGTTATCATGTAAAATCATTCTTTATTATTCATGTTCCTTTTATTCCTCATTAATATGCAAATTTCGTAACATGAATCACTTATTCCATGTTTATTCATTTTTGGATATTATATCTCACCCATTTCATATGTATTTCTATTGGTAATCAAATGTAATTATTGTTTTGAATGAGTTTCATGACCATGTAATTGATTTTTTCAATAATTATGGAGTATTAATTATTTTATGATTTTATATAATGAACATAATTCCCAAATAAACCATACCTATCAGTCATCTAGGTTTTATTATCTTATTTCTTATGTAATAAGTCAATTATTAATATGATATAAATAGAAGGGTTGTTGTAGTAGTTATCAGAATATGAGTTTCTTTATTTTTTGGGACTAGGATTGAAAACCCCTATCAACGGCATTAGGGAGAATACTATGTATATAAAAAATAACCTATATGTTTGTATATATAGATAATGTTGTTTATAAAAAAAATAAAATCTATATATGGATAACACAAGTAGAAATAGCAATGGAACATATGTTTCTAGGAGTAAAAAATCAGAATAAGTGTTCTGGGCATGACCCCAAGAAAAATATTACAAGACAACAGGAAATATTGTGCACCTGGTTTGAAAATCAAAAGAGATATGAATTTTATAATTCATAAGATCTTTAGGTACCATTTTTAAATGAATAGAAACATCATATAAGAATATATGTTAGAAAATAGATCTTGGATTACATAGATTAATGAAAATAAATTCACAGATTAGGGAAATCTATATAATTTATAAGATATTCTTTTAATGTAATTATATAGACTTTTTTATGTTTAATAGTTTTAAATAGTCTTCCTTATTTTTCATATTATTTAATTAAACCACTGCAAATAGGAGGAATATGGTAAAGAAATAATTTGATGGGAAATGAGAGGATTGTCTAAATAAGATACCAAACCTGATGAGAGTGGTAATCACATCCATTTTGATGATACACTCTCATTTGAGTCAGGTTCTAAATTGAATCATATATCATGAAGAGCATCCAAACCACCATAGAGAGAAAAAGATTTTATTAAGAGAATTATGCGACAATGGACTCCAAATTTCAATGGATCATATGATCCCTTAATCATGGAATAATGGATTAATTCAATTAAGAGGACTTTTCCATCATTCAATGTTTCAAATAAGAGAATGTTCATATGGATGTTTATCATATGGAAGGAGAAGCTGATCTATACTAGAAATTGACCAAAAAAACGAATCCTAAGGATGTTATCAAAGAAATGAATTGTAATGAATTACAGAAAATGTTTTGTTGAAAACTATTTTCCTCTTACTCACCAAATTTAGATTAATATGGATTACCATACCCCTAATGAAAATGTTTCTGAATCTATCATGGTGTGTGAGAAAAACATAAAAATTTGTGAACGATATGCCTCCATCATTATTGTGACCCATAAAATCCATATAGACCACTTCAATGGTGGTCTATAACATAGTCTACCAAAACCCACATTAATCTGTGATTTTGATTGCAATTTATAAATTCTGTGATGTAACATCAAATTTGAAATTAAGATCATCAAAATATTAATGGTATTATGGGGATAATAAGTATAAATTGGAATATAATGCTTGTAGTATAATGGAAAAATTTATTGGTTCGACGAAATTTCAACATCCTACTTTTTAATGGTATGGGAAGAAGCACCATGTAAATTTCCTATATAGAACCATGAAATGATTTATGTGTGGGAAGGAAGGAAACCTATCTAGAAACTTCTGATTATAGAAAACCAATAATGAAAAATGGAAAATAATTATCTACTCAACCCTATGTGTAATGTTCATTTATTCAACAACATGTAACTATGGAACTTTTAAATACAATTCCCTTACAAAATGTATTTGGGAGACAACAAATGAACCCTATAATAGCAAGGGAGAACATTTTGAATCTCAACCACTGAAGTGGATAAAAAAGGATTTGAGACATGAAAAAATAGATATAAATTCAATAATATCTATTTTACATTCTAATTCTAATTCGATGGATTTTTTCTTATCATCATTGTTTAGTAGAACTATTCCAAAACCACCAAAAAGCATAGACGTACAACTGTTAGTGGAAATAAAAAAGTGGAAAATATTTCATCTCACTTTTATAACCCATCCCCTATAAAAAAATATCAGATGAAAATTCCAGTAAACATTTTCATATGT
This sequence comes from Viscum album, assembly GCA_963277665.1. Lineage (NCBI taxonomy): Eukaryota > Viridiplantae > Streptophyta > Magnoliopsida > Santalales > Viscaceae > Viscum > Viscum album. The sequence goes on from OY728163.1 coordinate 1,948,244,233, forward strand.
CATTTTGTGAAAAATTACTTAATTATATGCATGGGTTGGATTTCCCTATATGGAGATGATATAAATTTCCATGAGAAGAAAATCACTCATCGTATTGTATATCGAACCTTGATTTTGTACAATTATTAGAAGTATGATGAAAATTATTTAACACCATTATATAATGAATATTTATTATCTCACTATGGAAATTAAAATCCAGCTAAAATTATTTATTTTACAGAAATAGTGATCCTCGAATACATTTCATTATGTGTGGAAATTCAGTAAAATGTTTCCCAAGGAATTTCCTTCTCATCCACCTAGCTGAGAGATTGATTTTTTATTCTAGATTATGCGAAGTTCATTACCATTATCCTTGATTTTATATAGAATTCATTTTTTTTGGAACAAGTGGATGATAATAAAAAACAATAGGAGAATCTGGATCAATGGTTCATATTCCCACGTGCGTCACCATGGGGTAACCTCTATTCCTTGTCAAGAAGAAGGATGGGTCAATCTTACTTTCCATTTATTATCATGAGCTACAGAAGATCATGATAATGAAAAACTATAATCTTATTTAGTCTAGATAATTGTTAATTAACATACTTAGAGCACAATACTTCTCCATGGAGAATATCATCTCAGGATATTATCAAGTTAGGGTGATGAAAATTGATATGTGCAAGATTGATTTCCATACAATGAAAAAATATTATAAGTTTATTGTTATTTCATTTATACTCCATAATTATCTAAAAATATTCATGGACATGATTATTAAACTCTTTTGAGATTTTCTTGAAAAATTCATGGTTGTATTCATAGATGATACTCTTATATACACAAAAGGAATGGATGATCATCGTGAGTGTCTGAGAACTATGTAGAAGATTTTACGATAAGAAAATATTAATGATAATTATATACATATTTTATTTCTAGTTGAAGGAAGTCTTTTTCTCAATTATTATCATTATAAGAAATTAGATATATATATCCCCATCAAAGATCTACGAAATTAGTCGATGGATGGGGCTAACATCTTTGACATATATCAATAGTTTCCCTATGTAAACAAGAGATTAATATAAATTTTTTTCAAATTTCTCATGATTTTCAAAGCATCATAACAAGCTAACAAGGAATGAAGTAAATTTTTCTTGGAATGGTGAATGTGAAGAGAGATTTACAGAGTTAAAAAAGAGGATCATCACTACCCCAGTGCTCCCCCAACACACAAGTGCATGTATTTTGATGTTTCTAGGGACTCGTTGATAATTAGATTGGGCAGCGTGTTAATGAAAAATGATATATTCATATCATATACTTCAAGATAGTGGTAATTTTATGAAAAAAATACGAAATGAACCACCATGTTTATATTCACCTATAAAGAGTATAATATGAACAAATGAATATTTTTATAGACGATCAAGGACTATGACTTCTCAACCCGCTACCATATCTGTAAAGAAAATAAATATGTTGATGATCTAAGTAAAAAGTATCTTTTACAATTATCAATGATGAGAATTTATACGGTTGAAATCATATTATACAATAAAATGTAGGACATGGGTATTATGATGGAAGGAACACAATCAATACGTTCACAAATTATTTCTCTTCCATCCCTTTTGTAATAGTTAATGGATTCTCAATGAAATTATATTTATGTTTTAATGAATATTTTATCCCTGTGAAATACAATGTAATTAGAGTTTAAAATTGTTGAATGATGAATTGTGAGACTTGGGACAAGATTATATCTTCCAAAAAATATTGAGTTATTGAAGAAATATTTAGATATTTCATATAGTTCAGATTTATCCTTTCACCAAGGAAGAATAAAGATGTGTCATGATCTTTGTTTTATCTATTGGTTATAAAATATGAAGAATGTGATCATTGAATATACATCAATGTTATTAGAATTATTACATTTAAATGTAGAAAGGATTATTTGTAGGTAGAGGATGAAACTGTTACCCATACCAAAATTATAATGGGAGAACATGACCATAGATTTTGTCATCAAAAATCGAATAAATTTATGTGAAATAATGTTATGTAGGTTGTTGTGGACCATCTTATGGAGACATATCACTTTATCACAATTCAGGAAGACAGATTATTAGATAAACATGCATAGATATATATCATAGAAGTGGATAGGAATCATGAAGTACCAATATCAATTATACATTATCAAGTTTCGAGATTCACCTCGATGATTTGGAAAATTCACTATAATGATCTAAACACTGAGCAAAACATTAGTATGAGCTATAATCCTCAAATTTATGTTCAATATGAGAAGACTATTTAGAAAAATGAAGACATTTTGTGATCATGTTCTATAGTGCTCAAAAAATTTTGTGGCAAACAACTACCTCTGTTCGAGTTCTCATATAACAATTGTTTCCACTTATGCTTCAAAATATCTCCCTATGAATCCCTTTATGCGAAGTGGATCAGAACACCAACATTTGGGTTGATTTTGGGGAAGGAAAACTAAAAGGTCTAGAAATGGTCACATAAATTTCATAAAAGGTTATGACCATTTATCATCACATGATGTATTCTTAGAATTGACAGAAGATATATCTAGATAATGATATATGAGGCCTTGTGTGTTATATTTGAGAAATGGTATTTCTCCACATATCTCTATAGAATAATGTGACGAGATTTGTGATTAATGGAAATCTTTATCTAAGATAAATTGAAACCATTATTAACATTGATCACATAAAGGAGATTTCCTAATGACTAGAACTCCCACTGAACCAATATCAAGTACATTATGTATTCGATGTATCCTCTTTAGGTAGTAAATACCAAACCCTTATCATGTATCCAATGAAGAGTTTGTATTTTTTTTATTTTTCATATGAAGAGGATCCGATGAAGATATTATAATATAGAGAAAAATATGATGAAATAAGATAATGCTCATTTTTAGTGTCATGTGGAGAAATTACACTTTTAAAGAAGAAAAATTGGAATTAGAGGATGTGAAGATGATATCTTACCCTCGTATATTTTAGTGTGGGAAATGAAAAATTTTATGAAATAATTTCTAAATTGGAGATGATTTTAACAGCTCAAACTGATATAATTAAAATTAACTATTTGATTTATTTAAATGACTTGATACATATAGTTATCGAAAACATATTAATTTCATTTATGTTATTATTTGATGAAGGATTTAAAATACCATTAGTATCATTACCTTGGATAATATATCCCTTTAAGAGTGATGACATGGTTAGTATAGATACATGTTTTTAACAAATCCAAAAAGTATTGAAAAGAAGAAGTGATGGCCTGAACTACTAAAATCCTAACTTATGAAGCCCATTTATTATAGATTCTAATAGAGATACATTTTTTGTGTTTTACCTTGATAATGACCAATATGATATCCAAGAACATATGCATAATTATAACAATTTATTGGGGAAGGTCAACCACATCAAGATCATGGCCTCATCCATGTTCTCTAAACTGCTCATGAAATTCCCACAATCAAAAACTAATAATATTACGTCATTTTCTAGTTTTTTAAATGTATTTGTATCATGTACCTTTATATATGAATATTTAAATTATTTTTATACAATAATTAATATTTTTTTTTTATCTTCTGGTTTATTTTCAAATGATTTTTATTTTGATACAATGACGCTCAAATTGAACATTTGGTTAATATTAAAATTCATTTAATGAATTTATGAATTAATAGATTTCATAAATAAATAATATTTTAATATTACGAAATTATTTTTATCACATATTATTGATCATTTATTTTTTATCATGTAATATTTAATTTTTATAAGGGTTCATAATCTATTATTGTAAAAGACTAGTCATTTTACATAAACTTCAGTAATTATTTTTAATGCAATCATTTAAATATAAAGTGAAAATATATTGCATACATAAAAATATTTTATTGAATCATAATATCATAATTATACAATTGTGAATTTGTAATAATTTCTTAATATAATAGTATTTTATGTTAAAAATTAAATATTTTATTAATATACTTTTGGTTTTATGAGATCATAATGACACAAAATTGATGTGATAATTACTATAAATATGATCCAATAGAAAATATATATATTCCCTTTGAAATAATATTATTTTATGTTTATTTTACTTCTTTTCTAAATCCATTATGAATCCTCCAAAACTTATAATATATTTTATGGTTTAAAAACCCTTACATTAAGAGTGTGACTCGCCTCCCCAAATGAAATGAAATTATTATAATAAATTAGACCAATGACATAAAATAATGTGAACAAATACCATTTAGTAGAAACATTGGAAAAAACCATGGTATGATGTATTGTTTTGGATATTTTATTTGGTACAGTCCCAAACATATATAATAAATAAATCAGCCTATTTCCCAATATAAACGGATCTAAGATCCTATTTATCATCCATTAAACTCTTTGGAACACGAAAATATTGTACCATACACTATATAGAGTCCTAGAAAGCCTCCATAATTTGTTCAAGAACCCCCTCCCTTGATATTGGAGTAACCCAATCATGTAAGGGATCCTCACCTTCCTCTCCTTTTTAAAATGGAAGCACCTTCATTAAAAAAATGTCCATTAATTTCGATTGGTTATACTGACATAAAATTATAATAATTCACATACAATAAATTTAATGTTATTTAAATTGTTTTTCTAATATAGTTTTTCATTTTATTCCTTACATAAGCAGTTATAATGTGAAAATTATACAAGGGATCCTCACATTTTCTTCTTTATTCGTGTTTCCTTATGAAATTATGCATTGTTTTTATATTTCCCAAATTTTGGGACAAGTATTTATATGTACCTATTTTTTCCTATTTAATGTCCAAATTTTTAGAGGCCTATTTTTCTACCACCAATAATGTTCCTGAATTTTTAACTTACATCTTTATGATGCTGACGTTGCATTGTGGTTTTCCATGCCAAAAAAATTTTGTAGGGAACACCATTACCATTTTTATTACTATGGTATACAATGAATTTGGTAATGTTTAATGTCATGATTTGTCAAATTGGGATAGGGAGGGACCTTAATTACATCATGTGACTTTATCCACCATGATGCCTTAACAGGTATAGCCTTAACCAATGTTAATGATTTTGTATTTTATGATGTTTCTAAATTTCCAACATTTTGATTACATTGATTTATCGTGACTTATTATTCATGTTCTTTTTATTCTGAATTTATATTCCTACATTATATCATGTATCGCCTATGCCCCTTTTCATCAGATTATGGGATTTATATCATACAACATTATTAGGAATGTCACTAGGTTATACCCAATGGTTTTATGTTTGATAGTGTATTTTGAGCATGTTATGGGAATATTCAATAAATAAGGTGTATTCCCTATTTTATGTTGTTATGTATTATAAATAATTACCATTAAGACACTATAATTATCAATCAACATAGTTTTATTTTATGTATTATTATGTAATAAATCATGTGTTAATGTGAAATAAAGATAACAGTAGTTACAATCAAAGAGATAATGATGGACCATGAGTTATGAAGATTGACTCTATACAAAAATCAATAAATTCAAGGTTCTACCGTGTATATTAAATGAAAAATTACACTTCTCGGATTCCATAAAGGATTGACCACATCTTATTGTTATTGAATTCACATTATAATCAAGGGACCATATATTATGAAGTATTGACCATACATTATGAGTTTCAACCAAATTTAATGGACCTAAAAATATGTGGATCAACCATGTTACTCAAATACACTCCAACACCATATCATTTTTCTAACATATTTCGGTGTTTATAAATATTATTATGTATATTTTTTTGGATAAAAACTTTAACGATGTTTTTTGTATTTATTTTTGATGATTTCATTACATCATAAATTTATATAAATTAAATAAAAAATTAATATGGGAGATTTAATATATTATTTATTAAACCTAATTCCAAAGTGTAAATATGATTATACTAAATTGGACGATAATTTTTTTAATTTTTTAAAATAATAATTTATATTTTAATTTTTTAAGTATTTCATTGAAATATAAAATATATATATGATAATAATATTAAATCTATTTGGTAGATAAATAAATGGAAATATTTTTGGAGATTAATGTGTTAAAAATTATTTATCTTATAATATTTTTTCTTTAAAACATTGAATTATAAAATTACTATTTTATTTTCATAAAGGGTTTTTATTTGAAGAATTATATTTAATTTTAAGAAGAATATTGGAATTTGTTTTAATGATAAAAATATAAGAATTAGATCATGCTAAAATAATTATATTAATATAAATTATGATTAATTATAGAACAACATGTGTCCATACTTTCACATATTTTTAACCATTGTATGCAGGTATTGTGATTAGGAAACACCCACACAATGAGAAATAATGGGAGAAAGATGAACTCTAGTGAATTATCATGAAATAATTATCAATACATATATTGATAAACATAATATTATTTATACACAATTGATATTTCTTTATCTATTATTTCATTTATACAATGATGGGGAAAATTCAACAATTAATTGGTTGATCATGAAGTTATCAAATATCAATGAGCTACATATAATTCCACATTTTATACTGTGTCGTGGTAATTTTTTTTATTTTAACCATGTCATATTTTCATTCATTTTTTCATTATTTTATGAATTTTTTGTATATTTTCCCATGAAAAAAGAATGTCTAGTATTGGGTTTTCTACCAAAAATGATCATGGTTTTTATGTTGTAACTCTAAAATAAAATTCATCCAATATTATGTTGTGAAACCTATATAAATTTTGTTATAATGGGTTCCTATGTTTATATTCAAGGTTAGGATATATATATATATATGTTATTACACAATGAAAAATTAGGTTTCATAGTGGTTACTAATAATATCACAATGTAGAAAAGATTAATGGGTAGAGTATGATCTTTGTGATCTGAACTAATATAAAAATAAAATGATGATTCATTATTTAAACTATATTATATTCTAGAAAATTAATTTCAATATATTTTGATAAAATAATAAACATTGATACATTATTTTATTTAAATGTTTTTAAGGTATATTAGCCCATCATAGTCCATTATTTTCATCAGTTTGGACCAAATATTCTTATGTGGTTTTCATAATATAGTTACATAAATTGATATGATCCAATTTAATGGATATGATATATGGGTAATATTTCATAATTTAGTATTGTGAATGTATCAATTTGTTTTAATTTTTAAAATGAAAAAAATATACACAACATGATTAAGTTATGTTTATTTATTAAAAGTATATATCATTACAATGTACCACTCATTACTTTATTCTATGGTGGTAAGATAGTGATTTATTTATTTTTGAAATACCTAGTAGATGATATGAATTAGTTTTATAAATTAAAAATAAAATTTAGAATTAATAAATATTAATAAAAAATGATCTATAGTTAAGATAGTATTTTGATCCATGGGTTAAATGATGGAAAAATTAATATAGGGTATTAAATTTTGATTTTAGATTTTATGGATTCTTAAATTTGGGTTCCAAACCCTGGACTACAAAAATGTAATCACTATTATTTCAATTAGATAATGTACTAAGTGAATGAATCTAATCAATGATTTATTATTTTGGAAGTATCATATTTTTACATTTTAATGCTATATCCTTATAATGTTAACATTTTTCTGAGTTTAGATTTAACCCCTAATAATGGATTTCATGTAAATAAATATATCAATTTTGAATGATTGATAAACCTGGATGTTTCATTTATTCGTATAATAGAAATTTTTGTCATTGAAAAAAACATTTTGAAATTTGATAATCAAACAAATCTTGACAGTATTTAGATATATGAAATTATTTTCCCCATGATTTATATTAAATAAATCAATGTATCCCTATAACTCCAAATAAATGAATAAAAATTATTTAAGAGTATTTTATATTACTTTAATGATTAAAAATATTCTTTCCATATTTATCACATCAGGTTCTAACATAACCATATCACAATTCCAAATATAAATAACATTGGACAAATAGACGTGCAATTTTGATATGTAAAAAATTGTATGATATATTTTATATCATTATTGAAAAAAAACTATTTAAATAATTTATTATTCTATTTTTTTATTAAAAGAATAATTGATATAGCATTGAATTAATAGTGCTTGGTTTCATAACATTTTTTTCCCACAATATGGAGGCACTTAAATGATATATGATCATTAAAATAAAATATCATGTTTTATTATTAATTATTGACAGTATAATTTTATTTAATATGTTATGAAACAAATTTTTATAGTAATAATTTAAAATCTTCTATTATCGCTTTTATTAAAACAGGGCTAATAATTTTTTTTCACCTAATCTAACATAATTATAAAAGTAAAAATGAACATATAATTCATAAAATAGGAATTTTTATATTAACGATTGAAAAAAATAATAAAAAAACATCACTAATGATAAATAATATTCTATATATTTTATGATTTCAAGAACACATGCTGAAGGAATATATTCTAAAATTTGGATATCTTGTCTCATTTTTTCATCTGTCTGAAGGTGGTAAGGAATACTGATCCAAAAAGTACCCCAATATAATTCTTTAGTTAAATAAAAAAATTGGAGTCAAATTATATATCTCTATATTATAAAATATACGAAAAAAACTTTGAATTTTTTTATATATTTTATATAATTATTACTAATATAATTAAATAAAAATTTTCATAGAATAGGTAACAAATATATTGATTTCATGAATTGATCCACAACCACTAAATCTCTATAATGATTTTTTATCCTAAAAACCCAATAATAAAATCCATGTAAATATCACCCACATTTCTTATCTAATTAATTAATAGATTATATAAACCCACTAGTCATGATTGTTACACTATTATGTCTTGAAAATCTAAGAATATGAAAACAATTTCCACATGTCCCTTTTTACTCCAAAACCTATTGAATTAGTTTGTAATATCATAATATATATTGGTACATATAACATACACTTACATATATGAATATTTAATAGTAAAAAATAATTAATTCAATACCATTATAGGATACATAATCCATCCATTAATATAAGGCCATGAATTTGTTGAAATGACTCGTCCAACGGTAGTCATCCTTACATATAAAGAATCCATCAATCATTTAAATTAATTATTTTATAACTGATTATCATAAACAAGTTCCATAAATATGTATTTTACATTAAATTTATATATAAATACACCACACATGATATTATTTACATCAGGTGAAACTCTTAAATAACACCACAAACTTCCATTATACTATAGATTCATTCATTATTAGAGTTGGAGTATTCTTACTCAAATCATATTATATTGAATTCACATTACCTAGTGAAACATCCTTGGTAAATAAAGAATATGAAAATTTTATTTTTAATAATATTATGGAATTAAATATTAATTTTACATTAAAGGGGATTATATGTTCGATGGCGTATTTTCTACGCTACAATGGGTTTCTTGGAAATCTTATGTTGCACACAACGTTGAGTAATACTAAAAAATAACAATATAATATTATTATTTTAAATGGTAGTTAATGAATAGCCGTTATTTTGGAAAAATGAATATAACTAAATAAAATATGATTACCCATGTTTGTTTATTTATTTTTCATTTATCAAATAAATGTTAAATGCTTAAAATGTGAATGAATCCAATTTTAAGCATAAATACTCAAATATTCTTTAAAATGTCTATTTTCCACATTTTGATGGTGATCCCTTTTTAATTATCCTTTTTTTCACTAATATATGTTCCATTAGACAAAATAAACTCATTCTTTAGAAGCAGGACATCAAATCTTACACTGAGTAAAATTTTATTTTTTTGATAATGTTCATTTTTTAATGAATTGTTAAAATACTACATTTTAATTCAAAATTGACTTTTAATATATTTTATTCTTATGATTAGATTATATTTTTAATTTGATTTAAATTATAATTAGATTATATTTTTACTATTTAATATAATTTTTGTCATTGGATGTAATTTCACGTTGAAATTTGGAATAAACAAATTTCAATCATTTTATAGTTATTTTTTCTTAAAAACAAGCTTTAACATTTTGAGAATGAGAATTACATTTAAATTATTTAATGAATCTTCGATGTTTTGAAATTGAATAAATATAAATCATTTTTGGATTTAGAATATAATATTTAACATAGGATTAATTGTTGGTATTTTTATGAAAACCTTCAATTTTTGATGAATAGTCAAAATACAACTTAGTGGTTAAAATATAAATTTTTTAATATGAAATTTTACTGCATATATTAATTTAATTTTAGAAATAAGAAATAAATGGTTGTTATAATTAAGTAAAATGTTATTCAATGGGATGAAAATAATTTTTTTAATAGTAACTTTTGATTTTAATTTATTAGTATAAAAGGTAAATAGGGTAATTCAAGGTAAAAAATAATATTATAATAATATAAAATTACCTTAAAAATTTTCCCAACCTTATTAGATGAGCCATGGATGACCAATAAAATCTTTGGGTGAAGATTTTGTCCTATTAATTTCACTTGGGTAATATAATTACATTAATAACTTTGTATTTAATGTAAAAATAAAAATACCATAAACATGTATTTTTCTCTTAAAAAATTTTATTGTTGGGTTATATAATTGATATGTTTGACTATAAATACAAATTAGGAATATAAAAATATTTCTTAAAACATTATATTTTATTTATAATTTTTAGACATAAAATAGATAAATTTATTTATGATATAGTGATGATGCAATGACTACCTCAATAATGATCTTTTTAAATAAATGAGATAATAAATGTTAAAATAAATTTATTTTGCTGTTTTCATTCACGAATTTTAGGGATGATAATGAATTTAAATATTTAAATTATTCTAGGTTTTTTGAATGTCAAGTTATTATAGATTTTTTTAAAGGCATTATATGAATTGAATTTAAATTGACCCAAACAAGTTTTTAAATCAATCAATATTTAAATAAATGATATAATAATCCTAAAAATTTAAGATTCTACCAAATTTCAAATATATGGTTGATAATATCATTAATTAACCACTTTTAGTTCAATTTACATTTTAGGGTAATTATATTAAACATAAAGTATGAATATATAAGAGAACAAGGTAAAATATTAATAAGATAAAAAGGGATAGATAAAATAGCTAAGGTTTAAAAATTACCCAAAACCTATAAAATTATTATTGGATGATAATATTTCAACTTATATGCACCTTATATTAGAATTTATTACATATTGGTCTTTTGTAAAAAGAAATTAATTTTATAATAAAATAATATTTACAAACATTCCTAAACAGCCCGTCCTCCCACTTATAAAATGACAACACATCTAACCCATTAATAATACTTCAAAAGCCACATGGATCATCAAAAATCACCCCAAATAAGCTCTCATGATCCCTCTCTTCCACATAGAAGCATTATCTTAGGCAGAGGGAACTTCAATAAATTCCTTTGGTGAAAACCAATGGGAGTTACCCGATTATACGGTAACGTCTCCCCTCATGATATCTTCTTTTATATTACTTCCTCACTACCTATGTTCTTTTTATTATTTCATAAATAAAAACAGAATTATACTCAATATACTAGCTTTTTTTTTTGATAAATACTCATTCCACACTTACACACACATTCATCTAATGGGTATATAACTTAATTTTTCTGTCGACAACGTACTAGTGACTCACGAAATGATGATTATTTAATATTCCCCTACCAAAAATTATGGTGACCATTTTTATGGAATTATAATTATATATGATATTTATTTTCCTTATTTTATCTCTATACATAGGTAAATTTTTTTATAACATACCTTTATTCTTTTCGTGTTGTATATATACAATAATTTATTTTAAGAAAGTGATGTCAACCACCCTCTCAAAGTGATATGACTCGTTCATACTATGCTTAGAACGTATAATGGATGATGCTAATTATGTTATGTAATGAATATAACATATCATATTATACTAGAAGAATAATATACCAATCAATAATTTTGTTTTCCATACATTTAAAATCAAATAAAGGAAATGGGAGTAGCATTCATGCGTACGTAAGTTTTACTGTATCCATGAACAGTGCATTTCATTTTAATATATCCAAATGATATTGAATAATATAAATACATATATACCGGATATATATTATATATATGATATATAAATAATGAAAATAAATCTATAGATAATTTAATTTCGACCACATAGACAATTTATAATTATAAATGTGTCATTTTTGACTCATGATTCAAACATTGACAAAATGTTACGATATGAACTCAAATAAGTAACTACTTGTTATATAAAGGTGATAATTTTCATAACAAAATATTAAAATCTAAAAAATTTCATAATCATGTATAAATTAACGTATGATTATTATTTGAGAAATTAAAGAACTAACAGGTCAATTCAGACAAGTGGTATGGAAATTAGTCTCATTAACTTTTCATTGAGGCACGTTTTGATAATATACACATAATTATTTTATAAATTATATAATAATAGCCTTTGAATTTTAATTTTATTTAAACTAAATAATTTTTCTATTATGTTTCTTACTAAATATAAAAAGAAATTTTTATATCGTTTGTAGTGATAATGACCTCTCCACCAGCATAATCAATATTTAGATTCCACTATAAAACATAATGTTTTTAAAATGAAAAGAAATACTTTTTTTCATTTTAGGTCATTATGGTATTGAAGAAATATTTTGAAATAGTTTTTTTTCAATATCTTGAAATGATTTCATGTGATAGAAAATGAAATGTTATAAGTGAAATACAATATTTTATGTGTTATGTTATTAAAATTGTACATGGAAATTTGATGATTGGTTACATGATAAAACAAATGATGGGTGGTGTTATGATAAACTAGGATTGTTGGATACATAATAACCTCCAATGCATTCGGTATGGTAGTCAGCCATATGGCTAATCCATTTAGTGATATGTGCGGAAGTCGATCATATGGTTATTTCCCAAGGATCGAATAAGAACTGGGAAGGGGGGTTGAATCTGTTTCTTATCATTTTATATGTTTCAAAACATTAATAAACTTAACCCTTGCATATTGTTATGATTTATTTACTTATCAACCTTTAACAATAAACTCAATCATTCAAGAATGGTAAATAAAGAAAGGCACACAAGATTTACCGGGTTCGGCCAAAGTAAGAGAACCTACATCCTTTCCATAGCAACTCCCAGGGGTCTATAGAAATACACTACAATTCATAAGTGAATACAACTTGTGTCCACTCCTGTAGGAAAAATTATATATCATGATAAAAAATATTATACTGACTCAGGTCAGTTTATAATGATTCCTTAATGAAAAAATGAGCCAAACACAGGAATAAAAACTATGTTAAGCTGCTCCACAAACGTTCACTCTGAATCCTCAATCCAATTTTTTGAATCCGATTTTCGGAAAATGGTCATCTCATAAAGATAAGATGATTATGATTCTCTTCTTCTCAAACACTCAAGGAATCTTCTTCGTGATGGTAGGAATTTTTCACTATGAATTCTTCAGAGCTCCAAATTTTCCGTGTGTGTAAAAGTTTCAAGTGAGTGAATGATATACGAACATATTTATTTGCACCTCAGAAGACAGAGGTGAGAATCTTGAAAATCTTTCCCACTTCCAAAAATCTCAAAAACTCTACAAATATCTCGCATTGAATCTTCAATCTTTGACTTCTTCAAATCTCCTTAAATTTCTCCAAGATTTATGCAACGATAAAATTACGTTTTTCTTGAACACTTCATATCATCCTCATAATGATGATGCTTAATATTGGATTCCGAATTTCTATCTCAGAAGGTAGACTCCTACTTTCTGGATCAAGACGTAGACTCCGAATTTCTAGCTCAGGAAGCAGATTGTGAATTTTTTGCTCATGAAGCAGACTCTGAATTTCTGGCTCAGGAAATAGAATCCAAATTTCTGGTTCTGGAAGTAGACTCCGAATTTCTGGTTTATGAAGAAGACTCCAAATTTCGGGTTCAAGAGTTAGACTCTGAATTTCTGGTTCATGAAGTAGACTCCGAATTTTTGGTTTAGGAGGTAGACTCTGAATTTCTTTCATAGGAAGTAGACTCTGAATTTTTGATTCATTAAGTAGACTTTAAATTTCATGATCAGGAAGTAGGCTCTGAATTTCTAGAATAGGATGTGGAATCTGAATTTCTGGTTTATGAAGAAGAATCTAAATTTTTGTTTTAGGATGTAGACTTTGAATTTCTAGATCATGATGTGGACTCCGAATTTTTTCCTTAAGAAGTAGACTCCGAATTTTTGGTTCATGAAGTAGACTCCGAATTTCTGGTTCAAGAGGTAGACTCCAAATTTCGGGATCAAGACGTTGACTCTGAATTTCCGATTCATGAAGTAGACTCTGAATTTCATGCTCAGGAAGTAGACTCTAAATTTATGGTCAAAGAAGTAGACTCCGAATTTCTGTTTCATTAACTAGATGTCGAATTTCTGGTTCAGTAGGTAGACTCTGAATTTATGGTTTATGAAGTAGACTTTGAATTTCTGGCTCAGGAAGTAGACCCCAATTTTTTGTCTCAGGAAGTAGACTATAAATTTCTCGTTCAGGAAGTAGACTCAATTTTTTTTTTTTCAGGAAACAGGTTCAAGAAATATGTCCAAGAAAACTGGTTCAAGAAAAACTGGTTCAGGAAAAATGGTTCAGGAAAACTGGTTTAGGAAAAATGCTTCCGAATTTTATTTGAATTTTTCTAAGTAAAAAACATCAATCTTATACACCATTTCTTCAATAACTTTAATCATGAAACATTTCATGATTTTTGAGAACATTAAGTTCAAAAAATCATCGTCTCTTTATGTTTAGAAAAATTGAGACAATTTCTTGTCTTCTAACTTCTTATTCTTCAACATATTCTTATTTAAGGAAATATTCAGTAACCATAAAATTTGACTTTCTGTAACTCGTAAACATTCTTCAGCAAAAATATTAGTTGTCAAAAAATACAAAACTTTGTTAAACAAAACATCTCAGAGGTTCTTCAATCTTCCCCTTTGGATTTTTTGGCATCCCTTGTTTAAAAGTTTTCACCTCTCAAAAAATATACATCTCATGTTCTTTAATTTTACCAAAACATAGCCTTTCTCAAAAAGAGAGTCCTGACACCACACTACTGGATTATGTAATATTTTTGAATGATTTCCATACCTCGATGAAAAGAAAATTTTGCAGACATTTAAGATAAAATTCACTTTACTCAAACTCCACCTCAACTTTTATCTTTCTCTTTCTCACATTTATTTCCCCCTCTCATTTTTTTTTCTTTTCCTCTCTCATTTTTATTTCTCTCACTCACCAATTATATGATAACCAGAACATTAGATTCACAAAATTAAACATACTCTCTCCCATTTTCAACAAAATTTAACGAATTGTGGGTGAAATTTCTTATGAAATTTAGGATGTCTTGGGAGGAGGTTGAACATGGAGTTTCAGCCTCCGTTCAACAAACATTTCTTTTAACATTGCTTTTGTGAAAATATTAGCAATCTGATACTTTGTTGAAATATATTCCATCAAGACTTCTTCAGCAGCAACTTCCTCTTTTAAAAAGTGATACTTTATATCAATATGCATTGATTTTGAATGTTGAACAAGATTATTGGAATGATCAATGGCACTTTGATTATCAAAGAAGATTTTCAAAGGATTAGATTATTTCACTTTCAAATCTTCCAGCAAAACTTTCATCCACATCATTTGACTACAAGCCTGAGTAGCTGTAACATATTTAGATTCATCTATAGTTAATTTTAATGATCTTTGTTTCTGGTTGTACCAAATCACATAGAATTCCCCAAAGAAAAAAGTTCCTCCTAATGATGATTTTCTATCATTACAATCACCAGCCTAATTAGAATTAGTATAACCATGAAACTTCTTCTCATAGATTCTCTTGGATAACAACCCATGTGATGTTGTTTCTTTAACATATCTCATAATCCTCTTAACTTCCAACATATTTGATTCTTTTGGATTACTATGATATCAGGAACAGAGAGTCACAACAGACGAAATACCAGGACTTGAGGTTATAAGATAAAGAAGACTTCCTATTAACATTCTAACGTCTTCCTGATTCACACTATTCCCTAACTCATATTTTCTCAAATTTGTGCTCACTGAGATAGGGGTTGAAGCTTATTTTGATTCTTCCATCCCAAACTTCTTTAAAAATTCTTTGGCATAATTTTCTTGGGATAAGAAAATGTAGTTTTCTTATTATTGAACTTTTAATCCAAGGAGTAATGTTAATTCTCCCAACATTTGAATTTCATTATTTTTCTTCATATATTAAGAAAACATTACACAATCATTTTATTCATCTCTAGACATAATTATATCATCAACATAAATGATTAAAATTAATTATCCTCAATCAACATCATTAACATACAAGTTGTTGTCATCATTTCTTTAGAAAAGTTCATCTTTCTCAATGAATTGTCAAGCTTCGAATACCATGCTCATGGAGATTTTTTTAGCCCATATAAGGATTTGTTTAATTTTAAAACTTTCTTTTCATCCTCATAAAGTAAAAAACTACAATGTTGTTCAATGTAAACTTCTTCCTCAGTCTCACCATTTATGAAATATGACTTTACATCAATATGATAATCCTTGTAATTCCGATGAGCATCCACTGGGAGAAACATTCTAATAGTTTCCTGCATTTCAACAGGAGAAAAAGATTCATCCAAATCCACACCTTCCACTTGTGCATATCCTTTACAAACAATACTTTCATTGTTTCTTGTAACTTATCCATGCTCATTCAATTTATTTTTGTAAACCCACTTGGTTCCGACAAAATTTTTATTAGATGGCATTAGAACAAGTTCCAATGTTTAATTCTTCTCAAATTGATCCAATTCTTCATTCATAGCATCCACCAAATATTTATGTTGAATAGAATCTGAAACTGATTCTGGTTCAACATTTGAGATAAGAGAAGTAAGATTTTCCAATCATAACTTCCATCTTGTATGAACTTAATCCTTCTGATCCCGAATAATATATTCAAATTTAAAATGATTTTGCAGGGTAAGAAAACTCACATTACCTTTCCCAGAATCACTTTCTTCCCTATGTGACTCATCTGAGTCACTTTCACTATTTTGGGAATTCACTGATTTATCTTCCTCATTATTCTTAATAGATCTTGTAAAGGTACATGAATTTTCAATTACCTTTACATCATACGAGTCCACCAACTTCTATAACCATTTGTTCCCACATTTGTAACTTCATCCATTTGGTGAATAACCCATAAATATTCCTTCTTTATCTTTCTCTTCCAACCATCCGCAGTCCGGAGTATTGATTTTTAGGAAGCATGGACTTCAAAAAACATTTAACTAATTAAAAGAAAGTTTTTTTATACCACATCTCATAAAGAGTCATGTTGGTTTCCGGTCATAACAAGCATCTATTTTGAACATGCACAGTAGTGGTAACATCTTTTCTCCAAAATAATTTTGAATGTTTGCATTATGATAACATACTTCTTCTCATTTCCACCAAGCTTCTATTTTTCATTTCTTCTATTACATTTTGTGGTGGATTATAGGTTGAAATATACTGATGTTAGACACTCTACGTTCTCAGATACATTTCAAAAGAATTTTTTGTGAATTCGGTACCATTGTCTATTCTCAGCTTCTTTATGGAAGATCTCAATTCTTTCTCACCATCTTTTCTGAAGAATTTAAACATTTCAATATCCTCTGACTTATGTTTCATAAAAATTATGTTTGTCATCCTAGTTAAATCATCAATAAAAGTGATAAAGTATAAATATCCATTTGTTGATTGATGTCTCATTAGCCCACACAGATCAGAATGAATAAAATCAAGGGGTTTTTTAGATTGAATCTCAACTATTTTATGACTTTTTTTAGTCATATTTATTTTATGTCAAGTAATAGAAACATCTTGATCTCTTCTTCTTAGTTCTAGAAAATTCTGAACAACATATTCTTTAGAAATCTTTCTCATGTTCTTCTACCCAGGGTGGCCATGTCATCGGTTCCAGAACTTGTTTTCATCTTTAGCACTCAAATATAAAGAGTTATAAGATTCTCCAATTTGAGAGATATTACCACTAGTTCATTATCCTTTTCTAATCCCTTTTACATTTTCCATACTTTTGATGATACAAGAATTGTTTTTGAAGAAAATTTCATTTCCATCATCACAAATATGATTTACACTATGTTATGTTTTATTCCATCAACAAGAAAAACGTCCCTAGACATCAATTTCTCTGATTCAATCTCTATCGTTCTGATTCCCTTAATTTTTAAGGAACTATTATTGCCAAAAGTAACCACTCCTCCATCAGGACATTCATCATGTTCCATGATTTATATATCACCTATGATGTGTGAAGAACAACCACTATCAATTATCCATGCTTTGTTACTATTACATGATTTCAATGTTGTCTCAATAATAATAGCTCTTTCATCAACCTCTTTATTTTTAGATTTCATTTATTTCTTATCATAAAAAACTTGTTCTAGAAGAAATTTCATACATAGGTTGACATGATGAACAGACTGATCACATATTCTATAAACTTCTTCAAAAAATTCAAATTTATTCTTTTTGGAATGGTTCTAACATCTTGACAATTCACCTTTTCATCATTCTCTGAGTATGGAAAGTTACTCATTCTTCCACTTTTCAGAAACCTACATCTAGGTAGAGATAAAATTTTCCAACAATTATAAGCTTTATGCCCATATGTTCCATAGCAATATCAATTACCCTCAAATATTGGTTTTCTATTCAATAATGATCTTTCTCTATAAAAACATTGTTATGGTTGATAACTTCTTTCAACTCTAGAACACTCAGGATGTAGTCCATGTCTTCTTTTGAGTGAGTTTTCTAATTTTGTTGGATTGATAGGTTTATCACATCCTTTCTCCACCCAATATTTAATAACAATTTTCCATATACTAAAATGTTAGAAGAATGAGATACAAAATTATTTTTGGTAAGAGAAGATTTCACATGATTCTCATAATAAGTTTTCACAGTATTTTTAGAGGTCTCAGCTTTTAATTATATAGCTTCGTTGATATTTTCATTCATCTTCCTTAGGGTATTTTCGGACCCAAGGAGTTTTGATTTCACCTTTTTTACATCTTCTTCAATAGCTACCAACTTCTTGATAAGTTCATCAATCATCATTCCCTGTTCAACAATTCAATGACTGTATCATAAAATTCCTTGAATGTATTCATCTTCCTTCTTGGTGACATATTTACTTCCATCCTGATCTTCTCCATGATTTTTCTTCATTACACAAATTTATTTCTTGATATATTTGTTTTTCTGAATACATGCGAGATATTTAGATCTTAGCTAATATTATCTATAAGATTCTGGAACACCTTCTTCACTCTCTGAGGAAACATTTATTTTCTCAACTTTTTCAATGAATGTTCTGAAACTGTCTTCACATTCATCTTCCATGGAATCATTTTCAGATGATTCAGATTCAACCTTATATCTGAACATACATCTTTTCCTTCCGGAAAACCTATTCTTGAATTTTTTTGAAGTCGTATCTTTTTTTTCATTCGTGTTATACTTTTTCCATCGAGGATTCTAATCAGAAATATCTTGATATTCTACAACTTTCTTCTAAGAGAAATTCATATCAAAGTGTCTGATTCCTCCACAGTCAAAATATTTGAGAGGATGTTTCCCTCCATAGTTTCCTCTTCCACTTAGATAGTTCTTGGATATTAGAGACATGATTTTTTCATTCCACTCTTCATCTTCCTTATCATCAGACTCACAAAGATCATATTTATCATCATCTTGGATTTTCAACTTTCGCGTATCTTCAAAATACATTTCATATTTTATATTATTCTTAAAGATTGGAGGTTTTCTCAATTCATAAGAAACAATAATGTTATGCAGATCATTAATAGATAAATAATCCTTATATTCTAAAGCTGAAATTTTGGAATCAAACCAATCTGGAAAGTTTCTCATAAGTTTCTTCACAATTGTAGAATCTCCCAAGTCTTCTCTGACTCCTCGGATCTTTCACACAATATAAATAACTTTGGTGAATTATTCATCAATTGTTTCATCGTCTCTCATCCGGATGTCTTCAAACTTTCTATGCCCGATTTTTAGCATGGCCTACTTGACTTGTGTATTTCCTTCGAATACACATTCCAGCTTATCCCACATGCTTTTTGATGTTATGAGACCCATAACCTTGTGATAAACATTTTTTGATAAGACATAAGAATTTCATTTCTAGCCTTTCTATCAACTTCTATGTTTCTATTATTAGCAAACGTCCTAGGAGCATTTTTCTCAATAGGTTGAAAGCCAATAGTAGCAGCATCAAAAGCTTCGAGTTAAAGAGACTGGATATAAGGAATCATTATATTTTTTCATCAATAATAATTCTTTCCATCAAATGAAGGAATTCCTCAACTATTGACAGAACTGATATTCTCCATGATAAGGATTTAAAAAGCGAACCTGGCTCTGATACCACATGATGTTCCAAGGATCAAATAAAAACTAATAAGGGGTTTGAATCAGTTGATTGACTTATGATAAGTTTAAAAACATTATGAAAAGTAACCCTTCAAATTTGTTAAGATTTATTTCCTTATCAACCATTAGCATGAAAATCGAGCAAGCAAGAAAAGGAAATCCAGAAAGGCACACAATATTTACAATGTTTGGCCTCAATAAAAGATCCAATGTTCTTTCCATTGATACTCTCATGGGTCTATGGAAATCCACTATAAGGAATAAGTGAATAAAACTTGTGTCAAGTCCCATTGGACACCTTCTATATCTCGATAAGAAATATTATACTAGCTCCCATCAGTTTACAATGTTTCCTTTAAGAAAAAATTATCTCATCATTGGAATAAGAACATTGTTAAGCTGCTCCACAAATGGTCACTCAGAATCATCAATCCAATTTCTTGAATCCTATTTTCTGAAACCAATCTTCCCAGCTAGATAATATGACTCTGATTCTCTTCTTCTCAAACACTCAAGGAAACTTCTTCAAGATGGTAGTAATTTTTCATTAATAATTATCCACTACTCTGCCTTTTCCATATATGTAAATGTTCCCAATGAGAGAATGATCTGAGCACATATTTATAGGAAACTCAGAAAACAATGGCAGGAATCTTGAATTTCTTTCCCACTTCATTAAATCTCAAAAACTCCGTAACTCTCTCACATTTAATATTCAATCATTGACTTCATCAGATCTCGATAAATTTTCTTGATATTTATGCAATGTTGAAATTCATGTTTTCATGAACACTTCATATCATCCTCAGAATGATAAGGTTTGATATAGGAATACGAATTTCTGGCTCAGAAGGTGGACTCCAACTTTAAGGATTAGGAAGTAGACTTTGAATTTCTGGATCAGGAAGTAGACTACAAATTTCTAGCTCAAGATGTAGACTCTGAATTTGTGGCTCAGGAAGTGGAAACCAAATTTTAGCCTCAGGAAGAAGACTCTGAAATTCTAGTTCATGAAGTAGACTCGTAATTTCTGGTTCTGGAGGTAGACTTTGAATTTCTGGTTCATGATGTAGACTGTGAATTTCTGGTTCAGGATGTAGACTCTATATTTCTGGTTTAGGAAGTAGACTCTGAATTTCTATTTCATGAAGTAGACTCCAAATTTATATCTCATTAAGTAGACTCTGAATTTCTGGCTCAGTAAGTAGACTTCATATTTCTGGTTCTTAAAGTAGACTCCGAATTTCTAGTTTACGAGGTAGACTCTGAGTTTCTGGTTCATTAAGTAGACTCTGATTTTCTGGCTCAGGATGTAGACTCCGAATTTCGAGTTCATGATGTAGACTCTGAATTTCTAGTTAATGAGGTAGACTCCAAATTTCTATCTCAGGAAGTAGACTCTGAATTTCTGAATCATGAAGTACACTACGAATTTCTAGCTTAGGATGTAGACTCATAATTTTTGGCTAAGGAAGATGACTCTAAATTTGTAGCTCAGGAAGTAGAATCCAAAATTCTGTTTTAGTAGGTAGACTCTGAATTTCTGGTTCATGAAGTAGAATCCGAATTTCTAGCTCGAGAAGTAGACTCCAAAATTCTAGCTCAGGAAGTAGACACCGAATTTTTGGTTCAGGATGTAGACTCTAGAAATTGGTTTAGAGAACAGGTTTAGGAAATAGGTTCAGGAAAACTGATTAAGGAAAAACTAGTACAAGAAAACTAGTTCATGAAAACTGGTTCTGAATTTTCTCAGAATTTTTCCAAGTGGAAAACATCAATCCTCTTCACTATATCTGCAAAAAAGTTTATCATGCATCTTTACATGATTTATGAGATATTTAAGATCATAAAAGCATCATGTGATTATATTTATAAAATTGAGACACTTTCTTAACGTCTAACTTTTTATTCTTCAACATAATCTTCTTTAAGAAAAATCTTAAGCAACCAGCAACTTCGACATTCTGTAACTCAAAAAAAATCTTTCAAGAAAAACATTAGTTTTCAAAATTTACAAAACTTTTTCAATCAAAACACCACAAAGATTCTTCAATGATTATGTCCCAAGATATATTTATATGTAATTTCTGTTTTCAATGGGATTTATGGGAATCTTTTGAATATAAAAGGGTTAACAATGAGATTTTATTCCATAGAGAGTACATACTACTTTATAAAGGTGCAAATTATTACTTATGATAATGTATTCCTGGTTTACTTATTTTGAAAAACTAACAGTTATCCAACTTTGTGTATCCCTTGCTGAGATATTTATGTTGAACCCATGTTTTTGAAATTTTTTTCACAGAACATAATAGATAATAATGACAATGATGGATCAAGGAAATTTATAATGATTAAACCATGGAACTAAACATGTGTAATTTCTTTTATGAGTTTTTATTTTATAAAAAAATAGATACTGAGCAGAATTTTTGACATGTAGTATTAAATTTTTTACATATATGATATATCCTAATTCTCTGATGCTCTAAACCAAAAAATATCCTCAATGTGAATTACTAAATTATTTCAATATTATGTATTGTTTATGGAAGAGGCCTTATAGTTGTTATCAGAGATCAGTTTAGATAACTTTACAGTTTAGAGTGTTTTTTATATATATGTAACATAACCGTAATGGTTAGAATATTAGAAAGAGTCAATGTTATTTTCAATAAATTTAATAAGTTTAAGATAACATGAATAAGTCTATATTAGTATTTAATCTCCTTAAAAGATATTTTATAATGATTTTAAAGATATACTCAAAATGGTATTTTGGTTTTAGTAAATTGATGTATCTAGCAGGCACCAAAGTAATAATGGATTTGACAAAAACTGTGATTTTTTTTTGAATAAGAAACCGAATGAAGTGAGATATGAAATGATAAAACTTTTGGTTATTCTCAAAGAACTATTTGGTGTCATTATTTACAACCTAAAACATGATGATTTTTATAATGCATCGTATATGCGATTAAAAAATCCCTACGGACGTTCAGGTTATAATCATAATGATATGTATATTCAAAAAACATTGTGTCAAGGATGTGGAAAGAAAAACCTAGGAAAATACCTCAATGGGATGGGATGATGTTTCAGATGTTGTAATGAAGGTTATAAAGCAATAACTATCCATGGAAAAAGGAAGCATCCATTTGACTATTGTAAAAAGAAAAAAATACTTTCTGTGGAATTATTTGAATGATTTAAATGTGGTGTGCATGGTCATTATACAAATTGATGTCCAATAAAAAAGGTTTGGGAATGGGATCTGCAAGACAGTAAAAATATATGTTTACCAATACCAAATTACAATCCAATCAAGGATGAGGAAATAGTAAATGACCATTTAATGGAAATAATTATTACAAAATTAGTTAGAAATGAATGGCTAATGGAGCATGAAGAACTTTGGATGAGTAAGATGTCTACATATATGGGATTCAAGTGTTATGGTATATTTTAGGATGATGAGATGCTTAAAAGTTTGAAGGATCTTTTGACGATGAGATTACATTGGAAGACTTTTTCTAGGTTGTTTTACCCTAATATTGGATATGTGAAAATGTTACCCAAGAAAAAATAATATTTTCTTGTGTGGATAAAATAATAACCTAATGGGTTCATGTGATCTTTGGGTTTTTAGGAAATTATCTGTCATTAGTTTTTGGGATGAAAAATATTAGTTCTGAAATAACCATTGATGTTAAAACATGTTATGTATATTTTTAAGTATTTCATTAATTTTTTTAATGTTATTATAATTAAATGGTTTTTCAAAAAGGACAACACGAATACCGTTTGACAACCCATAATGTCATAGAATTCTATGGGAATCGATCCCACTACCAAAGTGCGATTGAGATTTATTTCCAACCACTGGACTACATGAAGTCCCTCGTTAGCATGGATTATTCTTTTTATTTAAATTATTTTATTAAAAAAGAATAAGTTGATTTGGGATATTATGTTTTATAAAATGGATATCTTTAGTTTTAAAAAAATTATTGGGTGATTAAGTGGTAAAGGTTATTTTTGATGATGTTTTCTCTTCTGGGAATGTTATATGCCATAAGAAAATAGAATACATTAGGATTTCATTTCTGGAGTAATGGATGAAATTTTATTTTGGAATAATATATTGTTTCATGAACTTATTGTGATTCAGGTTATTTATGGAAATGAATATACTATCATTGAGAATATGTTACTTTGTAAATTACATTTCTGTGTGTGACTTTAAGAGTAACCGATGTAATTTGTAGGTAAATGATAATATTTTTTAGTAATATAATGTGATCAAATCCATATGAATTCTGGGATTCAATCTTACTTTGGATTATTTTGGGTAATATAATTTATATATTTGACAATTAATATTCCTTAAAAATCTAAAAATATTTCCTATATAATGGTATTTTATTTTATAATTTTTATACAAGAAATAACTAAATTTATTTATGACATAATGATGATGTAATGATTACATCATTAATGAATATTTCAAATAATTGAAATTATAAATGTTAAAATAAATTTATTTTGATACATTTTATGCCATCCAATAATTTTAGGGTTGATTATCAATTTTTTTCTTGGAATGATTGTAGTTTTTTCAGACGAATTAAGTTGTTATAGATTATTTAAATGTATTTATATGAATAGTATTCAAATTGACATGAACGAGTTTTTAAATCAATCAATATTTTATTAAATGATAGAATAAACAAAAAAATCAATGATTCGGCCAAAATACATAGATATGGTTGATAATGTCATTAATGACCTACTTGTGGTTAGATGTTCATTTTATGGTAATTATATTAACCATATACTATGAATATATAAGAAAAATGATATAAGTAAAATAATTTAACAAATCGTTAAATAAAATAGACAAGGATTGATAATTATCGAAAAGAAGTTAAATTATTATTGGATGATATTATTTCAACTTATATGCACCATATAGGTGAATTAGATATGTTTTTGACATTTTGAAACTGGAAATCCATTTATAATAAAATAATATTTTCAATATTTTATAAAGATCCCTTCCTCTCCCTTATAAGTGGTCGTCACCTCTATCCCATTACTCACACCTCTCAATCCCCTTATTTAATCCAAACTCTACCCAAATAAGCTCCAAAAATAAATATATCCCACCTAAGAAGCCTTAACATAGATAGAAAGAACTTAAATAAAACATTTTGATTCAAACCAAAGGGAGTTACCTGATTTGAAGGTAACATCTTATCTCATGTTCCGTTCTTTTATTTCACATATTCACTCTCTATGATAAGTTTATTCATTTTTTAAAAAACAAAAATGTTATCTTCAATATACTAGGTTCTTGTTTTGGGATGGATTGAATCTATAGTTATACACACCTCCATCAAATGGGTATAAAACATAATATTTCTGTGCATGGTGAACTATTTTTTAACAAAACATAGATCGTTCAATATTCTCATAACACCTCTTATAGAGGAAGTTATGATAGAAATATAATTATATATGATAGTTATAATATTAAATTTTTTAATTATTCATTAATTCTATTCTATAACATACAATTATTCTTTTCATTTTGTATATATACTATAATTTCATTTGAGGAAGTGTGGACTACCACACCCTCAAAGTGAAATGACGCGTTCATCCGTACATGGACCGTATAAAGGATAGTGTTAATGAAATTATGTACAAATATAAAATATGAAATTATACTTGAATAATAATTTACCAATGAATCTGTTTGTTTTCATTCCTTTTAAAATGAAAAAAATGAAATCGAAGTAGTTTTCATGCATATATATGGATTACCATCTCCATGAACGGTACATTTCATTTTCATATATCCAAATGATATAGACTATTATAAAATCATATATATAGGATATATATAATAAATATGATATATATATCAAGAGTCTCATTCAGAAGATAAATGTATTTCGACCACAAGGACAATATGTAATTATACAAATTTAATTATGGACTCAAGTTCAGAACATCGAAAAAATGATCAGATATTAACTCAAATAATTAACTAATTGTTACATAAAGTTAATAAGTGTTATATAAGCTATAATAAACATAGAAAATGTAATTAAGTAAGTAGAAAGTAACCTATTTTGATTATTCAAAAAATTAATAAACAAATGGGGAAGGTCGAACAAGAGGTAAGGGACTTCATCTCAATATTCATTCATTGAGCAAGTTTTTATAATATACTCCTCCTTCTATACAGTATATAATAAAACCCTTTGGAATTTAATTTCGTTAAAAGGAAATATTTTCTAAAATAATATTTTTACTAAATAAAAAAAAGGAATGTTTTTAATGTTTTTGGAAACAATGAGATCTCATTCACTGTAATCATTATTTGGATTCCTATATAAGACTATTTTTTTTAAGGAAAAGAAAAAAATTATTCCCTTTTTGGGTGTTTTTGTATTGAAAATTGTTTTTTAAATAGATTGATTTTTTCAATATCTTTATATTATTTCTATTAATTTCAATTGAAATGTTATTAGTGAAATTTAATAGTTTATGTAATATGATTTGATAATAGTACATGGAAATTTGACCGGTGGTTATGTTATAAGAAAAATGATGAGTGGTTCTGTGATAATCCAGTTAGGGTGGTTGTGTTATATCTTCCATTGCATTTTGTATTGAAGTTGGAAGTATGGATATTCCATTTAGTTATATGGGTGGAAGTCGATCGTATAGTTATTCCATTTACTTATGTTTATGTCCCTAGTTTCCTTTATATGTTTTTTGATATTTATATGTGGTTTATGGTAATATTTTGGTTATAAAAGGGTATGTAATGAGAATTTATTTTGTGAACATTATTTACTAATTCATAATGGTGAAAAGTATAACTTATGATAATTAATTCATGGATTAATTGTTGTTTTGAAAAAATAATAGTTTTCCTTCATTGTGTATCCCATACTGAGATTTTTATGCTCATACCATGTTTTTGAAATTTTTTTCACAGGACTTAATGTTGAATTGGGTCATGGTTGGGATCATGGAAAAGTCATGATGATTAAAAAGTGGAACTAAACATGTTTCTTTTCTTTTAAGAGTTTTTATTTTATTAAGAAAATGGATACTGAGTAGAAGTGTCTACATATAATATTAAAAATTTTATGTATATTTTATGAACTAATTTTATAATGGTCTAAACCATAAAATATATTCAATGTGATTTGTTATCTTAATTCAAGATTATGGTATGTTTTTGGTCTAGGCCATACACCATTTTTGAATATAACTTAACAGTCACATGATTTAATAGACTATACTCAAAAATTATATAATATATTGAGATCATTAAATTATAAAATATAATTTAATCTATTTTAATTCATATACACAATAAATGGATCCTATAAAATATACATCATTCATATATTAAAATCATAAAAAATTATATCTTTATCTTGATAATTCAAAGGTTAACACATCTCCTCTAACATGGATATCTACACTTGTGTAATATAATTTTTCTTACATACATCAAGAAACATCCCACGACATTTCCATATGTTTCATTGTATGCAAAATTGTGAATAATATAATCAAGATGAATAAAAAAGAGTGATAATGTAATCCTTTACGTAAATTCTTCAACAATTTCATAACACATTATATAGAAATCAAATTTCTATCCTCTATGATTTAGGGTTCTATATAAGAAGGTAATTTTGAAAATTATTATTTCAATCTTCAGTAATAATAAGATGAATGTTAAAACCAATATATAAACAAAATATTTCTATATATTTCAATAGGAATAAACATTTTCAACATCACATGATTAAGTTAAATTCATTTTTTTGAATGATATGTTAGATGATTGTTACGCATAGAATATAGAAGTATAATTATGATAGAATGATAAATAAATTATGATAATGTAAAAAATAAAAAATAATTAATATGTTCTTCATGTTATATAAATATTTTATCGACGTTATGAGAGAACATAAAAAAATACCACAAAAAATTTATCAAAATATTTACTCATTATATGAATGATTACTATATGTGTAATTTTAAATCATAAAATCATAAAAAAAATCATATCTTTATTAACATTATATTATAATCTTTTCAATAGATGATTCTGTTTTCCACAAATATGACATCCAAATTAAAGGTGATTCTGAAGAAACAATCTATATTCCTTTTTTATGAAACATATCATCAATTAAGGGTATGTGATATTTATTATTTACAAATAAAATGTTTAGCTTCTAATAATAATTATATAAATATAAAATATAATACACATTCTTTGTTAATAAAATTGATATATCCCAGTGGGTAAAACATTGAATAATTAATTAGTTATTCCATAACCCATCATGTTAAATTTCAATTAATGAAAACAAACCTTGTTTAATATGATAAAAATTCAAAGATATATGAATTAATCAATATACTATTTTATATAAAATTATATATACTTCCATTGAGATATTCTATGAAAAAACACTAAGTAAAACATCTAAATATCATACCACCACTAATGAATGTGAAAATAAATTCATTCCCACTATTAAAAAATGTAATACAACCATTAATTAAAACTATACTTATCAAACTACTCTATTTATTTTTCTTAATTACATTCATAAATATCCCTTTATTCCATTAATTTGTGAATAGTACCATTTATCAAAATAAATGTGATAACTGAATATATTAGTAGATATGAGACTTAAATTTACATAAAAATGAATAAAAATAATTTCAGCATATGGTTTCAGGTAAATAATTTAGAAGTACCCACATATTTATAAATTTACATTCATGAGTATGGTTCATAGACACATAAAACCTTTCTCAATACTTATACCTATAAGAGTACCAATTTTTCTAAAATACATCATAACATCTATTTGTAACACTAATTAATATACTAATAACAACTATATATGTGACTTAAATATTTTTTATAAAAAATATAAATACTAAAATAAATTTTTGAATTGGACCTAACAAAATAAAATTGTTTGCAGTCTCTACATTCCCTGTTATCTATTCGATTGAAATGCTCTTTACCAAAAAATTCTAAATCACTAAAAATTACTCTAATTATTTATTTCTCACCTTAACAAGTGTCTGTAATGGAGTATACTGAAATAACATATCCCAGATCATTGATATTTTTAGTTATTTGGATGACATATCTCTATTAATTCATTGTAGAATCCTAATATAATTATTTAGATGAATCAAAATCCATCATTATAATCACGACTATGGTGTGGATGGGAACATTTACATCATGATTCTTGATCATTTAAACTATACATATAACAATTAAAATTTAACCAAAAATAAATGACATTATATATCTATATATTTTCATTAAAATTACATTTTTTTTCTTTCATCTCCAGAGGAGACACATAATTTTCCATTTTTATAGGATTGAAAAATTTATTCCTGTCATAATTTATATATTAAATTCAAATTATTTAATAAATTTCTACCTTATTATTCATATAAAATAATGGTAATGGAGTGAGAGGACTAATGTTTTAGAATACATGGCATAATAAAAATATGTAGGGATACTACACCATTTTATAAAAATAATATATCATTAGCATAAATTATATCGATCTTAAAATACATCATGGGATATCCTAAGGATGTTCATATGAAAGGGGTGATTTACAAAGAAAAATACAAGAATAATAAAAGCATAAAATCATGTTGGGTATTATACATATGATTTAGAGGAACAACATGGTGACATATTAAATGTTATAATCATAATCATGGACATAGAAACATGATATTAAATGATAATATCAGGGAATCCAAGTAATGTGGAAACCACACAAAAAAATAATCAATATGCATAAGTTAAGTCAAAACAACGAGGAATCATAAAATTAGTTTCATAGGATAGAGAATAATTCAGCGTACACGGTATCACATTAGACAAAAACAAAAATAATGTATTGGAGGGATATATAATTGTATGACCATCCATCATATTTATATTTTTTAAATGCAATTTTTTCCACAAAGATCATAAAAATAAAATATTTAAACACATATAAACCCATGATTAAGTATTGAGGTTTACATATACATTAGTACCCATTAAATGAAGGATATATACAAATAAGTCAATACCCTTGAGTTGAATTTTAGATGTATATTCACATAAGATATATTCATTATAGAATATCACAATATAATTTTGGAAGCATTAAGGTGGTATTTAATGGTTCTTGAAAGGGATTAAAGAGACTAAATTACAGTGTCCCATTAAATTGAAA
This sequence comes from Viscum album, assembly GCA_963277665.1. Taxonomy (NCBI): domain Eukaryota; kingdom Viridiplantae; phylum Streptophyta; class Magnoliopsida; order Santalales; family Viscaceae; genus Viscum; species Viscum album. Next base: position 1,948,275,323 of record OY728163.1, read on the forward strand.
TAATAAGGATTGTAACATGATGGCTAAAATAAATTACAATATGAACCATTTTTAATAAAAACACTAAATAAAATGAAATTACATGAACAAATAGAAAGAGGAAGAGAATTCCTTAACTTGAGTGGGTACATCTATAACATTTCGGGGAGCTTCTTAAGATATTTAGATAACATTTTGAGCGATTTATACAATCATATAGATATAAACCTATTTTTTAACTGGGTTTTAGTTAAAAAAATAATGGGATGTTGGGTGGGAATTTATAGTGAAAGAGAGGGTAATTAATATATAATTATAAACAATGGTTTTGGAATCAATATAATAAATTAATAAATACCTTTAACCATCCCATGGTTGTCAGAAAATGTATTTACTAATGAAGTGTTCCTTCTAATTTTATATTCTATTAGGAAGAAACAAATTAAAATAATACCATTTATGATGATTCAGTGAGTCAAGTTCACAAATAATTGTATTTAAAAAAGTAAAATATAAGATAGGTTTTAGAAAAATCATTATATATTTTTAAAATTATTCAAATAACTTAAAAACACATTATTTTAAATGTGAAATATTTTAGTGGAATCCATTTATAATATGTAGTAATCCACTTGAATGATATTATGATGTACCGAGTCATAATTTATATTGATTTTTTAATTAATTTTTACAAAAAAAATTAGCTGTTTTATGAAATATAAATAATTTACTATTTTTTAGATAAACAAGAATATGTAAAAAATAATATTTTTTAAATAATAATTTTCTAAATAAAATAATTTACCCTTGGTATTAAAAATACCAATTTATTAGAAAATATGTGTTTTTAAAACACTAACAACATTAATACTCTTATAAAAATTAAATATCACTTCATCAAAATTTATTATAATTTATAATAATATATTTATTATTTTATAATAATATTTATTGAAAATAATTTTTTTAAAAAAATTAATTTTTTAAAAAACTGTGTTTTAATTGAAGCGCAATATTTTCAAAAAATCTAATTTTTTACCTCTATAAAAATAAATTTTTTATCACACTCAATATATAAAAGTATATATATTTTAATAAAAAATAGTTGAAATTTAAAATTATTTCATTAAAATGAATATATACAATTATAAACTACTTGGGTCATATTACATAACCCCATATTAGATCATCATATTCCCTAAGGGTATTATGTGCGATCATGGTATATTAATAGATTGGTTTAATAAAAATTGTTTTTCACATGATCTTGACAATCCTAAATTTTTTCAATGAATAGATATTTCTTAGCTTATATTATTTTAGTCCTAGATTGGTCTTCATCAAGTGAAATCCTACTAATTTTATATCACATAGAGGTTCTAATAATTGAGATTTATAGGGTATAATATTAAAAGTTGAGTCATTTTATTCCTTATTATATTTCAATAAGATGTTATTATAATCATTTATATATAATAATGATAATAGTTATTATATAATTACTATACAATTAGTGATTATGATGCATAAATCTATTTTAGTCCTAGTGGGAAATAACCCCTATATATTATAATTTTCCAAAATAATAAATGAAACATTTTTCTTCTGTATTCTATAACAACTTTTCATAATAATTAATTTTTTCAATCAGGAGGTAATTTCGTTTATCAATGATATGTCAATAAATTTTTCCCCATTCACGAAATCTTCCAAAATTATTTCATTTTTTAAACTAAAAAAGATGAGGGTACACTTGTTTCATCGCCTTATTTTGTTCCCATATTTCTTAATCAAAATTTTTTTCCTCCATAGTACACTGACATTATGATTTGTATTATTTCATAGAAAACTGACTTTATGATATATGATCTTAAATAGATTATCCTATAATGAATGATTTTTCTCTAATGGAACCACCTTTAGAATAATTACATGTGGGGGTGTAGTATATTACTTCTTAAAAAGTTTTTATGGAATATATCAGGTAATTTAGATAATTAATGATACATTTATAATCATTTTACGTAGATTTTAGGTGATTAAGGATCTAAAATGGGTCGATGTATCAAGGATAATGATTTTCCTTCTTCCAAAACTTCATGAATTTATTTCATTTTGATATAAAAAGTAACAACTAATTTTGGTCTTCAATATATAGGTATTGCTGATTATTGTATGCATATATTTTTATTTATTGTTATAAATGTTTTCTATAGTCCATAATAGTTTTATCTTTTTATGTCATCTTTGAGTTAAGATTTCTTCAAATAAGAATCATCGATCAAATTTTCTATGTTCATGGTGGAGTCTGAAACCTATTCCTATAGAAATATTCTTAATGGTAAATTTGAATTCATTATGGGATATTATTACAATATGAGAACTCTGCTTGGTGATGGAATTGAAACCAACATCCATTTAATTCAACTATATATTATATCATCATATCCTCTATAGTATTAAGGGTTATTTTAGATTAAACATCTATATAATAGTGATAGGTATTGTTTAAAATCACCTCTTTCTCTAAAACACATCGAAGGATTATCGAAAACATTGAGGCACTACACAAATATTGACCAGATACAATAGATAGTGTTACTCAATGTATTATTACCTATTAACATAAATAAATTATGATGATTGTAACACACCAAGTAAGTAATTAATAATAGATATTTTTATCTATGTCTATTAATGATTAAGATAGCATTTTAGAGGCTTAAAATGAAAATAAATACAATCCTATGCATGGAATAAACTAATATTCTTACAAGATTGTTTTACTGTCTTTTGATGGAAAACCCTTTTTAAATCAAACTTTTGACAATTTTATATTCTATATTTTTCAAAATAAACATATTCATAATGATTGGGACATTTAAATTTACATTGGATAAATTTTTGGTATTTTTCTGACAATGATCATTTTGTAATGAATAGTGAGAAATACTGCATTTTACATCAAAACTAATTTTTCATTTAATTTACATATATGGATAGATTAACATTTTAATTGGTATTAAAGTGTAATATGAATATATTTTTACCATTTAATCCAATGGTGGTCATTAGGATTAATTTCACTTTGGAATTGGGCAGAAACTAATGCCAATCTTTTCATAGATATTGTTTCAAAAAAACCCCCGCTATTTGTTTTGACAACGGAAATTATTTTTAAATCAATTATTGCAATTTATGTGTTTGGAATTTGGTAAAATGGATTACATATTTGGAATCATAAGGTCCAAATTATGTAATCAAGACTATTTTGTTTTTGGACATTATGAATAGTAACGATGGTAATTATCTTTAATTATCTTGATTAATGAGTAATCAGGTAGTTAAAGATAATAATATGATATCATAATAATACAAAAATACCACAAAATGTGTCATAAGGCTACTTGTTGTCTCATGGACGACCATGGTATGTCTTGTTCCAGACGTGGGGACCCCATGGAATCACTTTTGTGGAAAGTGACTTGTTATCTTGTTATTTTTTTTAAGAAAGTAAATATAACAAGAATGTATAACCTGATTAAAACATTTTTAATTTTGTCTACATAGATGATATTTTAGACTGTAAATAATCATTGGAAAGATAAAAATATTTCATATATCATAGTATTTTTTTCATAATTTTTAGACTTTAAATAAATTAAATTATTTAGGACATCATGGTGATGCAGCGATTACCTCATTAATAAAGGATTTAAATAAAATGAAATGATATTGTAAAACCTATGACCTACACATGTCCAAAACCTATTGGATGAGTGGATTTATAACCCTTATCACATTACCCTCGAATTATATCAATGTGGGACCTTTTTAATCCAAAAATCATTTTTAAATAAAGTAACATTTCTTTACTTTCCAAGAGTGCCCCTCCTCTCCTCTTATAAAAGGCCCCCACCTGTACCTCCTTAACCTCACTCCAAAAGCCTTTGTCTCAGCCAACCCCTTCCCATTTTGTCTCTACACATCCCTCTATTACTCATTGAAGCCTCATGTTGGGCAGAAGTCTTCCCAATGAAGCCTTTGAGCTCAAACGAAAGGGAGTTACCCGATTTTAAGGTAATGCCTTCACTTGAGTCCTTTTGTTTTATTTTGCTTCTCCTACCCCCTAAACTCTTTTAATTCACTGCTTTTGTAAAAAATACAGTATCTTCAATATACTAGGATGTTGTTATAAGAAGGATTCCAGCTACACATACACACACCTACATCTAATGGTTAAAGGACATATTGTTTTCGTGGATGGTGAATTTATGCCTCTCAAAACGATGATTGTTCAACATTATTTTAACACATTCAAAGGTGTTCATTAAGATTCCACTGTATTTATATATGATATATTATATGTTTATGTTTTCTTTATGCTTCTTTATTTTTCATTTTGGACATACCATTATGGTTTCCATTATGGGTAAATGTGATATCTTCATTTAAGGAAGTGCGGACTACCGCCCCCTCAAAGTGATTTGATTTGTTAAATACCATATGTGGGACGTATAAAGGATGGAGTTATGATATTATATATGATATTATAATGGAATTATAATATACCTTTATATCATTATGATTCCATTCTATAAAATACGAAATAGAAATGAAAGTAGCGTTCATGCGTACGTACGGATTACCGTCTCCATGAACGGTGCATTTCATTTCTTACCACTAAATGTTATATAATATTATAAATGCATGAATGTACTGGATATATATGATATCTATTATATCTAAATCATGAATACAATTCTGGATATAATAGATACATGAACAACTTGTAATTATAAAGGGTTTATTTTTGACTCAAGTTCCAATGATCTTTAAAACGACTGTTCTTAACATAAATAATTACATAGTGTTCATGACATAGAAATAAGTGATATAAAAGGAATAATGAACTTAAAAAAGGTTCTTAAGTAAGTATAAATTAAATCAAGTTTATTATTCAGGACATTAAAGAATGATCAAGTCAAGTCAGACCTGAGGTATGGGACTTCGTCTCAATCTTCTTTCATTGAGGCATATTTTTTTTATACACAACCTTATTTTATATGTTGTATAAACCCTTTTGACTTTTACATTTATTCAAAAGGAATATTTTTTTATACGAAGTGTTTACTAAACGACAGAAGGGAATGTTTTTGTCGTACATATGCGGTGACAACGACTTCTCCACCGCCGTGACCATTATTTGAGTTTCGGCTTCCTCTACAAGCCATAGCTTTTTTTTAAAGAAAAAAAATACCATGTTTTACATTTCTTTTATTTTGGTATTAAAAATGGTTTTCATAATGTTTTTATATCAATGTGTTGTATTGATATCTTGTGATTGAAAGGTTGAAATGTTATGATTCCTTTATGCATGTTTTATGTGATACGATTATGTTGAGGTTCTTGGGAATTATTATGAAGATGGTTGGTTCAGTGATAAACTAAGGGTGGGTGAGCCCGATATAGCTCTCCAATGCACTAGGTAATGCGAAGGAGTGAAACGTTAAGGTTTCTCCGAAGAGATTTAGGGAATATATTGTGATGGGTATTCCAAACGTAACCAAGAGGGTTACTCCCTACGTAAGAATGTTATGAATGCCTCAAGTTACCTTTATGTCTTCTGATTTCTATGATTTATTCATGATTTTATGAGGTATGTTAAAGTGCTTATGTTTTATGGGTATTGTATGATTTCATTCTTATGTATATATGTACCCATGTTTCCTTTCCATATTTTTATATCCCTTACTGAGCTTTTTATGCTCATCCCATGTTTTTTTTTTTAAATGTTTTTCACAGGTCAAGGGAAAGGTACATGATATGATGATAGTGTCCAGGAAGTGTCAAGAATGAATCCATGTTTTATTTTAAATATGTTTCCGTTGATGGGAAAAATGAATACTATGTTTTATGTAACCACTTTGTTTAAATGTGGAATGTAATTCATGTTTTATGATCTAATTCTCTAAAACTCTAAACCTGAAAAGATCCTCAAGGTGTAATCTTGTAATAACTCAAGATTAAGTAATGTTTATGGCTGGGCCCATATAGTTGGTATCAAAGGTCGGTTTAGATAACTTTAGGAGTTAGAATTCTATTAAATGATTATCCAAAAAAAAATTTATGGTCAAATTGAAGTGATATTGTATTTGAAGATTACCATGTTGCTTCATCTAAGACATTTTTGTTCAGAATGGTTTTCTGTAGAGGAAACAAGGAAACATCGCTAGGAAGGCATACAGAAGGAAATAACCTTCCGAATCAGCATCCTGAGATGGTAGGAATTGGAACTGAACAGTTTGTTGCAGTAATGGCACCGTTGAATCAAGTGATAAATGGCGGTGGTATCCATGCACGAGATCATCCAGATCAACCGCAGAGGAACATGTCAGTGGTGGAACATTTCATGAGGCAACATCCCCCATCATTCATAGAATCATCTAACCCTGTGCTAGCGGAAGGGTGGATTAAATCACTGGAGAAGATTTTCAATGTCATGGGGTGTTCAGAAAATCAAAAGGTTAGTCTTGCTATTTACCATTTGGAGGGTGAAGCTGATCAGTGGTGGTCTATGGTAAAAAATATCAGGGATGCTGATGAGATTGATGCTCTCGACTGGGATGAATTCAAAGGTATATTTCATGAAAAGTATTTTCCTAAGGCTGTTTGACTTAGGATGGAAAAACAATTCTTGGAATTGAGGCAAGAGGAAGACTCAGTGGATACCTATGAATAAAGGTTAACTCGATTGGCAAGGTATGCTCCAAATTTTATCCGAGACCTTGATAGTAATATCAATCGCTTTTACTCAGGATTAAAGCCAATATATTGAAAGGCATTAGCTTCTTGTGAGTTTAAAAGTTATGAAAAACTTGCTCGATGTGCTGAGAAGGTGGAAATAGAGTTTGTCGATGATCAAGTTATCTATAACAACCAACTGAAGAAGAGACCGAGGTGGCAGGATAAAGGGAAGAATTATTCAAAAAAGTCTGATGGTAAGAAATCTAAGTTTCCAGTTTGTGATAAATGTGGCAAAAGGCATGCTGGGGAATGTCTTCTGAATTCTAGAAAGTGCTACCAATGTGGTAAGATGGGACCTAAGGCTCGTGATTACACTGAAAGAGATCAAGGTGAATGTAAGACCAAATTTGATTTAGAGTTAGTGAAATGTTTTAAGTGCAATGAGATGGGTCACTATGCAAACGAGTGTCCGAAAAAGAGCTTGAGTGATGGGAAGCAGTTAGACTACAAGCAGAAAGGGGTGGTGAAATCCTTTGAAACTACTTCAGCAGATGTCGGGACATCAAATGAAGTTGTATCAGGTACTTTGTTTGTTTTTTCAGATTATGCCAGTGTGTTGTTTGATTCGGGGGCTACACATTCTTTCATCTCTGAAAACTTTTCTAGTAAAATGGGAATACCATCCCAAGAAATGACTCCTGAACTTTTGGTAAAAACACCTGGGGGAAATGTTGAGGCAAAATGAATTTATAAGAATCTTCAAATCCTTATCTGTGGAAAGAACCTACTTGAAAACCTAATTGTTATACCTCTAGTAGAGTATGATGTTATCCTGGGTATGGATTGGCTCTCTATTTACCATGCTAAGATTGACTGTAGAGCTAAAGAAGTTTCTTTTCAGAAAGACATTCAGTTTGTGTACAAGAATTAACCCTTACTATTGATAACTTATTAAGAGGCCAAGATACTTGTAAAAGATGGAAATGAATGTTACCTTGCACACATCGTTGAAAATAAAGGAAATGTTCAGATTAATGATTTGCTAGTGGTAAATGAGTATCCTGATGTTTTTCCTGATGATTTTCTTGGAATAATACCAGATCAGGAAGTTGAGTTTACTGTTTACTTAGTTCTTGATGCTAAGCCAATTTCAAAACCCCCTTATCGAATGGCTCAAATTGAACTTTTATAGTTGAAGGAGCAATTGCATGTTTTATTAGAGAAAGGTTTCATTCGACCTAGCACATCACCATGGGGTGCTCTTATTTTATTTGTTAAAACGAAAGATGGCTCAATGAGACTTTGCATTGATTATAGAGCCTTGAATAACATCACTATTAAGAACAAATATCCTTTCACTCATATCGATGATTTGTTTGATCAACTCTAGGGTGATCAGTATTTTTCAAAAATTGACTTGATATCGGGGTACCATCAGCTGAAGGTAAAGGAAGCAGATGTTCCGAAGACCGTGTTCCGTACAAGATATGGCCATTATGAATTTGTAGTAATGCATTTTGGGCTAACCAATGCACCTGCTGTATTCATGGACTTAATGAATTGAATTTTCCATGAGTTTATGGAAAAGTTTTTGTTGATTTTCATTGATGATATTTTGGTGTTTCCTAAAATTAAAGAGGAGCATGAAATACATTTAAGGGTTATCTTGAAAACCTTAAAAGAAAATAAACTGTATGAAAAATTCAGCAAGTGTGAGTTTTTGTTGCAACAAATTTCATTCCTTGGTCACATTGTTTCTAAAGATGGGATAACTGTTGATCCTGCAAAAACAAAAGTTGTGGAAGACTAGCCAAGACCCACAAATGTAACTGAGATTCGTAGTTTCCTTGGTTTGGCAGGCTATTACGAAAGGATTGTTAGAAATTTTTCATGGTTATCTATTCCAATGACTAAGCTAACTCGGAAGGGTGTTAAGTTTATCTGGACAAAATAATGTGATGATTGTTTTTAGGAATTGAAAAGAAGATTGGTGAATGCTCCAGTTTTGGCACTACCGTCCAGGAATGGTGAGTTTTTTATATACAGTGATGCTTCATTGAATGGATTTGGTTGTGTCCTAATGCAGAATGATCAGGTAATTGCTTATGCTTCATGACAGTTGAAAACTAGTGAGGTTAATTACCCTACACATGATTTGGAATAAGCTGCTGTTGTTTTCGCTTTAAAAATTTGGAGGCATCTTTTGTATGGAGAAAAGTGTGAAACATATACTGATCACAAAAGATTAAAGTATATATTCACTCAGAAAGAGTTAAACATGAAACAGAGGAGATGGCTGGAATTAATCAAGGATTATGATTGTACAATTCATTACCATCCAGGAAAAGCTAATAAAGTGGCTAATGCTTTGAGTCGAAAAAATAATGCTTCATTAGAAATGTTGTGTTTGGAACGTGATCCATTGGTTAAGGATTTGATGAAATTTGGAGTAGAAGTTGTTGGTGTAGGAAGTTCTTCTGTTTTGTTTCAGGTATCAGTGATATCATCTCTATCAAAGAGAATCAAGCAAGCACAGAAGCAAGACAGTGAGTTGTAGAAAAAGCGAGAGCTGGTTTAGAAAGGTAAGTTGCCTGAATTCAACATTGATAATGATTGCGTTTTGAGATTTGGGAAGAGTTTATGTGTGCCTTGTGATTCACAGTTGAAGAGAGAGTTGTTATGTGAAGCTCATAGTTCTCTGTTTCCAGTTCATCCTGGCAGTACTAAGATGTACAAAGATCTTCGAGAGTATTACTGGTGGTATGGAATGAAAAGAGATATTGCTGATTTTACTGTGAAGTGTTTGACTTGTCAGCAGGTTAAAGGAGAGCGGCAGTTACCGAAAGGGATGCTTCATCCTTTACCAGTGCCAGAGTGAAAATGGGAGAATATATCCATGGACTTTGTTGTGGGATTACCGAAGACATCTCGAGTTCATAATGCAATCTGGGTTATTGTTGATCGCTTGACTAAATCTGCTCATTTCCTTGCCATACGAGATACTTTTTCCATAGATCAACTTTACCGTTTGTATCTTAAAGAGATAGCCAGGTTACATGGATTTCCTCTCTCTATTGTATCCGATCATGATCCCATGTTTACTTATAACTTTTGGAAGGACCTTCAGAAGTCGTTGGGTACTGAATTAAATTTTAGTAATACATTTCATCCTAAATCAGATGGGCAGTCAGAACGAACAATTCAGACCTTGGAGGATATGCTACGATCTTGTTCGATGGATTATCAGGGAAGTTGGGACAAAAATATTTCTTTTGTTGAATTTTCATATAATAACAGTTTTCATTCCAGTATACAGATGTCACCATTTGAGGCGTCATATGGGAAGCAGTGTCGAACTCCGGCTTTTTGGGATGAAGTGGGTGAAAGCAAGTTGATGGGACCAGAATTGGTAGAAGAGATGGCAGAAAAAGTTCAGCTGATTCAGAAACACATGAGAACAGCTTAGACTAGGTAGAAGAGTTATGCTGACAACAGGAGGAAGGATCTAACTTTTGAGGTAGGTGATCATGTTTTTCTCAAAGTCTCACCATGGAAAAGTGTGATGCGATTTGGTAAGAAAAAAAAGTTGAGTCCAAGGTTCATTGGACCATATAAAATTCTGGAGAGAGTTGGATCAGTTGCATACCGGGTGGCTTTACCTCCGAGTTTATCTCAGGTACACAATGTTTTTCATGTTTCGATGTTGAGAAAGTATATGCCAGATCCATCTCATGTTTTGAGTCCAGAGGTAGTTCAGCTGGAAGAGAACCTATCTTATGATGAACAACCGGTCCAGATTCTTGACCACAGGGAGCAAGTGTTACGAAATAATGGGATTAATCAGGTAAAGGTTTTGTGTAAAAACCACATGATGGAAGAGGCAACATGGGAATCTGAAAATGCAATGAGGGATAAGTACCCATATTTATTCGATAAATAAATAAATTGCGGGGGCGCAATTTCCTAAAGGGGGGAAGTATGTAACATCCCAAGTAAGTAATGAATAATATATATTTTTATCTATGTCAATTAATGATTAAGATAACGTTTTAGAGGCTTAAAATGAAAATAAATACAATCTTATGCATGGAATACACTAATATTCTTAAAAGATTGTTTTACTGCCTTTGATGGAAAACCCTTTTTAAATCAAACTCTTGACAATTTTATAATCTATATTTGTCAAAATAAACATATTCATTATGATTGGTACATTGAAATTTATATTGGATAAGTTTTTGGTATTTTTTTGACAATGTTCATTTTTTTAATGAATAGTGAAAAATACTGCATTTTACATCAAAACTGCTTTTTCATTTAATTTAATTATATGGTTATATTATCATTTTAATTGGTATTAAAGTATAATATGAATATATTTTTACCATTTAATCCAATGGTGTTCATTAGGATTAATTTCACTTTGTAATTGGGCATAAACTAATGCCAAACTTTTCATAGATATTGTTTCAAAAAAACCCGCTATTTGTTTTGACAACGGGAATTAATTTTAAATCAATTATTGCAATTTCTGTGTTTGGAATTTGGTAAAATGGATTATATATTTGGAATAATATGTTGTAAATTATGTAATCAGGTTTCTTTTGATTTTGGACATTATGAATAGTAACGAGGGTATTTATCTTTAATTATCTTGATTAATGAGTAATCAGGTAGTTAAAGATAATAAAATGATATAATAATAATACAAAAAGACCACAAAATGTGTCCTAAGGCTACTTTTTGTCTCATGTCCGACCATGGGATGTCTTGTGCCAAACTTGGGGACCCCATGGAATCACTTTTGTGGAAAGTGACTTGTTATCTTTTTATTTTTTTAAGAAAGTAAATATAACAAGAATGTATCACCTGATTAAAACATTTTTAATTTTGTCTACATAGATGATATTTTAGACTATAAATATTCATGGGAAATCTAAAAATATTTACTACATCATAGTATTTTTTTCATAATTTTTAGAATTTAAATAAATTAAATTATTTATGACATCATGATGATGCAGCGATTACCTCATTAATAAAGGATTTAAATAAAATGAAATGATAATGTAAAATCTATGACCTACACATGTAAAAAACCTATTGTATGGGTGGATTTAGAACCATTATCACCTTACCCTCGAATAATATCAATGTGGGGCCTTTTGAATCCGAAAATCTTTTTTAAATAAATTATCATTTCTTTACTTTCCAATAGTTCCCCTCCTCTCCTCTTATAAAAGGCCCCCACCTCTACCTCCTTACCCACACTCCCAAAGCCTTTGGCTCGGCCAACCCCTACCCATTTTGTCTCTCCACATCCCTATAATACTTCTTGAAGCCTCAATTTGGGCATAAGTCTTCCCAATGAAGCCTTTGATCTCGAACCAAAGGGAGTTACCCGATTTTAAGGTAATGTCTTCACTTGAGTCATTTTGTTTTATTTTGCTTCTCCAACCCCGTAAAATCTTTTTATTAATTTATTTTGTAACAAATCCATTATCATAAATATATTAGGATGTTTTTATAAGAAGGATTCTATCTACACTTACACACACCTACATCTAATGGTTAAAGGACATACTATTTCCGTGGATGGTGAATTTATGCCTCCTGAAACGATGATTGTTCAACATTCTTTTAACACTTTCAAAGGTGGCCATTAAGATGTCACTATATTTATATATGATATATAATATGTTTATGTTTTCTTTAATCTTCAGTATTTTTCATTTTGGTCATACTTTTATGGTTTCCATTATGGGTAAACGCGATATCTTCATTTAAGGATGTGTGGACTACCACCCCCTCAAAGTGATCTGATTCGTTAAATACCATATGTGGGACGTATGAAGGATGGAGTTATGATATTATATATGATATTATACTGGAATTATAATATACCTTTATATCATTATGAATCCATTCTATAAAATACGAAATAGAAATTAAAGTAGCGTCCATGAATAAGTACGGCTTACCGTCTCCATGAATGGTGCATTTCATTTCTTACCACTAAATGTTATATAATATTATAAATGAATGCATGTACAGGATATATATGATATCTATGATATCTACATCATGAATACCATTCTGGATATAATGGATACATGAACAACTTGTAATTATAAAGGGTTTATTTTTGACTCAAGTACCAATGATCGTTAAAACGACAGTTCTTAACTTAAATAATTACATAGTGTTCATGACATGGAAATACGTGATATAAAAGGAATAATAAACTTAAAAAAGGTTATTAAGCAAGTAGAAATTAAATCAAGTTTATTATCCTGGACATTAAAGAATGATTGAGTCTAGTCGGACCCGTGGTATGGGACTTCGTCTCAATCTCCTTTCATTGAGGCATATTTTGTTTTATACACAACCTTCTTTTATATGTTGTATAAACCCCTTTGACTTTTAAGTTTATTCAAAAGGAATATTTTTTTATAAGAATCATTTACTAAAAGACAAAAGGGAATGTTTTTGTCGTACGTATGCGGTGACAAAGACTTCTCCGCCGTCGTGACCATTATTTGAGTTTCAGTTTCCTCTACAAGCCATACCTTTTTTAAAAGAAATATAAATACCATGTTTTACTTTTCTTTTATTTTGGTATTGAAAATGGTTTTCATAATGTTTTTATATCAATGTGTTGTATTGATATCTTGTGATTGAAAGGTTGAAATGTTATTTTTCCTTTATGCATGTTTTATATGATACAATTATGTTGAGGTTCTTGGGCATTATTATGAAGATAGGTGGTTCTGTGATAAACTAAGGGTGGGTGAGCCCGATATAGCTCTCCAATGACTTGGGTAACGTGAAGGAGTGAAACGTTAAGGTTTATCCGGAGAGATTTAGGGAATATACTGTGATGGGTATTCAAACGTAACCAAGATGGTTACTCCCTATGTAAGAATGTTATGAATGACTCAAGTTACCTTTATGTCTTATGGTTTCTTTGATTTATTCATGATTTTATGAGGTATATTAAAGTGATTATGTTTTATGGGTAAAGTATGATTTCATTATTATGTAAATATGTACCCATGTTTCCATTCCATATTTTTATATCCCTTACTGAGCTTTTTATGCTCATCCCACGTTTTTTTGAATTGTTTTTCACAGGTAAAGGGAAAGGTACATGATATGATGATAGTGTCCAAGAAGTGTCAAGAATGAATCCATGTTTTATTTTAAATATGATTCCGTTGATGGGAAAAATGAATACTATCTTTTATGTAACCACTTTGTTTAAATGTGGAATGCAATGCATGTTTTATGATCTAATTCTCTAAAACTCTAAACCGGAAAAGATCCTCAAGGTGTAATCATGTTATAACTCAAGATTAAGTAATGTTTAAGGCTGGGTTCATATAATGATTTATTAGACAGATACATAATCTTTGTTAGTATGAAAAATGATGACATTTTAGGGTGATCAACAAGCACCCTAATGAAATTATTTCATTTAGATGTCATGGGGATTCATATGAATGAAATCTATAATTAGGTTTCTTCCATTAACTATTCTGGTATGGGTTATTGTTTTATAATACACATAATTTTTTTAATTAATACATGAATTTGTGGAATACCATGCATTGAGAAACAAATTATGAAATCTCACATTTCATGTTATCTCAAGAGTTTCTTTTCTTCATTTCTCATTTTATATTATAACCTTGTAGATAAATAGAGATGGATATGCTATTTGAATCTTCCAAATTACCAGCATCTTTTTTTACTGGACATATATCTATGTTTTAAACCTTATAAATGAATTTCCAAAAATTATGAACTTCAAAATATTCCCAACCATCCATTTTGGATTCTCATCATCAATTTTGGCCTGAGTAATCTTCCCTAGAGTGGATGGTTGACCAATTATTTGATAAAGTGAGGACAAAGTTCATTTTATTGATTTCAATTTCCATCATTTTATTTTCAAAGAATATTAGATCCACTTAAATGATCATAATTAATTTTTTTTATGAACCATTGTACTCAGAACACGTAAATGATTATTTTTCATTATATTATGGAAAATGATTGAAATTCCATAATTTTTAATCATATTTAACTTCCTTAATTTGGGAACATTGATCAAATTTTGTGTCAATAAATATTTGATTATTTTTTAAACACTATATATGAAAAACATATCAACATAGAGAAAAATTACCAAAATAATTAATGAAAATATAACTAAAACCAATACTATAGGATAAATCAAGTAGGTTTTTTCATGTATCATTAATTGGTAGGAGTCCATGTCTATTTCTTTTACTTTTTTTATAAATAAAAAACCAAATCCCTTTTTGAACACATCAATATCGTTAAAAAATTCTTCCCTATAGATGGGGAATTTGAATATAAGTTCAATTATTAGAATATTATTAACTCATTTAAATGATCTAACATTAATCATACCATGATATCATCACTCCCCAATGAGTTGTAATGGTTAGTTTCAATTAAAATCATGAGAAATTTTACATGAATTAATAATAGTTCCCACAAAGTGTCTCTAAAATATTGATATCTATCATAGTTATTAGTATGGACCATCAATCAGTTATCTTTATCATCAAAAATAAAACTTTTATCCAATTACTAGTGACAATTTTACCACAAAATGTTGAATTCTACATCCAAAAATCATATTTACTACACTTATCATATAAATTTTCCTTTTGAAATTTCCCTCTATAATACATTCCAATTCATATAATGTTCCTCTATACATTTCAAGTAGATTATAATTGTGCCTATAAATACCACCAAAAAATATTTGAGGTAATCTATAAATAACATATTCTATAAATCTACTAAGATAACTATAGAATTAAAAAATAAAAAATATAATCACTATATACTCTTATTAACTATAATTTTTTTGAAAATAATTCTTTGGTATACCTACATTTTTCACTTTTACATGATAAAATATTATTTTAATATCCAACTTAGATATTCATTAGGATTCACATAGTTGACCAAAAAAATCATTTTTCATTGGAAGGGGACACATTTACTTTTATGTTGTTATTAATGAGTACATGATAATCAATGAATCACTATATTGAATCATTATTCTTGTTAAAAAAATATCTATCACACCCCACAATTACCCACATTTCTGTATAAACCCTTTGTTTGTATTCTACTGTTGTTTCTTCTTGATTTATTAATGTTCAAAAGTTGTTATTCTCTATGGATTCTTGGATATTTTGAACGATTTAATTATATGTTCAATTGGGAAATCATCCTATCTAATTTTATGAAGACTGGGAAATTCATTAGGTAATACATTTTTATATTATCTTATTATGGAAATTCTAATAAGGATTATATTTTCTTTCATCACAATAATATGATCTAGGTTTTGTTTCTCCCAAGGAAATTTTATCCATGATTGACATAATGATTTCACCATATATTCATTCTCTTTCTTTCATTATTATAGAATGATAGGGTGATATTTGAAACATACTGTAATTTCATTATCTATAACAATAATTTTATCCCTAAAAATAGAATGCCATTCTTTTAGAGAAACATCATCGAATTCCGCAGAAGGGATAAACGCATGAATTTATAATAAATAAATCCATCACGAAATGATAAGAGATAAGTTATATTATCGGTATACAACACATTACCAATTTTTAATTTTCACTGAATGCCAAACATCATGGACATGAGGTAGTTTGTAAAAGGTTCCTTGAAATTTACATTATAAGAAGTAATTCTTAAAATGATTGTTAGATAATAAATTTGATGGTCATTAATAGATTAAAATACCTCTCTTCACTATATGATCTTGGTTGTCTACATTTACATTATCAAAAGTTTCCATGGGATGAGAATTTCGAGTCTACAAAATATATTAATAATGAAAAATCAATATTGAAGGAAAAATAATAAATAAAATTCATTCCTTAGTATATAATTATTATGTTTCAATATATGTTATCCATATTCTATTTTCTAAGATTTAATTCCATTATTATATTTTCTCATTATAATCATTCTAAAATACATATGATAAGACAAATAATTTACTAAGGATGTTTCTATATATGTGTATAGTCACATGATTCCTTATCACGCACCATGTAATGTTCGTGTTATACCTAATGATCCCTTTCCTAGTAATTACCACTATGTACATCTATTCTACACCCACACCTGCATTCCGATATCAATACAAAGATTAATTTTCATAAAAAATGAAAAAAAATTACATTACCAAAATATTGGAATGTTTAACCACGTTTAATATTATCCCTAAGTCTATCACAATTTTTTTCTAATTTGAATCCATAAAAAATAACTTAACCTTTCTCAGATACAATCTTTGACAACACTTAACAATAAACTAATTTATTTCATAATTTATTACATTAATATACATAATGAAGAATCAAAATAAATTTTAGAGGCCTAGTTTCATTCGTAAATTATATATATGTCGATATAAAATTCTGTATGGATTCAAAAACATTAATTACAAACTATATATAACTCTATAAAATTATATTTATATTATAATAATAATAAACAAAACGTGGGGTTGTATGTAAGAAATATTTGATCTAGAAAGGACCATAAGTTAATAATCGAATCATATCACTAATTAATTCATGAAATATGAGTCAGCGGATAAACATGGAGACAACAAAAATATGAGAATAATACTCCTGAACATATAACAATGATATAAGATGATAATATCAATGAATCATAGGAATGTGGGTGTAACTCCCTAACCCTAGTTACCCAGAGTCGTTGCATTATTACATAGCATTGGCATGATCACATGGAAATCATGTCTCAAATGACCAATCAATTTATTATTATTTTAAACAAGATTGATACATAAGTTCTACTATACAACATGAAAAGAAACACAACACTAATTTTTTCCATTACAAACATCCAAGCCTCCTATATTAAGCCTACAAGTCACTCATAACTAACTTCTTCATATCCTAGGAAAATGAATCATAAGAAAGGGGTGATCTATAACGCTAAGTAAGGGTAAACATCACGGTGGGAGATAATATAAATATTAAGCATGGTGAATAATTGAAAACTCATGCCTTTACAAATAATAAACATGCACACATTTACAGCATGAATACGAGAAAAGTAAATAATACCACAATAAAACATAATCATGGGTATTCTACTATTAGAATGACCACATGAACCATAAATATTATTTTCATAATGAGGGAATGTATAATGTTGGAAATCCTGAAACATTTTTTCAAGGACATATCAAAGAAGTCTAAAAAAGATTAAGGCCTCGGCCAAAACCACATATCATATTGGGAAAGGCCTCAACAAATTCCACATTTAATTGTCTCATGAGACCTACCAATGCATCGAGGAGATATTGCAGTCTATACCCATCATATACTAAGTCCAGTAAATTCCTCATATTAAAAGGTTAAAATATAACATAAAAATTCATATTAAAACTTGCATATGAAATGTCAATAATTTAAGCATAAACCATGGATGGTATTAAAATAACACGTCCATAGTCAAACATATCACAAATCCTTCAATACAATATATAAAATTTGTATCATAATTAATCGACATAAAACAAGTATACAATCAATCAAAGGATGTTGACATAGATGAAATCAAAACTATTTAAGAGAAATATCCCTTTATTTTATTGAAATCATTTAAAGTTACAAAATTATAAATGAAAGCATTTATGTTAAAAATATTCTTATAAGATTGTAAGGTAATCTTTGAAAATGTTATAATGGCAGAAAATAGATGCACCCACAGTATATGTTAAAAAACATTCTTCCCTTAATTTTTTCCAAAAGGTCATTAATTACCTTGTTTGGAAAACGACGAAATGATTATGTTTTAAAAATCTTATAAAAATTCAAGAAAGCATATGAATGACATTTACCAATTGTCTAGTAAATAGTAAAAATGTTTGGAAATACATTTTAATAAACATGGATGTGGATGATAAAGAGGTCCCAATAGATAATTATGTATAAACATCCTTGAATAATGATGAGATTGTAGAATTAAACCTTACCTTGTTCTTTTACCTTTTCTAGGGTATGTTAAAGTCATGTATAATAGTTAAATAATTGTTATTTAATTATACAAGAACCATATTCCTAATTATGATATCATATATGATCTTTTAATAATGCATTGTTAATAATATATTTGTATAATCATCATTTCAGGTGTTAACTGATTCGTTTTCCTTTATATTCTTAGTTACGTAAGCCATAATTATTATGGATAATATGTATTTGATTCATACCACATATTATATTAAGTTATTTAAATATTATTTTAAATCTTCACTTTGAAATTATATTTGAATGATTACGACATGTAATGAATCTCATCACATTCAGGGAGATGGTAACCCGTATGTATGCACGAGCGACAATATCATTCTTTTTTAATTAAAATCATAATTAAATGGGTGTTATATCATATATACAGAATAATTAACATGTTATATCTATTATTTACGTCAATTTACATATATTTATTATACCGATCCAAATAACAATGTATTGAATAACCACTACTCCACGACGTGGAGACGGTAAATCGTACGTACATATGTATGGTGACATGTTATTAATAGGATGGATAACATAATGAATATGGTTGTACAATTTTTATAATAACATAATAGTATATATAAGATACTGGGGTTTTTATTTTATAATGGAAACAACAAATAAAGAGGAAGTGGAAGAATAAAATAACATGAAAGAGGTGGTGAGATATTTTCCAATTCATCGGGTTATTCCATTTGATTTGACACAATGGTATCCATAGGTCGGATTTATGATCGAACTAATTCTTCAAGGATTAATGGAGGATAGTTGTGAGGATTTCTTGGAAGGGTTTGGTTGTTCCAAATGGCTTTGGATGTGTGAATTTGAGAGAAGGGGAAGATCCCTTTTATTAGTGGGGTGAGGGGCACCTTAGGAAAATATTGAAATATTATTTTTGAATAAAATAATTTTCTATTTATAATGGCTCAAAATATAATCATTTAAAGGATAAATAGGGTATGTGTCGAAAAATCTCAAAACATAGGTTTTAGAATGGTTTGGGTATCTATATTAACCTTATCTTTTATATTTATCTCTTAGTTAAATAGTTTGACATTTACCTTGCCTATTTGTATTTTTATATTATATGGTCAATAAACATTTTATAAACATCCACAATAACCCAAAGTGGTTTTTTAATGATACTCATGTCATTATATAAATCTTTTGGATGATCCTTATATTTTTAGGATTATTATATCAACCAATAATATTGAATGATTTTAAAGCTCATTTTTGACAATTTTGACATTATATTATAATTGATTTTTGTTAAAGTCCTAAAAAATTTATTTATTCGAAATAAATTCATATGTTCAATCCTAAAATGTCATATTAACTTATAAAATTTTTGTAATTCATCAAAAATATTCAATTACATTTATTTGGATATTTATTATATCAATTATTTTAATATAACATTATTAACGTAATTACTACTTCATTATTGTGTCATAAATAAATTAAATTATTTAATGTTTGTGATTTATAAATAAAATTTAATTATGTAGGAAATATTATTATGTTTCTAATGAATATTTATAGTCTAATTTATCTTATGTATAACCCTATATTATAAATTATTTAGTTATTAAATTTTGAATTTAGCAGTTTTAACTCATCATTGAATTAAATTATAATAAATGTTCTAATCAAATCAAAGTAGACCTAAAGGATCATATTTTATACAGCAGTATGGTTTTTGATAAATTAAACTTATCCAATACAATTTTGACATGTGATAGAATAATAATAATAATATCATTTTTACCCTTAATTACACAATTTACTTTTAACCATGGTATATTAAAGTTAAAAGTTACTATGCACCAAAAATTATTTTTATCTTATTGAACCAAATTTTTCTTATTAAAATCAATAATGTATCTTAGTGTTTTGAAATTCCACTCAAATAATCGGTAAAATTACGTTTTATGTGGATATTCAAATTCTCCAAGGAGGTGGATAAAATACAGTGATAAGTTCAATAAAATTTTATATATCTAATATTATTACAAAATGACTACAATGATTTACATTGAATATATATAGGTATTATGTATGTATTTTTACCTAAAATAAATTTTAATTAAATAATTAATTATTGAAATAAAAATGTTGGTTTTAAATAATAATGCAGTGTTTTTATTATTCATCCAAAATTGAATGTTTTCAAAAAATACCAAAAATTCACCCTAAGCTAATTTTGATATTCTGTATTCAAAAGATAAGTCTATTTTAAAAAATTCAAAACATATAAATTTCATAGATTATTTTAAAATTAATTATAATTGTCAACACCAAAAATCATATTTATATTAAATAGTAACTACCAAAAGATTGTCATTTGTTTATATCCAATTAGACGGTGAAATTACTTCCAATGACCAACATTGGATTAAAGAGTAAAAATATAATCTAATTATAATTCCAAAACATTCATTTGTATAGTTGAACAATATATATTATTTTGAATAAAAAAGTTTTTTTCAGTTAAAATTGAGTATTTTTCACTATTCACACAAATATGAATGTTTTCAGAAAACACCAAAAATTTATCAAAATGAAATTTTTATGTCTCAATTATATAGAAGAAGTATATTTTGTAAAATTTAATATATTATATGATTAAAATATTATATTTAAAATTGGATCACCATTAAAAGGCGGTAAAATAGCATTAAAAAATACTTCTTTTATCTGAAAAATGAATTTATTCTTATATTATGTCTAAGAAACACATAATATGGATTCTAAAAATAAAAGTATTGTATAAAATTCAAAATTTAGTCAATAATATTCATAACCACTTTTCAGTGTCTTGTTTGGTATGTCGTGGTGGGCTTGAACACATTGTTTTATGTAGTGCATGTTATTGAATTACATTGAAGAAATAACGTATTGTGAAATCATGGTGTGTTACATTCTCCCCTCCTTCAATAAATTGCATCCTATCAATTTGAAATTGTTCTTCAAATATAAATGGATAAAAATAGAAAATTAACTTTGTGGAAAACCCACATCGTAAATCAAGTTAAAAAATTTAGTCTTAATAAGAAGGAAAGAGAAATGATAAAGTCACTACCAAATTATGATCTCGATTAGAAGAACATTATTTGAAATTTGAGACACATAATTGGAGGAAAAATTTAAATATTTATTGGGAGTGATTAAGGTCATCAATCACAAACAGGTGTGAACTTGAGGGCCTCAAAATAGTCATCTATAATGATTTAAAATATCATTGGTTCAACAAAACATATGGTATTAGGATAACACATTTTTGGTTTTAAAATCCCCTAACTAAAGTTTAATAATAAATTTATACATAGAATTATAGAAAAAAATATACTTGACAAGTAGGGTTCCATCGTTTAACTAATTTCTACCAGAAACTCATTTTTCACTGTAAAATATAATAAACAAATACTATATTTATTCTATTCATATATTGTTCCGAATAAAATGAATTTATAATTATTTAATTAATCTTTTTAAAAAACTAAATTATAAAATACATGGCATCACATAGTCTCGTGGTAGGTGATGCACCCTTGTCACCCTTTGGTTTTGGGTTCAAGTACCATGACCATGCCATACATGACTAGTTGTTGCCCGACCTCTAGGATGCCCTTTTATAAAAAATCCAAAAAATAATATTAAGATATTATTTTACCTTAACAATAGAATCTAATGTCAATCATAATCCATTCCAAACTTTAGACTTATCCAAAATAATTATTTCCAAAATCACAGTTCAAAATTTATAATGATGTAAAACACAATGAAGATCCTTTTTTCCACCATCATAATGTATTCTTTTAAAAGATTGTAACACCCTAAATAAATATAAAACCTTATCGATAACATTCATGCTCCCTTATTCCTTATAGAATAATAAATAGATTCCTTATATCAAAAAAAATTTTATACCCCAACAATGATGAAATAAACAAACCATTAATTAGTTCCAATATAGTTATTAATATCCAATATAATTTATCAAAATAAACCATCTCTAATTCAAAATTCAATACCTCAGTATCAGGATGATATTAAAGTTTATTCATTACATCAACCATATATTTTCCAAAAAAATTAACTTTCCATTGAGTCACATTTCATTGTTCCACACATTATCAAGTCCTTAATGAAATAGTACTGCATTGTAATCCTTATATACTCAATAATTCATATAACATGTACATAATTAATACAATACTCAAATGACAGAATACTTTAATAAAAACATAAGAACTCTTAATCATTCCTCTTCTTCTTCGGTAGTATCATAACTTGATTATTATCCAATATTATCATTTGGGGTAAACTTTGAATATTTGGAAATTGATTCGCATAGTGTCTCTACTCATTGAAGATGAAGCATTATACATTTGGAACCATTATCTCATGCTTGTTATCCCAAACATGGTGTCCTTTTTCTCCACACAAAAAACAAACTCCCATACCCTTTAAGCATTTACCATGTTGATTCTTTCCATTGTTATCACATACATAAAAAGCCTTCATTCCCTTATCCCCTTTATCCACATTTCACTCTACAATCATTTTCTTCTCTAGCTTCCATTCAATGACATAGGACTCACAAAATTCGTTACTAATCCTATTAACACATGATACTATTTCTTCATATAATTATTATACATTGGATACTATTTCATTTTAAATGTTGGATTAATACCATGAAATATGTATCCCTTCTTAGTCATTGGATCATGCGTATTACTGGATGTCTCATTCCATCAACTGGGAACCATTTCTAAAAAATGGCATAAACTAGGTTAGTTTATGAATCGCAACACATAATTCCAAACTTGTAAAATTGTTAACATAAATTGAACAGTTTTTGGATATAATCCATAATCAAAAAAATATTTTCTTTGAGAAAGTATATATCCATAAACCCTTCATAGTGGGTTGTAATGAAAAATAGAATTATCCTAACCATATCCTCTGGGAGTGTTGAAACCAAGAGTGCAGCAAGGCCCATTGTCGTGCACCAGTTCCAATTCGAGTATAGCTCAAAGCAGTGTTTTTGGGATTTACCCCTAGGTACATCTAGGCAAGAGCAGCCTCAACATGTTCATATCCAGACATGGATGTATTTCTTGGAAAGCTCATAAAATCTCTACAATACCAAAATTCTAGAAAGTTCTTCTATAATAATTCTCAATGTATATCATAGGATAATGTGCTCTAGTCAGAGTTTTTCTAAATATAGTTTCCTTGGATTGTAGTAAAATTCCTTTGATACCAAATGTAACACCCCATCCTAGTTATCTAGAGTCAGTGAATTATTATATAGCATTGGCAAGATCATAAAGAAATCATGCCCCTAAAGACTGACCGGTTGAGTATTATCAGAAACAATATTCATACTTAAGTTCAACTTTACAAATTGAAAAGAAATAGATCACTAATTTAATCCATTAATAAAATCCAAGCCTCCAAGATTATGCCTACAAGTCACTCACAACTAACTTCTTCATATCCTGGGAAAATGAAACATAAGAAAGTGGTGAGCTCAAACACTCAATAAGGGTAAGCAATACTATAGAATATAACATAAATATTTTGCATGGTGAATAAATTAAAAATCATGCCTTTAAAAATAATAAACATGAACACTCTTATGGCATAAATATGAGAAAAGTAAATAATTACATAATAAAATATACTCATGGGTATTCTACTAGTCAAATGACTACATGAACCATCAATATTATTTTCATAATTAGGGATTGTATAATGCCGGACATTCTGAAACATTTTGTCAAGTCCATGGCCAAGATGTCTAAAAATGATTAAGGCCTCAGCCAAAAAAATATATCATATTAGGAAAGGCATCAGCCAATTCCAAATCTAGTGGTCTAATGAGACCTACCGATGCATCGAGGAGCAATAGAGGGGTCCACCTGTCAGTTACTAAGATCAATACATTCCTCTTATGAAAAGGATGAAATATTACATAAGCATTCAATTAAAACTAGAATACTAAAAGTCAATACTTTAACCATAAACCATGAATGATATTAAAATAAGACATCCATAGTCAAACATATCAAAAAACCATAAATAAAATATTGATTATTTTTATCATAATGAATCGACTCCAAATAGGTATAAAATCCTTCAATGGATGCTGACTTAGATGAAATCAATTCTATTTGAGAGAAGTATCTCTTTCTTTTTTTGAAATCAATTAAAGTTACATAATTATAACAGAAAACATTTATTTTTAAAATATTATTATAATCATGTTAGGGAAGGTTCAATGATGTTATAATAGTGAAAAATATCCACACCAGCCGTATAAGCTAAAAAACATTATTATATAAATTTTGTTAAAAAGGTCATAAATTACCTTGTTTGGAAAACGACAGAAAGATTAATCTATAAACCTCATATAGAAAGTAAAACAAGGGTATAAATAAATTTAACCCATTATCTAGTAAATTTTATAAATGTTTGGAAGTACATTTTAAGAAACATGGATGTGGATGATAAAGATGTCCTAGTAGATAATTACGTATAAACAACCTCAGATAATGTAGAGATTGTATAATAAACCCTTAACATGTAATTTGACTTTGTATATGGTATGTAAATCTCTTGTATAATAGATAAATAATTGTTATTTAATTATGAAATAAGTACTTTAAAAATTATGATATCATATATAATCTTTTAATAATGTTTTGTTTATAATATTTTTAGTATTATCATCGTTTCAGGTGTTAACTGATTTGTTTTAATTTATATTTGTAGTTATGTAAGACATGATTGTTATGGATAAGATATATTTTATTCATATTGATAATTATATTAACTTATTTAAATATATTTTTTAATCATCGCATGAAAATTATTCTTGAATGACTATGACAGGGATTGAATCTCATCGAGTTCGTGGAGATGGTATTTCGTACGTACGAACGAGCGACAATATCATTATTTTGTAACTAAAATCATAACTAAATAGATGGTATATAATATATAATAAATAATTAATATGTTATATCTATTTTTTAAATAAATTTATAAATCATTATAACACTCATCCAAATAATAATGTAATAAATAGCAACTACACCACGACGTGGTGACTCTTAGTCGTACGTACGCATGTATGGTGGCATGTTATTCATAGGATTGATAACATAATTAATATTGTTGTACCATTTTTATAATAACATCACATAATTTATAAGATACTAGTGTTATTATTTTATAATGGAAACAACAAATAAAGGGGATGTGGAAGAAGAAAATAACTTGAAAGTGGTGGTGTGATATTTACCTCTTTTTTGGGTTATTCCTTTTGATTAGATCGAAATTTACCCTTATGATGGAAATCTAATCAAACTATGGCCTCTAGGATTAATGGAGGATATTTGGGAGGATATTGTGATAGGGTTTTTCAATGAAAATGGCTTTGGAGATGTGAATTTGAGAGAAGGGGAAGTTCCCTTTTATAAGAGGGGTGCATGTCACCTTAAGAAAAGATTGAAATATTATTTTATAATAAAATCATTTTCTATAATAAAGGCTCATAAATAAATATTTAATGGATAATTTGGGTATGGGTCGAAAAACTCTAATCCAATAGGTTTTAGAATGGTTTGGGACACTATATTGGCCATATCTTTTAGATTTAACTCTTAGTTAAATAGATTGACATTTACCATGCCTGTTTTTATTTTTATATTATATGGTTAATAAACATACTATAAACATCCAAGATAACCCCAATTTGTTCATTAATGATACAAATATTATTATATAGGTCTTTTGTCCGAACCAGAAATTTTTAGGATTATTATATCAACCAATAATATTGTATTTGTTTTAAAAACTCCTTTATGTCAATTTTGACATTATCAAATAATTTATTTTTGTTAAAGTCCTATCAAATTTATTTATTCGAAATAAATTCATATTTTCAATCCTAACATGTCATATTAACATATAAAATTATTTTAATTCATCAAAAATCTTAAATTACATATATCTGGATATTTATTATATCAATTACTTTAATATTTTATTATGATGGTAATTATTGTGTCATCACTGTGTCATAAAAACATTAAAGTATATAATGTCATACAATTATAAAAATAATATAATTATGTTCTATATTTTTTTATCTTTATAATGAATACTTATAGTCAAATTTATCTTTTGTATAACCCTATATTATAAATGCGTTAGTTATTAAACATTGAATTTAACACTTTTAACTCTTTGTCGAATTAAATAATAATAAATGCACTAATATAATCCAAGCGGACCTAAAGGATCATATATTATTCCTAAGGATATTTTTGGTCTAATTAAACTTATCCAATAGAATTAGGACAAATGTTAGGGTATGAATAATATCATTTTAACCCTTAATTACCCTATTTACTTTTAACAGTGGTAAATAAAAGTAAAAAAGTTATTATTCACCAAAAATTATTTTAATCATACTGAACCAAATTTTTCATAGTGATATCAACCGCGTATCTCAGATTTTTAAAATTCTACTCAATGAATGGAAAAATTATGTTTTATGCGAATTTGCAAATTCTCCTAGGAGGTGGGTAGAAAACTGTGAAAACTTCAATAAAATTTTATATATCTAATATTATTTCAAAATGACTCCAATGAATTAAATTAGACATATATAGGTATTATGTCTCTATTTTTTCCTAAAATTAATATAAATAAAATATTTAGTTATTTAAATAAAGATGTCAGTTTTAAACAATAATTTAGTGTTTTTAACTATTCATAAAAAATTTAATGTTTTTAGAAAAATACAAAAATTTCAACCTATGATAATTTTGATATTAAAAATTCATAAATGAAAGATATTTTACCAAATTCAAAACATAGAAATTTCATTTGTATATTTAAAATCAATTCCTATTGTCAAAACCAAAAAGCGAAATTTTAAGAATTAATAACTACCAAAACATTGACACATGTTTATGTCCAGTTTAACGTGAAATTACTTACAATGACCAACATTGGATTAAATGGAAAAAATATAATATAATTATACATCCAAAACATTCATATTTATAGATGAACACTATTGATTATTTTGATTAATAAAGTTGTTTTCAATTACAATTTTGTATTTTTCACTATTCACCCAAATATGAATGTTATCAGAAAAGCTAAAAAAATATCAATACTAAATTTTTATGTCTCTATTATGAAGAATAAAATTATTCTGAAAAATTAAATATATAATTGTTTCAAATAATAGATTTAAAAAGGGTTCCTGATTAAAAGGAGGTAAAATTGCTTTAAAAAAAATTCTTCTATTATCGGATAAAAAATTTGTTTATATATCAGGTCTATGAAACTCATAATCTGGAATATAAAATTATAATTGTTATAAATGATTTAAACTTTAGTTATTACTATTCATAACTACTTTTGAACGGCTAGTTTGGTAAGTTTTGGTGTGTTTGAACTCAGTGTTGTTTGTAGTGCATGTTATTGAATTACATTGATGAAATAACGTACTATAAAATCTTGGAGTGTTATAGTGGGAAGAGCATAAAACATGGAATTATAAGCATATAACAAGGGAAAAAACATTTCATCATAAATTATTGTTTTTAGGATAACAAAACATTCACTGGAGTATATATAATATAAGATAATAAAAATAACCAATCAATTGGAGGACTATATTATTTTATTCCCACAAATAAAATTCAGATTATTTATATGAATTTGTGTTCCAGATAGATCATAGAAAATAAGAATTTTTTTATAAATTTCATCTATTGACTATGGAGTGTGGGTTACATTCAATTAATTATAATATAAATTAAGGATACGAATAAATAGTTGAACTACATAGATTGTAAATGGGCATGGGTATTCATGACCCAAGAGTTGGGAAAGGAAAATCATGTGATAATTTCGGTAACATAACAGATTTATATAATGGATCATGTATGTCTTTAATGAGAGTAAAATGAGCTATGACATTTTGTGAGAACCATAAGGTCAATAAATGAATGTTTAAAAACAAATTATAATATGATCAAGTTAAAATCATAGTGATAAATATGAATAAAATACATAAATAAAAAAGAATTGGAATTGAATTTCTTACTATAATATGGAACTTCCCAAATATTGGAAGAAGATTTATAAGATCTTGAGAACACCTTGGTAGGTATTTATATGGATATAAAGATGTGGCATTTATTATCAATGAGTTTTGAATTAAAATTAATGAGTGGTTGAATGGGTATTTATATAAAAAGAAATGGGAAATACTTATTAATTTATAATCATTGGTTCTGGTCTCTATGTGATAATGTATTAAAAAAATGATCACATGTGTATTGGTCAGTATTTTTTCAAAGGAAGAGAGGATTCCAATACATAATTTGGTTAGGAACCGGATTTTTTAGTATGATACCATTTATGATATGTTAGTGATTGATTTTGATAATGAATTGTATTTAAAACATTTAAATATAATATTGTTTTTGGATGCTTCATTATATGATTGTATGATTATCTATATAATATAAAAAACTTTAGTTTGATGTAAAAAGAACTAAATTTTGGCATGTTTTCCCCTTATAGTAATTTTGAAATCAATTTTAGTTTATTTGTTTGTTATAAAAGAAACCATATATTTATACAATACTAATATTTTTAACACGAATTTAAATATCACATAAATAAATAAAAAATTAATCATTGGATAATTTCAACATGCTGATTTGAAAATTAATATTAGTTTAACCAAAGTAATTTTTTAAATGATATAATTTACATTATAAAATAAAAATCATTATTTTCTATAAAATATTATTTTTTCAACAATAACAACTTGTTGAATATAATAAAAATTACATTGGATTGCATTATATCATAATATACAAAATATATAAATTAATATTTCTTAATAATAATATTTAATGAAAATTAAATTTATTTAAATATTATTGAAATTATTAAAATGTATATTTTAATTGAAACCACATATTTCCGAAAGAAACAATTTATTCTTTCTTGTATGGAAATATAATTTTTGAAAATACAATATCAAATCATATGCTAAAATTTATAATGAATGAGATTCGTGTAATAATGGGATTATAAAACTAAAACAAACAAATATAGACTACTATTGTCTAGATATATATTCAATTATTATATAATTGTTTCCCTAAAGTGTATGGTGTGTAATGATGGTACTATTTTGGGATGTTCGGAATAAATGGGTTGGGTCCTTATGAAGATAAAATTGAAATTGTCATATAAATTATCTTCAACTATTTTATTATTTTTGTATCATCTTGGGTCTCAACAATGGAAAATCCAAATGATACAATATCTCTTAGTCCCTTCGATAAATGGGATTCATGGGTAAATATCCAACTAGATGAGTGCATTTTTTTAATCATTATGTTTTAATTAGATGTTATCATTACCCCTAATATATTCTAATCATAATGGTCAATGTAAAATGAATATATTATAAATATTTATTATACATAATGGACCTTTAATCATGTTTTACATTTATTTATTTATTTTATAACATTATTATCTAAATAATTAATTAGTTTTCATGTAGTTTCTATAGATAAATTATTAATCAAGGAACTGAATCATGTAGAATGAAATTACATTTATAAAATATTGGGTTTTTATAATTTATCTTCCCTTATTATCCATATCCACATTTAATATAACTAACCTACTAATATTCTCTATTTAAGTACATATATTTAGTAAGATAATTTAAGACTATTTCATTAGTAAATATTACTTATTAAATCCTCAAGACTTTTTGTTATCATTCATTACCAAATACAAAAAACAGAAGATCACAAATATTTGATGGACACTCTATCATTATTGTGTTACCTTAATCAATGATTAAAAATTTTGAATCCTAATTTTTTTTAATAACCCAAGAAATACTATTATTTAAATAAATAATGAAACCCCTTCAACTATGTATCGAAGTAAAGTCTCCCTTATTTCAAAATATCATTTTATATTTTGATGCATTACATTCATTAGGAATGATAAATACAATTACTTTGACATTTTATGAATTTATAAAATTAAAATTGTAAAGTTGATTTTCAATTACCATTTCATTCATGGATATGGTCCAAAATCAGAACATAATGATCGAAGATTATAATTTCAAAACTCTAATGCCAAATATTTTCCCCTTAGACTGCAATAATTAGTTATCTTATTCAATGATATGACAGAGTATATAATCCTATATTTAACCTAATGATATATAATGGAAACAACCATTACACATTATCCAAATCAATTAGGAACTCTTCAAGGTAGTATATTTATTTTTAATATAAACTAATTCATTTCTAATCAAAATCTTACATAACATCTCATTATTAAAAAAATACAATCCATACGTTTCCTAGTATTATTTCTATAATTACATATAACCAATACTAGATAATTTAACTTTATTAGAATAATTTAATATATTTATGAATTTCCTTAAGAAATTTAGTTTTTGAAGAAAAAAATGATCATGTAATTAAAAATAATATTTAATTATGAATTTTTTAACCCATGGTTAGATTAATGCATTCCTAAATATATATTGCATGATGTCTAAAATGATGGAATAAATTCTATTTACATATTTGTATAGATTACCATAAAATGGTTCCCCCACCTCAATTACCAAAAAAAATATAGAACTCCTACATCCAGGTTAATGGAATCAACTAGAATATTGGTACTATGTTGTGATTATGGGGAGACTATAATTCTATATAATATTCCAAAAATATAAATAAATAATGAACCTTCATACAAATTAGAGTACATGGAATCAAAATTTATTCTGAAACAAAAACATGATGTATAAAAATAGAATGACAATAAGGAACCAAAGGTACATTTCATATAAACAACAATGATATCCCAATGGGATTACATGATATATAAAATAAAAAAATAAAAGAATAGATGTCTTTATTGGACGCTTCGATCCATGTTACATACCTAGTCTCTCGTAAATTTTCAATATGATTTGTCCTGATGATCTGAATATTCACAAGCCACCCAATAAATCATGTAATCCTTGACCTTCCCCCTATCCATAATCCTTATGTGTTCAACCTAAAAGGTATACATAATTTCAACACATATAGACACACTGAGGTGAATTTATATGGGTGAGATATAAATCATAGTATGCCAACACCAATGGTGTACCTATAAACATAATCCATAATTACATTCTCATGAAATATTCCCAACCTAGCTGAAACATAAAATAACTAAAAAAAATCAATTTTTCTTGGATCTGTGACTCAAATAGACTATACCTATTTCATCTAGTACTTGGTGTCTCAGATCATGTATCAATGTCTGTGAATCCCAAATAGAAATATAGTTGCCAAAACCACGACATCCCTAACCAAACTTCACCTCCTTACTCAATTTTAATTACTCATTTCGTAGACGCATTGGGATTAGGTACACATACTACTCCAATTAACTACTAATACAAAGAACACGATTATGCTATCTATCCCAATTATGAATGTCGATGCTGATTAAAGGATTTGTTCGACACCAAAACAATACATATACTGCATGGAGCATCATTACGGTGCATAAACCATCGATGTAATGTTTTATCACCCAACCAATTTCAATATGTATACAACCATTCCCATGATTATTAATCCATCATCTAAGAAAATATTTTAAATTACATTTCCCCTAATCTCATATGTATATTTCAACATACACAGAACTTCATCCCAATACTCTAACAAAAAAACTACCAGAAAAAATATGGACCTCGATATCCATCCCCATAATACTTTGGTGATGAATTTTATAACCAAGACCCTAATCCATAGTTGAGGTCCTCCATAACCGACAACTTAAACCATGGGGGAGGACTACACCAGACAACATAATAAACCATAGGTGAGTATTTCCCTGACAAACCCAAAAAATTATGGGTTAGGACATCCCTGACAGAATGAAAAATCATAGTTGAGGACGTCCATGACCAATACCTAAACCAAATGGTGATGACCATAGTAACCAACACCCGAACTATAACACCACAATATTTTATCATATTCCTGTATTTGAGTATTTTTAATCCCTTTGATATCTGACATTCCACTATATACCATGCTTATATAAACACCAAATATATATATATATATATATATATATTTTAACATGAGATCTATAACATAGACATTAAATTTACGGGAGTTAATATTATTAACCAAACTATCAAATATATAATTTACCTACTCATGTTTAATATATTATTTTAATATTTTTTAATAAATAGAAATTTTTTATTAAATTCATTTTGTTCTTCATATATAATCTTTCTTCAAAAAGTTAGTTTCATTGGTTACTAGGAGAAAATTAATATAATTTATTTTTTAATAATATGAAAAATTTATTTGGTAAAATGAATATAATTTCTTTAATCAGAATTAAAATTATATATTTTAATAGAATTTTTAGAATTTTCTGAAAAGCTTGATTTTCAGTGAATAGTATGAAATATCAATTTTTAAAAGACACTCATATTAATTAAAATTAATACCAAAGTAAAAAATTATTTATTTAGTTATAAATAGTCTCATTAATTTCATTTTCACCATTTTTACCCTATATTGGTATATGTTTAGTTTTGGAATTTACACCACAATGCCCTAAAAAACATTTTTCATTACACATTGAATGATTAATATTAAATTTAATTTTTCATCTTATGTGATTTGAATGTTAGAATATGGATTATATATATGGAATCATTATTTACATGTTGTTTTATATGTTCATTTTCATTTTTAGGCTAAAAATTTTACATTTGTTAAATTAAAAAGATTTACCAAAATAGAGTTAAATTAATGAGTGGGATAAATTTAAAATGTTAATGGATAAAAAAATTAATAATAAAAACATTTAATGGGTTATTTATTTATTTATATACCATATCCAAAATTTTAAACATTAAATATAATTTAAATTAATTAGAAATATTTCCAACCAAATTTTGTTGGCTTTAAATATAAAATAATTAGTATTAAATCACCTAATACCACCACTCATCAACTATAAATACCACCCCTCGTCACCCCATTTATCATACATGGATGTGATTCCTTTAAAATATCTCTCAAAAAATTCCCTCCCCATTATCCCCATTCATATTTACTGTTGGTACCACCCAAAGACCAATTCCATGATTCATAATGGGTCCATTAAGGAGGTTTTATTACAGAGGTAGGATAGAAAAATATTCAACTGAATCCAAAGAGAATTATGATATGGTTACAATGTGGAACATTAATCCCCATGATGTGAGAATGTATATTACCAA
Source organism: Viscum album (assembly GCA_963277665.1). NCBI lineage: Eukaryota > Viridiplantae > Streptophyta > Magnoliopsida > Santalales > Viscaceae > Viscum > Viscum album. The sequence continues at coordinate 1,948,309,604 of OY728163.1, forward strand.
ATAGAGGCTTCCAAAATGGGAACAATATGGGGAATATTTAGTGTTATTATCATAATTCTCCCAGTATTAGTTTTTGGGACAATTCTTAGTGGTCAAAATCATTTTATGGCTTAATGGGGAGGGGAAAGGAGAATACATCTTATCAACATAGTAGAGATATCCTTGTAGATTTTAGGAATACCATAAACCCTCAACATGGGTAGTTTTAATAGTGTAATAAATAGAAACATGTCTCTTGTAATATGATTGATGAGGTTGATTATATTGCAATAGATGATTAGTCCAGACCATCCATGGTGTAAGATATGAATCTTTTGAATTTTACATTAATTAAATTGTTTTTTTATTCATGTAAAACTCATTTCTTTATATTTTGGGATACTGATTTTTTTTTCAGGTGATAAGGATGCATTCAGATTTAAAACATCAAACTCTACTAGGTCAAAGAGAGTGTCGAGCCTTTCTATATAGAGCATGTTATATAGCTTTCAATAGGGATGAGTTGATATGAGGTAATCAACACTTGAGATGTATTTTCATGATATAGTTATGATTATGGATTAATTTAGGATGTTTAATGATAACATTGACTATAACGAATGAATGGTTCATTTAATAATTGATGGTGGTGTATAAAATATTATTATTTCATGGAATAATGTTAATGTTTAATGAATGGGTTATTTTTGCACTAAAATTTTGGATTATTTCATATCATTTTAATATTTTTCAATTCAATCGTTGGAATAAATTGAAAGGTAATATTTTATGGTGATTCAATATCAATTTTGACATACACACCTAAAATATTTTTATGGGATACCATACATAAGTGAATTGGACTTTATGATTGATCTTTTTCTAGGGAGAAGTCCTTTTTTATTTCCATATTACCATATAGAAATTCTGGAATTGAGGGAATTGAAAGTGTAGTTAGAGAAACTACAAAACAAAATGTTTCATTATGCATATAACATCTCTATAGAAATAACCATGCTTGTTATTTAAAAAGGTTCATGGAACTATTCAGCTATGTGTTGATTATATGAAGAATATATATGTTATGATAATGAAATAATACCCACTTACACACATTTATGGTTTCTTTCATTAGTTTATGGAAGATCATTGTTTCTACAAATTTAAATTGCGATCAGGATATCATCGAGTTGCATGCGAACAAAGTAGATGTCCCAAAAATAGCTTTCAGAAGTATATATAGCCATTATGAGTATTTTGTTATGCCCTTTGGTTTTATAAATTATCCGTTGTTCTTTATGGAATTGAATTATCATATATTTCAGAGATATTTGGATTATTTTATAGTGTTGATCAAGGATGAAATATTGGGGTATAAAATGACAAGGGAGGAGTATGCGAAAAACATAGATAAATGGATGGAAATATTGGGACATCATCTGTTGTATACCAAATTTCAAAATTAATATTTTTAATACAATTTGTATGCTTTTTTTCCATGATATTTATTAAAAATGTGTTTCTGTCGATCCATAGCTGATAGAGGTCATTATCTCTTGTAAACTTCAAATTAATGTTATTGAAATATGAAATTTATTTAGTCTAGAAAGGTATTATCGATGACTAGTTCAAGAATTTAAAGGATTAACATCACTGATGGCATCTTCAACATCGAATAATTTTCAACTTTAGATGAATATGGAATATCATAGGTCTTATGATTAGATTAAGGTAAAACTTATATCAACACCAATATTGGTTCTTTCAGAACAAGGGGAAGGGTACATGGTGAATTGTGATGTGTCAAGATAAGTGTTGGGGTGTGTTCTCAGGAAAGAGGATCATGTGTTTGTTTATGACGCATTGTAGTCAATGTAAGATGAGAAAAATGACAAAAGTAATGATTTTGAATTATCTTCTATAAAGAATTCTTTTAAAAAATCGTGTCACTATCTTTTTGGAGAAAATATATGGGGTTTATCAATCATAAAAATTATGAATAATATTTCTCACATAGAGATTTGAGCATGAGACAATTGATATTAATGTAGTATCTCTATATTTTTGAATGTAATATGATATATAATTCGATTAAATAAAATTCAGTGGTAGAAGCATGAAGCATAATGTCGAAGGCATTGATGGAAAAATAAGAATCATATTAGAGGTAGTTGATATTGATCATATCCAACAAGAATTAGTAATGTGAATACTGAGTGATGTAGCAGTTTGTTTTAGTTCTTATATTCATTGTTTTGTTGGATTGGTTAAAAAGGCACATACATCTAATTTAGAATGTGTGACTAAAAGGTCAAAACTCAATGATGTGGAGTCTATTGGGGGATCTAAACTAGATGATAATTTATTTTTGTGGTTTCAGAATTGAATGGTTATACCAATGTCAAGTCAAGAACAACTTCTTAGTGCATATCAATGTTTGAGATATGTATTTCATAATGGAATTTAAAAAATGTAACAGTCTTTCAAAGAACAGTTTTAGTGAAAGGGTATGAAAATAAAAGTGGTTGAGTTCATATCTATGTTCATGACTGGTACCCAAGTAATGGAAGAGAATCATCGATTATAAGTCATGTTGCAGTCATTACCTATCGTTGTGTAGAAATGGATAGGTATGGGGTTCATTTTTAGTAGTAAGGTAAATTGGAATGGTGTTACATTTTTTATTTTATTAGATATATATATGAGGTTGGAACCTAGTTTCTAGAATAAAATTCCACACTCCCTTGGGACTCAATTTTCGATGAGTATGGCGTTTCATCCTCTAATAGATGGTAAATCCAAGAGGATTATAATGATCTTGGAATAAATTTTATGGGATAGTGTGATTTACTTTTCTATCACATGCTATTAGAACATTTCATTGGTGGAGTTCTCATATAATAATTTTTATTATATCTCAATACATATGGTTTTGTTGGAATCATGTTATGGGATTTCACATCATTCCTTACATTGATCATTGGAAGAAGGTGACACATTGATGGTTGGGATGAGCCTCATCCCATAGAACTTGAATATGATTCTGTTGATCTAAAAGAGAATGGAGATGAAATAGAGTCTAAAAAATTATATGCAAATCATCTTCAATGACCATTTCTGATTGATTTGGGTAATCATGTGTTCATGAGAATCAATCATAGTATTAAACATCGTTGTTTTTGGAATCTGGGACTATTACCTCCTAAATATATTATCCCTATTCAGATAAATGAATTAGTTATATAGTTGGAATATAAATTTTAATTTCCTCCATAGTTCAGTGGAGTGAATTATCTATTGCATTATTTCTTTTGAAAAAGTATAAGTGAGATCCTAACCATGTTATTTGTTGGGATCCTACTAAGTTACAGTCAGATCATTTGTTAGTGCATGTGCCAATTATAATTGTAGAAAAGAAAGAGAACGGATTCTGTGGGAAAATAATCAATATAGTCTTTTTTTTTGAAACATGGTAAAATTAAATAGGAGACATGGGAACAAGAGAAAGAAGCGACTGGGAGTTGTCTTCAGCTCATTTAGTATTGTTAGGGTTTTCTAAATTATAAGGAAAAAGATTAATGGTGGGGAGAATGTCGAACACATAGTTAAAGGTATGTAACCCTTATTTAGTCCTTTTTTATGTGTATAAATTACTTCGTAAATTTTTTTACGAGTTTGGATGTTTCTTGGGATGGTTTTGGGGATGTTCGATGGGTGCATGATTTCAGCACAATTAGTGAAAAAATACATCTTCTCAATGAAACTATACAGAATGTAGTATAGGATTATGGGTCGGAACATTAAAAAGGTTCACTATTTAACAAACCATGTTTCCACCACAAGTAAGTCATGATTCTTGAGACAATTTCCTTTCACATAGTTAGCACACTATTTTTCAAATAGTGTGGGGCTCCATTTGAGGAATATAAAGAACATTGTTGGTGAATGTTTTATCGTAACCATATTGATAAATCATACAAAAGATAAAAAGTTTCATTCAAAAAAATGGAGTTCACATGATTTTAACCCTAAAACCCCAATTTATTCCCCATCTCAACCCTAACTCGAGATTTCCTCTACTCCATGGTTATAGAACATATACCAATAATTTTAGAAGCTTTTTAAATGGAAATATTGATAATTGGAAGGTGAATATCCCATTGTATGTATCTTTCCATAGTAGTTTCTTGGATTTTCTAAATATTCTATTCCCACTCTCCATGTTTCACAGAATAACTTCTACCTTATATATATCTAGATTTTTTAGGCTAATAATTGTGATATTTTTCCTTATTTATGTTAATAGAAATGATCTAAAATCCAATTTGGAGTTTTCACATGGATTTTTGGAGCGTTTTTGTTATTGGTCATTTTTTCCAAAATCCTATAGGTTTGTAGAATAACTCAAAAATCTTATTTATAGAATTAGAAATATTCAATTCAATTTATTTTTATTCTACATATTTGTTGTGAAGTTGATATATGATGCTTGTGTGAAATCCCTTTGTGGCTGATTTATGTATTTTGGGTTAAATATGGAATTTTTATGAAATATTTCATATTGTTGGATTTTAATATTATGATTTTAAAATTGTTTTCTATTTTTGATTTATGGAAATTTTTGTAAATATGGTTTCCAATAACAACAGATTTTATAGTAATGTTGTTTGAAATAAATCAGTGGAAGGGGTTTGGTTCATTAGTGGTTGAAATATTGTTTTGATTGATGGATTTATTTGTATTGTAAATTTATGGTTGCCCCGATTTTGGAATATCTTAGTTTTCATGGTTGTTTGGATTAAATGTTTATCCTTGTGTTTTAATGGGTATGTATAGTGGTCTTGGATTACCAACATCAAAGGATTTGAAAGTTCTCATAAATTAATGCAAAAATAAATGTATGGGTTAGGGATGCGAAGTTCAACCATTAATGTTACACCAATCATGGGTGGATGAGTTTTTCATTTAGAATAGTTGTATGTATAGGGTCATATGAATTGAAATGGGTTATTCCAATGAAAGATGGTGATATGATTAATAACATTATTGGTTGATTTCATTAAAATGTTCTTTTAGGGGGGGGAAATTTGGTCGTGATGTGCATGGCCAACAAGAAATTGTTGAAATGTTTATTGGTTTATGTAGTTGGTTTATGTAATATTCAAACATTTTATATCATATTGGCATGATTTTGGAAGTAAATGGGGAAATCCTATGGAGTATAATTACTCACCCTTTCAATCACACCTTTTTGTTTTTGCAGATGTTGTACTTCATGATACATTTAATGGTTAAGAATCTAATTTCATTTGTGTTTCACCATGTTTCTTTGGTAGTAATGTGATGTTTGACCCTAGATCGTGGAGTCTATCTATTAGCATTCTTTTTAAATTCTTTGTGTTTTTTTTCTTTAGTCTTTCACCATCCACTCTTATTAGATTTCTTATTTTGGTTTGAGTTGGTTGATGTTGTAACTTGGTGTCATTTTAGTTATAATACATTGTTATCTTGAAACATGTAATTTTTTTGGTAATGGGAAATTTATTTAGTTACTCTGACTAAAAAAAAGTCGTCCGAAAATCATTCAAGAAGCTCTAGACATTTATTTCTAGCCATTAAATCCTTTGGGATGTTGCTTAATGCCAAGTAGAACTTCTTCCTTGACTCATACCCATGAGGAAAAGAGGACTGTTAAATTTTATATAATCACACATAAAAATTAAATTTATGAAATAAATATGTAAATATATTACATATAATATATTTATATACATATACAACATATATGAATAATTATAATATCCATTTCATTTAAAATGGAAATATTTAAATATTCATATACCTATGCAATTAATTTATATATAATGTATATATATATACATACCTTTATACATTTTTATTGATATATATATATATTATACTACATGTATATGAATATTAAATTATTTGAATATATGTAAATAAATTTTAATGTTTTAATTATAATTAGAGGCACATATATATGCAAATTTCTATATGTTTGTTTGTTTTTATTAACACACACAGAAAAAACATATTTTGTATATGTATTTAAAAATAATTATATATATATGGATAAAAAATTTAATGCAATATATATAAATAAATAGATATGTCAAAAAATACATAAAAATTATAAAAAAGTTGAATATGTGCAAATCCATAGAGGGAATAAATGGGTTTTAATCTTGGATGGTACTTGAATGCGAGTGACTGAAGTAGGAGTTCTTAGCCTTGCTAATACTATGGTGGGGGGCATTTTTAAGAAATTATATAAAGGAGGGTATAGCTCTATTAAAAATGGGGGGGGGGGGGCTCATGAAATGATAATTGGAGGGGTTGATTGGCCACCAAGAATAACGTTTTTTCATTTTATCAGCATTTTTAGTGATGATATACATAACCTTTTTCAAATATTGTTTTTACAAAAGGCCCCCCTTTAAGAACACTAAGGAAACTACACTTTATTTTTGATATATAATATGTTTTTTCAACCTGTTAAAGTGTTGATATATAGTAGTGTGTTGTTATGTGTTAACCAATGATGATGGTTTTATTATAACAAAGGAGGTTGGTTACATTATAACCATTTATTTTGTGTATGTTATATCCAATGACTGGTGGAACATATATCAACCTTCAGTGCATTACTTAATGATATTATATCTCATGTCATAAAATGTACTAGAATATATTGTGAAATATGCTCAATAAAGGACACTTTCTTCTTTTACTATATTGGGAGTGAACCTTGACTACTACAATGGCATGGAGAGTGAACCCATTCAACTATGAAATCATTGAAAAATATCCCTCACAACAAATGAAATTATTTTAAATTATTATGTGCTTGACAAATTCCATTTCTTATTCCAATATTATTCATTCATGACTCATTATTTCATATGACTTGTGTCTTATGAACATAATTGATATATTCAAGGAAACAAGACTTTGATCTTTGATATGATAGGTATAATTTAAAATTGGCATGTTAATGTTATTATACCATTATGTTTAATTTATGATTAATATCTCCCATATGTTCCCTAACTAGGAATTTCATTGTACCTTTTTTATCTTCAGTAGGATATGAATGGAGGTATTATGTATGACATGTAAAAATGAGTTATATTTATAATGGAATATGAGGGGGATGATATATATGTTTTAAAATTAGTATGATTTTCCATGTCTCTAAATTTAGAAAATTAATATGCTTACGAAGTGGTTTTTTAAGCACTCTGATAGTTATTAATTTATTAAGATGAAAAATCCATTTATGAAAATTATGGGATTTTGTAGTCGGTATCTGAGAAAATTTTAGTTATACTTTGGAACCTAGGAAATGAAATACTTTGTAAGAAACCTATGTGTAATTCATTGTTTCAATCCTAGAGTATTCGTAATTGTCATGAATAACATATATTAAACATAATGTGTTAAATATTTAAATTTTATAATCAATTTACCTTTATTATATGGATATCATAGTATGATTAGTTCCACTTAGAATATTATTTTTGGTTTTAATAAGAGGATGGATCCTAGAATAGTTGTGTTATTTTAGAATATAACAGGATATGTAACCACAATCTTCTAGTGAAACTAAATAATTTTTGGAGTTTTTTTTGTGAATAATTGTTACTATACCCACATAATCTATGAATCTTTTCAGGATATCATATCATAAATGGAAGGAAAAACATTCTATTGAGTATATCATGTTGAAATATCAACATTATTTTATTTGATCGTGTGATCTAATAGTGGCTAAGAAATGGATAAATACAATTGGGAAAATATTTTAAGATCATAAATGCTACTAGATTAAGAAATATGTCCTAAATATTTATCATCTCAATGGAAAATCTGATCAATTGTGGAATTGTATCTAGAATAATATAAAAGGAGAATAAGTTGAATCAATGGAATGATATAAGTATAAGGCTCTATTACTCATCAGTTATACCAGTCATATTATATATTAAAAATATGGCGAAGGAATTTATTGAGATGAAGATAAGGAATAATAACTCCATTAGTACTTATCTGTACATTTTTAAATGAATTTTAGGTTATTACAGTGGTTTAATTATCATTCCTAATGTTATAAAAAATAGATTATTTGGTGGGAGAAAACAACATCTTTGAAGGGAATTATCTAGAAGATACATGATTACCTACTATGAAATTTTTTGGCGTGCTATCAGGGTGTAGATGTACATTGTAGTTATCAATCAATAACATTGTTTTGAAATGAAATGAAAAAACAACATCATTGGAAATTCTAAAAAATAGGTAGAGAAGAAGGAGTTCTTTCTCTTATGCCAAATGCTTAGGAGGAAACATAGAAGGAATTTTCATACGGGTACTGGTAAATGTAACATGTATGTAATGGAACGATAATGGGCTAATAAATGATGAAGCTAAGGGAAATGTTCGCTAATGATGTGAAAAGATATAAAGCCTCATAGAACAGACCGCCCACTCTCTAGTGCTTCAAATTCAATGAGTTTTGGAATTATCTGAATAAATTTCATTGTCCAGGAGATAATATTGATTCAAATACAAAATATATATATTAAGTAAAATAAAAAATATGATTTATTATTCAATCAAAATGGATTATGTAAATAATATTAATTATGTAAATTTTATCCATCCCACCTTAGTTTGAAATTTCACATGTAATTTTACCTGAGTGAGACCGATGAAAATCATATTTTCCATATTTTATTGATTTTCATGTGATTATCTCCATGTTCATGAATTCTATAAAAATACCACTTTTAAGGAATTTTTCGTAGTTGTTTATTCTTAAGTTTTTTATATTTTTAATGACTTTTTACTAGTAAACATTAAAAGTGATTAAGTTGAAATCTTTTTGAATGCATTATTTAGAAAATTAAAACCCTAAATATGTTTATGATTTTGGGATAATAATGATATAATGAAATTTTTTATTTTTATAAAGTAAATGGGATATTTTTTATCATCTATCAATTTATTACAAATATTATTACAATGTGTTTTAAGGACTAGTATATAATATTTATTATATGAATAAAGAGTAGATTTTTCGTATCATGCATGTTGTCCCTACAATTTATCTGTAATTCCAGTTATAACCATGTTTCAGTAGAATAAATTATAATTTTATTAATATGGTTGGTGAGGGAAAATTAATAGTTACATAAAGTTATTTGGAGTGTTAATAATGTATTTATTTGGAATAATCTATTGACCTTCATTCAAATGTTTGGGATTTTAATTTTTTTGAATGCTCATTGGGTGACCATTTATGAAAATTTTTACAATAAACAATGGATATTTAATGTTATGGTTAACCATATGATTATTTATGTTTTTTAGTTAATAAATGATAACCATTTTTTTGTGATTAATAGAAATTGATGGAATTACAGGTCATACCATTACAAATATTATGATCCACTAGTTTTGCATGCATTGTAGTTTATGCATCTTATCACAGAGAATGAAATGAATTTGAAATATAACAAGCCAATACAAAGGTGTGATATTTCAAATATCATATGAAATCTATATATGATATATCCTCAAATTATTTTGAATTTAAATGGTATCCTATTATCATTATTTAAGATGGTATGGATGACCTTTCTTATACCTATTTGGACTACGATAAGGTGTTGATTAAAAATCTAATGACCATGTTCTCTATCATCTATGTCATAAATTTTTTTAAATGTATATTCTTTCACATTTCACGAATATTATCCTAATCATAATAATTTTTTGTGATCTTATCCTTTCAATTTTCATTTTTTAGTGTAAACTGTTTTGTCAGATTTTAGGATGTCAGATTCACATAATAAAATTTAAAAATATCCACCTTTGATTTTTGTGGTGCAGTTTAACTTTTATTGGATGTTTTTTTTTAATTCATGGTCATTTTTAGATGGAAAAATATCCATTATATCTTCCACCAAATGACACACAATTTTAGGAAATGTTCAATGTATTTGTCATTAGGAAGTACAAACCTGATACTTCACATATATCATATATTAAGGCCATACTACTAGATAAATATCATTTTTATAATCAACAAGTAGTAGAGATTATAGATTATAGGGATATAGTTATAAAAAATGAGCCAATGGCCTGGTTAATTATTTTTTGGTGAAACCCCTAATTTATGGAATCTTGTGGGAACTTGGGGATGTGATAAGACAGAGGTGTCGTCGTCTATTAATATCTAAGTAATGAATTTCATGTAAACAATTATTTAATGTGTGGTAGATTTTATAAACCAATGATTTTATGTTATGTATCATTTTCAAAAAAAAAATCTCATTGATATCTTATGTTTCATAGATCACCGAGATTAAATGAACTCTATGAGATTATATGTATATATATTAACATGGTCATTATAACCTAGACATTAATATAGAGGGAATGTATATTATTAATAAAATTATGAATTATATAATTGTCCAACTCATGGTCTATATAATATATTATTATTCGGGAATAAAAACATATTTTTTTGTAAATTCATTTTGTTCATCCAATATTTATTTTCTTAGAATGGAGATTTTATTTAATTTTATGAGAAAATAAATTTTTCTATATTGGGAAATTAAATAAAGATTATGTTATAAAATGAAAATAAATTTTTTATTAAGTTATTTAAATTATTCTTAGGATGAATATTTCTTAATTTTCTGAAATGTATGATTTTTCAATTAACAAAAAAATACATATTTTTATAAAACACTATTTTCAATTTAAAGTAATTTTATGATTTTAAATTAATATCAATATAAAATAATGTTTTTATAATTCATATATAATCTAATAAATTACATTTAAATAATAATTATACCTTATTTTGGTATACATACATTTTTGAGACTAAAAAATAATTTTCTAAAAAATTGTTTTTGTTAAATTTTGACTATTTTATTGTCAATGTAATTTGTTAAATATTTTATTTTGAATATATTAAAATTACTCATACATTTGTAATCTAGAAGTACAACTTATTTTATAAGTCTATTTTCAGTTTTCATGATAAATAATATATTATGGTAAAAAAAATAGCACAACGTAGGTAAAATATTATAGCATGTTAAAGTTAAAAGGTAAAAGCTTAAATTAACAAAACTAAAAACATTATATGGGTGGATGATTTATTTGTTCAAAATTAAACAAGTATTAAAATATAATCTAAAAACATAATTATTTGGAATTAATTTAACAAAAAATTGGTTGGCTCTAAATAAAATATAATCTTTATTTAATCACTAAAAACCTACCATCCTAAAGTATAAATGTCATCCCTCACCACCCTTTTTCTGATCAAAATCTATGTTGATATTAAAATTTATTCAAAATAATATCATCCCTAATATCACACATTCCATGTGATTCTGGTATTACCAAATGAAAATTTTCAATTTCTTTAATTACTCATTCAAGCTGGGGATATTCAAGAGGTAACATTCTAAAAACCCCTCTTAATTTCATTTAATTTTCAAAATTATATTCAAATCCTTCATCCATAAATTAATAATACAACAATATCATATATATCAAATAATTTTATTTTTATAACTGAATATTCTATACTGATCCCTTTTAGTACGTTAGCGTATTCAATGAAATGAAACTATTTTCTGAATTATGGTGTTTAACAGTCTCCGGGAATAATGAATTTTTTTTCCTTTAACACCTCCACATATTGTCATAAAAGTATTATAATAGTTAAATAATATTTTAAAATGTTATATTATAGCATACTCCACATTTCGAATATAATATATATACATATTAGAAAAAAAACTAGTATATGATGGTCCAAAAAATAGGAATGACAAATCAAACAATTATCATTAACATTTTATCAAATGAATCATCATCATGTCCGAAATAAAAGTGACATATAAGAACAATTAAACATTAAATTTTTTTGAATTATATTTCCATTCACTTTATGTGTTTTATTTCTACAAGACAAGAAAATCAATAATTTTACATAAATGAACTGATCATGAAACCATGAAAAGATCGCACAAAAAATTATCATGATGAATTTTTATTAATAAAATGTGTGGAATGATGTAATAAATGTATCATATATGGTTTTATAAATATAGATATGCTTATATAATGAATTAGTATCATTATTTAAACCTGTACAAAAGATTTTAATGTATAAAAAGATTAAGGAGGCAATTTGCTAAGGGTTTCTCATCTCTCTTTTACTTCTGTTAGATATATGTCTCATTTAACACTTATCTATTATTTTTTGTGAATATACAAACATTTGATATTTTGTTTCTTGAATATAAATATATTATAGTTATTTACTATTTTGTTTGATAATCAGTACTTTTATTGTTAATAAAATTTTTCTAATTTAAATTTTATAATGGGATTCTTAACTTAACATCCATTTATTAGATAAAAGACACTTTTCATTGATCAAGTCATCTAATATTATTTGTCTAAATAATTTTTATTAATTTGTTTTGTATTTTTCATTTTTTTTATGTTTTTAGTGAATCCAGAAAGTCCATTAATTTTATAAATATTCACACAAATGATATGATATTTATAAGGTATTTTCTTTAAAAAAATATATTTTTATAGTTTCCATTAAGACTCATTTTATTTAATGTTAATTTTTTATTAAAGTGTTTCCATTTTTTTAAAATTATATTATGATTATTTGATGTCAATTTTATTCATGATAAACTTTCTTATAGAATGGAATGAATGAAATAATTTTTTCGTTCTCTAAATAAGGTTCTTTATGTATTTTGTATCAAAAATATCGAAGTTATGTTTTCTATCATTTAAGAAATGAGTGTTCGTTCCCATCATAATTATGCCTTATTGGTTTCATTTTTCATTTATAATAATACAAGGTTATTTTCAATTAAAAAGTTTCCTTTAAATTTTTTTGGCTCTTTTAAATTTAATTATTTACAAGTGGGAAATGTTATTTTTATAGAAATTACCCTTGCTATTTTCAAAAATTATTTTCCATTTATGATAATGATATTAGATGTTATTTATTATTTAATTATGATATTATTCAGGGATACTATAGTTATTATTTTTATATATGGGTTTCATTTATTATTGAATGACATTTATGAAATGTATTTCTTTTACATGGGTTATTCTATATTAAATCATTTAGGAAACCTACTTTTTTTCATGATTGATGATATGATTTATGATATTATAGAACCCATATGTATGGTTCACATTATTTTATAGTGGTAACATTGTAACAATGGAAGGTTATTGCATTATAACCAGGGAATTTGGTTAAATTATAACAAATGATATGTGGGACTTATATCTCCCTCAAATGAAATAGGTAATGATATTATATCTCATGAGATACATATGATAGGAATGGGAATTGATAATTTTTTATTAATGTACATTTTCTGAAATAATATTATAGGGCGTGAACATTGACTAGTATGATGTTTTGTGGAGTGAACCCATTCTAATAAAATAATATTCACAAATATCCTTGGGTACAAAGGAAATGATCTACTATGTTTATTAGTATTCCAAATTAAATGTATTATGTAAATATAAATCTCTCTTTGATAAATATTTCTTGTTATTCAAGTATTATGAAATTATATGATTAATTTCATGTCTCAATATTATGATCTACTATATGCATGGTATAATGTAAATTTTTTCGTCCATGTTATTATGCCCATTTGTATATGTAATGATTAATATCTCCCATATTTACCCATACCGAGAAGCTTACATCACCCGTTTCTTATGTTTATTTTTTAAATAATATGAAGGATTATATTTATATTAACAAGTAATAAATTATTGTACTTAGGTGGTAATATGTTGGAGATGACGTATATTTTTTATGAATGTGTTGTTATTGTTTCCATGATTTCAAAGACATTAAAAACTTATGTTTCTAGTTTGGTATTGTAATGTCATGTAATTAATATTCATCTTTTTGGATGTAATATCCATGTATGAAATTTATAGGTCATTATTCTAATCCAATAGTGTGGACAGGTACGACCAACACCATATACATTGTATGTGGAACACCTCATCCACTAACCTCATCCATATATATGGAACTACATTTTTACGAATCTCGGTCCTAATGCAGAAGACCTATTATGTAAACCATGTCTCGACATACAAAACCAAATGAAAAAGTAATAAGGGTTGTTTTAACACCCATTCCCATTGAATATTCCACAAATAACTTTAATGTCATGGTATGATTAGGACACCTTACATGGGATTTTTCAATGTCATCCAATGAATTTGTCCAAGAGTAGCATGATTATATCGTGAAATGTCCCTTAATGGAATACAAATTATCCTAAATCAACTACATGCTATCAAAGTCATCTAAAACAACAACATACAATTAATTAATTATTAAAAACAGACTATTTAAACCAATGATCACATTACTTGGAAACTTTCCCCAAAGGGAATCCTCAAGATTCCATCAATCCCAAATCGACCTCATGATGTCACCTAGCTATAACCGCAATCCTACAGTTTATACCCACATCAATGTATTTTTACAGTCTGGTACTCATCCAAAATATCTAAAACACAACAAATTTCACATAGAGTAGTCATACTTAATACAAAAAATATATCAAAAATATTCTGAAAGATACTACTATACTAAGTCTTCAAAGGTCCATTCATTAAATATAAAACAGACCACCTTTCCATTCTTATTCTAGGATGATAATGAGCTCAGAACCCAATCCCAGAACTCATAACTCACAAATCGACCAATTGATGGATTCTGATTGCATGCGGTATGAAAATCCTCAAACTAAATTATCTAATTACACAAAACTATCCAAATAGTCTCAAAATGACGAAATTATTCCACCACAATGATGTAAATAAGAAAACACTCATAATGGATTTATTATAAGTCCAATTATATCTTGGACAAACCAAACATCCAAATATCACATGCTTGAAATATTATATGGCCTGTACCCTTGATTACATAGTGTGTACACTCAAATCTTATCCTAGCCATGCACATCTACCTGGACTGAGTAGAAATACAGTTTTACCATGTACTACTACATGGTCCTAGAACACATGGGTTCATCCTGTCTAATAATACACAACTATATAACCCTCATATGGGATTTAATCACCTATTCATGGACCTATAGTCATGTGACACTACATGGTGTATACATTCCAAAACATAACCTACCCATGTACTCCACCACATGGCCTTGTACCAGGACATGTATTACTAAGTGGTGGGTACAAAAATTACCCTACGTGTACATATATAATGTATGTAATCCTTGATTGGGAGGAACACATAACTTGTGTTCATAAAAATATATGGAGTGTAGTCTGGGATTCACAATAGGAAAGCCTTATGAACCACCCAAACCACTACGTTTTCCCAGACTAATTATAGATCAATGCCCAAATGCCCACATAAATTATAATAATGATTAAAATCTTAAATAAATACAGTGATAGTTATATTGGTATAGAAAAACATTCCACATCATGGAATAAACATATTAGCATCATGTATAAATCTTCCTTCGTAAGATTATAATCATATATTTTTCTATAATCTCTATAATAGATGATGTCTGAAAATATATCCTTCCTCTTATCCCATTTTCATATCCATCATGAACAATGGAATATCCATACCCATATAATACATGCTTTGTAAGAACTAAATGGGGATGGGTGTTTAACCAAATTTAATTACTCAATTTTATAAATTAATATTTTATTACGTATTTAACATTTTTCTGAATTTCAAAAATCTGATCCAGGACTATACCTTTCCTACGAAACCCAACCCCTCCCAAATTTGTACTCCATCATAGTTCCTAAATCTCAATCCAACAATCTTTCCAAAACATATCTTAACAAGAACATATTTGAAAAATTTAATATTTAAAGGAATTATTTTTAAATATTCAACTAATACTCAGACAACTTGGTATTCAACCTAACTATCTTCTTAGGGTAAATTTACAATTATAGTTTCTATGTAGTGGTAAAAAATCATTTTAAATCATTTTACATGGGATAATGATAATTTACCTTTCATAATAAACTTATGGTAACAATTTAATATTCAACTCAAAAAAAGTAGAAATCCGCTGGTCTTTACAAGCACCCCACCAGAAAACAAATATTACATGAGAATCCTTAGTTGTAAGAGAAAAACACATATATACCCACGTAGTTCATAAAATCATGCTCCATTCATTTCATTAAACATATAGATACCAACCTTGTTTCTATGGATAACTCAAAATATAGGTCATATAACCCATCTAAGATCAAACAACCGCTTATCACCATAAAAAACTAGTTGGAGAGTTCTTACACAAAACAATTCATCCATAGATCTCAAAATGTTGTCAAAGAACTCATCACCATAAACATGGTACAAAACCATGGTACACAACCAACAATGGAGGATATAAATTCATGACATTTCCCATAGTTAGAGTCATTTATCATGTCACAACCTTAGCATTCCACTGTCCCAGTCGATGTGGTTCACACTTCATTATTTCCCCTACCCATATTAGAACCACATTTCATTTAATGATTTGATATCAACACTATATGATTATCTATATTTTCTTATCAAAAATAAAAACACTATCTATATATAATTCATGAGTCAAATACAAACCTCAAAAGTGGGCATGCCTATCTCTCTCCCACCGTTGTGACAAAAACAAAACATCAATTATCACTCATTACCCGAATCCCAGAACGAATCCCATGGTATTATCATACAACTAACCAACCACAAGGACCTCACTCATAGATGACCAATGATTATCACTCACTAGAGATATTCATATGCACTACAATATGAGATCAAACTCACCAAAGTCCCTTCATCAATCCAAATAAGCTTTTATATACTTTATATTTTATTCGATTCTCTATATGTGTGCTCACGATGATGTGAAATTATGTGTAATTATCATCTATGATGTGGGAGTACACTAAGATGTTGTAAAAAAATATCACGGAAAACTCATCCGTTATGGTATATCATGATTTTATCTCAAGGAACTCATGTTAGATTTCAAAAAAATCACCACATCACAACCAAATCTGGTCTCATACTACTCTCAGCTATAAACTCAATTATGGTATCATTATTCCTATTATTCAAATATCACCAAATCTATAATCCAAACACCATTTTTCATGTGTATCCAAGATTCATAAAATTCATAGCCATCTCACACTCTTTTGTAACCCAACAAGAAAACACTATCTAATTTCAATGGGCCCCATATCACAGAAACTCCTCAAAAATCACCAACTACATAACCTTGAGAACCTCTAGTTATATGGGTACATTTCAAAAACACTTGGAACAACTTTCATGCACAACTAATACAGGTTACATCCACTGAAATGAAAAATCCCTTCCTGAAACCTAAACATTGACTGGAGAACTAGAACATAAGTCCCCCTTATAAAAATATCTTCAAACAATCCTAAACAACTTACATGGATACACCCTTTGTGAAACCTTTTCAAATGTCCCAAGAAACAATATATAAATCCCACAAAAAAAACATAAAAAATACAAACCCTTTCATGGGTCCCCCTCGAAATCAGCCAGGCACCAACACCATAAATTTGATACACGTAATACGATGTCCCTTAGTTCAACCACCTATCCCAACCAATAAATTCCCATGAAAAGAAACTAGGACCACCATATAGATCTATCCTAACTAACTAAATTCCATGACTCATAGGGAATTAATAATATCTCATATCGTTATTACCTGAAACCATTGTTTCAAAGCACCTCTCTATATTATATCACATATAAATGATACCATGCATTAAACCAAAATAATAAAAATATGGAAACCATCATCTCTGAGCCTCTGCATATGATACAACTCCTAGATTGACAGAGTTAGATAACTAACCAAAAAATCACTTGATAGGTTAAAATGACCATATATATAAATATATATTACATTATGAATTACGAGGGTTGCTATCACTCTTGGGAATAAGGACATTATCAGCATTCTCATTGCCAAGAATCCCAATATATCAGCAACCATCCATCATAATAAAATCAATAAAATCACACACTTGAATGCATATAACATTTAGATCCTATGTGAATATCAGGATGCATGAGACACCATATTCCTCTAAATTGAATGATTAAAACAAATCACTAGAGTAATACCAATAAAAATAGAAAGATATCTATCTTATGTTTCTTAATTCAATGAAAATGTGTGTCAGGCATGCTGAAAATAAAATACATGTTTTGAATAAAAAATGATAACATTAGTCCCATCCCTGGTAACCTAGTCATTCAAATAGTACAAGTCTTTGTGATGCACCAATAAATATCCATAATAGGATCTAACAATTTCTAATATATCCTTTTTCCAAAATTATAATTGTGAAAAAGTAGTATATAACTAATATAATATAACTCTGTAACAACCAGAACTTGGTTCCACTAAATCGGTACCCCGTGCTGGTTATCCTCAAAAACTCAATCATAAATCATCATGTGTTTTACGCTTACAAATAATTGTGAGTGTATAAGGTGGAATTATGAGGATAGTATACCCACATATCATAGTGAAAATACAAATGAAATTAACCGAACATCATACACCTCAGAGTATATGGAATGAAAAAAATTATTTAATATAAAACATAGTGTGAAAAAATGAAATACAATATAGTCCCAAACAGTAATTACCTACAAATAACATTGATCACACACCTGAATGACAACATATTCGATATATCCAAAAAATATATTTATACTTCGGGAACTACTACATGTTCAATGATATTTCACATACATAAACTCCAATACCCTATTGAGAGGATACAACTAAATCATGATACTTCTCATAGGGAACCCGCTCAATCATTATATCTTGGGACATGTCCATATCATTCACGAATCTATGATCAACATGAATGGAAAAATAATGTCTTTACACAAACCAAGGTGATTTTACATGGCTGTGAAATAAAACATTAGGCCATTACCAATGGTGAACATTTAAACTGGTTCCATAAGTGCATGAAAATGCAATATCCTCAACCTAGGTGAAACATAACTAAAAAAATCATAGTTAAATCATGGATTTAGGAAGCCAATTTACCATACCAACTTCCTTCAATGCTAAGTAACTCTGAGAATGTCTACAAGATTTTTAATCCAAAATAATAATACATTGACCAAGAACTAATCACCCCCTAACATAAAATCACAAACTTACTCCCTATATCATATTCAGTACCTAGTCATATTATTCTATGGCACTCATGTCATGATAAAGCACTACAAATACTGATGGTATTTTATTATGTTTGGTTTTTAATTTTTTTAAATTTTTAACCAATTATATTTTTTAAATGAATGTTTCTGTTGTTCTGGATTAGACCTCATTAACTAAAATGAGATTCCTTAAAAATGTAGAATGTTTCTGAATGTTTGAAACCAAATGACGAGGTGGAGAAAAGAGTTTTTTTAATGAATGTTGTTTTTTATACATTGTATTTTGGAATGACATGAACCTGATCATAATGGTAATTGAAATATGAGTAATTAATTTTTTTAATGTTTATTATTAGAATCCCATTCATTCTCAAATTCATCAGCATAATGATCAAGATTCATTTTACACCATGGTTTTTTGAAAATCATATATATATATGAGATGAAATCCTAATAATGTTTAATAGGTTGAATAATGATATGGATTTTAGAAGTTATAATGTTTTTTAATTTCTATCTTAATGTCAAATTATGCTTTTAGGATATATTACTTCTTATAAATCATGATAAATTATCACAATAAAATATTTTGAAGAATTCAGATTTATTACGGTCATTGAAATGTTTGTATCAGTTCTAGAAATTTTTTCCAAGGTCATCATATGTTATTGTAATAGAAATAAAAAATTGAAAAATGTATGATCATGTACACTTGATGATTTTTAAATAGAATCTATGTGGATTAACATTCATATTTAGAACATTAGAGAAACCAAAGATTTTTATTTTGATTAATTTTATATAGATATGTTTTGAATGATATTATAACCTAAAAGTGTTATTCATACTAGTGAAAAGCCAAAAGGGTGAGTTAAAAATTGAAATCAAATGAGGTGTTGTTACTAGTCTATCAAATATGTATTCACATCAATTCATCATATGAGAACATCACCATATTGGTTCTCTTTTCTATATGAATTCCATTTGATATATTTTTCATAAGAATGCCAATATTACGGAGATATAAAAGTTCCTTCATACCGAGTTGAGGATGTTTTATAATACTGAAGTGAGTATGTTCCATCACATTTGAGTTGAGGAAGTTAAATCAAATTTATTCTGAGCTACAAATATCAATTATAGTCATGTAAAGAAATATAATTGGAATCACAAAATCATACTAACAAATAGTTAATAAGTTTGATATGGATTATTAATATAAATATTCAAGGTGATTAATGTTTGTTCCATAAGTGTTTAGAAGTGTTTATGGGGTAATGTATGAAGTTCAAATATGAGCGATTTTAGGAGGTGTTGAATATAAGTATGGAAGAATAGTTTTTTAGTTTTCAATGTTTTCCATTATAAGATGCTTATAAATATATTCACAGTATATTTTTACATTGATACACGGATTATATGAGTTTAAGATATGAAGAATTTATGAGTTTGAGTTAGAGTTACATTCCATAAAGAGACCCCATAAAAGTATCAGATTACAAAAAAAAATTTACAGACTACAGAATATCGACTGTGGAATTGAGAATATTTTTATAAATGAATACCATAATGGGTTCACTGTAATGGGTATCATATGTAATTAATTAAGAAGATTCCATTAGACCTAGCCACAATCGACAAAGGATCCTGATATATAATTTTTGGATATACTTTTATTGTTCTTTTGTTTTTGGCAGTAATATTTTGTAAGAAAACATTATATAATAAAATAGTCAAAATAGTATCTCCAATAGGGAGATCAATTTTTTATAATTGGAATTAGAACGTGTTCTGTTCAATTATTTATAATACTGAATTTCATTAGACCCATAAGAGTGGATATGGAAATGATGTAGGTTCTCATGCATTGGATAAACATTTAAATACCAGGGGTATTACCTATTTTATAATTTTTTCATGAAGGATTATTTTCCAAAGAATGATAACTTTATAAAATTATAATATGTAATATATGTAATGTTTATAAAATATTGAAATTTATAAAAATATAAAAATTGGTTCAACCCCCTCACCCTTTTCCTATTTTATTTTTGATCCATTGGACCTTCAATTGGTATCAAATGGTGGTTCCAATGTTTAATCCTCATCAGGGATAATATCTAATATATTTATATTAGAGTACTTATTAGATTTTATGGAAAAAATTAATATGGTTTAGGAAAAATATTATTCCAATTCTCTTATACTTTTTTTGAGATTTTGTTGATGAAAATACATTTGATTATCATCATATTGAGAAATATTCCCCTTGTGAATTTATCGATAAAATAAATAATGATACTGATTGTAATGATATAAATTATATATGTGGGTCATTATGAATGACAATTATATAAAGTTGTTTGGTCTAAAATCATTAAAAAGTGTATGGGAAAATATTGACAGTATATTTAGAGAGAAATTCGAAGGAATATATGTTACAAATCTGGAATAGTAATTATGAAGATATAATAATGAGAGATTAAGAATCCATTAATGAATACATTAAAATTAAAAATATTTATTTTGAAATATAATAGGTTTTGGTGTTGTACTTGATGATTATACAATTATGAAGAAACTCATGAGAATATTTTTTTCCTATTTTAATGTTAAAATTTATCCCCATAGTGGAAAGGATTATTTACGTCTTGTTGAATTGAAAAACATTATTATTTCTTATAAAATTAAGAATTATTTGATGTTTGAAATGAATAGAAAATAATAAATGGATTTTGATGCTATAATAAAATTGAAAACATTTTATGTTTAATATGTTGATCTTTGTGAGTCTAATGATAAAGAAGGTGATGAGTTTAATTAAAAAATCATGTTTTATATATCCGTGAACTATCATCGAGGAAGAAAAAATTATATAGGTAAACTTTAACAACCCATACTTTACATAATTTTTTTTACTTCAAAATTGAAGCATACTTATTACAATATATAACAAAACCATTAAAGGACTGTATAGGTATAATGTCTTTAGAAACTGGGAAACATAAACAACTGGTTCATAAAGCATCTACAATGTCTCCCATTTATTTCATCATATCTATAGTCCCTTTTTGGCATATCTTACTTAATACCCTTCTTCCTAACCTGGGGAAAGAAAACATACAAAAGGGTGAGCTCAAATGCTTAGTAAGGGTAAACAAAAGAAATATCCATCACATCAAAATAAAAACATAACATTTTGGAAATCTTACCCTACAAAAGTGATCATAATTTCATAACATGGGATAAATCATGGGAGTGAAATGCAATCCCAATAATCATAACATAAAACATGAAACTTTGTGGCATACACACATAATCATAGAGAATAATGTTTTATTAGTCAAGACTCATTTCCAAGTCTATCTTAGTGGACAAAGTCCATTTCTGAACCGAGTTCACTCCTCGTTTCAGTCCTATTTCACTGAACCGGTTTAGCCTGTCGTTCCAGCCATGTCTATCTCATGAGATATAAAATCTTTACCCAATTAATTTGAGGGAGATATAGGTCCCACCCATCTCATAATTATACCATTCTTATGTGTGCCACAAAATCATAAACAATACATCATAGCATAACTCATGTAATAAAAATGGGATTCTTAAACATCATGAAATCATAAAACAATTCATATAAGATAAAGGAATTCATAAAAATAATTCCATCACAACATAATCAAATCAATGTAATAATAGGGATAGAAACAGAACCCTTTATTATCTTAGATGGAAAAGAATTTTGATAAAACACTTGAACTCCATTCTTGAGGAAAATATCCTTTCTACTTCAAAAACATTTTCCATTCAGAACATGTCATACAATTCTAAACTAAAATAAGTTGACTAAAAATAAACTTGAATACTTGTAAGGGAAGCTTCTTGGAAATAATGTTTTAAAAATCCATTCATGCCGTATAAGTTAAAAGAAAACATTCTTGTCTTACTTTTGTCAGAAAAGTCAAAAAGTACCTCGTACGAAAAACGACAAAAGATTCTTTTCATATATTTTACTAAAAACTCACCGAAGGGTAAAATTTCATTTAAAAAATTTTAGGTGGATGGAAATAATACTACATATTTAGGAAACATGGATGTGGATTATAAAATACACCCCAGTAAATTCCAATGTATAAACAATCTCAGATAAAAAGGAGATTGTGATATTTCCCTTACCTTAGGTCCGATTTATTTTGTAAGTGTCTGAACCTCCTGTATAATGATTTAAATAATGTTATTGACTTATTCCGGAATCATACTTATTTTTATGATATCATATACAGTCATATTATTAGCTTCTTATTAGTAATGTTACCACTTGTTATTCGGGTGTTTATTACTTTTTGTTCTTATGCATGTTTTGTCGAATAAATTCTTATTTTTCTTTTTAGGTTATAGATAACTAATTTCCAAAATTTTATTAGTCTAATATATATCATATTAATTAATTAAATTCATTTATATAATCATTATGCAATGAAGATCATGTAGAACGAGTCGCATCACATCGTGGAGATGGTATTCCGTACGTACGCACGAGCGATGATATCGTTCCCATGATCGTGGAATTGTATTGGAGTATATGTATACTATTTCAGAATCAATATCACTTTAAAATAATCATATATAGTCATTATTTACACCATTATACCCATCCATGTAAGGTGGTGGTGGAAAATAGATTACACCACGGCGTGGAGACGGTATTCCATACGTACGCACGCGCGGTGATTTCGTTTTTCGTAGGATGGATAGATTGTGAAATAGGGTTGTTTCATACTTATAATAACATATCAGTATATTAATGATACTGATGTTATTACTTCATAATGAAACAACTAAAGAATAAGAATTGGAAGAACAAATAAAGATGAATGAATCAGTAACGGACATTACCTCTTCTTTGAAGCGCCTCTTTGAGACCTCCTCATAGGGAACTAAAATTGGTCTTTAAAGAAGACCAGGACCTCTAGGATGTTTATAGGGAAGTGGAGAGGAGATATTTTCAGGTTTTGTCCGAGCTTGAAGGCTCAAAGTGGTGCGAGGATGAGAGGGAGGAGGTGCCCTTTTATAAGGGAGGAGAGGGGCACCATTGGAATTACAAAAAATATTATTTTATTATAAAGTCAAATTGGGTTTTTAAATAGCTCCAAATTGATTTATTTAGATAATAAGGTTGTTATGGGTAGAAATACTCTCATCCATTAGAATTTAGACAAGTTTAGGTTCCTATTTTAACATTACCATTTAGATTTAACGTAAAGTTAAATAATTTTAATTTAACTGTGTCTTCTTGTGTTCTTACACTATAAGGTTAATAAACTTACTATAACAAGCAAAACGAACCCAAAGTTGTTTAGTATTAATATATATAACCTTATCTAATTCATTTGGCCGAACCCTAGATTTTTAGGAGTAAAATAACAACTAATAATATAAAATTTTTTTTAAGAATTATTTTATGTCAATTTTGACACTATTTAGTAATTGTTTTTTGTGAAAATCATAACAGAATTATTAGTTCGAACCAAGTTAGTTAAATAAATAATAACATGTCATATTATCTTTTAAAATTAGTTTAATTCATAAAAAGTCTCAAATTACATTTATTTTGGTATTTATAACATCAATTGTGTCAATATTTCATTAATAAGATAATTACTGCATGATCATTGTGTCATAAATAAATTAAATTATTTAATGTCTAAAAATTATAAATAAAATACCATTATATTGGAAGTCTATTTAGATTTCTAATGAATCTTTATAGTCGAATTTATATTATGTATAACCCTATATTAAAAATGATTTAGTTATTAAACATTGAATTTAACTATTTTAACCATTCTTTAAATAAATTGATAATAAATGTCCTAATATAATCCAAGTGGGCCTAAATGGTCATATTTTATTCCTAATTTTGTTTTTAGTCGAATTACACTTCTCAAATATAATTATGACATGTCTTAGGGTAATAATAATATCATTTTTACCCTTAACTACCCTAATTACTTTTAACCGAGGTAAAAAAATGTAAAAAGTTACTATTCACCAAAAATTATGTTCATCTCATTGAACCACATTTTAGTCCTTGATATTAACCGTGTCTCTCGTAGTTTCGAAATTCTACTCACAGAAGCGGTAAAATTATGTTTTATGAAAAATTCAGTTTTTTAACTACCACTTAGTGGTTTCACTATTCATCAAAAATTGAATGTTTTCAGAAAAATACCAAAATTTCACCCTAGACTAATTTCAATATTCCGAATCCAAAAATGAAGTCCATTTTGAAAAATAAAATTTCTAAAATTTCAAAAAGTGGTTATTACTATTCATAACGGCTAGTTCTAATAATATTTTAATAGCATATCATTGTTTAGTGAAACTCGGTTATTGCGTATGACGCAAGCTATCAAGGAAGGCCGCAGTTGCGTGTAAAGAAAGACAAGCTAGTGTTTTTTGTAGTGAAATATTCCTTTGATGATTTATATAACATAAAAACAAAATATTTCTCATAAAATTCTCGGGTGTTACATTCTACCCCCCTTAAAATGAATTTCGCCCTCAAAATTCGTCACTTTGTAACAAAAAGATGAGGATACCTCCCTCACCATATCATCAAGCTCCCATGTAGCTTCTTCTAATTGGTGGTTCATCCATAAAACTTTAACCAATCGAGTGGTCTTGTTTCGTAGGACTTTTTCCCGACGATCCAGAATCTCTATCGGCTGTTCTTCATAAGAAAGATCTTGCTCCAACAGTACAACTTCTGAGCTAAGTACATGTGAAGGATCTAGTATGTACTTTCTCAGGAGAGATACATGGAACACATCGTGAACTTGAGAGAGAATCGGTGGAAGCTCCAACCGATAAGCTACCTTTCCAACATGATCCAGTATTTCGAAAGGACCAATATATCTAGGGCTCAACATCCCCTTCTTTCCAAATCTCATGACCCTCTTCCATTGAGATATTCGTAAGAACACTTTATCACCCTCTCAAACTGTAGGTCTTTTCATCAGTTGTCAGCATAACATTTCTGTCGACTCTGAGCTACTCTTATGTGTTGTTGAGTAGATCAGACCTTTTCTGCCATCTCATCAACAAGATCAGGTCCTAATAGCTTTCTTTCCCCAACTTCATCCCAGCAAGTTGGAGTGCTGCATTTCTTTCCACAGAGAGCTTCATAAAGAGCAATCTGAATACTGGAGTGAAATCTATTATTATAAGAATATTCCACTAATGGTAGGTTTTGATCCCAACAACCTTTTAAATCCATAGAGGAAGCTCTCAACATATCTTTTAGAGTTTGAATTGTTCTCTCAGATTGACCGTCTGTCCGAGGATGAAAAGCAGTGATGAAACTCAACTCTCTTTCCAGAGTATGCTGAAGACTTTGCCAGAACTTCGAGGTAAATCTCTGATCCCGATCAGATATAATAGAAAGTGGTACTCCATGCAATATTACCACTACCTTTACATATATCCTGGAAAGCTGATCCAGAGAGAAATCCTCTCTAATAGCAATGAAGTGTGCAGACTTTGTAAGACAATCAAGTATGACCTAGATAGCATTATTTCCTTTGTATGTTTTAGGAAGTCATGTGACAAAGTCCATAGTGATGTTTTCCCATTTCCATTCAGGTATTGGTAGTGGTTGTAACATCCCCATAGACTTCGTTCTCTCAGCTTTAACATGCTGTCAAACCAAGCATCGAGAGACATATTCAGCAACATCTCTTTTCATGCCATCCCACCAGAAGTATACTTTCACGTCCATATACATCTTCGTTCTTCCAGGATGAATAGAGAATGAAGAACTATGAGCCTCATCCAGCAGCTCCTTATTTAATTCGGGGATGGTAGGAACACAAACCCGATTCCTGAACATTATTATCCCATCACAATCAAGGTTGAATTCAGGAACATTTCTCACCTTTTTTTGTAACTCGACATCTTCTTTTTGTGCCTCTTTAATCTTCATATGTATAGATGGTTGAACATTCAATTGAGAAAGATAAGATTCTTCCCTTTCCATTATAATTCCAAGATCCATCCTTTGTAAATCCATAAATATTGGATCTTTTTAGATCCTCATCATGGATAAACTAGCAAGGTCTTGTCGACATAGTGCATCTACCACCTTGTTTTCTTTCCCAGGGTTGTAATGGATTGAGCAGTCGTAATCCTTAATCAGCTCTAACCATCTTATTTGGGCATATTCAGCTCCTTTTGTGTGAAAATATACTTTAAACTTTTATGATCAGTATAAATGTCACACCTTTCTCCATAAAGATAATGCATCCAAATATTTAATGCAAAGATTACCACAGCTAACTCCAAATCATGTGTTGGGTAATTTTGCTAATGGATTTTCAACTGTCGTGAGGCATAAGATATCACCATATCATTTTGTATAAGAACACACCCCAATCCCTTCTTGCATGCATCACTGTAGTTCACAAATCTTTCACCACTACAAGGTAGTGTGAGCACAGGTGCACTGGATAACCTTCTTTTCAACTCCTTGAAATTAACTTCACATTCCTCCGTCCAAAAAAACTTAACTCTTTTTCGAGTCAACTTGGTGAGTGGATTAGATAATCATGAAAAATATTTCACAAAATGTAGATAATATCCATCCAAACCAAGAAAACTTCGTATCTCAGTTATTGTTGTTGGTCTCAACCATCTTTTGATAACCTCTATTTTTTCTAGATCCACAGATATTCCCTCTTTTGAGATTATGTGACCCAAAAATGAAACTTTTTGAAGCCAAGATTCACACTTGGTAAATTTGGCATAAATCTTCTCCTTTCTCAGGGTCTTAAATATAATTCTCAAGTGAACTTCATGTTCTTCCTTGCTCTTTGAATAGACAAGAATATCGTCTATAAAGACTACCACAAATTGATCAAGATAGTCTCTAAAGAATATATTAATCAGATCCATAAAGATAGTAGGGGCATTAGTAAGACCAAATGGCATCACTATAAATTCATAGTGTCGATACCTTGTACGGAAAGTCGTCTTTGGTATATCCTCCCTTTTGACCCTTAATTGATGATACCATGAACGAAGATCAATCTTGGAAAAGTATTGAGCTCCGTGTAGTTGGTCTAATAAGTCATCAATTCGTGGGAGAGGATATTTGTTCTTGATAGTGATCTTGTTAAGATCTCAATAATCAATGCAGAGTCGCATTGATCCATATTTCTTCTTAACAAACAGAACAGGTGCTCCCCAAGGTGACGCACTAGGGTGTATGAATCCCTTATCAAGATTCTCTTGGAGTTGCTTCTTCAATTCCTGCAACTCAATTAGGGCCATTCTATAAGGTGTCTTTTAAATAGGTAAAGCACCCGGTACGAGTTCTATTGAAAACTCAACTTCACGATTTTGTGGAAGACCCAGATATTCCTCCGGAAAGACGTCATCAAACTCCCTTACAATGGGTATATTATTAATCATGAGTTTCTCACCAACCATTTGAGATAAATAACCCTTATTTAGTGGAATCAAGACCCATAATATGGAAGAAATTTCCACTTGAAGGTTATGTTCATCCTTGCATCGATAGACCATCATAGATTGATCAGGAATATGAAATGTGACTTCCCTTCTTTGGAAATTGATATGAGATCAATATAAATAAAGACAATCCATGCCAATAATCACATCAAATTCCACTATAGTAAGGATCACAATATTTGCAGGAAGCACATTCCCACAAACATCAATCGGGGAAGAATTATAAACTTTTGATGCGACTTTTATGCCATTAGGTGTTGTCACAGCTAACTCAACATCTAATTTTTGAGGTAATATGATGATAACCTTTGAAAAATCATTAGAAATAAAAGAACGGGAGGATCTAGAATCAAATAAAACATTTGCTACATTAGAGTGGATGGTAAGTGTACCTTTCATTACATCGTTATCGTACTCCACATCGCTGATAGAAATTGCATGTGACTTTCCTTTGTCATTAGCCTTAAGATTTTGTTCATGTCGATCATCATCAACAACCCATGGATTAGGGAATTTATTGGCATAATGCCCCATCTCCTTGTACTTGAAACATTGAAGTGTAGTAGGTTCATTCTGTGAGTCCCTTCCTTTGTTTACATTATTAGACATATTATTCCCATCATTGCGGCATTCAAATGCCCGATGACCTTCCATTCCACATTTGAAACATTTACTTGTCCCCTTAAGACAACTCCCTCCATGTTTCTTTCCATACTTTGAGCATAAGGGAAAGCTCATCTTCTTTTCAGTGTGCTCTTTAGATTTTCCTTTGAATTGCATTTTCCTCTTCTTATCAAACCCATATGACTGATGTGTTACTCCAATATCCATATCGACTTTGAGAGGACATCGAACAGTTTCATCGCAGATATTGAAGTCCCTTATGGCTAATGCCCTTAGAAGACATGGTTTTAAGCCACTAAAGAATCGATTGATCTTACTCTCAGGTTGGATAATAGTACCGGAAGCGTACCTTGCAAGTCTTATAAAATTTTCTTCATAGGTACCAACAGATTCATCATCCTTTTGATTCAGTTCAAGAATCTCTTTCTCCATCTTTGTTCAGAGAATACGAGGGAAGTACTTATTGAACAATATGTTCTTGAACATGTACCATTCAATAGACTTAATTTCATCTCTTTGCCTCGTATTCTTGATACGATTCCACCATTGATCAGCATCTCCTTCCAAACGATACACTGCTAGGATGACTTTATCATGTTTAGAACATTGAAGAACTGAAAATATCTTTTCAGTAGTACTAATCCATTGTTCAGCAACTAATGGATCAGTAGACCCGCCGAATTAAGGTGGATGCTACCTCATGAAGGATTCAATAGAATGTTGCTCATTCCTTTGCTCGTTTGGAAGTCCTGCATGACTAATAGCTTGAGAAAGTTGTGTGAGCATGGTTTCAAGATTTTTCATTCCAGCTCCCATAATGTTTGGTTTCTCATGGGGACAATCATTGCATTTCTTGTCGCATTCCGCATTAACACGGTTTTTTCGGGTTCCAGCCATTGACTAAAACCAAGATGAATAGTGTGAGCAACACTAATTCTAATAGGAAAACCACATAATCAAGAATAAAATTTCACACCTATGGTCTTATCCTAGGTTATTCATGGACATTTCTGAAACACTAATATTGTGTTTTATGCTTAGACTTATCCTTAGGTTTCTTACTAAGGCTTTCACATCCTAGTTTCCAAAGGTTGACTATACCTTTCCTTTGATAACAATTATAACAACCCATAATTTGCATAAATTTTTATTACTTAAAAATTGAATCATTCTTATCACAACATATAACAAAACCATTAAAGGACCGTATAGGTATAGTGTCATTAGAAACTAGGAAACATAAAAAACCGGTTCATAAAGAATCTACAATGTCTCCGATTTATTTCATCATATCTATAGTCCCTTTTGGCATATCTTACTTAATACCCTTCTTCTTGACCTAGGAAAAGAATACATATAAAAGGGTGAGCTCAAATGCTTAGTAAGGGTAAACAAAAGAAATATCAATCACATTAAAATAAATACATAACATTTTGGAAATTTTACCCTACAAAAAAATTATAATTTCATAACATGGGATAAATCAAGGTAGTGAAATGTAATCCCAATAATCATAACAGAAAACATGAAACATTGTGGCATACACACATAATCATATATAATCATTTCTTATTAGTCAAGACTCATTACCAAGACTATCTTAGTGGACAAAGTCTATTTCTGACCCGAGTTCACTCCTCGTTTCAGTCCTGTTTCACCGAATCAGTTTAACATGCCGTTCCATCCATATCTATCTCATGAGATATAAAATCTTTACCCAATGAATTGGAGGGAGATATAGGTCCCGCCCATCCAATAATGACACCATTTTTATGTGTTCCACAAAATCATAAACCATACATCATAACATAACCCATGTAATAAAAATGGGATTCTTAAACATCATGAAAACATAAAACAATTCATATAAGATAAAGGAATTCATAAAAATAATTCCATCACAACATAATCAAATCAATGTAATAATAGGTATAGAAACATAACCCTTTATTATCTTAGATGGAAAATAATTTTGATAAAACACTTGAACTCCATTCTTGAAGAAAATATCCTTTCTACTTCAAAAACATTTTCTTTTCCTAACAAGTCATAAAATTCTAAACTAAAAGAAGTTGATTAAACATAAACTTGAAAACTTGTAAGATAAGATTCTTGGAAATAATGTTTTAAAAATACATTCATGTCGTATAAGTTAAAAGAAAACATTTTTCTCGTACTTTTGTCGGAAAAGTCAAAAAGTACCTCGTACGAAAAATGACAAAATACTCCTTTCATATCATTTACTAAAAACTAACCGAAGGGTAAAATTTGATTTAAACAATTGTAGGTGGATGGAAAAAATAATATATATTTAGGAAACATTGATGTGGATGATAAAATACACCCCAGTAAATTCCAAAGTATAAACAATCTCGGATAAAAATGAGATTGTGATATTTCCCTTACCTTAGGTCTGATTTGCTTCGTATGTGTCCAAAACTCCAGTATAATGATTTAAATAATGTTATTGACTTATTCCAGAATCATACTTATTTTTATGATATCATATATGTTCATATTCTTAGCTTCTTATTAGTAATATTACTACATGTTATTCAGGTGTTTATTACTTTTTGTCCTTATACATGTTTTATCAAATAAATTCTTATTTTTCTTTTTCGGTTATAGATACATTATTTACAGAATGGTTTTAGTGTAATATATATAATATTCATTCATCAAATTCATTTATATAATCATTATGCAATGAAGATCATGTAGAATGAGTCACATCACATCATGGAGACAGTATTCCGTACGTACGCACGAGCGATGATACCATTCCCATGATCGTGGAATTTTATTGGAGTATATGTATACTATTTCGGAATCAATATAACTTTAAAATAATCATATATAGTCATTATTTACACCATTATACCCATCCAAGTAAGGTGGTGGGGGAAAATAGATTACACCACAGCGTGGAGATGGTATTTCATACGTACGCTCGCGCAGTGATTTCATTTTCCGTAGGATGGATAGATGGTGAAATAGGGTTTTTTCATACATATAATAACATATCATTATATGAGTGATGCTGATGTTATTACTTCATAATGAAACAACTAAAGAATAAGAAGTGGAAGAAAAAATAAAGTTGAAAGAATCGGTAACAGACATTACCTCTTCTTTGAAGCGCCTCTTTGAGACCTCCTCTTAGGGAACTAAAATTTGTCTTTCAAAATGACCAGGAATTATAGGATGTTTCTAGGGAAGTGGAGAGGAGATATTGGAAGGGTTTTTCTGAGGTTTAAGGCTCAATGTGGAGTGAGGAAGAGAGGGAGGAGGTTCCCTTTTATAATGGAGGAGAGGGGCACCTTTGGAATAACTAAAAATATTATTTTATTATAAAGTCAAATTCGGTTTTTAATTAGCTCCAAATTGATTTATTTCGAAGCTAAGGTGGGTATGGGTCGAATTCCTCTCATAAAATATAATTTAGACAAGTTTAGGTTCCTTTTTTAACCTTATCATTTAGATTTAACATTATGTTAAATAATTTTACTTTAACCGTGTCTTCTTGTGTTCTCACACTATAAGGATAATAAACATACTATAACAAGACAAAAGAACCCAAAGTTGTTTATTATTAATATATATAACCTTAAATAATCCATTTGGCCGAACCCTAGATTTTTAGGAATAAAATAAAAATTAATAATATAATATTTGTTTAAAAAACTATTTTATGTCAATTTTGACACTATTTAGTAATTGATTTTTGTGAAAAACATAACAGAATGATTAGTTCGTACCAAGTAAATTACATAAATACTAACATGTCATATTAACCTAGAAAATTATTTTAATTAATAAAAAGTCTCAAATTAGATTTATTTGGTTATTTATAACATCAATTATGTCAATATTTCATTAATAAGATAATTACTACATCATCATTGTGTCATAAATAAATTAAATTATTTAATTTCTAAAAATTATAAATAAACTACCATTATGTTGGAATGATTTTTATCTTTCTAATGAATATTTATAATCGAATTTATCTTATGTATAACCCTATGTTAAAAATGATTTAGTTATTAAACTTTGATTTTAACTATTTTAACCCTTCTTTAAATAAATTGATAATAAATGTCCTAATATAATCAAAGTCGGCCTAAATGGTCATATTTTATTCCTAAGGTTGTTTTTGGCCGAATTACACTTATCCAATAGAATTAGGACATGTGTTAGGGTAATAATAATATCATTTTTACCCTTAATTACCCTATTTACTTTTAACCGAGGTAAAAAAATTAAAAAGTTACTATTCACCAAAAATTATATTCATCTCATTGAACCACATTTTAGTCCTTGATATTAACCGTGTATCTCAGATTTTCGAAATTCTACTCACAGAAGTGGTAAAATTAAGTTTTATGAAAAATTTAGTTTTTTTTAACTACCACTTAGTGGTTTCACTATTCATCCAAAATTGAAAGTTTTCAGAAAACTACAAAAATTTCACCCAAGGATAATTTCGATATTCCGAATCCAAAAATGAAGTCCATTTTGAAATATAAAATTTATAAAATTTCAAAAAGTGGTTATTACTATTCATAACAGCTAGTTCTAATAATTTTTTAATAGCATATCATTATTTAGTGAAACTCGGTTATTGCGTACGATGCAAGCTATCAAGGAAGGCCGCGTTTGCATGTAAAGCAAGCCAAGATAGTGTTGTGTGTAGTGAAATATTCCTTTGATGATTTATATAACATAAAAACAAAATATATCTCATAAAAGTCTCGGGTGTTACATAAACATATTCTCAAATTTTTTGAGTATGGTGGAATCATGAAATATTTCTATTAATTTCTATAAGAATACATTTAGGGAATTTGCAAATTATTCTAAATGAAAATCACGGTGGAAGAAGTGGAAAAAATGTTATAAATATGAAAAGTCATAAAAATATTTTAAATCAATAATTTCATTGAAAAAATAATTATTCTGAATAAAAAATATAAATTATACTCAATACATTAATATTTATTAAAAGATAAATGATGAAAAATGATTTCACATTCATTAAAAAAGTTAAGAATATATATGACTCCTCAAATATTGAAGAAGTCAGTGGTGAAGAATATTACAATGACTATCAAGTCAAGAAAACATTTTTTGCATGACTTGAGAAAAAAAGACCTCTCTAAAAATAAATGAAAATGTAATTGAAATAATTTGTAAAATATTTCAAATTTTATAAATATCTTTTCAATAAGGAATAAGAATACATTCGTAAGATCATAGGTTACTAATATTGATTTGCAAAATTGAGAAAGATGGTTCAATATATTTGTATGAAGTCCAAATCTAAGGAATTAAAAGTTACACAGTCTTAATTGAAACATCTAGTATCCAATATTAACATAATATTTTTGAATAAAAACTTCAAAAAATCTTCAATATTAAATTCTAATAATTATAATTTTGATTAAAAATATCTAAGCACGAATCAGGTGAATTTCATGACCATCACAAGTATTGTTTCATCTTATTTTTCTATTATTTTCTGTTATAAGAACTGTGTTGGGAATGAATTTGTTGAGAAGGAATGTGAAGAAAATATCACCTCTACAATTATTGAACACTCATATAGTTATAAAGATGATCCACATCCTGGGTATGATAGATATAAAATAATATATCAACCTTAAAAAAATTTCTAAAGTTAATGATAGTACATCAATTTATAATCAATATTTTATAGTTATTTTTAAGTATTTTTAATCTATGAGAATAGGGATAAAAAAATTTGGCACAGTATAACACATCCCAAAAGAATATTTGCACAGAAAGAAGAAATAGTGAATGAAGAATTTAATATTTCCCTAAATCCTAGAAAGACGAAATACTGATTTCTCAACATGTAAAAATCCATCAAATGAAATTTTAGTTTCATTATCTGAAATAATTTCATTTAATATGTAATAAATTACTACATTTTTTTATAATAATGTTTTACTATTCTTCTAGTAAATGTTTTTTTGAAATGAAAAGGAAGAAGGAATTAAAAAATTTAAATAAAGATGTTTCTTATAATTACATGAAAGAAAGTAAAAATATAAAAAACATTGATTCATGATAGTGTTTTCATATATATATATATATATGATTGGTGACATAAAAATAATAAAAAATGTGGAATATAATGATATAGTTGTTAACATTGGAAATGATTGTAATAAAAAAATAAGAGGAATTAGGGATACTGAGATTAAAGCATGATGGTTATAATATATATATATTTTATTTATTGATGGAATGTAAAAAAACATTTTGTATATCAAAATTAATTAAATGTGAAGTAATTAATTTAATTAATGGGTCAATTAATCATCAAAAGGGTTAAAGAAGTAAAATTTATTAGAAATGGAGAATAAACTTGTTATAATATAATTAAAATTAGAGTACATAGAAACTATAGTTACTTGAGTGTTGAAGATGAAACCAAGTTCTGGAACTATATAAAGGGAAGGATATTCATGTTGATCCTATCAAAAAGGTAATATTTCTAATAAATGACATAAGAGGGTTGATATTCAATCTATGAGACCTCTTGAACTTATAAATTCCGATTTATGGGGGCTGATGTGATATCAATAAAAAACAGTATTATTACATCCATAATTTTATTAATGATTTCACTCAGATCTCATGCATCAATTTTATGAAATAAAAATTAGATCATGTAAGAAATTTAAGAGTATTCATATTAGTCATATAGAATGAAATGGTAGTTTATATTAAAAATTCATAGAATAGATTATGGAACAGAGTTCAAATAACCCAATTTTGAATCTTATCATAGAAATACTGTTATAAAACATAAATTTATTTCTCTTTAAAAACCACAACAATATGGAGTAGAAGAAATGAATAATACAAGATTAGTGGAAATGAAAAAAAGGGTTTTAGGAGATTATAAAATTTCAATGATCCATGAGACAGAAGCTATTAGTAATTTTGTTCATGTTCAAAATAGATGTTTTTTGAGACTGGAATCAAACTAGATTAATTCTGAAGTGTTTTATAAAAATAATCCATCATTAAATTACATAATTGTTTTTGGATGTACATGTTTACGTTCGATAGAAAATATAGATGTTGAAAAATTTTATGGGAATGATTAGGAATAAAATTTTATTGGTTATTCATCAAATTTATATTTCCTAATGTGTCAACAAAAATATTTATAGATTTTGGTAGACTCACAGGTTTTAAAATACATTTAAAATCCATACCCTTTAATAAAATCATGATAGAATGTTGAGGAAGATAAAATGATAGATTTTAATTAAAGTGAGAAGGATATAATATAGACATGTAATGATTCCAAAGAGTCATGTTATAATTATAGTGATGCTAGAAGAAAAATATTGAAATTTTATACCCTATAAAAAACAAGTTGAGACTAATTATATTCTTGGTAATTATAGTGCTCCAGTTTAGACAAGATGAAAGTAGATATTTGAAAATCAAAATTCACTAATTTCAAAATATAAATTGGAATCAGTTTCTGAATCTATTAAATACAAAGAATTGGTTAATTAGATTATTGAAGTGTTGTATCAAATTGAGAAAAATCAAACAAGGAAACTAATATCATGATCAAATGGTAAGAATGTTATCAGAGAAAAATTAGGTTACAAGAAGAATTTGAATGATCATGGAGATGTTTCAAGAAACAATGAAAGGATTGTTTATAAAGGCTAAAGATAAGTGGACGTTATTGATTTTGAAGAAAACCAATCCCATGTTATATGGTTGTAAACTATTAGATATTTTTTAGTATTGGGTGTACTCCATAAATACAAATTGTATACGATGGATGTGAAGTATTCATTTTCAAATTGTTTGAATAAGAAAATATTATACACTGAATAAACTTGTGAAACTCTCTTTTATAATTATAATAACATGATTTTAAGAATGAATAAAGCCATTAATTTTTTGAATCATGCCAAATGTTCAATGTTCTCAAAAAAACATATTTGTTTTTGAATGTATAAATTTGTTAATGGAATGAATGATTGTATCTTCTATTTGAAAATAAAATAACTCCATAAAAATAATTTTTATTTTGCATGTGGGATGTATAATTTATTAGTTGGATGAATAATGTTTTATTAAATAACTTGTTGAGGAAATTACTAACAATATTAATATGTCAATTTTGGAAGAAAAAACTATTTTCCTTGGTGTACAACATCAAAACAATGAAATATAAATTTTACAATCTACTGAAAATTCTTACAGGGCATTCATAAAAATGATTTTATGGAAAAATCTAAAGAACATTATTATACTATATCATTTGGGATAAATATTTATATTGATTAATCTGAAAAAATTTGCAATCCGAAAAAAAATTTGATGATGAAATGATGATTTATTTATATAATATCAGAATGACCTAATATTGTTTTTTTGGTATCATTATGGGCCAATATCAATGAGATCTAAAATAATATCATATTCTTGAGGAAAAATACTTATTAGATATGTCAATGGAATAAATTATAATTTTTATTTATTCATAATAATTTTTGAAATAAACATTCATAGATATACTGATGATAATTAGGTTGAAGATTACAATGATTGAAATTGAACATAAGGAGGAACATTTTTCGTGGTTGAATTTTTTGTGAGTTGAAATTTTAAATGAAAAATTTTGGTAACATTTATCATAGTGTAATCATTAGATGTTGCAATTACTCAGGATTTTACCTAAACGTTTTGGATGAATGTCCTGCATGAAAATCTAAAAGTTAATATTTCAAAACCATTAATGATAATTTATAATAATTAGGGTCCAATTTAGCTTCATAAAAATCCACTCCCAAACTGACTATAAAACCATATATATATAATGTTTCACATTATAAATGAGATAGTTGTTGATAAAGATGGTTTTTTAAGTATATCTCAAAAAAATATCAAATTTCTTATAATATAAAATTCTACACATAGTGGTAGATTTTATAATTGAGGCTGCAATAACATGTTCATCCTCCTCTAACTAATTCTTATAAATATTATGTAACACCCCAACATGAATTAGATTATGTTGAAAATGGGATATAATTTGTAAAACTTTTTACATTAATGGAATTAAAATTAAATTTCTTGTATAATTGAATCTAAATATACGGTTATCATAATGTAGGGGTTAACATATAAACATTAGAGGAAAACTAAAAATTGATGTGGAGGTAATCTTAACAAGGTTTAAAAAACAATTGTTGTCATTCAGGGGTGGAATTCATTTAAAAACATAACTTTATTTTTTATGGAAGAGTTAGGTCATTATATTTTTGGAAAATATGTGTTTTGGTATAATTAAAAACGAAAAATTTGTTAAAAATTCTATTTTTCTGAAAATTTATGATTTGAAAATTCATTAACAATGGTTTTTTAAGAAATCCATTGAGGTAGATAGAAGATCCATTTTGATGATTAATTTATTTGCTTTTTTTGTTCATTTATAAATAATATTTTGTGTATGAATTTTTTTATTCTTTATGATTTTAATCCAATCAATGGAATTTGTTTCGGTATATAATTCAAAATTTTTTGAGTTTTTGAATTAATAAACAAATTTGGAGAAATGTTTTATTGTCATGGTTTTTTATGGATGCAATGTATTGGATAGACCATAACTTGATTATGAAGCTGCTAAAAGATGATTAAAAAATGTTTAATAAAGATTCTAATTAGACACAACATAAGTCTCTGATTTTCAAGAATTAAACTTTTGAGTCATGAGACACCATGTTTGGTAGGAATTCATTTGTTGACGAGTAAAGAAGTAATAATGTTTTAGAAGTGTTTAAATAAATACATTGATGAAAAAAGTAGAATGTAATTTATTTTCTAATATAATTTCATAATATTCTTTTTTGATATTATATTTTACATAAATCATAATCAATTATCATGATAAAATATTTTGAAAAATGGTGACTGTTGATGGTCATTGAAACACCTATATCTGTTCCTAAAACTGATAAAAATTTCATCATATCCAAATGTACTTGAAAAACAATTCACCAGAAGTATGAATTTGTAAATATGACTGAGTTTGTAGAGTAGCTGAGTGCATTAAAAATTGGATTTAGATCAAAATACTAACTAGAGTTTTGTTTTTGATTCCTCAGATAGAGGTGTTTTTTTAGAGGGTGAATATTGTAAATGTGTTTTTCTTACTGGGGAAAATGAAAATGGTTGAGTTCCAATTTAAAATTCGATGTTATTTTAATACAATAAAATTATACAAGAATTAATTTTTGTTCATATAAAAGGAACTTTGGGATATTTTTTCAAACAGATACATGATTTCTATAAGATGTGGTTTAAATAATAAAGTCAATCATACAGACTAGAGGATGTTTATTCTTTTTTATATAAGGAAGGTCCATTATATTGAGCAAAGGATGATTCATCGTACATATATGAAAAAGATGCATCCAACAAATTAGAAGGAAGAATGATATATTTTGGTTACAAAATAAAATACAATCAACCATATAATATTTTATTATAAAATAATTAGGATTTTATGTAAGTATGATTACTAGAGAGACTTAAGGTGATTAATGATGTTTATAGATGTATTTAGAATAGCTGAAGTGGTCAGATATAAATTTAATACATTATATAATTTTGTAAGTTGTTTAATATGAATTTTTGTGAAATGTTTTTAAGTTTACCACCTTCTCTATTTTGGGATTCCGATTAATTGATGCATATTAAATTCGTACATTACAACATTTTTCAAATGTTCATAAAGGAATTTTCACTGAGAAGTTTGAGTAATAATTACATTCCAGACATGATATAATTATAAGATCATTCTAATGAATGTTTTTTTATCATACATTGGAATATAAAACCAATGATGATCAGATATAGAAATTTTGTAGGTTTTAATAATTGTAGATTGTGAGTGGGTTCAACAAACTAAGTGTTTCCAATTGAACTAATTAGACTCAGTCCATCAGAACTGGACACATCTAACTGAGTATCTGGACATAGAATTTTTGGAGAAAACGTTATTGGTGTTTTTTCATTTGTGGGAAAATAATAATTAAGAAAACATATTAAAATCATGAGATTCATAGTAACATTTCCTATTGGATGATATAAGGTGTGTAATGGGTGTTGGTAAATGTTTTAGTCACTTATTCTTAATGGTGAGATTCTGTAGACTGACAGAACTGTATAAGGAATGAATTATGGTTTTCACACTTAGACTAAATGTTTAAAATAATTTTTATTTACTTTTTTAATATTTTTTATTCATTTATATTTAGTAAAATATTATAAGGAACTGAAATATAACAACATGTAGGGTTTATGTTTCTAAAATAATTTACCTTATAAATGGTAAACAACTGATTAACCCCCCCCATTTATTAGTTGTATTTCTATCATTTGGAACATTAAATAGCTATAATTTCATCCAATAATCTTAACAAATAATCAAATTCAAGGTGCATGTTGTATTTCTCATATACCCAAACCATACATCATAGTGTCTGATGCTTCAAAAAAACCCCTATACAATTGATGCAGAACTGCAGTACGTTATCCCATTCCAATATTTATACCATTATTTAGTAGAAAATCAGAACAACATGTAACTACATATAAGTAATTTAATGTATCATATTAGATACCATATCAAACAATGTGTTTGGAACCATAGACCCGTAATATAACTTGATAAACACTATTGATACTTATTCAAAGATCCATTACTGATTTTATAAACTGTGGGGGTGGAGTGAAATGAAAAAAACCCTAAACCATATGTGAGTATAGCCATGGAAACACCTTATAATGTAGGTGAGTACCACCAATACCAAGACCCTAGAATAGTATTCAGGATTTCCATGACTATAACCTTATACAATGGGTGATTAATTCCAACCCTAAATAATCGGTGAGGACCCATATGACCTACACCACAAATCGTGGGTGAGGACCGACATTAAAAAAACCCTAAACAATATGTGGAGACTACCATTACCAACACCATAAACCATGTATGTGATGCTACATTTCCTCCAATCTTAGAAATATATGTATAACTATATATCGATTATCTAATTCAAATCAATTTAGTCGCATAATTTTATCCAAATCTCAACATCCACATCCAAAATGAAAACATAATATGTGTTTTCCTAACACCAATTCCCATCAAAATAATCCTCAAATGGCCCGAGGTACGTAGATTGAGATGGGAAACCTATGACGAGTTCCATTATCTCATCCATGTACTCAGGTAAATTCCAGTGCTGGAATCATCCTCAAGAATCCTTTAAGGGCCTCCATCTGATCCTTGATAAAAACATAATCTACAAAGGAGTCCAAAATTAACATCATGCCATGTAGGTATTCTCAATATATGGCTACAACATTTAATGATGACTTGATTTTGATAAGGTCCACCCGAGGAAT
This sequence comes from Viscum album, assembly GCA_963277665.1. Lineage (NCBI taxonomy): Eukaryota > Viridiplantae > Streptophyta > Magnoliopsida > Santalales > Viscaceae > Viscum > Viscum album. The sequence continues at coordinate 1,948,351,575 of OY728163.1, forward strand.
CCTCAAGAGTTACTTGGTATCAACAAAACACCACAATGATACATGATTATAATTTCCATCCAACAGTCTAATCACAAAACAAAGGCTAGAACAACTCATTTCCTCAATCAAATGATTTAAATCTAAAAATATCTCACCTCAAGGAATCAGTATTAATACATGGAGAAAAACAATGATTTATTCAGAGATAACACTGGAACTATGATTTTGTGATACATCCTAGTTACATCATACATATCTCTATGGAACAATCCAGAATGCTAATCACAAGGCCCACATCCCTCACATGGGCCTCGTAGAACTCAACCTAAAACAAGAGGATTTTAAATCTAATATATCAGAAAAACCTTTAAATAAACAATATTTGTATGAATAATCATCAAGAAAACCTAAGACAATTATGAAAGGATTACACCATCATGATAAATGTGGAAAATCCCTCGGAATGGAGTACTCAATAGTTCAATTATGACACCATGTACCAAAACAAAAAAAACACACTTGTTGAAAATGTATATGGATTGTAATTTTTTATGGACATTTGAGACATAGGGTCTTCTCCTATACTAAAATATTTCTAGGGAATTCATGGTTTCACCCTGTATACTACTACATGACAATGCACACCTCACATGGGGTGTCTTCCCATGTAAATATCTACATTTCCATGACCCAATACATGGAATATACCCATTTTACATGGTGTACACATTCTAAAACAAATTTTTACAATGTATTGAACCACATATCTAGGTAAAAGGACATGTGATATGTCACGACCCGTCCTCGGGGCCCATGTCATGACTACCCCAAGCCCGCCTTCCATAGGCTATGGGCTGACGACTAGCACCAATGGCGTAAATCACAAAAGAAGGGAAGGCACTGCCTTTATGAAGTAACAAACACAACCGAGTATGGAAATGAAGAAAGCACTAAGTAAAACTGGGTACAAGTAAGTGTTGAAAAGTAAATTGGCCAATATACAAACCTAACAGAAAGTACAGTACAACGGAAAGGAAAGTACAATAGCAGTAAGTAAAAAGAGCAGCACCGAGTCGGCCTTTGGGAATCCCAACTGAAGGGTGGGTACAAATAGTCTTCTTAGATCTTCGAGTCCAACCGTCCACTCCGTGTATGACCCGCCAAGTGGTCCACCTCCTGGTAACGTCCAGCTCTACAAGACTCCACCTCGATCAATGACGTCTGTTGTCTATATCCAACACAACGTAGTGCGGGCATAGCCCGTGCAGGGGTGAGTAAACAATACTCAGTAGGGACCTTAAGACCCCCGAAGGTCTCTCAGAATCCACGAATGATAATCCACAAAGGAAAGCACATCCCGATCCACACCGGATAGCATGTCAACCACATCAATGTTAATGATTGAGAATCAAGACTCAGCTCACATAGGTATATACTTTGTAAGGTGATATGGATGATCAAATGTAGCCACTGATTCATGTAAGCTGTTAGACACACATATGATACAAGTCCAGCTAAGCTGTCGGACCCACAAAGGATACAAGACCAGTTAATATGCCAGACCCACACAGGATACAAGTATATAGGTCAATAATGTCGGACCCACATAGGATACAATAACAGTAGTCATCTTTGTCGAACCCACTGAGGATTCCAGTATAGATGTCGATGCAGTCGCAGCCAGCTCTAGGGTTCCCGCACACAGTATGCTCGTTTCAGGGAGGGTCCGCTCCATGATCCCAGGGGGTCGTTACATCAACTGTCACAAAGTCTAGATTTTATGTATCACAATGTTCTGTCTCGCCAAAAGAAACCCAACGCAAAAGATGGTGCATCAATCAGACGCACGGTCTGAGAGTTATTGGATTTTCTGTCCCAAGGGCCCGATTTGTTTTTAAGCTAAAACCAACCCAAGCATACTCTAGATACATCCAAACCTCAAGAGTATTAAGGAAAAAGAACTGTCTCACTATGAGGAAATCAACAAAGTCAAAGGCACGTCAATCGGACATCCAGAGCTCATGTTATATGTGTTTCTGCTCCGGGGGCCTGGTTGGTTTCATGTTCGAAAAAACCTAGACATACCCATAGTTCTCCGAAATAATGAATTTAATATACCGAAACGACCGTCCTGATCCAAGGATCCCATCACAACTAACAATGCATTGATCGGTGGTATGTAGCCCAAGATGTGGGAGAAAGACAGAAAGCGGTCTGAAATGGGGTGTCTGGGCCCAGCTCGACCTAGCTCACCCCCCTATGTTGAACTGAATAGGGATGACCTGCCCCGGGTCCGGGTCTGGCCCCTTAGGGCACAGCCCGAACCGGTCCGTGTGACCCGCCCCGGTCTGTCCGAGGGGGTGCGCTTGCTCGTCCAATGGGCCGAGCTGGGGGGGGGACGTGGTCCCCCCTCCATTTTCGCTCTGCAGACGCAGCAGGCCCCATGTCCTCCTCCGGATCCCTCACGACCACAGGATCCGGGCGCCTGCTGCCAGGGCGGTTCTTGCAAATAGCACGCCGGGGCACCTCTGGAGATGTATGTGGGCCACTGTAGCCGCTCTGGTGGTCCGTTCTTGCTCTCGTCTGCGCCTGCGGTCGTACCATGACCTGTAGATTACTATGAAGGCCTCCAATAACCATTACGACCTCACTTTGTTGTCGACAATTGTTCCACACAACAAGAACAGAGTAGAGGTGAGTCGAGCTTGTTCGTTAACCCTTACCCACCACGTCAGAGGTTTATAGAACCGCCAAACAAATTAATACCAATCACGAGGTTATAATTCTCATGAGAAAGAGCATAAATTTTCAAAAATCCCCTACCACAACCAGGAAGACAATCCTCAGCGTCGCGGTTTACGACGTCATGGAGAATTGGATCATAGGCGTCATCGGGGTGCACTGAGGAGGAAGCAGCATCTTTTCTCTAGCCACGGGGAATAGGTTAGGTGTCACGTCATCAATCTATGAGGAACCGGCATTCTTCATCCTTCTTCGTCGGAGGCCAGCGTCGTCAGTGTTTCGTCAGAGCTTACTCTCGTGGGTACCATTCCTTTTCCAAAGGGTTGATTAATAAAATAATAAATCCTCACAATGTGTTGATTATTATGGTTCATTAATGAGCCTTATTTAATGAACCTATTAAACACACAGGCGTTGCTGTTACACAACCAAAGGGACGAGTCATTAAATGGCCCTCATTTATTGATCATCATTACACTTCGATTATAACAACTATCATTCAATAGTGGAAGAAAAAGAATAACATAACATATAGGTAATTTATTATATACAAAAATTTTCTAAAAGTCAAAAAACTTATCTTTTTCATCCGACCCTTGTCGATTGAAGTTATGCATCGCCTAAGCGAATCCCTGCGTTGTGAATACATCGGTGCCCTCAGATTTTAATTCCAAGCACCAGTTCAAAAGTTAGAAAAAACATGCTCGTTTGTTCACTGAACGTACCCGATCTAAACTTCAAAAATTGATTTCAGGCACACCAGGCCTCAGAATCAAGTACCACCAGAAACTGTGTACTCGTAAAATTCCAATGTATTTAAAAAAAATTCCATGAAAATTCAGGTTCTTTACATTACTCCCACTTCGGGGCTTTACTTCCCCGTAAAGCTAAAACATAAACTAGGGGAACAAATGAGGGTACTGAGCACACATTTATGCCTCCCGCTCCCATGTGCTCTCCTGGAGGTTCTCTTGCTACCAATGTATGCACACTAGAGGAATCGACCGTCCATGTAGGACGCGCTCCAATAGATCCTCTATCTCCACCAGGACTTCCGCAAAAGTTTCCCCATCATCGATGTCTAGCTCCCAGTGGACGATGATATGCGTCAGGTCATACACGTATCTCCTCATTTGAGATACGTGGAAGACATCATGCACCCAGTGCAATTGAGGTGGAAGGGCCAGGTGGTAATCCACCCCACCTACCCTACTGAGGACCATAAAAGGCCCGATGAAGCACAGATATAACATGACGCCCCGACCAAATCGCTGTAATCCACGTCAAGGTGAGACCCATAAGAAAACGTCGTACCATCCTCAAACTCCAGTGGTCTCCACCTCCTATTAGCATAGGTCTTCTGTCTGCTTTGTGTAGTACTCATCCGCTCCTGGATGACTGACACCTTCTCTGTCGTAGCACGAACCATCTCTGGTCCTACGAGTGCTGACTCCCATGGGCCAGTCTAGCACAGAGGTGATCTGTAAGGTCATTCATACAGTGCCTTGTAAGATGCCATCCCGATGGTGGAGTGGTAGTTGTTGTTTTACGAACCCCCCCCCCCCCAATGGTATGTGATCTTCCCAGCTGCGACCAAAGTCAAGGACACATGCACGGAGCATGTCCTCGAGTGTATGAATGGTCCGCTCTGTCTGGCTATCCGTCTGTGGGTGAAAGGTAGTGCTCAGGCATAGCTGCATCCCAAAGGCATCCTAAATCCCCTTCCTCATCTAGTATGTAAAGAAAGCGTCTCGATCGGAGATGATAGTTGATGGCACCACATGAAGTCGTAAGATCTCTAGGACATAGAGGCACCCCATGCTCTCTATTGATCCCTACTATCTGTTCGGTAGGAAGTGGGCCGACATGGTGAGTCGGTCTACGATCACCCAGATGGGGTCTTGTCCTCTGGAAGTATGTGGAAGCCCGGTCACGAAATCCATGGATATCCCATCCCAATTCCACACCAGGCCCACTAAGGGATATACCAAGCCTGCATGTACCTGGTACTCTGCCTTCACTTGCTGACAAGTGAGGCATCGAGAAATGAACTATACCACATCCATCTTCATACCTAGCCACCAGTACTGTCGTCTGAGATCCTGGTACATCTTGGCCACTGCAGGATTTACCGCTAGAGGGAAAGTGTGAAACTCCCTCAGCACCACCTCATGTAATGCAGCTAGTACCATGGTATGTCCTCTAAAAAGGATGACGTGCTCTCCACCTACAGAAAATCCATCAACTTCCTGTCTTGTGGATATATGTGCACATCGCGTCTCACAGTCAATGTCCCCACATTGTGTCTCTCTGACCTACTGAAGTAGTAGAGGAGTGATTGTGATCGACTGTAGAAAGGCTTCCCCATCTCTATCCACGAAGGATATCTGCAACGCGGCTAACTGATCTATAGCCTCTCCATGTAGCAGAATGCCTATCCTCGTGCTGAGAGCATCAGCTACTACGATCCCCATTCCAAGAGTATAGACTATCTCAACATCATAATCCTGAGAAAACTCTATCCATAACTGATGTCTCAGGTTCAGGTCCTTCTGCGAGAAGATGTACCTAGGACTCTGGTGGTCAGAATACACTGTAAAGCGCTCGCCCATCAAGTAGTGTCTCCACATATTCAAGGAAAATACCACTACAGCTAGCTCCAGGTCATGGGTAGCGTAGTTATTCTCATGATGCCTCAACTTTCATGAACTGTAAGTGATAATTGATCACTCCTGCATCAGGACACACCCGAGTCAGGGCCCTGATGCATCATTGTAAACTATGTACCCTACGCCCTCCTCTGGTAGCCTCAAGATGGGTGCACTGGTCAATCTCTGTCTGAGATCCTGGAAGCTCTGCTGACATCATTCCTACCACACGAAGGGTTTAACCTTCTTCATCAAATTTTTAAGTGGTTCTGCAACTCCGGATAAGTCTCACACAAATCTCCGATAGTACCCAGCCAGACCCAGGAATCTCTCCACCTCCATCACGCTCCTGGGTGGCTCCTAAGAAAGAACTGCCTCTACCTTCACGGGATCCACTGCAACTCCCGCTTCTGGGATAAAGTGCCAAAAAAAGTGTAAATCTTCAAGTTAAAACCGGCACATAGAGAGCTTACCATAATGCTGGTGTTCTCGGTGTGTATCCAGTACAACCCGTAAGTGGTAAGTGTTCTCTTCCTTAGTAGTCGAGTAAATCAGTATGTCGTCAATGAAGACTACGACAAACCTATTGAGGTAGGGCTGGAAGATCCTGTTCATGAGACTAATGATCACTACTGGAGCGTTGGTCACACTGAAGGGCATGACCAAGAACTCATAGTGGCCGTACCGACACCTGAAGGCAGTCCTCTACACATCCTCGTTCCGAACTCGGAGCAGATGATAGCCTGACCTGAGGTCTATATTCGAGAACCAAAGTGCTCCCTTGATCTGATCGAAGAGGCCGTCAATCCTCGGAAGCAGATACTTTTTCCATAATTTCACCTGGTTCTTGGAACGATATTCGACACACAGTCGCAAGCTCTCATCCGCCTTCTTGGTGAACAGTATCATGGAAGCCCATGGTGAAAAACTAGGTCTGATAAATCCCTTGCCCTGCAAGTCCTCCAGCTGTACCTATAGCTCTCAAAGCACAGTGGGATCCATCTGATAAGCTGGAGTGGATATCAGGGATTTCTCAGGGTACAAGTCAATATAGAAGTCTACCTCTCTGTGAGTAGTTAGTATTAGAATGTCGTCTGTAAAAACATCTGCATATTGATCCACCACACCAGGAAAACTCAGAATCCACACATCAACTGCTCCTAGGATGAGACTAGCCAACCGATGAGTGATCAGTTGTCCTCTCCTCTGCATGATTCCATCCTGTGCTGCAAATGCACCCTTCTCGCCGGTGAAGGTGAACCTGCTCCCGTCGGTGTGGACACACCGCACCTTGCGCCTAGTACAGTCAGTCTGAACATGGACTGTAGACAACGAGTCCATACCCAAGATGACGTTGTAAGGCCTCGACGCCACTACATGAAGATCCCATTCGATGGTCTTGACTCCTAGAGTAAGCTCACACTACCGGCACAGGTGCATAATCATCGAGTCTGCTCCTGTAGGATTCTATAGTCCCAAGGATCGAGCCAACGGCTCTGTCGGAAACTCCGAGCTCCGAACAAGGGAAGTGAAAATTAATGAATGAATTGCTCCTATATCTATAAAAACTGTATCAAGGGTGGAGTAGACAAAGATAGTACCTCGAATCATCCTGGGTGCGCCGTGGATGTATGCCTCTGCTGTCTGGAGTTGAGCCTGCCTCTACCCGCCGGCTCCCTGTGGTCGGGGTGGACCTCATGGGGGTGGTGGAGGTAGATCCACAAAGCATCGTCCACCACCCGCCAATCGGCTAGATCTTCTTCCTCGTCCTCCTTCTCCCTGTGGATCTCCATGGTAGAACCTCTACCTCTGCCTCAAATATCCCTCCACTGTCTACTGCTCGTCGGCATGGAGGGTTGGGCAGTCACGAGCCTTGTGGCTCTGCCCGCCGCATGCGTAACACTGTCTGTTCCTCGGAAGGCTGGCTCTATGCCGTTAGCCCCACACAGCCGAACTCGTGCCCTTAGGTCTCTCCCCAGACGGCCTGGTATACTTGGACCCCTACATCATCTATCCACTACCAGCTGTTGAATACTCCACTTCGTGCCATCCTGTGGTGGGTCTCGCTGTTGATGGTTGCTCGGCGTGAAATCTCTCCACTAGTAAGGCTCACTCCAGCACCCTCTCCCGAGTCGGGTTGCTGAGTGGAATAGTCAAATCTCTAATCGTATGACTCATCCCCTTCTCAAAGTTTCAGTACCAAAATAATGGGTCTCGTACCATGTCCGTGGAGTAGAACGAGAGGTCGGTAAACCTCACCATTTACTGGGCTTCTGACATGCTGCCCTACTACAGCTGTAGTAACTCCTGGATGCGCACCACACGGAGGGTGGCTGGAACGAACACTGAGCGGAACAGGATCTCAAAGTCTGTCCAAAGAAAAGATGTCTCATCGTGCACCTGGTGCATCAGGCCCTACCATCTACCTGTTGTTGCGTGCAGGAGACTCGTGGCAAGGATCAGCATGAGGTCTGTTGGTGTGACGACCAACCTGAAGACTCTAATGATAGCCTCCATCAAATCCTCGGCAGCCTGAGGATCCATCTATCCACGGAACCTGGGCGGCCTCTGCCTCTAAAACTCGTACAAAGTGCTGAGGCGACGTGCACTCTCTGCCGCAAGAGCTGGTAGAATTGGTGGATTGGCGGGTAGAGGTACCACCGGTGCCTCCGCAGTAATGGGGACCTGTACCGAGGCCTCATCGCTCGGGGGGCTTCCATCTCACCCAAATCATGAAACCATAGCTGGCTGCCGTCGTGGGGCCATCCTGAAAGAAACAAGTGTACCACGGTTATTACAGTATACCTGGTGAGCTGACACAAAGTAATCACAAAGAATGCTTTTGAAACACACATGCAATCATTGTTTTTGTTCACTTAGTAGGAAATCAAAAGTCTGGGTCCTACTGTATGGATATGTCAGTCGCCGCACCAACACTGGACTCCCTAGAATGATAACCAGACTCATTACCTTAAACATTATTTCTTCACAGAGATGAAATTATCAGAGTCTTGAGTTATGTGGTTGAACCGACTCCTCTAATACCAATTTGTCACGACCCATCCTCTGGGCCCATGTTGTGACTACCCCATTCCCTCCTTCTATTGGCCAGGGGCTGGTGCCTAGCACCAAAGGAGTAAATCTAAAAAGAATGGAATGCATTTCCTTTATGAAGTAAAAACACAATAGAGTATGCAAATGAAGAATGCACTAAGTAAAACTTTGTACAAGTAAGTCCTGAAATGTAAATGGGAAAGAATACAAACCCAACTGAAAGTACAGTACAAAATAATGGAAATTACAATGGCAGTAAGTAAAAACAACAACACCGAGCTGTCCTCCGGGAATCCCTCCTGAAGGGTGGGTACAAATAGTCTCCTCGGGTCCAACCGTCCGCTCTGTGTACGCCCGGCCAAGTGGTCCACCTTCAGGTACCATCCAGCTCTACAAGCCTCCACCTCAATCAGTGTTTTCCATATTCTGCATCCAACATAATGTAGTGCAGGCATAGCCCATGAATGGGTGAGTATATGATATTTAGTAGGGTCCCCGAGACCCCTGAAAGTCTCTCAGAATCCAAAAAGTATAAACCACTAGGGAAAGCACATCCCGGTCCACACAGGAAGGGAAGTCAACAACATAAATGATAATAATTGTGAATCAAGACTCAGATAACACAGGTATACAAATTGTAAGGTGATAGAGATGATCAGATGTAGCCACTAATTCATCTATGTTGTCGGACCCACAGAGGATGCAAGACCAGCTATGCTATCAGACCCACACAGGATACAAGACCAGCTACTCTGCTGGACCCACACAGGATACAAGTACAGAGGTCAATACTGCATGACCCACATAGGATACAAGAACAGTAGTCATCAGCATCGAACCCATTGAGGATTCCAGTACTGTAGTCTTCGCTGTCGAACCCATGGAGGATTCCAGTACAAAAGTCGATGCAGTGGCAGCAAGCTCTAGGGTTCCCGCACACAACACGCTCGTTTCAGGGAGGGTCCGCTCCATGAGCCAAGGGGGTCATTACATCAACTATCACAAAGTCCATAGTTGATTTATCACAAATTTCTGTCTCACTAAAAAACCCAATGAGACAGACGGTGCGTCAATCAGACGCCCGATCAGAGAGTTATTGGCTTTTCTGTCCCAGGGGCCTGGTTGGATTTTAAGCTAAAACCAACCCAACCATACTCAAGCAGCGTAAAATCATCAAGCGGAGTAATCCAAAAGAACCGTTTCACTAGGAGGAAATCAACAAAGCTGACAGAACGTCAATAGGCCTTCCGAAGATCATGTTATAGGTGTTTCCCCTCCGAGGGCCCGGTTGGTTTCATGTTCGAACCAACCCTGCCATACCCAAAGTTCTCCGAACCCTTGAGTGTAATATACCAAAACAACATTCTTGATCCAAGGATCACATTGCAACTGACAGTGCGTCGATCATAGGTCCTTATTCCACGATGTGGGTGAAATACTGAAAGCAGTCCGAAATGGGGGGTATGGGCCTGGCCCAACCCAGTCCCACCCCCCATGGGTCAACCCGACCCGGGTCCGGGTCCGGCCCTACTGGGCGCGGCCCGGCCCGGTCCGGGGGGGGGGGTGGTGGGTGCGCTGGCTCAGCCAATAGGCTGAGCAGGGGGACACAGTCCCCCCTACCTTTGTGCTCCGCAGATGCGGCAGGCTCCCCGTCCTCCTCCGGATGCCACGCGGTCGTGTGTTCCGACCGCCTGTCGCTGCGGCGGTTCCTGCCGGTGCCGACTGCTGCATCCGGCCACCAGAGATGTCAGTGGGCCACTAGAGCCGCTCTGGTGGTCCGTTCATTCTCCCGTCTCTTCCTAAGGTCATTCTAGGACCCATAGATTACTGAAAAGGCCTTCAATCTCCATTACAGCCTCGCTTCATTGTCTCCAATTGTTCCACACAACAATAAAAAAGTAGCACTGAGTCGGGATTGTTCGTTAACCCACAACCACAACGTCAGAGGTTTATAGCACCACAAAAAAATTAATACCAAGCACGAGGGTATAATTCTCATGAGAAAGAAAATAAAATTTCCAAAATCCCCTACCTCAACCAGGAAGACGCTCGTCGGCATCACAGTTCACGGCCTCACCGAGAAGAGGATCATAGGCGTCCTCGGGGCACGCCGAGGAGGAAGCGGCGTCTCCTCTCTAGCCGCCGGGAAGTGGTTTGGTGGCGCGTCGTCCGTCTCCGAGGAACCGGCGTTCTTCTTCGTTCTTCGTCGAAGACCAACGTCGTCGATGTTTCATCAGAGATTCCTCCCGCGGGTTCTATTTATTTTCCAAAGGGTTTATTAATAAAAGAATTAATCCTCATGTGTTATTCATTATTATGGTTCATTAATGAACCTTAATTAATGAACTTGTTTAACATATGGGCGTTGATGTTACACAACCAAAGGGACGAGTCATTAAATGGACCCCATTTAATGATCGTCATTACACTGTGATTCCGTCAACTATCACTCAACTATTGAAGAAAAAGAATAAAATAACTTATAGTTATTTTATTATATACCAAACATTTTCTAAAAGTCTAAAAACTTGTCTTTTTCGTCCGACCCTTGTCGGTTGAAGTTAATCTTCGCCTAAGCGAATCCCGGAGCTTCGAATACATCGGTGTACTCATATTTTAATTCTGATCACCGGTTCAAAAGTTAGAAAAACCCGCTCATTTGTTCACTGAACGTAACCGAGCTAAACTTCGAAAATTGATTCCGGGCACACCGGGCCTCAGAATCAAGTGCCGTCAGAAACTGCATACTCGTTAAATGACAATGTATTTAAGAAATTTCATTGAAAATTACGTGTCTTTACATGATAATACATGGAGTGTATTTTATGTACATGAAACGTACTTATAAAAATTATAATTTCATGTAATGGAATGAACTCATGGAATCCTATTATAAAACCGCATGCCATTTATTCTGGGTTTCAAAACAAGAAACACATGTGATCCATCTGAAACCAGCATTTATACTTGATTAATAAATATTAACTCATGTAGGGCCATTTTAAATCATTATGTGGATTTAAAACAAGAAAGTATTTCTTTTTGGGGGATCATGGTTCTAAAGTAACATATTAGAATACCATATTGAATAAATACATGATCTTCATGTCAAATACACCCATATAATCTATTTCACATTGATCTAGTCCTAATCTCCCCCATGGAGTATCCCCATTAACATATCCATCAACTTATCCTCAACACCTGTCCTTCATGAAATTGGGATGATCCATCCCCCATAGTACCTTGAATAGGAAGCACTAAATGGGGGTGGTGGTCGGGGGTTAGTGTTTTCCAAAATATAAAAAATTTATTAACAATGGAAATACCCATTTTAGACATGTTTCAAGTCCCAAAACCCAATTTGGGTTTATAACATGAATAATAAAAACCCACGTTTTCTACTCAACCATGAATTTGAAATCTAAAAATGTTGCACTACCCAAAATATACCTCCACCCAAACCCACATGATTAATTATTCATTTCAATAATTAAATATTTAAAAATCCTCCAAAACTCAAACAACACATAATTACACCAATATATTATTTTAGGGTAAAATAAATATTTTAGGAAAAATATTTTGTGTTATAAAAATTATCTAATGTCATATTATAGAGTAAAATTAATATTTTACCCCTCTAGGGTACCTGAAATAAGAAATTAAAATTTATCTCAATGTCCAAAATTTGAAAAACCGAGGTCTTTAAAACCTAGACACCACAGAAAATCTCTCCTTGAGAACATTAATAGATATTAAAACAACACATCCCCCACCATGTACATTAACTCGTTATGAATTTTTTTAATTCTAGTTAGTGATTCCAAAAATGATTATCTATATATCTTCAAAGATAAGGCGCACAACCCATATGACGTCATGCCAGCACAGTTTACCATAAATAAACTAGTTTGATACATATTAACTATAACCATCCATCGGTATATGTCCCAATGTAATAAAAACCTGTAATCCGACTCATAGTAATCCCTAGATGGGACCACAATACACACCAACTAATGTAGAGACAATGATCATACCCCAACCAGATTTGCTTATAAAAAAAATCCATAGTGGTCCACTAATTGACTCGATGGGCTTCACACTGCATCCTCATCATTCACTACACAAGTTTCACATTACCCTACATTATATAATAGTCACATCCAGAGGATTATCAATATAATCAACTCACAATCGAACCACATATCCAGGGCAAGTTCCCTAATCACATCCAAACCATAGTATTTAGAATTTCTATCTTTCTACAACCCAATAAACAAAACAAAACATCTACTATATCACATTAAATGAGTCTGAGAATAGAACCCGTTGTATTAAAAAAATTCATCCAATCACACAGACCCAAATCATAGATAACCAATGGTTCAATCAGAACAACTAACTTTACATCCAGTAATCAATGAGTTTAATCTCCATAAATCGATATATCAAACCAATGTGACATATATTTATCCTAGAATATATTCAACAATATCACTGTGTAATCAGGAAGATGTGATGATATGGTGGAATTATCATCCCTAAATTGGGAGTACATTCATATTTTGTTGAAAAATACCACCACAAATCATTCACACTAGAACATTAAGATTCTATCCCACAGCCTTTGGCCATCATGAATAGAATTCTCTCATCTCATCCACCTATGATCTCATCTCACTTAAGAATGTATCCTTCATTCATGAAACATCATATTATTATTCCATGTCACCTAATCCATAAACCCAATTTCTTAATTCTTGTGTATCAATGATCCCACAAATTATTAAATATTAAATAATCTTAAGTAACCCAACCACAAATCCTCATTTCACTCCAACAACCCACATGTCACAGAAACATAGTTTCAATCCCTAACCACAAAACATGAGAAACTAATATTCTTATAATCCAACTCATAACCAATAAGAAAAATTTTCATGCACAACTAATACAAGGCATAGGAACCAAAATAAATATTCCCCTCTTGAAAAAACCACAGTCTAAATCACTATCACAAAATCCCTAATTCCACAAAACAAGGAATCTGATGATTCTAGTGCCCATACAAGGCTATGTAATTCATGAACCATTTTCAAAATTCTCAAACATCAATTTGTTCCTCACACTCCCAAAATCCCACAACACTCACTCAAACCCTATCATGGGTCATCCTCTAAATAAATAAGGGATCACCTACCTAAATGAGAGTCACATCAAAAAAGGCCACTAGGGTCTCCCACATATCCATACCAACCAAGTCAAATGATAACTCACTAGATCCAACAACCAAGATACATTCTAAATAAAAAATTCCACTAACATGTGGATTCTACATGCCCCCATCCAAACATTCCTTATAACACACCAAAAATTTATAAATTACCTTTTTAATAAATTACAATTCATTGATCGATTTCAATGCCAATAATCCTAGATAATTATTACTTATATGAAACACCATGTTAAAATATTGAACAAGAAACACTTATATTAGATTTTTCTTCATGAAAAACTATGTTTTCTCTTGTTACCCATAATACCTAGTTTTATCAATAAATTTCATTACACACAAGACTGAGTTTCATCAATCTTTTAATATTGTTTGAAGAATATAATTTAAAATTATATATTTTCAATTTTAGAAAATTTAATTGGAGAAAGGAACTTAATTTTTAAAACCAATGTGTCACAATTATTATATAGTTAATTTTTGGTTTTTTTCTATAATATTTCATTTTTTATTGAATAATGAATATATAATGAATTTTAAATGAATTTTTTTTTGTTATGAAATTTATGTATAAATTTGAATTTTATTTTAAATTAATTTTCATGTAAGATTATTTCAATTAAAAATAAATTAATATAATTTTTTTGAATTAATTCTAAATTAATATTTACTATATAATCCTCGTAATATTTTGATCATAATTTTTAAAAAAACCTCCTTCTCGATACATCAGTGGGTTTAATTTTAAAATAAATCTTTACACATATTTGACTAAAATTGGGAAAAATGATATTCATTTTAATAGTATATATAATTTATAATGTCTAATACTTCAAACTACATTTTTATTTAAATTTTTTTGTGGAAATAGTTAAAAAATTATGGCGATTAAAAACAATGAGTTGAATAGTTGTTAAACATAAAATATATGGTGTAATAATGACCAATGAATTTACAACACATATTGAATAGTAATATTTAGACCCTGGTTACCATAGCCTCTAACTTTATATGTTTTTGGGATACATTTGCATGAAATTTCCAAATATAACAAGTAATGTATATAATGATACCAAAAATTTACATTTTTTCCTTTTAATTTCTATAGAGATTTGGAATATAGAAAAAAAAATTAGTACAGTTATGTATACAATTTTAAAATATTCATGAGTTTTTTTATCATAATAATTTCTATTTAATTTTTAAACAAGAATATGTCACATATAATTAATATAAAACACCAAAAATGTGATTATTTAATTAATAATTAATTAATATAAATGATACAAAAAATATTAAATGTGTGTTAAATTAAATTAATAATTTTCTTCCATTAATTTTTTATGAATAACTCACATTACAGAGGTTAAAAATTTAACAATTTAAATTACATAATACTATTGAGAATTTTGTGTTTAAAATAATTGGACTATTCCTAAATTAAAATTAATTTAATTTTATAATAAACGATATTTTATTTGATGATTAAAAATTAATAATAATAAAATATTCAAAAAAGTGATTTGTAAATGTTAATAAACAAATTATATGATCCTTTCATGAAGAAATTTCATTTTATATAGAACATATTGACCCCTAAATATAATAAACTTTTTTAGCATAGTTAGGTTAAAATAATGTTCTTGAATATTTAATGAGATTATATGAAAATTAATTTCCAACCCATCTCGTATTTTAATTTTCTAAATTGGATATCACATTTTTTGGTAATTACATCTAAAATGTCTACTAATTTTTCACATTAATATAGTTGTAATATATAAATTACCATTGTTAGGGAAGTAGTGACATTAATAAAAAACAAAAAAAAACTATAAAAAAATTGTGAAATATTGATGTTATTGAAGAAAATTGTAAAAATTATATAATTTTTTTGGTGGCAGATGTATTGATCGACAACATAATAACTCTTATCCAATATTATCCCATTTTAGATCCTGATGTGGAAGGTGATACCTTATAAAAGTAAATACTTTTGAGTGTTTTCAAGAATGTCAAACCTCCTCAACTATAATAGGGAACTCGCTCTCTAAAATTCATCAAACTGATCATATCATTTTGTTGATCAATTTCATAAAAATTATCTTATTAACATCACCAAAAATATTATTATAATCCTTACTATATGAATTAATCAAACCATATATGTAATTTGGTGCAAACCAAAATGAGATACCTGATAAAGAGTCTACATTCATCAACATATGTTTTTATTTAATCTCATTCTCAACCCCCATAAACTATTTGTATATATTGATTACATAAATATATAATTATATTCTATATAATATGATATTTTTATGTCATGGGTATTACCTACCACTAAACCCACATCCATAGAGAGGGTTACTAAATCATCGTTCATGTGTATAGAGAACAAATGTCTCATGAATCGACGTAGATTATTTTTTCAGTACCACCATTCATGGTTTGGAAGAGTGATTAAAATGTAATTTATATAATATATATGATATTTTTAATATTATTGTTCTTAATTAGTTATTATATCACACATACCTTCCATTTTTTCCTTTTTTGGAAATACTGTATTATTGTTCGTGTGTACAGTGGATTACCGCATCACAACGTGATGTGATTCGTTAGCAATATACATGTAATGTATTAAGGATTGGTTCAATAAAAATATATGAAATAAAATAATTTTTATACTTTTATAATATTATATATATCTTTTTATTTCATTATTTCAATAGGTTTGGAAAATAAAAATAATGTTCATGCACACGTACAACATACTATCTCCATGAATAGTGTACTTCAATTCCTAAACATAAATTAATGTATTAAAATACATTCATATATATAGAATATAAAAAACATTTATATTAGTGTTTAAATTATATATTTTTTGAAACAATTATTTATGTTAGAAGGATATGCATAAGAATTTAAAACGTGTATGAGAAAATAAGATGTTATTACCTAAAACATAAATTTAACATGGTATTTTTAACAAAACGGTAAAATAATTTCGTAAGAAACTAATATATGGTTGGATATATATATATAAGAATGTCATTCTTTTAAATATCTAAAATATAATTTTAAATATTATTAAGGTGTATTTAATGAGTATAATGAGAGTCAAGAATTATTGGAATGTATTTATATTACACCTTTTTTCCATGAAACAGGTGTCATGTTCACAACCTATTTATTGTTTTTTGTGTCTATAATTCACATGGAAGTATTTTATGGTACTTATAATGAAAATCATATTTCTTTACATATCATTTATATAATATCACTTTATTTTTTTAAGGCTAAAACTTTACCAACATGTGATGTGTATTTTTGTATCAGGTTTCCTTCTTTGAGAGGCAAATTATGTTAAGTGCCTATATTATTTCACAATTTATATATATATACCCATTTTCCCTTAATATTATGAATTTTTTAATCCTTCTGCTATTTTTAGTTTCATATTATGTTATTATTTTATGGGATTTATGATTCAATGTCAGAAATGTGATATGATTGTATTTATACCATCTCATAATTTATGAGGACTACTAATTATTATACTTAAATTGATGAAATCACAAAATCTATACAACTATAACTCTGATTAAATTTATCATACTCTTTTTATTTATCATATCTTCTAGTATTAAACCAATTTTTTACTATTATTTACATATTATAATTGATAATTTTTTATATATAAATATTTCATTATTTCTCTCTTCGGTAAAAAACCTATTGTGTTTCAAAATCATTTTTCATAATAAATTCATATTGTTTATACTATGATAAATTTAATTATAAAATAACTTTTTACCCATTTTTACCATTTAAAAAAAATTTAAATGGATTATTCCTTTTGTATCCAAATCAAATCTCTTTTAACATATATCAAAAATTTGAAAGGTATCTTTATGTTTATGCATTCATAACGTATGGAATTTTCCAATATCATGAACACTCCAATATTTTAAACATACGTCATAATTTTATTATCATATGGTAATGTTTTATTATATATTTTTTTACATATTTTTAGTTTAAATTTTTCACAAAAAAATTAATTATTGGTATATATTTGTGTTTTCAAAAGAGTTTGAAAAGATTCAAAATGATTCCATTATATATTTCCAAAGTTTATTTTCATTAATTGAACATTAATATATTTAAATGTTTAATTTTTATTTTAAATGGTAGTGAAGGAATACATTATATTTTTTCAAGGTAGTTTTCCATGATAAGGGGTTTTCAGTTGTTTTATGTTCTAAAATAAAAATTTTAGAAATTATTTTGATATTTTAATTAATAAAATTTAAAAATTATCATAAAAAATTATTTTAAATATGATATTAATCCTTTTAGTGTCACTTATTCTTTATTAAGGATATGATCTAAAGGTATTATTCATATTCCTTCTTTTAATGGATTATATTTTGTTGGAATGATGTTTAATAAACCTATTTCTCTTCCACACATATGAAACTTTTTTCTATTCCATTTTTTATATGATTATGCAAGTCTCTTATATTTAGTGGATATGATATGATGCAATGATTTAGAAACCTATATCTTTTTTACAGGTTATTATATGATGAAATGTATTTGATACCACATACATTTAATTGGTTAGGTTATGACTATTCTTTATTATATTATAGAACACAAATATATTATTTCATTGTGTGAATGGTGGGACCAATATCTTCGTATAATAAATATTGTAAATATATATGTCATGAGATATAAATGAAATGAATGGAGAGTGAACATGATTTAAGAAGTGTTATTTTCCAATTTGTTGGTCATGGGACTAAACTATGACTACTAATATATGTTTTTGGTGAGCCTATTCCACAAATATAGGCATTTAAGTGATCATATATGACTATGTATGTCATTTTAAATTTCTATATGTTTTACATAGTTCCATGTATTGTTCTTATTTTATGCTCTCATGGATATTTTTTTTAATTGACATATGATTCATGTTTTATGATCTACAATTATTTTTTCCATGAATGGTGGGTATTTTCATTGATATATGTCAAATGATCATATAATGTTATTCTCTTGTTCACATATCCTCATGTTCCTAGTATGCATATATATCCCCTTTATTTAACCTAATTGAGCATGTTAAAACAACATTTATTACATTTCATTTCCACATGATATGAAGAAGGGTTTTATTTAGGATTACTAATTAGGAAGAACATTTTGTTGAAACATTTATGATCTTTAATCATGATACATGATTATTTTATATGATTCGAGACACACTAAAATATTACATTCATTATGCATGTACTTTTCTGATGTTCTTAATATTCAACTAATATGATGTAATATCCATGTCTGAGAATTTTGGGTAACTATAGTTGGTATCAGAGGAAATGTTTAGTAATAATGTGGAAACTGGAATCAAAAAACCTTAGTGAGATGTGCTGGGTAATTTATAAGAACCTTTATAGGGATTTATCCAAGGAAAAGTCTAAAGATGAGTTAATGAAAAAGATAATTTCCTTAAAATTTAGTAATGGATAGAGAATGTGGATTCCTTGAAACACATTACTTTTTTGATTTTATAAGAGTATTTTCCTTTGAAAGACTATATCCTAGAAGTAAAAACTACAGAAACATTGTATTGAGCTAGACTCGATTGGGAACTAGTGCAATACAACTGGCCTTACTGCACACATAGTGTGACACTCATGGAGGATATTATATAGAAATTAGAAATCTATATATAAAAAATTATAAAGGAATTAAATATATAATGACTATGAATAATATATGATGAACATAAATAGTAATAGATTAAAAATTATTTTTTATTTAGACTTTTCAAAAGTAATTTTTTTTTGATTTTGTGCTTTCCCAAATTTCATTAGTGGTCCTCGAAATATTTTTTTTTTGTTTTTTTCAAATATGTTCATATGGTTCTTTATTATTTTTAATTTATAGATCAATAGGGGAATCTATTTGTTCCAATAAGGTGATGAAAAAGATAAAATTTCTCATATAGAGATTCATAATAAATTATGTGTCTATCGAGGAAAAAAATAATCAACTAGGTATCCAGTTCATATCAAAATTATTATACTTTTGGGATCCTTATATGGAATTAATACATCATCTCTTCATTGAGAGACAATGGGATACATAGGTTTGAATTTACTTCTGGGGTTTTCCATGGATTCCAAGACCTGAACTGTGTCATCCTTAATTTCATTGAAAAATGGTTCTAGAGATCGGGAGTAAACATCAAAGAGAAAAAACAGAGGGGGTATATTCATAATTTAAACTTCTAGTTGATTTGACAAGCTCAATATAATGAACATTATTACGGATCCAATCTTTATTCATTGGCCATTCCTTATATATCCAAAATAAGTCTTCCCCATTTGATGTAGTCACATAATAAATAGAATAAGGCTCTATCACTTAGTATCCTAAATCCTGAAGGAAGTTATATTTCTCATTATCTATTTAGATATCAAAGATGATGTAGAAATTGGATTCACCCAATTTGAGATTACAATATTAATACAGATGGGTCATGAATTAGTGGTACCTTGATAGGTAGTGTCCTTTCTACTGAAAATAAATGATCAATAATATTTTCCTTTTTCATCCAGATATGGTATGGGTGAATATATACAAGTAGATGCCAATTCCATTCTCACTTGTCATTACTTATGATGAATATGAAACATGACCATTTCTTCTTAAAAAATGGGATCTCATATTTTCTACAACTCAATGATCGGAAGTATATTCACCCCTTGGAGTATTATTAATAATGTTCATAAAGACAATATAATTTATAAAAACCGTTTTTTCATCTCTCACTCATTCTTCGAGGGTAACAAAGAATCCGATTTTCCACCAAAGATTCACGGTATGCCAAACTAGTTTTATTCTCTAGAACTGTATCCATTCATGTAGATGGTAGAAACATTATTATAGGTTATTACCTCAGTCATCAATTTTTGGAATCCATAAGCCATTATTATAATTTGAATACATTTTGAATTTTTAATTAAAAATTAAAATTTCAGTCAAAGGAGGTAACCATATTAAACTGGGTTAAGGATGTATATGATTAAATTTATTTTGATATGTAGTGAAGATGCATGATTACCAGAGTAATGGAAATTATTACTATGCCAAATAAGTTTTCATAGAACAAAATTAACAATATATACCTTAACCAACTCTATGAATCAATGAAGATGATAATGAAAGAGGTCATTGAGAAATTCAGAAGTGGATACCCTTGAAGAATGAAGGTTCAGATACATATGTTTGTAGAATATGGGAAGAAAAAATTAAAAAGTGAATTTCTCAGAGGAATATTGTGATGTTTCTTACTATGTAATAGAATGAAACATATAAATTAAATTAAAAAGGAAAAGGAAAACATTAGTAAATGAAATAGAGGGGAATATATGCCTTCATGTGCTATCATTAACAGTAGAATGAATTAATTATGGAAACTATGGGAATTTTTCAAATTGATATCCTAAAGGTAAAAAATGTGATGAAAATCACTAAGGATGTACGATTAATTATTATATAAAAATTGATTATGAAATTAAAAATATATATAATGAATTAATGAAGAATTAAGGAATATTATGCTGAGTTATAATTAATAACATACAGATGAGGTGGATTAATTGAAGTGTTTATGTATTGGAATCCAAAAAATATTGTTATATGAAAAATTTATTATATATTTCTCATTAAGTATTTTAAAAAATTATATATTTAATGCTTCTGATGACATAGAAAATTGATTTAATGGAATGGTAATATTTTAATTAAGGGAATGTAACCCTTAATGTGTTCTAGATGTTGAGAAAATTTGGGGTTTTCTTCTATAATGATATGATTGATATCGATAATCTAATTACAATGGTATTGATGATCATAGAACTAATAAATTATTTATTGAAAAATTTGTTAATATTATCATTGATGAAGTTGAAGACACTTTTTGAAATAAAAAATATTTCCAATAATCATATTTCAATGTAATTATTGATGACACGTGTATGTTTTCAATATGGGCCTTTTGAAATTCTGGTTGTTAGCATGTTTTACAATAATACATGGAGAATGTCTTCACAAATTTATTATGTAAAACTCAATAGATACTTTATCATATATGGGGATAAATAATAAAATGATTTTGAGAAATTTAGTTTCATTCTTTCTTGATATTTTAATTTTCATCTTTCATAACTGTGATAAGGTTAACCATTTAAGAAAAAATATTTGTGGAACAATGAATGTGGTTTTAGATATTAATATTTCACAATTTTATGTTTTATCCATATTAAAAAATTTGTGCTGACCATTTTTTTGATGATATCTAAAGATAGATGGAGTGACTTACCAATCTATCTATGGATATTATGAACTGTTATAAATTCTTGAATTATAAACTCACCATCATTTATTGGAGTAAACAATGAACTGTAAACTTATTTAGGAACAATGGCATGGTGATCACTATAAAAACAATAATTTAGAATCATTTTTTAATGATTTATTTTAAAACAATAATATTTTTTATAGAAATGATTGTAGGAAACGTCACTAATTTAGAGTGGATTTTTAGGAAATGCCACTAAATTTAAACCATTTTTTAATAAACTCTAATTTAGAAACATTTTTTGGAATTGAAAAAAATGTAGCCACATTTTCTTGAAACGCCTCTAATTTAGATATGTTTTTATGGTAATGTCACTAATTTAGCGACGTTTTTTAGGAAACATGGTTAAATTATCAACCATTCCATAAAAATGTCTTTAAATTATATGTGATTTTAGGAACCATTTCTAAATATTAAAAAATATGAATATATTTCTAAATATATATATAAATATCAATGCGTGTGTGTGTGTGTCTGTCTGTATTTATATATCACACTTCCCCATATTGATGTAAACATATATATATATATATATTAATATATATAAATGAAAAAAATATGTAATATGTTATAAATTAAAATAATTAATTTTACAAATAAATTCAAAGAACTATAGATATAAAAAGATATACATACATATATTTTTATATAGAACAACGTATATATTTTAAATTTAGTCCCATTTTGAAGCAAACTTGGCTATTTTAGTGACATTTTTACTAGTGTTTTAAAACATGTATAAATATATATATAAAAATATAATTTTATAATTATATATATATATATACGCTTATACATTTACACACACACACACACATATATATATATAGATATACAAAGTGTATATAATATAAAAATATATATATGTAATGTATACATATATATATATAAGAATATATATAAACAAAAAATATAATATTATATATATATATATATAATATATAAAAATAAAATATAAACATCTATATCTATAAAATATAAAATAGAAACACACACACACACCCATATATAAACATTATATATAGACATATATTTATATAATATATATATATATATATTACATAAAATAAAAATAGTTATATATAATATAATATGAATATATATATATATGTGTGTGTAATCTGTCAATATAATATCTGAAATATAAACACATATATATTAATATATGTATATTAATATAATATATGTTAATAAGTTTTTATAAATAAAATATATATAAATATTTTTATATTTATATAATATATAATTATGATATCCCATTTTATCTAATGAAAAATAATTATATATAATTTTATGACATAATAAAGTAAATATTTTATTTTTCTTAATTTTTAATTAAAAAATCACTATTTTTGTGAAAATTATAGGATCATTTTAAAACATTGATTGTTATATATATATACACATGTGAGAGTATACATATATATTAATTAATTTTCATACAAAAATACATATATATAAACAGATATATATATATATATATATATATAATATATAGACATATATTAAAAATATAAACATATATACATTAATAATACAATACAAAAATAATATTTTTTATAATATAAGATTATAAATAAATAAATATTATTATTTTTTAGTATTGAATTAAATTTATATATATATATATATCAATATCAAAAAATACATGGATATAATAAAAAATTTATGTGCATTTGGTCTTCTTATTTTCTATGTTGTTAGAGGGGGAGGGATAAATTTTTAGAGCATCATACATTCATCTGGAGGGGTGTTGGTCAGGTAGAGGAGGAGGTAGATGTCCCAGACATGGGTGGGTGGATATTGTATTGGATGCTAGGTGGTATGATTGGGAAGGTACTGGTGGGGGGATGAAGGGGGAAAATGGGACTGGGGTTGGGGTAGAGCCATGGTCAATATGATGGTGGATGATGGTGAGATATGGGATGGTAGTTATGGTAGGGAGGTATAGAGAGTGAATGAAGTGGGGATGCAAATTGAGGGTGGGCTAGTGCAGTGAGGGGGTATAAGAGGGGGATTGGGTTGAGTAGTATTGGAGGGGGTCTGTAGGGTGAAGTGATGGGTGTGGTGGGAATAATGGGAGTGCAGACTAGGGTGAGCCGAGCTTATAGGGGGTATGGGATGGGGATTTTGAATAAATATAGATATAAAAATAGAAAAATTCCTACGATTAATAAAAATTATATTTTTTTAAAAAAAATTAACATATGTTTGTTAGAAATTTCAGTAAATGATAATTATAAATTTATGAAAAAAATATAAATTTCAATGAAAAATATTAACTATATTTTTTTAGAATAGTAGTTAAACGAGGTTCCATTTCCTAAAATTTCTAAAAAATTTAAGTAAATTAGGTATCACTATATAGATAAATTTATAACTGCCTATATTTTAATGATGATTAATAATCCAAATTTATCAAAAACATGAATGAACGATGGCCTCTAAATAGTGAAAATTTTAAACATCACTAAAATATTTTCACCATATTTTGTGTTGTTTTTCAAATTGTCTATTATAATAAAATGCAGTAATTAATGTTTTTTGTAGTAGAGACTATACTTATAAAATGGACTGAAATTTAATAAGCATACCCTCCTCTGGAAATGTGTCAATGTTTTTAAAATGATTTGGAAACATGAAATTTTATCTATGTGCATTCGTTTCCAAGGAATGAAATAGTCTTCTGGGTAATCAATGATTTGTTGTATTTTTATCAATAACTATCTCTGGATTACCATAATTATTTTAATCAATTAACTCTATCTCTTTCTATAATTGTTTTTTATATTCATACATTTCCAAATATTCACTTCCTACTAATGTTCTCATACTTGGAAACCTCATTATGAATAGTTTTGGCTACCCATCATGATTCCAAATATCCCACATTAATGGAATTTTTAGTATTAATTTTTACAATGTGGATTTATATGAAAGAATATATCAAGTATTTAATCATTGATGACCCATATGAATTTCAAGGGAGAAATTCATTTTAATAGGGATGAATATAACACTATGAAATTTTATGATTTAATTTTTTTGATTAAATTACAATTCCTTTATTAATTTAGTTGCACGGTACACCATGTTATGATTTAGTTACAAACAACCCCATAATCTAGTTTCCCAACACACAAATCTGAGTATGACTAATAGTACATGAAAAAATATATTTATCTTTCTTTACACACAATACCGTGTTTCTTCAATATCTGGTGTTACATGAATGAATGAGTTTTATCAAACTATACTACAATAATATTATTATTATTTAGTCGAATATTTATTTCAATGACTTTTGAATGGATGGAATGAAGAGAGTTACCTAAAATATAAAAATACATTGTTTCCACATGTTTAATAATTGTAAATTTATTATAAATATATTTAGATTAATTTATTATGTTTTGTTTTCTTAAAACAATATATTTTATAAAATAATGGTTAATCGTTATTAGAACACATAATATATAATAGAATTTTTCCACTTGTATAAAATTTATTTTGAAAATAAATTAATTTATTATTGATAAATTTCAAATTATAATTAAGGTTAATTATATGGTTTTTAAAAAAATATATCATTACTTGATGAATGGTGAAAATACTGAATTTTAATTGAAAACATCAATTTTTTGAATTTTTTGAATTTTTTGTGTTTTTAAATTTGAAATATTGAATTATTTTTTCAGTTATACATATATTAATATAATTTGTTTCAATGAAATAAATTTAATATTTAAATGGAATATAGAAAATTTATAAGCATTGAATCATTACCTCATTAAAAACTCTCTTTGAAATATATGAATTATAAATTTTATGTTAGTTTTAACCAGTTTTTAGTTTTCAGTTTTAAAAAACAAATTATAAATTTATATAAAGAATAATTTCTAATTTATAACAAGTATAACATGATTTTTTTACTAAATTTATCAGTGAAAATAGTTAATATTAATTACAATAAATAAAAAACAAGTTTACATATTGGTTAAACATAGAATATAGGGTGTAATAATAAACCAAAACATGTCCAAAAAACATTTTATGGACATATTTCGACCATTTTTCACATAGGATCAAAAATTATGAGTTTCTGTGTCCCTTTTCCATGAACATGACCCATATATAAATTTATGTAATGAAAATGATTGAAAAAATTTATCTTTTATTCTTTTGATTTCAATAGATATTTGGAATATAAAAAAATACCATTAGTTCTTTGAAAAATATTATTTAGAAATCTAAATATGGTCTTCTTTCAGAGGATTCCCTATAGGAGGGTTGAAACACATCTAATGTTCAGCATGAGAACCTTCATAATTATATTTATTCCACAACTCATGATATTGAATGTGACTTGGAAAGGTCCTTCCTTTGATCAAAATATGGTTATCCATATATAGATGAAATATTACTCCTCATTGACAACTCTAATGGAGACTTTGTTCTCATAGAAAGTCAATAATATGGACATCCATGGTAATTCATATGATGTGATCATTCAATCCCTTGAATTTCACATTATCTCAGAATATGTAGTGGATAAATATGTTATGTCCCAATATTCTTCTCAAGAAGAAGTTGCTAAAATGAAGAAGAGATCCATAAGGATTAATGACAATGAGGAGTAATATAAATAGATTGAAAAAAGACCAAATATTAGTTGGGGTATTCAACTGTGGGAAGATTAGTTTGGAGCAGTACATCTAGTCCTTGGACAATCTATTCTACTAGTTCAAATATCTTATAAAAGATGAACTATACACTCTGGTAAACAAATTAACATGGAAATTACTAATAGAGTTTAATTATAGTAGGCTTATTTTTGTTACATTAGTGACTCTATTATTTTTGTTTCTGGTTGAACTCAGGATTCTCAGCATTCTCTTAAACGTGTTTGATAAATAAAAATATAATTTTCATTGAATGTACATCTATTTAAATTAATTTACAAAAAATATTCAACTTTTATTCAATAAAAAATTTATCATATTTTCAAATCAATGGGACTAAATTTTTAAATATTTCACACATTAATTTAGTTCTAATGGAGAAATTACCAAGGTTAGGAAATTAGATACCTTAATATAATCCAAAAATGGTAAACATAGGGAAACATAGGGATTAATGAGTACAATTTTAAAAATAATTTTTCATAATAAAAGTTGTAGCCTTTCCAGACCACATAAAACCTATCATAAATGATTATAAATTTATTAATAAACATGAGGTATTGGTGTCCTTACAATAGTAAATAATTTTGAGTATTTACAATAATTCCACTCATCATCATCTATAAATGTAAACTCACTCTCTCAAATTAATCATACTCACAAGATATTTAGGTTGACCTATATATTCCCAAATAAAATACTAAGATCCATATCATCATCCATAAATCCTTAAATTTCTCAGAAATCCAACCAATAAATCCTTTGGGGGCCTTCCAAAATAAGATACATGATGATGACGTAACCATCATCAATTAATGTTTTCAATAATTTCTTCTCCAAACCCACTCAATTAATTTTATATCATAATAATTTATTATATTTAGTATCATTAAATTAATGAGATATTTTTATATTATTTTTTCACCCTAAAAACACACACTTCAATCTTATGGGTTACAAAACCATTACTTGTGTGTATGGTAGAATATCATCTTGTTACGAAATGTTATTAATTTTATCAATACCACCATTCATGATTTGGAATAATAATGAAAATAATGGTTATGTTTGATAAAAAAGATAATTATAGATTTATTATTATTTATTAATTATTATATCACACATACCATCATGCCTTTCATTTTTTGGGAATGCAATAACAACAGTTCTGCGTCCAATAGATGCTTTCTTCGTGATGAGATTTGATTCATTCATACAATATATAAAATTTATTAAGGATGGGTTTAATAATTATATGTGATATAAATGAAATAAATGTTCTAATAAAATAATTATATATTAATATATATCATTAAATTTCATTTTTACGACATAAAAAGACAACAGAATCAAGGATCCATCCAATGTACATCATATCGTCCCCATGAATTGTGTTTGTTGTTTCCAATAAATACTTCTAATATATTTTTATAAATACATATATATCAAATATATATGATATTTGAATCATTATTTAAATTATTTTTATTATAAAAAATTTAACTATGTAATAGGAACAATGAATAAAAAGTCAAAATATTTACAAAAAAAATTTCACTAACAAGAAACCTAACTTCAACATAGAATTGTTAAAAATAGGTAATACAATTTCAGAACAAAATAATATATTTTTTCTTATATATCAACCTGGTTATATTATATATGTATATTAATTATATATTAATTACATAATAGGTGAGAATGACTATGAAGAGTGTCAAGAATTAAGGTAAATGAATTTTTTCTTACTTTTATTTTTCATCAGAGAAAAGCCATGTTCACATACATTATTGTTGGATTTTGGTGTCTATATTAAACATGGATTTATTTTATGATTCCTGAACAGATAATTATTTCCATTTACATATCCATTTAAGGATCTATCAATCATGGGATTTATGGTTAAAATATTTCTATCATGATAATGGAATTTTGGACTCAATTTTCCTTCGTGATACATATATTATGTTATGAACTTATCTTATTTCAAGTGGGGTATTTAAATAGCCATTTAAATTTAATATAATTAATTTTTTTAATCCTAATGATATTTACCTATTCATTTTATATTATTACATAAATGGATTTATTATTTAATGTTAAAAAATTTGTAAGAGTTTATTACTACAATCTACTCAATTATTAGGGTTTCTTATGATTATTCTTACGTTAATGAAATTTTATGATAAATATTTCATGAATTAACATGAATTTTATTTTCCTCTAGTTATTCATGAAATCATAATTTATAGTACTATTTTCCACTCTTTGGTACTTAAGATAATAATATTTTTTATTAACATCTAATTTAATATATCTCTTTGTCAAGACAAAATATTTTATTCAAAAAAATATTTATAATTTTAAAAAAAAATTGTTTTATTGAAATAATTTGCTTTTTAAAATGCATTTTGAAACATGTTTTAATAATTTTACATTTTTAAATTAAATATTCCTATCATTTTCTGATCAAGTCTCTTTTGACTTGTATATATAATGTGAAATGAATCTTAGTTTTTATGCATATTTCATGTATGGAAATATCCTCCATCAATAACACTCTATTCATTTAAGCATCCATAAAAATATTTAAAGAATAATATAAAATTTATAGTCTATATTAAATATTTTTTAACTTTTTAATTTGATATTTATTTTCAGGTAATGAAATATTGAAATTTTTATATGATTTGAATGTGTTTTAAATGGTATTTAATGATTCTATTATAATTTGAAAAGGTTATTTTTAATAATAAGTACATCGAATGTGTTTTAGGATTAAAAATTATTTTACATTTTTTTTAATGAATCCATTTAATGTTTTCAATTTTATTTTCAAAAAAATGGTTTTTAAAGGGTAATATATTTTAAAAGTATTTTTCAAAGTGGAATGTACCTTATCTTTATAAAAACATTTAGATCATTGTTAATAATAAGTTTCATCTAAGATTAAATATATTTGTATTAATCATGCTTTATTGGTGATATAATGAAATGGTACGCATCATATTCATTATTATAATGGATCATATTATAATTAAATGATGTTTATGAAACTATTTTCTCTTCCACAAGTTGTATGGTTATGATACCCATTTTGTATAATCCTACCCCATATTACTCATAAAGGTTCCACAAGATGGTGTTCGTAATACCTCAAGATCACATCCCAAAATTCCATAGCCTTCCGACTATTAGTGAGGTATTAGGGTGCATTCATGAAGATACTATTATCACATATATCATAGTAAAAGGGATATAGTATATATATAATGAGAAAGGACAGAAATAGATATAACCAATACATGGTTTCCAAAATAGAATAAGATTTTATGAAAGAGTGATACACAAAAAGTAGAAGTTGAATACTAAGTTGAGACAATAAGATGATGATAGAACCATATCAATATAAATGTGAAATCAATGATGGGTGAACAAAATATACAAAACATGTCAAAAAATACAGAAAAGGAAATAATCTTCTAGGTCTCCTCTCTCAAGAAGAATCGTACTCCTATTATCCCATCTCGACCTATGAAATGAATGTCAATCAACCATTTGAAGACGGTTTCTTATATTTTTGTATACATACAACCATAATGTCTAATCAAGATCCCAAGGCGGTCAAGAAGGGAGTGAGATATAACCTCAACAAGATGAAACCAATAATTTCTATGCTACTCCACTTTTTGTAAAAAAATTGATTTGTGTACCATAATAATTTTAAATAAAAAATTATGATTAAATAACTAAATGAATTTTACTTAGTTCCACAAGGACACCCATCCAATTTACCTTCATTGGCCTAAGTCGAAGGGCCTAAATAAAAGAATCTCAAATCGTAAAGTGAGTGGGATAAGGTGGAATATCACCAAATATATGATTGGGCAAGGAATACATTACACTTTTTATTTAAATCAATTGTTCATTTCTTATTTTAAATCATTTATTTTTTTTGTTCATCTTAAAAACCACTTTATGAATTTTGGAGGGTCACCCATAGCCTTTATGTTTAATCCTCAGATACTTCCCTAGTATCAATATAGGGGATCAATATATGTCCAATAAAAAAGAATCCATCCAAGGTGAGAAAAAAATAATGTCCATGGAGTCACTGCAGGCATGGTGGGTCCATGTCCAAATTAACTGACCTCTGATTCTTTACCTAGTATCAAATGTTGGGTGTAACACCCCGGTTCCTAAAGCTGCCTAGAGGCACCAAGTACCTAGTTGTTCACATGGCCTCAAGTACATTTCCTCGAATTCTAGAGGTCGCCGACTAGCAGCGAGGGCCTGGGATGTGATAATGGGAAAACTATGCCCTCATCGGCAGAGTAACACTACAGAATATAAACAATCATAAAAGAGCAGAATAGGTAAAAATAAAAAATCAATAAACAGAGGAAGACTGATAATTAAACAACTGGGAAAAATATATAAATGATCCAAGATGCATTTGTGTCTAGGAAAGCATCCAAAAAAGTCACAATGATGAATATAGTACTAAACAAATATTCAAAAGGAAAATAGATGAACTGCTCCTCACCATCAAAAGCCTCAGCTTGGTCTCATGCTCTCCAACTCCAAAGGAATCAAGAACCTGAAGTAGAATGGTGCATGCCCTTATCAAAACCTACAACAACAAAATCTGTTTGGGCCCAAAAGCATGAACCAAATAGTTTGTGAGACAAAAATCCCAGTAGGAAACCACCCGAAGATATGTTCCAAACAGACAGTTAATTTATGCCAGGTAAAAGTAAAGAAAACAGTAAACATGAATATACTTAGCAGAAAAAATCCACAGTTTCTAGTATACAATTTACAAACAGGTAAGTTGTCACTAAAGAAAGTAGAACAAAAAGGAATCCTCTGGGTAGTTCTCATAGCCTAACCCATATGGTTCAACCTATTTGTACTAGAAACCATACGGGGGTCACACAAAGTCTCACCAATCTTGTTTAACTAAAAAAATATAGACACTCTGGGGAAGCACTAACCGTCAATTCCCCTTATAGTCTTGTATCGTACTAAAGGCACTCTGGGTAAGAACTCAACATCTCATTCCCCATGTGTCTTGCGTCGAAGTACTACATACACCATGAGGAAGGACTAAATTTCAATTCCCACTGGGTTCTCGCATAATAAATTATAGACACTCTAGAGAAGCCATTACATAAATTATCCCCAAGGTCCACTTCAATAGGTTCCCACAACCCTGTGTAATGTCATCCAGTACCGCATCGCGTAACAGCCAAAGTAACCTAATGAACTACTTGGCTATAAATCTACTGCATTTCACCATGGAAGAACAACAGTCACACCATCCTATAAACTAGGCATGGGACTAGCATTAGCCTAACAAGAAAAACTAGACTGAACCGTCATAAACATGATAAACATGCAAGGGGAAAACATCCAATTCATAGTAAATTACCCTATTCAAAAAAATATCCTCTAGTTAGGCATACAAGAAATAAAGGCAGACAATAGTGGAAAAATAGGAAACACGCAATACCCCGTTTAAGGGTAACGGTGGAATTTGGAAAAAATACTCAATGACTTCCTACAGAAAGGAACAAACCACCTATATTGTTGTTTGGAGATCGATATATGTGAACCACAGGGCTTGAATCTCCTTAGAACATTGAAGATCAAAAAAACGTCTAAATCATTCAACCCACGATAATCTGGAAAAGAGAATGAATTGGGAAAGGAAGATCTAAGAGATGGAATATCATACCGTTTCAGTTCCAATGCACTTACCAGTGTTCAAATCAGAGGAATGATGGTGGTTAGGTGGCTTGTCAAAGATCTGCGGTTGTACAGACTCTCTTAGACGAAGAACACCTTGAAGAAAACGATTTTTGTTCGTCAGACGCAACCCTGGCGCGTTTCATGAAAAAGAACAAAATACATGGTGTGTAATTTTGGAGTACATGGAGTGTACTTACTATTTACATACTCTGCTTTATGTGGCCTCCACGTCACCCCACATGACTGTCAGTGTGGCCCTTACACGACTAGCACATAGCCATGCGTGGCAACTAATTACCCGGATTGTACTCATAATGTACACATTGTGTACTAAAAAATTTCCCAAAAACTCATCTTTTCTCAAAAACTCCAAAAAAACATACCATAAAAGAAGATCTGTGTTCTTACAAACTTCCCCCATAAATAAATTCATCCCTGAATTTCCCTAGTGCGGTGTAGAATAAGAAACCCTGAACAGTTCTAGCCACTACGATCGTGCATCGGCCTCCCTCTCCTAAGGGTCATCCTATACACGCCTGTGCTTCCATAGCACCCATACTAGTGGAACATACAGTCCACAGAGAACCTTCGTACTACGGTCGACAATCTGGATAGGATGTTCCCCAAATGATGCATCCTCTTTTAGCTAAACCTCCTTAGGTTGAAAGAGATGAGACGGGTCTGAAAAGTAATGTCCTTGATAAGAAACGTTGAAGATGTCGCACATAGCCCGGTACCTATGAGGTAACTGAAACCTATTGGCAACCAACCCCACTCTCTCCAACACCTCAAACTGCCCGACGTACTACTGTGAAATTATACCCTGTCTCTGAATCCTCTTGTGTCCCAACCTCAGTGCGACATGCAGGAAAACCTGATCCCCAACCTCAAACTCCAAAGGTCATCTCCGCTGATCATCATAAGACTTCTAACGAGACAGTACAATATACAAACTATTTTGAATCAACTCTATCTACTCCGAGGGCTCGTGAACAAGATGAGGTCCCAAAAAAGCTTCCACTCTTGCCTCTAGCCAATATAGGGGTGATCTTCATGGCCTACCATAAAAAGCCTCATAAGGTACCATCTGAATAGTTTCTTGAAAACTATTTTTGTAGGAGAACTCCATAAGAGGTATATGCTTCTACAAAGAACTTCCAAAGCACAGAATGCAAGATCAGATCATATCCTCAAGCACTTGAATCCTATGCTTGAACTGGCCATCTGTCTGGGGATGGTACAATGTACTCAAAATTACCTGTGTAACTAAAGCCTTCTAAAGCCCCTGCCAGACCCATGAAAAAAAACCTGCATCCATATATGAAACAATGATGTGTGGAACTCCATGCAGTTGTACAATCTCATGGATGTACAACCGTCCTAGTTCATCAACACTAATGGTCTCCTTGATCAGCATGAAGTGAGCATCATTTGTATGACTTTCGATGAAAACACAAACAACATCATTCCCACGAGGTGACCGTTGAAAACCGGTCACGAAGTCCATCGCGACATCATTCCACTTCCACTTGGGAATGGGTAACTACTGCAAAAGATCGGTCGGTCGCTGATGCTCCCCTTTTACCTACTGACAAGTGGAACACCTAATGGAAAAACTAGTAACATATCTCTTCATACCAAGACACCAATACTGTCTGTGAAGATAATGATACATCTTGGGGATGCCAGGATGAACTGCCCAAACTAAGGAATGAAAATCCCACATCCGCTCCTCGTATATATCTACCAGAACCAATATGCATCTCTCTAAATGAAAGATCACATCCTCTCCTATGGTCCACCCAAGAATATGGTCCTCTCCTAAATTGAATTCCCGTAGGACTAGACCTTCTGATTCTGATATCTACCTCATTCGTACCTGATCAATAAGTGTATAGGTAATAGGTACCGATGATATGATAGTCTTCCCCTATCTGTTGTGCACCTCCAAATGCATCTCAGATAACAAAGCCATAAGATGCCACTCACTACTAGCCTCATGAACTGCCTATATCCCATTCCTCCTGCCCAACGCATCAACCACTATGTTTCCCTTTCACGGCGAGTAGGCAAGCTCAAACAAAAAGGATTTTAGGTACTCAACCCACCTACGATGTCTCAGATTCAGATCACACTGAGTGAATATGTACTTGAGACTCTTGTGGTCAGTGAAAACCCCAAATTTCTCTCCCAAAAGTTAATTTGTCCAATAACATAATACATGAACAACATCTTCCAACTCCAGAACGTGGGTTGTGTAATTCCTCTCACGTGGCCTCAACTACTGAGACTCGTACACTACAACTCCATCTCCCTGCATAAGCACAACTCCCAACCCAATACATGAAGCATCACAGTAAACCATATAGATCATTCCCGGCTATAGAATGACAAGTATTGGTTCTGAAATAAACCTCCCTTTCCACTCTTGAAAGGCTGAATCACAAGAATCTGACCATAAGAATTTCACACCCTTCCTGGTGAGAACTGTCAACGGTGCTGCTATGCGTGAGAAGTCGTGAATGAAAAATTTGTAGTATCCAACCAGTCCTAGGAATATCTGTACCTTGAAGAAGTTCTTCGGATAGTCCCAGTAATGTACTACTCTCACATTATCTAGGACTATTGATACTCATGTCTCTGAGATAACATGAGCCAAGAAGTGAATCTAAACCATCCAAAAGTTGCATTTCGAGAGCATGTCATATAACAGATGCTCTCTCAGTCTACTCAGAATTATCTCAAGATGGGTAGCCTGGTCGTATCGAGTGTGAGAGTAAACGAAGATGTCATCCCCGAAAACCACCATGATGGAATCCATGTATGGATGGAACATTCAGTTAATCAGTTCCATGATAACTGTAGGCACGTTCGTGAGGCCGAACAACAAAACCATAGACTTATATAGACCATAACCTCTCTAGAAAGCTATAAGAGGTATTTCAGATGGTCTAACATGAAACTGATGATAACCACACCTCAAATTGATCTTCAAGAACACCCGAGATCCTCTAAGCTGATCAAAGTGGTCATCAATACTAGGCATGGGATATCGGTTATTTACCATCAACTGGTTCAACTTCCGATAATCCACACAAAGCTTGAGGGTTTCTTCTACCTTCATTACATACAGAACAGGAGACCCCCAAAGATATGTACTAGGTCAGATGAAACCCCTTTCCTGCAACTCCTCCAACTTCTTCTTGAGCTCCTGCAAATCAGTTTTAGCCATCCTATATGGAGGAATAGAGACCGATGCCACTCCAGACACTAGATCAATAGAAAAGAATACCTCACTCTCCAGAGGGAAACCTAAAAAGACCTCTGTAAAGACATCCATGAAACGATCCACCACTAGAGGAATGTATAACTTTGTAGTCCCCAGGTCATCCAGATATAGACTGGAAATCTGAGATGTAACTCCACCCAGCCCATGATGCTCGGGTCCTACTCTACTCGCCTGGACATCCTACTCACCTCGATGAAGAAAATACCCACCCGATGGTGATATTAAACTCACCCTGCGGCGATAACAGTCGACGACAGTCTGGAATGGAACTAGCACATCCATTCTGAGAATAAAATCATAGCCTATCATCTCTAGGACATAGAGATACCATAGAATGTGATAACCAACCAACTCTATAGGCCACTCCTTTCACTAACATACACTAGCTTTCCTAGTCCCCTACGGTGTGCATAGAGTCAATGTATCGGTAGAGGAAATGATAAAGAGCCATAGGCTCTCCACAACAGCAAAAGTGATAAATCTATGTGAATCCCCTGTATCAAAAAGAGAAAAAGATAAAACTAAGGCTAATAAGATTGTATCTAGAACTGTACAGGTTAGGGGATCCTTCTCCTTCTGGGTCTGCTCCACTGCAAAAGCTTGACATGTAACATGGCCATGTGACCCTTCCTGACCACTCTGAGCTGATACACCCTGTTATTGCTGAAAGACTAGTGACTGAACACCATGGCCTCAACCTCCACATCGGCCCAAATGGCCAGAAGAACTTTAGTTCCAAGACTGGTGAGAAACTGGTGGCTATTCTCCTGAACGAGGAGTCATGGATGAACCCCTGTCCCCAGCTTCTGGTGGGAAAACCAGACAGAAGCGCTGATTGTTACCCATCTTACAGAAAGATCGGCACTCCCCTAGGTCTCTCGGGAAACATGGATTCATAAGACCTCTTCTCCCGTGCTGGTATCACACCACCTGGATACCGGAAGATGCATTCCACCTCCCCAAAAGGTCTGATTGAACCTTATAAATCCCTCTCGAAACTGTGCATAAGAACCTGTGTCCAGAATGACGGCTGGTGCCAAGACTTTCACAACAAGAGGACGTCTCGGTGGCATGACTCTCCAAGTTATAGCGCACACCTTAGATCAAGATTATCAAGGACTAAAAACAAGGAGTGTAAGAAAGGAAAAGGATAAGAAAGCACTCATGTTTTACAAAACATGACTACACGGCGTGTACAATTACTACACAGAGTGTTTCCTGAAGACATTCACATGGGCATTACTTCTGTCTAAACTAGTCGTGTAACACCCTAAAATACATGGCGTGTTGTCCGAACACACAGAATGTACTTACTTCCTCTTACCTTCCAGAGTCCTTCTACACAGTTTTTCCAAATGACTCTCTTAAGACAAAACCACATGAAGTGTTCAAGATGGACACGACATGTACTTTGACAAGCATCACCAGCCCGTGTTGTTATTGACACAGCCTGTGTACCTAGGTTACACTACACTGTATGTTCCAGAATGACACCACATGCACTAAAAAGTTTCAAAAGACTATGTGGCTAGTTACATGGTAGGCAACACGGATAACACTACATGGTATGTTCCAGGCAAACACGGTGGGTATGAGAAAGGATGACACCGACCCATGTTGTTTGTGACATGGCCGGGTACTTGGGTCAGACTACACTTCATGTTAAAAGTGGACACGATGTGTATAAGAATAGACTCCACCAACTATGTTGTTAACTACATGACATAACACATAGGATTACCCTACACGGAATGCACAACAGGTACACGGCATGTTCCCGCAAGATTTTCCCTATACCGTGACTCTGCCCACATGGCCTGTGACACGGGTAGAGAATAACTGGTGTGTATAAAAGGTACACTATGTGTACTTGCAGAAAAATATTTCTTCCCGAACAGAAGAATGTATGGAGTGTAGTCAAAACTACACAGCATGTATTCTGGGTTTTTCCAGATAGTAAGCATCAAAAACTACTCTGGAGCCCATAAAAAACTGAAAAAAAAACACTGAATGTGCCAAATTCTAATTGGTAAGTGCCCATAATCCCTGTGAATCAATGTTTGGAATCATTAACAAGATACAAAAAGATAAAAAAATAAACATTCCACCAAATTCCCATCCATGATGTCCCATAACACCTCAAGAACCAAAATTTGGAGTTCATTCAGGTAAAAACTTATATAATAAATTCTCTAACAAGAATCAGATATTTTTATCAAGGAATCTATCACAACATCATACATATTCTTCACAAAATCTATCACAACAACATGCAATTGCTAATTCATCCTAGATGAAATGACTAGAATGCATGACATGTGATTTCTAGCAAGTTCTTATTTGATGAATGAGATTGCATACCCTCATCTCATTGGGTTGCAACTATAATATAACCACAATAACATCAACATTAACAACAAAAAACATTTGAATCACTCAAGGTGAAATAAAATAAACTATAATAATAAAAAAACCATAAAAATTGTAATTGAATGAGGTATATTGGCTTTTCACTGTACACAGATAAGCCTCTCTCGGGAATAGCTTATTACCAAGTACATATTCCATCATATCCCTAGATAAAGGCTCTAAAAAATTGGTAAAGAGAAACTAATTCCTCTGATATCACTTTGAAATTCCCCTGTTCCGGAAGCCGCCTAGAGGCACCCCTTACCCATATGGTCACAAGGCCTCAAACGCATTTCCCAGAATTCCAGAGGCTGCCGACTAGAAGTGAGGGCTTTGGATGTGATAATGGGGAAACTATTCCCTTATCGACAGAGTAACAAAGAATATGATAAACAATCATACAATAGTAGAAGTAGTAAATATCCAACAACAGTAAACAATGGGGGACTAGTAAGCAATCTACTGGGAAAAATATATATATGATGAAAGATACAAATGTGTCTAGGAATGTATCCAAACAAGTCACAATGTTGAATACAGTACCAAACCCAAATATAAAAAGTAAAACAGATAAACTACTCATCAGCATCAGAATCCTCTGTTTGGCACCATCTCTCCAGCTCTAATGTAATCAAGAGCCTGAAGTAGAAAGGTGATTTCCCTTATCTATACTTGCATTAAAAAAATATGTTTGGGCCCAAAAGAATGACCCAAACAGACTGTGAGACAAAAATCCCAGTAGGAATCTACCCGAAGATCTGTGTGTAATAGTAAGTGAATATATGGCAGGTAAAAGTACAAAAAACAGTAAACAAGAAAGTACTCATCAGCAAACAATCCAATGTTTCTAGTGTATAATTTACATATAAGTTAGCAGTAAATCAAGAAGTAGAACAAACATGTAACCTTTTGGTAGTTCTCACAGCCTTACCCATGTGGTTTAACCTACATGTACTAGAACCCTCTAGGAGGCACACACATTCTCACCCCTCTATTTCAGGTAATAAAATATAGACTCTCTGGGGAAGCACTCACCGTCAATTCCCCCTATAGTCTAGTATCGTACTAAAGGTTCTCTGGGGAAGCACTCAACATCTCATTCCCCATATGGCCCATGTCGATGAACTATATACACTATGAGGAAGAACTCAAAGTCAATTCCCCCTGTGGTCTCGCATCGTAAATTAAAGACACTCTGGATAATCTCTTACGTCCATTCACCCTATGTTCTAGTACACTATGTTCACATAGCCTTGTGTAAAGTTTGCAAATATCGCATCACGTAATGGACAATGTAACCCAATAAACTACTTGGATAACATTCTACAACATCTTAGCATGGAAGAACAATATTCGCACCATCATACAAACTAGGCATAGAACTGGAAATATCCTAACAGGAAAAAACTAGACAAAACGGTCCTAAAAAGGGAAAAAAATCATTGGAAAAACATCCAATGCACAGTAAATTACCCTATTCAAAAACAATATCTTATACTAAGCCATAGAAGCAATGTATGAAAATAATAAAGCCAAAACAAGAAACATGCAATACCCTGTTTATGGTTATTGGTTGAATTTGCACAAAATACTCAAAGACTTTCTACAGAAAGGCACAAATAACCTACCTTGATATTAAGATATTGATATAAATGAATGATGTAGCCTGAATCTTGTTAGAACGTCAAAGATATATAAAAAAGTCTAAAACATTCAACACACGATAACCAAAAAATATTAGGAATTGGGAAATGAAACTATAGGAGAAGGAAGAGCTTACTGTTGCGGTTCCAACGCACTTACCGGTGTTTGAATCAGAGGACAGACGGAGGTTCGGTGGCTCGTCTAAGATCTGTGGTTGTGCGAACTCTCTCAGAAGAAGAACACCTTGAAGAAGAATGTTCTTTCCATTAGATGCGACCCCCGTGCGTTTAATGAAAAATACAAAATACATGGCCTCTAATTTTGGAGTACACGGCGTGTATATACTGCTTCCGTACTCCGCTCTATGTGGCCTCCACATCACCCCACAAAATTGTGTGTGTGGCCCTTAAATGGCCAGCACACGGCCTTGTGTGGCCATGAAGTACATGACATGTACTCATAAAGTATATTGCGTGTACTTAAAAAATTTACAGAAACTTTTCTTTTCCCAAAATGTAGATAAAATTTAAAAACATTCCTACAAAAAGATTTGAGTTCTTACATAGGGGCCTGAGTCTCTCTCATCAAATGGTACAACCAATTATGAAATGACAAACATCAAAGTGGTCTCCCATAGTGAACTAGTTTCACTATATTAGATTAATACTAACAATGCATTATGCACCACACTCAGTCAATGCCCAGATCACCCCCAACGTGTTTATAAAACACTAAAGGAGTCTAACTAAGGAATAAGAATCTATCCAAGCGGTCGTAAAATAAGAACACATAGTATGACCGAAATAAATAATGTTAATTATCTAAAAAATAAACCCATATTTTTATATATAATGTATCACACCAATTTTTTGTGAAATGTTTTTTTCTAATTAATTTAATCTTTTTGATATTAATCATTTCATGCAAGTGTGAATATATATTATGTTATATGAAAGATTAATGTTTTTATTACTATGTATAATAAAATATGTTAGGATTTCATTATATGATATAATAATATTTTTATCTATACATGCAACACATAATTGAAAAATGTTATACACAAAAACCGACTTGGTTTGCG
This sequence comes from Viscum album, assembly GCA_963277665.1. Lineage (NCBI taxonomy): Eukaryota > Viridiplantae > Streptophyta > Magnoliopsida > Santalales > Viscaceae > Viscum > Viscum album. The sequence continues at coordinate 1,948,392,551 of OY728163.1, forward strand.
TTACATGAAATAATGAGTCTCTGTAAAACCACATTTTAATTATCAAAATTAATTAAATGAGATAGTTATAACATAACTTTTAAACATAATAATAATTATATTAATATGAAATTTCTATATATTATTTAAAATAATAATATATGTATAACATAATGATGATAAAACATATCATTTTTCTTAAAGTCAATACTTGTTTAGAAATAGTATTTTCGAAAAACAACACCATTTTATTTCCTTCTGTTAATAATAATAAAATTTTATTTAGAGAGTTATATATATATAATTTGATAAAATAGGACTCATTTTTTAATTTATAATTTTAAAATTAGAGTTTGGTGAATTTTGGGGATTTGTTGGACAATCATTATTGAATGAATAATAAAAAATAATGAATTTTACTTCAAAACTAATTTTTTGTCTAATTTATTTATATTAAAAAATATATATTAAATTGGTTTTAAAGTCATAATAGATAAATTATAAATATATTAATACATTTTAGTTCATTGGGTTCTATTTTTTGAATTTAGATATTAAATTATAATTAACATTTGAACATTCCCACTTGAAAAACTAGTCTACTCGCCACGTCTATTATATTAGAATTAAACATGATTTTTACACATATATTAATTTTATTTATAAAAATAGACATAAATATTTTCAATAAGATTAATATTTATAATATTATATTATCAAATTAATATTTGACGAAAAATATTAGTGAAAGTGATTACAATTAAATACATCGATTAATGTAAAATTAAGCACAACAAGAGACTAAAGAATAAACATTATGGCCCTAATGACCTAGAAACTTGTTCAACACCCATATTCAGACAATAATTTATCCATACACATTTAATTATTTTTTCTGCATTTTCTTTTATGACTTTTTTAGTTAAAAACATTAGTACACCAAACGTTTTTAAAAAAATGTTCGGTGTCCCCTCCCTCCCCAATAAAAGGCCACCATCGCTCTCCCATATTCACTAATCTATGTATAATTAATTTCTTCAAATATAAATATAATTAAATTTCCACAATCCCTATTCTCCTCCTTGAACCCTACCCTTTGAGAAAAATATTTCCATGTATCTTCATTGGTGCAAACCAAAATTATTTACCCAAAGAAGAGCTAACATCTTTCCTCATGTCCATTCCATTATATTAATTCTATACCACCTAAATTAATGTTATTAAAAATTCATATAATTAAAAAATTATGATAAATATATAGGTTTAATATTATTTTATTGTTTCTACCTTCACTTACACCCACATTCATATAATGAATAATGAACTCACCATTCTTTTGTATAGAAATCTACAACCTCACAAAATGATGTTCTTCATTTAACATTTACCGCATATCATGGTTGTGAATTAGGATGGATAATATATTATATATATATATATAAGATATTTATGTTCAATATATAATTATTTTTTTATTATATAAATCCTACCTTCATTCATTCCATATTGTGTAAATACAATCACTTCGTTCGTTGATGTTTGGAATACCACCTCCTCAAAGCAAAGTGATTTGTTAACAAGATACATGGTATTTAATACGGATGGGTTTAGGGACAATATAGGATATATATAAAATAATTATTATAATTTAATTAAAATATATATGTCATTTATATTATTTCTTTTGATATTACATTTAAAAACTGAAACATCATTCATGCGTAAGTATGGCAACCCGTTCCCATGCACGGTGTATTCCAATTCATATTTATATATTATTTAGATTATTATAAATACATATATAATTAATATAAATCATTTTTATATCATGGTTTAAGTAATGGAAATATTTATATAAGTATGAGGACCAGAAATAAAACATATTATGAGTCATGCCCAATAACAAAGCTAATATTACCTTAAGTGAAATCATAACATGGAATTGATTATAAGTGTGTAATATAAACTAATAATAAAAAAATATATGTTGTTAGATATAATAATATATTTCAATAAAATATTTATAATAATCTAATAATTATTATCAATGAGTTTTTTTTGAGTTCTAAGATAGTCAAGACATATGTCATGAAAATTTCATATCACTTTCTATTTCTATAAGAAACATGTCCTATTAAACAATGATTTATTTTCTATGGTGTGTAAACTACCCAGGAACTTATTCAATGATTATTATTATTTGATTAATTTTTTTCACATATACATTTGATGAAATTTCTTTCTTTTTTTTTATTTCAAAAGATACCAAATAACTAATGTAATTTTGTTTCAATTTATCTTCTTTGACACACATGACATGTTTTAAACACATATTTTTCTATGACATGTATATACTATATTTGACATAATAAATCATTAAAGTGCGTATTTTAAACACAATTTATTATTTTTATTGTTTTCTTTTCTTATTTGGGGATTAAAATTCAATGTTACCATGTTTTAATAATTTATTGAAATAATCTCTTCATTTATCTAGATTCCTTATGATTATGCTCCGTAAAAGAATTATTATGATTCATATTACAAGATAACTAATGAAATATTGTATCTGTTGTATATTAATGATATATTAATTTATTGGTACATTTTTTCACTATTTGGTATATAAGATGATTAATAATGTGTTTTTGAGAAATTATAAACTTACCTCTCTCTTTTGTCAAAAATATTTGTTTTTCGAAAAATTATTTTTAAATAAAATTAAAAATGTATTCAATAATTAATTATATTTTTTTTAATGTGTTTTCAAATAAATGGGTTTTAAATAAATTTCAATATTCATTTTTACGTTTTCAATGTATTTTAAATGAAAAATGATTTTAAATTATCTGCATATTTATTTATATTTTAAATGGAAATGTTTTTAAAAGTATTTGAAGACATATTTCTATGTGTTAAATGTATTATCAAGTAATAATTATTTCAAATTTATCTTAGGGTTATTTTACAACTTTTTAAGGGAATTTTTTTAAAAAAATATTTCAGGCCTTCTCTCAAAGTTTTAATTGAATTTTCCAACAACAATTATTTCAAGAAAATAAATATTCTTTTATAAGTTTTCATGGTAAAAGTTTGTCAAAATTATTTCAATACATCATTAAATGTTCTAAAAGCATATTCAATCGAAAATGCATTCAATATTTTTTCATGCATATCTAATAATTATACATGGGAAAATGTTTTTCAAATGATTATACTCCTTCATTATATGTTTTCAATGTAATTTTAATGAATATTGATTTAAAAAAGGATCTAGGTTTTAACATATTTTTTTAAATAAGAATCTATATTTTCATCAAGGGATGTTCTTAAAAGGATTATACAGAAATAATTTTCATTTTAATATGACATCCATTGGTGTTACTCATCACATATTATGAAATTATCCAAATGTTAAATTTATAATATATCATTATTTATGGAAGTATATTTATAAAACCCTTGACACTTCATTATTTTTTATGCATATGAAACCTTCTTCTTTTGACAGGTTCATTTTTGACTAAATGATTCTGAAACCTATCTTTTTGTAATAGTTAAAATATGATTACATTTATATGACACCAATTTAATTTAACAGATTACGATATGATGTATATGAAACTCATTTCTTTTTATGGGTGATTATATGATGAATGTTTTTTAATCATATGAAGCATGTATGAATTATTATTTATGAGGTGGGTGGGGCCTATATCTCAATCCAATTCATCAGGTAATGATTTATAACTCATGATATAATGATGTGAATCATGTTAATGAGAATTATTCACTATGGGAAGATGGGGAAACACAATCCATTACATAGAAAGGAAAATGATTAGGGATTATGGTGTGCCCTGCCATGTAGTTATTGTCACCATGGAGATGGATGATGGGTAAACTTGATATACTATGGGAATATGGGGAAACAATATCCACTATAGTAATATGGTGAAACCCAATACCTTACATGGAAAGGAACTCAACTGGGGTGGATGTTGTGTCCTGTACAATAGTTGTAGTCCTCATGAAGTTCCCTTATATTTTCTAGTAATACAAAATGAATTTTAGAGAAAAATATCACATGTTTATGTTAATTCCACAATTCCATATCTTATTCCTATAGGATGCTTATATGGATTAAGCACATGTTTTCTTTTATGATTTATTTCTTATTAACTTCCAATATTCTTTCCATGAGTCATGATTATGATATTTGATATTCATAGTATGATCTTTCAATGTTATGATAATTTTCTCTCACCCTTATGTTCATGTTGTTTTTATGTATTTCGTTTATTTTTCTTTACTGCATATCAGAACAAACCAATTTCTTAATTTTTTTGTTCCCCATGTTTTGAAGATTAGTAATTTAGTAAAATTTCAATGGTGGGAGATCATTTTGAGGAATATTTAATAACCTTCATAAAGTTAGAATATATTTATTCCATGTTTCCTATGGTAGTAAGAAACATGTTCTTATGGATTCCATTTTTATAATGTTTTATATATTCATTAAAAAGTTTATAATGAATATGTATGTTAATAATGGGATTATTTAATTAGTATTAGAGTTATGGTGTAGTCAAACATTGGAATATTTGATGAGAATAGTTTATTTACATCCCTATTGATATTTATAAATATAAATATAGGTGTGTCCCTCAGAATAAAAGGTTAAATTAATGTGTAGGGAAATGTCATAGATTTTTTTAGAAATGATATAGTGAGTGGTTTCCTATAATTATATCTTTATCTAGATACTACAAGTGGATGTAGATCATTAAATAAATGTCCCTAGTAGTGAAAACTATGATATAACATGTTGGTCCAGACTTGAGCATAACCATGTATACGATAACATACATTACACCACACATGGTATAAACACTCCTATGTGATATGCATCAGGAAATTTAGAAAATATTTATTAACCATAATTAATTATTTAAATATAATACAATTATGAATAAACTCAGATAAAATTAAGGGTACATAGACTACGTAATTAGGTTCCATTATTTTGACATCTGATAAGTAATTTTTGTGAAAATACTTTTTTCTAATATGATAAGTGTTTCCCAACTTATTTATTCTTATTTTATTAAATAGATGGAACTATAAGAAACAAGGTTAACATTAAATTATTTAGATTTTCCATGTATGTGAATTATAAAAATATATTTCCTAGGTGTATATATCATTACTATAATGTTTTTGATCCATGAGTATATGTTATACTACTGAAGATAATGATACTAATAATTATATGTGAAAGGTATCACATGTTATTTTTGGGCTATTTAAATTAAATATAATAAGCCTGATTGGATTGAGGTTGAATAACATTATGATATGATTCATATTTTAAATTTTAGGAAATGGGTTTTACGATATAATATATTAAAACCTATGAATTGGTTTAAGAATAATAAATATTATTAAAGTGTATATGTTTTGGAATTTCATGATAACATTATTTGAATCAATAAATATATAATTATTTTTAGTATAAGATTTTCATTATGGATTGAGATGGATGTGTTTTATGGTGATGAATATAAAGAAATTGGATTTAATGTAATTATATTTTTTTGAAATTTGTTAAGGTAAATATTTATGTGTTTAATTTACTAAGAAACTATGTTTAGCTTGGATAAAGAGATGGTTGATTTAAATCAATTAAATTTCATAGAATTTATGACCACAAATATGAAATTGAATTTGTTGATAAAGTTTCATATTTTATCATGTATGAAGTTTAAAACACCATTTATTTAATGAATATAACTATCAATCCTTTGGAGAAGTAAGCATGCATGTTTTAGAAAGGTATTTTTTGTAATTTGGATTATTACCATGTTTTAATGGAATATATTATGAGGTAATTAAAATGTTTTGTGTGTGACAACAAAGAGATAATTTATCATATACTAGGGATCAATGTTAACAGGATTTTGTGACCTTATTTCAAAATATTGTTTTGACATTCGGAAGGTTCACAAGGATACCATTTATGAAATGTTAAATTTAATACTTTTATGAAGTTTGTGATATTAATGTATTATCTAACCAAATAAAGATATATGAATATTGGATAACCTATTCTAAAAATTTGGGTTTATGGTAACTTATGGTATATGTGATGAATTTCTATGGATCTCATGATCTCTTAATACATAAGAAATGGAAAAATTCTCCTTTCATTGTTGGGAAAGTGGTGAAGTTTAAATTGGTCAAGAAATAACCAATGGGATGATTTTAATTATGAAATAGAATACAATAATGTAACAATAAATTCTCAAGAATATTATTAAACACTAGAGAATGAATCTTAAAACTATGATGGTCACATAGTACATTCATTTCTGATGTATCAAATGGTCCATTAGATCATCATAGATTTATGGATTTGCGATTGTTCACGTTCACTTGACCATGTTATAGACCACAATACTCAGGAATATAATTGTTATATTTCTCTTTAATTTCCATGTTTTCAACAACCACCTATGTTCTATTAATGGAAACCCATCTATTACTTACTTATAGTAACCATAATGGTTACATGATGCTTTACTTATAGATGTTTTAGTGATCATTTTTACGTTGTTGGTTTCTGTTAAATCAACATAAATTTTTTGAAACATTGATACCCCTGATGAATATTGTTGGATAAATTCTATTTAATGGGATTATAATGTATCACCAGGAGTTCTTTTGAAACATATATATTTTTAATTACATTAAACATTTTCATATATTTTATTTCACACAACTCTAAATATAGATAATTTAATATGAAATACCCATGTTTATATTGATTTTAAGCTACACAATATTATGATTTCATTATTAAAATCCCAACTATATTTTTTATCTATATGAAACACCAAATTGTATTTATTTATAAGCAATACATAACTGTCTTGATCTATATGAATCACTGAGTTTCTATGGAGTAACAATTTTTTAAATATAATTAATTAATCAAGGTATCAATATCAAAGGTGTTAAAAATTATAATATGAATTGTAATAAAAAATTCCTAAATATAATTTATAATTATATTATATAAATAAACCATAATAATGATAAAACATATAATTTTTTTGTGAAGTCTTCATATGCTTGGAAATACAATTTTCTCCCAGTAACAACTTTTAATATGTTCCTGTAAACAATAATAAAATATATTTTAGACACTTAGAAAATTAATTTTATAAAATAAACATCAAATTTTTATTCATAATATAGAATATAAATTTTTGTGAATTTATGATATTTTTTCTAATAATATCATTATTGGTTGAATATTGAAAAATACTGAATTTTAATTTAAAACTAATTTTTTTTAAAATTTATTTGAATATTTTAAATATATTTTACATTTTTTATATAGTAACTATAAATAAATTATAAATTTATTAATCCAATTTATTTAATTGGGGTAATTTTAATTTTTACTTTAGATATAAAATATTAATGAACGTGGGAACATTCTGACAAAAAAACATGCATTTTCCCCACAATATGCGAGATTAAAATTTAATTTAATTTTTATAATTCTGTGAATTGAACTCCAAAAAAACGTCATACATAGTTTTATGTAGTATAATATTTATTTCCTAATAATATGAAATTAATTTTTTAAAAATAATATGACTGAAAGTGATTAAAATTAATTACATCGATTTAAGTAAAATTAATCTTAATATGGGACTAAACATTAAACAGAAGCTACCAAATGAAATATCAAATTATCAAACACCCATTGGATTTCCATATGCATCACTAAAAATGGTTGAAAAAAATTTATGTGTGTCCCCTCCCTCCCATATTAAACGCCACCACCTCTCACAATTCTTCACACCTCTAAAAACGTATGATCGACCATGATATGAAAGATTCACTAAAAATCCTTTAAATCCTCTCATATTCATCCCTTTGGGAATAAATCAGTCCATTTATTCCCTTTGTTGCAAACCGAAAATATTTACCCAAAAACATGCAATAGCATTCCTCATGTTCCATTATATTATTTCATTTCTCCACCACCAAAATTAATATTATTAAAACATTACATAATAACACAAGAATCCAAAATATTATTTTTTAACCCAAAGTGTTTTATCTACACTTACACACACATTCAAATAATGGGTATCGAACTTACCCTTTTGTTTATAAAGAACTACCAACTCATCAAATGATGTTATTATTTTTATATTTGCCACCCCTAATACTAGTTAATTGTGATGTCAAATCTATTTTAATTGATATAGATGATATTATTATGTTTTTATACATATGTAGTTATTATATAAATCCTAACATCAAATTTTCTATTTTGTGTAAATTCTATAACATTATTTGTACATGTTTTGACTATCACTTCTCAAAGCGTTGTGATTCATTAAGACCTATATATAATTTATTATTCAAGGATTAAGAAAAATTATATTATATAAATTAAATAGTAATTAAAAATTTTAAAAACTATATATATATATACCAATGTCTCGTTCATTATTTATTTTAAAATTTCAATGAAAAACAGAAGCAACGTTCATCAGTATATACAACCTATCATCTCCATGAACCATTTCCTCCATTTCCTATTTAAATATTATATAGATTACTATAAATAAATATATAATGAAAATAAATGTTGATTATATCATTTTTGATATTCATTATAATATTATATAGTTATGAGGGAACGAAATATAAAAAATTAAGACACATGCGAAAAACAAAGATGATATTACCAGAAGTGAAACTGTAACATGAAATTTTTAATAAGAACCTAATATATAGTCAAAATAAAACGATATATTGTGTTATATAAGAATAAAATTCAATGAAATATTTATAATAAGAATATATTTATCATAATAATGTTTTTCTGAAATTACGAAGAGTGTCAATACCTGAGTGAAAGTTATTTAATCTACCATTTTATTTACTAGAGATACATGTATTATAAACCATTAATATCATATGTGGTGTGTTTTTATACCATGGAATTATTCTATGATCATATATATAAAATTAGGGGGATTTATATGTGCATTCTATGATATAACATTATTTTTTTTTAAATTTCTAAAGTTACCAAATTGGTAATATAATTGGGTCTCAATATGACATCTTTTGGGAACGTTCTATGTTTTGAACCTTTGTTTGTATATGATGTGTATATACTACCACTTACATGTCACTTATAGAATCTCCTTATTTTTATGATATATTAATATTACTTTAATTTCAAATTTTACATGGTGATTATAACTCAATTTTACCATTTTTAGAGTATATTAAAACAATCTCATTCTTTATTGATATTGTTAATGATTATGAATCCATATAGTAAATATGATGAAAACTATATAAAAAACATGAATTTTATAATCCTATATTTCAGCAGGATATATTCATATATTGTTACCAATTTTTATCTTTGGTATATAAAATTAATTATAAACTATTTTTAAGAATACCTGATTTTTTTATCATTGGTTAGAAAGCCTCATTTCATTAAAACCATTTTTCTAAAAGTTCATAAAATGTTAAAAAAATTTAAATATAGCTTTAAATGTTTTTTGAATGAAATTTATTTCAAATATTAAACAATAATTATTTATATATATTAATTTTTTTTTCAAATGTTTGTTTTCAAAATATTTCAATTATTTTATTTTTCTGTTTTTATTGAATTTTCAATGAAAATGAATTACAAATGTATTCATGATTCATTAATATTTTTTGAAGGAAAATGGTTTCCAAAATTATTTCAATTATTTTTATATATATTTAAACTACTTTCAAATAAAAATTCATTTCTAATGTTTTCAACAATCTTTTACATATGTTAATGGGAATAGATTTTCCAAATTATTACAAGCATTATTTTTATGTGTTCTATGTATTTTCAATGAAAACTAATATCAAGTTCTCCAAAATGATTATAGGCTATATTTATAGTCTTTGAATTTATTTAAAAAAAATATTTCAAAATTATATATATATATATATATTATTGGTTTTAATGGGAAAAGGTTTTCAAAATGATTTCTATAATTCTTTCTATGATTTCACAGTGTTTTTACAAGAAATTACTTTCAAAAACGATTTCTATTTTAAAAGAACGTTTTACACAATGTAGTGTATTTTCATTGTGAATTTTTTTTAAAATGATGTTTCCCAAATTATTTTCCATAAAAAATGTCATCCATTGTTGTTAAAAATGTGTTTCAGAAAAATAACCCAAAGTATACATTAATATTCTTACTTTAATGGATTATGTTTTCATGGAATGATGTTTATGATACCCATTCCTCTTCAGCTTCTATTATTCTCAGGATGTCCTCTTTTTTTCATCAGCTATGCTGTGATGAAATTATTATTAAACCTATCATTTTTTAATAGCTCATTATGTGATTAATTATCTATGACACCCATTTCATTTTTGGGGTTCTGATAGGATGCTTTGGAATCCCATTTCTTTTACGATAGACAATATGATGAAAATATTTTTATCATGTAAAACATGGTTGAATGAATTTTTTATAAAATGGGTGGGACATATATCTTTCTCCAATACTTTGGTTAAATATTTATATCTCATGGGATAATTATGGGAATATAGTGAATGGGATTTATCCACTATGGGGTGATGGAGAAAACATGAAACCTCAAAAAAAAAGGATTGTGAATGGGGATAGTTGTGTGGCCTTAAAATAGGTGTAGTAACCATGAAGATGAAAGATAAAGAAACCCAATCCAATATTGGGAGATGGGGAAACCTGATCAACTATGGAATAATGGGTAATCATGATCCATTATGAGGAATGTACCACGACTAAGGGTGGTGGTGTGTCCCACCGGGTTGGTTTAGTCCCCATTAAGTGAACTGAAGAGTTCTAGAAGTGAAACATGACTTATGGTGAATAATATTTCACATTTCTGTGTATGAAATAATTCCATGACTTATTCATACATGATTATTTCATAGATTATGATTTAATTTCTCTTATCATTTATCTCATATAAACTACCAATCATTTATCATTGATTAATTATTATTATCACTGATATATCAAGTATGATCTTGGAATGTTATGATCTCGTTCTCATACCTTTAGGTTAATTTTATTTTTACATATTCACTTTATTGACCCAAAATGAACATCCAAGATCACCCCTTTCTTATTATTCCTTTCAATGGGTTATAAAGAATTATTTTTATGAATAATTACAATGGGGGCAGGTATTTGTGGTAAAAATTGAATATCCATCACTGTTTTATAATATTTTTTGCACATTTTCTATGGAACAAAACTATCATGACATTTAGGAAAATATTTTATATAATGTTATAATTATTACAAAAAATTATGTAATATCAATATACAATAATAATAGGTTGTGAAATATAACATTCCAAGAGAAGAACTATATAATTATTTTATGAATTTGTATTTCCATTGGAATATTGATCAGGTGATGTCATTGAATAAAACCCATATAAGTGAGAAGGATAAAAGAATTTGTACATGTATAATTATATTTATCTCAATCTATTCCATTTGGTATGGTGTATATGTGTCTATATCATTGTTTCTCCATGAATCCTACAAAATAAAAAGTCTAGATGATTTTATTAAGAAATTACACCCTAATAGGATGTTATGTTATATTAGGACAAGGGGAATATAGGACTCTATGGTCAGACACATCCAATTAGATTTAATTTATAAATTTAATAAATCCATTGAATCTATTCTCTGATATATTGGGTCAACAAAAGTGAAATAAGGGATTTGAATAATTTTAATTTTTAATTTATGGTAAAATCTAGAGGGGTCTGAAAAGTTAAAACATAGCACAATTTGTGGAAAGTAACAATATAAAGGGAAATAGACTATATAATCAACCATATACTCATAAATTATACCTTATATAGTCTAGGTCATTTATTTGAGCTAGGGTATGATAATATAGGATTACTATCAAATTCAAAAAAATGGTGAAAATTGACCTTGAACTGATATACTAAAACAGAGGTTCGATGAACAATAAAAAGATTATAGAGGATTAAAAATATATAAATTATCTTTCCATGGGATTTAAAAGAAAAAAATTCAGGTTTTTATAGAGGATTTGTATAAAAACCATGGAGGAGGAACCAAAGGTAAATTATCCATTAGATGAGGAATAAAAATAATTAGAATGAGAATATATGGAAAATAAAATATTTGAATTTCTTTAATGGTTGTTAATTTGAATTTCACAATCACAAACAACTATGCATGGTTTGGACACATCATTCGAAAGATCACGATCCATTAGTGTTCATGTCACTTCATTAAGAGAGAACCTCACATAGTTATGCACATAGTTTATCTCACTGTGCACATTACGTTAGAAATTAAACTATCCAAAAATCCCTCAGCACATCACGACCAAGCACCATGGGTCACACCGTTGTGGACTATTCGTATGGCCCCTATGTTCCCACTACCACAAACCACAATAAATATGGAAATATTCTGAGCTAGGATACACAGTTTCTCCTAACAATGTGAATTACTATTTTCTCCACATTTTGGGGATCTACGCCTTGAATGAGCCCAAGATTCACGTTACCCTTAATAATATGATTATAAATCATATATTGAGTCGCTAATACTAATTAGAACAAAACATTAACTGTATTTACCTTTAGAAAATATGGGAATATTTTAACATCCCCTTTTTAAGAACACTCATACCTGAGTTTCACATCCATGGGTGGTCAAACATAATCTGAAAAGAGTTTTAGCCACTGCGCACATATATCTGACAGCCACTCCAATGGTTTGTCTTATACATATCCTTACTACCATATCACCCACACTAGAGTAACTGACCTTCTTCATGGAGACATTGAACTCCAATCAAGGATATGTATTTGGTGATCCTCGAAGGAGTAACACTATTCTATATTTATATCATTAGGATCGAACAAATGATATGGGTCGTAGTGATACGGTCAACATTTAAATATCTGGAAGATGTCATTCTAGGAATGGTACCTTTGAGATAGTTTCAACTAATATCCTTCTAGCCTAACTCCCTCCAATATATCAAAATTCAAGTCAAAACTAAGCAATTATTTACCACATTTAATTATTCTTCTCTAACCAAATCTTAATGATAGACATAGAAAATCATGATGTCCCACCTTGAATTCCAGATTTCTACAATGAACCTGAGTAAATGAATTAATTATTTTAATGAGCTATTACCATACATTTCATAATCAGTTATAATTTTTTTGATGGATCTTTAATACGACAAGAAAAAATTATAGTTAAATCACATAACTATAACCGGTATAGAGGTGTACATAATGGTTTACTAGAGAGGGCCTCATATAGAGCCATATGAATCATTTCCATGAAACATTTGTTAGAGAGATACTTGATCAAGGTGATATGTATTTTCACATGAGCCACCAAAATCAAGGGAATATTCCTATAGCATATCCTTTATCACCTATATTGTCTACTCAGACAATCCATCAGTTTTATAGTGATATGCAGTACTCAAGAGAATGTGTGAACCTAGTTCATTTTTCAACCCTTTCCAAAATCATGATGTAAAGATGGTGTCTCTATTTTATATGATATAATGGGGTATTCTACAACATCTCACAATCTTTTGGAAGTTAAAAGTTACTAACTCATCAATATACAAGGTCTCTCATATATATAAATAGTGAACGACAATGGAAAACCTATTGATGATCACATATACTGAATCACTGACTTTTTGGATATTGAATTCCCATTAAAAAAATCCCCTATTATGTAATTATATTTCCATTTATGAATGGAGAGAGTTTGTATAAATCCAACCTGTCATTGGTACGCTTCTGTTACCTACTGATAAGTGGGGCACTAAGTGATGAACCATTTTTATACCTTACCAATCAAACATCACAGATGATGCATATATCATTACATAATGGTAAGCCTAGGATGTACTACACAAACTGAGTTGTTTGATTCCCTCATCAGATCTTCCCACATATATAAAGCCACCTATACATGGCCACGAATTATTATGGTCTCAGTCATCTCCAAAATTTAACTAGAGTGTGGATTCTCCCTTATAAATCTATTCCTCAAAATGAGGCCTAATGAATCGTGTGGTTTCCTCACCAAGACTCTCTGATGGAGAGAGGATGTAACTAATAGATCATATAATACTTATTTCCCATTATATTCATGTCCTCTATGTGTTCTTAATAGAATATATCGATCAAAATCAACTCAATGCATTCCTCTTTGATGGCCTAGTTCTACTTCATATAGATCAATGTAACAACACATGTATATATAGAATATGAAGATTTCATATTTATTAATATTTTTATGTTAGTTAGTAATTTTACTTCAAATTGGATGCTATTTTTGATGGCATACCTGATACAGAACAACATGTTTTCTTTGAAATCATTCATTGTAAAATAATATTATAATGTTATTATTTTAAATGGTAGATAACGCCTAGTCATTGTATTGGATGTAATGAATATAACTATCTATAATATGATTATTCATGATTGTAAAATGTTTTTACATTTATCCAATAAAATTTAGTGGCTTAAAATGTGAATAAATCTATTTTTAAGCAAAATTTACATTAAAAGGTTAATTTAGCAACATTTAATGGAAAAACCTCTGTAAATATTGTTTTGGTAACATTTCTATGTTATATTTGAGAAAATAAAATAATTCTTTAGAATCGGGACAACAAAATTCACTTTGGGTAAAATTTTGGTATTTTTCTGATAAAAGTAATTTTTTTAATTAATAGTAAAACATACTGTATATTAATTAAAAACTGCCTTTTAATCTAACATTTTATATGGTTAGATTATCTTTTTAAATGGTTTTAAAGTTTAATTAGATTTTATTTTCTATATTTAATCAAATTAATGTCATTGGATGAAATTTCACATTAAAATTGGGCACAAACAGGGGTCAATCTTTTGATAGATATTTTTCTTAAAAACTCGTTATTTGTATTGTCAATGAAAACTAATTTTAAATTAATTAATGAAAAATCTATTTTATGAATTCCGAAAAATAGACATAATTTTTTATTTTGTAATAAAAATTATATCTTATGCTTAAATTTTGGTATTTTTCTGAAAAACATAAATTTTTTATGAATAGTGAAACCACTAAATAGTAGTTAAAAACTGACTTTTCATTTAAATGAAATTTTACCTATTTTGGGAATAAAATTTTGAAAATATGATATACATGGTTGTTATTAGTATGTAAAATGGTGTCCAAAAAGATGAAAATAAATTGTTAGCGAATAGTAACTTTTTACTTTTATTTACTGCGGTTAAAGGTAAATTGGGTAAATCAACGTAAAAATTGTATTATTATATTAGAAATTTACCTTAACACTTGTACTAACATTATTGGAAGAGTCAAGTCTGACCATGGTCATCCTTGGGTCTATTTGGGGACCCCATGGATCCACATTTGAGTGATAATGACACTTTAGATTAATCAATTTATTGAAAATGAAAAAGTGACACAAACAAATATGTTTTAGTAAATTAATTTTTTCATGGGGTTATATAAGATATCATTTATACTATAAAAATTTCTTGGAAAGAAAAAAATATTTCCTACATAATGATATATTTGATATAATTTTTATAATTAAATAACTAAAATTATTTATGACAAAAAATGATGTAGTATTTACCTTATTAATAAATGATTTTAATAATTAAGATTATATATATTAAAATAACATCCAAAACCTGTCCAATTATTATTGGATGAATTTATTTAGACCATGCGTCATCTTATCTTCATCCTTAATGTGTTTCAGTCTTTTAGAAAATGAAAATCATTATATAATAAAAAAATATTTAACACTTTTCTGAAGAACCCCTCACCCACCTTATAAAAATCCATCACTTCTATCTTATTCCACACACCTCTAAATCCCATTAGATAATCCAAAAACTCCCCAAATAATCCCCCATGATCCATATATTCCTTCTAGAATCCTTAACATTAGTTTATGTAACGTCAAGAAGTCATTTTTGTTTAAAAAAATGGAGTCACCTGAATTAAATGTAATAGTTTCTCTTAAATTCTTTTCATTTATTTTACTTATCCACATCCTAAAAACTTATCATTACTTTATTTTATATCTTAGATAGTATAATAAATATACTAGGATGTTTTTATGAGATGGATTCAAACTAAACTTACACACAGCACCATCTAATGGGTAAAGAACATATTGTTCCTGTGGATGGCCAACTAACGCCTCAAGAAACGACGATTGTTCAATTATCTCCAACCGCCTATCATGGTGGCAATTATGATTGAAATTTTTTTATATATGATATATATTATGTTTTTTTCATTTTTATTCTTCTGTATTTTTTTAATTTAATACCTTTTCGGTTTCCATTATAGTTTAACACGATAATTTCATTTGAGGACGTGTGGACTACCACCCCCTCAAAGTGATATGACTCATTCATTACATATGTGGGACAAACAAAGGACGAATTTAATGATATTATAAATGATATTATACAGGTATTATAACATACCTATGTATCATTATGTTTCAATTCCATTAAAATATGAAATAGAAATAGAAGTAGCATTCAAGCGTACGCAAGACTTACCATCTCCATGAACGTTGCATTTCATTTATTACCTCCAAATGTTATTTACTATTATAAATACATGTATATAATGGATTTATATTATATATAAGATATCTAAATCATAAATATAATTACGTATATAATGAAATTTTGACCATTTGAACAACTTGTAATTATAAGAAGTCCATTTTTACTCAAGTACCAAATAACGACCAAACAACCGTTATTAACATAAATGATTACAGAATGTTTATAACAAGGTAATAAGTGATATAAAATGAATAATAAAATTTAAAAATATTTTTAATCATATATAAAGTAACATATATTTATTATTCAGGACGAACAAGGAACAAATGTGTCAAGTCTGACATGAGGTAAGGGATTTCTGATCTAACTTTTAATTCTGTGAGATTTCCATTATTCACCATTAATTTGTTGCATGTGGTGTATTTCGCAATTTCATTTGATATATTTTATCATTATACTAATTATATTCATGTTATTATGTGAATCATTTTGTGGTTATTAACTTTTGTTCATACAACTCGATTGATTACTACATGGTAAGGGATTTTAATCTCACTTTTTATTCCTGTGAGATTCATGACATATTTTCCACTATTTATTTTTGTGTGGTGTATTTACTTCCCATTATTGTATTCATTGGGTAATATACTTGAATTTATGGGTATTTACATCTTCATTTAATGATCCATTTTTCAGTGGATTTTTTCCATAAGTCACCAAATCGGTAACAGAACCTTTTAACCCAAGTATCATTCCTTGGGTTTATCTTATAATTCTTAATTATGTCATGCTATGATTATGTGTGGAATAAATATTTATTTATTTATGTTTTAATTTCCAATCCCCTTTTTGTGGATATACACATAATGACTCCATTGTTAAATTATCAATCATCGATATGAACTTGATAAGATTAATTTGAACTGAATTTTAATTCATTGAGTTTAACATCAACGACTTTGGTTTTGTCATAAAAAGAACATGTTTGAATTTACTATGATTGATTTACAATCAATATAACACCATATTGATTGTTTTTATATTTTTTACGCATTATTAGGTAACTGATTTATCCATTATCAAAAGATACCATTTTTATAATGGATTTTGTCCCAATTTGCATTCCATTGATAATTAATTATCATTATGCACCAATTCACTTTTATACGATGTACATTCTGTCCTTTGGCATATTATATCATTAGTCCCTTTACTCTCATGATATTATAATGTTCTGATTAAATGTTATAGATCAATTTTTTTTTTCAAGAGTATCTAATTTTGTTAAAAACTCTTCAACTAAAATATCATTTTATGTACTTTAATGATTAGAACTTATAAATATTATCATTAATTTACTTGTTTTAAAAATGGGTTTTATGATTTATTTATATGTAAATTAATTTTTTCATATGATAATTCATTAAAATATTCAATTTGGTATGGGATACTATGATTCAAAAATATATTTATTTAATTTTTTAAATGGTTTTGAAAATGGTTTGATAAATCATTGTTTATTTCAATATCATGATTTGATATAATGGAATGTGGAAATGTTATCTTTCCATTATACTTGTGTTTTGAGTTATGATTATGTTATGGTTATTGGGAATTGTTTACGTATACAGGTCGTTCTGTGATAAACCTAGGGCGGGTGAGCTCGAGATAACTCTCCAATGCATTTGGTAATGTGACAAAGGTAAACATTAATGTTTCCCCTATGAGATTTAAAGAATATATTGTGATGGGTATTCCAAATGGGACTCGCTAAGTTTTTGTGCTAACTACAATGTTAGTATGTTATGAATTCAATAATTTACCTTTTGATTAATGATTTGTGTGTGTTATTCATAAAGCGTATGATTTTTAACGTATGTTATGATTGAAAATTAAGGTTTCATTGATTTGTATTTAATGATGGAATAATGTTTTCATTATTTATTATATAAACCTTACTAAAATTTTTATTCTCATACAATGTTTTTGAAATGTTTTCCAAAGGACATAACGATAAATAGGGTCAAGGATGGGATCAAAGAAAATTCATGTTGTCTAAACATGGAAGTAGACATGTTTCTCTTAAAGAGTTTTTATTTTATGAAAAAAATAGATACCGAGTAGTAGTGTCTACGTGTAATTATCAAATTGATTTGTAATGGTTATGGCCTAATTCTCTAAAACACTAACCCTAAAAAGATCCTCAATGTGAAATCTTTACATAATTCAAGATTATGTAATGTTTTATGTTGGGTCCTTATAGTTGGAATCAGAGGTTGGTTTAGATAAATATAATGCCCAGGGTGTTATTTAATCAAAGTGACATAACCATAATGGTTAGCATATTGGAAAGAGGCATATGTTTTTAGATAAATCGAATGAGATGAATATTACCTGAAAAAAATATGTTTTAGTGTTTACCATCCTCATAAGATAATATATGATGATATTACTGATATACTCACACTGACATTTTTGGTTTTAGTCAATGGTTGGATCTAGCAGGAATCAACATAACAATGGATGTGAAGAAAACTGTAATGGGTTTTTGAATGATCAATTGAATGAAATCAGATTTGCAATAAAAAATCTTGTGTTTATTATCAAGCTACTATCTAGAGTCGTGATTGACCACCTATACCTTGGTTATTTTTATAAGGCATCCTACATGCGGGAAAAAATCCCCATGGAAGTTCTGGTAATAATCCTAAAGATAAGTATATTCAAAAAACAATGTGTCACGATTGTGGAATGAAACACGTAGTAAAATGTTTCAAATGGATGGAAAGATGTGATAAATGATGAAGTGAAGGTCATAAAGAAAGAACCTACCATGAAAAAAGGAAGCATCCAATTGACTCTAGGAATGGGAAAAATGTTCATTCTGATGGATCAATTGAATGTTTTAAATCTGGTGTGAATGGTAATTATACAAATAGATGTCATACGAATATGTTTCGAGAATAGGATCACATGTATTGTACAAATATTTGTTTACCAATACCTAATGTCATTCTAATTGAGGATGAAGAAACTGACAATGACCAATGAAAGGTATGGATTATTTCATAACATATGTTTTGATATTATTGAATCTTTGGATATGATTCATGATTTTGTTTGTATGAAATTAGTATTTCTGAATAAGTTTTAATGGAATTGTTAATGGATCATGAAGAACATTTATTGATTATGATGTCAACATAAAAGGGATTCAAGAGTTAGGGAAGATTTTAGGATGGTGAACTGCTTAAAAGTATTGAGGATCTTTTGATGATGAGATTACATTAGAAGAATTTATATTGAACGTGTAACCCTGATGTTCGATATATGAAAATTTTATTCAAGGAATAATTATCTTTTCTTTTGGGGATATAGCCATAAAGAACAATTTTGGTTTATAAGATCCTTGAAATTGAGGTGATTACAGGTTAATACATTTTTGAATGCAAAATGAATGATATTAGATAAAATTTGTGGTTAAAAGATTTTATCGTTATTTTTTATGAATTTATCTCATTTTGGGAATGTTACAAAAATATATAGTTTTTGGAAAAGGACAACATATAGACAGTGTGACAAACCGTCGCATTAGAAAATGCTAAGGGAATCAAAATAACCACCAATTTGTGATTGAGATTTATCTCCAACAACTAGACTACGTGAAGTCCCTGGTTATTATGACTTATACTTTTTAGTTAAATGATTTTAAAGATCAAGAATAAGTTGATTTGGGATCATTTAATTTCTATCAATTTGATATCCTTAGTATAAGAAAATTATTCGGTGATTAAGTGATAAAAGTAATTTTGGAAGACGTTCTCTCTTTTAGGAACACTGTATGCTTAAGAAAAATAGAATAATATGGGATTACATTTGAATAGTTTTGGTTGAAATTATATTTTGGAAGATATATGTTTTTATTTTTGACATATACAGATTTGGGTTATTTATGGAAATGATTAACCTATCATAGAGAATTTGTGATTTGGTTAACTATGCTTCAGTATGAGACATTAAGAGTATTCTATATTTCGAGAGTTAAATGTTGAAATTTAATGTGGAATAATATAAGATTAAATCCTTAAATGTTTTTGGATTCAATAATAGTTTTGATTATTTTGAATAATTTTTAAGATAATTGTATATTTAGTGGTCTTTCTTGAACTTTCGGTACTCTTTGTTGAATTTTGGAGATTATGAGTTATTGTTCGTTTTGTAAATATTATCCTATTTTGTGATTATCTGATCTTCTACTAACTAATTTTGGTTTTAGTTTATTTCTAAATACAAGGGAAATATATAGTTCTTCTTTTGTAAATTATGTTATTCTCTAGAAGATGATTCTTGTGATTTTGATGTGACCAAGTCTTTTTGAATGCTCATTGTTTGGAGAAAAGATTAGTTTTTTGTAGAAACTTATTAAAGGATGAAACTCTACATGAAGGTAATTATATTTCATTATGTTCTTATTCTATTTAGTATATTATTTCCTAAAAATTATCAAAACGGACATAAAACATAATTGTTGTTGTTTTACCTTTCATAATGGGTAATCAAAGACCATTTAACACATCATATGTTTCTGATTTTCTGGTTGTTACCTTTCTCAAAATCATGTTTTATATCACTATCTATCAGATCTTGATAGACTGTTTTCTCTTCCATATCCATGGATTCATGGAATTCATTCTACCTATTTCCTTGGGTGACCTTTGTAATTATCTTCCTTTATTTTAAAGTGATATATTTTTTGACAGTTTTTGTGATGTGGGAATTTCAAGGAAGTTTCTGAGCCCAATTTTAAAATTATAGGGATGCGATTCCCAAAAGGGGGGAAGGATGTAACATCCCAGGTAAATAAAGAATATGACATTTTCATATTTATTATTATTTTTAAATTAATTATTAATTTTACTTTAAATGGGATACTTTTTTTGATGGCATACTCGATACAGAAAAACGGGTTTCATTAAAATATTACAGTGCACAATAATAATATAATATTATTATTTTAAATGGTAGCTAATTCCTAGCCTTTATATTGGAAGTAATAAATAAAACTAACTACAATATGATTATATAGGTTTGTTTAATATTTTTATATTTATCCTATAAATGTTAGAGGCTTAAAATGTGAATGAATCTAATTTTAAGCATAATTTAATTTAAAAGGTTGATTTACCTTCTTTAAATGGAGAACCCTCTTTAAATATATATTTGGTCACTTTCATATGTTATACTTGACCAAATAAAAATATTCTTTAGAATCAGGATGTCAAAATTCACTTTGGGTAAAATTTTGGTATTTTTATGATAAATTTCAATTTTTTAATGAATAGTGAAAAATATTGTATTTTAATTCAAATATTCTTTTTAATATAACATAATTATATAGTTATATTATTTTTTAAAATGGGTTAAAAGTGTAATTAGAATATATTTTTAAAATTAAATCCAATTCTAGTCAATGGAATAAATTTTCACTTTAAAAATTGTTCATAAAAAAGTGTCAATCTGTTGATAGATATTTTTCTTAAAAACACACTATTGTTTGGACAATTGGAATTAATTTTAAATTAATTAATTATACATATATTTTAATAATTTTATAAAATAGGCATATTTTATAAATTTGGAATATCAAATACTGCTTATACTGAAGTTTTGGTATTTTTCTGAAAAACAATAATTTTTGATTAATAGTGAAACCACTAAGTTGTAGTTAAAAAACTGACTTTATCCTTTAAATGAAATTTTACCACATTTATATATTATTTTTTAAAAATTTTCAATAAATTTATGTTATTTTTATGTAAAATGTTGTTCAATAAGTTGAAAATAATTTTTGGTGAATAGTATCTTTTAACTTTTATTTGCAGCAGTTAAAGTTAAAAAAGGTAATTCAAGGTAAATAGATTATTTTAATAATAAACAATTTCCTTAACAGTTATCCTAACCTTATTATATGAGTCATGAAAGACCATTTACATCCTAAGGTAGATTTTGGGACCCCATGGAGCCACATGGGAGTGATAACGACACATTAGATTAATTAATTTAAAGGGAAAAAATGACACAAACAAATAGCTTTTAGTAAAATAAATGTTACATGGGGTTATATAAGTTAGATAATATAATATAAATATTTATTGGAAATATAAAACAATTTCCAACATCATGTTATTTTTTTATATTTTTTAGAAACCATATAAATAAAAATATTTATGACACAAAATTGAAGAAGTATTTACCTAATCTATAAATTATATTAATAAATAAGTTTAAATATTAAAATAACATTATAAACCTATAAAATTATTATTGGATGAATTTATTTCAACCATGAGTCATATTATGATTTACCTTAATGTTTTTTGGTCCTTTAGAAAGTGGAAATAATTATATAATAAAATAATAATTTCACAAATTCCTAAAGAACCCATCCTCCCCCTTATAAAAAGACTTCATTTCAAACCCATTAGATACACCTCTCAAGATTCTTGTCTCTCCAAACCTTGCACAAATATTATCTTAATATCTCTATATTCCTACTAGAGGCCTAAACATTGGAAGAAGGCACTTCAATAAGTCCATTTGGTTCAAACCAAACAGAGTTACATAAATTAAAGGTAACTGTTTGTCTTAAATTATTTTCATTTATTTTACTTATCCAACCTCTAAAATCGTTCCATTCATATATTTTATAAAAAACAAGTATCCTAAATATAATACGATTTTTAATGAGATGTATCCAAACTAAACTTACACACACCACTATATAATGGATAAGACCATATTGTTTCTGTGGATGGAAAACTAACGCCTCATGAAACAATTATTTTTCAATTATCTCATATCGCCTCTCATGGTAGCCATTAAAATGGAACTGTATTTATATATAATATATATTATGTTTATGTTTTCATTATTATTTTATATTTTTATTTTATACCATACCATTATGGTTTCCATTATGGGTAAACGCGATATTTTCATTTGAGGAAGTGCGGACTACCGCCCCCTTAAAGTGACATGACTCATCAATGCCATATGTGGGATATATAATGTATAGAGTTAATGATATTATATATGATATTATATTGTAATTATAATATACATATGTATCATTATGTTTTAATTCCATTAAAATATGAAATATAAATGAAAGTAGCGTTCATGTGCACGTACGACTTACCGTCTCTATGTACGGTACATTTCATTTCTTACCTCCAAATGTAATGTAATATTATAAATAGATGTATATAATGGATATATATGATATATAGGATATCTAATTCATGAATATATTTCTGTATATAATGATATTTTTACCATGTGAACTTCTTGTAATTATAAGAAGTATATTTTTACTCATGATCCAAATATCAACAAAACAACCGTTATTAACAAAAATGATTACATAATATTTATAACATGGTAATAAGTTATATAAAAAGAATAATAATATTTAAAAATTTTATTAATAATGCTTAAATTAACTTATGTTTGTTATTCCATAATAACAAATAACAAAAAAGTCAAGTCAGACACGAAGTAAGGGATTTCTTATCTCATTTTTAATTCTGTGAGATTTCCATTTTTCACCACTAATTTATTGCATGTGGTGTATTTTGTACTTCCATTTGAAAAACAATTAAAAAACATGGGATGACCATAAAAATATGAGTAAGGGATACACAATGAAGGAAAACAGTTAGTTTTTCAAAACAACAGGTAAACCATGAATACATTATCATAAGTAATACTTTTCACCTTTATGAAGTAGTAAATAATCTTAACTGAAAAAAAGATCATTACTTACACTTTTTTAACCAAAATATTACTTTAAAACCCATATAAAGAACACATAACATATAAAGGGAACTTGGGACATAAACATACTTAAATAGAATAATCATACGATCAAATTCCACACATATCACTAAATACAATAGCCATATGGCCGACTTCCATACCAAATGCATTGGAGGTTATAACTTAACCAACCATCCTGGATTCACGGCAGCACCCGTCATTTGGTTTATCACGTAACCACCCGTCAAATGTATATGTACCATCACAGCACAAAAAATATTGAAAATATAAACATTTTACTAATAACATTTCATTTGAAGTCACAAGAATTAATTTCAAGATATTGAAATAATTAATCCATTTTCATAATCCATTTAAGAAGATATTTCTGAATCAAAGTGTCCCATACCACATTGATGCATTTAATGGAATTATAATTTCAAAACATTAATGTATATATAAATAAATACTGAAAACCATTTATAAAACATGAAAATTAAATATAATGATTTAGAATAATAAATCTTTAAAACATTTAAAATGATATTTTAGTTAAAACGTTTTTAACAAAATGAGAGATTCTTGAATACAAATAGTTGAGGAATAACATTTAATCAAAAAATAATAATGTCATGATTATAAAGGTATTCCTGATATTATATGTCAAAGGACAATATATACACCATATAAGAGTGAATTGGCGCATAACAACAATGAAGTCTCAAGGGAAAAGTAAATTGAGATGAAGTCCCTTATAAAGATGGTATACTTAAATTAAGGATAAATCAATGTCATAATTATGTGTGAAAAATATAAATATTCCAAATATAAGGGTATATTATGTGTTAAACAATCATAGTTCATCACACATATTCATAATATGACAAATTCAATAAGTACAAGATGAACCCAAATAATCAAAATTGGTTTAAGAATTTCCCTTGTAAAAATTCGACAGCTTAACTTGGTGACATTAAAAATCATAAAATGAGTTTATGAGATATAAAGTGTATCTCAGCACTTGGAAATAATATTTACATTAATTAGGATATTTAAGAACATATCCCTACAAAATAATATGTAAATTAAAAGACATAACAAAATGAAGTCTTTTAAAAATATGAGGGTGAAAGGTTCCCATACTGATTTGGTATCTTACGAAACATATGCCACATGAAAGAAGAATTGTACCATGAAGATGTAAATACTCATAAATGAAAGTATATTACAAATAGAGTACAATCACGGTTAGTACATACACCACACAAAAGGAGATAGTGGAAAATATAGCCTGAATCTCACGGGAATAAAAACAAGTTATATGAAGGCCCGTTAACACGTTGTAATTCAATTGAGTCGTATGACCAAAAGTTAATAAGCACAAAAATAATCACATAATACCATGAATATAATGATAATCAGGATAGTATATATCAATTTTCAATACACAATACACCACATGCAACGAATATGTGGTGAACAAAGGAAATATCACGTTATTAAAAGTGAGATAAGAAAATCACATACCTCGTGTCTGACTTGACTCGATCTTTCATTAATCTCCTAAATAATAAACTAAAGTTAATTTCTACTTGATTAGGAACTTTTTAAGGTTTATTATTTCTTTTTATATCACTTATTACCATGTTATAAACATTATGTAATCATTTTTGTTAATAATGTTCATTTTGTCGATATTTCGTACATGAGTCAAAAATGGACTTCTTATAATTACATGTTTTCAATGTGGTATAAATTTCATCATACAGAATTATATTCCTTATTTAGATATCATATATATAATATATATCTAAAATATACATGTATTTACAATAGTACATAACATTTAGAGGAATGAAATGCAATGCACCGTTCTTGGAGACGGTAAGCCGTACGTTCGCATGAACGCTACATTCATTTTTATTTTATATTTTAATGGAATTTAAACATAATTATACATAGTTATATTATAATTAAAGTATAATATCATATATAATATCATTAATTCTATCCTTTATACATCCCACATAAGTCATTAACATGTCAGATCACTTTGAGGTGGCGGTAGTCTGCGCTTCCTCAAATGAGATAATCGTATTTACCGACTATTGAAACCACAAAGGTGGTATATAAATTGAAAATACAGAAGAATAAAGAAAACATAAACATAATATATATCATATATAAATACAGAGCCAGCATAATGGCCACCATGAGAGGCAGTAAGTGGTTATTTAATAATCATCGTTTTGTGAGGCGTTAGTTTTCCATCCACATAAACATTATGTTCTTCACCCATTAGATGGAGTTGTGTGTATGTGTAGTTAAAATAAATCTCAAAAAAAATCATTGTATACTGATGATACTGTTTTTGTTACAAAAGAATGGTATAAAAAGTGTTTAGGGTTTGGAGAAGTAAAATAAAAAAACAATTTAAGAGAAACAGTTACCTTTAATTTTGGTAACTCCATTTGGTTTGAGAAAAAGGACTTCATGAAGTGCCTTCTGCCTAAGGTAAGGCTTCTAGGTGGAGGATAGGGATGTAGGTAGCTTAATTGGGTAGCGTTTGGACGATCCAAATCGCTTGAGAGTTGTGAGGAATTGTTCAGAGGTGGTCTCCTTTTATAAGGTAGACGAGGGGCTCTTTTGGAAAGTGTGAAAATATTATTTTATAATAAACTTATATTCGGTTTCAAAAGGTCCAGAAATAATTATAGTTGAAGTTAAGATTACTCAAGGTCGAAATAAAGTCATCCAGTAGAAATTGGACGGGTTTTAGATAATATTTGAATCATTATCACCTTATTTATTTAAATCATTTATTAATGAGGTAAATACTGCATCATTATTGTGTCCTAAATAATTTAATTTATTCGATGTCTAAAAATTATATGAAAAATACAATGATTTAGGATATGAATATATCTTGCCAATGAATATTTAGAGTATAAATGATTACTTTTATAAAACCATATAAAAATTAATTACAAAAAGATTTTTGTTTATGTCTATTTTTCATTTACATTAAATTAATTAATCTAATTTGTATTTATTACTCCCAAGTGACTCAATGGGGTCCCAAAATCAACCCACTGATGCCCATGGTCGTTAATGACTAATACAATAATGTTTGGACAAGTGTTAAGGTAATTTTGAATTATTATAATACTATTTTTACCTTAAATTTCTTTATTTACCTTTAACCACTGTAAATAAAAGTCAACAGTTACTATTCACCAAAAATTATTATCATCTTAATGAACCACATTTTACTTCTTTATAACAACCATGTTTGTTAGATTTTGAAATTAAATTCCTAGAAGTGGTAAAATATCATTTAAATGAAAAACTCAGTTTTTTTAACTACCACTAAGTTGTTTCACTATTCATCAAAAATTGAAGTTTTTCAGAAAAATACCAAAAATTCAGCCTAAGCATTATTTGATATTCTAAATTTAAAAATGATGTCTATATTTTTAAATTCAAAACATTTAAGTGGCCTTAATTCATTTAAAATTAATTTCCATTGTTAAAACAAATAGTGTGTTTTTAAGAAACAACAAATATCAAAATATTGACACTTTTTTATGTCCGAATTCAAAGTGAAATTAATTCCAAAGACCAATATTGGGTTAAATGGTAAAAATATATTTTAATTTCACTTTAAAACCAATTAATAAGATAATATATCCATATAAATAAATTAGATTAAAAGGAACTTTTGAATTTAAATAAAATATGTTTCACTATTCATTAAAAATTGAACTTTATCGGAATAATTCCAAAAATTTACAGAAAGTAAATTTTGATGTCCCCATTGTAAAAAAGATTTTTATTTGATCATATAGAATATATTAAAGTGAAAAAAATATTATTTAAAAAAGTTTTTCCATTAAAAGATTTTAAATCAACATTTTAATATAAATTATGCTTAAAATTAGATTCATTCACATTTTAAGCCTCTGTCTTTTATTGGATAAAATTAAATACATTTAACAAGAACATATAATAATATTGTAGTTATTTTTGTTCATTCCTGCTAATACAATATCTTGGAGTTGACTACAATTTAAAATAATAATATTATATTATTATTGTGCAACGTAAGATTTCAAAGAAACATGATGTTGCGTATCAGGTACGCTATCGAACGTAGAAACCCTTTTAAAGTAAAATTAATATTTAATTCAAAAAAATTAATAAATATGAAAATGTCATATTATTCATTTATCTGGGATGTTGAATCCTTCCCCCTTTTGGGGATTGTGTCCTTATAATTTAAAAATTTGTCTCGGGAACTTTATTGAAAGCCCCAAATTTAAAAAAGGTTGAATAAAACTATCACTTTAAAATAAAGGAATATAAGTACAAAGGTTACCGTAGACAAAATATACTAGTATTCCATGAAAACATGGATATAGAGGAGAAAAAAATATTCACATTCTGATGGAGAGTTATATAAAACATGTTTAGGAAAATGTTAACCACCAGAAATTCACAAACCTATGATGGGTTAAACAGTCTTTGATTCCCTAGTATGAAAAGTTAAAAGACAAGGTTTTTGTATTATGTTACTTTTAATTGAGGAATTTATTTATGATCATCACTAAAAACATATGAAATATACATACTTGCCATGTATACATTCATCTTTTACTATATTTCTAACACAGACTCATATTTTCTCCAAACAATGAGTATTCAAGATGACATTTTTTAACATTAAGAGTGATATAATAAAATTCGAGTGAATCACATAATCCACAAAAGATGTAATATATATTTACCATGTCTTTATACCTTAACCAAAACCAAAATGGTTTGTACGAGATTAGATAATCCCCAAAAAGGATAATTTGTTACAAAAGAGAAACTACTCTTAATCTCTGAAATTTGTCCAACAAAACCCAAAGTTCATGAAAGAACATTCAATAAATATCTATCCATAAATTTCATTAATGTAATAGAAAATAATATTTAATCCAAAATCATTGATGTATTTAATCACATTGTCTTCCATGATAAATCATAACATTTATCTCCAAATAACATCAATTACTCTTAAAGTCTCATATTGAAAAGTAATTATCCTAATCACATATCTTCCCTAATAGGTTATTCATTTACATAGATAACCCAAGATCAAATTTTATTTATTCATAAAATCATCTAACTAAAAATAATTTGTCAATCTAACCAGGGAGATCACACAGTCTAGTTGTAGATGATAAATACCAATCACACTTTGGTTGGGGTTCTAATTCCCACAGCTTCGTCGAACGCGACGGGTTGTTATACAGTCTGTTTGTTGTCCCTTTTCAAAAACTATATAGTTTTATAACTTTCCAAAAAAGAGATAGATTTATCAAAAATAACCATACAATATTTTTACCACAAAGGATTTCTAATAACTTTCATTTTTCATCCAAAAAATGTATTAACATATAATTTCCTCAAATTCAAGGATCATATAAACCCAAAAAGTTTTTTATAACTATATCCACAAAGGAAATGATAATTATTCCTTAAAAAACCATTTATATATCAAACATCAGGGTTACATATACTATATTAAGTCTTCTACTGTAATCCCTTCACCAAAAGATCCTTAATAGTTTTAAGCATTAACCATCCTAAAATATACCATAACACTTGAATACTTTATATGTTGAATTCTTACTCATTCAATGTTCTTCATTATCCATTAAACATTACTTTCCAACTCATTCTGAAATACTTATTTCCTACAATCAAAATCATGAATCATACCCTATGATTTAATAATGTCAAAACACATGTTAAGAAATAATCCATATCATTCATTGGTCATTGTCAGTTTCTTCTTCATCAATTGAAATGGCATCAGGTATTGGTAACCATATATTTGTACGATCATGGTGATTCCATTCCTGAAACTTCTTCAGAGGACTTATGTTTATAAAATCATCATGCACACTAAATTTAAAACATTATGTTGATCCCTGGGAATTAACTTGTTTCCCTTTCTAGAGTCAACTAGATGCTTCCTTTTTCAATGGAAGGTTCTTCTCTTATGACCTTCATTTCCACATCTATAGCATCTTCCCATCCCTTTGAAACATTTTCCAAGGTGTTTTTTCCACATCCTTGACACATAGGTTTTTGAACATACTTACCTTTATCATTATTACCTGAACATCAGTTGGGAATTGTTTCTCACATATACGATGACTTATAAAAATCACCATGGTTCAGGTTGTAAATCATGACTCCAGATAGTTGGTTGAGAATAACCATAAGTGATCTCATTGAATATCTCATTTAATTCATTTAGTCATTCATAAAACCATCACATTTTTCTTTACATCCATTGTTACTCTGATTCCTACTTGATCAAGCTCTTTACTAAAACCAAAATGGTCAGTGTAAGTGTATCAGTAAAATAATCATGTAATATATTATGAGGAGTTTAAATACTAGTATATACTTTTTCAAGATATATTAAACTCATTTACATAATAAATAAAACTACGACTCTTTCTGAAATACTAACCATTATGGTTATGTCACTTACGCTTAAAGAATACCCTAACCTCTATAGTTATCTAAACCGACCTCTGATACCAACTGTAAGGACCCTGCCTTAAAAAATTACATACTCTTTAATTAAACGAATAATTTACGTTGAGGATATTTTCAGGTTTAGAGTTTTAGATAATTAGGAAATAACTATTACATTTCATTTCAATTACAAAGTA
Source organism: Viscum album (assembly GCA_963277665.1). Taxonomy (NCBI): domain Eukaryota; kingdom Viridiplantae; phylum Streptophyta; class Magnoliopsida; order Santalales; family Viscaceae; genus Viscum; species Viscum album. Next base: position 1,948,423,826 of record OY728163.1, read on the forward strand.
GACACTTCTAAACAATTTCCATTTTTAATAAAATATAAACTCTTAAATAAAGAGTCATGTCTAGTTCCATGTTTAAGACAGGAGGACTTTTCCTTGATCCCTTCTATGAACCAATTCCCCATTATGTCCTGTGAAAAACTTTTCAAAAACATGGGATGAAAATGAAAAGCTCAGTAAGGGATACACAATGAATGAAAACTGTTATTTTTTCAAAACAACAGGTAAAACATGAATACATTATCATAAGTAATACTTTTCACCTTTATGATGTAGTAAATACTCTTCACTGAATAAATGATCATTACTTACCCATTTTTAACCAAAATATTACCATAAAACCCATATAAAGAACACATAACATATAAAGATAACATGGGACATAAACATGCTTAAATGGAATAACCATAGAGTCAACTTACACACATATAATTAAATGGAATCTCCATACGGCCGACTTCTATACAAAATTCATTGGAGGTTATAACGAAACCACCCGTCCTGGTATTCACGGCACCACCCATCATTTGGTTTACCACGTAACCATCCTTCAAATGTCCAAGTACCATCACAGTACATAAAATATTGAAAATATAACCATTTCACTAATAAAATTTCATTTCAAGTCACAAGAAGTAATTTCAATATATTGAAATAATCAATCCATTTCCATAAACCATTTAAAAATAGATTTATGAATCAAAGTGTCCCATACCAATTTGATGCTTTTAATGAATTTATAATTTCAAAACATTAATGTCCAAATATATAAACAATGAAAACCATTTATATAACATGGACATTAATGATATAGATTTAGAATAATAAATCTTTAAAACATTTAAAATGATATTTTAGTTAAAGTGTTTTTAACAAACTGGGACACACGTGAATACAAGAATTTTGGAATAAAATTTAATCAAAATAGTATAATATCATGGGAATAAAGGGATTCATGATATAATATTTCAACGGACAGTATATAGACCATATAAGAGTGAATTTTTTTAAAACAATAATGAAGTCTTAATGGAAATGCAAATTCAGATGAAGTCCCTTATAAAGATAGTATCCTTAAATTAAGGATAAATCTAACTCATAATTATGTGTGAAAAATATATATACATCAAATATAAGTGTATATTAAGTGTAAAACAATCATAGTTAATTCACACATATTCATAGAATGACATATTCAATAAGTACAAGATGAAGCCAAATAATCGAAATTCGGTTAAGAAGTTCCCTTGTAAAAATTTGACATCATAATGGTGTCACATTAAAATTCAGAAAATGATTTGATTAAATAAAAAGGGTATCTAAACACTTGGAGATAAAGTTTAAATCAATAAGTATATAGAAGAAAATATACCTACATAATAAGATGTAAATTAAAAGACATAACAAAATGATGTCTTTTAAAATGTGGAGGGTGAAAGGTTCCCCAACCAATTTGGTATCATAAAAAACAAATTCCACATGAAAGAAGAATCATACAGTGAAGATGTAAATACTCATAAATGAATGAATATTACATAAAGAGTAAAATCATGGGATGTACATACACCACACAAAAGGAGGTAGTGGAAAATATAGCATTATCTCATGGGAATAAAAACAAGTGATATGAAGGCCCCTTACCACATTGTAATTCAATCGAGTCATATGAATAGAAGTTAATAACCAAAAAAATAATCACATAATACTATAAATATAATGTTAATAAAGATATTATATATCAATTGGATGTACACATTACACCACATGCAATGAATAAGTGGCGAACAATGGAAATCTCACGGAATTAAAAGTGAGATATGAAAATCCCTTATCTCGTGTCCGACTTGACTCGGTCATTCTTTAATATCCTAAATAATAAACTAAATTTAATTAAAACATTCTTAAAAACCTTCTTCAAGATTATTATTCCTTTTTATATCACTTGTTACCATGTTATAAACATCATGTAATCATTTAAGTTAATAATGTTCGTTTTGTCGATATTTGGTACTTGAGTCAATAGTGGACTTCTTATAATTACATGTTGTTCATGTGGTCTAAAGTTCATTACATCCAAAATGATATTCATTATTTATATATAAAATATTTCATATATATCTAGCATATACATGTATTTACAATATTACATAACATTTAGAGGTAAGAAATGAAATGCACCATTCTTGGAGACGGCAAGTCGTACGTATGCATGAAAGCTACTTTCATTTGTATTTATTATTTTAATGGATTTTAAACATAATTATACATAGATATATTATAATTACTGTATAATATCATATATAAAATGATTAAATCTATTCTTTATACATCCCACATAAGTCATTAACGAGTCACATCACTTTGAGGGGGCGGTTGTCCGTGCTTCCTCAAATGAGATTATCAAATTTCTCCACTATGGAATCCAGAACGGCATGCTATAAATGGAATATACAGAAAAATAAAAAAAACATAAAGATAATATATATAATATATAAATACAGTTCCATCAAAATGGGCACCATGAGAGGAGGAAAGAGGTAATTGAACAATCATCATTTTGTGAGGCGTTAATTTTCCATCCACAAAAACATTATGTTCTTCTCCCATTAGATGGAGGTGTGTGTAAGTGTAGTTAGAATAATTCTCATAAAAACATAATATTATATTTAGGAAGCTTTTTTTGTTACAAAATAATGTAACAAAAAGAGTTAAGGGGTTGGAGAATTTAAAAAACGAAAATAATTTAAGAGAAATCGTTACCTTTAATTTGGGTAACTCTCTTTGGTTTGAACCAAAAGACTTCTTGAAGTTCCTTTTCCTAAGGTAAGGTGTCAAGGTGGAGTAGAGGGATGTAGGGAGATTAATTGGTCAGACTTTGGACAAGCCAAATTGATTGAGAGGTGTGAGGAATTGGTTAGAAGTTGTCTCCTTTTATAAGGGAGAGAAGGGCTCTTTAGGAAAGTGTGACAATATTATTTTATTATAAACTTATATTTGGTTTGAAAAGGTCCAAAAATAATTATAGTCGAAGATAAGATGACTAATGGTCTAAATAAAATCATCCAATAGGGATTGGACAAGGTTTGGATAATATTTTAATCATTATCATCTTATTTATTTAAATCATTTATTAATGAGGTAAATACAACATCATTATTTTATCATAAATAATTTAATTTATTTGATATCTATAAATTATAGAAGAAATACCATGATGTAGTAAATCTCATTATATTTCCAATGAATATTTATAGAAAAAATATTTACATATATGACACCATATAAAAATTAATTAATAAAGGATTTTTGTTTACGTCTATTTTGCATTTACATTAAATTAATTAATCTAAATTGTCATTATCACTCCCATGTGGCACAATGGGGTCCCAAAATAGACCCAAATATTCCCAAGGTAATTAATGAAACATCCAATTAATTTTTGAGAAGTTTTATGTTAATTGTGAGTTGTTATAATACTTTTTTTACCTTGAATTACCTTATTTACCTTTAACCACGGTAAATAAAAGTCAAAAGTTACTATTCACCAAATATTATTTTCATCTTAATGAAACAAATTTTACTTCTTGATAAAAACCATGTATTTTGGTTTTTTAAATTCAATTCCCAGAATTGGTAAAATTTGATTTAAATAAAAAGGTCAGTTTTTTGAACTACAACGAAGTGGTTTCACTATTCATCAAAAATTGATGTTTTTCAGAAAAATACCAAAAATTCGGCCTAATCTATATTTGATATTCCAAATTAAAAATTGATGACTATTTTTCCAAAATCAAAACATAGAAGTGTAATTAATTATTTTAAAATCAATTTCCATTGTTAAATCAAATAGCTTGTTTTTAAGAAACAGTAACTATCAAAAGATTGACACATATTTAGGTCCAAATTCAATGTGAAATTAATTCCAATGACCAATATTGGATTAAATGGTAAAAATATATTTTAATTTTACTTTAATAACAATTAAAAATATAATCTAACCATATAAATAAATTATATTAAAATTCACTTTTGATTAAAAATACAATATTTCTCACTATTTATTAAAAAGTGTACTTTATCAGAAAAATTCCAAAAAATTACACAAAGTAAATTTTGATGTCCCCAATCTATAGAAGGATTTTATTTGGTCATATTGATTGTATTAAAGTGACCAATACTAGATTTAAAAAAATTTCACAATTTAAAAGCAGTAAATCAACCTTTTGATTTAAATTATTCTTAAAATTAGATTCATTCACATTTTAAGTCTCGAACATTTATTAGATAAAAGTAAATACATTTAACATGCATGTATGCTAATATTATAGTTAGTTTTGTTCATTCCCACTAATATAATGGCTAGGAGTTAACAAAAATTTAAAATAATAATATTGTATTATTAGTGTGCAGTATAAGATTTCAAAGAAACCCATTGTTGCGTATCCGGTACGCTATCAAACATATCAACCATTTTATAGTAAAATTAATATTTAATTCAAAAATATTAATAAATATAAAAATGTCATATTCTTCAATTATCATAGATGTTACACTACACCTAAGATATGATCCCTCCCCCATATTTCCAAGCATAAGAACCCCCGAATGGGGGGTGGGATTCATATATTATTAATTAGTAAATTAGTAATGTAAATACCAATTGGGTACATTTCTGGAGTCCTAGAACCTGAAGAAGGTTTTTATCACCCTGTGTTTTAATTATTTTTTTCAAATAAAACAAACTTATTGGATTTCTTGTGTTGTATGCTACACCAATTGGATATTTTTCTTTATGAAGAACCAACATTTAATTCCTTACACAAAACATTAAGATTCTATGAAACAATATTTTATTATTTAAAATATATTAGAAACTCAAATTATAACCTTTCCATTACAATGGTGGGTATGAACTGGATTGATTATATTATAAAAACATGGTATATACATGTATATATAATTAATTATATTTTGAAATATTAATAATAAAAGAAAATAAATCCCTTTTAAAAAAGTACATATTTTTATAACAACGTATATAGATTTGAATAAATAAATTTTATAATAATAAATAAACTAAATCACAAATTTTTTTCTGTATAAATTAAATATACATTCAATACTTTGATTAACATTCATCATATGTGTCTTATAGACATGATATACGAATTAAAATAATTTAATTCTTAGAACTGTATTTTCTAAATGCTTTTTATCACATTTTAGTGGTTCACCAATGTTGTAACTAAATTATTTCACTATTATAATTTTTTTAATAAAATTTTAATTTTAATTGTTTTTAGTGAATAAATATTACAATTATATATCAATCAATCACATAGGTTCATTAAAATAATTTTTACTATGAAATTAGATTTGAAAAAATATAAAACATTTGAATTTATTTATAATAAAAATTAGTTCTTTTGTTCAATTTTTGACATTAATTTTAAATTAAATTCAGAAAATTATGTGATTTAAATTTTTAAAAATGTATTATATAGATGGAATCATAATTTCCAAATATAGTAATTATTTTCCTTTTATTTTTGGATAATATGAATAATATATTTATTAATTTTTTTGTTTCCATAGTCAAGGGTAAATCATATAATTAAGGGTAAAAATAATATTAAAAATAATATAAAATTACCCTTCCACTGGGTATTATGTTATTGGATAATGTAAATTTTATCATTAACCCATAATGTTGTAAACGGTATTATTCAACTCCAAGTCATCAATGAATATAAAAATAATAATATTTAAATGAAATAAAATCACAAAATTAATTTTATTTGAATTAAATATCTCGAAAGTGGTCACATGATAAAAAACCTATGTTAAAAACAAGTATGTATTATTATATTTTTTTATAATAGTATGTTTTTTAATTTTTTATATGTAAAATAATTACCATTAATTCTTATGCAACACTGATACAGATCTTGCAAAAGAAAATAAAAAGTCATTAAATTAAAAGAATAAAATAGATAAAAATCATTATAAAATAAGACACTTTTAATGATAATAATATTTATAGTTTTAAATTTAATAAAAATTCAAAAATTCCATCATTTTATTTTTATGTGTATGATTTTTTGATATGAGGTTAAATAATAGAAATTATAGACTATAAATAATATTTGAAAATAAAAAATATTTATCTACATCATGGTAATATATTTATATTTTTTGGAATAAATAACTAAATAAAATAAATATACAATGATGATTCAATAATTAGTCAAATACCGGGAATATAATATTAATGATAATAATTATATTAAATGAAATATAATTTAAATTAACTAATAGTTCCCCTAAATTTTCATTGTGAATATGAAATATTAGGTGTTTATTAAACTAATTAGATCAAATTTATCATGATACTCTTGATTTTCTTGATGATAATTTAAATAATAGTTTCAAAATGTGTAGTAATCATATTTTACAAAAATATTATTTCAATAAATTATTTAAAAAAATTAAAAATCATTAAAAATCAATGTTATTATTATATGTTCTAAAAAATAAAAAATTAAATATTTTGGGAAAATTTACAATATATATTAAAAAATAAAATGTTTTAATATTAATACAATGGCAATCTAAGGATAAAAAATTGGTTGATGAATGATTAATCAAAATGATAATGCTTATAATAACAACAAATCCTGTCTAAAATCAATTTTTTAATGATATTGAAACCCAATATTAACATAGATTCAATTAAATATATGTTGGTTGTATTTTTATGGGGATTGAATTTATAATAATTTAGTATTTTAGGAAATTTGAAATGTTCTCAACACTTCATTTATAAAAGATAACATCCTCCCTTGCAAAATTGCATCTCCTTATGCCTTCTAGATTAATCATTAAATATTAAATTATCTTATAAGGTTTAATATCCACATTATAGATTAGTTGGAACTATAAAAAGACAAAACATATATCCCTATAGAAGAGATCAAAATGAGACGTTTTGAAGAAGAGGCAATCTCTCAGACTAGTCATTTTCTTTTTATAATTTACTTAACACCTTTATATATATGAAATTTATTGTAAAATAGTAACTCCAATATCCAAAATATGATAAAATTTTATTATATCTCGGAAAACACCATTATACACAAACATCCACCTCAATCAATAAGTGAATTAATTGGTGGAGCATACACACGGTTTAACATCTACACATAGGGATACAATTATATTTTATCATTATATTATATTTTTGGTTATTATGATAGAAAAATGAATATATATATATATATATATATATATCTATGTGTGTGTCTGTGACTGACATAATAATTATTCTAGAAAATATTAATTATTATTTAATTTTCTATTTTTCCATCAATTGAAAAATGAAAACATAATTAATGCATATGTACCGACTCTCATCTACATGAACGATGAAATTTAATATATATTTATAGTCTATATGAATAAATACAAATTTTAATTAAAGTTTAGTATATTATTTTTATACCATTCTTATAGTTCATGAATTTATGAAAACAAAAATCAAATTATAAGGGCCAAGACTACTGAACCAAAACAAACATGGAAAACTAAGTTGTTATAATCATGAACATTGATTTTAATAACATAGTAATAATTAATAGATGATGAAATGTTTTAAATAACTCATAAATGGTATGAAAATTATATTACTGTCTAATAAATTCATAAAAATACTGATTTATTAAAAAATAGGTTTCAATGTGAACAAATAAATTTGAGTCATGAGGTAAAAGAATTATTAACTCAATTTCCATTCATTGGGTTAAACAACTATATATATTATTATGTAATTGTAAAATTTTGTGTTAAATGGATTTTTATTATCTATTGTTGTATTTAAAATTTTTACATTGATTTACATTGAACACATAAAATTTATTTATCAAATTATTTATCACTTAAATAATATGATAATATTAATGGGATTTCTGGTTTAACATTTACTTCTATTCTACTTATTGGGTTTTCACTATTGGTTTTGTTTGTGTTGTGTATGTACATCCGATTAATGTATTCTGGGATCCTTATCCTCATATTACTGGGTATATAAATTTACATTGTACGAGCTATTTCTCACATGGTTTTGGAATCAAAATTTATCTAAATGGTAATGGAAGATTGTCTCATTTTTCCTACATTGGGTCACATGTTATGTTAAGATCCTATATTTTTATGAGATTTATATAATTAACATTTACAAGTTGTATCTTGAAAATCCATCATTTCATGATATTATTTGTTTGATGTGATTTTATTATCTCTGTAGTCAAAAATCTGTGTTCCTTCATAATATTATTTTCTAAAAACGATTAAATAGTGATTTAAATTATAAAATTTAAATTTTGAAGAAAAAAGATTAAAATGATGTTTAAAATGGGGTTCAAGGATTCTAATATAGTTATTAATTTTTTTTTCACATAATTTTTTTATAAATGTTCTCTGATTTATTTTGTCAAAGATGAAAGGATATTTTCATCATTAATTAATTAAAATTAAATTCAATTCAATTTTCCTTCTATGTTAATTATAATTGATATAACTCATTCTAAATTAGTGTTAGAAATCAAGGATTCTATACTTATTCATTCTATGGTCAATTTATTATTATGAATAAATATTTATGTTCATAGGAAACTCATATGTATAGTTTTAATTATGTATCTAGTGGGACATATATCTCCCCAAATACATTTCAAAATGATTTATATCTCATGAGATAATGATGGGAAACAAGTCATCGAGATTGATAAAATAGTTGATGAAGGGAAAAATTGATCCACCATAAGGAAACAAACTACAACAAGGAATAGTGGTGTGTATCCTCCTCTAGGTCTATCATAATAAAGTTCCATTTTATGTTTTTGAAATTATCTTGGACTAATAGGGAATGATATTACATGTTCAGGTGTCTTCCAAAAAATTCCATGTATTATTCTTATGTATTAATTTAATGTATTATTCTCTTGATATCCTCAAAAGTCACGTTTAAAGAACATCCATAAATTTTTTTCATGAATCATGTTTGTGATAATTGAGATACATGGTATTATCATCTACTATAATTCTAATGTTCTCATATCATTATGTTCACGATAATTCTTACATAAGTCCCTTGTTTACCCATACTAGGCTTTTGACGTCACTATTTTATTATGTTTCTTTTTTCCAGGTTGTGTGGATAGATGTTAAGTGAATTCTATCTAGAATGATTTCCCATGGATGATTTGGATGAACTGTTATAATATAATAAAATGTAGGTATAATTGGAGATAATTTGGATATTTATGAATCAGTTTTTATGAATCAAAAATTTATATGAGTATTTCAAAAATCACTATCTATACATACATAAAATATCCTTTGTTATGTAAGTGATAAAAAATTCCTTCCATTGTAGAATTTATTATTTGAAAAAATGGGAAACATTTATCACCATCAAGTCTCAAATGTAATATTTATTTTATTGGAAAAAGAACAATAATTGTGGAAGATATGCTGTTACATTTGGCATTAGAGTAGTGTTTATATGAATTTAGAGAATATAAAATTTTCAAGAGAAGTTTTTTATGTGTTATAGATGTTGTAATTGGTATAGAAGACCATATATAAAGGGTCATTGAAACCCCTTTTGTGGTTTTGAGTTTTGAAATATTATATACACTAATAATATTTTTGGAGACATTTATTCTTTAGGTAATTATGGGTTATTACATCTTGAGATGCAATATTAATAGTTTGAGACAAACCATGACATGAAAACAATTCCTTATTGTTGAAAATAATAAGATTATATTGGAGTATGTTTGTCAGATTTCTTGAATTTTAGAATGATTATAATTATAATATCTTATAACAAAGGAAAACCCACTAGATTGTTGACAAACTATCACATATGGTATTTTCATAGGGATTGAACCCACAACCTGAAGGTGATGATTATTTATTACCTACCAAAGTCCTATATGTAGTACCAGTTCTAATTTCATTTTCGTTTTAGATAAAAAAAAATATGATATAAAAAGGTAATGTACATTATTATAACATAATATTTATCATATATGTTACCATGGAATTATAAATTTATTTTTTATTGGGTGATTAATGTTATTTTAGAATATGGTTACTATTTTAGATACTCAATATGATTAAGGTAAACAGAAAAATATTTGATTTAGTTTTAGGATTAATGTTTGAATTACCATAGATTATTTTATTTTGGATTTAAAGTGATTCGGGTTATTCATTAACATGGATAAAAAACCTTGATAATTTTTAAGGCAATCAATTTTTTTACATTAAAATAAGATAAAATTATATTATTTGAAGATAAATGATTATATTTATCTTTGATGACTACATTATCAAATACTTATTATTTTTATGTATATATCATAGTTTATAATATTTTCAAGAAGTATTAATGTCAATTATCTATTGAACGATCAATGTTGAACTTTGTGTATTAATGATATATTGGATTATTATTTTTGGATAATTATTTTTTCCATTACTAACTTTTTTATTTTCAAAAATCACTTAAAGATACCAGAAATAAATAGTTATATTTTTTTACGGAATTTTTTATCTATAGAAGATATGATTTTATCCAGACATCCATAATTTATATTAAATATTCTTTATTACTAAAAATGATTTTTTATGGTTTACAATTGTTAAGGGATAAAAATCTACATTTTGTGTGTGTATATTTCTTTATGTTCATACGATAAGTAGTCAAATAATTCATCAAATCTAGTTAAATGATACTAAAAAAACATTATCCTTTTAAATAATCATTCTTTTTAACATAAAAAAAATTATATTTTTATGATTATTAACTTTATAATGACTAGGTTTTCAATCACTCTCCATTAGAAAATAAGAGTTAGATTTCTCTTTAATTTATAGATTTCCCTATTTTTCTAATTTTCTCATATTCAAATCATAAATTTGTTTTGACCATCACATTTAAACATTCCACGTATTAAGGGAATTATTTAATAACCCAATTAATGATTTTTGATTTGCAGAAATGGATTTTCAGGTCTTAAAATTACATTTTCATAGCGAAATTTCTAGGGGAAAAGGCATTAATTTCTTTTGAAATGTTTATTTTTTTGGATTGGTATCATGAGGATTGGTTATACAAATTAATCTCTCTCAAATACATGATGTGTGATACATATCTATTTTGAGGAAGTACATATGTGATACATCACATGTAATAAATTAAGAAGTCAACCCACTGGGGAAAGATATTTCTTTTGAATAGAATTAAGTATAAATTATGTATCATTGAGATAATGTTCTATAAAAAAATTCCACTCACCAGGTTAATATATTTGGGAGAAACCACTTGTATGACCATGTTACCTAGGCACCCTAGGATATAATGAGGCAGAAGTACCCTCAATTGTTATTATTAAAATGATTAATTTTGATGTAAAAAACCATTTTATGGGGGTTGAGTGTAACAGACCTAGTTTTTATGAATTTTTTTATGAATAAAATAATTTTATTTGATATATTTAATTGAAAACTATACCAAGTAATGATTTTGATATATGCCGGACCATATTATATTTATTTACACACATATATATGTTTTTATGAATGAATATTTTACAACATTAATTATTTAAACAACCTAAATTATAACCAATTTGTTATAATTGTGGTTATGAACATGATTATAGTAATTATGAATATATGGTTATTACATGTATTTATAATTAATTATTTGGTGACCAAATAATTACAAAAATATAAAAACCTTTTTAAAATAAAGTAAACTGTCTTTATAGAAAACTATTTAATTGTGTACAAGTGTGTGTTATACGAAAAAAATAACTCTTGTTGGAATATATTATAGAAACCCATATTCAATCTTATTTTTAACATTTAACATATGTTTATTATTGAAATGATATAAAAAGAAATATAGTTTTATGCTTGAAAAATATAATTCTAAAATCTTATTTATCACCTTTTAATGTTGCACCTGTTCTAAAATTTAAAATCGCACTTACCTAAAATAATTTTTACAAAATATGTTTATATTTTAATTTTTTTAAATAATAATGATTTAAATTATAGAAAACTCAATCTAATTTGTTTTTTTTTTTGAATCGATTTCACATTATAATTAGATATAAAACATTTCAAAATTTTGGTTTTTCATTACATTAGAAACATGTTGCATCCTTTCGTCTATATAATTAATATTAATTTAGTTCCTGCAAATTTTGAAAATTGAATTATGAGTAACAGAATATATATTTTGAATCATAAGTCCCAAATTTAGTAAATAAATCTCTATAATTTGTGTACAACATGAATTTTAACATTGAATTTTTTTTTACCATGGTTAATAGTAAATCATAAAATTGAGCATGAAAATAATATTATTAATATTATTAAATTTACCTAAACCATGGAAAAATGATAATAAATTAATTTAATTTGAACATTAATGCATAATTTTTTTATGTTTATTATTTAGTTGACATGGTTCCAATGAAATGAATTATTTATATTCAAATAATCAAAAATAAAAACTATAACTTTTTTTCATAAATATCTCATATGTGTCGACATTGGGGAATATTAGGGTATGAAAAAATATCAATGATAATTTTAAGATTAATTTATTTATTTATATGATGATATTTTATTTTCATTTTTTATGTTAAATATTTATCATAAATTCTTGTGCCACACTAATGGAGTTCTTGGGGACAAGATGAAAAATAAATAATATAAGTATATATAAAATGATTGGAACCATTAAAATTACAAAATAGTTGACTAAATAATATTTTTATAATCATATATAGATTATAATAATAAATTATTTTAAACAATTTCTATTGTAGATAGAATAATATGATAATGACCTTTATAGTATTTTTTTAAGAAAAGTCAAACATGTCTCACATTTATTTTTAAAAATTATAATATTTGTTTTATGGGGTTAAATTGGATATATTATTGAATATATATATTATTTGAAAAAATAAAATATTTATATAGTTCATGTTAATTTATTTATAATTTTTAGAAATTCAATGACTATATAAAATAATTAAACTGCAACAATGCAGAATATATTCAACTAATGAAAAATTCAAATAAATAATTTTAAAAATTTTAAATGAAACATAATATAAATAAATGAAGTATTCCCCAAAATGTAATAATTTTGATAAGATAGATTTGGGTTTTATTAAATTATTTTGTTTATATTTATCTAATTGTTTTTATTGTATTAAATTCAATTTAGCGAATCGTTTCAAAATTAAAATAAAAAATATGATATTAAAATAATATCATCCAAAATTATTTTGAAATATAAAAATAAAAAAATAAAAATTGTTTGAAATATGTATTAAAATTTCACATATTGACTATATAAGGACAATTTACACCATATAAGTCGAAGAATTAAATTTTTTTAAAATTTAAATTTACAAAAGTTGTTAAATTTAAAATTTGTTTACTAAGGGTTAATCAATATTATAATTATTAAAAGAACACACAAACATTCATAACATCAAATTTTTAATGATATTAAAACCATATATTATATTATATTATAATGAATTTAATTTTTAGTTATCTATATAGAGATTGAATTTATTATATTTTAAACTTTTGAGAAATTCCAAAATCACCCCGCACCACAATAATAAAAGGGAAACTCCATCCTCCCTTAATTTATTCTTCATGATAATTCTAACTCAACCATAATAATACTAATGATATTCTAAACATCTGTAGACAGTTTTTGTATGTTTTTTTCTTATTTGAAGACCAATCGTAGAGCCAGTTAGTGGATATCTGAAGGTGTCCTTTTTAAAGAAGAGGTCATCACTCTAACCGATGCCTTTCATTTTATGCTCTACATTAACACATCTAAATATATATATTTTATCATAAAATAATAACCTTAGTATCCTGAATATTCTTAATTTTTATTAAGATATTTAAAAATATACCATACACCCACTTTCCCATCAAACAATAAGTGAAATCACCACTTGAGCGTAAATACTACTTAACATATCGACATAGCGATACAATTCATTATTCATCACCATAATTAATGGATTTGTATTATGGTGGATATAATGAATATATATATATATATATATACTATGTATGACATAATTATTATTCTTGAAAGTATTATTTATTATTTATATTTCTTTCTTTCCTTTATTTGAAAAATGAAAACAGTGTTCATGCGTACCTATAATCTATTGTCTTCATGAGCACTGTAATTAATATTATATTTATATTTTATATGAATTAATATTACTATTAATATATATATATTATTATATAAAATTTTAAAACCATGATTAAAATTCATGATATTATTGGAACAATGATCAATATATAATATCTAAGGCATGTGAACCAAAACAAGTCGATAAAACATATCTTTTGTCCCCCAGAACTGTGATTTTAATGATAATATATTATTAGATAAATGATAATAATATATAAATAACTCATAAATTTTATGATAAATGTATTTTTTTTGTATAATATTTATAATAAATTCATATTTATCATAAAACAGGGTTCAATGCTACAAATTTAATTTTAGACTATATGTAAGGAAATTCTTATCATAATTTAAATTAATTAGGTTAAACTAATATTTAATTAATAATATAATTATTTGATTAAGTATGAAATGAAATTTTATTTTCTAATTTTGTATTTATAATTGTTTTATCTTGATAAAAATTGAATTATAATAATATTTCTTTTAATTAATGCTCAAATAAATGAAAATATTGTTGTAAATGAATTTTTAGTCATATATTTATTAATGAGAGACTTGTTCCATATTAACCACTTGGTTCTTTTTTGAGATGTATATTCATAAAATTAATATAATATATGCAGAATATTCTTAAAATTATTTTTATTTAAATATCCATTTGATGGTCACTCATTTATGGGGGTATTCATGTCAAAAGTTATCAAATTGGTAAGGGAATTTTTTCCCAATTTCCCATCATTGAGACACATGATATGTTACACCCATATATTATTCTAGGAATATTATATAATGAAATTTGACATTTTCTATCATGAATATTCCTTTTTCGTGATATTTTATGATTTATTAAATTTTATTTCCCATTTTTTGTGAAATCTTGTGTTCCATCAAAACAATGTTTTCTAAAAAAATTTAAAAACATTTTTTAATTATTTTTTATTTATTTTTATGTAAAATTATAAAAAATTTGTTTAAAAGTGTTTTAATTTCTTAAATTATAATTTTTCAACGTTATTTTCAATGAAAATGGTATATTAAATTTTGTATGACTTTAAAAATGGTTTTTATTGAAAACAGAAATTATATTTTCTACAATAATTATTTCAAATGATCTTGAAAATCTATTTTACATCTATGATATCATTATTTAATGTTAATTATGATTTTATTGGTTTATAAATCATGGATTATATCACTCTTCTTTCTATGGTTATTTTATTTTTCTGATTAATGATTTTCTTATTATTATATATGTATATATGGTTTTAATTATATGAGGTTTCAGATCTATATATCCTTAAATGAATAGGGTAATGATGTATATCTCATGCGATAATTATGGGAAACAAGTTGAAGGTCATGATCCACTCTGTGATGAAGGTGAAAACTGAACAGTTACAAGGAATAGACTATGATCGAGGATGGTGGAGTGTCTCTCCTAGTATGTGAAACCCCAAATAAGTTCACTATTAAATATATATATTGAGCAATTAATTACATGGAACAATATTAAAGGTTTATGTATATACCAAAAATTTTATTTATTATTCTTAGGATATTATTTCATGGATAATAATATTAAATTCTTTATTATTCATTTCATATAAACTACCATTATTTATTCCCTAACTCATATACGTGATATTTGATATGCAAGGTATGATCATCAAATGTTATTATCATTTTCTAATACCTATATTTTCATGATTATTCTTAGGTGTCTCCCATGTTTAACCTTGCTGGGGAAACAAGTCAACCCTTTGTGTTATATTATTTTTTCCATGTTATGATGAAATATGTTAATTGAATATAATGTAGATGGATTTGACATGGATAATGAGGATAACCATATTATGAAATAACTAAATATTGGTATAGTGGGAGATAATGTTGAAATTTTTTAACTATTTTATATAATTATTAATTGATATTATTTTATTCATAATTCTATAAATTTCTAATCATAAATGGTCATTGCATATGTAAGTGATCTAATATATCGTTCTACATTGGGATGTTCTGTTGATAAAATGGAATTATATTTATCTCTATCATAGTCACATATGTTATTTTTATGTTTCTACATGTTGATTCGGATGTCTGGATTCTGGGATGATATAGGTTTTAAACCAATCCTAGATGAAAATCCCATATTTCAGACCCAACATTGATGACATTATATCTATTTTAATATCCATTCAAAATATATCACCACGCACACATGTTCGTGTAATTAAATATATAATAAATAGAATATTAAATATCATTCCAAAACCTGAACCATATAGTATTCCAAAATACACTTATCTTAGCATAATCTCCATATTCTGGGACTAATAATGTGGTGATAAAAATTATTCATGATCATCATATTGGAGAAAATTAATATTTTACCACTTATAAGCCCCCAAAATAAAAATTCAAATATATAATGAAAGTATAATGCTAACAACTATGTGAATTTATTAGAACACCATCTTATAAGACCATCATGACACATTTAAAAAACCCAAAATCCCCTTAATTACATTTTTACAATAATTATTATAAATAATATTCTTTGATGATATGAATTGAGTTAGAAAAATCATATTATACTGGACAATAATATTTCAAAATATTCATCTTTAAAACATAAAATTTTTCGTGAAACCCAAAATTGGGGACTCAGTCATTAAAGCCAATATTATTATTCTATAAAGTGTTATGTGAAATCATAATTTTGAATAAAAACAATTATTTTAATAGATATACTAAAATATTTGTGGAATTTTTTTGTCTCAAATTCATACAATAAAGATTAATAATATTATTAATGTAACTATACAACACTATTTTTAAATATTAGTGTATATTTATTGAAAAAAATATTCCTATTTAAGAAATGAAATCAATATAAAAGTTGAAAATTATAATCTAAAATAATTAAATTACAACATCTCTATAGTATTCTAATAACATTTATTAACATATCAATAATTTAGATGTATTTCTCCCATTGATGGAGTATAAATATTTCATATTCCTTATTCAATGTTAAATCATGTCTAATTATATATTGAATTAATATATTTTAGGTTTTTATAAACTCAATATAATTCTACCAATAAATATAATAATTTTCAAAGTATAGGCTATACTCAATTGTATTTTCAATCTGTAAAAAAATAAAAAATAATAATAATTAGAAAATTGTTTTTGAAAATAATTTCTAATACCAATTATGTGAACAACAAATATATATTTCGAATTTAACATCTCCTTTATAGAAACTCCCATTTAAATTATATATTTTTATTATAATTTAGGAATATAATTTTCTTCCTGGGGAAATCTAATTTACATAACTCCCCATTATCCTAAAATTAAAGGTAATCTTTTCAGTTCCCAAATTCTTATCGAATCTTTCCATCTCTCGTGTTGCAAAAAAACTCAATTTCATACAAATAAACTAATGAAAATGAAAATAATGAATAAAAAAAATCAATCAATATTATTTCTCTGTATAATACATCATTACAGTCCATCCATCACATGATCAAAATCATATTTTAATTATCGTTGTGTTATTTTGTTAATATATTCATTATCCAGTCATATATTATATATATACCGTTCACAATAGTGGGATAATGAGTGTGGTATCGCCTTTTAACATTACTAATTACAAAAATTTATTACATTAAATCATATACTATAATTTATTGAATTCCCATGGATAAATATTGGATATTAAAATAATGTGAACAAAAATATATTTTAATTTATAAATAGACATTGGGGGAGAAATCTAAAAATACCATGTCAAATAGTGTATAAAAATATAATCATCCTTAGATTATTTAATTAAAATCCATCTTATCCTAAAATTAATGATTTTAATGGAAATTATGATTCTTAAAAAATCATAAATCCAATAATATATTATACCAATATCATTCAATGAAGATATAGTGGTTGGATTAATCTAATAGAAAAAATGAAAACCATGTACCTATAAACATTCCCCCCCTAACTATTCGTATTTAAAAATAATTTATCTCTATAATGTAATCCAAATATTCATATTATTAAAATACTCTATATAACAAAATTCATGAACCAATTTACAGAAACATTTATTTAATTGAATATGGTAAGACTCGAGTATATATTTAATGGTCGTGTTCAAGTATGGAATGTATCAATGTAATGAATTGTAATATTTCCTAAAATCTATTAAGTGGTATGAAAATTTTCTGAAACGTGGAACTAACCTCTTGTAAATATCTATTTTGAGGATTCAAAGATGTATAATAAAAGGTAGATGTTTTCTAATTATTGTACAACCCCTATGTTATTTTGTCTTTTCCCTGTCCAAATGTTTTAAAATCCTCTTTAGAATGCCAAAATAATGAGAATATAATAAATAAAGATCCTAATACATTGAAACATAATTTAAAAAATTGAATAATTTAAATACAATATATAAAATAAAATATTCTATATACCTCAATAATCTAATAGAAATCAAACATCATATTTGTTTATATCTAACGGTTAATCCCTAATTCCACCATTAGATGTTTAAATTGAGTTAAAAAGGGTGATTTTAAAATATAATATAGAGTTCCTCTATTTATAAACTAATCTATCTAATTCACACACAAAACTAGATATATAAATATCTTATTAAATGAGTCAATAATTTAATTAACCTTTCAATAACAATAATTTTTCACTCTCTCCACCACATGAAAATATTCATTTTTCTTTTAAATGTTTTTCACTTTTACAATAATATCTAAAATGGTTCAGAACCGTAATTTCACAGTGGAATAATGAAAATACACTAATGTTTCAATATCTCTAATCATTTAAATATTATATCATTGACCATAAAAAACTCCGCATCATTTATTTCTACTTGAAAACTTCAAATTAATTTCAAAATTTTAATTATTAAAATACCATATATAATTAAACTTTCACAAATAGAATGTCAAAAAATTTAATATCTCAAAATTAAATAAAAAATTTTAATATAATATTTATATTAATAATATAAGAAATAATATACTTGATCAATTATATTTATAATAAAACAATCATAAAAACAATACGCCATTAATTTTTTTTAATAATAATTAAATTCCATCCTTTAATGGGAAATGTTTTATTATCTATAAATAATGAATTGATCATTATCATTTATTTATTTAATATATATCATGTATTCTTCATCATAATTTATACCATTAAAAAACTATTTACCTCTCAAAAAAGATTTTAAAATTATATAATTTGAGGTTAATGATGTTCCCTTCCATAAATGAGTTTTGAAATGGATCATTTGAAATTCCCTGGATATAAGAAAAAAAACAAATATATACTAAACTTCATAGTATATATGAAAGATAAAAAATGTAAAATATTTTTTTGGTTATATAAATCTTAGTTAGATGATGTTGTAATAATATAAGTTCAATTAGTCAATGTTTATTTTCTCATATTTGAATATGCTGGTAATCACAATTTGAGGTCATAAATATATACAATTAGACTTTTTTATATTAATAAAGTTATTAATAATAATTACAGGTAAATCAAAGGATTAAATTTTTATTAAATGGTATCAAGGTATAAAAAAAGTTTTTCGAAGGAATTAATTATATTTTTATTAGATTTGAGTTGATAAGAGATCATCAATTTAGGAATAAAATATTATGATATAAAATATTTAGATTAATGCATATAAATTTGTCAAAATAAACCAAAGTTAACTTTTATCTCATATAGAATAATTATTTTTTTATAATTATGATTTTATATAATTATTTATCATTCATTCTAAAAATCTATTTCTGAAAGGGAAATTTAAATGGAATGATTAAATTAAAGTGATTCAGCTATGGAAAATTTTCTATCATGTTATGTAATTTTTTATTAAAAATAACAAGTTACAAAGGGAAATGTAATTACATATGTGATTCATCAAAAAGAAAAATAATAATGTTGTAAAAGGGAAAACAAAAATTTAAATTTTAGGAGGAAATGATAAAATTTCATAAAGATGTAGAAACAAATATTTCTATCATCAGAAGATAAATTGAAAAATAATACTAACATCGATGTTGAGTAGGAATTATTTGGAAATGAAACAATATATTTATTTTGTAAAAAAATAATTAAATAAAAAATGATATACCTAAATATTATAATAAAACAATTTTGTAGGAGGAGTATTACGACACTAATATAGAATGTATTTTGAGGTTGGAGCTCAAATTTCAATGTAATAAGATTAAAATTATGGTGAAATATATAACTTTACTAAAGGAAAGTATTTATTTTATTGAATTTGGGAAGAGGAAAATGATGAATGAATATACATGTCTGAAAAAATTCATGGTATCAAATTTTTATTGGAAGGGTAAAATATGATAATGATAGTATAACAATATACCATTTAAAAAGTAATTATATGTCAAAAATCATGATGAAATGGTTTTAATAACATAATTAATCTTTAACAAACATATATTTCATTATATTTGAGTTCTCAGAAATATAATGAATGTAACAAATATTATAATAATAATGTGTTTGAAATAGTTAATCATAATGATCTATTGAGGTATCAAGTACCACATTAATTTTGGAAAAAATAAAATATAATTATAAAGTAAGTGACATATTTTCTATAAGGTAAAAGTAATATTGAGTTTATACCATAATGTGGTAAAAGATATTTAAATTGTAAAACAAAGTATAAATGATTTTTATAATTTTATTCTATGTAGATATTAAAAAATCCACTATAAACATAAAATTTCTAATATGAAAGATATTGTCACTCTATATTATTATTTGTAAAAAAATATCATAATATAGTTAAAAAATTATAAAGAGATTTTAAAAAAAAAATTTGATAGTTTTTAGGTATTTTAAAAATATATATATTTAATGATCAGTGATCTAGTTTCAGGGTGTTTGGTCAAAACAATTTGGGAAAACATGTATTAGGTTTTTCATTATAACTGGTTTGTATCATGGTTGTTCAAACAACAAATTTAAATGAAATGTTTTATTTAAAAGTAATAGAAAGTTGAGTGGAAAAAAATATATTAGTTTTTAAAATTTTTGGGATAATTTATTTGAAATTTCAAACATATGATGATTGTTATCTAATTATTCTATCTTTACCTTATCACACTATGAGTAAGAACAATTTATTTAAAATAAAAAATCATCGTGAATAAAAAATATGGATTGAGGTTGTTATTACACACATAATATATTAAATTAAGAAGTATCTTGATAATTAGTTGATGAATCATATGGTAGGTGACATGATAAATGTAAACAATTTAAAATACGATATAAAAATATTTTATATTCACTCAATATGGATCATTTTGATTTATTATTTTTAGAAAATTGAGATTGGAATGAAGAACCACAATTAAAATAATATATTCGTTGTTTATGTTTTGAATCATAAAATTATTAGTGTATTATTTTCTTGAAATATCATTACATAGGTAATATATATAATTTTTTTATCATATTGACAATGAGGAAATATTGATCAATTATAGTGAAACGAAAAAATAAATTAATTGAAACCACTTCCATGTGTTTGATGATCCAAATCCATGCCACCATGGTATAAAATATTTGAATTATATATACAACAGATGAATTGTGGATCTTGGATATATTAAAATAAAAAATTTGATTAAAAATAATATTACACAAAATATAACTCTTCTTAAATAGGAAAAAAATTCATTTTATATTTTTATATTGGAATAAAAGTGAATATATTTTATAGGAATGTTAAAATACATAAAAATTGGAACCTTAGACTTATTTATTTTTTATTTTCTAATAATTTGAATAAAATTTAAATATGAATTTAAATAATTAATTTTAATCTATTTTTATTTTATTAAAATATAATATTTTATATAATTACCTTAAATCCAATTCATTGGAAGGATTCAATATTTTCTGGAGGAATTCTAAGATATGAATATTGTAAATAATTTTGAAATAATAATTTGTTAATTATTTGACTAAAATTTTATTTTATTAAACATGAAGAAAAAAATGAAATTATAAAATAGATCCCTCAAGGATGTAGGATATGGGGTAAAAAAAGAAAGCCTCCTTGGATTAAAACCATGCAGTTTGAAGGAAGTGAATCAATGTTATTGTAAATTATAAGCTCATACTTTGTCCTTCCCATACGAGCGAGTGAGTTCGATGAAATATAGACTCACTCCAAATATGGTGATAATTATGCCCTAGATTATTCATTAATATACATCTTTGAATCAGATAAATCAAATCCGACGAAACCTCTTGAAAACCCGAGATGTACGTCACCTGCACTTTAAAATTAGACCCTATATCTACCACCAGAAAGACATGCCCCTAATAAATATCTATTCTAGATAGAAGGTAATGTACTTCAGCACCTAAGTAGGTTACTGTTATATAGAAAGCACTCAATCCCATGAGAACATAACCCCTTGTGTCATGAAGCATCCCACTGCCTCTCATGAACCCCTCCATAAAATAACTGTTTGCATTAAGCTTCAATCCTCGAAGGGGAGGCATACCACATATCCACCTACCCCACCTTTCATACCATTAGGGTTCTATATATAAAATTATTTATCTTATCTAAGGCATGACACCCCATTAAAATTAGACCCATCTCAAATACCATGGAATTTAACCTCATTTTCATGAACAAAAAGGTTCTCTAGAAACCATTTCGCACATTATTCTATGCCTACCATATGGTCCTAAAAATCGAAGACTTTATCATAGAACATGCCATAAAATTTATGACTCTTCCATTCGTATCGTCAATCTAGGACTCCAAGAAACCATGCTATGAAGGTTGATCACTATCAGTTTAGGGACGTGGGGTAAACTATGACTAGAGATACTACCCTCAATTTCATTGGATGAAGAGATGTAGAAACTTTTTGAGTGATGGGTTCTCACAATAGAAATAGTGTGATTATAGTGGGATCCCATTAAATTTAATGTCTTTTTTTATTGGAAGATCCTTGTTCACTATACGCTAAGTGAAAAAGTTCATCTGTTGTAGGAATCTTCAAACACAATAACGTGGTATCCCACTCTCTATGCGGTTTCTCTATATACAACAACATATAGTAGTCTTGACTGACATACATACCCAAATATGATCCCATGAAGCATCATTTATACGGGTCATCATTCTTGAAATCACCATCAAACATCATAAACTACACCGTAGTAAGGACTTTATGAATTAAGTCAGGTTGTGAACCTGCCTCTTAAAAGGGGATGTCCGTGAAGGGACAACCAGGGAATTCCAACATCTCTCCCAAAAAATTCATCTACCAGAAACTGATGAATCCTTTCCCAATGTACCACTGAGTCGAGCTAGTGAGGAATTCAATATGATAACACATGTAGCACACCAAGAATGTAACTTGAGAACTACGCACACCAGCCACCTCACATTGTTCTCTATAAAACTTCCAGAAGAATGAATCTCATAGGGATTCCCCCATACTAATATCACACGCCAGTCGACCTTGGATTATATGGATGGTTTCCAAATTTTTTTGAAGCAGCACTCCTCCCTTAGCAACCAACCATTCCATTTGATACCATGCGGCCCAGTGGATATGACCCACTTGATTTTATTTCCTCACAACTGAGGTGAATTTTTTTCATATCTACTCAATAGTCCCTTTTAGAGGCTTGAGTATTGAAAAAATATTCATCAAAATTGACCATAAACTGTTTTTAATAAACATCTCCATCCCCACAAAAAATTATGGGATAGTTTTTGCATGTTGAGAATCCTCCCAAACACCTTATTGATTATTTCCCCAAAATTATTTTTCTTAATGAGTCCATATGAAACTGTGGCACCTAGATATAACCCTAGAATATTTTTCAGTTCCCAAAAGAGAAGGCCTTGTATTCCCCAAAAAAAACTTTTAGAGCACCTAATGGATATGAAAACATGGATCTTCATTGTGGTTTCACCCTATTCACTCATGCACCCATATACAGAAAACATCTCCATGAGATTAATTAAAGAACTACACCTTCAGTTAGTAAAGACTAATATATACTCTGCAAAATGTCAATGTGATATTCTTTCAAACCCACACCTACAATGATATGGAGACAATGTAACATTCCCCACACCTCTGTTCTGGTTTCGAGATTAGGCATGTTTGGAAATGATGAAAAGACATGGAGAAAAAGGGTCTCCCTTATAAACCCCACAATCAAACATGAAAAATTTAAAGAACCACCCCATTAGAGATAAGGAATTCCAAGGTTACGAGAATCACCTAATGAAAATATCACAAATCCACTCTTTCAAACTACACATCCACATCAAACAGATGATGATAATCCACTCCATTTTGTAAAAGGTTTTATCCATATCTACAAAGAATATTAAATTATATCCCAATGACTAACTTTTTATTTCAGTCACCAGTTAACTAGATATTACTATGCCAATTGGATTCTCCTCCCCCTAAAAAACACACGTTTTTTCTCTCGAGGCTAGCCTACGAATAACCATGCTCAATCTTGTTGAGAAGAGAGATTCGAAAATCATGTAAGAAACAATGATGAGGAAAATAAGATAATAATTCATATCTATGAAGGGGACCTTAATCTTCAGGATGTGTAGGATCGAAGAAGTGAGTACACTCTTATTCATGGGACCACTAAAAAATATTCTTCAAAAACATCAACAAACTGAGACACAACCACTACCCATGATGAAACATAGAAATCTCCCAAGATGTCATCTATCTAGAGAGAACATTCATGAGGAATCATAAATAAAATCTTCATGATATCTTCCTCTTCATGTAACAAATAAAATAAAGAGTTGTCGTGGACATTCACCAGACGTGGCATACATCCTAAAAAATCATTCATTTCTACATTCCCTTGGGTATAATCATATCTGGTGGGAATCTCTCCATCCAAAAGATTCTTAAAATTCTACAACACCATCTAACCTGATACCTCCATGTCGGATATGAAGAAAACTTTCCCCATATGATGTTGATATTCGTCGAGCACTTCGCCTTCAAGAATGCATGGAAGAGGGCTCTGTTTCAATCTCTTTCACTCATCCACCTTACACAAGACCTTGGAAGGTAATCCCTTTCCTTATCTATGAGTTTCTCTGTAAGGAACACACATTTTTCACATAGTATTATAAAATAATTCTCATCCCAAATATCCTAAATCCACTCCTCTACTCTAATAATATCACTCTTAATACTATCCACTCGATAATCGTCAAGAAGTATCGTCTCTTGACAACTATGGATATCATCCTTGAGGAATTTCTAGTGAATGGCCATCCCACACAAATCCTTACCATCTCCCTTTGGCCCCACAAGTCATATATAATGGACATAAAGTAATAATCCTAATGTCATATATTTAGATAATGGAATTAATAATATAACGGGACCTCTTACATGAGATCCAAAAGTAGGGTATAATTATCTAAAATCGAGTAGGGAATATGAGTGACTGCTATTTTAGAGAAGGAATATAGGCCATGAGTGTTCACTAGGAGTCTACCCAGACAACTCCATATGGGACTGGAACCCTTTCAATTAATTCCCCATGAGTACTTATGGATTATTTACCCTAGGTCAAGCAGTCTTACAGTAGTTATGATGTCCCAGAAATCCTACATGCCAATATTGAAAATGGACAAACCATCTATCTTTTCTATAATATTTGAGGTCGAGTTGATATCTCCCCCCACAATCCATGGGTGAGTGCCACTTTTAAGAGATTCCAGATAGATCCAGAGACTCAAATTATCTTATTCATCAGTTCTCCAATAAAAAAAGGATAATAAAAACACCATAACATTGTATGAGACCCTGGTATTCATGCACTACGATGTCAGATTCACTAATTAGACCAAGAAATACTTCTTCCAGAAAACCAATATATGTTTTTTGTCTTTATTACCATGAAAGAATAATCAAGAAACACATTTTCCTAGCAATAGAGGGAATCGTTCAATGTTCCTATTTATGCTCAATTGTAATTACATGATAGGTATGAGTTTTGTGATATTTAGAGGCCAAAATGGCTCACATTTCATATAACCCTAGGCCTTGTGCATTCAAAATAAGTATGAAAAATAATTTTCACAATCCTCCCCAGCAATTTTTGCTAAACCATCGGGAATAATGAGATATATAACCACACCTATTTCTTTAGATCATGAAAGGGTAAACAGTCTTGATGAACCGTCAAATGAGGCATATTATGTTGGCGTAGGAACCTACATCTCAGTAAGCCGATCTGAATCATCCGAAATAACCAACATATTGTCCAGGAGGATCCTTACGGGGATTTCTACTAGGTCTCCATTAATGAGATAAAACAACAGTAATTAGTGAATGGATTCCCAAGAGTCCTTGATCTCATTCACTAGACCCTCATGATTCATTCCCTTCTATATATGACCTTTGATGTCTGACACTAGGTTTCTCACCAAGGATCGTTGAAGAAGCATTAGGGAAAGATGAGATGAGATGCAGAGCAACAATGGAGATGACAATAAGGCCCAGGGAAGTAACAAAATTATGTTGTAAAAAAGGGCACAAGGACCCCCAAGAGATCATTAAATCTATTAGAGGGGATACAATATCCTCCATGTCCTGGGTATCAACAAAAATGTAATGTAATAGAACAATCATGTTTATATGGTATGTTGTTTCACACGAAAAACGGACATTTGAAACCACGGTTCCAGGAATGGAAGGATACATATCAGACTTGTGGGGACCACTGAATGAATTTGAATTTGAAACCATGTATGCAATAGTAATATACATCCTCCCCAACACCAATCATGGTGGCTTTTCAACTAAGCACAACGCATCCCTGAACAATCCACCCTGAGTACCTTTACCAGAAGAACGTTCCTCCAATCACTTCCTTTTATAGATGGCCACCAAATTTCGATGAATCCTATAAAAACATATTACGTCAAAGGATATTTGTTGAATATATGTTTCAACCATCTAAAGTCATTGTCATCACTCAACAAAACATATGAGGGATAATCCACTTATAGGTCCATAACTAGGTAGATGTGAGGATTGGATGATGATTGTAGAGCATTGGTGTCATCATCAGGGAATAAAAAAGGTTCCAAAAGAATCATGTATCACCTTAAAGATCATTAGTTTAGGAAAATTTAAAGCGAGGAATGTGAAACATAATCATACAACCTACGATGGAAATTACCTACCCAAATCTCTATCCCAAGACCAAAATGATAAGGAATAGTACCCTCAACTTCACCATGTGTCTTCACATTCCCATGGATTTTCCAAAACCCCCCTTAGAAAATGAATGAATACAAAAGGCCACTAGTGATAGTTTATTGACCGTTGTGGATAACTATAGATTACATGAATCAACGTAGATCTTTAATACAGTGAGAAATTTTTTTTTTCAACCAATGTGGGCCACTAGAGATATGTGTTCAATGTAGGTAGCATCATGAAATTCCTTTCTCGATTGATCTACCACTGGAAACCCATCCACCATCCCAGAATTCCAAGGTTCAACTGTGATTAGTAGAATCTTGACTGAGCTCACTAGGGCCGATGGGGCAACCACTCCTACTACCAGAAAAGATCATCTAGAGACAATGTCTTTGACCGTTTATTAAAATAAAGTAAAAGTACAGCAAGAAAGCATTAAAAAATAGAGCATACAACTACATTTCCTAGAAAATCCATACCCATCACCATACTCGTCGCCATATCTAGGATCTATTGCCTCATCTTTGGTAGCAGACTCCCATTATGAACATTCATACAAATTTAGAGTATTCACGTACATTCGTCTGAGACTTATTTTCTCCAAATACAAAAACTACTTAAAAGAATTCATCCATTTACCATTACTGGTAGAAGATCTGGTAGACATCGAATTTGGCATAGAAGAGTAATGTTTCCACTTCCTTATTCTTGGTGGGGCAGTCATAGCACCCTCATTCCCTACCACAACATTCATTTCGTAATGAAAAACGTCACTAAAAGAGGTTTGGGAACGACCATCATTCTCCTTCTCACATTCACATATGTCCCCCCATTTCCCAGGGAAAATCACATTCTGGTAGCTTCTATTCAGACCCCGATCCTTCTCCACGTGACTGTTAATGTTAATTAGTGCTAAACACTATGGTTTCACCACAATATCATGATCATCAAGAGCCCCGGTCTGCAAAAAACCTTCTCCAAATATAACATCCTGAGAATTTAACCCCACATGCATGTTATTCCCTTCAATCCTTATAAAATCCTCACCAGCGTGAGGGAGTCCCCCATGATCCAATTCCTTAGAACAATGGCAAGATCCCTGCCCTGCACCTGTTCATTAATACTACCTTTCTGATCAAAAATCAGTCCCAGACCCATCACCCCAATATCATGCAGCTCAACAACATCAATAGACATCCAGCCATGAGACAAATCAAGAGAAATTTGGCCCTGACCCACTTCTATATCTTCATTCACCAGACCAGAAAACAATTACTGACTTCAATACACTCCAACTGCTACATGTAATGTGTCTTCATCCCACGTGAGGCCCTCAACCAACCACAAGCTTCATCTGCAGATTCCCCTACCTGTATTTTCAAAACAGATCCGTCCACTGCCTCCTTAAGCCCCACTGGTTCCAGTTCATGGCCACTGGTCATCCCATCGGATTTGACTACCTTCTTCACAGCAGTCTTCAAAACTCCTGCATGAGTCACCCCATGATTACACCATAGTATTCCAAACACCTCATCAACCCTCAGATTCAGAGACTCATTCACTTCCCCGATTCGATTGCCTTTCATTGTACTGGAACTCACAGGACAAGGTTCTGTCTGAATTCCATTACCCAGGTCCTGCTTCCCATGGTGAGGTTTTAATGCCACCACCTTAGGATCCAATACTACCTGTGGATCCACCCTCTTACCTCTAAAATACTCCCTTAAATTCCCACCTTTAAGACACCGAGATAAGTAGACAAACCATGAATCAAAAACAACAGGTTGTTTACATCTAAATTCCTCACTCATAGAAATGAAGATCGACCTAACTGGTGGATTCAATAGGTCATATTCAACATAAATTCTTGGTAAAATCTGGTAGAAAATAGCCCTAGTTCTACTTTTTGAGAATAAATAATGACCAACTAGATTTTCCAGCATGATGATGATGGAAGGATTCTAAAATGGAAGCAGTAATTCTAGAAATCTTGCCCATATTATCATGGTGGAGGAGTTACAATTCATATAATATTCATGAGAAAATCAGAAGTGCAGGAAGCGACAGCCACCATAGATATGTGGGGCAGAGGACCATGCCAAGATCAAATATTCCTCCAACTCCAAGTGAACCATTATGTTTTTCAAATCATGAAGGCCCATAGTGGCGCACTCCTGTAGATTCCCCAAACTAAAGATAAATCTATCAATGAAATCCAAAGGTGGAAGTCATTTCATGAAGTGAGCTATCAACGTTAGACTCAGTAGGGACGAAGCATCGTTGAACTCTCGACCTGTGACCGAGAGCAACATAATCCCATAATGTACCTCACGAACTATGGGGGAGAGGAAAATTTCGTGGAATGAAGGTAAGAGGTCAGTTTTTTAGAAGGGGAGAAATCGTCGAACTCTAGAGGACTGTAGATATCCCACGACCACCACGGGGGGAGGGATCTGCTCGAAGGCCATCTCTGCATACAGAGGCATTCTCCATTCCCAAACCCTAGCTCCCCTAATGCTCATCATCTACCCATTACTTTTAATATAATGATAACGAAACCACCCCTACTCCTAGAACTAATTGAAATGGAGGTGTACCACATAGAATATCATTGAATTAAAAAACATATGCATCCCCCTAGAGCCCATATTGGCTCATGCTGAGAATTCCCCTCCACCTAAATGAGTTGATACAGAATATCTGGTTGGTTAGCACAACCCTTCACTCAAGGATAGGTGTGACCAAGAGAGGGGGATGGCATAGGGTAATCTAATTTCAAATGTTTGTATAAATATTCTATGGAAAAAACAATAATTGGTTTAATGAATCTATTAATAAATAAATAATAAAAATCAAATTCTACTAGAAATATAAATATAAAACATATATGAAACTGAGAAAAATGATATCATGGGGGATTCTAATGAACTTTGTTAATTAAGAATTAAATAATATGATATTTTTCAGGAGAGATATTAATATTAAAACATTAATGAAAAATAGTTCTAAGTCATTATAAACTATTATCATATTATTAATTAGATATGATTCAAATTGAAGATAAATTCGAATCATTTCAATGTATTACCTATCCATTGTGTGATTATAGTAAATAGTAATAATTAATAAAAATTTTATGAGTCCTTTAAAGAGTGAATAAATGTTTGATAACTTCCAAAAGGGATAAGATATAACTAGATATTAAAAATCATGTAAATATACACTATACTTGTCTTATTAAATCTAAATAATATAGAAATTAATTAATATGATTAATTTATGTTAATATAAATATTTATGTGCCACTATATAAAATATAAACAATGATGGACACTTGCTATAAGACCGAAAACAAATAGAGCTCTTAATTACAAGAAATATTGTGATGATTGAATTTTAAAACATTAAAATAAACCATTATGTTTATATTTCATGATAACTGGAATGATTAATATATTATAATGCCAATACTTCCCCACAATGATCATTATTTCATAAATATAATATCGTAAATTAAAAACATGTTTCATTTAATGATTCTTTCATCATTCAATACTATTTTCTTTTACATGAACACTAACATTTATATTATTTGTAAAAATATGTAAATCATATAAAATTATTTGAAAACATAGTAATAGAAAATAAATTTCTATAAGACAAATAGAAATAAGAAAACATGGGATTCTATTGAAAAACCTGAAACCCATGATTTTTTTTATTTTTATTAAATAAATATATTCCTGATTACAAAATATGATATGTTTTCAATATAATAATTAATAAAATATAATGAATATAAAAACCATGATGGTATATTTAGGAATCAATTTATAATTCCTAATTAAAATGTAAATTTTAAATCAATCATTCAATATGAATAAAAATATTTATATAATACATTTTATCCCTAATAACTAAATCATTACCCAATTAATTAGTATGTAATATCTAATGATCACCTATAATCATTTAGAATTATCAATTATCATAACATAAAAAAACATTTGGAAACTTGATTTTTAAAAATAAAACATTAAAAACTTACATCTCAATTGAATAGTGAAAAAAATTTCAGTTTCCAAATAAAAATTAGATGAAATAGACTTTATTTTTTATATCTATTTTTCATTTTAAAATAGATAATAATTGGATGTATTTCCATATTTAAATTATCAATTAAAAATATGATTTAATTTTAATAATATATAATATACAATAAATCCAAGAAAGGTGATAAGATTGTAAATATTAATTTTTTTTTCAATCATTTATAAGGTAAGTTAAAAATGAAAAATATAGAACAATTTAACTTGATTAATTTTTAGAAATTTATTAAATAAATGATACATATATTAAAAATTACATTTAATAACAAAATTTATTATATAGCTAACAATTAATTAATTACTATGATTACAGAGGAGAAATAGTTGAAGGAAATACTATTAATCATTCAAAATCTAGTCAACCATAAACAAAATACATCATGTGTTGACCCACATCATATGAATTATAAAATACATAATAATAAAATTATGTTATTGATTTTTTTTAAAAAACTATAATAATTTCAAATTTATTTACTATCATGTTTTATTTTTTTAACTATTTTATCATATTTCATAGTTCATGTTTCTTGGTTATTTGACTCATAATATCAAAAAAATATTAGTTATCCATGTAATGGTATAAATTACTTATATAGTAGTTCTATATATTCTATATTTTTTAGGTTATATGTTTCATATCCTTCTATAATAAAATAATTTCATGATTTAATGAGATAGTTTCTTGTTTTGAATCTTCCTTGATAAGATTGTTTGTGATTGTTTAATATAAAAATGATTGTGAAATTATATTTACATTTTTATGATAAATAATTCACCATTATATATTTATGAGAAAATAATGGATTTATAATTATGAAATATTTTTAATAGTATATTTTTCTTATTCATTCATGATATAAATAACATTACATCATTCATGGTGTTTGTAAAATAATTACAAACTATAAATCATTGAGACATAAAAATGAGTAAGAATTTATTATTCAATAACTATTATCTTAATTTTATAGAATTATAATAATTAAAAAAATATTATTGAAGTGATAAATTATATTTAATAAAAATTTAAATGAATATGATAATTGAATGTGTATGATAAGAACTTATTGATTAAAATGAGTTATGTTGTGCCTATTTTATGTGGATAGAAATTGAGATAAAAAATTAGAAATAATATTTCTTATGGAATGAAAATTTTATCATTAAAAAATATAATTATATTATAAATTTAATATGAATTTAAAATATAAAATTTTGTAACCGTTTATGTGTAGTGGTGATGAAAAATTAATCATTGTGTTCATGCATGTGGTGGTTCGTAGGTAATAATGGTGGAATTTTTATTTTATAGTTGATGTAGTGAAGTTAGATAATGGTTGTTAAATAAACAAAATATTATTTTAGTATAATAATTTTACATATTTTATTATAATAATTTAGTTTCAATTAATTTTATGTTGGTGTTTGAAGAACAAAACATAATGTATTATGTTATAATAACAATTTCATCCTTGAATATACTCATTTAATCCCCTCTTTATGAATTTTTATATTTTTAATTTTAGGAAAAATACTTCCTATTTTCCTAATGATATACATAGAGGAAATTTTATTGTATTTTTTCATTAAGGTCCTCATGGTTTATAGATTAGTGAGGTGGTGAAAGGTGATTTTATAAGTGTGGTTATTTTCAAACTGGTAAATACTGAATTTAATAATTTATAATAAATTTCATTCTCTAGTATTGTTGTAATAAATTAGATATTGTTAAAATATACCCTATATATGGTTGTTAATCCAAAAAAACACAATAAAATTTAAATAATTATTTTTTATATCTGGCTATTATACTTGATATTTCATATTGTAGAACATTTACCAATTGAGGAGTTATAAAATAATATGTTTTTTCATAATAAACAAAAAAGGATATTTACAAGAATAATAATAACTTGAACAAAATATTTAAATTTAATATTAATTTATTTTTATATTATAACAATAAATAAACGATCTTCCCATTTAATTTATTATTAATTTATAGAAAGGTAAAGATGTACATTTTCGAATATTTTTTCATCAATGATTGTTTTACCAATGTCATCAAATCATCATTATGCCATTGGATTCATGTGTATAATTAATATATAGTTTATCCAAAAGTTATCCAAAATCTCAAAAACCTCAGCTCAGGATCACTGGGTACCGTCACTGTCGATCATTTCCCCCTTTTATCCATCCATCATTTTTTGAAAAAAAATATTTTCCCGAATGAATTATTATTTAGAATATTTTAAAACCATGAGAGAAGTTAAAAATAAACAATATTGTTATTGATTGTGCTATTTATAATATTATCTCTTAGTTCTTTATATAATTCTTTTATATGTTTTTATCATGACAATCGAAAAAACCTAGAATGTGATATAAGAAGGTATTAATTATGTTATTTTATGATTGTTAATTACAAATATCCCTATAAACAATTAATTATTGCATTGTGAACCACATGTTATTTATAACACTAATATAAACAAAAATAATATTCAACTTCCATGAATAATACATATGGATAATTAAATATCAATTGTTATATAATAAAATTAATATCTATGTTAATGATATTTAATATATAGTTTACTACTATACCGTAAAATTAAGTTATCTATCGTCCTTATTTTTTAAAAAAATTGAATAATGGATTATTTTATATAAATAAATTTTACTACATTATCCACTATTAAATAAATTAAATAATATATTGAAAAATAATTGTCAGTCAATGTGTTTATTATTCAATTAAAATATTTTTTATTTTGAATATCCAAATGTTTAATATTTGCGATAAACTAACAATGAATAATTAATAATCATTAAAGATGAAATAATATTTATTTAAAATTTGTATATTCACATACTATTTTGCTAATATTATGTATAATCATAGTGTTAATCCCTCTATAATACATTTTAATTATAATTTTTCAAAGAATTACTAAAGTAAATGGTTATATTATAGCATCACACTAGGGAACCCATTAGGAATGATGTAAATTTACCAATGATATATAAACTCTTATGAAATCATTTTGTATAATATAAGTCTTTTATCATGATATTTATAATCAAGTGGGTTGATTGATGTTATCATAAACCTATGATATAGATTTATGTTTCTTTGAATTCCCATAACTGAAAATTTTGATAAAACACTATGGATATG
This sequence comes from Viscum album, assembly GCA_963277665.1. Lineage (NCBI taxonomy): Eukaryota > Viridiplantae > Streptophyta > Magnoliopsida > Santalales > Viscaceae > Viscum > Viscum album. Next base: position 1,948,458,788 of record OY728163.1, read on the forward strand.
AACATAATCTGGAATTTTTTTTATCAAAATGACTAAAATATCAACTTTTAAAAACATGTAAAGGGATAAATACTTTCACATAATACTCATTAATTCAAAATTAGTGGTGAAAAACAAAATATACATAAATTCACAAAAAATCTGGGTCGTATTTTATAATATTATAAATCATAACACATGACTCATTATATTCCTTATTAGTAATCATAATGTCAATGGATGATTACACACATTATTTGATAGTAAGAAAAAATGATATATATAAATTTAGATTTTATACAGGTGTGTGTGGTTCTCATAATGTATGTTCTTGAGATTAGTAATTCAAAAATCCATGAGATGGATATCAAATTACATTGGATCACCTACTCTAAATATCATGTATATGGAAGTTCAACTATTTAATAATTTTTTACAATATTTCAAAACAAAATATTACATTAATAATATCAAATAATATTTTTGGTTTTGTGCCACAGAATCTAGGAGAGTATTAAAATAATTACATAAAGAATTCATGAACCTAAAAACATTTAATCATTTTGAAAACAAATATTTTATTCAATCACCGGAAAACACACTAAATATAGATTACTATGGAAAAACATCAATATAATGGGGTGAGAACAAAGGCTCTTATTAGATAAACATAGGCAATGGAACATGAACAATCATCCTAGAGAAAACATGTGGAATAAAATGTTAGAATAATCATAATTATTTGATTTAACCCCAAAAAATGCAACTACTACATACAATGAATATTTCATAAGAAAACAAGCATGGTTTAATGTGATGTAATCATATAATATAATTACATTTTTTTCACCAAGGTATCCTAAAAAGTTTATATATAAAGATTATCTCATTGAATAATGAATTCATGTGCTATCAGATCAACCAATTCATATGTATTAGTCCATGTGAGTCCAATTGATCATAACTAATCTTTTCATTAACAACATAATTATAATAAAAAATGTGTTGCATATGAAATCATTGCGTATATAATTTCATAAAACATCAATATTATATCATTTTATGCCATAAAAAGGCAATGAATGTTTGTTAAATTTAAATACCATACCAATAATTCATGATAACATATAGGTGAATATGAATCGATAAATAATGGGATATATGATTCATAATATATGAATATTTAAGGTTAATGAGGGAAAATCAAGAAAATGAATATGAATCATGAATGTTATATATTTTGGATTAAAGAATGTGAATAATTAAGTGATATATGTTTCAACAATTGATAAATAAATATTTTTCTATTAATGGGATAAAATGAAGTATATTAAATGATTTTTATTTAACATTAATAAGGCCTGTGAAAAATGTTGTACTATATTGGATAAGAATAAGGGTATAATTCCTTGACAATTGGATATATGTTACCTACAAATTGGGATGAAAACATTGGAACTTGGAGACACCTCACATGAATTTAGAATGTTAAAAGAGTATAGTTTCATGTTTATGGGATTTTTAGTGGAGTAGAATAGAGGCATGGGTGGGAATTTATTGTAAAAGATGGGGAATAATTTATTAATTTCATAATATAGTAATTTTATTCATGGTTGTGGAAAATGAAAAATCATTTTATTTCCCATCGTTATTTTTCATAATTTTATAAATGTCAGTCTTGTTTTATAATATCTTAATCTATTATAACTGAAATAAATTTTTGAATATTTATCTTGACATGGAAAGGTAAATGTCCAAAAAATTTAATTTTTTAAATCAATGTATCTATTTAAGACTTTTTAATATAATTTAATGATTTAGAAATTGACATAAATCAATAAATACATAAAAATATAAAATATTAAAAAGATAAAAAAGTTCCTTGATTTTATATAAATAATTAATTCATCATTAAATATATATTATTTCGTTAAACAAATCGATAATAAGAATTATATTTTTAAGTATTCATTGGAAAATAGATTTTTTGAACATTCTCAAAATGTCATGATAATGTAATTTTTACATCCCTGTTTAATATATACTTATTATTTTATCAAATTAATTTTCTAAATATGGTAATTTTAACTTTATTATAATAAAAATTTATTAATTGAGAAAAAATATTTTTTATAAAATTATCAAATATTATACACGTATAAAAAACATATTGGACATTGGAAAATTTTATTATCATATTTATTTACATAAATAGTGTTCTAAAATTTGAATTCATGAAAATAAAATTCATATATAATTAATTATTTTATAATAAATTATATTTATTTTATGAATATACATTAATATTTTATTTTTATAATAAAAGATATTTTCAAATTCATATTCATTTAATGTGTATTTTATCATAATAATAATAAATATGGGATTATTGAAATATTATATTCATTTCTAGAAATACATTAGAACTTTATGACCCAATGGTCAAGATACAATACACTTAACTACAATGGCATATACACTAAGGGTAATATTTGTGATTGTGGTAAGTTCATTGGGTTACTCAGCTAAAAATAATAAAGTATTAATCAAAACTAATTCAAATATCAATAAAACATCATTTTAATCAAGCCTCACTTATAAATGTTGTACTCATTATATTCTAAGGGCGAACTCCGATGATTCTACCTCCCACCTTTGTTTTATAAAACAGACTTCCTAAGGCATGAAATTAATTATTGGGGATATTGATTCTCCATTATATATGAATTATCAATTCTTATTACCCTTTATAAACCTTAATTCAAATCGTAATATTTTTAACTATAGTAGTATTTAATAATGAACAAGAAACGCAAATGTAATGGTCATGTCAAAATGGTAACATTGTTTATTACATCCTTTGAATTTACACTAAAACATCACCATTAAATACTTCATTATGAAAGGAATTTATTATTCCTTCGATATGTTATCTTATATTCATATGTTTTATTTTTATTCCATAATTTTTAAAGGAAGGTTAAATATTGGTCACAGAGTTCAACCAAATTCTGTACACCATTTTAGAGACACTATTTTTTTATATGCATATGATCTGATTATCTATAGTAAGAAATATTGTTTCTTTACACGTAGTATTACTTTTTAAATAATATTTATATGTAATTCTATATTGAAATATAATAAAATAGTTATTATGAAAAAAAATTATATTTTAAATCCTATAGTGGTTTTAGGTCATTACATGATATCATTTGTTCTCCATTTAATGATATCATTTGTCCATAAATCTAATATTAAAGATTACTATTATAAAACATCTAGGTACTCATCATTGAGGGTATTTTTATTATATTTCAGTACAATATGGTCACATAATATATTTTCATAAAGTATGAAGTATATAATAACAATCATGATGTTAAAATACTATAATATTACTCAATAAACATAAAAACATAAAATCATAAACTACATAAAAGTTTTTTATATGGTAAAATATTCAAAAATATCCTATTTCAAATATATCCATCATATTATGGAAAACATTATACACAAATGGTTTTCCACCAATTGTAATGGTCCCAAAATCTTTGGTTTAGGCTATACTGATGGTTTGGGTGGTCATTTTCATATCTAACATCAGTATAGAGTAACACTAATGGTTTTCAAATAGTACCTATATGTAAAATTAAATATCTTTAGCACTGTTTTTCAAACCTATTGGTATTATTAATTATTAAAAAACAATCAACTAGTTCGGATCTATGCACCTCATATTTTTATATCAAAAAAGTAACCACCATGTTATTTTTTTCAAAACATAATATGATATATATATATGTATGTATATATATTTATATGTAAATTAATTTTTGGATTAATTCAATGTTATTTGAAAAAATAATTCATTAAATGTAAAAAATCGTATACCAATGGTTTTCCAAAACAATATTATTGTATTTTTAATTTATTTGACTTATTCAAATAGTTTTTCCAAAACCTTTGATATAGGGTCTTGAAATGGTGGCTATACCATCAGTTTTTTCCAAAATGATGTTATAGAAATCAACTATAATAAATATTTTTCCATGAACCATGGAATATGATCTTAAAATGGAGACTATACTAGTTGTTTTAGCTAAATTGTTAGTATAACAATCACCTATACGAATAGTTTTTGGAAAAATCATCAATATAGGGTCATATTATGGTACCTATAACAACAATTTGGGCAAAATTGTTTGTAGGAGGCCATTTTTATAAATATACCAGTAGTTTTTCGATAACTATTAGTATATTAAACCTATACCAATTATTTTACAAACAGTTGGAATATGTCTAGATTATAGTTTTGAAAAGCTAAAAAACAACAGTCCTCCATCCCTCACAGGATATTCTGGAATCCTCTATGACAAGACATTAGTCAAGGGGTAATCCATGTTGCCTTATATGGTATCTTATATTACCACAATTTAATCCCTCAAAAAGATACCACTCTAGGTGATATTTATGATGTATATTCATTTCCCATTTAATTTACCATGGATCCATTATTAGGGACACAACTATATTATTATATTAAAACATTGTTATAAAATTGTCTCTATTGGGAACACCATAAATATCTTGGAATAATTTTTTTCAACACTAATTACCTAGAAACATTATATGATTTTATATACTCAAATTCCACATTAGACCATCGATAATTGACTTATTTGTACTACTATAGCTCACAACTCCTCCGTTTAGAAAGAAGAGTTTTCATAAATGTGACTTTAGATCAAAAAAATATATATATAGGATTTATTCTATATATCCCTTGTTGAATTTGACCTTGTATACTCAATGTAATAAGATGATACAATTACTTTTCCACATATAATTATGGATAAACATAACAAAAAACAATGGGATTTCACTTAGACCAGCTTTACATCTACCAAAAATTCAAATAGAAGTGGTAAAATGAAGCCTATTATTTAACATGAAATATTTGATTGATTCTATAAAATAGTCTTATAGAATTTTACACATTATATTCCTTTATTATTATTCCCAATGAATCAATGTTCTTGAAATAAGCATACCATTAGAAAAATGATCCATTCCCCTTTTGGATTGTTCGATATTAACTATTTTTTATAGAAAGTAATTGTATATACTTATAATTTTCCAACAAAACCCCTAGGTCTAGCGATGGTTATAATTTTACAATGTATATATAATGATTCACATAACTCCATCCTAGAGATGTACTTATTCAAAAAGTCATTATCTTACTATAATACTGGAATACCAATTCGAACATGTAACATGTCCTTTAACACGTTCTAGTAGGATAAAAACAACACACTCAAAAAATATATTATAAAAAAACATTTTACATTCAATCGTAATCAAGAAAATTTCTCATATGGATTCATCTTACCAAATTTCCCATGAATATGATCCATTTTTTCAATCAATAAATTGATATATGAATCAAAAATACATGTTTGTAATTTATAATAGTCACCGACACTTACAATTTTTTATATAGATATCTTCTCGAATGTTTCATTAATGGGAATTAATTTTTAAATTTATTTTAAAAATATTATGGGATTGAAAAAATGCTATATCATGTTTTATTTACATGGATTTAAACATAGATACATTAATTAATGTTTCATTATTGATATCCCAATTGGGAATAAATACCTCAAGTTAACATTGTACTATTTTTGGGTTGGTGGTGTCGGTTGAAAAGGATGAATGATATAGTCAATATTGAAGTTATATAGTAATTATAAAAAAACAATATTAACAAAAATATAGTATTGAGGAATCCTAATTGATATACATGTATTAATATAAGGATATCACTTGAATAAATAGAAGTAATATGACCATTGATGTATGGAATTTATAAAAGGTGGATAAGAAGATTCATGTATAAGGATGTAATGTTTCATATTGTTTTCATCAATTATAGGCTCTAAAATTTAGTTGAATAAAAATGTGGTTTATGAATCCAAGAATGGGTTTTCATGAAAATTAGAAAAATCTTGTGAACTAGTTATAGTATTTATTTCAATTTGAATAAAAGTAAATATTTGAGGTAGCCCCATTAAAATATTACAATATAATGTGTTTCATGATAGATCTATGATCATGTGAAAGTGAAAGTTATGTGATGTAATAAGATCTATAAAAACCCATGAAATATGGATGGATTTTTTCATGGCAGTCATTTGTGAACAAAATATGATGTACAATCATTGATTTTTATAGAACCATTAATTTTCAATGAATGGTTGGTGAAGAACATTATGTTAGAGTAAGGGTCACTGTGACCCATATATTGGTCACTCTTATGATCATTTAAATGTGTTACAACATTAATGAATATTAGGGATCTAATGTTGTGTGAGGGTTTTGTGATGGTTCTTCTTGTATAAATCATCTATGAGAACATTATTTTCATGATGAAAGTAAACATGTGTCTATATGACCATATGAGTTCCACCAAAATTTGAAATGATTCATGGAATATTGGATTTTTTATAAAAAATATAAAATTTGTGATAAATATCGAGTTTTGGAACAAATTCAAAAAATTCATAAATGTTATGATGTTTCATTATCATTATGATTTTTTTTTGTTAAAAGGAATGATACACATACCAGATAGAATTTCAAAAAAACTCATCATTAAATTTATGTTCACCATTAGGATGAGAAATAAGTTTCATGACACACCAAATACAATCTAAATAAAAGAGATTTAATAAATTAATGGAAAATATTTTGGAGTAGTATAAACACAGCAATTGACAATGTTGTGAGTTTTTATAGTGTTATTGGTAATGAAAAAAAAGGGAAAATGAGTCTAGATCATACATTATAATATTATTAAAGTATATATTATTTAATATATTGAATCATTTACTTTTTACACTATTTGGAATATATTACTTTACATTGAATAATGTAAAATCATTGTACTTCTTCTATGATTTTATTTTATTTCGAATATTTCTATGAGCTGGAGATAAAATAGAGTTATTTTTAATAAAAAAAATAATATCATCATGATATTGTTTATTAATCTATCATACACTAATTCAATTCCACTCTAAGGGTTTTTAACTTAGTTGGGGAAAAAATTGGTCTCTTAGTTGAAGGATAATGCGGCTAATTATCTCATAGATTATTCCATGAAAACCATAAATCATAATGGGATTCCAGTATTGTGGGAAAACAATTTACAATTATCGAATAATTATATGTCACACTACTTTAATATTTTAATCACGAGTGTTTATAAAAATAAAATGATTGGGATATCAATCAGTATTGATTTAAAGGATTTATCATATGTTGACCATAGTGAACCAGATTAAGATTATAAAGTAATACATGCTTTAGGGAGAGTGATATACAATGTAATATATATAATATTAATGAAATATATTTCCTCAAAATAAATGTGTTAAATGATATTTATCACCTACAGAACTGAAAGAAATGTTAGATAATCTAAGATGCATGTTTTGTAGAACAAGTATGAGGACCAAAGGATGTACCCTAATCAATTAATTTTTTAATAACATTATCGATTGAATTTTATTTTTGAGTATATGGGAAGTCATAGTGAAATAATAAATTACATGAATATTGTCCAATACAACTTCAGAATTCATCCAACCTGATTCAATATATTAGTTTTTCTAATTCAGGATAATGATCAAATGGATATGACATTAAAAAAATTGAATAATACTATATTAGAATATGAAATGAAAAATTATGAAAATGATGTTAAAGAATAGTGAGTATCTGCAGATGGAAATTTCATGGACATGAACAATACCCCCTATAGAAGATACCTTGTAATAAAATGAAATGGATGAATGAATGCAATTCATATCATCAAATCTTTATAGGGGAAAATAAATGATTAACGGTAAACATCCACTCATGTGTTATTGATTTAGAATGGTTGGGAACATTTATGAACATTTTCGCATGATGTTTTATGAGGATGATTAAGATTATGAAATTCACTTGAATAATTATTCCATCAATTTGTGAAGTAGGATATACACTAAGAAAAAATTACACTATTAATGATAAAGTTACATAAAAATAAAATTATTGTTCAAATGTGGATATACAAAAAATATATTAAAAAATAAAATGACCAAAAATAAATTTCTATAATGGAATTATGGGAAATTCCTGCACCATGATGGATAGAGATATAGATTATAGAGATGAGGAATGAAAATTTTATCTGTATGTTAATATTTAGTCTAATCATGATGAAATTGATGTCTATATAGGAAAAATATTCCGATAATTTTTTATTGTTTCCTTACTCTATATGCATCAATTTGAATAACATATGAATATGTTAGAGAAAAAACTGAGAATTTCAAATCTATATTTCCAAAATACTTAAAGAAGTCCATTTTATTCAAGATCAAGGATAAAGAAAAAACTATGGGTTTTGATTCATTGTTTATGAAAGTGAATGATTGAGTGAAATAGATTGATGAAGTCGAGATGGAATTTTTTTTACTTGTGATAAAAATTTAAATATCAAGAATTACTTTTTTCTCTCGATACACCATCAAGAATGTCATTCATAACAGCTTTCAGAATGGTGATTTTACAACATGTACGACCAAAAAAATATGTAATGGGTTATATGTGGAAGGAAAAAGGAAGTTCTAATAGAGATAAGATAACAGGATTTATCACAATGAAAAGATATATATAGTGAATTAATGGATGCATGAATACCCTCCTGGGATGATGATTGATTTTAATATTTCACTGAATATTTATAGGCTTCAATTGATAACTGATGCTACAAATATTTTAAAAATGAGTGAACCTCAAATCTAGTGATATTAATGTAGAATAAGGAGCAATTCTAATTATTTATTTTCAATATCCAAGAGGTTTTTTGGAATAATAAATAAAATAAGGTTTAGTAGAGTTGAATATTTCAGGTTTTTTAATGGTTACTATTTACTGCTTATGGGATTTCAGAATGTGGCAACATATTTCTTATAAAAAATATAGAAAAATGTTCCAAATAATTTATAATGTGATATAACATTAATTCTTAAGGTTTTTCAATTAATATAATAGTTATTTATATTTTTTGTAGTTATTTAATGATAAAATATGTCCATATAACTTTAACGAATAGAAAAAATGACAATCAACTCTGAGTGTGTAACGAAAGACATGGATTTAGATCGAAAGAGATGACAAGGAAATAATTGTTGATATTTCCCAAAAATCAATCGATCATAAAATTCAATAATTCATTTAAAATGAGTTTACCAATAATATAATGATGAATAAATATATTTTCATAGGGATAAAGAATAAAAATGATGTTTCTTTAAATATTGAAATGATAAAGGTTTTAGGATTATTAGCTCTGAGAAATCCAAATTAAAAGGATGTTTTATGGTATTCCTTGATCTTTGGGATCTTAAAGGATATGGTTTAGACATACATAGTATTGTACAACTTGGTAAATTAATGATTAAAATGAGATTTTATAATTTATATGTATTAGACAGGGAAAATCTACTACAATGGTGACACAAGAAAAGAATGTGAAAGAAATTATCTACCTTGGGGTGGGGAAAGCTATTTTTATTCTATCCAACGAAAAAAGTACAAGATGTGTCATAGATGAATTTTTATATGATCCAACCAGTCATTGTATAAATAGATAATTTTGATATATATTGTTATATCCCTTGTTAATCATGTTATTATACATACACTATCAAATCATGAAAACAAGGTAATATTATAATAATGATATATAAAAAAGAATAAAAGGATAAATTAATGATTTAATTTGTGGACTATAATGTGTATTAACCAGTTTTTTATAGATCAATTTATGAAAATAGAAATTATGGTATATTAATTGATAATTTTAAAATAATGGAATGCATAATTATCATTACCCACAAGTCTGGGTTGCTTATTTTTCGTGCTCAACATTAGAGACAGTCTAAAATAATATATGGGATAAAAATTATTAATTTAAACATATAATATGGAAATAATGTATTAATTATATGAGTAAATATATATTGGGAATCCAGGGATCCAATAATATATATCCATAGTAAGAACACCTCATTAAAATGGAGTGTTTGTGAAAATAAACGACGTCACAAAAAATTGAAAACCCTTATTTGTTTAGAAAGGCCTATTAGTGAAATTTTATAAATAAGTATTATTGATATTTTTCTACATTTATAATAGATCATTATGTTTTTTATGTTTAGAAAAGACTCTGAATAGTATATAAAAGATAAATAAGATGACTTTGAAGAACAATTGAATTCATTAAAATTACAATTTTTACCCAACTGTGAGTGGAAAAAGAAATTTGAATCCCATGAAGTCTAAGGGTAATTCTATAAAAAATATTTTTCCCATATATTTATTTGGAATATTATATGGCTTATTTTCAGATATAGGTACTGAGACAATGTTAAATTCCATGGATTGATGTTCCTATAATGAGTTTTTGAAATTTAGTAAATAAATTAAATAAAAACATTATATTCTTTCTTTAAGGAATGTACTAACTCCTAAATAAAGGCTTGAATTAGATGTGTGGGGACATTTTTAGGATCCGAGGATGGGTTTTACCCTAGATGTGACAAAACTGTTTTCTGTATTGTGAGTTTTAATATGGTGTAGTCATAGATGAATAACTAAATTTAATTGTCTAAATTATTTATATTATTTTTCATAATGCAGAAACTGAATATTATTACATAAATACAATGATGGGGATATTTTTCAAGGTTAACCGCATAACCCATGAAATTGAGAGAGTGAGTTGAAGGAGATCTTAGTGTATGATACAATATTAAATCAAAATTGATGATCAATTTTCCAATGGAATGTGTGTATCTAACTAAATACTGATATTTTGTATCATTATAAACTATAATATGATGCAAATGAAGGTAAGATGTTTCTATATTGTATTAGTATCCCTTTTTTCATGTCCTCGGGTGAAAAAATATAGATCTACATGCGAATTGATTCATGGATAAATTTTATTGTTGATGAGGTAATTTTCTATGAGGGTTATTGGGAAAAATTGATTATTTTTAATATTGATATTCATTCATCATTATAATGGAAATGGATCTAGAAGAACAAAATGTGACTGAGGATTGTTTCAAACAATTGCGTGTTCTATATTTCTAGGGAAATTTTATTCATACGATCATCATTATCATTTATTTTCACTGTAGGTTTGACATTTAATAGATAGAGAAGAGTTGTGCACCCATTTCATGGTGAAATAGATTCTTTTCAATGATCCAGACTCATATTAAAAATGTGATTGAGTTTTGAACAATAGTTATGATGAATGAAGATCAATTTTTCAAATTGCATTCAATCTTTATTGATGACGTGGCTATAAACAGTGAGTTCGAGTATCTCCCTAGAAGATTCCATCCAACGGCCTGAAGGCCTTAAAATATTTTTTATTATTGATAATTCCTCATTTTAAGTTAATAAGGAGGAAAGCAAAAGTCTTAATGGACAAAGGATAGTCGCACCGGAAGTATAAACAGAGATACAACTAGATTGAAAACCAGAGCAGCCCCTCCCCAGTATAAAAACAAGATGAAGCACTCCAATAATGCAAGACAAATTGGCATGCAAGAGTCCTATGTCAAAGCACATGCCTGATCTGACAGCTGATGTCAAACCCTTTCAAACTACAGAATCCAAAAAGCACAGTAATGGTGGACCACCAACTCTAAATCCTCCTCCGAGACTATTCTAGGGATCAAGTCCAGTTGCACATCTCCCCACCTTAGGATCAATCCAAAAAACCCAAATTAAAATGAAACCGTCAAAATCCTTAAGAGAGCCAAACACCAGTACATTTAGGAAACAAAGGGGTAGAGCCAAGAAAAACTCTTCTATAGAAAACACCACTGGGATTGAAACCAGAAGAACCCCGTCGCAAGACTATGGAACACTTCCAATACATATGCTCGACCAGAAAAGGAGGAAAAACCAAGGAGATGAAGCCAAATAATCTCCACCTAGGACTGGAAGATCCAACACCATATCTATAGAGAATTTTCAATGCGAGAAACCAAGCAGGTCTGAGCCGACAACGCCGCTATGTGCTAGGGAAGATCAGATTGAATCCATGGATGGACCCAATTCAGATCCCAAATTAAATAACAGAAGTAAAAATGGACTAGCGGGGAGAACCAGGACACCTCCAATGAAAACACCACTGAAATAAACACCAACATCACAGCTAAGAAACAATGCAAACAAATGAAAATGAATCCAAACCTTCCCCTATTTGAGCCTCTTTGGAGCAGATGCTGAGCTCTACTAGAACGTGCCCAAATCCTGTAGAAAAAAAAGAACAGAACTCGATTCTAAAAGCTATTGCCCGACCACAACATATTTGATTACAAGCCACCTGAAGCCCAAGAATCTCACCTTCTCAATACCCAAGCCAAAACCGGGAGTCGGTGTTGAGACCACAGCCACTAGAGCTTGCCAAACGCTTCATCGTCGAGCTGAGAAATTACCACCGAACTGTCGCTCGGTCTCGCTGTATCCAAGATGAGAAATCTAAAGCCCACCCAAGATGCATTAGGACCACACCAAAGCCGTCATCATCACTGCCTCCGATTAGAGGATAGAGTATTATGTGATTATACATAAAAAACACACAGGTTTCTAGATTTTCTGTATTCTATGATGTGTAAAAAATGATCACATGACAAGTATGGGTCCATTGATACTGCACTATGTCCTTATGAAGATATTTTTTACGTAGTCTTTGACCCATTTCAACATATCTATGAATCGAAAAGTTTGATTGGGGTGTATAAGAGGAGGTACACACAGATGAACATAGACAAATGGACATGGACATGACCATCCCAACATAGACACATGTAGGAGTACACATGCTTGAAACATCATGTACAAATTCCTAGACATTGTAGTATTCTTTGTTTTTATATAATGGGAGGAACCAGTGCCGAATAGATGCACAGTGGGATACCATTATATGCAATTTACTCCATTAATGATGTATTAGAACTATTTTCATCTACATCATGGACGTGTTTCTTTAGGATATGTTTCATTAATTCATTCCCTTAGGGTATGTATCGAATAATATACTATACATATCAGGGTGATACCTTTATAGAGATATCAATCTTGAATATAGTTATTGGAATCCTTACATGAGGATTATATTGACATCACATATTATCATATTTTACATTGGTTGAGATATTAGTATCTTCATGAAAAATAATGCATGAGTATAAATCATGAAATTATTATATTAGTATAGATTGGTTTCATGGAATACCCCATTCCCTATATTGGTATCCCATTCTTTTTATCATTATATTCATATTTCTAGCATGTAGTTCTTATGGGGGGCCTAGTGACCCTGAAATCTCAGTCAGATTCCACAATTACAATCTAACTCATCGAGTGTGTTCTCCTAGAATTGTTCTATATGAACCCTTAATATTGGAATACTATGATAGATTTTAGGTTGTGAATTTACCTTGTGAATGTGCACATATTTTATGTGTATCTATATAATTTTGTTATATATTTTATTGACATATACCAATGATGATATGTCTATTTCTGAAGATTCTATATGAATTATTATTTTCAAGGAGTCATACATGGTATTTTTTAACACTCCCCTTTATGGGAATTTCCCACACATTTCATGTATTATGTAAAGACCCTCAATTTGATAGAGACCTTTATGGAAAAGGACTAGGATGAGCTAATAGATCTAGAAAATTAGTAGAGTTTTCCATTGGTTTAATAGATATAAATCCTCACCCACTTTATATGTTGAATTAGTTCTTTATTTTTTATGTGGTGGACATGTATTTGCTTCATTTTATTTCCAGTATTGTTTTACATGGATGGTTGTATTTCATATGTATAAATTAGAGGTTTTAAGATGGTTTACGCTTAATCATTGTATTGTTTTGGAGATGTGTTTGTTTATAGCTACATTTGGATAAATCCTCTCATGTGTGTGATATCACTACTCTATGATAGTCCTTACCCCATGACCTATTATAGGTTGGCTAAGGGTTGTTTTTGAACATAAACCCTTGGGATGGGTCCATATATCCTTCATGTGTAATTGATATATGTATATTCTACAAGTGGGAAGAATCATTGGTACAAGCATCACATAATAATGATTTGTGGTTTCTATTTTTTTTAGTTTTCTCTCAAAATAAAATATTTATATATGATACCTAATTTCTATTAAAATATTCTTCCATGATGTCTTCTAGATAGGATGCCACATAATTTCAATTATGATTATGAACTTAGTTACTATTATCTAATACATTTACCTTTTCATGGGTTGTTAACTCTAGGTGGTTCACTAGTCATACCACAACCTATTGAGCTGCAAATGGTATTGATGGTACCAAATGATGAAGTAAACATGTTGAATGAGAATCATGAGTTTCATCTACATATACCCCTCATTTTATGAGGAGATCTCAACCCACAGGTAACTGAGCACTATCTTGAGAATGTGAAATGAGTTTTCAATCCGTTTTTAAAACTGTTAGACTAGATGAAAGAATTGAACGTGAGCCTTTATCATTGATATATATTAATATTGTTTGACATAGCATCCAAGTCGAATGATGAGGTGAATCATGTATAGATGGTGTTCATGATCCTTTTATGTAGGGTTTTCCTCCATCTATGTTGTGGTATGCACACATATAAGAGATTATACAACATGAAAAGTGCATTAAAACTATGTCATTATATTCATAGAGGATTACCAACCACTATTTTAACGTGATTGATATGATTTATGATTAGTTCAGTTGTTTTTGGTCCTTAGATAAAAAAAATCATAGATATATATATGATAGTTTGATAGCACTTTGAATTACAACATGTACTGGGGTTCTAAATTGTGTTTTTTGGTCATGATTTTTTGGGTGTGAAGACACAAATATTTGGTCCCAGTAGTGGGAACATGATAACAAAGACTTTAGCGGCATGTATCTTACATTAGACTCAGGGACCTAGATGTGTGACATGTTTAAGGAATCAATATCGAGATAGAGGTTTTATTGTTTAGGGATAATAAGATCTATCTAGTTTTCCTAGGGATAGGTGGGGATACTCTTCGAAGGACATGTTAATCCTCACGTAGGAAGAATTTACTTCCATATGAATGCAAAATATACACAGAATGGGATACCCTGAAAGAATATACAGCAGTTGAAAGAAGATATATGAGTTTGAAAACATCGAAGAGGATCTAGGAGAGCACTTGGAAGAGGTAGATTCTATGAAAAGTTGCCTCCACCACCCTCAATTTGTCTCCATAAAGCTGATGGAGCGGAGAGACAGGGGATAGGGAAAATGATGTTGGTCATGGTTTTTGAACATGTGTCCTGATTGATGATATGTGGTACTATATGTCTATTTAACACCATATTTTGGAGTATTACTTGTCATATGTTTCATTAATTACATTATTTTCACCTATCTGGTTTGAGACACATTGATTTTGTTGGACAATTTGGATTGAACCTTATACATGGAAACTCAAATAGGAGGTAACATAGTGATAACACCCCTATTCCATAAATTTGACAAGTATCTGGGCTGAAATATATACCTTTTGATCCATTTTTAGAGGTGATGAAGCATTACGACATCATTTTATGTATGTAATTGTTGACTATAGTTCATTTGTAGATATATTGTTTCATGAAAAGGATGCATTATGTCTGTAATTGTGGGACATAGTTTTTCCTTGTGGTTTAAAAGTAAAATAAGTTATATAAGTATGGCTTCTTGCATAAGAGGGTGTATACTTGTATGAATCAGTGTATATCATTAATTTTGTTATAGATTATGGAATAATATTTAACATTCCAGTAGTGGTGATGGAGTATAAAGATGTATTTCAAAGGGAAATTATCATATTTAAACACCATCAAGTGACAAATTATTTAATTTATCGATACCCCTAGAAATCCTAAATGTCTTCAACAGAATATAAAATGGACCCCCAGTTATCCGTGAGGTGATTTTATTTTTGTAGTAATGGAAGAGGAATGGGTTTTGAAGACCAATTGTTTTACCCTAGGTAACAACAATAATGTTTTCCCAGAAGTCATATAAGATACTGAGGTTGTGTTTGGAATTCCATTACGTAAAGTGTGTGATTGTAATGAATAAGTATACACTAATGTGTATCAATGAACTATTATATTTTTTGATAGAGGCACTATGTTTCTAGAAGATTGAATCCATATCACGCTCTCACTAGTTGTGAGTATGATGTGATGATATATAGCGGATGAATTTATGAGGTCTTATAGTCACTATGAGTATGTGGTGACATATTATTGAATGAATAAATCACTATTAGTGTTCAAAGACATCATGAACATGACCATTAAACCTTTCTATGCCAGTTTTTTGTATTTCTCATTGACGAAATCCTTTTTTACTCATCATTTGAGGAGGACCATGGGAGATACGTGAGGATGAATATGGAAGTAAGCTGAGATCACCCACTTTTCAAGAATATCATGAACTAAAAATTATCTATTTTGGATTTCCCCTTTCTGGGAAATGGTATCATAATATATGGTGTATCAATGTACCCAGAAAAGGAGAGTTGTGTTTTCAATTCAGCCACACATTAGTGTGACAGAGGTGTGGAACTTTATTGGTATGGTAAGCTACTATCATAGAATTGTAACTTATTTCTATATGATATTAAATTAATTTATATTTTTGTGTTATAGGGTAATTCATTAATTTAGACTAGGAGTTTCTAGTAGGATTTATTAGTGATATTTTAGTGATTGAAGAGCACTCCCACATTAACATTTCCAGAGGAGGATTTCGAGTACATATTGTTATATGATGTATCATAGATCCAGATTTTGTGTGTGTTGATGTAGAAGTTGGAAATGATTTTCTATCATTTATTAATTGTGGAAACACACTAGAATAATCATGTGAACCAAAATATTTAGTTAGTATCGGTAGTCTTCAAAATAAATATATTACAACACTACCTAAATTGTTGGAGGATTATTTTATTTCAGAGCATAATATTTTCAAGTATATCTTTTCTATATTAGATAATAACTTCAGATAATGTAAATTACCTGAGTTCCTCATGTATTGTGAATAAGAAATTGTCTATAATCCTTTGATTTGGGAGGAGGGTGTAACATAATATGATATCAATAGAAGATATTGTTTATAGTTACTGGGTGTGGTGTAATAGAATTTAGATTCATTATAGTTATCCCTTGTGGATGGGGAAAAAGTGTCTTATACTCGGTCAATGGTAGTTACAACTATTATTTTATAGTGAGTTGGGGAAGCATAACTTAGTGATATTGACCATGGGACCCTACGTATAAATATACATATTCATTTGACATTATATTAATGGAGTTTTTGAAGGTTGGGATCATGTCAATATTTTTCAAGGATGCATGATGGTACTATGGACATTTCAAGAGGGGGTCCTAAGAGAGTCTCATACATATCTCTTGGAGATGAATCCATGTGCAGTGATAATGTACCATAACCTCTATAGTTTTATATAATGGAAAATAATGAATAAGGGATTTTTATATTTTATCACTCGATGCCTTAATTATCATCATGTAAACAATGAGCACTAGGTTTTAGTGGGTTTCAAAAAACCATGTGATGTTCTTTAGTATAATTGGTGTACGATATCCATCAACATTATTAAAGGGGTAATATTAATGTCTTGATACACGGTTCCTTAATGGGGATCATAAAGTGACTCACCCAGTCCGCACACTTATAAGCTATCAAAGAGGTGTTTTCAAAGAGAAAATGGAATTCCCCAACTTCAAAAAATAGTAAAACTCCATAATGTACTGATGATGATCATTTATGACCATGATACTGGCTTAAAATATCATTTATGGAAGGGATTACATGAGGCCTTTGGTACTCAGTTCCTTTTAGGATATACTTTTTATCGCTAGACTGAAGGCCATACTAAGAGGATCATTATAATTTTGTAGGACATACTATTGGAATTTCATGCTAAACATTTTTCATAGTTCGGGGGATCACATGAAATTTTTAAATTTGTGTATAATAACAAGTTCCTTTCCGCCATCTGTATGGCACTATTCAAGGCCTTGTACGGGTTCCCCTCAAGGTCAACACTTTGTTGTTCTGATATAGGAGGGTCAACATTTATTGGACAAGAGTTGGTGAATGTTAGTATAGAAAAGGTGTGGATAATCCATGTCTATATTAGGATTTCATAGAGATATTATATGTCCGATGAACACTAACGATTTATTCTTTTTAGAGTTCAAGGTGTGAGGCCTTGTGCTCCTTATAGTCTAACAAAAATTTGGATTGTAATTTTTTTGGGGAAAAGAAATATTTTAGGGTAATTGTTTTTTTCTAAGTGATACATAGACCTGACTATGTACAATACCTATTATCATTACCAAATTAGTTATAATGGGAACACAAAGTCCTTCATTTGTCATGGATGAGGAGGTTCCTGCACAGCGTGTCACCTATTTTTGATTGTTGAGAGATGGATATTGATGACGAAGCTGCCAATGCTGAGTATATGATAATGATAGATAAATATATTGAGTGGGTTATTTGTGGGTGATAAATTCCCTACAATTATATATGTTGGTAGTAAAATACTATTCGTTGGAGATTTTCGGAGAGGGAAACCCATATGCATTCTCATTAACTACATATCTATCGGTACACTTTTTTTGGAGTTTTGAGAAGTAAAACCCCAAGGTATGGAGAATGTAAAGAATTATATTTTTATAAATAATTATTTTTTATATTTTATAAAATTATTTCTGATCTAGGAACTGATATGGAATGAGATTATGATACCAGGTGTTCAAGAAAAAAAATTTGATTTTTTTTAATAAATTAAATATAATGAATAAATTTATTTTCCTGAAATAGTGGGATAAATAATTAATGGAATATCATATAATTAATATTTTTCCACAATTGAGTTAATAGAATTTAATTTACCCTAGGAATGATATAATCTCTATTAGCATCACATGTTTTAAATGTTGTATCAATAGTTTACTAAAAAAAATAAACTAATTATTTTATTTCACTTGATGTTGGTTCCTAATCTTCTCCTATAAATACATTGTTATTGCTAATGTTTTTGGGTTATATTAATTACCCATCAAATTTTAATAGATATTTTAAGGATATCTTAGTATAAAAAACTAGATCGGATCAAGAATGAGGTTTGGTGTTCCAACATAACATGTTGATATTTATAATGAATTTGATGTGTGATCATTTTTCACCAAATATTTTTCTAAATAGGAGTATTTAATTTTTATTTTTATGTATATATTCTTCTATTCTTATCCAATTATGAACACAAATGAATTGAATTGTGAAATTATTAGAAGATATATCATATTGCAGGTGCTATATTTTTCATCATGGAATATAAGGATAATTAGATTATTTTTATTATGGATCTTATTTTCTTATTTAAAGGAAATGGATCATGGAAAAACAAAGGAGGATGAGGATCATTCCTCCTCTATATGATTCCATGATTTCATTGACCAATTCCTATTATATCATCATCAATATTCTTTTTCGAATATATTTCAACATTTACCATATAAACAATCATTTCATACATCTTTATTGGTGAAATGGATTTTTATTGGATATTCAAGTCAATTCAACAACATGTTAATGATTTTAATGATGGGGGTGATGATTCATGATCAGTGTGATGATTTATGTTCATTATGTTTTGATGGAGGTGTGTGAATGGAGCATCCTGGTCATTTTTGAGTAGTTTAAATGGCCATATTTTAGCGAGTAACAATTATAAGTATAGGATAGACAAGATCAATACTCCTCTCTATGGATTGTGGATGGATCATAGCCTAGATGGATGGGTGATGACGTACAAAGAATATTCATTGGATAATGTAAATTCTAATCTAAAAGGAATGTAACACAATAACTCCCTTAATTGGTAGGGCCCTTGATACAATATTATGGATCTGTGTGGAGTTAAGTATCACATAGTGTGTGACCCCTCTCAAATGGAGTGTGACATGAATTGGTGACTTGGGTTGTAACATGATTGGTACACAATGATGTAAATGTTTAGATAGACATGGATAAAGATATTCAGACATGAAAACACCCTTTATGAGGTCTGGCACACCATGAACTCCGAAATAGACATGGGAAGATAACGTGATACCCTTGTAGGTCCCGTTTCAAAAGGGACACACCATATACTACGTAAATTATGGCTTCGAGACATTGTATTCTTTAATATGGGTATTTATATTTCGGGTATGTTCCATTTATCTATTATATTATTTTAGTGTAAAATAATATCCTATACATAGGTCAGTGATCCTTTCAGAGGGACATCAGTGTAGGATATTGATATTTGAATATTTTTTTGTGTCCTGGAGTGAGATCCTATATCATTATATTTTTCATAGGTGTTTTTCTTATATCATCATGACCAACCGTATATATGAATTGATCATTTAAATAGTTTTTTAATCCAGAATGGGGATTTGGTATTCTCAATAGACTAGGGTGTGATCAGTTTATTCCAATCATTCTCATCAAACATCCATTGAGTATATCATAGGGGGAGACCTAATGAACCTGATATATCATATGGATTATATTAGTTAAATCTAAATTTTGGAGTGTGTTATATTGGACATGTGATGTGTGGAACCCAGAGTTTAAATCATTGGAAATATATATGGTTCTGACATTACCTTGGGATTTTCTATATATGTTGTTTAAATCATTATATTAAAGATTTATGTGATGATGAAATATACATGTGATGAGATGAATGTTACTCATAATGATATATAATTTGTGATTTTATGGGTTTCCATCAACTAATTTTTATAATAACCCTTGCATGGGATATTCCAAAATGTGCCATGAATTATGTTGATAAACAACCATTTGAACGAGTTATTGAGGGACTAGAACAAGGATGATATTTTTTAACAATAAGGATAGAGATGTGTTCCTATGAATATATTAATAGTAGTCCTCCCACATTACATGCATGAATTATTTTGTTTCATTGTGGTGAAAATGTATTGCAATCATTCATTTTTTTGTAAAATGAATCATTCTTTGATAATGGGATTTTGGATATATTTACACATGATTATCATTTGTTTTAAAATTTGTCATTTTATGGGATTTTAGATGTGTTTCTATGTGTGTGTGAAGTAACATTAGGATTAGGCCTCCCATGTGTGGAATATGACAACTCGATGATGGATTTTAACCAGTAAAATATGGGATGCTGTCATAGGTATTCATCAAACCTATTTCATTTTGATGGGTCAGGATATATTCTTTAGATTTAAATGAAATTAAAATAATATAAATGTTTTAGTTTTCTAAATTGAATGTTTATTGAGATGCTAACTATTTTCATGGAGGAAAATGAGCATATTCATCATAAAATCAATGAAAAACTATATTAGGATAATGATGATGAAGTGTGCATCTCAGTGCGAGTGAAACATCGGGAAGAATATTCAGAAGATGAAAATGATGATTTTATTGATTAATTTTAATATTATAATACATATAATCCTAATCGGAGAGATAATATTTATAAGAATAATATCCATGACGATCATCATATGACAATACATATGAGGATAATTATTTACCTATAGAAAATAACATTATAATCATTTGTAATTACTTTTTTTACAATGTTTCTATAAATGAAATTTTTTAAAGTGGTAAATTATAGGGACTACCAAATAAAAAATAGACATACATGTGAGATTTTTTCAATACTCAAAACTAGAAAATCATTGTGTATAAAGGGGTATTCCAAAAAAACGATTGAAGATGATGTATTAATACATGAAATATAATTACAAGTGTGGAATAAATAATCATAGATGGAATGCATTGATGTATATGATACATTTTATCCTGTGAAATGGATTTTTATTATTTGACAATTTTATTCCATTTCATTCTAAAAAATATAAAACTATTAAATGTGGACATCAATTTAGTATTTATAAATGGTAGATGAATTGGTATACTTTGAGAAGACATATGGTAATCTTATACATAACTATGAGAACAATATATATCAACGTGATAAGGTTATTTATGGGATAAATCCAGAACTAATAGAATGGTATTCAAGATTAGATCAACACATGAATAAACTAGGTTTTCAACATAGTAGAGTTGATTATAATAATTATGTCTACATTGGGAGTAAGGACTGAATGGTTTTTATGTGTTGGTGATATAATTTTGTGTGGATCAAACCAAAAAATATAAAATATTAATGTTTCAATGAAGTGTGAGTTTTAAATTTCATTTATTATAGAATAGTACAATTTTCCATTATTTATATGTAATTCAAGGAAGAAATTTGACATTTATATCTCGATAAAAATCTTCCAAGGTGGTTTTGAAATTATTTGGGATACATAATTATAAGGAAAAAATTACTCTTGTTATTGACCAAATGAATGTTTCAAGGAATGATGACAAAAAACTTATTTTTGACACAAAATATAAGAAAACAATAAAACTGTAGTTATATGTAACAAAATGGAGCTTAGAATGATTTACTAAATATTATAGGACAAAAAATAACAAATTAATCGAAAGTAAAGTCACATTCTTATGGTTAAAATAATAATAATGTATACTAGGAGATCTGTGGAGTAATTTATATTATAAAATGATAAATCAGAGAAATATTTATTGAGATATGACATTGATTTGGCTAGTTTATTTGATGATTATTAGTAAATATAAGGTGTTTTATTTTATCATAGAGGAATGAGAAATTAAAATAATATAATAAAAAATGAATCCATGAATCTTTGTAATATAGATGTTAAATATAATGTCGCTACTCACAGATTCACAAAATTAATCTATTTAAACCACCAACCAATAGATAATAGAGTTGAAATGATGCCCCTGATCTGAATAAAATATAATAATTAATGTTTTATAAATTTTATATTAAACCCAAAACATCACTAATGAAGGAATAAATTTGAAATTAATAATAATTTTCTCCTATAGAAGGTGGTCCATGGGTTCACTAACATTGACTATACACCTACTATACATAAGGTTTCATACAATATAATAAGAGAATTACCAAATGGAGTGTTCAAAATGCATCATTTAACTCTATGAATCTTATTGAACCCCATAAGAAAAACAATGTTGTTGTGTAACAACCAATATTTTAGGTATGGGGTATTATACCTATGATATCATATTTGTTATTTCCTAATATACATATCATAGAGGAGTGACAATTGGGTTTTTCCTATAGGATTGGGAGTCATGTTCCTGAAAAGGATGATATTCTACAAGGGGAATTTGAAAATAGGCCTAGTAAAAAATATTTGAGAGTTTTATAAAATATTATGATGTGTAAGGTATTCATTCAATGAAGATAAATATTTTATGTTTAACCAATGTTTTAATTATTTATCATGTTTTATACTTGTTTTGAATATATTTTATTCAAGAGATATTTTCTCTTTGAATAATTAATAATCTATTAATATTTGTAGAAATTTTTGATTGCCAATAACTATTGGTATCAAAATCGATAGTCATTATTTATCTACATTGTATGATACATTTGTTTTTTCAATCACATATCATGTGGGAATAGAGTAGGTTTTGATTAACACATTGATCCCTATATATTATCCCAAAAAAGTTAATTTATGTTAAATAAGAACGTGTACATAGTTCCATCAATGGGGAAAAACAAAAGGGTTAAAATGGTATCAAAGGTTGAACAGTTTTAAAAAATTCTAAAGTGATATTTTTTTTATTAAATTACTCAATGGGTCATTGGGTTGTTTTATGGTTATTTTTGTTTATTTTAATTATAGATTACATAATCATCTATAAATATTTATATTATTTTTTGACAATTTATGTTTATAAATATCTATGATGTTGGATTCATTTATTCAGTTTATGTATCCAAACTATGATATGGGTTGAATGTATCCAAAAAATATGTAATTTGAGTAATGTAAGGTCACATTGGTGTTTGAAAATCAACTCATAAATGGAAGAAGTGATTATTATTATTTGGAGAAAAAATTAATTATAAAATTTTATGGAAGTGAAATTTTGTTTTCATTTTGAAATGTACGGGTTTCATGGAAAACTAATATAAATTTAGGGAAACGTATGAATGTTTAAAAAAGTATCATTAATGTGAAGTTTCTAGGTTATGTCATTGAAATACAATAAAGTGTTTATAGAATGCTATGACTCTCTTAAATCATGGGTGTTTTGAGAATTTTAGATATTTATATGATCCAATTAAATATATATAGATTCTTAATTAGGGTATTGAGTTAAATTGTATTTACCACTATAAATCATTTATTTTTGGATAAATTGGAAAACAATGTGAAAGTAAATTGAAAATAATGTGGATTCATGGAGTGTTGTATAATACTATTAATTTGTAGATACTCTCCACATTTAAATGTGATCAACACATAGAGAATAATATTCATTTAATGTTACATAAGACTATCAGAATTTATTTTTCTTAAATGAAGAAACTATTACAACATTTGTTACTCAATAAAACAGGACTTCCATAATGAAGACCATGTGAATTTGATGAAAAATTGAAGAATGTATTGAAATTTGGGAGTTTCACATAAAACTAATAGGTGTTGTGATATTTGATGTTTTTTGATTAAATTTAAATTGACATTATTTTTTTTGTGAAATTTGTGCAAAGGATTCATGAATGTGTTGGTTTTGTGGACTATAATAAATTTTCATGAAATTATTTGGTAAATTGGTATCCATAATAAATATGATGTTATAAATCTATTACATGCCAAATAAAAATCAAATTTTTTTTCAGACAAACTATTATAAATATATTCAAGATTTCCATTGTGAATAAATAAGTTCAGAGACAAGAGATCATTCAATGTTTTACTGGTTGTGAGTTATGATGGATAATGATTCTTCTTTTAGAATTGTATCTTATGGGCACTATAGTGTATTTTTCTATATCGGAAAATTTCGTTTATATTCTCCCTGTAATGTCATAGTTATGGGTTAACCATATAAAATCATTGCTTGATGTGTCTAATTTAATTTTAGTTCAAAAATTACACTGAAAAGGAATGTGAATAGTGTTGTTAACAAATAAACATGATCTAGAAGAAAAACTATTTTCATATTTCACAACATAATTTAACATTATTTGGGTTTATAACCTTATGGTTCCATCAATTAGATGACTTTTTTAAACCCATAAAAAACATTATAGGATTTATAGGTACTCACATTACATTTTTTAACCAGTTTTTTCATGAAAGCTAATTTTCTACCAAGGAATATTACATAAATTAGATGATAAAAAAACCACCATTATTGGTATGTATACTTTGAATCCATCATATAAATAATTTAATCATTCTATATTATATTTCTTGAGATCTATTTTACATGTTTATATGAAATAATATCATTATTATCAACCAAAAATGTTACACCATCATACATGACTATAAAACATTATCGTTATGGTTGTCTAAACTATCATGTTCTCTTATACAATACTTGTGTCCAAGGAACAACATCTTCTATGAGTTCTTAGTTAATAAGTTCAAATAAAGCACTTATTTATCTTGAAAATCAACTATATCAAAGTCAATACTACCCCAAATTTTCTTCTTGACAATGCATTCAATTTCCTTAAATGTGAGATATAGATCAAACATGATTTTTTCATTTGAAGTGTTTTATAAGTAATATCACCTTATGTCACTATGATTTATTAAAATTATATACATTAGTCAATTTTTTATTTTTATATGTGGGATTAAAAAATTCCTCACATCCCTATACATGTATGTTACACATCCCAAACATCATTAAAAATCATAAATCATGTGATATTATATTTTTTTCTCCAGTTGGAACCTGATTTTTTTGTGTATGAACACAATCCATAATTTATGTCACTAAAAATATAGGGAAATACATTTCTGAATCATCAATTACCATTATATTCCATTTAATTTATGGTATCACCTTCTACTGAAACCATTCAACATTATTTTATATGGTGGGCCATGGGAGGAATTCCCAAACTCTCAGAGAATGTAAATAAACTATTTATTATGTTTTTAGTCACCTTGATCATCTCAAATAGTCATTATATGCATGATCTATTTTCCATCAACGTCACTGTTAAATTTTAATTAGTATCTCAAGCGATTAAAAAATATATCTTATCATGTATATGTGAATATATCCTATCGAATCATCAATAAGAATTTTTAAATATGAAAAAACCTCAAAATTCTATTAGAATAGATCAAAACACATGTGTGTGTTTGAAATCTGTAATCTACATGGATATTTTACCATTTCCACTAAATTTTAGTAAATTCATCATTAATTTTAATAAATAATGTCACATATCAGCATTTTTTATGACAAATGTTTCTAAATAACAATCTTTATAATGATTTATTAGATTCTACAATTTAGCGCAACCATGTCGGTGATGCAACAAATATTTCATAATTTAGTCATTAAACATGATGTATTATAAATTTTAAATACACTGATTTCATAATCAAATATATATATGACATTATTTGAATTAACTATTCATTATATATACACTTTTTATAACAAAATTAGATTTTACTTAAAAAAACTCAAACCATCTATATAGTTGAAGGATAAATAAATAATTTTTTTGTAGTATTTGTTTTATAATTTTTTTTTATAAATACAAGATAATATATGTTAACAATGTAATGTGGTAGTATCCTATATATAATGAAACAATTCGTGCACCATTACATGCTTGATGACACACCTATACTCTTAGAATCTTCTAAATCAAAATTATTCATTCATTGGAATATATATGTGATAACCATAAGATATATCTACTAACCAATATGTGTATATAGAAATATTTTACTTCAAAATAAAAAGAAATATGAATCACCCTATTTATTCAGTAAATAGGTTAGTTATTTTTCAAATACACTTACCTCACACAAAAATAACATATGATGTTTTATTCATTTTCTTATTGGTTGGTATTATTATTCATAAAAGGAATTTCATCATGATACTTACACTTTTAATGATTCTTGGGTCTGTTGGATTGTTTTTAATTTTATACTTTTCCATAAGTTGTATAAGATTTTCAAACCTCATGTTCTTATAAATTTGAAGAATCAATGTATAGAACTATAAAGTAGTGTTAACTCTATTATCCATATTATCATTCACAATAATAATTGGCATACCCTCAGGTGTAAATGTTAAAATGACATATATTTTTATCACATTAGGGATCTTAAATAACATTATGTATAATCACTCTATGTTGGCCAATTTTTTTCCAAATATCCCTGATGGTATGTTAATAATGAATTAGATAACTCATAACCATATTTTATTTCTCTTCCAAGATAAAGATTGTAAATGTGAGAAATCATGATATATGCATCCATGTCTTCATATTTCTTCATGACCTAACCAAATATAGATGTTATTATGAATGATTTGGAATCTATGACATCTTTCACATGTTTAATTTATATACATACCTTTTCTTTAAGATAATTTTTTTTAAATATTTCTTTAGAAGGGGATCACACTACATATAATATAAAATCATGGAGTATTATCAGTCCCAATATATAAAAAGATTCATATAAATCAATATGATGAGAAGGTAATGCTTACATGTATGGATCATATTGATATTGTGAAATTCATGTTGGTTTTAATTTCTATAATTAATTATATATTAATTTCAGAATATTACCTGGATTTAAAAATTATATGATAAATATTCCATTTATTAAAATTATTCTTTTATTGAATCCCAATAACCCAAACTATTTGTTTCATAATATACAGTCGCATGGATAATCATATATTTTGGATCATTATTCCCCTTCTCACAACTGAAAAGAAGGCATGTATAGTAACTGAAATTCATTTAGGTATGTAGGTCATTAGAAATACAATTAACTTGAAACTTATTGATTAATTGAGTGTACTCTCCAAAAAAAAGATCTTTGATATCCTAAAAAATAACACAAAAAAATTGTATTTTAAAATATCATGTCCATTTCCCCCAATTAAAATTGCATTAGGTATAATTAAGAAATTATTTTGAACAACACATTAAATGGTACTCTCCCAAAAAGAGATGGTCCAAGAACAACAATTTTTTGGTTTTATATTAAAATATTTATATAAAATCTATATTTAAATAATATTTTTATTTGATATATTTTTATATTTTTGGCTAAAATGTCCATTTTTCTTTATGTCGTCCATTTTAATATTATATTTAAATTAATACTATGAAATTAGAAATATTTATTAACAATGTATTTAATTTTAGTTCAATAATGAATTATTGTTATGTCATTAATTATTCTGATCAGGAATATCATTATTAAATTGATTAACCATGAATATTTAAAAAAATAAAATAAAGAAATATGTATGATTGTGAGAATGTTTAATTTTTTGTTTGTATAGTAGATGATATACTGACCCTTTATCCTAGGGGAATACCACCTTATACAATAACATTATTTATGTTATAGATTTCAAAATATACTTACATTTATTTCATGATATGATTTCCCTTCAGCTCTACTGTCGAATATCTTCTAATTTTAATGGATATATCAATTCATTAAATTAGATTTACTCATATGCAGGTGATGTGTACCAATGGGTTATTTGATGAGTCTACATAAAAAACTACGAGCACATATTTTTTATATAATGAAAGTGAGGGTTTCCCTGAAATATATAATATATATTACAATTATTAAAATAATGAAGCTATTCAAATGCATAGGTCTCATTAGGGACCACTATCCTGCAGACACATGAAAATGAGATAAATTTTTAATCCACATATTAATCAAAATAATTCCTTATTTATTTATTATA
The DNA here is from genome assembly GCA_963277665.1 of Viscum album. Classification (NCBI taxonomy): domain Eukaryota; kingdom Viridiplantae; phylum Streptophyta; class Magnoliopsida; order Santalales; family Viscaceae; genus Viscum; species Viscum album. The sequence continues at coordinate 1,948,487,915 of OY728163.1, forward strand.
AAATTCATCATATTAATCAAATTAATTATATAATTAATCAATAAATTAATTTTATCATAATTAGATAAAAATTTCAATTAAATTTTAATCATAAATAATTAAAAATAATTATGATATATTTATTTTTATTTATGTTAATAACATACACATTTTTACATGGACACAATGTAATTTTCCCTTCCAATGTAACATGAATGGTATTTGAATTATGATGGCATAAGGTATGTAACATATATGGAATGTAACATCAATAAAAATTATTTACTATCATTAAATGATATCGAAAAACTCAAATTATCAAATATGTTAATGTTATTAACGTGTGTAAATTAAACTATATTTAAAGATCAAAAAATGATTTCAATTTATAATTACATACCCAAATTAATTTAATATTAAGTTAATAATCATATCAAATAGAAAAAACTGTCAATAAATGAATCAAAAAAACCTATTGATAAGGATTAATTATATCATTAATTTTTAACCATAATACAAAAAACCTGAGGTATAGTTGGATACATGAAATATACTAGGGATACCTATTTGGAATATCTTCTCTTATTTCCTTGAAACATTTCTAGGGGTTGTCCTTGAATGTATTTGATGAACATTAATGTAGTATATAATTTATAAACCCTCTACAGGTTGTGTTGTCCATAATATGAATTGTTTTTTAAGTCATCATGTCATAAAAAATGACATCACATGGATTGGAGTATATGTTTTCTGCAAGAAAAAAATGTGTAGACTGTATTTTCTATAATCTAGGTACACGATGGGTAGTCTAAAAAACCATATGCCAACAAGGCCCAATCACCACATTTTGGATTTGTAATACTATTCTACTATACTTATATCATGTTAACAGTAATTGATCATTGTTCTTAAAGGTTAAATTAACACATGAACATTGAATATAAATACATGTTATATGTCTTGTAGTGGTGTTTTATAAAAAAAACACATGGTACCACCAGATAAGGTGATATAATGAAAAACATATAAATTTAAGTTTTTTTAGAAAATACATCTCAATACCAAGGGAAAAAGTACCATTTATTAATGGTATAAAATGTTACATCAAATAAAATGTTTTTTTTTCAATTTTCTATTTTCAGGGAAGAAAAAATGTCATATAGATCATCATTGAGTGTTATTATCTCAAATTTATAGATCAATATTTTAAAAACACCATCAACTAAATACTTTTCTTCAAGGTAGGAATTAATGATGATATAGTTCGTGAAATATAAAGAGTCTATTAATTTACCCCCTCTTTTGGTGAGATTCCAACAGCGATGAATAATACCATTCTTAATTTCGTACACAACTGTAGTGGAGTGAAATTCAATCCATAAGATAATATATCATCATATCCTTTATATCTCAACAACATCGATGATCCTAATAATTTCAGTTTCAAGAGTAGTTAAGATTCCACAGGTTTATATGTATCAAATTTCCAAGAAAAGATGATTACTGAAGGTGGGACCATATCCAAAAGGTCTTGGGTTTCTTCTCCTTGATCTATTAATAGTGAATTTAATCCAAACTAGAGTTTGGTTAGTCCAAAATGCTTACATGTTTCCCATAGGTGGAAGGTAATTTCCTAAAAGTCCAAAATTATTTAGAATCATAAAATCGTGAATATATTTACCACCGAAGCCTCATTTGATATAAATTTTATTTTTATCATCCATCAAAATATTATCCACGGATGATTATAAAGATAAATGGACACTATAAAGTATCATGTTATTCTTGTAGGTCCATATAAATTTCATACATACCATGATAAAATCCATAAATAAATTCTCCAAATATATAGAATGTGACATCTTAGATCATAAAATAATGTGATCACAAATGATGGTAGACTTAGGAATATAATCCTTAAAAACATTATAGACAATTACCTAATGAGAAGAAGCAATTTGGAACCAAAGTAAGAGATGATAAAAAACATCACAATGCTAATTACACATGGCAAATCTTAAGAACATTTGAATTCTTGTGTGTTGCAGGAAAATTTTAGTTGGCATCCTTTAAAATATAGTCTTCTAGGATGTAGAAAAATTATAGGGATGCTTCTCTACCTTTTTATACAATATGATCAGTATGTTGTATAGCCTTGTAATGTCATAAGAAACGTTAACCTAGAATATATAATTATGTTTATGGATGGATCCCCAATAATAGTATCTGGATTTTTGATGAAGGTGTTATTTCTAACTGATTCATTTACACCAAGTTATAGAATGTCCTGGAATGCATCAATTTTTTCACATACTATCACATTAATATGATGTGAGTGATACATAGATATTATTTTGTGAAATGTATGTCTAATTATATAATAATAAATTTTTAGTAGATTAAATTTTAACCAACCAGTGATATTTTATAATAGTCAGGAAAAAATAGGATTTATGAGTAGGGAAATAGAATAGTCCACATAATTTCACATCACATTCTTGATCTACATGATGAATTTGTGTCAATGGAAGAAAACATAATCTGATTTTTCAGTGATCAGTCTCTAAAATAATTTTTCTCATGATGGATTCAGAAAAATTGTACAATGTATTTATTCCATGCCATCCATAATCAATCAATTAATAAAATTATTCAATTAGAGAGTATGAATTTTCATATGAATAGTATTTACTCAATAGATAACGTTCCTTATACAGGTTGTTATATTTTGGATTAGAGAAATAATCCATTTATAAACTATAAAAAAATCTTTGTATTTGGAAATAAGTAATTCATTCAAAAGACTGATTCTACTATCCATCAAGAGTGTAATGCCATTCCAGGAATTTAATTTATTTTTAATTTGTCTCATGATGTGGGAGAAATAGAATGTATGGTTATTTCCAAAAGGCATGGTAATACCAAGGTAAATGAAGGGGAGTTAACCATCCTTGATTCCACACTGATTAGAAATGTCAAATTTTATAGCCACATGATAATTCCTTCCAAAATACAAGAATGAATTTTTTAAAATGATCTATTTTTCATAGATTTTTTTATAATGTAGGAGAACATTAATAATATTTATGAACGGTATTTTGTCCAATTGGATGAAAATAATAATAATATCATTATAAAAAATACATTTAGGTGATGAAAAACATATGACTTCTCCGATTGGAATGATTTTTCTTGTCATTCTACATGATGAGAAAAATTATTTTCATGAAATCTACAGTAATATAGAAAGTAATTGAATAATGTGGACATCTTATATAAATCCTCTATATTAAATAACATATCATTCATGAGATCCATTAATCATCAAATAAAAATTATAAATTCATATGGTAATTCCAACCCCTTCAATGAAGATATCATTAAACAAAAAATTAACTAAAACAACACAAATTAATCCCTTCTCTAAATTTCTATACACTTTTATTATATCATGAGTTATTTTAATATTACATCCCATGGTGGGGTTCTAATATGTAAGACACATTAAGAGGAATAAATAAGTTAATCATGAATAACTCTTCCATTGGTGAAATCAAATTAATTTTCCAACAAAATAATATTAAAAAAAAATTAGTCTGTTCGTATGAGTTTCCTACCGATTTTATAAATATTGTGGAAAAGGGCCATTGGAATGAATTTATGAGTTTTATTTTCATTTTTCACATTGGTAATAATGGAAATAATTAGAGAGTAAATGCAGTGTGCTATTTTACCTAAATTGAAAAATGGTCAATCAATATGTTGACATTTGTTAGAATAACATCCTAATATTGTTGAATTAATGATATAATATACTCATCTAGGATATGTGAATAACCATGATGTATGCCAAAGATACCTTCTTTGACATCAAATTATAGAGGGATAGTTGAGATAGTAAAATTATCCTAAATATTAATGACTATGAGGATAATTACTTCCCTGAGATTAATATAAGAAGTGGTATCGTTAAATAAGATTCTATAATAAGATAAAACAAACCTAGAATTATTTTTAATATTATCAATATGAACCCTCGTATCATTTAGAATAGTAACAACTATCTGATTTTTTGACTATCATAATATCAATAAAAACATGGTGTTTCTATCACATTAATTAATCTATTTTAGTTTGAAATTTTTTTTCTATATATCATCCTTCATATTAAGTATAACGTTGAGATCTTAGCTAATCTTATTTTCATTATAAATACATGATGGTAAATCATCATGAGTTTCATTCTTTTGAGTGGTGTGATGAAATGAACCCAATGATAAATATTTTCAACTATATTTCTTAAGAATTACCTCCTATATGATCTCATCCTTTTTAAAATGATATTATTCTATAAAACACACACTATGGAATTCCCTAGAAATTGTAGTGAATTCATGTTTCTTAAAAGAAATATGTTATAATTTGGGTGTAAGTCTCATTCAATATTGAATCTGAATGGAAAAGGATTATTGAATTCTCTAGTGAATTTTTTTATCGAATATAGGTTGATGGCCGGAGTTTATTCTTATAATATTAGTGAATGAGATGGTGATCTTGACCTCATATGATGTGTCATTAACAATCACTACATCTAATTTTTTTCACTACATTTGTATATGCTTACTATACAAAGAGAATTTACCACTGAGAAAATTAAATTCATGTTAGTTTCATTACTAAAATCGTGCTTTCAAATCTCTACATGAAATAGAGAAGTGGAACATTCCAAGATTCTCATTTGAAGTAGAAACAGAATCGAAATACAATAAAATGTTCCATGAAAGAATAACTAACATGAATGTATGCTGAATATTCATCCAAAAATCCATTCAATCAAGATAACAATTAAATGAATACATAAAATAACAAAAATAATGTTCAACCATGTGATTGTAACTAAGGATAACAAAACAATTTAGAGATTTTGAAAGGGGATATAAATTTAATATAGAATGAGGAAAAACCCTAATCCTTTTAATGTTGTTTCTAGACAGATTAATATTGATTAGTTTATAAAAGAACTTATCAAGAGAGGAAAATATCTTACAAAAAAATACATTCTGAATCAAATATTTTGAATACAATAGGTTTATAAATTTTGGTGAAAAGAATAATTGAATTAGTAGTGTTCGAGTTTGAAATTCCATCGATATTATAATATATAATCTTTATATAAAAATAAACATGGATAAAGAGATCCCTTTTTTATTCCCAACATATGTTTTTTCCTAGTTGATTTCTTAAGAGTCGTTTATTATGTGACCTCCTTGACATGGATCTCTTCCTTAAAAATATGTTAGATTTCTATGCATGATAACCTAGTTTTCATTCTTTTTTCTGGAGATTATTGGATATTATATGTTATATATTTTACAAGATCGATAGTTGTAACAAAATTATGTCCACTGATTTCAATAATATCATCCATCAAATCATGATGTAAATCACTATTAATTATATGAAATTCAGAAGGAGTTAGGATTAATAAACCTAACGATTTTTTAAAAACTGTTTCTTGAACTTTTGTGTTTTATTGGTGTGTAAGGGGAGGATCATTCAATCAAATTATCCACCTAAGGTGACAGTTGAGAAGAAATGTCAGTGTGATGAACTGTAAGATCCCTATTTGCCACACAACTAGGGTCAGTCAGATCTGCATTTGTCAATGGGAGGGTGTGACTTGTAAAACACTTACTCCTTTCCCAAGATACAGTCAATGGGGATGTGTATTTAATTTCATTAGATCTTCCAAAATTAGTTGAATTGTCATTTTTATGTCATCATGTTGGAAGGAAGTCTAGAGGAATATGATTTTATTGGAAGCTTCATTCCCATAAACATCAATAGAACAATCATTTTATTCTTTCCTATAATTTCATGTGCTTGGGGTGTTTATTTTAATCCATTAAAGAAGTATTTTATGTATTCATTATTCATGTTAGATGTTTGCATAGTGTAATTGATTTTCATTGAAGTAATAAGTGAGGTGATTATTGGGGTGACATCGTTTGAAATTGTATCATCCTCACAAGTTGGGGTTTCGTTTGTTCGATCAATAATTGGGATATGATATATTTTTTTGATTTATAAATGCATTTTCCATTTCAAATTCCTTTTCATCTTCATCAACATTTCCATCCCAAGGATGGACATTCATTCCTTTGTAATCAATGGATTTTCCATGCTTCCCAACTTGTTGTGTTGAGTCATGATTCTTTGATGGCTCACCTCAATCAATGGAATTATATTTTCTTTTCCTATATCTTCTCACATATTTCCAAATATTTAAAATCAATGTTGTCTTTTTCCTACTTTTGAATTACTCTATAGTTTGAAACATTACTTCCCAAAATCCTGCATAACGCATTGAATGGTTTATCATATTCATACTCAATTTAAACTTCTATGTTCTAATCATTACCATTAAAATTGATCATATCCAAGATATGGGTACTATCGATCAATATCACATGTTCAACCCATTTGTGATTTAAATAATAATTTATTCTTGAATTGAGGATTTTATAGCCTCTCTTGAATGATTTTGACGTTGTAGAAGGATAAACAGTCACGTTATTGTGTGTGTAATTGATATGTTTATCTCATGGGGATTGATATAATTCTCTCTTAGGTTTGTTGATAAAAAACCAACCAAACCTAGACATTAATATAAATTGTTGTCGATGGAGCTAGGATGGGGTTGATAATTACATATATACCATTATTCAATTCCTTATTCCATAAAAATATTATATTGTGATTAGTCATAATGTAAATAATATGGTTATTAAATTGTCATGGAAAATACATTCTATTAAATAAAATTTATTTTCAAATTAACTAAATATTATTTATCTAAAATGATGTTACTATATGACTTACAAGAGGATCATTAAACACAGTGTGTCCATCCTCCTCATTATTTAACGAACCTTGAATAAAGAAAATTTATTTAATATATTCATGTTATATCAATATTCACAGATAAATAAATAAAAATATATATTCATAATGTATTATGATCAAATCCCTCTAATGAATTTATCCACGTTTTCATTATTTCAAATAACCAGTGATTGAATATAAACGATAAACTCACAATGAACAATTAATAAACCCAAATGATGGAATATTATTTATTCTAAATTGTTAAATCAAAATAGAATATTTCCTTAATTTTTTATTCATATAGTCTATGTCCCACTAGGATCCTTTCTCCGATGAATGGTGACAAACATCCCCAAAATATGAGGATATAATATTGAATCATTCCAAGGAACCCATATCAAAATTACATTAAAAATCCTATAATCATTTAAAAAATATAATACATTATGATGATATATTTAATCATAACAGTTACATTGTTACGTCTTCATTTTATCTTTTTGATGTATATTTAATTGGCATTATAAGAATTAACATTCTAAAAAATACCATGACTAGGGAATAAATCTTTTATTGTAATTTATAATAATTAGAATTATAATATGTATCATTTTTTAATGATTCAACTATTTATCACCCCAAAATCAATAATTCTATGTATTTTTTTACTAAATAAATAGTAGCACAATTCCCATAACTTATTTAAAAAATGATATTAAAACGTAGTAAAATTTTTATATAAAATTTACATCATTAAATTATCTTCATGCCATACTTTATAATTTTCATAATATAGTAGGTATAATTTTTTAAATTTTTTAGATTTATATTATTATTTACTTTCTAATGAAAAATATTGATTTTAGAAAAAAAAATCACTTTTTTTATATTATAATGATATAATAATAAAATTAGTAATCATAAACCCTTTCCCATACACCAAATATATATTTATTATGTATTTAAAATCAAATAAAATATATTTTTGAACATAAATATATATGGTTTTTTTAAAAAATCAATGTAATATTTTGGTTCAAATTAAAACAATTTTTTATTCATATCATTTAATCATGTATATAATATATTAATAAAGATTTTGTTTTGATTTGATGAAAAATATTTCTATATTTATAAAACATAATCTAATTAATTCATTTGGAATCATATTTATAATTCTTTTTATTATGAAGTCATTTTAATGCTTAAAACCATAATTTTTCAAAAAAACATTGAGATTATGAATATATATTAAAAGTAAATTTTACCATGTTTAGAAAAATTTTATTAATAAATTTATAATATATTTTCAGTTAAAAAGATTACAATTAGGTAATAAGTTCAACATTATTTTTCATCAATATGAATTGTTACCATGGTAAATATTTATAACTCTAGTTAAGTGTAAAATGAGTTTAAAGGTATAAAAATAAAGGGATAAAGCATAGATAAAACAAAAATAACATTATTAATTATAATTTCATATTTTGAGTTATACATGAAAATTATCAAATCTAAATCAAGGATAATTTTGATCAATAAAAATTGAGTATAAAATATTTTATATCATTGATTTTAAAGTATTTAATTGGTGTCCACCCATCACTCTTATAAAAGAAACCCTATTTTCTCATCTCCATGATAATTGATAAAGTTATCTTGTGTAATACCTAACCAAATACTATAACAAAATACCTACCCATTTCATAGAATTCATGGTCTCAGCAAAATACCACTTCATGAAGGCGGAGTGTGGAATCAAAAAGAGGTTACCAAAAGAAGAGATATATTATCTAATCAATCTATTTAATGTTCCATTATTCTTAATCATCCACTAGATATTATATATCCAAATTCAAGTAATAACATTAGTTTAATAACTATAATTATATATGTTTATTTTAATTATATATCCATTTTCTATAACCTCATATCGTATAGAAAATGAAAACATGTCTCACACGCACTTTTAACATACTATCACCACACAGTAGAATAATTCATTCATTCAAACCTAATTTAAATAGATGACAATAAATATGTATGTAATTAATATATATTATATTCAAGATATAATTATAATTCTATTAATATAGTACATCAACTATATTCATAACCTTCCATCATTTGTAAAATAATTGTGTCTTCTATGTGTATGTGGGGTTTACCTCATCCAAAAAGTGATGTGATTTCTTATATTACAAACATTCATGGATGATTATAATTTTAAATAAATTAAAAATTATTCATTAAATTGACAAAATTTAATATATTTTGATATCATAACAAAGAACCCATTACTATTGTCAATATACTAAAATAATTATGGTTTAATTGACCGAAAAATCATACTTGTTCAATATCATCAAAAACAATTCAACAAATTGATGATAACATCTATATAAAAAACCAAAAAATTGAATATGGATAATGAATTTTTTTAATAATTTATATAAAAATATTTATTTATTTTTCTAGATGATATAACATGTTTGAACTAGAAGATGATTGAGGTAAATATTTATTATATAATATATTTTTTTCAATATTGTTAGTAATAAAATATAAATTAAAGGAAATTATAATCTATTAATCTTTTATACTACATATATTTTCATCTAATATAATTACATGTATATATAGATTGTTTTCATTCTCACTTTAAACTATTTATTACATAATATGAATGGGAATATTCAATTCATTAAACCAACAATATTTCTTCTTTGGTCGTGGAATGATTTTTATTATGTTTATGTTTCATGAAGATAATTAAATTGTATGGTTATCTTTCATTAATTGACTACATAATGTAATTTTGAACTAATTTTAATTAACATTAAAAATTTTAAACGGAATAATCATCTCAATTTTTGAGTGTATAATTTTAAATATTTAATGAAATTGTGAAAAGAATATATGTTTTAACATTTAACACATATATGCATTTCACTTTAATAAAATAATTTATTTTATTTAAATCATCAATAAAAATTCCTCATATTAAATTTGAAAAAATTTAATTTTTCTCAATATTCATGGAAATTTTATTTATATTTTTATGAATCAAAAAAATATATTTTTCTTATATTTTTAATAGATGTTTAGAGTAATAATTTATAAATATTTTCACCAATTCCATCATCCTTTGAACGATAGTATGACTTTTTGGGTATGCACACTAGTTATACAATCCATCAAACTAATATTTGTAAAAACTTATCGTATTGATCTTGTTATTAACTACAAAAAATAAATATATTTCTTATTCCAACATTTCAATATCAATCTATATATTAATTATTTAATGAATTATTAAAAATTTATTTCATATGATCAATAAATTAAACTTCGTTATTGATTGGAATGGACTATTATAACAACTTGAAGGATCAATCGGTCCCCTGAAATTAGCTAAACCAGTTATTTTCTATTCTCATTACATATCTATGAAAAATTTATTAGAATGGGCCCTTGACTATATGATTATAATTTAAAAAAATTCCATTTTTTAATTAAAAAAAATATTTTAATCCATTTTATTATTTATTTTACTATATTATGCACAGAAATATTTAAATTACATTATATTAGCTATATCAAATATTTTATTATTTTATATATCATTCATATTTTTCATTCATTATTTATTCAATGAAACATTAAATAAGATTAATTAACTTATTGATCATCTTAGATTAAACAATTATTGGGATTTAATTTTTACATGATTACATGATGTGATATATCAATGATATTGGGTTATATATTGTAATAAATAACAATTTTATCACTATAATTTTATATTTAATTGTGGGTTTTATAATCCAACGTGAGAATCACATATCTATATAGTCTAACAAGAATAATAAACTATTCCATCCATTATAAACCTATATGGTTTATTTTATTTCAGTGTTGTAATATGACCACCAAATATGGTTCATTAAATTTTGTTTATTGAAATTGGTATTAGATGAGGTTTAGTATAATATTTTTGAACAATATTTAGGGAAACCTAGATTATGGAGAATAACCCTATGACAAAACTAAGGATAAAAGTATGTATATGATAAAATCCTGAGTTTTATAATAGAAGAGAGTTTGTTGTTTCTTATTAATAATATCTCTACATTGATAATATAATGATGAGGAATATTTTTAATTATTAAAAAAAGGTGTAGATTCCCTTAAATAGGATAGCTATGTATGATCAATATCGTCACTAAATTAACAGTGAGTGGTCCATCATTTTTAATATTGGATATATACTCTTGGGGGATATACATGGGTTTATTAACAAGTTCGTTTGAATCTATAATTAGTGATTTAAAAATATTTCTTTGATATTACGATATTACCAAAGATTCTGATCTTATGATTCTAATCATATCTCTTCAAATGTTTTCAATTTATGAGAAGTGTTATAATAGATATAAAATTTATTTTATTATTTAAAATTATAAATTTTTAGTTAATTATTTATATAATAATTTTTATAACTGGAACCTAGTAAAATGAATGGGAACAATATCAATGATATAGTCATTTTAGTGTATTTCCCCATATAAAATAAAATATAGATATAGTTTGATATATATAAATTAGATCTATATTGGGGTAGATAATATAGGTTAATACTCAGAATAGTTGAAATATTTAGAATCATGGTAATCCCAACCATTGTGAACCATTATTGGACAACATTATCTGACAAACAATCACTATATTTCAATAAGTTTAATAATTCTTTAGTATATGGGAATTGGATCTAGACACTAGAGAAACAATTTGTCACTTTTCGATGTGGTGAAAGAGAGAAGGTAATCACGGTTGCATATAATCTTAAAGGATACACCAATTAATGGTGGTCATTAAACCATGAATCAAGAAATATTGAGTTTGTAGATATTAATGATTTGAATATATTCACAGGGATAACAGTTGAAATATAAATTTCTAATTATATTTATGTTGATATGTTGTGTAAATAAATAAATCTAAGGAAAAAGGATGTAAAAAAATTTGAATATGAAAAAAATACAGGTTCAACAAATCATTTTTTATATTATATATGCGATACAAAATTATGTTTGATTTATTCTCTGGTTGTATAAAACATAGACTGAAAATGGAATTAGTCACTCAATATTTTTTATTATACAATTATATAATAATATTTATCATTAAGAATGATTATTAATTCTATAAGTCATAAATTTAATTGGGAATAATATAATAGATGTTGGAATCTAGACACTCTAAAAAATAATTATGAAAAAAATGAAGATTTGAAAGGCTGATTTTTAATCTATTAATAATTGTGGAATGAAAAATTTTAAAACATTACTGGTTAATGTTACATTAATAAATTGTGGAGATAAATTTAATATAAAAAATTATCTCAAATGGTTGATATATTCTTCTAATGTTAAATAATTCAACAATAACGAGATGTGTTATAATTAGAATGAATTAAATAAGTGTCAATTGAATTTTCCTTATAAAAGTCAAATTGATTAATTATGATAATATTATATCCCTATAGTGACATTTTATTTTCATAATGATATTGTTGATTGTACATTGAATTTAGCCTCAAAATTTTCTATTTCATGATTTGATTACAGATCCTCAATTTCTTTTATATCCTCTATGTTTTACATTGAAATATGATATTTGAATATCCCCATAAAATTGGAATTGAAAATACATTATCATTTTAAAAATATTATCATAATAATGATATGATAGCACGTCCAAATTCGGATGCATACACATAACCCAATATAAAACATGATTATTATACCTATGGTGGAAATTGATTTAATACATGGTGTGAATTTTATTACTAATTATAATGTGAAAATTTAATTCATAAATATGGAGATTATGATTTGTGATTGATATATGGATTTCCATGTCATTATTGTGGAGACCACGTCATTTGAATCATGTAAGGACCCAACTCCAGCAATCTCTTTAGAAATATCTATGATATGAATTACATACTAAACCATTTAAGGGGATGTGTATCCATATAAAAAATATATCCATTCTATGTATGAATATATTAATCATTTTAGGAATAACTACATGGATACCCACAAATTCTTGATGTTTAGATTTCTATTGATCCCATATATGATAAAATAATATAACTTTGATTATCTACAGGATGACCATAGTAGAAATAGTTATAATAGACAAAAAACTGTTAGAGGTGAGTGATAATAAATTTATAACCCCAAGTGTTTATCCATGGTGATATCATGTTCATTTTTATAACATAAATGATATGTCTTTGAGTTTATGAATCCATTATATTGAAATCATTGTAATCACTATAAGTAAAATATTTTCTACTACCCATCATTGATATCTTATTCAATCAACATTAAGGATATTAGTATTTTTTAACCATTTATATTTATTCTGGGTGTCATAAAATATGATTTGTTAAGGTTCATAAACCAAATATGATATTTTTATGAGGTATTGTTATTCTGAATTTAAAATAATGTAATCTAGATAGGATAATGCACCATATGTTATAATGGAATCGATGAACTATGTACTAAATTATTATATAATTTATTTTATTTTGTTGAGGATATATTGATATACATTGAAATATATGATGATAATAATAGAAATTTGTATATAATTATAAATAATATTAGAGAAAATGAGTAAGATGGAATAGTTGTAAATTAAGAATTCAATAATAAGAAAGATTATTGAATTGAACAAATTTTCTCTAATGATATAATATATATAGATCATCAATAGTGAAAATCACTGATGTAATGGAAAAATCTAACCAATATAACAGTGGTATGTATTTTTATTTCATTAACATGTTACTACTAATGGATTGTCGAAAACTGTTCTTGATTAGCTAATCCATTAATCAACTTAATAAGTAATGTGGTCAAGTTCATATGGTTATACGAATGTAATGAATATTTTAAATAATTAAATTTGAGTTTTTTTGATGAACAAATTCTAAATTATCCATAAAGATGGGGTGAATTTATTATATGTATAGATATATCAAATCAGGACCTTTGATTTTTCCTCATATAGAATGATTTATTTATCTCGTATATAGAAGCTTTTCTAAATAAAAATGAACAGAATTATCGAAACATATATATTGAGTTTGAAGCCACAATATATTCATTAAACATATGGATTAAATAACATTATTGTAAATGATGTTAAATATATAAAAATAAAAATATTTAAATACATCATATCATATAAAGAGCTCAACTTGAGGTAAAGGTGATGGTTAAAAAAATATACGGATTTTGAGTTCTCAATACATTTTAACAGAGGATGAAAAATATGGTGGATTATGCATTGAGTAAGAAAAAAAATGTGATTTTATAAAAATGAGGATGGATAAGATCATATATTCAGGGAATTAATATATTTAAAAAATAGAATCATTAAGTAAGGGGAATCATCACATATTTTCTATTGTATTTCTAAAACATTGTTATGGGAAACATATAAATTACTAGATTTATGATAATAATATTAAAAATAAAATCAAATCCTCGAATGATTGGATGTTCAAGTCATATTTTATAATGAATGAATATAGAAATGTGGAAAGAGGTTACGTTTTTAAATTATTACTATGGTGAAAAACGAATTGTTAGATAATGCATATTTTCTAAATTTTTCGGTACACATTGGTAGAACCCGAATGTATCAAATTTGATGGAGAATTTGTGGTGGGATAATATAAAACACAAAATTTTAGAGAATATATCATGATTTTGGGTCTATCAATAAGTAAAGGTTTAAGAAAATATCATATTGGATTCATTCATCCTCTACCAAATCCCATATGAAAATGGTATGATATTACTATGTATTTTTCACTAAATTTTCAAGGACCCCTTGGATGAATGTACACATATAAATTAATATTGATAAAATTTTCATGTAAAAACATTGTCTCACAATAAGATAATTTTTTTCTCTAATGTGCCTCAAGTGGTACTATATTAATAATGATGTGAGGCTAAATGGTGTACTAATTTTATGTTTATCCAATAATGATCCATGACCTAGATTGAAATTGTGAAACAGTCTTCCAGAGTCACTTGAAGACAAGGTACATTTTATAACAAGCTATCATCATAAAACATATTTTCATTCTAAAAAAATATCTATACATCATAATATATTTTGTGTTCATTCTGTATAGTCTTTCATTGTTTGTAGGATTAATATATAATTTTAGTGTAATTAAAATATAATTTTAGTGTAGTTAAAGTATAATAACATATTCAATATATGAATTCAAGTAGAAATATATAATTTATTATACATATAGAGGATTATTATCATCAAAATTTTAGATTAAATTGGATAATCGAAGAATGTGGGACTAGATCTAATGGAATAGATAATATTGAATGTGAATAGTATTCTGAATCAATTTAAGGGGTCTTAAAGTAGAAAATATAGTCATACAATTTATTGAAGCGAGGGTTTATAATTTCATTAGGGAGATCAATTTTTTTGGATTTTATCTCCATGAAGGTGACTTATAAGATTCTACATGAAAAATAAACACATTATTAGGTACATTTAATGATTACAAATTTATTAATGAATTGGAGTGTCAAATTATTGTTTTTTATTTCCACATAACCACTATAAATTCCTGATGTGATCCATATATCAATATTATGGATGTAAATATATAACCAATTTTAAATACTAAACTATTATGAAATATAATTCCAAGATTATTCATCATATTTTGAAGAGACTTTCCATATTATTGATGTTATAAGAATAATGATGAGTAATTAGTTGACATAAAATATATAGGTAGTTAGAAAAAATAATATTATAGAAGAGGAAATTTTTTAAGATAATCAATATATGATGTAGTACTGTCAATATCAATTAATTCTATAAAAATGGGTAAATTTTAAAGAAGATTTTTTCAGTGGAGGGATCATAAAACCCAATATTGAAATATAGAAAGCATAATTTTCATTGCAAAGAAACTATAACAGAATTTACAAAAATTTATTTCATAATTTTAACAGAAAACAAAATTGAAAAATTCTATAAATCATGTATAGTGAAAATAACATCAATAATGAATATGTCATGACAATATTATCTTAGAGTGAGTCTTTGAAATTTTCATGAAATATTTTATTTTTTGGTGAATATTGAAAAATTATGATATTATAAATACTGTCAAATTTGTGAAATTATAATCATATAATATTAAAAAGGATGATTAAAAAAAAAAAATCAAAAAATTATATTTTTGAAATAAATAATAACTTTAAAAAATCTAATTATTAGAAATTGAAATATGTTGTAATAGCGCAGACCCCTCTAGTCCATTATTTGTGTAAATCAAGTGGTTTATGTGTTCTGGTAGGTCACTGTGACTCATTTAGAGAGTTTAACAAATTTAAATTTTTTTCTAATAGAGAGTCGCGAAGGTGACTCGTAATGGTGAGTCGTCCATCAGAAGCTCATAATTGAGATTCAGGACTAGAAATTTATACTAATGGCTCACACTAGTGACGCAAATGAGTAGCTCCCTGAAAAGTGATTCACACTAGTGAATAACATAATGGTGGGTCATTTACAATAGTTTTTCAAAATTCCATATTTCTCATGTTTTTCATTTCTACCCCATTAACATTTTATTGGACGTAAATGTGATTAATACCAAATTCAGTGGTTTTTGGAGCCATTTGAAGTTGATTATTTCTTATCACAACCTATCAGTTCCATTGACTTCCAAAACATGTGGTCTTGGTCAAGATATAATTTTATTGGATTTTAAAAATTATTTCCCCCAGTGATTTAGGATATATCCCTTCTAAATATGAGGTCTTCTATTCCAAGTGCACATTCCATTATTTTAGCACGAGGCTCCCAGAAATTTTCTTCCTAGAGGAATCATGTATTCAACTCGTGATTTTGTGTCTAGTTTTTTCCAAGAGGCATTTTTCTACTTCTTTCCCACCCCTTCTATGGTTCAATAAGAAAGTGATGATTTTTTTCCAATTCCATGAAAGGATCCCTTCGTCTCTCTTTTATTTTGGTATCATGCAGGGTGGGTGCATGAATGTATCCTTTTTGAGGATGGAAGAATATAAAATTAATAAAGATAATTTTATGGGATTAAGATCAACATGTGTGATCGTAGAAATGTGATGTAATATATTCTTGTTAATTTTTTTATTATTGTTGGAATTATTCAATCTAAATGACCCATTGAAAATCATTATCATTGGTGGTCCTTGGTTTTGTAAATAGATAGTCATGTGTTGCATTTTGTTTCAATTTTTTAACAAAAATATATATGAATATTATTAACGTCGTATAATCGAAAAATAAATGGATGACCTGAGACCAATCCATATGTGATAACACTTAAATTAAAAATCGTCATTAAATATGGTCATCCTTATTTAATTTGAAAAGTGTGGTGGATTGTGTGGTGTTGTATTTGGATTTATTTCTAATTATGGGTGGTTTGAAAGGTTTAATTGAATCTCAGGTTGTGATATATATTGATTGTATGATTAATGGCCAGTGTTATGCAGTAGGGCTGTCAGAAATGGTTGTGATGAGATGTGTTGATTGGTACAACTATGATTTGGGTGTTTTCTCTATGATGATTATGGACTTCCTATAATTTCATGGAATAATGATTATGATAGTTGTTGGAATGGGTAATTTGACTTCATTTTATCTATGTGTAGCATACAGGAAGAATCACCCCCCATTTCAGGATAATTATATGTTAAATCATGTTTGCATGTAAAAATGAGCATAATTATTATTTTGTTTAATTTACCATGGTTATTCTTCCCCTATATGAAATTTTTTCTATGGCTTATTGTGCTTACGTTTAGTAGTCATTCCAGTTGTGATGGAGGGAATAAATGATTTTCTTAATAATTTATGGAATGGTTAGGCCAACAAAATTTATGTTATGAATATTAAAAATTGAATGGGTGTTAAATGTGGAATTATTGTGAGGTGACATTAGTTTATCAGGATCGTCTCCTTATGAATCATATTATTGTTATTTTTTGTTCATTTCAGAGGTAACAACAAATAAGATATTGTGATTTCATTGTTTATTGGAAACCCATTGTTTGGACATGAGTTCTTGGTATTATATATGTATATTTTTATTTTTTCCTTGTGATTTATATATGCACATTCTATAGTTTAGAACTATGTCTGAACATCCCCATTGTCACATGGGAGGGTGTATTTCTCAAACATCATAGTTGGTGGATGTACTGTTGGAATCCACCCTTCCATCTCCCTCTTCTATGCGGGGATAGCTTCAGATTATTCGAGAAGGTTTTTTTCATGATTTCTAGGTGTGTGTGTGTGTGTGAGTTGTGCATTCCCATGTGGCTTCCGGATGAGATGTGTTTCATCCTCATAGGTAAATTTGAGATGAGTTCTGGTAGTGACACATGTGTTTATGGGTGGGTTGTGTTATAGATTTTGACCTAGGGGTGTGAGGGCAAGAAGTGATGTGTTATCTGGCCTAGGTGTGGGATGGTGAGATTTGATGAACTTAATTTTCTCGGGTGACGTGACTAGGTATGAGTACAAGGTTTGTGCGAGAGGGTTGGGATGTGCTTTTTTAGGAATATTTTGAAGTTCAAGTATTTTTGTCGTTTGGGTGTGAGAGTGTAAAATTAGTGGGAAAGTGGTACATGTTACCCTATGATCGATGTTCTCACTATATTACTTTACATGAATTGCATTATTTGGTGAGAATTCTATAGTGAAATGGGGATTGTTAGTTTTTCGTGGTATGTATTGTTGAAACTATTGTTTTCGAATGGGAGTGTTAGTATTATTCTCTCGAATGTTCATGTGAGACAATGGTTTTCCTACTGAGAATATATTAATAATCAAGCTATTTATATAAAACTATTTTTAGTTTTCTAGGAGGATTTAGTAGACCATTATATACCTTACTAGCTCATATCTTTAGAGAATTTATGTCACTACTTGGGTTTAATTTTGGTACATAATTTAGAGAATTTTTTACTGGAATAAGTTATATTTTACACATTCATGGGGGATAGATTTGGATTTCATTTTTATAAATATATTATGAGCTAATGTTGTTAGGGGATGAACAATATTATCTGTTAATCATCTTTTATTGTAATTGTCAATGACTCCAATATTGTGAGATCATTGTATCATTGGTTCTAGTCTCCACCCCATGGAAAAAATGAGGTGGGACTCGGGGGCCATTATCTCTTTTCATTCATGGCCAGCTCAATATGTGCATCTTCGAAGGAGGGGGTCTTGACAGAATGGTATCAAAGGATTTCATGTGTTAGTGGGGAAATAATTCTGGGTGATCTTAGTGTGTGATATAGACCAAGGATGACTAGATTTGATGAGGGAATTTATGCCCCCCATGATCCTATGTAATGACACTAAGCCTATCGAATGACCAAGTGATGTTGCACCTTTTGCAGGGTAGAGACCCTTGGAACGATACATGAGTCATAATAACATTTATTCATTTTTTGGGTTGGGATGTTTTTTAAATTATAAGAGTGGATGATATGAAAATAATAAATTAAAATGATTCTTATATAAAATTCAATACTACCAGGGATTTGTAATTTTTTGATTACATTTTCATCTATGGAACTCGTATGTTGTCTGCATGTGGCTCAGGCACTTGAGTCTTAGCAAGACAATATGGTAGATCATTGGAGGGTTGACCTTGTGGAGGAGAAGGAATAATATAATAGAAGAATTGGTGCTTTATATTAGAAAAACTGGAGGAAGTATGATGTTAGTATTTCAAAAATGGATATGATAAGATCACAAGGGAAACTTGAAATCACCTACAGTTTGATCTGAGATTCCATAGAGTTCTAGCATCCATTAGTGGTGAGTCAGATGAAGAGAGACAAAAGTCACGAGTGGATTCAATAACTAGGGGATAGGAAGGGTGATGATGTTTTATGGGTTTATTTCAAGAAGTAGTTTTCAACATAATTTATTTCATCGACGATTAAGGATGATAGGAGACAGGTGTTACTCTCCCTCTAGTATGGGATTATTTCAATGTGGGAGATGGTTATTAATTGTCAGGACCTTATTCATTTGCCTCAATAATTTTTTTGGATTAGGTGTCTCATGAGAGATACGTAGAAGAGGTGGTTGATCAATCTATTCGGTATGTGGTCACTCCGTTTGTGTTGTGGATATTCATCAAGGTTTATAAGAGGGTGGATATAATCGAGTATATCCTCATGCGAGGTGGGCTACCACAAGAGGGGAGATAACTGAGTTCTTTGAGAGGTAAGGATATCAGTGGAAGATCTCATGTGTTGGGACCATTTATGATTCTCTCGGAAGTGAAGAAACCTCTGAAGATTCCCTTATGAACTTCTGATGTTAATGGTTTCAGTGAAACTTAAATGCGATAGGGGAGGATTCATTTCCTCTGTGGAGTCTCTAGAATTATTCAGAACAAGTTTCTAGTGGTTTTTCGAGCACAATATTGTGGAGGTGGAAAGGTTACACACCAGTCTCAGTAGTGGTTTCTAGGTATGCCATTTTACTGGTAGGGTGAGTAGGATCATGATCCAACAAGGGGAGAGGGAGCTGGGAGAGGATGACCTCAGGGTGTTCCTCATGGACCATGACCTAAGTGTGTTCAAGGAATTAGTCATCACCATAGGTGACGAGGAGAAGGGCATGGGTAGATTCATGCCACATAGGCAGCAGTTCGAGCATGTTCAGAGATCATTATAGGTACGATCCGTTTGTTTAGTACCCTTTCTTGTTCATTTTTTGATTCAACATGATCGAACTCTTTTGTTACACAAAATGTTGTTAATGATTTTGGACTATATGTAGAGAGTCTCCCCATTACCCTGGTGTTGAGTAGCCATGTTGATGGTTATACCATCATGTACAATGTGTGTAGAGAATGAAGACAGATGATAGGACCACATCAGTCCAGTGGGGATCTCTTCTTGATATAGATGTGATCAAACAATGTCATTCCTGACATCAACTGGTAGTATAATGTACATTATGATATCAACTACTTTAGTGATTAATCTTGTTT
The DNA here is from genome assembly GCA_963277665.1 of Viscum album. Classification (NCBI taxonomy): domain Eukaryota; kingdom Viridiplantae; phylum Streptophyta; class Magnoliopsida; order Santalales; family Viscaceae; genus Viscum; species Viscum album. The sequence goes on from OY728163.1 coordinate 1,948,508,925, forward strand.
TTATACTTGGATGAATAATGTATTGTTATTATTGGTGAGAAGTATTATCATTGAGCAGTCAGAATGTAGAGACTCTTCTCTCCCTACTTGCTGAGATATCAGCGAAATAAATAAATGTTTGGAAGGTGGACATTTACAATGTTTTTTGGGAGTTCCAACATTTTTTTCCCTCAGGGGGTTTTTGATGCTACCCCCTCAACATGATGTTGAGTTCGAGATAGACCTATAGCATGATGAATCCTTGATTTTTCTGGTTCCTTATCATATGGAAGCTTCTATATGTCTAGAATAGATGATTCAGATTTATTATCTGATTAATAAGGGTTTTATCTAGCCGAATGTGACGATGTGGGGTGATCTAGTGTTTTTTTTGAATAATTAGAATGGTGGTATGAGGATGTGAATAGTAACTTAGAGGTTAAACTAGGAGACAGTCAAGAAACGATACCCTCTCCCATGGATTGATGATCCTTTTTAGAAGTGGATATGAGAAATTTGGTTCCCTAAGATCAATTTACACCTAGAATATCACAAGTTGAAGGTGAAATAGGGATCTATCTTCAAAACTTATTTTAGGTGCGGTTATGGGAACATTTAGTTCATGGTCATGTAATTATTTATTATGGAAACACCATCTTTGTGCATGGAAATTATGAACTCCATATTTCATGAGTTCCTAGACAGGTTCATCATCATATTCATCTACAACATCTTCATCTACTCTAAGTTAGAGAAGGAGAAAACCAACCATCTTAGAACCATCTGGTAGGTTCTTCGATGCCATCATCTAGAAGGACTCGACCATAAAACATTATACAATCATGAATATTATTCAAGAACATACATTATTACAAATTGATGATATTTTTCAGTTTATAGTTTTTGGTTATTATGACATAAAACATACATAACGTATCATAATCATACATTTTGATACTATTAAAATAATATCCATTTTTACAAAATATAAAACTTTTCAAATAAAAATTAATCTATTTGGAAAATCACTATTAAATATAAATTTTCTTCCCACATTCTATTACACATCCTTAGAACCTGTGAAAATCATTTAAAAACATCGTATGAGCAAAAAATGCTCTAGATGGTATAAAAGGATTGAAATCATTATTCATACGATAACAAAAAACCAATAAAACCAATTTGATAAAGACAAATTAACATGCATTGAAACATCAAGTAGTTTACTTGGGACAGATTGACCATATCACTTTTAAATTCATTATTACGCATGGGATAACCTTTTTCTTAACTTTCATCTCTAGAGTACCCAATTCATTTGAGATCTATAATGGGGATCAACCATCATATTGAAATCTATAATGGGCTCAACACAACATATCTAGAACTATAATGTGGCTCATCCCTCATATATTTCCCTATAATGGGTTCAAAACAAAATAAATAATTTCCACAGAACATTTCATAATTAAAACACTTCAAAACTCATTTATAACCATGAGAAAAAACACATTCACATTTCAAAATACACACTTTCTCAAAAATCACACTTATAACATAATCACTACACACAAAATATAATAAAATATTATTATTAAAAAATAACTAATTATGGACCCTCTAAGAAATTTTAGTTTTCAAAATCACAAATACATCCAATTTATAGATTCTAACAGTAGAATAAAAACCTTTTTTAACTTTGTTTCTTTTTTGCTTTTGAATGTCGAGTTTAAGGAGACGTTATTATGAGTGATGATAAAAATATGAATTGTTACGTATGTTATTTAATAACGGATGTAAAAAAGTGGTTTTTTTGGTTTTTAATGTCACTTTTTAAAAAACCAACGCGAAATACATTCTGGAAATCGCATTATAAAGCCTTTTCTAGGTCGGTTTTTGAAAAACCCAATGTTAAAAACACATTTTTAGGTTGTTTATTTAATAACCGACATAAAAAATGTCTACTATATTTTAGGAAATTTCCTAAGATTTCATTTGACATGTCATAGAGCTCAAACCGATTTACGGATCAAATGTTATGACCATCAAATGTTTGATTTTTTTTTCGAGGAAAGATTGAATGAGCCAAATATAGCTTCATCTTAGAAAGAATATTTGAATTTGTATTGGGATTTTTAGTTTTACCATGATATAATGAATCACCCATCATTATAATAAATTAATATTCATTAAATGGTATATTAATTAAGAAAATTACTCATAAAAAATATAAATCATGGAAAAATAATTACAAATACTATGTCGAGGTCGCGTAAATAAGAAATCATTTATTCAAGTGGAAGATAAAACATGTTTATTTGGTGGAATGATGATGGTTTAATGAAATGATCATAAAATTTTATATAAATTAAGAAAACAAATTATTAAAACCCTAAATCATGGATATATGATTAAACATACATGGACGAGATCACAGAAAGAAGAAATAATTGAATCACGTTGAAGATCAACAAAGTTGATTTGGTGGAATGATAATGGTTGAAATAAATGATCATTAAATTATGATATGTGTATAATGGAGAAATATAATTTAGATGCTACGTGAAAACGCAGTATTAAAAATTTTAGGTAGCAATTCAAAATTTTGATGTCACAATGTAAAAAAATTGACATTACACATTTGTGTGATATTAAAATAATTTTTCACATCGGTTTTATGATAACCAACATGAAAAGATATTAAAATTTTCACTTATTTATCATGTTGGTTATTATAAAAGTAATGTGAAAAATAAATATTCATCACTTTTTAACATTTTTTATTATAAAACTGACGTGACAAATCAATTTTCATGACTTTTTCACATTGGTTATTTAATAAATGACAAGAAAAGAGTTTACAAAAATATAGTCAATTTCTCAAGCTTTAACTTGAAAGGTCACGGATCTCAATTTGTTTTACGGATTAACATTTATAGCCTTCAAAAGTATATCATCATTAAATGATGTCTTAGGGAAGGCCGACTTATGAAGGCCATAACATTTAATCTGTAACTCTATTTGAGCTCTGTGACCTATCAAAGTAAATCTTGAGAAATGTACAACATTTATTTTAACATTTTTCATGTCGGTTATTAAATAACTGATGTGAAAATTTCCTATTAATGTCAGTTATTGAACAATCGATATGAAAAATTCATGAAAATCGCTTTTTCACGTCGGTTTTATAATAACCGACGTAAAAAACAAGCAAAATTTTTAATATATTTTCATGGAAATTGATTTATCACGTCGGTTATTATATAACTGACATGAAAAATCAGAGAAAATGTATTTTACTTCGGTTATATAATAACCAACATGAAAAATCAATTTTCAGATATTTTTACGTCGGTTCTAAAAAACTGACGTGAAAAAGTGCAACGTAAATAAAGGTTATTGTACTAGTGTACTATTTCATTCCATTTAATAACTCTATGTAAATAAATTATTCAATTAACTATATATATGTTAATAAATATTGTTACAAGTATATTTTAACATGTATTTTGGGATGTCACTTTATCTAGTAATGCTATTTGTAAAACAGACTCTTCATCAGCTTTTTAGATTCACTAACACCATTAGATTGTGAGACACACCAATGTTCAACACACCGATGTTCGACACACCAATGTTCGACACAAAAATGATGAACACCGTGATGTTCGACACCCCGATGTTTGACACACTGATTTTTGACAAACATATGCTTGAAATACCAATGCTTGACCCACCGAAGATGTCACCCAAAAGATGAATCACCGATGATGACACACCAAAGATGACACACCGAAGATGACACACCAAAGATGACACACCAAAGATGACCAACCAAAGATGAAAAACTGAAGATGACACACCGAACATGACACACCGAAGAAGACAAACTGAAGATGATAGATAGAAGATTATAGTCTGATACTTAGGAATCACAGATAGTCATATATTTCTATTACAATTTTATTTATTGAAATTTATTTCTAACGGTCATATTTAAACTAATTAATGATTCTGAAAATTATTTAATGTTGTCTGTAAGACTATTCATAAATAGAACTAGGTACATGAAATTGGGGATATCTTTTTGACATTTGAACATTGATGTATAAAATGATTAACAATTCAACCTTAATGCATGGCTCAAAACAAACTATAAATAAAATGACAGACGGTTTGAATATGCAAGATTTTTTGAAGAGAGGAACTCAAATATTGAGCTCACAAGAAGCATTACAAGCTACAACATGCCGAAGCTCACTTAACATCCTCACATAGAAGACCTGAACCTTTTCACACATAGAATATTGATTATGGAGACTAGGATACATTATTTTGAATCCAACTCCCGGAAGTGTAATCAAGTATCATTTTATCTAAATCTAAAGAGTCCAGATCTTTATTTTACTACACTTAGAGATTTATAATCCTTGTTCTTCATTAAAAACACTATTGTGGCTGTATTTACATTTTGAGTAGTTTATGTATTTCTTTGTGTTACACAAACACTCTCTTGATCATAACTGAAGGACACTAACATATCATCACACCCAATACCTTTTTTAGTCTTGTATCCAATGCAGATCTATGGAATAGATCATGTGTGATCTATTTGATTGTTTTCCCCTGAGTAACTGTTGTAGAGGTCACATGTAACCTAGACAACCTTCTGTGTTGTTGTGAACATCGATGTAGGGTGTTGATCCAATTTTTATTAATATAAACTGGATGATGGCTGGTGATCACAATGTGAAGAGGAATATGTCTTAGCTTGAGATGGAACCTCTTGTTTTATCTGATGTGTTGTTCGCCTTATGCTTTAATTTGATATGAATTTTTCACATTAAGATAAACTAAACTTTTATAGTTAGTTTATCTTTTGTTTATATCTATTTTGAATTAGTATATTAGTTTCTAGTTTTTGACTAATATTTCTATTGATAATGCTGAGAACAAATAAATCTTTTCTAAAATTAATTAAACCTTCATAAATATTATAAATTCACTACAAACTGACATTGAATTTATTTTCGCAAGGGGTGTTATTTTAATAAACATATTTTAACAAATAAAAATACAGATACTCAAATCACCCCCTCTGGAGTCATATACTTTGACCAAAATTTGTTATTAGAGGAATTTTAAATGTTATAGCCTGTTTTTTAAATTGTATCAATTGTGATTATAGTTGTTTTTTGAAGATCAAAAAATTTCATTTATTTCAAAAATTTAATATGTTTGGAATTATTTTACAATATGTATCATGGAAAATATATTAGATAGGGATCCTACCAAAATAACATCTTTCATTAATGTAACTAACTATAATCAATGGATCCATGAAATGAAATTACATCTTGAAAGCATGGGATTTGAAATCTGGACTGCTATTGAAAGTAAATATGCAACTCATGAAATAGGTAAAAAAAACATGTGATGAACCTACCAAAACGGCATATGAAAATAATTGTAATGAAATGAATGTTATGTCTTGTGCACTAGAATATGAGGATTTAAACTATATGTCTTCTTGTAAAACAACACATGAGATTTGGGGCACTCTATCCGTTTCTCATTAGGGTACATATAATGTTATAGAAATGAGATTACAGATTTATACTATTGAATATGAAAACATGAGAATGAAGCCTGATGAGTCTATTTCTGATATATATCTTTGGTTCAAGGAAATTGTGATTACCCTGATTTTTTAGGAATCTAATTAACAACCAAAGAACAGAAAATAAAGATTTTGCAATGTTTACCAGAAAGAATGCATGGAATGTCTCTATCAATCACATAATAATGAGATATTCATAAGATGCCAGTAATGGAATTGACTGAAAAAATAATGATATATAAAGATGAATTGAAGGTGAATCAAGAAGTAGATAAACCTAAACAAATATCTGTAGCCTTCAAGAGAAATACATCTAAAAGAAAAGACATGAAGAATGTTCACGATGCTATTGAAAGCAGAACCAGTGTTAAAGTAGCTTCAGAGAATGACGAATAAATGTCCCAGCTAGCAAGATGAATCAAGAGATTTTATAGGAAGAATATGAGTTTTAGAAATCCTAATTAAAAAAGAATATATGATAATAAGGGTAATACGAAATATGGTGTGAAGAGAAATGATAAATCCAAAGAGATACATTTCTATGAATATAAAAGGAAATGACATTTCATGGTTGACTATCCAAAGATGAAATACCAAACTAATTATGAAAATAAGGATAGAAGGTATAAAAAATCAATGAAGGCCACCTGGAGTGCCTCTAAGGACAACTCAAGTGAATTTGGCACATCTCAAAATGATAATTATGGTACAACTAATATGATTTTTAGGAAAAACATATTTTAGTGAACTTTAGACTCTCGTGTACATATTTTTTATTAATTTAAAAGTGAGTATGAAAATATGACAAATGATGAAATATTAAAATATTGCAACATGTTAGACGAAAAATGTAATGAGTTGATATATAAGTATAAATCATTGAAGAAACAACATGCTCTTACTGTAACTGTTACCTCTGAACATACAACTAAAAAAGAGAAAATTTCTCAACTCTTCAAGGAGAACAATGAAAGAAAAATGTTTAATGAGAAATTGATGAAATACTTGGAAAAGTTCACTAATGGAAAAAATCCCCTTACTCAAATTCATAGTAATAAATTTTTTCTTAAGTATTCTCTGAGGATATGATATGAACCATGTCAAATGAATTTATCCAAATCACATTTTGTAACAAGATCTAGAAATTCGGTTACCTTTTTCAAAAACTAGAATTGTGCATCATGCAGTTCCACAAATTCTCTTACTGTATACAATTCTTCAAAACCAAACAGAGTTTATTTTTCAAACACTCTATACTCTGCATATAGAAAACTCATAAGACTGTTCTTGGTTTCTAAAGCTTATATCACTAATGTATGTGGACCCAGAAAAATATGGGTATCAATGACATTTCTTGGATGAACTATTTAGTAGGTTATCTTCCTAAAGAGCTCCTATAAAAAACATTGGTACATGTACATTGGTTGTTCAAGACATATGACATGGTATTTTTTAATCTTTAAAAGTCTTGTCAATATTGATGGAGGACATGTCACATTTGATGACAATGGTAAAGGAAAAATGATCAGCTGAGGCCTTATTGGTATCCCAATCTCTATTTCAATTGCTAAAGTACTATATGTTGATGTATTAAAGTATAACCCATTCATCATTTCTCAATTTTGTGTTGATGGATTTAATAATAAATGCAAAAATTATTCATGCCATGTTTTTATGACAAGAATAACATAGTATTTACTAATTTTATAAATGAAAATGTTTATGCTATAAATCTAGACACACTCGCCTCACATAATGACTCTTGTATAAATTCCCTTGATAATGAATCATGGATCTGGAATATAAGACAAGGTCTTTGCAACATACACTATCTTAGGAAGATAACTATTAATGGATTTGTTAAATAATTATAAAAATTAGAGTTTCCCAATAATAAAGTCTATAATCCATGTAAAAAAGGAAAGCAACATAAAATCTTTTTCAAACCATAGAAAGAAGTAACTAATTATCAACCTCTTGATTTGGATCACTTGGACTTGTTTGGAACATCTAGAATTTTGACTCTCAATAGTAAGCTCTATGTTTATATTCATGAAGATGATTTCTCTAGATACACTGAAACCATTTTCTTAGATCATAAAAGTGAAGCTTGATCACACTATACCATCTATGTTAGGACTGTAGAAAATCTCAGTGGACTTAAGATTAAATCCTTAAGAATTGATCCTGGCTGTGAGTTTGAGAATCATGATTTTGAAGCTTTCTGCCCAAAAAATGGTAATAATAATAACTTTTATGCTCCTAGTACAACTCAACAGAATGTTGTGGTAGACAGAAGAAATAGATCCTTATAGGAAATTCCCTAAAACTATGCTCAATGAATATGATATACCCATTTATTTCTTATCTCAAGCTATTAATATATCTTGTTACATAATAAATAATGTCTTAATAAGACCCATCCTTAAGAAAACTCTTTTACGAGTTGTGTAATAAAAGGAAAACCAAAGTTTTTTACGTTAATTTGTTTGGATGTAATGTTTATTTTATGAAATATAAAGATAATTTAGGTAAATTTTCATACAAAAGATATGAAGGAATATTTCATGGATATTCTACATCAATAAAAGCCTGTAGAGTCATTAATAAGAATCCAAATGTGGAAGAATCTGTACACATTATGTTTCATGAAACAGATCCACATGATCCCAATACCCCCTATAAAATATTGAAGAGTATAATTACACTCTATACATTGATGATAATACATCAAATCATCATTTGATGGAATCTTTGAAAACATCAAAATCAGGAAATTCTCCAGATCCTAACCATAATGAACCAGATCAACCTGACTGACTTGAAATATCAAGTCCTACCTTCTCTAGGCCATTTATGACCCTTAAAAATCATCCCTTAGATGATGTTGTTGGAAATCTAGATACTTTAATGAAAAAAATATCTTCTATGAAAAAATGTGTTGAACACCAACATTATTTTCACCGCTTGAACCTAAAAATATCAATGATGTCATCAATGATGAGTTATGTGTAATGGCCATGCAAGAAGATCATAATTAGTTTGAATTTAATAATGTTTTGGAAACTTTTAGATAGAACAATGGATACTCTGAACATAATAACCAATTGGGTGTTTATAAATAAGGTATATTTAGCTCAAAATATAGTTAGAAATAAATATAAACTTGTTTTACATTGATACAATCAAGATGAGGGAATTGATTATTCAGAGACCATTGCACCAGTACCTAGACTTTAAGTAATTATAATCTTATATTCCCATGTATAACACTTGGAATTTAAAAATTATCAAATGGATGTCAAATATGCATTCATAAAAGGTTATATAATTGAGGATGTTTTTGTTATAAAACCGCCATGTTTTAAAAATCCACATTTCCCAAATAATGTGTTCAAATTATTGAAATATTTATATGGTTTCAAACAAGCTCCAAGATCTTGGTAAAAAAGATTGTGTAATTTTCTTATTTCTGAAGGTATTACAAAAGGACTCACATACCATACTTTTTTATAATGAAATTCTAAAAGATGATTTAATAGCCCAAATATTTATAGATAAAGTTATCATTGGATCTTAAAAAACAATTTATGTAATGATTTTTTAAAAATAATGCCATGCAAATTTTAAATGAGTTTAATGGTTGAACATAAATATTTTCTTGGATTTATAATATTTCAAATTAAATAAGGAATTATTTTAAATCATATTAAGTACACAAAATATCTTTTGAGAATATATGGTTTTGATATCATTAAGGGTAGTAAAACCACATTGTTTTATTCATGCAGGCTAGATCTTGATGAAAATGTAAAATCAGTTGATCAGACTGCTGATAGAGGAATGATTGGGATTTTTCTGTACATAACTTTTAGTAGGATAGATATTATTTTTAGTGCGTGTATGTGAGTAATATTTTAAGAAAACCCAATGGAGTCACATCTAAGTGGTGTTAAAAGAATTTTCAAATACCACAAGTGTATAAATAATTTAGGATTGTTCTATCCTAAGGGATAACCTTTTTATTTAGCTAGCTCCCCAAATACTGACTTTGGTGGATGTAAGTTATATTGAAAGAGTTCCTCTAGAACTTGTCACTTTTTGGGAAAGTCTCTAAAATCATGGTGTAGTAAAAAAGAAAAATTCAGTTGCATTATTAACTGGGGATGTAGAATACATTGTAGCATGTAGTTGTTGTGCACAAATCTTGTGGATGAAACACACCATATTAGACATTGGATTTCAATTCAGACATATCCACATAAACCATGACAACCCAAGTTCTATTATCATTTTAAGAATCCAATTTATCATTATATAACAAAGCATATTTATGTAAGACATAACATTTTAATAGATCATTATAAAAAAGGTGATATAACTCTTGAGTTTATTGGAAAAAAGCATCAGCTTACTGATATATTCACTAAACACTAAAAATTTGAGAGAATTAACTACATCAGATATGAACTAGAAATGATAAAATCTATAAGATCTCATGAAATAGATCCTTGATACCAATCTCATGAAACTGATCTTGTGAAACCGGCCTCATGAAACCAATCATGTGAAACCAATCTTGTGAATCCTATTTTTGAAATCGATCTCATTAAACCATTCATTTGAAATTGATCTCTTAAAACTGATCTTGTGAAACTGATCTCATGAAAATCGATTTTGTGAAAGCGATCGTGTGAATTTGATCCTTGAAACTGATCTCATGAAACTGATTATGTGAAACAGATCTCTTGAAACAAATGTAGTGAAAATGATCTCATGAAACTGATCTTATGAATCCAATCCTCTGAATCATTTCTCATGATACAGATCTCAGGAAACTGATCTTTTGAAAATGATATTGTGAAACCAATCATGTGAAATCGATCTTGTGAAACCGGTCTTTTGAAACTGACCTTATGAAACTGATCGTGTAAAACTGATTCAATGAGACCAATGTATTTATGTTTTTTAATTAATTATGCCTATTTTAAATAAAACAACAGTATTTTTGTATACTTTTGGATATGATTAAATTTTTTTCTTTATGATATACAATCCCTAAATGATATATTTTGTTCGACCCATCATTACCATTCACCTTTCCACTACCGTAAATCCTTCTACCAATTGTCACTCTATATCTTGACCATCATCCATTATACTCTTTTGGAATATGAATCCTAAAAATGGGAATGAAAAATTACACTATGAAAGAGCCATAAAAATCACCATCTATTAATGGTCAAAAATATGAGTCCAGTTGCACTGAAAACCCGATATTGAAATCCATGTGGTTACAGCAAAAAAATAAGTACCTGCTAGGTGGATTCTATCGAGCGAGTCATTTTTGTTGAAAGTGCTAAAATCTCAAGGATGGATAAGCTGGTTCTCTAATAATAAAAGGCCATATTATCCTTAGCATGTACATAAGTATTATCAACATTTGAAGATAACCTTGGTTGAAGTTGAGGCCACAAGGATGAGGTCAACGGTAAAGGGAAATGAAATAAATTTTTCATCCATGGAATGGGAAGAGTGCATAGAGATGCCAAATGAAGGTGTCTATGATGATTATCTGGGTAATATTCCACCCTCCTATGGTTTTATCTCTTCTGAAGATGATCGTAAAGAGCTATCTATAAATGAATAATCTATGAGGACTATTACTAGTGAGTTTGAAGGTGGGGTAAGATTTCTTTTTTATGTTCATACAACAACAAATCTTCCCAAGGAAGTGTGATTTCTCGGCTGTGAATTATCAAGAGGTATTTATAATATATCTATTGAAACATGGGATACAAGTGAACCTGTGTAGGTATATAATTGTTCATGTCATTGATTTGATAAATCCATCCTAAAAGAAAACATGTTTTTACTATCGGATGATGATATATTCCATTATAAAAAAGTTAGGCTATGTGGAAGATGGAGATGATGTGATAACTGCATGTAGTGTTTTTTTCATCAAAAAGATATTTTTAAAATTATGAAGATATTCTAGAACCCTTGGATGAATTGTGGGGTTGGTGATGAGGAAAGGCTATATGAGGATTTCAATCAAGTTTACCATCCTACAAAACCAATTGATCATGTGGATCTATGTATCAAACTAGGAGAGGAAACATTTTATTTTTGTGAGGAAGCTGAGACTAAAGTTCCAAGTGAAGAAGGATATACTTTTGTTGAAAGTAGTGATCTTGACATTGATGAATTCCCCCAAGACATGTCTTATGGGCCTGTTAGTCCACCATTGGACTTACCCACATGAAAATCTTTGTTAGGTGAAGAGGATGAAGTAGAGGCCGATGTTACTGGTGTTGAGGGTTATGTAAGAAAATCAGATGAGGTGTCTGATGATGATGATGATGATGAGGATAAATGAGGAAATAATGAGAATGTTAGTGATTCTTTGAATGTGGGACAAGAAGTAGTAGACAGATCTAGTGAGGAATATGTACATAGAGTTGGTGATGGTGTTGATCCAATTGAAGAAGTGGCTATTGATCATAGAAATGATAATCCTGAGGACATGTCAAACCATCAAAATTTTAAATGTCATGAAATATTTCAGGAATTGAATGAACTTATGGCTGTTGGTCATGAGAAAGAAGCTGAGGATCAAGTGCCTCATAATGATGAAATTCTTGGAGAACTTGAAGTTACCGGAGAACATTCAAATTCTGAATTTTAGTTTGTTCTTATACAAAGAAATGTTATTGTTCCCAGAAGGCATGATGAAGAAGTTGATAAATATGATGTTTTTCCTGAGAATTAGGGAAGAGGGACTAGGATTGACACTGTTGATCCAAGAGACTAGACCTTTACTCATGAATTGAATAATGATATAGGTTACAATATTTTTGGGTTGGAATATGACTAAGATGAAATGTGGGTGCCTCCACCACCAGCTCCAAAATCCCAAACTGAAGCATAACCTGTTGCACCTATTCCACCAATTGTGGATCATCCAGCAGTATATAACACAGAGAGTGCAAAATGACTATCTCACTAAAGCTGATTTGTAATAATTAAAAATTGATATATATGATTTAGTGAAATCCTCAATTGAATCCATAAGTGAAGCCTCCACATAAAAAGGTATTTCAAAGGAACTTTCTTCCAAGAATCTAGGAATGGTGATCCCATAGATTCAGAAAAATCTCATTACCACATCAGAAACCATATTTATGCATAATAACATGATGAGTGAAGAAGTAAGGAAGATGAGAAACAAATAAAATTATCTAATATATGACTTTATGGATTCCTTTAGTGGTGTACTTTAAGTTCTTAGCAACTTGGTGAATCATCTACTAAGTGTATATCTGAAGAAGTTGAATGACGATATTGGAAAAATGTTAACTGGACCATCCAGTTCTAGAAGTAGGAAAGGTGTTGTTTTGGATTCGAGGCCTCTCAATGTTGTGATTAGAGTGGATCTCCAAAATCATCAATATATTTTTGAAAAAGAAACTCTGGAAAAGGTACACCAAAATACATACGTTGTGTACAATGTGGTCTGGCAGTGTACAAATGAATCCTTAGCTGCTCAAGTGAAGATTAAACAGAAAGTGGATAAGTATGTTACTATGATTTATATTATGCATGATATGATAATGATATGATAAATAGATTCAAGTGTTTGGACGAAAATATATGAGTACCTTTAGTCACATACTCATTTAAAAAACAAGTTACTCTATTGATGGTGTTTACCCCTTTGGTGAATAAATTCATAGAGAATAATGATGACTTTGAGAAAACTATGAAATATGATGTTGAAATCATAAATTATTTCATAAATATCCATTAGTCATATCTGCATGTCTATGATAAAGCAATTGTGGTCCCACCTACCGCTTCAATTGTTACTCCAACTCCACCTCCTTCTCCAATGACTGTCTATCATGATATTTTCTATGATTTGACCGGTCATTGTAGATCAATCTCCCAGTCTCTAGTTGTTAGATAGAAGGTCTAGTCGTGTAACTAATGTCCCTACAGGTGTTTCCCTTCCTGGTGTTACCTTTAGACCACCTCTTACCATTTCCAATCCTAAACCTTCTCATCCTACTCTGAATCCTTCATATAAAGGAATATCCCCACATTAGCTGAACCCTTAGAGATGGATTGTATCTTTGATAGAGATTTCTTCTTTTATCAAGCATGTAATCTTCTTAATGGAACTATTTATCATGTCTTTATTTTATTAGGTTTATCCTCTCTCGTTTTGTTTATTTTTTCATTTTTTATAATCACAAAAGGGGGAGAAAGAAGCGACATACTTTATTAATCTAAGGGGGAGAAATTCTGGTAGAGGACACATGGATTGTTCTCATCATAATCCATTTATTATGGGGAGATTTTTTAAAAAAACTCATACAAGAGAAATCATTGTTTATATTGACCAGCCACATTCAATGATGTATATTATAATCCTAGTTATTGTTATTCCCCATATTTACATGTATAAAATAATTTGTGATTATCAAAAAGGGGGAGATTGTTGGAACCTCAATGATATAGTAGTTTTGATAATCACAAATACTGTCAATTTACAGGTTCTACCATTTCATGACATTTAATATCACTTAGTAAATCAATTATTCAATTCCCCATATATATGTGAATAAATATGTTTTCAAGTTTATTTGTAAGTGTATTTTTTTATGTCACTTAATATAGTAATATTATTTGTAATACAGACTCTTCATAATATTTTTAGAGTAACTAGAACTGTCAGTTTTTTTGAAACACTGATGTTCGACACACTGATGTTTGATACACCGATGTTCGGAACATCAATGTTTGACACACAGGTGTTCGACACACTGATTTTCGAAAGACCGATTTTGGATAAACTGATGTTTGACACACCGATGTTCGACTCACTGAACATAACACACTGATGATAACAAAGTGAATATGTCACACCGAAGACGACACACCGATGATGACACACCGATGTTGACATACCAAAGTTAACACAACAATGATGACACAATGAAGATGACACATTGATGATGACTGACTGAAGATGACACATTGAAGATGACACCCCGAAGATGACACACCGAAGTTGACATACCGAAGATGAAACATCAATACTTATGAATCACCGATATTCATAAATAACTGTTTATATATTATTGATTCAAATTTATTTATAACGGTCATATTTAGGCAAATTATGTTTCTGATATTATTGAATGTTGTTTTTAGGACTATCCATAGTCAGTAAGAGGTATATTCACATGGGGAGATCTTATTTCCTAGAAAACCATGACATATAAAAGGATTACAAGATATACCTTAAAGCGTGGATCTAAAAATGCGCCAAAAACAATAAAGGACATACTGTAAGAATATGCATGATTTTTCAAATAAGGGAACTCAAATCTTGAGCCCATAAGAATCTTTACAATAAATAACCTGCTGAAGCATACTAAAAATCCTCTCAAATAATAGAAGGACCTTTTCAGACATGGTAGATATATTATAGAGACTATGATACACTCTATTGGTTCCAACTCCTAGAATAAAACTCGAATATAATTTTCTATACATCCAATGATTCTAGTTCATTACTACATAACACACAGAGATTTATAAAACTTGTTCTTATTTAATAAATCTATTTTTATCTTTTGTTTACTTTTTTAGTAGTGTGTGTATCTTTTTGCGTCACACACACTATCTCCATAGAATAATTGAAGGATTCTAAAATATCCTCACACTAAATATCTTATTACTATTGTTTCCCACATAGATATGTGGAAGAGATCATATATGATATGTTTGACAGTTTTCCCATAATTAATTTTGGTAGAGTTCAAGTGTAACCTGGACAACCATGTGAGCTGTTGTAAACCCCAATCCAAGCTGTGGATCAATGGTTTATTAATATAAACTTCTTGGTGTTAGGTGATCACAATGTGGAGATCACTATATATCATTTTGAGACCTAACCTCTAGTTTTATCTGCTATGATATTTGTCTTGTTTTTTAATCTTATATACATTTTACACATTTATATAAATAGAACATTGATATTATATTTTGCAAAAAAAAATTATATGTTTTGAATTAGTAGATTAGTTTCAAAAGACTGTCTAATCTTTATATTGGTAAAGCTGAGAAATAATTTTGTTTTATAAATTTATAACATCTATTCAAATTGATTACATAGCCTTTTATAATATATAATTCCTAAATTATAATTTATTTCAACTGTAAATTTTTCTTTATGAATATTATTGAATGAATAAAATGAAATTTAAATCACATCCTCCATGATTTTGGTAAATTGACACATCACTTATGATATTTTAATTTCAAGAATAAGTGGGTGTAGAGAAGAAGTATAATAGTGAATCATCCATTAAAATTAAGAATTGAAAAATATATAAGATAATTGATCATTAATTTTTATTGGATATGGGGAGGTGATTAAAAAAATATAAAAGAAAATGAAAAGAAAAAAAAAGAAATCAAATGTGAATGTTTACCTCTTGATATCTTCTCCTTAAGATCCTTTTATGGTCCTTGGTTTTGGTCTTTTAGTGACATAATCAGGACTTGGACGTGGGAAAGGGTCCATAGAGGAGTATTAGGAAAATCATAGAAATTAAGGTGGCCTGAGTGGTGTGGGACGAAGAGGGGGGAATGGGTGGTATTTATAATGGAGGAGAGGATGGGTTTTCTCTTTATTTTAATAATTATTTTAATATTATTTCTCAAGACTATGAATAGTCTTATTTCTTATGACAAAATAGTAAAGTGAGAATGGGAGTTAGATCCATGTGTTCTTACATAATCAATTATATAAAAAATATTGTATTTCACTTATAATTTATATATATATTGTATTTTACCTGATTTCACTATTCAAAAAAATTCAAGTATTTCAAAAAATTCCCAAAATTCACCCTATGAATTTTTTGATGTGTATAATTTAAAATATGAACTAAATTTTTTGAAAATAATTGTTTCAATAAAATTAATTTTATTTTTAAAGAAAATAATATTTTACAAAAAAACAATTTTATATCATTTACATACTTATTCCAAGATATTGTTATATAATAACTTATATTAAATCATATATATATAATATTATATGTGTGCTTAATATTCATTTGGTTATGTTACTATTCCAATGTGTAATATTACTATTCATAAGGGTATGTTTATAATCACCCAAAAATATGTTGGACTTATCAGACACTATATAACTTATTTATCGCATTCATGAATTCCCTTACTCAAAATTCAAAATATATAAGGGAAAAAATTTGGCTTAAAGTATAGTTATAAATTTATATATAAAACACTGTTTCATGCATTTCAACTTATTTTTTTAAAATCTTTCAGTTTTTACATTATCTCCACCATTTAGAAATCTCACCCAAACAATTTTATTTAAAAATTAAACATGTGAGGGTTGCTAACTTTCCCTTGTAGGATTTTCAGATTCCCATGTCACTTCTTCAACCATGTGGCTTCTCCAAAAAAAAATTACCTATTGAATTACCTTATCTCAGAATACATGGTCCTTGCGATCACGAATCTTGATAGGTTAGTCTTTGTAAGAAATGTTCTCTTCGAGAAAAACTATATATGGGCTCAAAAAATGAGATGAATCTGACACATAATTTTTCAATCTCAAAACATTTAAAACATTGTTTACCAGAAACAGACCAGGAGAAAAAGCTACTCGAAAGGTTAATGGTCCAACATTCACCAGAATTTCATATGTTCTAATGAACCATGGACTCTTCTTAACGTTCTTACCAAAATGAATAATATTATTCAATGGTGCGATTCTAAGTAAAACATGATCACCTGACTCAAAATAAAAGTCACTCCTCATGATTTCTATATAATTTTTTTATCTTCTCTAAGCTGTCCTCATGTGTTGCTGGATTCTATTGAATTTTTCAGCCACTTCCTCTACTAATTCTGGTCCAATGAACTTCATTTCCCTATCATCATCCAAAAAAGCTGGAGTTCTACACTACTTTCTATAAAATGTATGAAAAGGTGCCATATGTATTCTTGAATGAAAACTGATATTATAATAAAACTCAAAAAATAATTATTTTGATCACAACATCCCTTTTAGTTCATTGGAGAAGCTTAAATAATATCCTCCAATGTTTGTATCATTCATTCTGACTTCTAATATGATTGAGGATCAAATTTTGAACTAAATTTCATTTTTTTCCCAACGTCTACTGAAGTCACACATAATGGATAGATGTAAACCAGGGATCTTACATATAAACCATTGAAAGGGGCACTCCATGAAAACTAACATTATATTTGAGGTACTTTTTTGAAAGATAATCCAGAGAAATTTTATCCCGAATAGAAAGAAAATTTGACGAATGAGTCAGTCGATCAATAATAACATTATTTGAACTGTAAAATTGATATTTCTTCGATATTTTCAAAATTACGCCCATGGATATATTTTCCCATTTCTACTCTTGAACAGTCAAAGCCTGAAGAATCACCTTTTATAAATACTTCACTACTTTAATTTTTTGACATGTTAAAGAGTTCATAATAAAATCATGAATATCCAATTTTATTTCATCCAACCAATATACTCCCAAAGGTCTCTATACATCTTAGTACTCCTTGGATGAACTTAAAATGGAGAACTATGAGTTTCACACAACAATTCATTCTTCTACTATGAATCACAATGCGTACACTAACTTTTTCAAAATAATTAAACACAATCATTATATAGATTAAATTTTAATAACTTTACCATTTTAACCAATTATAACTTTCTCTGTAGCTCCCTATCGATATTCTCTAATTTCTTTAATTTTCTATAAAAAATATGATTGCACTCAAAACTAAAAAAAATATAGTATCATCCTTCCCGAACAATATTTATGAAATTTTTATCAATAATTTTACCAAAGTATGACATTCCAAACATATAACCGATAATGTGGCATTTTTTTCTGGCAGTAATCATCATCCTCTCTTTTTTCATTCCCAGGATTGTAATAAATCATGTAATTATAATCCTTAATAAGGATTACCCATAATCTCTATCTCATGGTTAATTCCTTATGAGAAAATATATACATTATGATTTTATGGTCGGTATATATTTAACATTTTACTCCATATAGATGATGCCTTAAAATTTTCAAAGCAAAAAATCAGTGCTTCCAAATCCTAATCAATTGTGGTATAATTTAACTCATCACATTTCATTTATCTGAAAGAGTAATAAATTTCTGATCATTATGCATCAAAATACATAAAAACCCCTTAAATGAAGAATCATTGTAGAAGAAAAATTTGCCATTTCACAAAGCCAAGGCCAAAACTGGATCATTTACCAACCGCTTCTTCAGTTCGTGAAAATGAACATCACATTCTTCAATCCACATTTATTTAACCCCATTCTATGTTAACATATTTAGTGTTGTATATTACTGTGAATTGTTTTTAACAAACCATCAGTAATAACCTTCTAATCCATGAAAGCAATGAATCTCAAAAACATTTGTAGGTCTTTTCCATTCATCAAATACTTTGGTTTGGGCATTATCAACTATTATTCCAACTTTATATAAAATGTTCCAATGAAAATAAATCTTTTGCAACCAAAATTCACACATTATTAGTTTTCCATAGGGATTATATTCTATAAGGTTTTCATATAAACCCATAGATGTTTTTCCTCCTCCTCTTTTCTTCTACAATATTCATGAATTTCATGAATAAACACAGCCATAATCATATCCAAGAACCCAAGAAATATACTATTCATAAGATTTAGGAATAGAAGAGTTTCAGTAGTTATCCCAAAAGGCATGACTAAAAATTCATAATTACTATATATAGTATGAAACATAGTCTTCAAGATGTATTAATCATTACTTTATACTGATGGTACACTGGCATCAGGTAAACATTAAAAAAATATTGTGATCATAGATTCTTCGGTGATAATCCATTATGAATATAAATATCATAGATGATAAAATATGGTGTTATTTAAATTCTATATCATTTCAAATTAACCAGAGTAAAAATAATTTATTGTATTATTTTAACATAATCTTAACCTCAATTGTTATCTAAATCATCCTCTAATACAAACTATATGGACCTAGAATTAAAAAATTATAAAATCATGTATATTAGTAAAGAACCTAAATTATTACACTATTATTACATATTTTTATTTAGTTTTATAGATGATTAGGAAATAAAACATACATATCATTCTATAATCATATATTTTGATACTATTAAAACAATATCTATTTTTTAAAAATTATAAAATTTTTCAAATAAATCATAATATAATTGGAAAATCTTCATGAAATTTAAATTTTCTTCCTTACTTAAATCAAAGAATTTAATAACCTATGAAAACACATTTAAAAACATGGGATGAGAACAAAAATCTTTGTACGGGATATAAGTAAACTAATCGATAGTCATGTGATAACATAAAAACCAATAAAACTCATTTCATAAAAATGTGTTAACAATCATGGAAATATAATTTAGTTTCCTTGGGACATATTAACCATATAAATATTACATTCAAGATTACAAATGTATTAACATTTTTGTCTATACCCATCACTAGAGTACCCAATACCTTCGAGAGATATAATGGGGTTAACCCGTCATATATTGAGCTATAATTAGCTCATCAAAACATATCATGGGAAATAATGGGTTTCACCCATAATATATTGAGAAATAAAAATCTCAACCTAAAATAAATAATTTATGCGGAACATATCATGAATAGAAAAAATTCATAACTCGTTTACCAAATTGATAAAAAACACATTAGCATGACATGATACCCTTTTTCATAAAAATCACTCTTAGAACATAAAAACTGCCCACAAAAATTACGTAAAAATATTATTATAAAATAATTATAAATAATAAAATGTATCAAGTATAAAATTAAAACATAATTAAATCAAAATAGAACACTCATGACATTAAAAGAGAACACTCTCTATGGATTTCATAAAGTAGACATCCAAAAGGATTTTAAGTGCAAAGTCCTTTACAAATACCATAATATTTAAGATTTAATTGATTTATTTAAATGAATATGTATATATACTATAAATAAATATAATAACACATAATATAAAAAAAAGTTGATTTCATTAATCATCTTATCATGATAAAATCTATAAAAGATGAAGGATAACCCAACAAATGGAAATTTGGTTTAAAAATCACTTACAAAATTACGACATGTTATCAGCTATACATGGGGGGATAATGAGAGATAAAAGGGTCAATCATCATTAATAAATCATATTGGAATTATGGGGGTGGTGTGAAAATATACCCATTCCTTTGGAATTAATAATTAAAGATCATAACATATATAAGATTCATGAATAAAATTGTGAAAGATATGATCCCTTATCTCTTGTTAGACTTCCCTCAAATGTGTTTAATACTCATGTATGAAGGTTAAAGTAGTGTTATTAATATTTTATAGAAACCTATTCATGTTTATCACTACTTTTATGAAAATTATAAAACATATTTTCACACATTCCTTAACAATATTTTGTTAATTCTATTGTTTTTTTTAGTGTTCTTTCCGGGGTTTCCATGATCTGTACCTGATGGATATTCATGTCGATTGGAAGTGAAGAATCACAATTATAATGGAATGGTATTTAAATATTTCCAAAACAATTTAATTTACCATTTATCTTTTTTAATTCAACATGATTAACATTCATATGTTAAAACATTATTGATATTTGTTTTGGTCATTTTAGTGACTCTTCTATCATAATGAACTCATTTTGTTTTAATAAATAATAAAATTTTTAAAAAATGATTATATAACCTTATAAAAGATATAATACATAAATTAAGTTTTTTTAATAATTATTTATTAATTATTTATTCAAATTAATATTTTTCTAAATGATATGAAATAATAATAATTCTATTTCATATTTCTAAATCATGTTACCCAATAAATATGTCATTTTTATTTTCTTTTATGACTTAATTAAAAAATTGAATTTATAAATGTTATAATAAAAAATTTATAAATAAGTAAATAATTTATAAATTTATAATAACAATATTATAATAATATAAATTTTTTTATTTCTTCCAATGTAATCAATTATTAGTAAAAAATATGGAATTATGGAAATTCATATTTTTTTATTATATCATTACATAATCATTTTGATGATGTTATGAAATAATTTTAAATAATAAAATATGTTTTTATGCAATAAAAATATACATTTGTAAAAATAAAATTGAACTCATAAACCCTATTTTTATCAGATTGAAAACATATTTAAAATGAAAAGAAATGAAAATTGTACTTGTTTTATACATTGAATCAATAATTATCAATGTCACATGCAGTTTGATCTTTCCGTAAAATCCCCATACAATTAGCATTTTTATAAAAAAGAAATTGTATTCATTAAATTATTTATTGGGGAAATATTTATCTTATATACATATATATAAATATATGTTTATATATTTTGGAAAAAATATTATCATTCAAAAAAAATTTAATAAGATATTGTATGTTTATTTTAAAAAAAAATCCACACCTTTTTAAAATTTTATTTGATTAAAATATTTTGTAATTTATAATCATATAGATTAAATTAGGTAAATGATACAATATTATACATTGAAATTAAAATTAGATACTGTCATTAAAAACTAATCATGAAATACTATGTATATTATTACAATTTATTTTAAATATTTTTTATTTATTTTATATATTTTACTACACATAACACTGAGTTTAATGAAACATGACATACTATTAAAATTCTATTAATTTATATGATAGTTTTTAACTAGTATATGGAATGGATTTTATGATTTATGTTATTTAATATAAGAAAATATATTCATAATACATGTATAAGAAATTAATTCTTTGACTAGAAATTATGTAAAATAAAAAATATAAACCATTTGAAAATAATCGTAATCTTCTTATGAAATAATATATTCTTATTTGAAAATTAATTTTACCTATATATATCAAATATTGAATATTTGGATAATTAGTTTTTTTAATTTATATATTATATATTCAATATATTTTTTAAAATTAGTCTAATATATTTTCTAGAAATTAGATAAGAATAAAGGATATTTTTGACATAAACACTTACTTTTTCAAAAAAGTTGATTTATCAAATTTTATATCCTTTTGTTGAAATTAATATTTAAAAATTTTAGAATTTTTTTTAAACAATAGACTTCTATTTTATAAAATAATTTCAAAATTATCTTTTATTTTATTTTTGGTAAATTTTTAAGGATATTTTTGTCAGTGAATAGTTAAAAGTATTGAATTTATTTAAAAACAATTATTTTCATTAAAATAATTTACTCGATAAGTACTATTTTAATATGGTATGATATTGAAAATTAGTTTGATTATATATTTTTAAATTAAATTTATTAAATTTTAAAACATTAAGTATTGAATTTATTTATAAATTTTTTTAATCATTTGATAATTTTCATTGGAAAAAAAGATTTTTCATCACATTAGGAGGGTTAATTGGAAATAAAAATTTTTACTTATATAAATGTAATGTTGTAAAATGGATTCAGTATTTTTTATTTGAGTAATTATTATTATCTAATCATGATAGGTTTATTTTTGACCATAATGAATTGTTAAAAAAATAAAAACAAATTACTATTGATAAGGTTAATACTAGTTTACTAAGGGGTTAAACAAGAAAATAATGTATAAAATTAACTATTGAAGAGTAAAACACAATATTTATTTCCATATTTTTAAATTACCGTATCTAATCATTTATAAATTTTGATTTAGGAGAAATTTTCATGTTAAAATTTTGGTTATATTGTTTTTATCTTCCTAACATTAAAGTGAGCCACTGACCTCAATTATTAAATGCCACCCACAATCATATCATATTCACACCTTAAAATAAATTTTTATAATTGAATAACGATAAAAATATATTAATTAATTCAATCTTCCTAATCTATATCCATTTTTTTGTCATAAATCTATCCTAAGATCTTTTTTGGTGCTTACATAAGGAGGTCATTTGGAGAAGATGTATCGTGCTTAATTAAGGGAAATTTTTTTCTTATTCCACATACGTAAAATATTATTTCAATAATGATTTTATAATAAAAAATATATACGACATATAATGATATGTTATTTCATTACTATAATAACATAATTTTTTTACATCATCTGTCAAAAGGGATTCAATATCATCATTCTAGTATACAACAGCCTACTTCCTCATGAGATGATGTTGTCCATTTTTCATTTGTACCTCTCATAGAAGGAGATAGTGATGTAATTTTTGTTTGTATATGATATTTTGATATTATTATACCTGAATAATTATAATACCTCATATATATTCAAACATCCTAACCTATTGGAAATGATTAATGTTAATCATTTTATAGATGAATATTGCCTCACAAAAATATCTAACGGGTTGTTCATTTCTAATTTACGTGGATGGTAATATGAATAGAATAAATGTATATATATATATATTAATATAATTTTAATTATTTTATTATTATATGATGTATATTGTAAGATCCCTTGTTTTTCCATACTGTCCTTTTTTGAAGAACTTTGAATATTTTCTTTTGAATGCTCTTGAGGGGTAAAATGGTCATTTACCTCAACCATCTGATCTCAGATAATTTTTCTAACAATTCCATTGGTGTCTGGATAGGATGTTTACCCTAGGATTGAATCTTGGTGTAAATATGTGCTGCTTGAATTGTAGCAGAATATTTAATATTTAATGTTATTAATTTAAATATTAAATTATTCATTTAGGTTCGTTTGGAAATTACTTTTAAATAGAGAATTATATTGAGATTTTCTCTTCTCCTTTGAGTTTGGAATTGGTAGTTTAGCCTCAGGGGGGCATAATCTCATGTCGGGCATCAGGGATGACTCGTGCCCCTTTCTCTTTTTATCCTTTTCTTTTCTTTTCTTTCTTAATTATCTTAATTCCACCTCCACTTCCTTTCACACACCTCCCCATTGTCCATGTATTTTTTGTATATATGTATATTGAGAAATATAGAGTATTCAGAGGTAATATGGTTACCGATTTGAAGCTCTTGACGTGCTGAGTCGGTGTGTGCTGACCGTAAGCCATGAAATCAACCGATGCTTCTGTAGTTTCCAAAAAAAGTTGTGGAAAATTATGGTTTCTCCATAGATCCCCTTTTAAACATTTGTTATAAGTCTTTTAATATCTATATTTCTTTCTTGTGTCCCCTTAAGTTCGGATCTATTGTTTCAGGGGTGAAAACGTGTGTTTCAGGAGTTTTGACAGATTTCTCGAGGTAAAACCAAGAATTACACGGCGTGTGTTCCATGGGAACAAGCCATATGTTATTCCTATTCAGGGAAGACAATTTTTTAACTACATTTCGTGTAATTTGAGTGCACGTCATGTATTTGGTGGTCTAGTGACTGGACGTGTGAATTAGAACACTGAAAAGTGGTTTTCAAGGTATACACGCCATATATAGTAATGTGCACGCCGTGTAGTGGTACATGGGAATTTGTTTTGGTGATAACACTCATGGAGTGACTTTTTTTGAACATCACACATTGTGTACATTAGAGTACATGCCATGTACTTTTACACAAGTAGACCCCATGGGTCTTGCCGTGTGTTTTGGACATGTACTACTTCAGTTTGGTAGTTTTGGGATATCATAGGCCATGAAAGTTAGAATTGAGTATATGAGTAGTCTATTTTGAGGGTTGTGCTATGTAGATCACAATGGTGTAATCTATTTTACATTTAGAGTTCATATAAATGATTTTTTGTGGGTTTATATATAAATGGAGAAGCTCTTCATGCAGTTGTCGAGTTGTTTTGTCACCTAAGAGTGAGACATGGCGTGGATGATAGGTTAGGTGTTCTAACCAACATAGTTTAGAATATTGAGATGAGATAAGCTATGATGTATCTCATGTGACATATAATTTTGATCACTGTTACTCTTGTGATACTTCCCTTCTGGCCTATGAGGTCGTGAGACCAGATACTTCCAAGGATCCCCTGAGAGATGCTTTTACTTGTGTGCTAACCTATGGAAATCCTTTTAGGATCTATCTTTTGTTTTCCCATTGATAAGTCCCATGTTAGGAAGTGCCTATGTTTTCCTTCATATGATGATTCCGTGTATGATTCATCCATTACACTTCGCTAAGGATCTCGTGTTGGATGCCTTCACTCGGGTTTACCTTGCGGATCCAAAGTATTATGCCACCTCAGTGTTCGACTTGAGGGACCTAGTGGGTTTTCTTTAGTTGAATGACCCTGAGTTGTTACATCAGGTTTGGTTTGGGTTGGTAATTGGGTGTCATCTTGAAGCCGTTCCAAACTGGTAATCCCATGGGCTTTGGATAAATAGTTGTGTTGGGAATTCGGGCCACCTTCTCTCTCATGTTTATATATCTAACATTTTTGGCTGATGTTGTAATGGTTACCAAAGGTGATTCCTTGTTGGTGGCTTTTGAGCCTAACAAGAGGCATCTTCTTGTTTTTTGGGATGCCTACTTTGCCTTTTGTTCCTGATTAGAGGTGGTTTGTTTGTAAATAGGATAATTTACATTACTGTGGATGTCTTTTCCCAGGTTTCTTGATATTGATCGTTTGGTCTAGATTTTCCGGTTAGACTGCTTGATTTCTATTCCTAGTATTTTTAGGATGGACTGATTGTAGCTGGCATGATTGATATGTAGTAAAATGTTTATCCAAGTAGTTCTTTAGGTTTAATTTTTTCTAGATTCATTGAAATTCTCATTTGACTTACATAGGGCTGTGTGAACCTGGTGTATTAGACTATAAGGGGAATTGACAGTGTATGCTTCCTCAGATAGTCTTTTATTACACATGACTATAAGGTCAATTGAATAAGTTAGCTTCCTCATAGAGTCTTTGATTACACATGAC
This sequence comes from Viscum album, assembly GCA_963277665.1. Lineage (NCBI taxonomy): Eukaryota > Viridiplantae > Streptophyta > Magnoliopsida > Santalales > Viscaceae > Viscum > Viscum album. The sequence continues at coordinate 1,948,535,556 of OY728163.1, forward strand.
AAGAAGCGAAATTGTCCATGAGTTCTTCCTCAGAGAGTCTTTGTCTGCATGAGACCAAAGGGGTTTGACTATAAGAGCTACCCATGTGGTTGTATACTATGTTGGATCCAGGGGGTATTGATTGTGAGAGCTACCCAATGGTCGTTCATAATTTATGCGATGCTATGTATGACCCATATGGTTAAGGCCTTGAGAGCATCCCAGGTGGTCGTGTGTCTTCTATTAATGGGTTTTTGTACTATGGGGTTAGACTGTGAGAGAATTCCCAAAGGGTTACTTGATTTGATTAGCTTTCTCAGAGATGTAATTCTGGTGTTGTCCAATACAGGTACATGTCGATGGGATTATGGACCCATAGATCAATTTATTGATACATGACTTGAGTGGGAAGACGTCCATATCAATGCCCATGCACATGACGTCTAAGAGACCAGGCTTATGGACCCAATGATCGACTGTTGATGTTGATCATTCTATTTGAATCCCTTAATCATGAATATTCATATTTATGTATATGTGTATTGGTATTGAAATATACATGTCTGTGTATATAGATATGGACATCCATGGTGGCACTTTCCCTATTGATAGGGATTACATTCCCTCGGTTCGACTATGGTTTCACGTTTGGTTTACTTCCTTTGTTGTTTTTCAGCTAGGCTGAGCATGTTGTTGTTGAATAGACTTTGCAACACATTTATAGGTTTCTTTTTGGTGTGCCCTACTGTGATTATTTCTCACCCCTGTAAGTTCACCTCGGTGTACGTGTAGACCTTATGTCGGTTTTTCAGGTTGATAACGAGTAACATGGTAGATAAAGTTGTGTCCCAGTGTTGCATGATCGAATGTGGCTGCTCGAGTGGTTCTACTTATCGGGATGATGCAGTTCAATAGTGTTTGGAGATCTGGTTCATGAGATTCCTATGAGTTAGTACCAGTTCCCTATACTTTTACTTTCATTTCCATTCGTACTTGTTTCTTTCTGGTTGGCTCAGTTGGTGACTAGTGTTTTATTGTATTACATAGATGTTTGGGATTTTATAGAATTTAAATATTACATCTATTTGTATTTCAATTGATTATTTCTAAATCAATCTGCTTACTTTCTGATGTGTATGATACTTAGTTATATCAGTTGTTTCATACTCTGGTATGTGGGAATAGTCTCCACACTATCACAACCTAGGCCTTACTTCTAGTTGGAAGCTTCTGGCGTACGGGGAGGTGAGCTTGAGGCCTTGTGGAGAAACGGCTCGAAGCACCAGTTTAATGGATACTAGGTCGAGATGTTACAAAGTGGTATTTGAGGAGTTTTCTTTTCTTGTTCATTACTATTTGGGATATAGTAGACATGAGAATTAGGAATGTGTCAGAACCTGTGATGTATATCGGGCTGGTGCATTGAAGAATCTTGTTCTAGTAAGAAGTCTGAGTTTATAGGGTTTGGGATTGTTGTTCAGATTTTGTGATGTTACAGTTGTATATGATGTTTACCTTTAACGACGCACATGTTGTGTGGCGTTTTGATTTACTTTGGTTCCCTAGCTCTTGGCCATTAGTAATATGACAATGATGGATTTTGACTCTTGGACGGCAAAGGAAAGAGGCATCTCATGCATCATACTAGGAAAGTAGGATTCACATCATATATGCCTTCTAGTGTGTGTTTTTACTGACTTATGGACATTTTTGTCTACGTACACATACTTTTTACTCTGACGACATGTTATGTGGTTTTACATTGTGGCATTTTTGTTGAGGCTGATGACTCAGTCCTCTTGCACTGGTAGTGCAGTAACCCTAGTTGGTCTAGATGGCATGTGATTCCATTATTTTAACCCCTTACTGGGTGTTTTTTGATCATGTAAATTGTTATCTAGTCGAATCGATGAGTATGATGTCGATAGATACCAAAACGTTTCTTGTGAACTGGAATTCCTTGTGGTATTTCCATATACGGATACCCGATGAGTGTAATTTCAGTTACTCTTCTGCTTGGGTTGTGGACTATTAGGAGTAGTTCCATATGAGGATGAAAAGGGTGGACTATAACCCTTGTAGGATGTGTTTTGGGTTGACCTTATTTGTTCGTTGTGATCCTTACTATATTTTGAGTGGTTTTGAATATTTTGGGCATGGTGGTTAGACCTTGTGACCCAGTTGTGAGGCTTTTTCTGTTCGGCTTGGTGGAAGAACTAGAGATCCTTGGTTTTGACTCAAACCATTATAGATTGATGTATGTTCCATTCTAGTGAATCCTACGTGAGAATAGTTGGCCCGTGTTTTCCAATTCCTTTTTGGCGGCTCTTGTTTTTCCCAACTAGCTTCAATGGGTAGGACTGTTCGAGTGCCTAGCCTATTCAACCGGTGTTTCTGATGTATCTATTGCGGATGGCATCACATGAATCTAAATCAATGAGTTATTGGGTGCGAGCAGAGGAATGATGATTGAAAACATTATGTGGACTCAGATATCAGATGATGTGTTGTAATGTCCTTATGATGTATAGGTGACATTGTGAAATGTAGGATTACCGGGAAATGGTTGACCCATGCTTGAATCCGGGTCGAGATTAGTAGGATGTCAGTGTGGCTCGGAGGGAGTTGGAAAAGCCTTTATTTAAATCTTATTGTACTCTTGTAAGAGGGAATAATGCACTATCTTGATTCTTCTTGATTATATTGATAGATATTTGACCCTACATTGAGCTCCATTTTCATTCTTAATGTTCATCTGTGTTGAGTATGGAACCTATTCTGGTTGTGAACACAGAGCGGTGTATGGAATGCCATATGGTGGGGAGTGAACCATTGGCCCTTTGATAGTGGGTCTTATTGTTTAGGTTAAACTTCAGTGTTTTATAGGAGCTTTTGAGCACAAAGATTTATTTTTATATGAGGACAAGGGTATTCTTATGGTGGGGAGTACCGGTTTAGTCGTAGTTGAATATCTTATGTATAGAAGGTGGTTGTTAAAGCTATAATGTAGTTCATTGGACGATCCAGATAGCTTGGTTGTGCATATGATCAGGTTGGGAGCATGGTTACATGTCCTTTCACTAGGCTTCTCGGGGACAAGAGGGTTTATTCTTGGGAGACTGTAAGAACTCATGTTTTTCGGGACTGTCGTTTTGAGATGAAATTTGAATTTTTGTTGTTGGATGCTCGTTAGGGGTAAAATGGTCATTTTACCTTACCTTTTTTTCTCGGATAATTTTTTGACAGTATGAATCTAATAGAATAGTGATTTTACCCTAGGACGCGAGGTTGGTGGAAATTTGAGATGTTGTAATTTTAGTGGAATATTTTATATTTAATATTATTAAATTAAATATTAAATTTTTCACGCAGGTTCGTTTGGAAATAACTTTTAATCAGAGTGTCAGAGTGAGATTATGTCTATGACATTGAGTCTGAAATGGGGAGTTTCGCCTAGGGATGGCATAATCTCATGTCGGGCACCGGAGCTAGCCCATGCCATTCTTTCTTCTTTTCCTTTTCTTTTATTTTCATTCATCCTTCTCATCATTTCACCTCCTCCTCCTTGAACACGCCGCCTCCTAGCGCATGTATTTTGGTGAGATATGGATATTGATAAAGATAGTGATTGAGGAGGCAATAGGGGTACCTATTCGAAGCTCTCGATGCGCAGAGTCGGCGTGCGACGACCGTAAGCCATGAAATCAACTACAGCTTCAGTGGTTTCCGCCCAAAGTTAGGGTCGTTTATGTTTTTTCCATATATCCTATTTAAACATAATTTTTAGGTATTTAATGCTCTATATTTCTTTCATATGGCCTCTAATGTTTTAATCTATTGTTTCGAGCGTGAAAACGGGCGTTTAGGGTGTTTTGAGGGATTTCTCGTCGGAAAGGACACGGCTTTTGTTCTAGGGGAACATGCCATGTGTTATTTAAATTTGGGGAAGATATTTTTTTTCTTATGTACACTCCGTTTACATTGAGTACATTCCATGTAATAGGTTTCTGTGTGACAGGCTTTGTGAATTAGTACATGAAATAGTGGTTTTTAATGAATACACACTATATACAGTAAAGTACACGTCGTGTAGTGGTACACTGGCATGTGTTCAGTTGGAAATGCACACATAGTGACTTTTTGTGAACATAACACACCATCTATAATAAATTACATGTTGTGTACTATTACACAGTTAGACCCCATGGGTCGGGCCATGTGTTCTGGCCTTGTAATACTTTAGTTTAGTAGTTTTGGGATATATTGGGCACATGAAGTCCTAATTGGGCGTGTGAATTGTTGATTCAGAGCATTCTATTACGTAGATCACAATGGTGGAATAATTTTTACATTTATAGGTTATATAAATGATTTTTTTGGAGTTTTTATATAAATGGAGTGGTTCTTCCTCCAGTTATCGAGTTCCTTTGACACCTGAGAGTGAGATTTGACACGGATGATAGGTTGGGTTTTCATACCAACCTAGTTGACACTATTGATATTAGATAAGATATGAGATATCTCATGTGACATATTATTTAATCATTTTTCTTCTTGTGATATTTCCATTCTGGTCTATGTGGCCGTGAGACCAAATACATCAAAGGATCCCCTAAGGGATGCTTTTACTCATGTGCGGGCCTAGGGAGTACCTTATAGGATCTCTATCTTGTTTTTTCTTTGATTAGACCCATGATATAGAATTCCTATGTTTTCCTTCATTTTAGGATTCTGTGTATGATTCCTTTCAATCTATTTGCTAAGGATCTTGTGTTGGATGCCTTCGCTAATGTTTACCTCAAGGATCCAGAGTATCATGGCTCCTTAGTGTTTGACTTGAGGGACCTAGTGGGTGCCTATTGTTTGGTCGACCCTCTATTTTTATGTCAGGTTTGGCTATATATGGTGATCGGGTTTCATCTAGAACCCATTCCAATCTAGTAATCCCATGGGCTTTAGATGTTTGGTTAGGTAGGGTGTTTGAGCCACCCTCACACATGTGTTTATATCTAACTTGGTTTTCTAATGTTATAGTGTTTACCAGAGGTTCTTTCTCTTTGGGGGATGTTTAGCCTTACATGAGGAATCTTCTTATTTATTGGGATGCCTACATTTCCTTTTTTCTTGTGTATAGGTGGTTTGTTTGTAAATAGGATAATTTACTTTGTTGTGGATGTGTTTTCCCATGTTGCTTCATATTTACCGTTTTTATTGCTTTACCTGTTAGGATACTTGTTTTCCATGCCTATAATTATTAGTATTTATCGATTCTATTTGAAAATCTTGATATGCTATAGACTATTTAGCCTAGTATTTCTTGAGGATTACTTTGGTCATGTTGCATTTCTTTGATCGTTTGACTTACACATGGCCGTGACAACTTGGTGTAGTAGACTATAAGGGGAATGGACCATGAGAGATTCCTCAGAGAGTCTTTGATTACACATGACTATAAGGGAAATTGGTCATGTGAACTTCCTCAGAGAGTCTTTGATTACACATGACTATAAGGGGAATTAACCATGAGTTCTTCCTCAGAGTGTCATTGTCTGCAAGGGACCAAAGGGGTGAGACTGCGAGAGCTAACCAGGTGGCCGTATACTACGTTGGACCTAGGGGAATTGACTGTGAGAACAACCTGTAGGTCATTCATAATTTATTTGATGCTATTTAAGACCCATAGGGTTCAGACCGTGAGATCATCCCAGGTGGTTGTGTGTTCCTGATTGATGGATTTTTGAACAAATGGGTAAGAATGTGAGAGCCTTCCATGATGGTTACTTGATTTTGATTAGATTGCTCAGAGATATAATTATGGTGTTGGTTGGAGCATGTACATGTCGACGGGATAAAGGACCCAGAGATCAACTAAATGATACATGACATGAGGTGCACGGCATCCAGCTCAAATCCCTTGAACAAGATTTTCATGAGATCGGGATTTTGGTCCCCATGATGGACTGCTGATGTTGTTCTTGTTATTTGAATCACATAATCATCAATATTCAAAATTATGTATATGTTTATAGGTATGGGAATATATATTTGTGCATATATAGATATGGAAATCCATGGTAGAACTTTCCTAGTTGACACGAATTACATTACCCAGGTTGGAATGTGGTTTCATGTTTGGTTTACTTCCTTTGTTGTGTTCTTGCTAGGCTGACCACGTTGCGGTTGCATACAATTATAAGAACAGTTATTGGTTTCCTGTCGGGGTGCCATTCTGAGATTATTTCTCACCTGTGCACATGCACCTTGGTGTGTGTGTAGAACATATGTCTTCTTTTCTGGTTGAGAATGAGTTGCATGGTGGATAGGGCTGAGGCCCTGTGTTGTAGGATCGAGCGGAGCTGCTCGAGTGGTTCCATTGGCCGGGTTGATGTTTTTCAATAGTGTCTGGAGATCAGGTACGTGAGTTTCATCAATGTTATTAGTAGATCCATATACTTTAACTTTCATGTACACGCATCGATATGGTCGGTCCAGTGGGCAACTAGTGTTGTATTTTATTGCATAGTTGTTTGGGATTTTAGAACATTTTACTATTACATCTTTCTCTATTTCAGTTGTTTTTTGCTTTTTCAATATGTTTATATTCTATTGGGTATGATACTTAGTAATTTCCATTTTTTCTTACTCTGGTATGAGGGAATAGTCTCCCCACTATCACACTTAAGGCCCTCGCTCTAATCAGTAACCTCTGGCATACGGGGAGGCCCGCATTAGGCATTTTGGAGAACCTCCTTGAACCACCAATTTGCTAGATTCCTTGTCAGGATGTAACATATACATTCTTTCTTATAATTCTATGGGTGATATAGTATAATAATTTGTGTACATAATGAGTATCACCACACGAAATGATGTGATTTTTTTATTATCATTTTGAATCGAAAGTAAGTTGTGTAAATATAATAAAAATATGGGATATATAAGAAATTAATTTTTTTAGGAAAATTAATATATTATTTTCCATATTTTCATTTAAACCATTAATAAAATGGAAACATTATTCATCCATATTTACATCATATCATCTCAGTGAATGATGCATTTCATTTTCTATTTCTAAATTTATGGATTAATATAAAAAATATATATACTGACTATATATGATAAATATATAATGGAAAACAATCTACTATAGATGGAATCTTGATCAATGTAGTAGCACATAAAATACCAAATCCAAACATGCATGAAAAATGATCCATTTATTAGAAAAAATGTGGTTATAACATGGAAATATTAACATTATATTAATAAAAGCTCATAATTGATTTATATATTGTATTATGTATTAAAATATGATTCAATAATAAAATTATATTAAATATATTATTTTTATAGTAGATTTATAAACATGTAATAATGAAATTTAGGATTTATAGTATGAAATTATTATCTCAATTTTATTTCCTTAATACATATGTTATATTGTACACCGTTCTCCATTTAAGAGGTGTATATACTACCCATTTTAAATTTAATAACATGAATATAATTATTTTCATCTTATTTATTGTTGCATTTGCTGTTTTTATGTAATGGGACTTATGATTCAAAGTTTACCAATGTTATTTGGGTTTGAGGATATAATCTCATTGTTTTCAGGATGTTTATGATTATGATTTGGATGGTGATATAATATTCTATAATTCAAAATAAATTCATTTATTTTCATCTCCTATTATTATTTATCTATAATACCTTTTTCCTTTCATTTTCCTCACATTATATTGTAAGGATTCAGTATTGAATATTTTAATGTAATGTAACATTTTTTCTCTATTCGGTTGAAAAACCATTATATTCCTTGTCCATGTATTCTAAAAATAGAATAAAATTTTATAAAAATTCTACAAATTATTTTAAAAGAAATTTTTAACAATTTTTTACATTTTATAAAATTTTTATTTGAAATGTTAATGACTTTTTATTGTTTTTAAATCCCTTATTTCCAAATAATGTTTATTTTCTTCTAGAAATGAACCATGTGAATTTCCCTTGGAAATAATTTTACATAAAAATGGATTATTATGATGTCAAGGAATATTTATTTTTACAATGTCCTATTATACCATATTATATCATTCATGGGATGATTTATCATTATAATGAAAATTTGTTTATGAACTTTTTTCATTTCCATGAGTTATTCAATGATTAATTATTTTATGAACCAATATTATTTTCATGATTTTTTATTTGTTGAAATATTTTTGTAACAAATTAATTTATTTGGTTTTTTATATGATAAAATATTTGTGATATGATGATAGATTTATATATTATTTTAATTATATTATATGAGGGTAATTTATCTCCCTCCAATGCATTGGGGAAATATTAAAATCTCTTGAGACAAATTCTATCATAATTTTGAGTAAACAATATTTCATAAGGGACTTTTTCTAGTATCATAATAGTCGGAGTGAGCCTTAGCTACAATAATGGTTTGGGAAGTGTACCCATTGTATAATGAGAACCTTGGAAATAAGCATTTATAAATATTTAAAAATTTAGGATTATTATAATGACACATTTATATGTCTTATGTAAATGGTATGAACTCAGAGGTCATGTTCATTAAATTTCATAACATTAAAATATTAAGAACTTACAATTTTTTTTCTACAAATCATAAAATTTATCATTTATATCTACGTTGGGGTTTTTAAATTTTATTCACTAGTTTTCAATACCATATTCTAAAGATATGTATATGTATTTCTCTTGTTTGAACATATTGATCATATGTGGTCATCCATTATTATATTTCTCTTGCATATGTTTTGATTTTAGGTATTACATGTGATATGTATAAAAAGGGTAACAGTTATGAGGAACTAAGTCAGAGATAATGATGAAATATTAAGCACCATTTATTAATGTATAAATGTTTTAAAATAAATGTACATTTATGAATCTTAGGCACTTATTTTTTTTAATATAATGAATATTCATAAAAAACGATATAATATTATTGAATGAAAAGACTCGGTCATTATTATTTGTTCCAAAGGATAGTTTGAGTTATTCAATTGATAGTAGGATTATGAATATTTAATGAGACCCCTTTGTAAATTTATAATGATAATTATAACTATAGTCATATGTGTAAGATAAATTCATGAAATATTAGTGAATTATTGTGTTAGTGGTTTTTGCGAAATTACATAACTATCTAGATACTAATAGTATATGTGGTCTTGATATAGGTGTACCTAGGTTCAATGACTCTAAGAATGTGATTCATGTTTTAATAAAACACTAACTAGTACATGGAAACAAGCCTTATTGTGCACCTGATTAGACACTCAATATGGATATGTTTTGGAAGTTCAACAACTCATTAAAAAATATAATAATAGACTATTAATAATTAATAATTGTGATCTAGATTAAACATATGTTTCATAGATTGAAAATTTGGTTTCAGGATTTGGACATTATTTAAGAGATTTTTCTTATTATGTTTTCACCCAATATGAAAAGTTTTGATAGAATTATTCATTTTGGTTTTATTTAATTATTACATTCTTAATGAAAAATGTTAATGATGTATGGGGGTGAAATTCTATTGGTTTTCCTCCTATTAATATTTTTTAATGAAAATGGAATAAAAAATATTATTTCTTTTCATACAAAACATTATGAAGATATTAATCATTTTTATCATCTAAATTAACAGAGGTATCAAAATTCCATTAAACCACACAAGATGTAACGACAACCATCTTTTAGTTCTTACATAGATCTTATAGTCACTGAGAATTGGATCAGTGTAATTGAGACTATTTTTATTTTATATAGTGTATGGAAAATGAAAAATCCAATTTTTACCATCCACAATATGGACGGTGAAGAATGTCAATGGTGAAATCTTATAGAGAATACAACGTAGTAAGATTTAATTGACTCCCTAAGGAGTTATGAGTTTCATAGAATATTTTTAATGAAGTACACTAATCATATTTTTGTATGAAATTGGATAATGATTTCCTTGATATTAATAATATGTATAATGAATCCATTGGAAACAACAAGGCATTTATTAAAATACATGGAGGATTAACTTCTTGTATTATCATCAAAAATTAAAGTAATGTTTATAGATTATTCATTGAAATTAAATGAATTCGCAGATGTTATTAATAAATAAGGGACTTACGTATCATTGATGAAATTATTTTCGGTGGTATCACGGTGGAAATGGTATGTTTTTTTACCCTTGAATCACATCATTTTGATAATAAATTAAATAAATAATTTAAGGGAAGCACTTAAAATCATGGATAAAAAAATGATATTTCTCTTATGCATAAAGTTTGAATGTAAATAAGGATGAAATTGTATTACAAGGACTATTGGATGTTTTAACTATGGTAATGATGTTCACTATTTAGAGGACTATTTAAGTGATATAAATATGTAAGATAACAATAATAATATGGTTAAATATCTATATAACGCATCAAACACACTCCATTATATCATGTGTAATGTGTTCTGAAATTATAAAAACCAATCTCTAAATCCATGGGATAATGAGGACAAAAGTATGAAAATACCATTGAAGAATATTTAAAATGCGAATCTTTGGAAATAAAAATCGATGAAGTGAATTTTGATAATAGGGAACAATTATCCTCTTTTCCTTTTTTTAAAATTTTGTGTTTGTTTTTTCATGAAGTATACAAATGATAATATTATTTAGCATCCATTAGTAAATCATGATGTTATTCAATGAATTTATTATCTCACAATTAATGGATTTTTGAGTAATTAAATCAAATATTATATTCTTTAGTCCAATGATGGATTCAATCATTTAATGGACATTTTGAATACAATCACTTATTTTTTGAATTCAGGTTAAACAATCATTTAGGTGTGTTTTTCCTAGATATGTGAGAATGTGGTTCTTCCATTGAGGTATAGATTCATCTTCTTTATTTTGATATGATAAAAATGGAGGAAAATATTTCAAGGGCTGGTTGAAGGCCCGTTATATGCTGGTTGAAGGTCTATTACATGACCGGTACGCAAACTAAATGTTGTGTACTTATATGTATTGGCAATGTATGTTCAGAAACACACCATGTAATCCCGGTATATAGCCATGTAATGGTATGTACAGAAACTATACAGACATGATGTGTAGTTTCAAGTACATTTAGTGTACTTTTTTATTAATTAAAATTGAAGTGGAATCATTTTTATAAAAATGAATAGAGGCACTCCCTAGTTGATGAACAAGAATTACAAGACCTTAAATCCCTTTCCAATTTATCATCTAAAACCAAATTCCTTCACCATCGATTGCATTTGGACCAGATCAGTAAGCTCTCTATTCCACATGAGCCATTCTTTAAGAATTTTTATCTCAATGAATTTATTTGAATATTATATTTTATCATCACTTTTTAGATCTTCATTTATCTAGATAGAATTAGAGGTTATGGTGGGACAGGGGAGTCGTAATATGATGAAGTAGGTTGTCTTATGCCTTTCATTGTTTCTGATGACGTTTATATATAATAGTGTCTCGTACTAAATCCTTTAGGGAATCACTTGATTGAATAATGAAACCTAGTATTTCTTATTGATGATTCAGTAATTAATTCAATGACTTGAAATCTTGTTTAGGGTTGTTAACCTTGATTTAGGGCCACCCCAAGGTAGAGTTTCACATGGATTGTTGATTGGCCAAAAATTACTACAAGGCATGACTTTGATTTCCATTCATGGATTGTTAAAAATTTCGTTATCATTATGAATATATCAAATGAGAAACTTGTTATCTTAATCTTTGTAAATGTTTACATTACAACAAACCATGCTAGTTATAAGTTTTCCAATGTTTGTTATCCTTGTTTGTCTATGTAATATATTATTTTACATCTATTTTTTATTATGTTAATTGTTATCATGTGATTTGATCATGATAAATCCATGTGGTAGTTTAAAGCACATCTGTTGATTTTTATTTGGAATGTTTAATTGAATTAATTGATAAAAATAGGTAATTAGCAATGGGAGAGCCACACTCTTAGTTAAAAGACAAGGTCATGCTGATGTAAATAATTAGACTTTATATACCCTAGGGGAACTGTTATCATGATTAAAAGATAATGGATGTGCTCAAGAGGTTAATTATGAAATGGTCATGAGAATTCCATATATTGGGTGGTCGGGCTCCTTGAATTTTATTTGAAAATGTCGAGCAAACCTAGGATCCCTTGTGTGATTCCTCGGTAAGGATCTATTAAGAAAAGATTAAATGATTATTATGTCACGAGTTGACAATTATTTTTTATACCCGGGGTCATCAGGACTAGTTTGGACCTCGATACTTTTATATAATCAAGTATAACTGAATAATGAAATTGAATGAATAATATTTCTTATTCCAATCCAAAGCACAAGCCTTGTTTCTGTCTTCACTTATACATAATTGCATTGTCTTCTAGGACATCTTTTGATCCAGCTTCTAAGTACACGTAGTTTGCTACTTTCACTATTGTACTTTGACTTTTATATATATCCATTTACATATTGGTAGATACCATGGGTAGGTTCCTTATTTAATTTAGTCTCACACCGTAGTTGGTTCATACTATTGGTCCCAAATAGATTATATGATTGCATGTGTAGATAATGTCAACTTCCCTTCTGCGATTACATGATCTTCTCTTATTAGACAAGAGAATGGGACCAAGAGAAGTCCTGTAATGCTTCAGGGTTTTCTTTTGTATTTATACTCTTTTGGTACATATGTTCTCTATTACTATATTGCAACCTGTTCTGGATATTTTCTTTGGACATGTAACATTCATCTTCATATTTTCGTGCTGTGACATTTGGTTATTTATATTACCAATCTAAAAATGATTACTTCTATTGTATGGTATTAATACTTATCCTATTGAATTGTTTTTATTTTCAATGTGTTTCACTCTAACATTTTAGTTAATGTTTCTCAACTATCGCACCTAGGCCCTCGATGATAGTCGGCTGCCTCTAGTGTTAGGGGAAATACGCTTGAGGCCTTGGAGCCAACTAGTTACATGACACCTTAATGTATAATCTAGAAATGGGATGTTAGATGTGGTATCAAAGGGAGGTTTCGATCCTCTTACTTGTTGTTTATAGGCCCACCCAAAATCAAAATTTGTTACACAGTTGATTTATTTGGAAAACAAAGGCGTTTGATGAATGTTTATGAATTTTATATTCCGGAAACCCGGACAACATATTGTGTGATTCTATGAACAGAAATCATTTTTTTCATTTATTTAGGGAGAATATCAATTTTCTAAAGAAAAGTCCATCTTTTAGGAGTACACAACATGTGGTTTTTGATAGTCGGTTTGGTTATGGGATAAAAAAGAGTTTTTTGTTTACTGGGTAGAGGATTTCATGTACCGTAAGTACAAGTCATATAGGTTTAAATAAGAAAACCCCGCGTGACTCTGTCAATGAAAAATTACATGTCCAAGAGGGAGAAAGTGATTACACATAATGAGTTAACATTAAAAACCATGTACCTAGGATTTTTATTTTCTATGGAATGAAGGGGGTACACACACATATGAGTGCTTAAAGGGACACATCGTGTGTGGTTTCTACACATCATGTACTAAAATCTTGTAAACCATTGAAGTTTATTCTATCGTTTTCTCTCCCATTACCAATTTTGGACCCATGAGTTTTTCATTCGTGGTAGTTTCCTTGTATATCATGATGGTGAAACCTGTGGAGAATTCTGATGACTCCTGGTAGATGTTTTAGAGATTATATCTTTATTGAATGGTTCAACCCCTAGTTTTTGTTTCGACCTGTCACCTAATTGTGAATATTTGAATGAATGATCGGTTCGGTATTCATTCTAACCTTGTTAAGAACTGTGATCTGAGAGGAGCTATGAGCTATTTCTCATGACCTATGCTTCGATGGTGTCTCTCTAACAAGATGTTTACTAATGGAATATGGGTTAATTATACAAGTTAATTTAGAGGATTCCATGTAATATTCTTCCACTAGTGTTTCTACCATGATAGTCTTATTTAGGAAGTCTCAATATTTTATTTGGTTACTAAGGAACCCATATGTAATGCCTTTCATATATGATATTTTTTGGAGTCCCTTGTAGGATCTCTCTTGTTTTTACATTTTTTCAAGGATCCATGTAATTTTAGGACCCAATTTTATGTATTTGAAGAATCCTATATAGGATTACTCCCATGAATTTTCAGCTAAGGATCCAATGTAGAATTACACCACTCATTATTACATGGAGGATCATGTGTAGTATGCCTCACAGTGTTGTGATGCTTATACTTCGTAAAGGGTTTTCTTTTGGTAGATCATTCCAACATTGGTACATCCCAGGTTCTGTTGCCCCTAGTTGGATTTTTGAGTCCTTAAATAGGAAATCCTCATTCATATGTGTGAACATTTTATCTTGATCTTTAATATGGGAATAACCATTGGGGACTACTCAGTTTAGCATTTTAGAGATACCTCGAGCATGGTCAACTACTTAATACTTCATCTGAACATTTCATTCATTATGTGAAGGGAAACCCGGTACATCATTATCTATAATAGTGGTTGGGATGATGATTTTTTATGTAGCTAGTTCATTAATGATCCATCTTTTACTAGGATATGTAGGGTGGATATCCTATGAATAGTACCTATAATGTGTAATTTATATTTTAAAGATAATATAGTATTTGTAAATGTACGATGTAGTTTTCGAGTGTTAAATATTAATAATAAGTCATTGAGTTATGTTAAATTATTGAGCTTGGATTTGACATGTCTGTTCTCATTTATCTTTGGATTAGAGTGACCTGAATTGATTACAACATTGTTCATCCCACTTCTCCATAGTACATTATGGGACTTCGGTTTATTGACAAAACTCACAATTTAATTTTGGCATTCATGTCATGTGTTTTAATGTGGTAATCATTGTTGTTAAAAAGACGCTCATGAATTTATGTTCATTCTAAACTCACACACTTTAGAGTGGATTTCCCTACCTCGGGATGTTTAAGACACTCATAGGTGGGGAGGTCCATGTCAGTTATGTTTAAATATGTTCTCCTATGTAGAAGGGCCACAATAAAGGACCATTAAAATATGGTCTTTTCTACATTAATACCATTGAGACATGAATGTTCTAATTCTTGTTTTTGAATTTTGGTTATGTGTGAAACCCTTTTGAGCCACTGATGATCATGAGTGGATGTCAGTGTTTATGTGTATGTTTATAAAGAAATGCATTCGGATAAATGAACTGAGATCAGTTAAATGATGATACATCGAAAAGATATTATGGGTTTCCATTACAAGGTCAAATGATGGTGGATTAGAAATCCATTTTCTATAAATACATGAAATCCTCATAGTGTGCTCTTATTTAAGAGATGAGCATTTCCTCTATACTGAAGTCATCCATGATTCATTAATAAAGTGTCAGTTATGCAACTTGATACCATTGAAATATATTTGTCTAGATCGTTATATCATTCTATCTTGTGAACTGGATGATTTGTTTTAAATGTGGCTTGGTTAATATCGAGTGATACTTAGGTTTCCATGTAGTAACACATTAAATAAACATAGGTATTCCTGCAATTTTCATCGACATGACATCCAGGAGGAAGTCGATGTAGGTTTAGTCAGTGTTCTTCTATTAAATTTTGGACTTGTACCAAAATGTCACATGTAATACGGATTATGGATCACCTTAGTGAATTCATCATACTCCAAGTTGTTGAATCTGAGGTTATCTCAATAAAAAATTCGACTCAGATGTGATGCTTTGACTAGCAGAAATGGTTCTAGTGGGATGGTAATAAAAATTTCACTTTGTCTCATGTTGTGGTTTGACCTTTTTAATATTAAAGTGATTACTTGAAAAATGAGTGTCACTGAGAGAGTGTCATGAGATTCATTGAGTTTGATCATTATACATGTATTGTTCTTGGAAATTAGGCATTGTGTTCTGTTGAAATTTCTCAGCCTTTTATGTTGAGCGTTTTAGATATAGGACATCCAATGATGGTTTGACTCATTATCATTCTTGTTTTTCGTGTTTGGTTCTATTGGACCATTTTAAACATTCCACTAATTTAATGTGGGTATTGTGTAATATTTTTCAATTTCATTTCATGAAATATTGTGTGAATTTCTTTGATGAGGTCGATTGGGGAATGACCGTTCTTTTATGTGAGGAAAATGTTATGATCTCAGTTATTCTTCAATTTACCCAATTAATAGAAAATCAGACCAGAAGTGTTGCTAGAACACTCGGGGAATGCATGGTATAACTTTCTAATGGTGATGGTGTTGTGTTAATGATGTAATTTTCAATGTTCTTAACAGACTCATGAAGGTTACTATCTTCCTAACAATCATGTAAACCTTCAATGTAGATTAGAATGGATGGTTGTACATCTTTGATGTTCTACTATTTCATAGGGTTCCGTATTATATCATTTTGATATAAATCCTAGGTTTACTTCTCATTAATAGAAAATGGTACAGTGGTATTTAGGCCCACATCTGCTTCTAAGAATATCTTACCACCCTTAGATAGATAACTAGTGAATTAGAGTTGTTCAGGTTATAGAGGAAATGCTTCGGGTATGCATCCTCGATTTCAGGGCTTCATGGAAAACAAAAAAAAAATCATTTTTGTGTTCACCTACAATAATATCATCCAAGATATTATTCATATGGAACCATATGATGATTTATATACTAGTTCATTCTGATCAAACAGGTGTTGGATGGAGGCAAGAGAGGTACCTATGCTAGGAAATTGTCTTTTCCAAGAGACCACAGAATGGGTTCTGGTTATTTTGATGCGGTTGGTGACTGCACATTCAAGTTAAAAATCATATGTTCATCATCACAAATGAGCTTTGGGGTTCAAGGTTTGGGATCAAGTTTTCCTATGTGTCGCACCGAGGATTGGAAACTAATGTTTCCCGAGACATGGAAAGCTTCCCCCAAGATAGGTCGGTCCGTTTGGGTTTTTGGAGAGAGTTGGGTCATTTGACTAGTTGTTTTTACCTCAGTGGTACATGTAAATACACGACATCTTCCATCCTTCTCAGATGCACTGCTACCTCTCAGACATGTGTCATTATTTTCAGCCTGAGGGGGTTGAGAATCAGGTTGATGTTTCCTTTTCAGAGCATCTTTTTCAAATTTTTATCCGAGCATGAATTTTCTCCGTAACTAGTCTTTTTATTCAGTCTGGGTGCTATAGTAGCAGGATTGATTATGAAACGAGATCTGGGAGAG
The DNA here is from genome assembly GCA_963277665.1 of Viscum album. NCBI lineage: Eukaryota > Viridiplantae > Streptophyta > Magnoliopsida > Santalales > Viscaceae > Viscum > Viscum album. The sequence goes on from OY728163.1 coordinate 1,948,552,872, forward strand.
AGTGACTGATGTAAAATTGCATTAGGTGGAGTTATTTTTTTTTCTTCATCTCCCACGGAAGGGTAATTGGGGGGATTAATTTCATTAAAGGGGGGTGTTTGTATGATCACATTTTCTCATTTGAAGAATAGATCATTCATTTTTAGTTTATACATAATAAAATGGGAGAAATTTTGTCAAGTGATGGTTGAAGGCCTATTACATGACATGAAAGGAATCTAGAAGTAAGTTACTTGTAGTTATATTTCATGTTTTTTTGGATATATTCCATGTAATCCAAGTACACGACCATGTAATGGTTTTTCCATAAACTTTACGGACCCACCGTGTAGTCTCAAGATCAAGTCGTGTACCGTTTTATTGACTAAAATTTTTATTGGCATAATCTTATTTCAAATGGACTGGGGCTCTCTTTGGTTGTCAGACAAGAAGCACTAGAACTTCAACACCTTCCAAGTTGATCATCTGAACCCTAATTCCTTCATCATTGGTTGCAAATTAACCTTGTCAGCAAGATATCAATACCTCTAGGTCATTACATCATGTTTTTATTCCAAAAAAGATATTTATTTTTTAGTTTAAATCATTTTTTTATATCTATGTCAATCTAACTTTATGTATAGGTTAAGGCTGGATGAGTAGGGTCCTACTATGACGAGGTATGTGGAATTATTCCTTTTGTTGATTGTCAGAATGTTTATATATACATGAGTGTCATACGGTCACTTTTATGGTGTCCCATGATTGAATAATAAACCTTGTTATTTTCTTTTTATTGTTATTAATTTAACTAGATGATTTGAAAGCACGTTTATGGTTGTGATCCTTGATTTAGGGCTACCCCTTGGTTGCATTTCCCTTTGATAGTTGATTGGATAATAATGGCTTCGAGGTTTGACTTTAATTCCCATTATTGGGATTTAAAAATAAGTATTCATTATGAAATTCTCACATTAGATACTTGTTATTTTATGCCTTCAAAATTATTAAATTTCACAACAGGCTCGTTATATGTTTTTCCCACATGATTCATCCTTGTTTGGCCTTAAAATAGTTTAATTTACATGTGTTTGTAATTTGTAAAATATGCCCAAGTGAGTTTATTATGATAAATCCATAAGATATTTTAATTCACATGTGTTTCTATTGATATGAAAAGTTTAATTGAATAAGAATATAAAAGAATGTAATTTGCAATGGGCAAGCCACAATCTTAGTTATAAGAAATGGCCTCAGTCTTGTGACTAATTAAACCTTATATAGATTGGGTGAACCATTGGATTAGTTATGTGATAATGGAAGGGCTCAGATGTTAACAGTATTAAGGTAGTGAGCATGCCAAAAATATGGTGTTTGGGATCATTTGAATCTTATTTTAAAATTCTAAGAAAGATAGAGATCCATTGAGGGATAACTAGGTCTCGCTCTATTAGAAAATTATTTAATGCATGTTATGTCATGAGTTGTCTGTTAATTTTATACATGGGGTTTTTGGTACAGGGACAGACCTTAAGACTTTTATAAAATCTTATAGAATCGAATAATGAAATGGAATTACTAATGACATGTTTTTAAAGAGAGAGAACTATATTGGAATCTGTCTTCACATATATTTCATTACATTGTCTTCTAAGAAAAATTTTGATCTTGTTTTCGAGTACCTTTATTTTTCTGCATTCATTATTGTACATTTCATGTTATATATATCCACTAATATATGGGCACATAACTTGGGTGGTAGTCTACTGGGATTTTGTCTCACACCCTATTTGGGTCATGTTTTTGGCCTAAACATTTTATATGATTATAGGTTTTGATGAGTTAATGTTCCCTTCTGTGGATGATTAACCATTATGAGAGGAGAGAATGATACCAAGATAAGGATTACGATTCATCTGAGTTTTTATTTCATTTCAATAATTTTATTACTTTTGTTTTGTATTACTGTAGTGTAACATGTTTTGACTGTTTTCCTAGAAAATGTATCATGCAAAATCATATTTTTATGCTTTGACATCTAATTATTTATTTTTTTAGTCTTCCACTATTTACATCGGTAGTATGTTATTACAACTTTAGATAATGAATTTGTCTTATTTATGAAGTGGTACACTCTGCCCATATTGTCATAATTTCCCCACTATCATACCTAGTACCTTACTACTAGTTAGTGGACTCAAGTGTTTGGGGAAATGCGCTTGAGGCATTGTGGCCAACCATGTACGAGGTACCATAAAGAGGCATCCGGATAGGGGATGTTACATGATGTCTGATTAAATTAAGAGTTATAGATAAAATAATGTATTTTTGGGTTTATGGTTGATAAAAAATTCAAATTCATAAATCTATATTTTTATGTTTTAAGTAATTTTAGTTTTTCAAAAATAATTATACTTTGGGGAAAATTTACTAAAATACCACTCAGTGTTTATGCTTTAGTGAGATATTTAACTAAGGAGGAATCACATTTATTTATTTTTAAAAAACATTGAAGGTATTTGATAACATTATGGTTTATCATATCTTTTATTTTATGTTAATTTTGGGTTATATCAATTTTTGATTATCATAGAAATTATATTAATATAATTTTGGAGCGAAATAGAAAACACTCATGTCGAGATAAAATTCAATGCATTTAGAAATGAAATGGGGCCTAAACCCAATATAAAGGGTGACAAGGGTATATTGTTTCTCTCTGGACTACATGAATGTGTATTTCATGTGGTACAACAAAACACAAAATATTTTTGAGTTTGGATCTTCATGTATTTCATTTCCCTAAGATAAGTATGAGAGACAATTGTTTATTTGGATCATCTAGACATTATATATACTTGAATAATAATATGAAAACAAAACATATTATATTCTCATTAGAATCTAAAAAACATATATATGACATAATTCCAAATGGGTTATAGATAGCCACTATATAAAACAAGCACACCTCATCACTATCATAAAATATTTCTCACTAATTATTTTTGATAATATATATATTTTAGAATTTGTAATGTTTCATTGAGTATCATATTCAATACAATCTGATAGAGATCATAAATTTAGTATATAATAATAGATAACTCTTCCGTAAGAAACTTATAAGCTATTGAGTATTAGTACAATGTATCATCATCGTCCATATGCTCATTGTAGGATAAAAAATAAAACTATATAATATATATGATAACATATTATTCTATGGATTTAAATGTTTTTTGGGATCATCACTATTATCTATTGGATTTTTCTTATAATAATAGATTTTACATGATCATTCAGACAAATACTGATAAATCCAGTCAACAACAAATTGTATAATTACAAAATATAGGGATGAAGATGGGGGAATATAGCTTTTTAGATGTATAATGGATAAAGAAATTATATAGAATGACATATCCATTCAGAAATATATAAGAGAAAAATAAAATAGGTGTAAAATTTATTTTGGAAATCACTCTAGTAATATGAAATTTGTTTATTGTGGGAAGGTGTTCGTTCATATTTAATCATGAAATAAAAAAGGTTAAACCATAATATTAATATATGATTACATATAAAATTTATTTAATATATTTATATGGTAGAATATCATTTGGATCATCAACAAAATTATTTATATGCCTATGATTTATTCCATGTATATCTTTTGAGGATGTACATGTAAGATCTATCACTTATAATAATCAGAGTGTTTGTACCATGGGATAATGATGCTTCTTATGTGTAATAACCTACAGTGATTATGGATCTTAGAAAAAATGTTCAATATAAAAATACCACTTACTTGGATAATGTTTTGAGGAGAAACCACCAACTTGAGAAAGAAATTCCAGATTCAATGGATGTAATTAGGAATAAGAATCCTCAATTTGTCATTGGAGTGATGAAATTGTTAGGGTAAATTCACTTATTAGGGGTAGAACGAAACAAACCAACGATTTTATGAAATAATTTTGCAAATAAATTGAATTACAATGATATAATTTGATACACAAAATACTGAATTTTATACAATGATGAATTTATATTAAAATAATATAATATTATTTGATAGTTATTACCTAGGAATGAGAATAAATGTTATTAATAAGGATAAATAAATTATGAAAATATATGGCTGACACATGTATATGAAATTAATTATTTTTTGTCTCATTATATAGAAATGAAAATAATAATCATTTGATTATAAAGGAGATTTTCTCCACCATAACTATTTTTTACATGATAGAAATTTTTACCGAAATATATTTTGTATGAATTTATTTTATTATGTTAATGAAATTTATATATTATATATTGAGTTAAAATTTTTAAATTCATCTTATGTGTTTTCAATGCATGACAAATGAATATATAAAATTTCACTCTTACACTATATTTTTTTAAGAAATAGATTTGATGCATTTTTTACATGTATTATAAAATTAATTTACGAAAAAATTGTAATATTTTATTCAAAGAAATATTTTTTAATTCATAATTGAAAAATTATTTATTTTGTTAAATTTTTCAAAATTTCAAAAAAAAAATTTTTTTATAAATACTGAAAAAAACATGTTTTATTAAAATTTACCATTTCATTCAAATTGGTAGAAGATAAATTTTACATAAATATGGGTTTGAAAGTCAAACTAGTCTAATTATATGTTTATTAATATAATTTTCTGCATTCTAATCAATTACATATTGAATTTTATTTATAAATTTCTTTTAATCATTTTAAAATATATACCTTGGAAACCAAATTTTTCATCATAACTACAGGGTATGTTTTGTATTTAATTTTACACTATATTTGAATTTAAATTTGGAATATAGATTCAATATTTTTATCAACAATAATTAATGTTATATAATATGTTCATATCAATTTTTTACAATAATTAATAGTATAAATTGTTTAAATAAATTACCAGATTCTATGCTAAAGTGGGTTTATCAGGTGTTGAACAAAAAAGATAATGTGTAAATTGACCAATAAACATGTGAAAATCGTATTTTATGGACAGAGTTAATCATTACAATTTTTGATTATTGGTAATGGTGCATTTGGATTCCCTTTTTATTTTTAAAAAATTTATTGTACCTTTTTTTGACAAATTACATGTGTCCCACATACGTCACTTTTAAAAGTCCACCAACTATCCTCTTCTCCTCAAAAATTTCGAATCACTTTTTTCTCAACTAGTACCTGATAATATATATTCCTCAATTCCCTCCCCATGATCCATATCCCTTATTTTTATCATAAATCCATCATTTGAATCCTTTCTATGCTTACATATGTTTGTTGCCTGAAGAAGAATGATTGTTCATAAATGAGCGTATTGATTTAGTTTCATCTTCCACCTACATAAATTATTACTAAATTATTAAAATATAATAAAAAATAACTTCTAATAATATTTTTATATATTAAATTATCATTTTAAATATATATCATGTTCTATCAAATGGGATACAAAGTCATAATTATTATGTATGGTGGACTACCACCTCCCAAATAGATGTAATTATTTTTCAATCATCACCATTCACCGATGTATATAATGATGTATTCAATATTTATATATGATATTTATAATACTATTACATAAATTTTATTATAATACCACGTCAAAATTCTTACACCCTTACACATGGAAAATAAATAATGTTGCTCATGTATACAACATACGACTACCTTAACAATGGAGGTATTTTGTTTTTCATTTTAGTTTTACATTAATGGTAATAAATATTTATTCAATGAATATATATGATATTTTGAAATTATTGTACATAATAAATTTTTATATTAGATATACCTTATTACATTCCATTCCATGGGGGATATGATAATGTCAATCATGTGTACGATGAACTACAAAAGCACTAAATGATGGGACTCATTTTCAACTGTTACATTGAAAGGAAGGAAATTGTTGTAAAATTATTGAATATATGTGACTTATATGAAATTAAAATAAAATTTGAAATGCAATAATTATTTTTCCATCTTTTCAATAAATCCTATGAGAAAATGGAAAAAATTTCTTGGGTACATACGAACAACTGTCTCCGTGAATGGTGTATTTCAAATTAAATTTAAAAATTTCTGCATAACAATAAATATATAAATAGTGAATAATTTTTATATTTATATATATTTTTAAAATTACATAGATGAATTATTTATGATCTATGTAAAAGGATTAAAAATACAAAATGAAATAATTCATGAAAAACAAAGATGTTATTATTCAAAATGTGATTTTAATGTAGATATATTAATAAACTAGTAATAATGTGACATAATTAATTTAAATATAGTGTGATATATGTTTATTCTTTTTATGATAATTATAATAAAATTTTATTTATTAAACAGGACATACAAAATTGTACGAAGGATGTAAATAGTTATGGTAATGAAATTTTTATCAATTTTCCTTCTTTGAAAGATATCTTATGTTATGAACATTTCATCATTTAAGATGTTCATGTACATCCCTTTTAAATTTATATATTATAATAATCCTCATTTTGATGGTATTTGACGATTCATTTGATTTTATAATTTAATGGTTCCCATGATTTAAAAGATACAAAAGTGGTAACGGTTTGTTGTAACAATCACATTGTTTATCAAGGTTGTTTCTGATTACTCTTTCGATGGAGAAACATTATTACATATTTTTCTTGAAATTAATTAGTTATGTTATAAAATATTTTTTCTTCAATAATATATGTTTTCCTATATTTTTAATCTCTTTATGTATTCTATTTTCAAAAATAATATTTGTATAGTAATCTAACATTATTTCCCTCTTCAATCAAAAAATCATTTCTCTTTTGTAACCATTTTTCTTAAAAGATATTTTATTTTATTCATTATTGTAAAATGGAATCATTAAATTATATTTTACCCATGTTTAAATTTTAATAATATCTTTTAAATTTAATATCAATGTGGTATTATAAACAATTTGTCTTTTTATTTTATCAAATATGTGAAAGGAATCATTGTTTAAATGTTTATGACATTATTAAAATTTACCATATTCAAGGAAACTAAAATATTGAAATATTCCATTATATGGTTCAATTATTTTTTTCAAATAAATTATATCTAAAATATTGAATTAATTTATTTTTTGGAAAATTTCATTTAAGTGAATGTTTATTTTCCAAAAAATGAATCTATTTATTTTTTATTGAAATTAATTTTCTATATATGATAAAATCCTTTGAGGATGTAAAGACCTGAAAATTTCAATGAAATATTTTTCTAATTGTTTTTGGAATTTTACGAGCCCTCAGTTTTTGACGGCGCCTGATTCCGAGGCCCGGAGTGCCAGAAATGATCCATCATTTTTTTGTTAAGCTTAAATTTACTCGCTTGAGTATTTTTCGGGAAAATGTGGAATAACCATTGAATGGATACTCGGATCAGAAATCTGAGGGCACCGTTGTGCTCAGGATAGTGGGTTTACACTATGTGTGACTTATGTTTAGTCGGCACGGGCCTCCTAGGAGAAATCCTAAAAATGGATTAAACGTGAATAAAATAATTAAAATAATTATTTAATTTTTCAAATGATTATAACTCAAAAATAGTATCTCAGATTAAAAATATGAAACCATAGATGAACTCGTGAGGGCATGTTATATTTAAGTAGATACTAACATTGGCTGTTGTGGGCCACCAGAAAAAGTTAGTTTTTGGTCACGAATAAAATAATTAATTGAAAATTATTTCATTATAAAATTCATTACTTCTAAATTGTGAGCCGGATTAAAAATATGAGAGTACTTTTGGGTTCGTTGGGGCATGTTTCCCCTAGGCAGGGCCTAACCTCGACCACAACGAGTCGAGGGTGAAAGATAATAATTTTTTTCAGAACTTTTTTTCAGGTACGATTAGTAAACATACATTCCATATTTTATAACATTTGAATTGATGCTCAGAATTGAAATATGAGGGCACCGTTGAACTCACAGCCTCAGTGATTTTATAGTGATACATTCACCATAGTTGCGTTTTATCAAGATGGAAGATCGATTTTGCGGTTCATTAATAAAGTTAAATAAAAAGAAAGTTGAGGCTTATTTTTATTTGAGGTGGTTAAAACCTCCAAGAGGAGGATGGAGGTGGGGGCCACCACACCATAACCTCCCTTGGGATGATTTTATTTAGGTGGGGCCCATCCGATCTCCTTAACTTCTCTAACCCCCTTCAACCCCATGGAACTCCCAATAAATAAGGGTGCCTCCTCACCTTCCCTCTCTCCTTTTATTTTTCCAACTCTCCACCATTAATTCTATGAATTAATTATTTTAATTCAAATTCTATTGAATGCATGTAAAACCATTAAAATAATAGTTAGTCTATTATTTTATTTTGGGTTGGCACTTTCTTATTTGTGAAGCATAGAATAAGATGGAGAAATATATCTCCAATGAAGAATGCTTCTTTATCCCAATGAAGAATATGAAGAACGCCACAACGCTTCTTCCTAGGTCTTCTAAAGTGGATGCTTTCTGACGCACAAGATTATGTTGGGAGGACGTGACGAACGCGACAGACAATGAATCAATGCCCACCTTTTCCCCGTGACTTCGTCTATGAATGCCAAATGAGGTAGGGGTTGTTGCATGATAAATCTTCTGTTTTCGTCTTCTCATAATCGAATGAATATTGATACAAAATTACATGTTTTAATTGTTGAGTTGTGTTCATGTGAACTGAATGCAACCACTCTAAACACGGAGGGTGCGGGCCGAAACAACATGGCCCGACCCCTCCGTTCTTCTTTTTGTCATGATTCTACGACGGAATGGCACTGAGGTGATCACGATGAAAGTGACAACAACGAAGGTCGCGCTGCCCATGGCCTCCACTAATCGCGCCCCACCCAAGACATACTGATGCCCTCGGCTGAGCACCACCGAGCTACCCTAGTGCACCCCGGCGCCCCCGAACACCCTGCCACGCTTCCCGGCGCACCCCAACGTTCTATGGAGCCCTGCCCGCACCCCCCCCAACCCGGCGCCCCCGGCGCCCTCGCAGCTCTCTGCCCACCCTGCCCGGCGCACCCCGGTGCCCTACCGCGCTACCCGACACCCCCACGGCGCCCTGCCCTAGCCACTCGGCGCACCCCAGAGCCCCCCGACACACTGCTGTGCTGCCCGGCGTGCCCCCGTGCGCTGCCCGACACCCCAGAACCGATCTCGGACCGACGCCACATGGCGTGCCCGGAACCCTTCCCCACCCGCGGCCCCACCCAGCAAGGCGCCCCCCGGTGCGCTACCCAGCCTTCCCGCGCCGCCAACAGGCTTCCCGGCCTACCCGCGCCACCCGTCGTGCTGCACAGCCTTCCTGACACCGACGCACGCTGCATGACGTCCCTGCCGTGGCCTGCCCGGCACTCACACGCACGACCTACCGGCCTCCCGGCCACCAGACACCCAAGATGACCTACAGCGTCCCCCCGTGATGTCGCTGGCTGAACTGGCTCTGTATCCCGTGCCGAGTTACTGAGCCTCCAACGTCACGACTATCGGGCTGAACCGCCCTCGCGGTCCGCTGGGCTGGGCCCAACGGACTGGGTGAAAACATAGATGGCCGACCTGCCCCATCGACTGGGTCAGACCCAACTAGTCTGACTAGGTCAACCTAGACCTGGCCGGCCCAGTGAGGGTTAGGCCGAGTCAGTCCTACCGGGTTGGACCACACCTGAGCACATTACTGACCATTTTATTTTTGTGCCATATCTTTGGCATCGGGCGTCCGTTTAACGAACCGTCAGTGGAACTAGTATTATTGGAGCATAACCGTCCTTTTGAGTATACCCCTCTATAGTTCGGGTATAGTTGAGTCATGGTCAAGTTGGTTCCTACACAAATCCAACCGGGCCCCCGGGACTAGAATGCTAATATCTCACAGATCGGGAGTCCGATTGACGCTCCGACTATTGTGTTGAGACCCCTTTGATATGGTGATCCATTGAGAAACTTCCATATGTGATTTTGTGACAGTTGGAGTATCAAATTGTAGCTTGTGGAGAGGATCCTAACGGAGATGAGCAGACAGAGTGCAGAGACCTAGTTTATGTATACTTGATGACTTCTTGACCGATTCAACTCAGAGTGATTCTACTAGCCCAGTGGAAGGAACGCCTGGTTTAAAGGAAGACCTATTGAAGACAGACACCTGGTTTGGCAGCAGACCCATGGTACTTCACAGGAGGAGAACCTATGACAACTATTAGAGGGAGCACCCAGTTTGGCGGCTGACCCACAATGGAGGAGCGCCCGGTTTGGCAGCAGACACACAATAATCGATATGATGAGTACCTTAACAATCTAACGTTAGTGAGTATCACCACAGATTCGTGACCGGGCCACTGTACATGATATTGGAGGAGTTCTCCAGCAGCAGTGATTTTGATAATGAAAATCTTGGTTTGTGCTGAGTCAATGACCTTTTTGTTTTCCTCATGATTCATATGGGTTAATTGATAACATAGGTATATGTATGGGCATATATGTATGTAATGGTTAATCGTTGAAATCATACTTTTTGGTTGATTTTTTGGGATATTGTGAGACCTTGAGGGTCTCGGGGTCCCTACTATGTATCGTTGTACTCATCCATGCACGTGTTATACATGCACCTCATTGTGTTGGATGCAGACGACAGTCAGCGCTGACGAAGGCTGAGAGTGCCAGGACTGGACGATACTGGGAGAAGGACCTTATGACATATCGGTACACGGTGGAGTCTGACAGGCGTGAAGTGCTATGGATGCCATCTATACCTACCCTTCTGGAAGGAACACCAAAGGATGATCCAGGAGATGCTTTCACCTTTCATTTGTTTGTCCCTTTTTAGTTGTACTTACTTTCAATGGTATTTTTACTTTACAATTGGGCATGTATTCTGGCTTCCTTTCCTTTTAGTACACTTGTTATACAGCTTTTACATAGTGTTTTCTTCCTCTTTTACTCTTATTGTGTGTGTTTACGATTTATAAAGGCAATACCCTCCCATTTTTAGGGAATTACGCCTTTGGTCCTTGTCGACAACCCTTGGCCTATAGAAGAAAGTCTTGGGTAGTCACGATGCAGGCTCTGGGGGACGGGTTGTGACAAATTAGCATTAAAGGAGTCGGTTCTACTGGAGAAATGTAGACTCTAATATTTCTTTTCTGTGAATCAATAGTGTTAATGATACTAACTGTTGTTTTCAGTATGGGAAGTCTAGTGTTGGTATAGGAAGCCGACATATCCATACACCAGGACCCAGACTTCTGATTTCTGACTCAGTGCAGGAAAACAATGAACCGAGTTCACGATGACTTATAGTCACTCCTCTACTTGTTCAGTAGACTAGGAGAGGTGGATTACATCATGGACCTTCCACCTCAGTTGCATAGGGGTCACGGCGTCTTCCATGCATCCCAGCTGAGGAGATACATGCATGACACATCCCACATCATCAACCACTAGGAACTGGATATCGATGACGGGATTAATTTCACATATGTTCAAGTGGAGATTTAGGATTGATAGGAGTGGGTCCTATGTGGACTGTCGATTCCTATGGTGCACATTTTCTTGCAGCACGAGAACCTCTAGAAGAGCACATGGGAGCGGGATTCTCATATGCATGCTTAGTACACCCCTTTTGTTTCCCTATTGTGTGTTGTAGATTTACGAAGACGTAAAGCCCTCAGGTGGGGGTAATGTAAAGACCCAAAAATGTAAAGGAATTTTTTTTATTAAATTCTTTGATGTTTTATGTGTCTATAGTTTCTGACGGTTCCTGATTATGTGGCCCGGAGTGCCCGGAATGACCCGTCGATGTTTTGTTAAGCCTAAATTATCGTGTGTGAGTAGTTTTCCTAAAGAAGTTGAATAAATCATGAACGGTTACTCATATCAGAAATACGAGGGCACAGTTCTGATTAAGATAGAGGTTTTACCCAAGGGGTGACTTAATTTTAGTCGGCGCAGGCCTTCTAAGAGAAATCCCAAAAATGGATTAACAGTAAATAAAATAATTAAATAAATTATTTTATTTTTCAAATGATTATAAATCACAAATGATAGCTCTGATTAAAAGTCCGAGATGACCGCTAAACTCCTGAGGGAAGGCTTTATTTAAGATGATACTAACTTTGGCCATTACGGGCCACCAAATAAAGTTAGATTTTTTTGCCATGAATAAAATTATTAAGTAACAATTATTTCATTGTAAAAGTAATAACTTCTAAATGGTGAGTCAGATTAAAAATATGAGAGTACCGTTGGGTTCGTTGGGGTGTGTTTCACCTAGCCAGGGTATAACCTCGATTGGCGTGAGATTAGGGTGACTGATAATAATTTTTTTCTGATCTTTTTTCTGATACGTTTAGAAAACGTACGTTCAAGATTTTATAACTTTTGAAGCGATGCTCGGAATTGAAATCTGAGGGCACTGTTGAACTCACAGCCTCAGTGATTGCTTTGTGAGACCTTCACCGTAGTTGCGTTTTATCGAGAGTGGAAGACAATTTTTGGGGTTCTTTAATAATGTTAAATAAAAATAAGTTGGTGGATTAAATTTTTTTGAGGTGGTTAAAACCTCCACGGGAAAGTTGAAGGTGGGGGCCACCACACCATAACCTCCCTTGGGAGGATTTTGTTTCGGTGGGGCCCACTCGAGCTCCTTAACATCTCTGACCCCCTTCAACCCCATGGAACTCCCAATTAATTAGGGAGCCTCCTAACCATCCCTCTATCCTTTTATTTTTCCAACTCTCCACCATTAATTCTGTGAATTAATTCTTTTAATTACAATTCTTTTGAATGCATATCAAACCATTAAAATAATAGTTAGTGTATTAGTTTATTTTGGGGTGGCACTTTCTTCTTGGTGGAGCTTGGAAGAACATGGAGAACTATATCTCCAACGAAGAATGCTTCTGCCTCCCAACGAAGAACGTGAAGAATGCTGCGACGCTTCTTGCTCGGTGTTCTACCCAAGATGCTTTCTGACGCACAAGATTAAGTTGGGAGGACGTGACGAACGCGGTGGAAAAAGAATCGACCCCCGCCTTTTCCCTGCGACTTTGTCAACGAACGCCAAACAAGGTAGGTGTTGTTGCATGATGATGCTTATCTTTTCTTCTTCTCAGCATCGAATGAAGATTGATATAATGTGATGTATTTTAATTGTTGAGCTTTGTTCATGTGAACCGAATGCTACCACTCTAAACGCGATGGGTGTGGTCCAAACCATCATGGCCTGACCCATCTGATGTTCTTTTTGTGACGATTCTACGACGGCATGGCACTGAGGTGATGGTGAGAAAAGTGACAATAAAGAAGGTTGCGCTACACGGGGCCTCTGTGAATCACGCCACACCCGAGGCGTACCGATGCCCTAGGTTGAGCACCACCGAGCTACACCAGCGAACCCCGGCGCCCCTCGACGCCCTGTCCTCACTACCCAGTGCACCTCGGTTCCCCCCGGGGACCTGCCGCGCTGCCCGGCGCACCCCGACACCCTGCCCATGCTGCCCGGTGCCTCCCGGCACCCCTCGGCGCATTGTCGTGCTGCCTGGCATACACCAGCTTACTGGTCGGCACCTTGGCACCCTGCTCGACACCCCGCGACACCCTTCCACCTAGCCTGGCACCACCCGGTGCAATGCCCGGCACGCATGCGCCCACCAGCGCGATGAAAAGCCTGCTCGTGCTCCCCTGGTCACGGCCCGGCCCGCCCGCGCCCCCCTGCGCACTACCCCGTCCGCCCGACACCCTTGCACATTGCCCGGTGCCCCTTTCGTGGCCTTCCTGGCACCTACACGCCCTGCCCCACGCACCCGCGCCCTGCCAGGTGCACCGGGAGCCTTCCGGCAGCCCGCCGGTCGTCCCGCGCCCCGTGCAGCCGGCCTACTGCCCTCCCTGCCACCGGCCACGAAAGATGACCTACGGTGTTCCCCACAATGTTTCTGGCCAAACCGGCCCTATATCCCGAGATGAGTTACCAAGCCGCCTACGTGGCGACTATCAGGCCGAACTGCCCTCGCGGTCCGATGGGTCGGTCCCAGCGGACTAGGTCAAAACATATCAGGCCGACCTGACCAGTCGTCCGGGCCAGACCCAGCTAATCTGACCAGGTCGACCAAGATAGAGTCATCCTAGTTAGTGTTGGGCCGAGACGGTCTGACCGGCTTGGACCAGACCTGAGCCCATTACTGACCCTTTTCCTTCTTGGGCCATATCTTTGGTACTGGATGTCCGTTTAACGAACCGTCAGCGGTGCCAGTATTTTTGGAGCAAAGCCATCCCTTTGAGTATACCCCACTATAGTTCACGTATAGTTGAGTCATGGTGAGGTTGGTTCGTACACAAATCCTACCGGGCCCCCGGGACTAAAATGCTAATAACTCACAGATCGGGAAGCTGATTGACGCGCCGTCTGTTGGGTTGAGATATCATTGATGTGACAGTCCATTGAGATACGTCCATATACAATTTAATGAAACATGGAGTATAGAATAACAGCTCGTGGAGTGGATCCACCCAAAGACGAGCAGACAGAGTGCGGAGACCTAGTATCTTTAGACCTGACGACGACTTGACCAATTCGACTCTGAGTGATTCGACTAACCCAGTGGACAGAGCGCCCGGTTTGGTGACAGAACCATGGCGGACAGAGTGACGGTTTTGGCAGTAGCCATGTGGTACTGCACAGGAGGAGTACCTCTGACGAATGATAGGAGGAGTTCCCGGTTTGGCGGCTGACCCACAGCGGAGGTGCGTCCAGTTTGGCAGCATACCCACAGTACTCGATAGAAGGGGTACCTCAGCAGTCAAAGGATAGTGAGTAGCACCTCAAATTTGTGATAGGGCCATTGTACGTGGCATAGGAGGAGTTCTCCAGTATACATGGTTTTGATAATGAAAATCCTGGTTTGAGCTGATTTAATGACCTTTATGTGTTCCTAATGATTGAGATGGGTCACTCAATAACTTAGGTATATGTATGGGTGTATACCTTAGTAATGGTTATCCGTTGAAATCATACATTATGGTTCGTCCATGTTGTATTTTGTGAGACCTTGAGGGTCTCGAGGTCCCTACGTAGTATTGTTGTACTCACCCATGCACGTGCTATGCCCGGACCTCGTTGTGTTGGATGCAGATGACGATCAAAAATGACGGAGGCCGAGAGTGCCCAGACTGGATGGTACTGGGAGGAGGAACTTATGACTTATCAGTACACAGTGGAGTCTGACAGAAGTTGAGTGCTAAGGAGGCCATCTGTACCTACCCTTATGGTAGGAAACCCGGAGGATGATCCAGGAGCTTCTTTCACCTTTTTGTTGTTTGTCTCTTTTTAGTTGTAATTGCTTTTAGTGGTATTTGTACTTCAGAGTTGGGGTGTATTATATCCCCATTTCCTTTTAGAACACTTGGTATACATATTTTACATAGTGTTTTCTTCTTCTTGTACTCTGGTTGTGTGTGTTTACTATTTATAAAGGCAACTCCTTCCCAATTTTTGGAAATAACACCTTCAGTGCTAGTTTCCAGCCCTTGGCCTATGGAAGGAAGGCTTGGGGTAGTCACAATGTGGGCCCTGGGGGATGGTTCATGAAAAATAGGCATTGAAGTAGTTTTCTCTAATGTAGAACATAGGACTCTATTATTTATTTTTGTGAATCAATATTGTTAATGATACTAAGTGTGGTTTTCACTCCATGGAGACCAATGTTGGTGCAGGTGGCTGACGTATCCAAACACTAGGACCATGAATTCTGATTTCTGACTCAGTGCATGAAAACACTAAACCGGGTTCATGATGACTTAAATTCACTCCTCTACTTCCTCAGTAGTGTAGGCGAGCTGGATTACAAACTATCCCTTCAACCTCTGTTGCACCGGGTTCACGACGTCCTCCACATATCCCACCTGAGGAAATACGTGCATGACAAATCCTACATCATCAAACATGGGGTACTGGATATCGACAACTAGGATACATTCACATATATTCCAGTGGAGATTGAGGATCGACAGGAGTGGGTCCTTTGTGGACAATCAATTTCTCTAGTATGCATTTTCTGGCTGCATAGGAACCACCACTGAACGTGGGATGACCGGCTATATTTAACTAGATACTAACATTGGACGGCGCGGGCCACCAGAAAAAGTTTTTTTTTGGCCGCGAATACAATAATAATTTGACCATTATTTAATTTTAAAATTCATAAAATCTAAACGGTGAGTCAGATTAAAAATCCGAGAGTACCGTTGGGTTTTTTGGGGTGTGTTTCATTTAGGCAGGGCCTAACCTTGACTAGTGTGAGTGGAGGGTGGCTTATAATAATTTTTTTCTGAAATTTTTTCATGTACATTTAGTAAACATAAATTCAAGATTTTATAACATTTGAACCGATGCTCGGAATTGAAATCTGAGGGCATCGTTGAACTTGCAGCATCAGTGATTATTTAGTGAGACCTTCACCGTAGTTGCATTTTTTCAAGAGTGGAAGATAGTTTTTCGGGTTCTTTGATAATGATTAATAAAAATAAGTTTGTGGATTATTTTTATTTTAGGTGGTTAAAACTTCCAAGGGGTGGTTGGAGGTGAGGACCACCACACCATAACCTCCCTTGGGAGGATTTTATTTAGGTGGGGCCCACCCGAGCTCCTTAACTTCTCTAACCCCCTTCAACATCAGGGAACTCCCAATTAATTAGATAGCCTCCTCAACTTCCCTCTCTCCTTTTATTTTTCCAACACTCCACCATTAATTATGTGAATTAATTCTTTAACTTCAAATTCATTTGAATGCATGTCATAAAATTAAAATAATAGTTATTCTCTTATTTTATTTTGGTTTGAAACTTTCTTATTCGTGGAGTTTGGAATAACATGGAGAAATATATCTCCAACGAATAATGCTTCTTCCTCCCGAAGAAGAACGTGAAAAACGACGTGACACTTCTTCCTCGGTCTTCTACCCTAGTTGCTTTCTGACGCACAAGCCTAAGTTGGGAGGATGTGACAAACGCAGAAGACAACGAATCGACGCCCGCCTTTTCCCCACAACTTCGTCTACAAACGCCAAAAGAGGCAGGGGTTGTTACACGATGATTCTTCTCTTCTCTTCTTCTTAGCATCAAATGAATATTGATACAATGTGATGTATTTTAATTGTAAATCTCTGTTCATGTGAACCGAATGCTACCACTCTAAACGTGGAGGATGCGGGCTAATCCAACATGGCCCGACCCCTCCGATGTTCATTTTATGATGATTCTACGATGACATGGCACTGAGGTGATGGCTACGAATGTGAAAATAATGATGGTCGTGCTACCTGAGACCTCTGTGAATCGTGCCGCCTCCCAGGCGTACTAGTGACAGGGGCTGCACACCGCCGAGCTACCCGGCACACCCAGACGCCCCCCGACTCCTTGTGGCACTGCCAGCGCACCCTAGCTCCCTACCCACGTTACCGGGCACCCCCCTGGCGCCTGAGTGGCACGCTTTTCGCGCTGCCTGGGGCACCCAGCCGCCCTCCAGCGCTGCCCGGCACACCCCCGCGCCCCCGTGACAACTTGCCCACGCTGCCCGGTGCACCCCGGTGTCCCCTGGTGCACTTCCACACTGCATGGTGCACCCCTGGTCACTGGCAGGTACAACGACTCCCTGCCCGACACCACACGATGTCGTGCCGTCTAGCCTGGTTCCCCTTGGCGCGCTATCCGGCCTACCTGTGCCCCTCGATGCGCTACCCAACCAGTCTGGTTCCCTCATGTGCTACCCAAGGCCCCTACTGTGGCCTGCCCAGTACCTGCACACCCTACCTGATGCACCCACACCCTACCTGGTTTGCTTGGAGCCTGTCAGTGACCAGTCGACCACCACGTGCCCCGCACGGCCTACCTACTAGCCTACTGACCACCGGCCAACCAAGACGACTTGAAGCGTCCCCCGCGATGGCATTGGACAAACCGGCCCGAAATCCCGAGCCTAGTTACCGAGCCGCCTACGTGGTGACTATCGGGATGAACCACCCTCGTGGTCCATTGGGACGGGCCCAGCTGACTAGGTCAAAACATAGCATGCTGACCTGCCCAATGGGCTGGTTCAGACCCAGCTAGTATAACCAAGTCGACCCAGACCGGGTGGGCCCAGTCTGGGTTGGGCTGAGTCGGTCCGACAGGGTCGGACCGGACCCGAGCCCATTATTGACCCTTTTCCTTCATGGGCCATATCTTTGGAACCAGATATCCATTTGACGAACCGTCAGCGGTGACAGCATTCTTGGAGCATAGAAGTCCCTTTGAGTATACCTCAATGGAGTTCGTGTATAGTCAAAACACGGTCAGGTTTGTTCTTACACAAATCCAAAAGGGCCCCCAGGATTAAAATACTAATAACTCACTAACCATGCATCTGATTGGCGTGACCTCTGTTGTGTTGAGACCCCTTTGACATGGAGATCCTTTGAGATATTTCCATCTGCGATTTCGTGACACTTAGAGTATCGTCCAGTAGATCGTGGTGTGGATCTTCTGGGAGACGAGCAGACAAAGTGTGGAGACCTACCAGCTAGAGACCTGAAGACTTCTTGACTGATTCGACTCGGAGTGATTCAACTAGCCCAGTAGACGGAGCTCCTGGTTTGGCGGCAGACCCACGATAGACGGAGCGCCTATTTTAACACTAGACCCGCTATACATGACAAGAGGAGTACCTCTGACAACTATTAGGGGGAGTGCCCAGTTTGGCGGCAGACCCGCAGTGGAGGATCGCCCGGTTTTGCAGTAGACCCATGGTAATCGACATGAGGAGTATCTCAGCTGTCTGAGGTTAGTGAGTAGCACCTCTGTGTCACGACAGGGCCACATTAAATGATAGAGGAGGAGTTTCCAGTTGCTGCGGTTTTGATAATGAAAATCCTAGTTTGAACTGAGTCAATGACTTTTGTGTTTTACTCATTATTGAGATGGGTTACTCGATAACATAGGTAGATATATTGGAATATACCTAAGTAATGTTTATCAGTTGAAATTGTAAGTTTTGGTTAATCCTTGATGGATTTTGTGAGACCCTGAGGGTCTCGGGGTCCCTACAGAGTATCATTAAACACACCCCTTCACTGGCTATGTCTACACATGGTTGGGTTTGATACAAACTACTGTCAGTGCTGACGGAGGTCGAGAGCACCAGGACTGAATGGTACCGGGAGGAGAACCATACGATGTATCGGTACATGGTGGATTCTGATGGATGTGGAGTGATAAAGAGCCATCTATACCTACACATATGGTAGGAACCATGAAGGATGATCCATGAGCTTATTTCACCTTTCAGATGATTGTCCCTTTTTAGTTGTACATGCTTTCAGTTGTATTTGTACTTTACATTTGGTCTTGTATTCTAGACCCCTTTCCTTTTAGTACACTTGTTATAAAGCTTTTACTTAGTGTTGGTTTCTACTTGTACTCTGGTTGTGAGTGTTTATGATTTATAAAGGCAACGCCTTCCCAGTTTTAGGGAATTACGCCTTTGGGGTAGTCACCAGCCACTAGCCTATGGAAGGCGGGCTTGGGGTAGTCATGATGCGTTCCTTGGGGTATGGGTCGTGACAGTTTTTTCATAATAATTTCAATGTATAAGATCCAAAGATACAATATTTATTTATTATCATGATGTTTTATGATTATTATCAAAATATGGTTAGGAAATCAGGTTCTTTTCATAGGTTATTATATGATGAAATAATTGATGTAAAGCATTTAATTTCATTCGTATTGACATAATAAAAGTTTTTTGTAAACCATTTCATTTCATGGGTTATAATATTATTAATTTTTTACAATCATGTGAAATATGTATTTATAATTTACATTATGTGATTTTTGGGGCCTATATCATCTCCAATTAAATTTGTAGCATTTGTAATATCATGATATAAATTAGACTAGAATGGGAAGTGACCATGTTTAGTGTGGGACTTAGTCCACCATGATAGTCTACTGAATGAATCATGACAACTACTATGGTTTTTTGTGTGAACCCATTACACTATTACTATATTTTAAATGAGTGTTTCCAACTATCAAAATGATTTTCTATGCTTATTTGTATGACCCAATTCCATGATCTATTCCAATGTTATGATCTAAAGGCTTATGTTATTTTAATTCAGTATGAATATCATCATATTCACTATAACTATTTATTCTATAATGCATATTTTTATTCTCTTATAAGTAGGTTATGGTTTTCATATGTTATTTCCATTTATCATACCATTATAATCTTCTTCTTTCTTTGTATTTACCATTATTAAATATAATGGGTATCAATGATCACCCATTATTATTTTTATTTTCCCCAAGTTTATGATGATAGGTGTTACATGTGATACATTTGAGAATGGTTTAACTTTTGATTAACTAAGTGGATGATGACGTTGAACACTTATGATTCATTTTTATATGCATCCAATTTTATAATTGCACTATAATATTACAAAAATGTAGTGTGTTCTTTTATAATGTAAATGATTTTCATTGAAACAATATGTAATATATATTTAAGAAAATACTGCTACAGTATAGGATAACAATGTATAAATAAATTATGGTTAAAGTAGAAAAGATAAAATAAAATGACCTATAATAATCAAAGTGGACTTATAATGGAATATTTAGTTATTGTTTACTGAAACTCACTACAACCTATAATTTTTTACATATTTTGGACCAAAACGTTGACTAGGATCCCCATATTATTGAAAATTAATGTGTTACATTGAAAACTAAAATTCTATTCAATTATAAAAGATAAAACTCCCACCACATCAAGACTCACCATTACAATGAAACTATCAATCAATCACTATTAATTTTATATTTCTAAATCCATTAACCATGTTAAAAATCTTATTATTACTTTGAGTTATCATATATTCATCATTTTCAAGGATACTTGAAAAAAAGTTCATGTACTTGATGTGAGTATCATTGAATACATATCATTTCTTCTTTATTATAAACACTAAAATATTGATATTAGTATAATTTATATAATATAATATTACTATATTAAGGTAATTATCATTATCAATTTATTTATCTCATCCATTAAGAAAACTGAAATTGTTATTTGTGTGTACGTGTACACTTCTGACACCACAATCAATGAAACTAATTTTTCATCACCACCGATAATTGATGGTTACAATAATTGATTATTGAGGAAATAAATTTTTTATTATATCATTAATACATTTTTAAAATAAAATTTAGAACTTATTGAAGATACGATAAAAAACAATTCATAATTAATTAAATCATTTAACAAAACACGTAAATAAGAAATTATTTTATTCAAATTATGTATTATTTAAATATCTATTACAACATCATTATATTCCTTTATAATTAATATATAATACATATAAGAACTATTAAAAATAATAATTATTTTTTATAATGATATTAATATAAAACCAATTCAAAAACATTCATTAAATCATGTCTGCTCATCATTTTTGGTTTAAAAACCTAAATTTATGAAACAATAATTTTGTATCATGAATTAATTTGGGAAAATACTTTCAAGTATTATATATAATAATCATTATATAATTAATTTTTTGACTCTAGAGGAATTATGAATATATTTAATTCTTCAATAATAAAAAACTCTTAAGTCATTAATTTTTAAATATTTGAGGTCAAATTATTTTATTGTTATTTAAGACAATAGAGAAGTCGTTTCATATCAAAATACAAAATTTTAAAATTAAATGGTATTACACACTTAATTTAATATATTTTTTGTTTATAGTAACTATTTAATACATTATATAATTAAATACATGATAATAATTAAAATTTATGTTCAATTTTAAGCCCTCAATTTTAAATGTATTTTATTAAATTTTTTCTCAAGATGTTTTATATTGTTGGTATCAATTCTAATTAATGGTGAAATGTTTAATATTATAGAACATGAACCAATTTTACAATTTTCGATTAATTTAAATTACCTTGAATGATATAATGTTTATTTATTTATAATTCATTTTTTTAGTATGAAAAAACTCTTTATTTTCAACAAATTTATTTTGAATCTAGCGTTACTCTAGACATATGATATTTTGGTTACTCAATTATATTAATACATATATGATTGTACAATGAAATATATATCATTTAATTTGGAAACATTATTAATATTTATCATAATATGTGGAATACTATAATTTTTTACATGTTTAACCGATAATTCATTTTTCAATTGTTTCATATTCTAAGAAGTATGTTTCTAATAAGGTATATTTATAAATCAAATCTGCTTTTTTTGAGGAAAAAATTTATTCATGAAATTTTTTATTCATTCTTGTTTTTTCCAAACTTAATACATTGATTATATGGTATTTCATAATCTTATTAGGAAAAATGAATTTTTAATACAAATTATTTTTTTGTTACTCTACTTACAATGAGTGTTTTGAATAATAGTATTTTGAATATTAAAAGGTGTTTACATTAAGTGTAATATGTTTGTTCTTTCTATTCACATTTATATGATATAATGATTTTTCATTTTCACAGAACAATTAATGATGATTATTTTTCAAATTAAATTTGTTCAAAATTGATTGCATTATCTTTTTAAAAGGTAATAATAAAATAGACTTAAAAATTTCTATTTTACCTACATGATTGAAATGATTTATAATATCTTTTTTATGTTTTAACATACACTTACAAATTTATTTTTACAATTACATTCTTTAATAGGGTTTATTATTCACTATTTATACAGTAATATAAAATTATAAAACATGGGATTATAAGAAAGGTATCAAAAATTGATTATTTTTCCATTATTTTGTAATAAAGAATGATGAATTATATTTGGGAAGGGTGTTTTCATTTATTAGAAAACCCTTAAATGCTTATTTTGTTGCACTGGGATTATATTTTTTTAGAATAATCTAATATATTTATATAGATTGATTTTGATCATGTTATTCATGCATTGACGTTACCATATAATCATTTCACAATATGGAATGAACATCTCATTTTACATAACACATATTAAATAATGGTCACCTAAAGTAGTATTTATTAGTTAATGGTGGAATAAATTCCAATATTGATGATTATTTAATTCTAAAATATGATTATTAGGTATTAAAATGTTTTAATTTTCATTATAATCATTTCAAGGTTTTAATTCATATAGAGGTTCATTATGGAATTGAATAAAATGTCTGATTGAAAATTTGGAAGTGTGCATTGGACTAAAATAATTCATTGGTATAAAATTAAATTATATATCTCTTAGATGCGTCCTCCTGCACCATTATAGAAATTATCTTGGGTTTTGGTGAATATATCTTTATATAAAAGTATATTTTCATGAAATAATGCCTAGAAAACTTGTTATTGATGTATGAAATTGTACATTCTACCAAAATGAGATCAGTACTAGGAATATGCATGTTTTATATTTATAATAAAAATAGATAAATAATATTATTAAATGCAATGGGATAATATTCCAATTATTCATTCCATCCATAATATGTACATCATGATTTTGTTTTTTGAATATTCAGTTATATGTTTCCCATACTTGAGCATCTAGACTGACCTCGATCTTATGTGTCTATTCATTAGGCTATAAAGTAATGTAGTACACATAACATGTTTATTGGTATTTCATGGGGTTAATAATGTGTTATTGTTTTTCGAGTCAAAATATTTATGATGATGTTTCATATCTAATTAGAAAAAATCAATTTTGATGCAACAAAGAAGGTATTTTTTAGTTATTGTATTTTTTAATTCTCCAAAGATATAAACCTAAAAGGATTCCATGTTTATTATATATTTATTAATAGACATTTATTTCTTAATAATATTTTTCGATATACATGAATTTAAACATGGTATCAACAAGTGAATGTAAATTAAGTGATTGTGGTACAATGTAAGAACCTGGTTCATCTCTTTGAGGTACATGATTCTTCTTTTCTATTTTCCTTAAGTGTTTTTAATTAAATATGGAAAATCGGAAAAATCCTAAATTTTGGAAGTACACGCCATGTACTTTTCCCACACGCCTTGTACTTCTGGCCGTGTAGGGATGAGTACATGGGGCGTGTAGCCATGTCGGCGACAAAGGGAGTAGGAACCGACAACATGCCATGTAGTGGTCCTGTACATGCTTTGTAGTCAATCTGAAGGCCAAAATAGTAAGGCGGTGGAGCAGCCGCAAGCTGGGCGGCAGTACACACCATGCACTCAGGAGTACATGCTGTGTACTCATGTTGATGGATGAATAGTGCGGTGGTGCCACTAGAGGAACAGTTAAATAAAGGATGTACACGCCGTGTACTTTGTTATTTTCTTAAATAGGGCAGTAGCCTCCCCTGTTCACAAGGAAGGCTTAGAACCAGAGGAAGGAGCGGGATTGGATGCCCGGACCTTTGGAGATCCACCGATTGAGCGTCTGGAATCTGATTCCGCCTCAGACGATCTCGTTGGAACCGCGCGAGAAAGCCCTCTCTTCTTCTAGCATGTATCTTACCAATTATTCTCCTAATAGAATTTAATTGATGCTAAGTGTGTTTTTTTCTTTGTCAGATCTACATCTTTCTTGGGCGTTTCTGGAATCGACATTCGTGTATAGCGCTCGTTGGCATATAAGGTTGGTGGCTTAGTGTTAATTTTTTCAACTGCCACGTGTTTTGTGCGTTTTTATGCCACGAACCATGTTGGGGTGTCGTGAGGCTGAGGTTGTTGCTATAATAAACACATAGAGTTGATTAGGTATTTAATTTTTTTATTAAAATTCTGGTTGGGATCGATGCTTGGATCTGGAACCACCTCGTGGGTGTGTTCCACTATTTAGCCGTTTGGCTAGGATACGCGAGGGTATGCCTTAAATGTAGTAATTGTTGAATTTATTTGAGAGGAATTTAATTTTTCTGCATATTTACATATTGGGCATGGACCGATTACATGTTTAGCCTGAGGGTGGTGTTGTGATTAGCTTGTGGGCGTTATACTACTTAGCATGTGGGAAACTTCTTCTGTGCATATGGGTAGAAGATTCTGTGCCTATGAGAGACACTTCTTACACCTGTGGGAAAATACCGTGTGCATGTGGGAAGATTCTGGGTTCGATTTATCTCTACTCGAGGGTAGGAGTTGGACGTGACTGAGGACTTTGGCTGTTTACTTATAATATTCACTGAAGTGATATTTTAAATTAAATGATTACAAAGAATATTAAAGTGGTAACATAACCGGTTGAGTTAGATTCTTTTCAGTACTGCTTACTTTATTGCACTTTACTATTTCACACTATCGTTGCAGGCTTACACATATTCGGGCATGAGCCTTTGCTGGGTGTCTACTAGGAATATATTTCTCACACCCTGTTTGGGTCAGGCTTTTCGGCTCAATCAGATTACATTTTTGCAGGTGTGGATATGGGCAAGAGTCCCTATACAGGTACTTGACTATTGCTGAGGAGTATGAGGGAATGGGACCGAGCCTATGCTCGTGATGTCGCTGCGAGCTGTTTTGCTTTGTTTTTCAGTACTCTGCTTCTGGTTGTACTATATTGATGTATAACATGTTCTGGCTATTTTCGTAGAACTTGATACATGTAGAATCATTATTTATCTATTGTTGGTTAAATCCACTGCTGTTGTTTATTTCAGTTGTGTATTATTTACTACTTCTATTGTTCATTGTTTGTTTTATTTGTATTCCGCTACGCTGCACATTGAAAAATGAGGGTATAGTTTCCCCACTATCAGACCTGGGCCCTCGCTGCTATTCGGCAGCCTTTGGTGTCTGGGGGAACGCACTTGAGGTAACTTGGCGAACCGGGTTCGAGGCACCCGTTGAGTGGCACCTGGAACCGGGACATAAAAAAGTGGTATCTGAGGGGTTCATTTCGTTGACTTAATATTTGGATCCTTAGTCTGGGATAGGATGAACAATAGTTGGTAAATATTTGTGCCCGGGCATAGTTAACCCTTGTACAATGAAATTCTAGACTACCTCTTTTTTTGCAATTTTTCTGATTTTGCAAATTTTACAGTTGATATGTTTTCACTGTTGGGTGATGCACTTGAGATTGTTCTGTTATAATTTATTTGTGGTTTCTATTTAGTTGCAACATAAGGAGATGAGGGTATTCCATATCATTCATCATTTAGGCACATGCTAAAAATCACATGCCATGCATAGTTCCTTGCCAGGTAGGTGAATTAGAAATTGCATGTTGTTGTGATAGTAGGTGTTCTAGAAAATCATGCTGTTGTGATAGCTTCTTGAGAAATACCTACTGTTTGATAGGGTACTTTGTGTAAGCCTATTTATATAATGGATGCCAAACTTTTGTTTTTGGAGAGTATGGGCCCCCTTTGACCGGAATTTGGGGGATCATTGACTGTTTTTTAGTTATAACACATAAAAGATGTCAAACATTGATTCGTGGGGAGAATGGGCCCTCACGAGATGAAATTTGACATTTTGGTGGTGGTTTTTGGTATTTTCTGGGTTTTGGAGAAGTTTCTGAGACATAATATATGAAAACCCAGTTTACACGCCGTGTAGTATTTTTACACATGCCATGTATGGCCTTCTGTTCAGGAAGAAAAATGATCTTTTTATGTACACACTATGTACTCTGATTACACGCTGTGTAGTCTCTTCCCGTGTCACAAACCATGTGGGTGGTGACACGGGTTAGGGAAGAGCTTGGTTAAAACACACTGTGTACCAGATATACACACCATGTAGTTTTGACCCAAAGTCCGTCCATGTAACTAACAACACGGGTCGGTGAACTCTTTCACAGAACACGTCGTGTCAATAATGTACACACCATGTAGTGTGACCTGGGGTCTCATCCGTGTAACTAACAACATGGGTCGGTGTCACCTCTCCTTGAACACATCATGTACCTTTGGGACATGCCTTGTAGTCTTCTCCAAGGATAGACTGTGTGGACTTAGTTTTCTGACTGGGAAACATGGTTTTTGACATGCCATGTGCGGGTGTAACACGCCGTTTAGTGTCAAGATGAGTATTCGTCCATGTCACAGATGACACAAGTAGTTGGAAATAACACCATACACGACATGTTGTTTTTTTTAAACAGGATCCGTGTGGGTTAGCCATGCAGAAGGACCCAGGAAGGGGAAGGGAAGTCAAGTACACACCGTGTAGTCAGTATACATGCCATGTAGTCTTGTTTTGAAAATTTTTGATGCCTTATTCCTCCTGTTCCATTTTGGGTTTATTCATCTTCGGTCTCTGATAATCTTGTTCTAAGGCGTGTTTTTGACCATGTAGTGTCATGCCGCCTAGACGAACGTGCATTGTTCTCCAAGAGAGAGGAAATAAGAATACTCCAAAGATGGTGGGCCATGGGCTACGAGTTGATCCTCTAGTAGAGCCAGATGCGGCACCAGCTGCTATACCAGACACAGGCACGGAGGCGTAGTTCCATGAAGGCTTATTGCGGTTCATGCAGAATTTCAGGGAGCACCGTAGGATGCCACATCTTTGGTCGAGCTGACATGTTGCTTCCAGTAGCAGCATCCCCTACATTCTATGGGGATGGCGGACCACAGGCTGCGGAGTCTTGGATGGGGTCGATGCAGACTATTTTCGAGCATCTAGAGATGCCTCCAGGGAAGAGGGTCAAGCTCGCGAATTACATGCTGCGTGATTCTGCCAAGAGGTGGTGGGATGTTATCACCCAGTCAGAGCATCACAAGGACATGTCGTGGGAAGTCTTTCAAGCAGTATTCTATGACTTTTTCTTCTCGAAGACACTGATAGGAGATAAGCTCGAGTTTTCATTAATATGCTGTAGGGACCTATGTCAATGATGGACTATTCTTCTCATTTTATGGAGCTTCAGCACTTGACACCCATTCTAGTGGGTGATGAGACATTGGGAGCCAGATGTTTTGAGGATGGTTTTCGGTATGACAAATGAGAACTGTAGAATGTCTTCAGGTTTCCTATTGTACATTCTATTGTGAACCAGATGTTGATCACAGAGAGGAACCTTTGAGAATTTAGAGGTTTGGTCCAGGGCGGTTCAGCACCAGTTACGGGTACTTTTTAGGTTGGCCAGAGGAAGAGACATTCTGGCTTCTCTCATGGCGGCAGTACAAGTCAGAAGAATGTTTCATGTGGCCAGGTTATGTGCTACCAGTGTGGTAGAGAGGGGCACAAGAGGCCATAATGTCCACAAGACCTAGTGAAGTGTCGAGCTTGCGGCGTGATGGGTCATCTGCAGCGCTATTTCAGGGCATTTCCACCAATGACTAGTGAGAGGGGTTCTGTGTAGACTTCATGAGCAGGAGTGGGACCAGCAGCTTTTTTCCAGTCCGGGAATTGGAATACGTTAGGGCATCGAGTAAGAGATGGTGGTCGTGGCCGAGGTAGCCAGACACCAAGATCTCAGAGACAGTAGGGCGGGACAGATCAGGGTAGCCAGGCTGTGTCGTAGGGCTGTCGCACTGGCCATGCATATGTAGTGCAACAGACCCAGTAGGAGCAGGATCTCAGACCTTCTACAGTCAGAGTTACTATTGTAGTAATTTTGTCTTATCATCAGTACTTTTTGATATGGGTGCTACACATATTTTCATATCTGTACCCGTTGTAGAGAGCCATGGGATCTGTGTTTCTCCATCTTCTGATTTTATGACACTGGACATTCCGTTGGGGACTAGAACGGCTTCTGTGCGTTAGTGCAAGGAGTGCCCCCTTGAGGTTGGTGGGTGTCACTTCCATTGGGACCACTATGTCATAAATATGATGAGCTATGAATTCATTTTCAGGATGGACTTGTTCATTCCCTTTCGAGCCTTTGTAGAGTACTATCGTTGTAGGGTGAGTTTCACATCCCGAGAGGGGAGAGAGTTTTTATACAAGGGTGAATGGGATGTTCAGGCGAGTTGATCTGGACCAGAGCATTGTGGGTGAGGTGGAGTCACAACACAAATTGCAAGCTTATATCTGGATGACCACAGGACATGTCAGGTGGATTTCAATAATGTTGTTGATGGCTTCATGGATGTCTTCCGGAACGACTTTTCAGGTCTACCTTCAGAGCGAGAGGTGGATTTCACCATTGATCTTGTGCCAGGAGCAGCACCAGTGTCCATTCCTCCATATAGGATGGCTACACCTATGTTGAAGGAGATCAAAATGCAGTTGGAGGAGTAATAAGAATAGGGCTTTATTCAACCCAGTACTTCTCCTTGGGGTTCGCCAGTCCTTTTTGCGAAGAAGGCGGATGGTACCCTCAGACTTTGTGTGGATTATCGGAAGCTAAACTAGTTGACAGTTAAGAACCAATATCCCTTATAGAGGATTGATGATCTTTTTGATCAGCTTTGTGGATCACGAGTGTTCTTGAAGATTGACCTGAGATTAGGATATCATCAGCTTCGCGTGAGACCATCTGATATACCTCTCACAACTTTTAGGAGTAGGTGTGGTCTATATGAGTATACGTTTATTCTGTTCGGACCCACAAACACACTAGTAGTTTTCAGGGCTATGATGAATCATGTGTTCCATCCGTATCTTGATTATTTTGTGGTAGTATTCCTGGACGACATCTTGGTGTACTCTCACATTCGACACGACCATGCCACCCATCTTGAGATTGTATTGAGTACACTGAGGGAGCACCAGTTATATGCTAATCTATGGAAGTGCTACTTTTGGATGGAGCAGAATCACTTCCTGGGTCCTATCATGTTTGAGGCAGGAGTTTCAATAGACCCAGAGAAGGTGAGAGCAATGGTTTCCTGGGAGCAGCCTAAGAACGTGTTTGAGATACGAAGATTCTTAGGGCTAGCTGGTTACAACAGACGTTTCATACAGGACTTCTCCTGCTTAGCAGCACCATTGAGAGGTTTGACTAAGAAGGGTGTGAAGTTCGTTTGTTCGGAAGATTGTGAGGCAACTTTTCAGGACATGAATGGATGGTTGGCATCAGCACCGATCCAAATACTCCCAAAGTCAGGGAAGATCTATACAATTTATTATGATGCATCAGGTATTGGGATGGGAGCAGTGTTGATGCAGGGAGACCGATTTGGGGCATATGGGTCTCAGAATTTGAGGCCACATGAGAGGAATTACATGACGCATGATCTCATGTTAGCTATAGTTGTACATGTGTTGCGCTGTTGGAGACATTATCTATTGGGGGAGAATTTTGTGGTTTTCACTGACCAAAAAAGCCTCATGTATATCTTTACTCTGTGTGAATTGAATCTGAGGCAGAGGAGGTGCGTCGAATACCTAAAATCCTTCGATTTTGAGCATGCCTATACACCTGGTAAAGGTAATGTAGTAGCTAATGCACTGAGCATGAAGACTCAGATATAGGCAGTGCAGGAGGCCAACGGTGAGTGGCAGCTCATGGCCTTGTTCTCTGAGATGCATCTGGAGGTGCATGACAGTCTGGGGCAGACTTATCTTTCATCATTAGCTATAACTTCTACCCACCTAGATAGAGTAAGGATGAGACAACCTTTTGATCCAGAAGGCCTAGTTCTACGGGAATCAGTGGTAGGTGAGGACCCTTCTCCTGGTTGGACGATATGAGACGATGAGGTTTTGCGTTTCCATGGTCAATTATGGGTTCCAGGGGATATACGTGAGGAGTTGATGCGAGAGTTTCATGCTTCAGCTTGGGAAGTTTATCCTGGGGTTTCCAAGATGTACCATGACTTGAGATGTCCGTACTGGTGGTCGGGTATGAAGAGAGATGTAGATGGTTTTGTTACGAAGGCGGGGCATCAGAGACTAGATAGGCTGTTACAGAAGTTACCCATTCCGGAGTGGAAGTGGGATGATGTCGCGATGGATTTCGTGACTGGATTGTCGAGGTCACCTCGTGGAAATGATGTTGTGTGGGTTGTTTTGGACAGACTCATGAAGGTATCTCACTTCTTGCCAATCAAGGAGACCGTCAGTGTTGACGAGAATGGAAGGCTGTATATCCGAGAGATTGTACTTCTTCATGGGGTCCCTCATTTTATAGTTTCTGATAAGGACACCCGCTTCACATCTCATTTCAGGCAGATTTTTTAGAGGGCACTCGGTACACAGGTGCTTCTGAGCACAGCCTACCACCCTCATACCGATGTCCAGTCAGAGCGTACGATACAGGTGCTATAGGACATGCTGCGTGCATGCATCCTAGAATTTGGGGGATCTTGGGAGAAGCATATATCCTAAGTAGAGTTTTCCTATAACAATAGATTCCAATATACTATTGAGATGGAACCATACGAGGCTTTATACGGTAGGCCATGTCGTTCACCCTTGTGCTGGATAGAGGCAGGTGAGGCAGATTTACTGGGGCCAAAACTCATGTAGGAGACGTCTGAGCAGGTCCAGTTGATTCAGAAGCAGGTGGCTATCGCAAAGTCTCGCCAGAAGTCATATGTTGATCGTCGTAGACGATCGTTGGAGTTCGTGGTTGGGGATCAGGTTTTCATGCGTGTTTCGCCGAGGCTAGGACACAAGAGGATCAAGAGATAGGGTAAACATTCACCACGTTATGTGGGACCATTTGAGATTCTTGAGAGAGTCAGGCTGGTTGCAGATCGGTTGCGGTTACCACAGTGGTATCAAGCCATGCACGATGTCTTCCACGTATCTCATTTGTTTCGCTATCATTTAGTCTCATCTCACGTCTTTCATCCCAATGAGGTTGACATGGAGGGAGATAAATCCTTTGAGGAGCATCAGATTCGTATCGTTGACAGGTGCACGATGATTCTCCGAGGCCGGTCAGTTCCTCTCATACAGGTGCTATGGAAGCATGGCCGAGTGCAGGACAAGACGTGGGAGCGCGAGACTAAAGTATGTGCTCAGTGTCCGGAGTTGTTCACGGCTATATCTTCTCCACCCTTGGAAGGGAAATTAGAGGATGGATTTCTTTAAGGGGGGATGTTTTGAAGAACCCGGTTCTTCTCTTTGAGGTACAAGATTCTTCTTTTCCCTTTTACTTATGTGTTTTTAATAAATTTTGGAAAATGGGAAAAATACTAAATTTTGTAAGTACAGGTCGTGTACTTTTTCCACACGCCGTGTAATTTTGGTCGTGTAGGGATGAGTACACAGGGTGTGAAGCCATGTCGGTGACAAAGGTTGTAAGAACTGACTACATGCCGTGTAGTGGTCCTTTACATGCCGTGTAGTCAGTCAGCATGCCAAAATAGTAAGGTGGTGGAGCAGCCGCCAGCTAGGCGGCAGTACATGTTGTGTACTCAAGAGGGCATGTCATGTATCCATGTCGACGGATGAACAGTGTGGCAGTGGCCCCAGAGGAATAGTTAAATGAAGGAAGTACATGCCGTGTACTTGGAAGTACCTGCCATGTACTTTGTTTTTTTTTGCTTAAATCGGGAAGTAGCCTCCCCTATTCACAGGGAAGGCTTAGAACCTGAGGAAGGAACAAGAGTGTATGACCAGACCTTTGGAGATCCAACGATCGAGCGTCTGGAATTCGATTCCACCTCAGACGATCTCGTTGGAACCGCACTGGTATGCCCTCTCTTCTCCTTGTGTGTTACTTACCAATTCTTCTCCTAACAGAAGTTATTTGAGGTTAATAGAGTTTTGTTCTTCGTTAAATCTACATCGTTCTTTGGCGTTTATAGAATCGACTATCATGTATAGCGCTCGTTGGCGTATAAGTTTGGTGGCTTAGTGTTAATTTTTCCAACTGCTGTGTGTTTTGTGTGTTTTTCCGCCATGAACCATGTTGGTGTGTTGTGAGGCTGAGGTCATTGCTATAATAAACACCTAAAAATGATTAGTTATTTAATTTTGTTATTAAAATGCTGGTTGGGATCATTGCTTGGATCCAAAACCACCCCATGGGTGTGTTCCACTGTTTAGCTGTTTGGCCAGGATACCCGAGGGTATGCCTTAAAAGTAGTAATTGTAGAATTGCCTCGTGAGGAATTTCTTGTTTACTAAATATTTACATGTTGGGCATGGCCTGGTTACCTGTTTATCCTGAGGGAGGTGTTGTGATTAGCCTCTGGGAATTGTACTGCTGATCCTATGGGCAACTTCTTCTGTGCATGTGGGAAGATTATTTTTTGCATGTGGGCGACAATTCGTACGCCTGTGGGAAAATAACGTGTGCCTGTGGGAAGATTCTGGGATTGATTTCTCTTTACCCGAGGGTATAAGTTGGATGTGACTAAGGACTTTGGCTTTTTAATTAGAATATTTACTGAGGTGGTATTTTAAATTAAATGACAAAAAAGAATATTAAAGTGGAAAAATAACTGGTTAAGTTAGTTACTTTTCAGTACTGCATACTTTATTTCACATTACTATTGGACACAGTCGTTGCATGCTTACACGTAGTTGTGCACGGGCCTTTGTTGGGTGCCTACTAGGAATTTATCTCTCACACCCTGTTTGGGTCACACTTTTTGGCCCAAACAGATTACATTTCTACAGGTGTGGATAGGGGCAAGATTCCCAATACATGTACTTGATTGTTTCTGAGGATTAGGAGGGCATGGGACCGAGCCTAGGCTCACGATGCCATTTCCAGATTTTTTGATTTGTTTTGTTGTACGCTGATTTTGGGTGTACTGTATTGATGTATTACATGTTATGGCTGTTTTCTTAGATATTGAGACATGTAGCATCATTATTTATCTACTGTTGGTTATATCCACTGTTTTTGTTTATTTCAGTTGTGTATGTTTTACTGCATCTGCTGTTCGTGGTATGTTTTATTTGTATTCTGCTGTGCTGCACTTTGACAAATGAGGGCATAGTTTCCCTACTATCAGACCAGTGCCCTCATTGCTAGTCTACATCCTCTGGAATTTGGGGAATCATGCTTGAGGTCACATGGTGAACCGGGTTCGGGGCACCCATTGAGTGGCACCTGGAACCGGGATGTTACATACAATATACTGGAGTGTGGGTCAGGGGAATTATAGTTGGTGTAAATTAATACTTTCAAACAACATTAAAGGACATGATGTTAGTTGAGGGTAATTTATGGGTTTAAAGCTTGAGAATGATCTTAATTTAAATTGTATATATGACCATAATGAAATATTACTATTTAACATTAATATAAAAATGCACTTTTTAAATTAGTTTAATAATTAGAAAACAATTGTTAAAATCCTAGGAATTAGTATAAGAGTATGAATTCATTCTTATGTTTTTGTGATGTATTTAGTATGTGGTTTTAATATAAATTAATTCCATTAATTGATACAATAATGTTAATTTTGATATGAAATATATAAATCTATAGTTAATCAACCAAAAATATTGATTTATCATTGAATCAATCTTCACATTGGTGTATTGTGAATATGAATATGAATTCATACGTTTCCATGACAATCTAGATGATTTTATGTGGTCTATTCCCAATATCTATAATTAATAGTTAATAAAGATATGTGAATTATGCTAACAAATTTGGGTTGAAAACCTGAGAAGAAAATGGCCATAAATAACTTGTGGCTGGAAAAAGAGAGTTAGATATTGAACAAAATATATCATATTATAAAAATAAAAAGTCATAGTAGAATAAATCACTAGATTGATGATTTCATATTAAAATTTATCATTTTGTTCTAATAGATAATGGTAGAAATCTGTAAACCACTATGTCTTATTTCTGAATATGTTACAATACATATATGGTTTAGAATCTTATTATATAAAAAATTATATGTGTTTTCTGGTCTTACCTAAGGTAGTGATGTTGATATCATAATAGAAATTAATTTATGATACCCCTTTATATATTCATTTTTTGGTGATATTTATTGGTGATATTTTTGTATATTTTTAAAATTATGAGGATTATGTGAAACAAATATTGATATTTATTTTGTAATTTATCAATATTGTTTTGGAAACATTTATTAATTTGTCTTCATATCCCTAAAAATGGATTTTATAATTTTTTATGTTTTTTGGGTAACTATTGAAGAACACATTATTGAGGTATTGGTAACTATAATGTTAAAAATGTGAGTGATGATTTGGTAAAAAGTGGTGATTGATTTTTTGGGAAGTGAGTTAGATAGTGTTAATATGGTAGGATTTGATTATTTATTTTAATAGAAGGAAATCAGGGATTTGTTTTAGGTCATTTAGATAATTTTTGGGATTATGATATATATAGACCGTGTTCTAGATAATGTACTAGTTATTTAATATAGGAGTTAATTTTTGATGCATGACATGATCTTGTTGTGGTTTAATTTCGTGAAGATTTAAATTATTTTTTAAATGTTATGCTATTAATAATATATGATTAGGATATATACAATCTTGGGTATGTGATGGTATGAATTGTTAAACATGTTTTAGGAAACCAAAGTAACATTATTAAAATTAAGAGAGTATGGTAGGTGTCATACTATAAGATATATCCTGAATGATGAATATGTGATGAAAATCCTCACCTACTTTAAAGAGTATTTTATAATTAAAATTGAAATGACTTAATTTATTTAGGTGGATATAATATTATTCCCTAAGAGTTTAATATGTTAATTAATTTAAATATGTCAATGTGTTTGATAGATAACACTACATGAGACACTAATCATAAATGATGTAGTGATACAATTAGATAAAATAAAAATATTTATGTGTGATTATTAAACCTAGAGGATGAATTCATGGTAATGAAAAGGAGTGACCACTTGATTAAATATTTTTAAAAATAATATAAATTGTACTTTTAATATGAATGGAATTAAATTTTTATTTTAAAAATGATTAACATGGTCATACATAGTTTAGTGAAGTAATTTTACAAAAAATTATTTAATCTACGATATGAAATTAAATTTTAAGATATTTTGTATTTTTAATGTTAAATTAAATAATAATTATAATAGTTTATATAAGAAAATCTCAGTTTCCAAAAAAAATAATTCCTTATATTTTATTATTTTATTAAAAAATTAAATTTAAAAATTATATAAATATAATTTTAAATTAATGAAATAATTTTTTCATGAGTATTAATATATTAGATTAAGGTAAAAAAATAATTTTTTCAAAAATTATTATTTTTTATTTGAAAAATATGGTTTTCTGAAAAATTATAATTTTTCAACATTATATTTATGTATGGGAATCATAAGAGTCTAAAAATATATTAATAAAATATATATTTAAGGAATTAGATTATTCATTATAAAATGTTATATAATCCTAGTAATCCTTTAAAAATATATTCATAATTAATATAAGATATTACATTAATTAAAAATTTATTCTATTCATTTAATCATGTATTTTCAAGAAGATATCCATTTTTTTGTTTCCCTTAGATAATTATAAATTTTAAATATTATAATTAGTTAATTTATTTTATAAAAATCAGTATCTATCATAATTTCTTCTTATATATAAATTTGATGTTTAAATGTTTTATTATACTAAAAATTATTTTTATGTGATAAAATTTATTATTTTAAAAATAAAATTTCATAACTTTTTAAATTTTATTTTATAAAATTATTTTAAAATTTTAAATAATAATGATTAGATTAGCTATAATGTTTAGTCCTTTTTATTGACGTTTTTAAATAATTAATGAGGTTATAACTTAATTACTAAGCTAAATGTTAATTATTGTAAAAGTTCAAATTACATTAGAATAATCCTTAAGTATCAAGTTTTTTTTATTAAAAAAGCTATTTTAAGGTAAATTTTGATGACTAATCACTTTTTCATCAAATATTTTCCGTATTGTGGAAATTTAATATTAAATAGGAACATTACATTTTTTTAAATGTATGGGTTTCATCTAAAAAACTATTCTCTTTACATATTTAAATGTAACACGTCCACTAAATTATGACTCACCTTTACATTACATTTTCTTTAAAACATTTACAAGTTTCTACCACTAGAATCACCTCACTTGTTAAAAATCTTTTGGACAACATTACTTATCCTAATGATTTATTTTCATGATGGATTTGAATAAAAATAGATGTCCTCGAAGTTATTATTATTAAAAAAATCATCCAAATTATATTTAACAAAATTTACTCAAGTCATACTAATATAATAATATTATCATTATTTATATACATTAAATATTATATATAAAAGTCATTATCATTTTTTTGTTTATCCCTTCCATTATGAAATAAATTACTATCCATGTGAATGTGTGGACTACCTCAACCATGATATAAAAAATTCTATTATCATTACCAACCATAATTGAGGGATCGTAGAATATATTGATAAAAATGTTTATCACTATGATTTAATTATTATAATATTTTAAATATTAATTATCATATTGGTGATATGATCTAATAAATGATCATCATTAATCCATCATTTAAAAGAAGTCCTCAGAGGGATAAATATTATATTTAAAATATACACTATTTTCAAATCCATTTATTATTCTTATACATCATTTTTAATTATTATATATGATACTAAAATAACTAAATAATATCATTCTTCTTTCTATATAATTATATTACTACAAAACCATCTCATAACTAGTTAATAGATAATGGTATGTTCATGTTTTAGCTTGTTTAACCACTTACATAAAAAATACTATAAATTTATATCATTAATAACAATTTTAACATAATTAAATTTATAACATAATATAAATGATAAAATAATTATTTTTCGGGATAATATAAAAGCTGTGGAAATATTTAATTCAATAATTAATTTAAATGGCCTTCAATCATTAGCAATTAGCAAACAATGCTTTTCATCAAATTTAATATTATGGATAATTTCAAAAAAAAACTCATGAAATACATTTTAAATTTAATAAATAATATTAAATAATGACTAATAGTTAATTTAATGATATATTATATATGTAATTTGAATAAGAATGAATATAGACCATACCACTGTGAAACTTGTATAATGATCAGAGAAATAAAAACATGATTCAAGAAATATGTAAAATTAATATAAAGGAAGTATTTTTAGGATGATTATATATGAAAATTTATATAATTAGGGTATGTAATATTATTTTTTAGATATATTTGTTATTGACACAAGAGGTTATATTACATTTGTGGAATTTAGGACAAGATGATGGTTTTCATATAAAATTAATCACATTGAGACATATTTATAAGTATGCACATAAATTAATTTATGTCATGTATATACTATGTATTTTTTATTATAGAATTAATTATATTTTAATAATGATATATAATTTAAAATTATTTTCAATATCTTTGATGTGGTTTTTACCAAAGGAAACTCAGCCTCCAATGGATTTATTGGTTTCAATTATGATTCCTTGAGACATATTACATATTTTTATCATGTTTTCATTGTATGGTGTTCTATTATATTTTTTACCATGTAATTAATATAATTTATTTATAATTATTTCATAGAATAAATTACCCAAATTGATATCTTTTTTTTAATTTATTTTAATTTACGTGCTAGCTTAGTTGAAAAAGTATTTGGTATCTAATTTTCAAATAATTGTATGATGATAATTTCAATGACATTATTACCTAATTGATATTTACATTTTTTTATTTGATTTTATTACTTTTAATTCTATTATTTTTTCCATTTCAATAAAAAAAATATATCCAGTTGTGTCATGTTCAGTGAGGTATGTTTTGTGAAAGGGATATTGATAACTAAAATATCCATTAATTTAGTTATAATGATTCATCATGACCTTTTATTTTGTGTACTTTTGTTCTCCCAAAAAACTCTTTTATGACATGGAATATTATTTTCCAATATTTTAAATTTTATGTTTAATAAAAATTATTGTTTTACTCTTTATAAAATGTGAGTGTAGGTTAAGGTTATTTTCAAAATAATAAATAATATTTTCTATTGACTTAAATATGTTTTTTCGTTCTCTATTTCTATCAAAAATATAATATTTATATATTTTCAAGGATCAATAACTTGATAATATTTTAAACATAATGGTTTTCAGAAGCATTCTTGTCACATTTTTAAAAGATACACTTTATAGAGACTTATAAATTTGTATTTTACATCAGTGGTAAATATTCCTTTTAAAAGATCATATATATTGTTTATAAAATTTCTTTTTTTTAAAATTTCAAATGTATTTAAACTAATATTTTTTATCATAAAATATATATTGACTAATATATATTATTTATTTTAAGGATTGAACTCGTGATAACAAACAATTGCTTTATTAATTCATTCTTTTGAAATAAA
The DNA here is from genome assembly GCA_963277665.1 of Viscum album. Classification (NCBI taxonomy): domain Eukaryota; kingdom Viridiplantae; phylum Streptophyta; class Magnoliopsida; order Santalales; family Viscaceae; genus Viscum; species Viscum album. The sequence goes on from OY728163.1 coordinate 1,948,592,223, forward strand.
TTCCAATAAATCATTTTAAAATATGATTTACATTTATTTAAACATCATTCTATGTTTCATTTATTTCACTTGGGTAATGTTATATTGAAATGAAAAATCCTCCATATATATGTGTATTATGATCCTTTTATTTTATCATTGAATTAAATATATAATCATTTCCCTATAAGTTGTCAGCATCTCATTTCCCAAAATTCATATTATAGGATGTTCACAGAGTATGAAATTTTATATATTTTTTAGTGAAGTACTAATCTATCATGATGATTGTTTACCTCAAACATAAGATGGTTTTCTGTTGTAATTTTCCATTTTTCATTATATGAAGATACATGTTTTCATTATGATTGAGTTTTCATTTGAAATGAAAAGAAATATCCTATTGACTCTAATGGTTAATTCGTTAGATATAAAAAATATAAATCTAGGATTAGAAATTATATATCTCTTAGATTCATCAAATGGCCTAATGAAAAAATATTTTTGGGGTTTTTGTTTATACCCATGCCCATTCCAATATTTTGGCTTGGAATAATCACATGAAAAAGGGTTTTTGATTTACAATATAATTTGGATTTTTAGAATGATATTCCTATTATTGATACCCATTTATTTATTTATTGGAATATATATATAATGTTATCCTTTTATATTGAATATTAATGTATTTTGATTATTTATTCCATTTATATTATTTATACAATGCTTAAATTTTTTAATCCTTCACTATTTGTTACCATTACTGATTTTTTGAGATATCCATTTCTTATGATTCAATTATCGAAGGTGTGATGTATAGTACTAAAATTTACTTGTTTTTAGGAATAATAGATATTGAATAAATAATGGAAGATAGTAAAGAATAATTATTGATCATGTAGTTTCATATATAATGGACGAAATTCCTTTTTGATACAAATTACTTGTGTTTCTTTTGTTATATATTTTTTTAATTTTATAAATATACTAAATGTAAAAGATACTTTGGTTGTTACAAATTAAATATTCGTTAATTTTTAATTAAAGATGGATTTATCTAGTCTTTTACACATGGTATAAAAGATAGTTTGTATAATATGTTTTTTTGAACCATATCAGGGATTTTAGGTCATGCTAATCGCATTTAGTTGGAGTACTTATAATTAATATGAATAAAAAATAAAAAATATCTATTATAAAAATTTCATGTTTCATTAAATTATTCACTATAATGCAATTATTTCCATATCAATTTATTAATTGTTATATATGTGGGGGTTTTTAAATCATAACCCTTTCATGTTCCCATAATTATTATTCAATTATATGATTATTCTACAAAATATTTTATAGGTGAGTACCCAAATTCTATAATACCAACTCTATATGATCATGAAAAGGGACTTTTTTAATTTTTGGAATGATTATCTTCTAACCATACAACCTCAGGGATTAAAACCTCATATGAGTAGGGTATAAATTTATTTAATTTTAAAATAAGAAACACATAATATATTATAGATAAAATAAAAGGTATGGTTACTTTATATGAAACAGATTACAGTTTTTATATATTTTTATACTTTCTAATAAATAGTGGTTTTAATTTCCTCTTATTTATATATCAAATGATATGTTTCCATATAAATATTTAAAAAAACATAGTTACTGACATCCAATGAATGATCTTTATTTCCACTATGCACATCGATTTTTTCATGATTTAGGATAGTCTCATATACTGTTGAAACATCCTTAAATTTTCAAAGGTAACCTCATCCAATTCTTATCGTAAGAATTTGCCTCATCTGATAATGAAATAGAAAATCCCAAATAATATCTAACAACATATAATTTTTTAAATAAAATTTTCATTCAAATATAGGATGTGATGATGTTTTGAAAAAAAATCGACAACAAATTATATTTAAAACCCTTAAAAATTTATATGCAAACCTAGTATCATAATAAAATAAGACATAAATATTATATCCATTAATTCATGACTATCAGCATAAGAATGAGTCAAGAGAGCAGTCCCAAATTCGTATTACCTAAAATTAGAAAAATGATAATATTTAGTTCCATATTCAATAAAAAAGAATATTTCATTTTCCCTCAATATAAATTTGGTAATAATAGGTTAATATATAGGTATTAATAATCAAATTTCCAATCATGGATTGAAAATGGATAAATTTGTAATGACAATGGTTTTATTGAATTTTTTGTTTGAATATTTTTGTGTATAAATTTGGATTTATCCTTAGAGTCAACACAATGTTTTGGTTTTATGAGATCCCAAATATAATATATATTATAATTAATGATATATTATATTTCAAGCATTCACATAATTTCAATTTTTTAGTTTTTCCATTTTTGGGGAACTAATACTAGAAATCCATGTCTACTGTTGATCTTGAGACATAGGTTTTACCATTATCATTACCTAAGATTAGTTGAAATCAGAAATTTTGTGATGTTTGACATTGTAAGTGGAATATGTAAAAATAATAACCACATTTTTTTATTTTATTAGAAATATTCATGACCTAAATTCGACAATTTTCACGCAATTAAAAAAATTGTTATGTTTAGATTCCAAACACAAGGTTTATTTGAGAGAAGGTCTTGGACATAATTCATTAGCAGATCATGATAATAGGATAATGACTAATAAGATCAATGTGGATTAAGATGTATGAACATAGTATGTCTTCTACATAAAAAAGAAACCCTTTACTCACAACAAACAATCCTAATAAAGGAAGGCATAGCCAAATGTGGTTTTTTCCATTTTGAATAAAATATTTATCATAAAATTTTATATGTGATTCTTGATATATGATTATTCACCCTTATCAAGAGAATATTTTAATAAATTGATTTATTTATTATAATTTATTTAGTATTCAATGTTTCTACACATTTTCCAACACATAATAATTGTTATCAAGGATCCCATTAACTATGAATGAAATAGTATTTTTTTTAAAAACATTACCATATAATGAGTTCTACAGAATAACTCATGGTGTATTCATCAGATTCCGTGGTTGAATAACAGTTAAACTTGTTTATAGATCACATGTCATGTGTATGGGCACACATTTCATGTGAAACATGCATGATATATAGGAAGTGTGCCAGATGTACTCGAAAAAGTCCCAATATGGTCATACATTTAATATTTAATCCCTACAAATATTGGGGATTTATTTGGTTACATGATCTATCTTCATAGTGTACACATCTATCTTCCCAGGTGGACAGACACACTGAGTAACACATTTATATTCTATAGAGTATGAATACACTTCCCAATAAATTTTTAGAGTATAACATGTCTAGGTGATGATGTGGGGTCACATGTTATGCGTACCCCCATTCATGCCATATTATACCTCCATTAAATCTTCCTATAATATATCCTCCTTCAAGATTCATATTTTGGCATGTGGGTAGCCAATCCCAAGTTTGGATCAACAAAGAATGAAATTGTTTCATTATTTAATGTGTACAAGTTGTTATGTGATTTATTCTAATAATTAAGAATCTTTAAGTGATTCATTATAATGTTAATGATCGTGGAAAGATCATCTAAGAGAATCTGTGGTTTTTGTCCCCTCTATCAATAAAGTGAATATGACCCCAAATTCTTATCTATTGAAAAATTGGTTCTACATGGTAGAATAGAGTTCCATACCTCAAACATACTATGTGATAGCCACATGACACACAAGGTAACATGTCATCCATTCAATAATTTTTACCCCATGATAGACTACGGTGTGATTCATTTATATACCAAGTGGAGTCTCTCATTCCCATTAGGGTGCGAGTCCTCTATTTATTAAATGATAACCAATGTTTCACTAGACTGTGGGTCTTATATATATTGAGGGGAAATACATTTCATGAATGGGTATGTTTTTTCTATATAGTGTGTGGAATATCATGTTGCAACATCATGTGATTCCTCTTTCTATTTAGTGGAAACTCCTTATAATACAATGGATTGAGTCCTCTATTTGATAATGTGTCCTTTGAGATATGGAGGATTAGAGAGTTACATGCCCTCCTCCTGGATTTCTCATAATGAAATGTTATATGGATGTAATTGGTGATAGAACATTGGAGTTGTAATCAAACTAATCATCCTTTGACGGAATGTCTAGATAAGGATACCATTTCTTTATATTATATATTTAATTTTGTGTATATATCTATTATGGTTTTGTTTCAATATTATTATAATTTGAGATGACCTTTTCTGTATCATTACATTTCGACCATTTTGGTTTCTATATTTTCCAACAATAAGTTTTTATTATCACCCATACCTGGTCTTTGCCTAAATATCTAATGTCTTATACAGCTACAGTCATATCAACAATCAAATTGGTTAATAATATTGTTAGAGGGCTACTGATAAAATACGGTGTTCAAACATAGATATTTGTTTGTAGAATCATTAAATTTTATATACTATCAGGTTTTTAGGTTGAGACTTCATTTTTGGTTTTGGTTGAATCTTTTCCCTTTTTACGTTGGGTTTATTTTGTGTTACATAGATTTATTCTTATAGGTTATTTCATATATGGTTTTACTATAAATATTATTGTGTTTATTTTATTACTCCACATCATTTCATGGATATGGATTGGTGTATGTGTAATGATAAATTATGATAACCCCAATAATTTTATATTATTTCATCTTACTTATTGTCAGTATCCCCTAGTCAATCAGTGTTGATACCTATTTATGGTGGCTCGAATTCCTAACATCTAGCTATGCCTTTTGGGTTTTGGATATTATAATGTGTTATCAATGGTTGGTTCATTCCGTGAATGGTTTTTAGACTTTTTCCATTATGATTATTTAGTTGGGATATAGGGAACTTTTATTGAATTTTATATTGCATGGATTTCACGACTGGGAATCTATTATTAGGGTAGTAATAGACATATTGATTCATGTCGACTATAACTAACTACATGTCAACATCGTAAACTGATAAATCTGTTGAATAGATTAGTAATACACACAATATATAGGATTTAATCCTCTGAGAAGACCTCATATGTTATACCCCATATATATATATATATTTAAAACTAAATGTGTAATATCTTGATCATCTTCAGCATGAATCATTGAAGATAGTCATACATGTTACCAATACTAGATCATGATGGAAATATGATTATTCGTGAGGCCTCATTTATGTTTCATTATTTTGATGTGTTTCTTTTAGGAATGTACCAAAAAACACCCCTCTGTCTTGAAATATCTTGAACCATCAAGTTATTCTAGTGATACATTTAGCGTTAGTGCTTTTTTATGTTTCAGTAACCAATACCTCTAAGGATCCATTGTGAGACAGATCCCCAAGAAGTTGGGGATTGGAATGAGTTGATGATCTGAATCTTCAGGATGATGTGGACAATATCTGATCAAATTGTTTCATTATAATGATTTTTTCATCATGGAACAATATAGTGAGGGTGGTGTGTATTCATTCCTACTCCTGATGAGACAATTCATTTCTGGTCCATCTAACTATAGAATTTTTATGAGGTGTACTACCCCTCATGATTGTGTTCAATTTAGATCCAGGATATTATTAAGATGATAAAGGTTTTTTTATATCTTTTGAATATGGTTTGAGTTTCACAGAATAAATGTGATACCCCATTAACGTGGTGTAGAATGGTTACTTTTGTTCATATAATTCCGTGATGGTTCTACATAGAGGCATTCACGAAAGGGTGACGTTGTTGTACATTCCCACCTATGATAGATTGGCAGTGTAGTATATGGTGATTGATAGATTATATTATGAGGGAGACCTAGATGATGGATATGCTAGTTGGGATTATGGTTCTCAGTCTTATTCAATATATAATAGGTTCTATTCGAAAGGATATTAGTGTATGAGAACCTCTCTTGGTTTGACTTCGTCAAATAGAAACGTGGAAAGGTATTATGTGGACAATCAGATTGGACAAAACGCTGTTGGTGTATCCTTTTTATTGGATAGGTCAAATGGATCATAATTTCTAGAATTTTTTAGTTGAGGAGGGATGGAAAGTAGTAGATGGACCATCCTGATACGAGAAACCACTAGATCAGGGATCTCATAGCCATGTCCAGGGTGGAACCATGGGAGGAGATGCTGGAAAAGGATCATGTGTAGCACTGGATGGATGAGATATTATAGGGAGATGATATAATGATCTTCTCCCACAAAAACGAATAGGTTTCCCACCATAGGATTAGGGACTATATGGTTGGGGTAGAAAGAAGTTATTGAATATTGAGGGATATCAATAGCATTCACATGAGGTGATTTGTTGTGGGGTTTATTTTTTATTTTAGTCTAAATATGTTATTCATGGAAATTTTTTGAGTCATTCCATCATTTATATATACCTAGTGTTAGAGATGGAGCATCCAGTTGAGTATTTTCCCCTATAACTTTGGGTTGAGGTTCTTATAATGAATAAATCTTTGATATCAATTATATACCAGTAGTGCGAGATAGTTCTCCATAGAGAGTGTTTTAGAAGTGTAAAATCTAATATCATAATGAATCAGTATGATTTCATCATCGTAATGGAATTATATTCAACAGTTCGGGATTATATTGAATTTCATTGTAGGAGAGATGGGTTCATTTAGGATAATGAGATGGTATTTTCCTTTACGAGTGATATATATATCATGGATGAGCAAGTGGTACTTATAAGCTAAAAGTGAAAACCCATCTCACATCAATTTATGAGCATGTCCCATGGTGAAATAAGAAATTCCATCATTTGGATTCCTATATTTTTGTATGAATAAGCCGACGTCTTCTATAAGTTTGTTATAAGACAAATTACATGCTAGGAGATTGAATTTTATATTGACTTGCAACCTGGGACCATAATGATATACTTTGATTCATATAAGATGGATCATACTGATATTTGAGATCCAATGTTGTAGTTTGATGTCCATAATGATAAGTGTTTAATGAGACCCAGTGTGTCCCCTGAAGTAGCTATACATTTTTTAATTGATTGATGGATTGGATATTGCGACTTTTTTTGGAATATCTTCACCAGAATAAGGTAATGAAATAGAAAATTACCCCATTCCAAGAATATACGGCTTATTTGACTAGTTGGTAGGTGTTTTTTTGGTTCAAAATTACTGTTATAGTGCCCAAATACCACCAATTGAGTGTTAATAATTATGACATTTGAAAAATGACCTTTGAATGTCCCTATATACTAAAAGAATTCACATTGATTCATTTTATCATGACATACTTCATTAGAGTGTATATGTCTCCAATTTTTCGGATCTTTTAGAAATACCTGGATTAATCAATGGTTTCCTTTTTTTATGACATACATAATTTCAATGATTTACTTGAGTATCACACATTACTTTTAATATAGACCATAATGATACTTTAGGATTCCCAAATTTATGGTAATACCATGATATTTTAGTTCTAGACCCATGAGGTTCACCTTATGGGTAATTTTATTTCTATGTATGGTTTATCTATGGTCCCAATGAATATTTATTAAATACATTCTTAGGAACTATCCATGAAACTATCTATGGTGTAGATATTTCATGGCTCGGAAGTGTACTACTATAAGTTTATTGAAGACATATCCAGGATTGAAGTACCATAAAGCACATTGATGCCAAAAGGGAAGCAGTTTACCTTGAATGAGAAGTTATAGATTTTGTCATAGGAGTTCTGGTAGATGATGGCTAGTGATCCTATGTTGATACTATCATAGGTGTTATTGGAATTAGAAGTGTTTCATGATGCCTCTAAAGATAATATTGGATAGGTGTTGATGTAATGGTAAATAATGATCACTTATTTGATGAGATTGTTGAGACAACATGACTAAAAACACGTTACATATGAACTAAAGTATGCAGTAGTGGTATTTTCTATAATAATATTATAGTATTATTTTCTATGAGAGATTATTTTTTATACACATATTATTAGTGCCTTGGGAATATTTTCATGTAGAGAGACTTGAACCTACAAAAGATGAATTGGTTGGTTATCATATTGTATAAATACACTGACATAGTCAACACTCATGGGATGTGAATTGTTGTGGACGATACCTTTCACCGAAAGCCTTTTTATGACATGTTATAGGATGAATCTGAGCAGTTGGATTAATTTCATGAGAACCAGTTATAGTATAGGTATGTAGTTATTGATTATTAAATTGAGGTGATGCATCCAATTCTTCATCATTCGAGAGAGAATCATTTTGGATAAACAACTGTGAGGTTATACATGACTTGATATCCTTCAGAGATGCTACAAAATGATTTTATGACATTTTGGAGTAAATTATCTTTTTTCATGGATGAACAATGTTTTTTGTCCAACTTTTTGAGGATTTGATATTGGAGTTTCCCACATACCCCTTGGGTGTACATCTCAATGTTTAGAATATTCACAAGATCTTTTGGTGGCAGTTTTGGTGGGAAAGAAGGATTCATAGTGTTGCTGATTTCCTCTCTTGGGATCTCGCATGTATGCAGGTAAAGGATGAGGGCCATAATTCAGATGGTTTGAAACAACATATTGATATCCTTTAGTGTAAATGGGGCAGAATATGCCTATAAATCATTATGGTTATTTCCATGATAGTGACTGTTCATGATGTTATCATAGTGATTGTTTATCGAATTACTATAGCGGACCAATAATTTTACATCAATGTGCATATTTTAGTGAATAGATTAGGGTAGTTATACAATGGGGATATTGTCTAACTTCATAGGGTAACCCAGATTTTTTTTATCAAACATGATTCTGCAATCATATCATGGTTTTGTAGAGTACAACATGAGTCATTTGATGCCCAATTGAGGATGAGTACAACATTTCACTGCCATATATATGGGTGGACAGAGTGGTTATCCATGTATTAGAAGAAATGATGTGAGCTTGTATGACAAACCATTCCATGAGTTGGGATGATATCTTTATAATGGAATAGTATTATTATTAAAATATTAATAAATCTACTATTGGCATGGTACCAATTGTGTACCTTTATGGGAGGCCTTACAGGGCACCGTTATATTGGACTGATATTAAAGAGATATCTTTTTTGGACTATAGATAGTTAAGGTAGTGGTGAATAATGTTTAGTCGATAAGTGAACATAGATTATATACCGTATCATTCATAAATATTACGTAGATCAATGTTTTAGGCCTTTATCAATTGAGCAGTGATACCATGATTTTCTAAATGTCTATTGAAGATGAGTATTTTGGAGGATTTCTTGGTGTGGTAAATTATCCATAAGATTTAATATGGAATTAGAGATATTTATGAGGGTTATAAAGGTATCCAAAAACTTAGTATTCAACAATTGTTTTATTGGTTGAATGATGTCATCTGTGTATGGATATCAGGTGAGATGGATATCATTGATGGAGGAACCATCATAGAGTACTTAGTAGATTATTGTGATGTACATGATAGGATAAGGTAGGGATGGACCATTCCATTTATTTTTGTGCTTTGGTATCATAGTATCATGGAAGAGTTATCTAGGGAGATTCATGTCAAGATATGTGGTCTGTAAGCCACATTTTTATTAACTTATACTTTTATAGGAAAAAAGGCTTGATGGAGGAGAAAATGTTACAAATATAGGTTTGTTATTTCCGGTTGAATACATACATGTATAAATATAGATTTATCCTTAAAATTTACTCAATGTTTCAGTGTCTCTAGATATAGGATTTAATATATATTAAATATGAATATATAATTTAATTCACACGTGGGTATTATTTTTTTATTTTTTATTTTCCATTTTTTAGGAACATGGATTGGAAATCATAGTCCATGGTTGATTCTGAAATATGTGGTTTACACTATGAACATCAAAGGGTCAGTTTTTGAAAAATATTTATTGAATTTATCTATTGGTAGTGTGTTACGTAAATTTTTTTTCTATTTATTTTATTTTTAATTCTTATTACCTAAATTCCCTTTATTTATATACCATTAAAAATAATTATAGGGGTAATCATCTAATGATATTATTATTTTAGAGGAGTTATTCGATGTTCTTCACTAGTGAACAATGAATATAGAATAATTGTTGATAATATATAGGTTTACCAATAGGGAGAATATGCAAAAATTATTTTAAATAACTAGATATCATGTTCATAATCCCTGAATAATCCAGATTGAGTGACTTATATAATTTGATAATGATTCGGAGTATGGAATTTTATATAGAGTTAGTAATATGTGATTATTCTCCCTTCACAAGAGCCAGTTTTAAAAAATATGAATTGCCCATTCAAATTAATTTAATATTCTAGGTTTTCTCCCACGATCCTATACATATTGAAATATTGAAGGTATAAAATTGGCCAATGATATACACCAACTTTGTTGTTTTTATTTTCCTTATATCGTCTCCCCTTTTCATCGAGGTTGGCCCATGTGGTCCCAGTTATAATTTTTTTGGGGAGTGTATGAGACTTATTGAACTCCCATATTCATGGTGGTTGTGCATGTGATGATTGAATCGTTTATTTTTGATTGGAATAAGATTATTTTTAGTGATTATTTATGCATCTATAATCTTATGTGGTGATGAATAACAGATTCATTATGTGATGCGTGTCTGGATATGTAAATATAGATGTATTGTAATTTTTTTACACCAATGGGACAAAAATAATATCCATAGATGAAAAACATAGGTATTTGGTAGTTATATATAATGAATTTAGTGATGAAGGTTGATATTGAGATTCACAGGAAGGATTTATTAATTATATCAAAAAATGCCACTACAGACCACACAGTTCATGATGAAATCATAGCATTTTCATTGGATATTATGGAGTCTATGGATTTAATTCAAGTTAAGGATTACATAAAGTTTCTATAGTCCCACATTACATGTGTCCCTACCTATACAGTCTAGCTATGTTCTCTCATCCCATGACCAATAACCCCTGTAGTTATATATATCGTGTAATGCCTATACACGTCGTGTCATTGAACATTGATAGCTATGTGAGGTTCTAGTAGTACAGACCCAGGTTCTCAAGTAGAAAAAACACAACTTTTATATCTAATTAAACCTTTTTAGTACACAATGGCTTCTCAAACTACGTATAATGGACAACACGTCCATGAAGTATGATGGGGTAACACATTATGTGGAACTCCATACACTCTATGTATTCAATCAATAACTTATTACACTACAATCTCCCACTAATGTACTTGGATTTTGGGATATAATTAACCTATTTTGATAGTTTCTCTATGTATAAAGTGATTGTGGTCTTAGTTGAGTAATAATTGATTTTATGTGAGGTGTTTTGAGCATTATGATTCATTAGGAGATGCTTGATAAGGGTAGGAACATGGGAAGAATTATATGAGATATTATGGGGTTAGAAACCCCCTATTTTAGTATATTACAAATCAAACATATTTATCAATATGTATTGAGTGAAACCCCCTAATAGACCATGGAATGGGACCTCTACTTACTTAGTTAACCCCAAAAAAATTCACTTGGATATAGGTCATCCATTTACAAAGTATCATCCCATGATGGACTAGGTTATCTGTAATCATCCAAATGAGCGACACCCCCTAAAGCATCAGTTCATAGCTTCTCCATTAATTATATGGTATCACTATCACACTGCGGTGTGGGTCCCCTATTTTTTATTTTTATCCCTTTGTTTAAATAGTGCACATGTCCTCAATCTATTGAGTAGAACCCCCGATGCATCATTGTGGGGGTCCTCTATCTATATAATGACACCCTCCCATTATTTTAAAATGTAATTCCTCTATTTTAGATTATTCATCCTTGGGATATGGAGAAATATAGTTTTTTAGGTTCTCCATAAGGATTTCTTGGACGAAAATGTGTTATTTTGGGCAACAATGTTGTACGATTAGATTAAAAGGTAGACACCTCATCCGGGGCTGGACTATGGTGATAATGAACTCTATATCTCTAATAATGGTTTATTTTTGTGAAAATATATATGATCAATTTCATTTACATCTTATCATGTATTAATATAAACTTCTTTATGTCATTCTAATTTCACTCTTTCTTTCTAGGGCATCGTACTTTGTATGAATATACTCATTCCTATATTGGATTCTCTCTCAAATGTCTTGTATCATGTTGACAAAGAATTGTTCAATTATGGAACCAATGCAACATTTTGTTTCGTGGTTGGATTTTTGTATGGTTATCAGACATGGAGATATTAAGATAGGTTCAATCCATTTTTCATTATTCTAGTTGTTTCAGGTTGGGACATTATTTCTATCTATGAATTTATTTTTCCACTTTTTTATATTGGTTTATTTTTTTCATACCCACATATATTCCATATTGGTTATTTATTTCAATGTTTTACTCTAGATGTTTAACATTTATGTCATTCATGTATAGTATTTCATGATGATGATCAAGTACATGGGTATAAGAACATTAGGTTGCTACCTTAAATGGTATATAATGACTTATAAGTTCTTATCTCTATCCCATAATATTTTTGATGTGGGATTGGGCTTGTGTTGGATCAAACATCCATAGGATGGGTGGACCATGGTGGTAGGGGTCATTATAGAATCAACCACTTATATATTTTTAGTTTATCTTTAACAATTTAAAACTCCAATAATTTCAATGTATAATTAGATGATTCCTTATTCATACCTTCCCACAAATAAAATTCAATAATATCTCAATAATTCATTGTACTACTATGAACAATAGAATATAGAGTACTATAATAATGTATCAATAATTATTTTTTCAACTAAAAATCATTAAAAACAAATCACCTCTTTTTGAATCTCATAACTCATTCTTTTTCAATAGTAAACTCATGAAAATTTTCTTCTATAGCTAGTTCTATAATTTTTTTTTAAAATTGATCCCCACTGGGTGTATATTTATTTATATCCAAAAATGTTATTGTAGAAATACATTATCCAAATGTGATGGGTTTTTTAAATACCCAATGTCGAATCCCAATTTTATTCTATCAATAACTATGAAATCCTATTTCAAATGTAGCATGGTTGATTGTAGAATCTTCCATTAAACATATGAATACATTACTTTTAATAATTTAAATTTATTATACTGAATGGAAATATCATAATATTATATTAGTTAGTATATACTTCATTCACCCATGTTGAACTTTTTCTGATACTATATACTTTTTTCATTTATTATATATATATATATATTATTTATCCCCAAATAAATAATGAATCCCTAAATTTAAATAATGAATTTCTAGAATATGGTCAACATGAATAATTGAATAATTTTTCCAATGGGGTTTGAACTATAATTATTTTTATAATATTACCCAATAATTTTTCATCAAAACACCACCCATTACCTTCCACGATTCATCACCATATTTAATAAATTTCAAATTTCTAGATATCATTGAAAAAAAATTTCATTGGCGGGTCTTCATTTTAATTTAAGAAAAAATATATCCCATTCCTTTATTCAATGTAATATGAATCATTTTAATTTTATATTCATAAATGGGTTAGCTAATATAGGAATTTTCTAAATATTTTTTTTCATATCATTATCTTATATGAAAACATCATATCTCAGATAAATGAATAGGTTTTTCCAATTAATCCAAAAGATGAGCTTTCATTGTAAAACTTTTTGTGAACTTTTTAGTCAAAAAAATATCAAGTAAATAAATTCATTAAAACCATTAATCACATTTCATAATTTTTCCATAATAATTTTTTTTTATTTGTTATAAAGAATTATCAATAGTGTCCGTCATGATCCTTAAAAATTTTAAAATATAAGATAATATCATTAATGTATATGAATTTTAAGAAAGAAATTTCCCATGTTATAATTTTTTCCTGTATTATAAATCTTAAACATAAAATATATAATCAAAAAATCATTATTCTAAAAAATGAAGAATGATTAAAATTATGTAACCCATATGAAAATTATAAAAATGATAATTTCAACAGTAATATAACTACTAGGAACAGTATGGTGGCCATTATAATAATATATCAGGTATTATAGAATAAATAAAACTATGTTATCTTAAAAATGAAAATATTTTATATTTATATCATAGTATAAGTAAATAATTTTATTGAAAATAATAAATGAAGTGGTCATATATTTGTAAAATGTAATTTTTTTCACAATTTTATAATTAATATAATTAATCAAAATAAAGGTTATTATTATAAAATTGAGCTAAAAAATATTTTGATGTTTTATTATAATTATAATATAAATTTATGAGACCTTATTTATTTTTTCAAAGGGTTATAAAATCAACTGCAATTTTATATCTATATTGATTAATTATAAGGTTATTTGATTTGAAAACTACATTTATAAATTTTATATGATTAAATTAATAAAAATATTTTTTTTTGAAATATACATGTAAAACAATTTTTGGGGTGAATTATTTGGGATTTTTCTAAAATAGTTGGAATTTTAGTGTCTTGTGAAATATACAAATTTATGATATTTGCAATTTTATGCCAAAATTATTGGATTTTGTAATCATTTATGATTCAATAACACCTTATTCTAAACACACAGACACATAGTAAAACTATATAGTATACTTATCCTCCTAAAATATAACTATTAACAATAGTTAACCATACCAATAAACATATTAATATAATAATAAAAACCCATCCTCCCTACAAATACCACCCCTCAAAATACATTCAACTAACAAAATATATGAATTTTAGCATGAATAAATACTAACCAACTATATTCTTGAGCCTCTTCCCAAATATCAAGGTTTCTTTATAAAAAATGACCAAACTGATGTGCCTTATAAAGGTTCTTCGGGAGATATATTGAAGATATAAATCCACCACCTTCCTCTTTTAAAATATTTCTTTATTAAAAATAATCCTTTCCCCAACTATAAAAAGTGACATAATAACTCTAGTATCATAAATTTATTTAATGTAATTTTTAATTGAATATATATCACAAAATATCTTCTCTTAGCATTTTATTGTAGAAATGAATATATCACCTGTGATGTGTTTATCCACCTCGTTCATGGATGACGATTTTTTTTCAATTGCCTCTATCAAGGATGGACATAAAACCATTATGATGGTTAAATAATTTTTTAATATTTTAATCATAAATAATATTATGTTTTGTAACTAATAAATCAATATAATATTATATAATAAAAGAAAAATAATATGTGATGATCAAGAAAACAATAAAATAAACTAAAAATTAATAATTATTGATTTTGAAAAGAATCATACTCATATTAGAAGAAATGATATATTGTAAAATATGAAATAATTAAATTATAATAATATAATTTCTTTTAACATCTAGGTTTTTTAATTCATTTGATAGTTACTATAGTAAATATACTAAAGTGAACTAACCATAAAACCATGAAATGAACACCACTAGGGCAATGGAATTAAAAATTATAACTCATCGAAATAAACATAAATGAACATAATAAAATTATAATAAATCAAATAAATGATTATTCAGTTCTTCATTAATTAATAAATGTCTCAATTTCTTTATCTAGTTTATTATGTGGGAGTTCAAAATATATTCCATCGTCAGTAAAGTTATATTTTTGAACCTCTATTTTTTATTTTGTTTATACATTCTCTAACTGTAAAATAATTTATTTATTTATTAATATTATATAATTATTATAACACATGTTTATATGTTCTAAATTTATGTATCCTAATTAATCATCATTTTTTATGGGTAAATACATGTTTAAAAAGTTTCAATTATCAATTCCCCCATATACGGATGCACGATTAATGGGTAGTTATCCTTTTTCAAAAATAATTTTACATAGAGTCTGAAAAAAAAATTAAGAATAAAATATATTTCTTAAATAACTCATTTTATCATTATAAACTATTTTAGATTATTTATGGTGTTTTATAAATAATTTTTTAATTTTTTTTAAATGTTTTTTTATATTCCTGAAAAACATACTTAAGTGGAATAATTTTTTATGTTTTTAAACCTCAATAATTCCATATTTCAATTTTTTGTACTTAATTAGTATTAATTTACACTTATATCCCTTCTTGAATGTCTAGTAATAATTAAAACACATTATTTTATAGATAAAATTTTTATACACACATTGGTTATGCTTTTTAACATGATGAAGACCCATTTCATTCCATGCATTGTAACGCCCCTACCCCAGTTACCCAGGGTTGGTGCATTATTACATATCATGGGAATGATCACAAGAGATAAATTCACAAAAGAATAATGAGTTATCTATCCTTGTAAGTAATATATACATACATAAGTTTTACATTATATCCTGAAATAAAGACAAAAAACATTGTATCCCCTATGAACATACTCATATCCATTAGCCTATTCCAACAGGTCAATCACGATATACTTCTTCACATTTTAGAAATGATAAAACATAGAAATGGGTGAGCTCAAATTTTCTATAAGGACAACAATATAGCGAAGTCTTTCATAAATAATTATAATCATTTAAGGCAATGTATAGGACTAAAACCAAAGCATTTTAAAATTCAATTTAAGTATAATATGGAATATATAAATAAAATAATGACTTGTATATATTCACATGTATATTATAATAGATTAATAATTTCATATAACAACAATTTCTAATTTCATAATGATGGAATGCATAATGACGGACAACATAACCACATAGTCAATGGCTCACTCCCAGACTACAGATAAGATTTTTTCAAAGAGTTATTCAAAGACAATAGCTTGTCTCATGATTCCCATAGATGCATCGCGGGGATATAATATGCTCAACCCGTCACATACTAAGTCCAATTCATTCCTCATATTCAAAGGTTGAAACATTATCTAAACATTCTTAGTAAAACTTGCATATGAAATATTAAATAATTTAACCACAAACCATGAATTATATAAAAATAGCACATCAATAGTCAAAAATAACTCATTCAATACAATATAAGAGATTTCATAAATTGACCTCAATCATGATTAATTACCAATATTGATATTGAGGAAAATAATCAGTAAAACTATTTGAGAGAAAAAACCCCTTTTTTGGAAAATATTTAAAACTATCACAATTTAACAAAAAGTTGTTAAATATCAGATTTTTTAATCAAAGGGTCCCATACCAAATTAAAACATTTAAAAGGTTTTTGAATTTTAAAAAATTATTTTCTATATAAATAAATCCTTAAAACCATTTAGAAACATGGAAAATAATGAGAACAATATAAAAGAATAAATCTTTAAAACATTTAAAATGATATTTTAGTTAGAGTTCATAACCAAAAGATATATGCTTGAATAAAAATAATTGAGGTAATAAAAATATTATTATATAATTAGAATAATGGTATTCTTAATACACTATATCAATGTACAGTATATACACCATATAAAAGTGGATTGGTGTATAACCACATTGAAGACTCAATGCAATGTAAATTGAGATGAAATATCTTATAAAGACAATATCCTTAAGTTATGGATTAATCAATGACATAATTATGTGGGAAAAATATAAATACACACAATATGATTCAATATTCTGTGTAAATAATTGAGAGTACATTCACAAATATTCTTCTAAAATAAACATTGATGACTTGGATGTTCTACTCAATGAATGAAAATTGAGAAAGATTGCCCTTAGCAAGTTCATATCGATGAATTGAGAATATATCAATGGAGTGATTATGTTTATAAAATGTATATACAAAAAAATAGGAGTTTAAATTACTACATAAGTAAATAAATTGAGATTTTACACATAATCATGGATTAATATATTAAATCAAGTTTTCATAGAACCCAATGAGTTGAAATTGAAATTAGAAATTCCCATACCTAGTTGGTAAAATATGAAACATACATCCCGTGAAAGAAGAATCATACAATGAATATGTGACTACCCCTAAATCATTTTATATTACACAAAAATTACCACCATGGGCAGTAGATACACCACAAAAAATAGTGGCAGTATAGCAAGAATCTCACGGGAATAAGAAGTGAGATGAAAACCCCAAACATTTTACTTTTCCTTAGTATAGGGTATTTTAACATATTTTATAATGGGTAAATAATTTTTATTAATTTATAAAATAACAAAATTCATAAATATGATATCATATATGATCTTCTAATATTTCATTGCTAATGATATTTTTGTAGAGACATTATTTTGTTTTCTAACTAATTCGTTTCCCTTTATATATTTCATTACATAATTCATGTTTTTTATGTTTATAATGCATTTGATTCATACAAGTAATGATATAATGTTCTTAAAAATTATTTTAAAATCAGAAAATGAAAAATATTGTTGAATGGTTACGATGGGAAATGAATCATATCACGTTTGTGGATACACTAATCAGTATGTATGCAAGAGGGAAAATATCATTCAATTGTGGGTAAAATAGTATGTAAATAGATTTTATATAACATATAATGATTAATTAACATGTTTTAATTATTATTTACATAAATTGGACTCATTATTATAGCCATCCAAATACGTATGTGTGGAAAAACAAACTACCCCACGACGTGGAGACAGTAAAACGTGTGTAGGAATGTATGGTGAATTTATCATTCATTGGAAGGATTGAATAATGAATATTTTTATAACATATTTATAAAAACATTATGTTTTGTAGAAGTTATTGGATTTATTATTTTTTTATGGAAACAACAATGAAAGAGGAAGTGGAATAAGAAAAGAACTATGAAATAGGTGATGAAATTATTATCTCTTCTTCAGGTGATTCAGTTTGATTTGATAAAAAGGGCTCCATTATAAGGATTTATAATCAATGTATGGAATATAGGTTGAACTGATAGTAGATGGGAGGATATTTTAGTTGGGGTTGTCTGAAAAAATGGCATTTTAGGTGTGAAATTAAGAGAAGGTGAAGTACTATTTTTTAAACGTGGTGAGGGTCACTTTATGAAAAGTTTGAAATATTGTTTTATTCTATAATCATTTTCATTTTATAATGGCTCCAAATTTATTTATTTCGAGTATAAGGTTGGATTGGGATGTAATAATTTAAACTAATAGGTTTTAGACAAGTTTAGGTCCCCATATTTACATTATCTTTTAGATTTAACTCTTAGTTAATTAGTTTATCTTTTACCACGTCTTCTTATATTCTGACACTATATGGTTAATTAACATACATTAAAAAACCATGACATCCTAATGTGTTTATTTAATGATATAAATAACATTATATATGTCCTACAGAAGATCTTTATATTTTTAAATATATTACTTCATGTAAAAAATATAATATTTGTTTTAAAAAACATTTTTGACAATTTTGACACTATTTAGTATTTGGTTTTTCTGAATGTCATAACAACGTTATTACATCAAAATATATTTTCTCAATCAACCATAAAATTTCATATTAATCAATATAATTCTTGAAATGCATCATAAGTATCAATTTACATTTATTTTGATATTTATATTATCAATTATTTTAATCTGTCATTAATAAGGTAATTACTAAATCATCATTGTGTCATAATTAAATTTAATTATTTGATTTCGAAAAATTATAAATAAAAGCCCATGATGTAGGAAATATTTTTCACTTTATAATTAATATTTATAATCAAATTTTACAAATGTATATCCCTATATGAAAAATGTTTTAGTTTTAGAAATTTTAATCTACCAATTTTAACCATTATTTAAATAAAATAATAATAAATTCACTAATCTAATCCAAGCAGACCAAAGAGGATCAAATTTTATTTGTAAGTTTGATTTTGGTAAAAAAATTACATGTTAAATTTAATTAGGAAATGTGTAATGGTAATTATAAAATCAATTTTACCTTTAATTACCCTATTTACTTTTAACCGTGGTAAATAAAAGTCAAAAGATAATAATCAGGAAAAATTATTTTCATCTTATTTAACCACATTTTACACACTGAGGTCAACTGTGTCTATTTTTTTTGAAATAAAATATATAGAAGTGATATAATTATGTTTTATGAAAATTTCCTATCGTGCTTAGAAGGTGGGTAAAAAACATTAAAAAACTGAATAAAATTTTATTCAACTGATTTTATAATAAAATGACTCCAATGAGATAAATTGATCTAATATACGTATTTTTTTATCTATTATGACTTAAAATAAATTAAAAAAAATAAATAAACATTTAAATAACAATTATTTTTTTATAAAATAAGGTAGTGTTTTTCACTATTCCTCAAAAATTGAAAGTTATCATAAAATACAGAAAATTTACCAGATGTTAATTTTTATGTCTCACTACTAAAAAAGAATTTAATTTCATCAAATTAAACATATAAATGTTTTAAATATTCCATTATAAAGGGTTTTCGATTGAAATGTTGGAAAACAACATTTTTTTAAAAAAAATACATCTTTTAACTGAAAATTTGAAATTTCCCTTGTATTATGTCTAAGATGCACAAAATATCAATATTAAAATTAGATGTTACATATATAAAATTCAAAATGTGGTTATTAATATTCATAATGGCTTTTTAAATGCCTAGTTTGTTAGATCGTGGTGTACTTGAACTCGGTGTTCCATACATCACACACTATTGTATTATTCATAGAGAAGCATAGCATGGAAGATTGGGGTGTTACATTTATTCCTCCTTCAATAAATTGCATCCTCGTAATTTGAAATGTTTCTTCAGAATCAAAAGGTAACAATATAGAAAATAACTTTGTGGAAAGCCCACATTGGAAATAGGGTTAATAAATTTATGTATTAATAAAAGGGAAAGGGAAATGAAAACTTCACCACCCAAATTTGATTTCGAATAAGGGAACATTATTGTAAATTATAATTAGATGAAATGTAACACCCCGATAAATTAGGAAAAATATTCTTTTTAATTTCATTAATGTCTTGTGTTGTATGCTACACCAAGAGGATCTTGCACAACACGCATCCCGGACTTGGCTTGCATTACACGCAATCACGACCTTCGACGATAGCGTGTGTTGTACGCAATAATGAGTTTCTCTAAACAACGATATGTTATACGAACTACCCGTTATGAATAGTATCAACTAAAATTTGAATTTTATAACATTATTATCAATCTTACACATTTTATAGATCATGGTATGAGAACAAAATCATATTTTCGAGTAAAATATGTAATTTTCAAAAAAGGTAGTTTTGCCCCCTTTTGATGGGGCTCCCTCTTTAATTTTTTTTTTTGACTTGTCTATAAGATAAATTTGACAAAATGAAATTCTTCTTTAGAATCAGGATATAAAAATTTACTTTGGATAAATTTTTCATATTATTCTGATAACTTTCATATTTTAATGTATAGTAAAAACACGGTATATTTTAATTAGAAACAACTTTTTTCATCGCAATAATTTATATGGTTATAATATATTTTTAATTGGGTTTAATGTGTAATTAGAATATATTTTTACCATTTAATCCATTATTGTTAATTGGAATTAATTTCACTTTGAAATTGTATATAAACATGTATCAATCTTCTAATTGTTTTTATTTCTTAAACAAACGCTATTGGTTTTGATAATGGGAATTAAATTTAAAATTAATTAATGCCACTTATATGGTAGGAATTTGTACAAATAGACATAAATTTTGAATTTGGAATATCAAATAATTCTTAGGCTGAATTTTTGGTATTGTTCTGAAAAACATCAATTTTCGATGAATAGTGAAACCACATAGTGGTAGTTAAAAACCTGACATTTTTTAATTTAAATTAAATTTTACAACTTCTGTGAATTGAATTTCGAAAATCTGAGAGACA
Organism: Viscum album; assembly: GCA_963277665.1. Taxonomy (NCBI): domain Eukaryota; kingdom Viridiplantae; phylum Streptophyta; class Magnoliopsida; order Santalales; family Viscaceae; genus Viscum; species Viscum album. The sequence continues at coordinate 1,948,614,172 of OY728163.1, forward strand.
CGGTTAATATCAAGGACTAAAATGTGGTTCAATGAAATGAAAATAAATTTTGGTGAATAGTAACTTTTTATTTTTATTTACCACGCTTAAAATTAAATAGGATAATTAAGGGTAAAAATGATATTATTATTACCCTAACACATGACCTAATTCTATTGGATAAGTGTAATTCGACCAAAAAATACCTTAGGAATAAAATATCACCATTTAGGCCCACTTGGATTAGATTAGGACATTTAATATTTATTTATTTAAAGAAGGGTTAAAATAGATAAAATCAATGTTTAATAAGTAAATCATTTTTAATATAGGGTTATACATAAGATAAATTCAACTAAGAATATTCATTACAATGAAAAAAAATTCCTACATAATGGTATTTTATTTATAATTTTTAGACATTAAATAATGTAATTTATTTATGACACAAAGATGATGCATTAATTATCTTATTAATGAAATATTGACATAATTGATGTTAGAAATACCCAAATAAGTGTAATTTCAGGCTTTTTATGAATTCCAATAATTTAATAGGTTAATATAACATGTTATTATTTATTTAATTGACTCTTTTCGAACTAATCATTCTTTTATGATTTTCACAAAAATCTATTACCAAATAATGTTGAAAATGACATAAAATAGATTTTAAAACAAATATTATATTATTAAATGTTATTTTATTCCTAAAAATCTAAGGTTCGGCCAAATGTCTTATATAAGGTAATATATATTAAAAATAAACAACATGGGGTTATTTTGGATTTTTATAGTATGTTTATTAACCATATAGTGTAAGAAAACAAGAAGACACGGAAAAAATAAAATTATTTAACTTAAGGTTAAATCTAAATGATAAGGTTAAAATATAAACCTAAACTTGTCTAAATTCTATTGGATGTGAGGACTTCGACCCATCCCCATATTAGATTCTAAATAAATCAATTTGGAGCTATTAAAAACCGAATATGACTTTATAATAAAATAATATTTTTAGTTTTTCCAAAGGTTCCCCTCTCCTCCCTTATAAAAGGGAACCTCCTCCCTCTCTTCCTCACACCACTTTGAGCCTTCAATCTCGTCCAAACACTACCTAATTCTCTTCTCCACTTCCATAGAAACATCATAGAGGTTCTGGTCTTCTTCAAAGGCAAATTTTAGTGCCCTGAGAGGAGGTCTTAAAGAGGCGCTTCAAAGAAGAGGTAATGTCCGTTACAGATTCTTTCAACTCTATTTATTCTTCCACTTATTCTTATTTAGTTGTTTCATTGTGAAGTTTTAAAATCCATATAACTCATATACGGATATGTTTTTATAAGTATTAAACAACTCTATTTCACCATATATCCATCCTATGGAAAACGAAATCACAACGTGTGCGTACGTACGGAATACCGTCTCCACGCCTTGGTGAAATATTTTTTCCACCAACAACATACATGGATGGGTATAATGGTGTAAAGAATAACTATATTTGGTTATTATAACATCATACTGATTCATGTATATTATTCCATGCACTCCAATTCAATTCAATAATTATGGGAATGATATCATCGCTCGTGCGTACATACGGACTACCGTCTCCACGACGCGATGAGATTCATTATCCATGATAACGATACATGAATGATAATAAAGTTTATATAATGAATAATAATGAAATATATGAAATAATAATGCTACTATATTTATGTATATATATATGTATGTCATCTATATAGTTTCATTCAATTCAATAAGGAAACAAAAACATCGTTCATGCGTACGTACGGCCTACCATCTCCATGAACGGTGTATTCCATTCCTTTTATTGATCTATAATATATATATGTATATGATTAATATATATTATATATAAATCATGTTTTACTTTTTGGAATTATTTAAATCAGGATATAAGTAATAATATCCAGAACGACAAGTCAAAACACATATGATAAATGAAATGATTTTACCCAAAACAATGCTTTAACATTGAATTTAAAAAAGAACGGGCGATATAAAGTCATAAGTGAAACATATATGATATCATAACAATAAATATGATTCTTTAATAAGTCAATGACATTATTTAAATCATTATACATGAGTTTCGGATACGTACTAAGCATATCGGACCTAAGGTAAGTGATAATTTTGCAAATTTCATTTTTATCAGAGATTGCTTATTCGTAAGTATTTACTGGGGTTATTACTATCATCCAGGCCAATTTTTTATAAAAATGTATTCATATATGTTTAAAGTCCATTTTAAATATTTTGAATTTTACCCCATTGTATGGAAGGAATCTTCTTTTATTTACCCTACAAGGTACTTTTTGACTTTTCCGACAAAAGAACAAGAATAATGTTTATTTAACGTATAAGGCATGAAAGGATTTTTACGGTTTTATAAAGCCTTCTTTTCATGAAGCTTCCTACAAAATATTTCATGAATATCTTCAACAAATTCTTTTTCTTTTAAAATTGCATGACATTTTGTGTAAAGAGAATGATTTTGAAGAAGAAAGGATATTTTCCTCAAAAATACATTTCAAGTGTTTTATCAAAACCATTTTTCATCTAAGATGGAATTATTTCACATTTGTATGTTTCAAGTATAATCTCTCTGTGATTTACATGGTTTCAATTTCCTTATTATGAAATGATATCTATTTATTTTATATGGATTATGTATTGATAGGATGATGTATATGAAACCCATTTTATTTATTGGGTTATTATGAATGATGTCTGTTTATTTTGTGGCACAAGTAAAAATGATTTCATTATGAGATGGGTGGGACCTATATCTCCCTCCAATGCATTGGGTAATGATTTATATCTCATGAGATAGACATGGATGAAACAGAAAGTTAAACAGGTTAAGTAATACAGGACTGGAACAAGGAGTGAACTCGATTCAGAAAGGGACATTGTCCACTATGATGGTCTTGGTAGCAATGCCATGGATACTATGGAAATCATATCATGTGCATAATGGTTTTCCACAATTACATTTTTAATTCCCATTCTATTTTATCATGATTTATGTTTATTTATGATCTATGCCTTACGTACTTCCATGATTTATGTCATTGCTCAAGATTCTGATGTTTAAATATTATGTTCATGTTTTGAAGTTCAAATGTATATGATTAGTTTTATTTTATCCATGCTTACCCTTACTGAGCATTTGAGCTCACCCTATATATGTTTTTTTCCAAGGATTTAAAGAAAGGTTTTATGTAAGAAAACAAAACAGGGAAGATCTTATGGGAGATGTTGACGATCTTTCACCACGATTAGAAGATTACATTCCGAGTTTCTAAAGACACTAAACTATTACGATCCTTGTGTGTCTGTTTTTGTTATGTATTAAGTATTCTGCTAAAGTAATGTAATTTCCATGTACATCAAGCTTTGGGTCTTTACAGTTGGTATCAGAGGGTGGTTTAGTCAACCATTGGAAACTAGGATGTGATAACTTTAGTGAGATCCCTAGAGATATTTATAAGGTATGTCTATTGATGTCCCTAATGATAAGTATAAGTATACGTTATAGACCTATAAATACTATAGCGATATTAGAATTAAACCTAAGATGTTAGATATTGAAGGTACTCCCCCTTTATTATGTTGTTTTCCCTAGCATGATTTTTGCCTCTCACACTATTCTTTTTGGGTTTTAGACGATGGCTGGAACCCGAAGGAACCGTGTTGATCAATGAAATGGACAATTCAATGATTGTCCTCTTGAACAAAAAAATGTTATGGGAGATGGAGTGAAAAATCTTATTGCTATACTTACACAAGCTATGAACCAAATGAGCATAGACGGGAACAATATTATATTGATTCCTTCAAGTGGCCATGTCCACATTCTCTCAGTGGGTCTTCTGATCCACTTGATGCTGAACAATGGATCAACACCACTGACAAGATATTTTCAGTTCATCACTGTTCTGAACCTGATAAAGTCATCTTAGCAGTATATCGTTTGGAAGGTGAAGTTGATCAATGGTGGAAACTTATCAAGAATACGAGGCCAAGAGATGAAATTGAGTCCATGTAATGGGAAGAGTTCAAGAACATATTTTTCAATAAGTACTTCCCTAGTATTCTTCAAACAAAGATGGAGAAGGAGTTTCTTGAACTAAAGCAAAAGGATGACGAATCTGTTGGTGTATACGAAGCGAATTTTACAAGGCATGCAAGGTATGCATCTGGCATTATCATCCAACCTGAATGTAAAGTTGATCGACTCTATAGTGGATTAAAACCAAATGTTCGAAGGGAATTAGCTATAAGATACTTCAGTAGCTATGAAGAAATTGTGAGTTTGGAAATCAAGGTAAAAATTGAAGTTGGTGTTACTTATCCATGTCATGGTTTTGACAAGAAATGAAAGATGGAGTTCAAGGAGAAATATTAGAATAATGGTTAAAAGAAGATGAATGTTTCCTTATGCTCAAAGTGTGAAAAGAAGCATTGTAGAGATTGTCTTAAAGGGACTAGAAAATTATTTTAGTGTGGAAAAGAAGGTCATCGTGTAGATGACTGTCGAAGTAATGAAAAAAGTGTTTCTAATGATGTGAATAAAGAAAAGACTTCAGAGAACGCACCACCAACACTTCAATTCTTCAAGTTCAAGGAAATGGGGAATTATTATAATAAATTCACTAAACCAAGGGTTAGTGATGATCGACATGAGAAACCACTTAAGGAAAAAGACAAAGGGAAGTCACATGTGATCACTATTGGCAATGTTGAATATGACAACGATGTGGTGGAATGATAAAGTGTTTATCTAATGGGATTCCAAAATAATGTTGTATATAGAATAATGGAATGTTGGAAAATTTATGTATTGGTCTATTGTGGTTTTCAATTATTTTATGGTACCAGTATCCATGGAAAGTGATTGAGATATTTTTTGACAAAAAATGATATGCACATAATGAAGGGATAAGGAGAAAATGAAATGTTTGACAATATTCATGAGCTCATGACTGATATAAGGAAATAGTTATATAATGGTTTGAGTATATAGAATTTTGGGGTTTTTGTATGTGGAAAGGGTTGACTATTGACATCACTCATGCCTTCACTAAGATTCAATGGGTATTTATTTTTCAAGAGAATACATGATTAAGGCCTTCGAATGTTTGGAATGTGACCAACAAGACATATCTTATAATATATGGGGATCAACGATGGTATTAACATGCTTGTTATATTAAATCTCTGGTAATCGTTTTCACTATAATATTAGAGTGGACTGCAGTATTATGGATAAGAATAAAGATTGGAATAGATTATGTTGGACATAAGTTAGTATTGTTTATGGATAGAATTTTTTTAGATATTATTTATGGGATGTTGTAGTAATGTAGTTTTAGAAAAAGGACAACCTGCAGGATGGGCAACAGCCCATCGTGTCGGACAAGGATGTGGGAATCGAACCCACAACCGAAGTGCGACTAGCCTTTATCGCCTACCACTGGCATACAGGAAGTCCTTATTTAGTAGAAACTAGTTTTATTATATTAATAAGTATGGTATATAAAGTATAAGTCCAATTTAGGAACAATATATTTTTAATCTCACTATAGAATGACTTATGTATTTTTGATAACTTTTATAAGCTTTTTTTTGAGGCAGATGGAATGACCCATCAATCTATCACATGATCTGCTAACACTTCACAAAAGAAAATTTTAACTTATTTTATTTAAGAGATGAAGTGGAAATTGTCCAAAGAATGAATAACGGTGAGACTGTACAAAAATCATGAAAGTATTTCTTCTAATTCCAATTTCATCAACATTAGGGAAATGACCTTGAAAACCAAAAAATGTTGTCCTAGTGCCCTAATATCTGATGAATCATATGGTACCTTAGATCATCAGAAATATATGGCTTTGTGATTTATGGATTTTTCATATCCATGTTCTCTACCACTCTCCATCATTACATGATGGTTAGATTTTTCTTGCATATCCATATTTTCACCTATGTTCTCCTACATGGAAACCCGGTGATGAGTAAATTTGGGTAACCGTTAAATTTCATACTTTAGTTTTTGAAGACAATTTTTTTTATTCTTTTTTAAGATGTGGGTTTCTATTAAAAAAACATTCGAGTAGTAAACAATTTATAACCCCGCCGAATTTCAAGGGAAAAATTCATTTTAAGGGGGTAGAATGTAACACCCCGAGATTTTATGAAACATATTATTTTTAATTTCATTATTGTCTTGTGTTGTATGATACACCAAAAGGAGCTTCCATAACACGCATCCCTGACTTGGCTTGCATTACACGCAATCATGACCTTCCATGATAGCGTGTGTTTTACGAAATACCGAGTTTCGCTAAACAACTATATGTTATATTAACTACCCATATGAATAGTATCAATTACATTTTAAATTTAATAACATTATTGTTCATCTTACAAATTTTCTAGAACATGGTTTGAGAACAAAATCAATTTTTCGAGTAAAATAAATAATTTTCAAAAAATGTAGTTATTCTGCCTTTTGATGGCACACCCTCTTTAAATATTGTTTTTGAATTGTCTATAAGTTCAAGTTGACATAATAAAATTCTTCATTGGAATCATGATATAAAAATTTACTTTGGATAAATTTTTCATATTATTCCGATAACTTTCATATTTTAATGAATAGTCAAAACACGATATATTTTAATTAAAAACAACTTTTTCATCGCAATAATTTATATGGATAGATTATATATTTAATTGGTCTTAAAGTGTAATTGGAATATATTTGTAAATTTAATCCAATGATGTTCATTGTATTTAATATCACTTTGAAATTCGATATAAACTAGTATCAATCTATTGATTTTTTTTTTGTTTCTTAAAAACACGCTATTTGTTTTGATAACGGGAATTAAATTTAAAATTAATTAATTCCAATTATATGTTATGAATTTGGAAAAATATACATCAATTTTAAATTTGGAATATCAAATAATTCTTCGGCTGAATTTTTGGTATTTTTTTGGAAAACATCAATTTTCGATGAATAGTGAAACCACTTAGTGGTATTTAAAAAACTGACTTTTTTAAATTTAAATTAAATTTTACCACTTATGTGAATTGAATTTCAAAAATCAGAGAGACACGGTTAATATCAAGGTCTAAAATATGGTTCAATGAGATGAAAATAATTTTTGGTGAATAGTAACTTTTTACTTTTATTTACCACGGTTGAAAGTAAATAGGATAATTAAGGGTAAAAATGATACTATTATTACCCTAAAAAATTTCCTAATTCTGTTGGATAAGTTTAATTAGACCACAAACAGCCTTAGGAATACAATATGACCATTTAGGCTCACTTAGATTAGATTAAGACATTTAATATTAATTTATTTAAAGAAGGGTTAAAATAGTTAAAATCAAAGTTTAATAAGTAAATAATTTTTAATATAGGGTTATACATAAGATAAATTAGACTATAAATATTAATTAGAAAGATAATAAGATTTCCTACATAATGGTATTTTATTTATAATTGTTAGACATTAAATAATTTAATTTAGTTATGACACAAAGATGATGCAGTAATTATCTTATTAATGAAATATTGACATAATTGATGATATAAATACCCAAATAAATGTAATTTGAGGATTTTTATGAATTAAACTAATTTTTGAGGTTACTAAAACATGTTAGTATTGATTTAATTAACGTTTTTCTAACTAATCATTCTGTTATGAGTTTCACAAAAATCAATTACCAAATAGTGTCAACATTGACATAAAATCGTTTTTAAAAAACATATTATATTATTAATTATTATTTTATTCCTAAAAATATAGTTTTCTGCCAAATGACTTAGATACGGTTATATATATTAATAATAAACAACTTTTTGTTCGTTTGTATTTTTATAGTAAGTTTATTAACCATATAGTGTAAGAAAACAAGAAGACACGGTAAAAGTAAAGTTATTAAACTTAATGTTAAATATAAATGATAATGTTAAAATATAAACCTAAAATTGTCTAAATTATATTTTATGAGAGGATATCGACCCATACCCACATTATATTTGAAATAAATCAATTTGAAGCTATTAAAAACCGAATATGACTTTATAATAAAATAATATTTTTAGTTTTTCCAAAGGTGCCCCTCTCCTCCCTTATAAAAGGGCACCTCCTCCCTCTTTTCCTCACAACACTTTGAGATTTCAAGCTCGGCCAAACCCTGAAAAATTATATTATCCACTTCCATAGAAACATCCAAAGGGTCTGGGATTCTTCAAAGACAAATTTTAGTGCCCTAAGAGAAGGTCTCAAAGAGGCGCTTCAAAGAAGAGGAAATGTCCATTACAGATTCTTTCAATTCAATTTCTTCTTCCACTTTTTCTTCTTTAGTTGTTTAATTATAAAGTAATAACATAATTATAACTCATATAATGATATGTTATTATAAGTATGAAACAACCCTATTTCAACATCTATCCATCCTACAGAAAATGAAATCACGACACATGCGTACGTGCGGAATATCATCTCCAGGCCGTGGTGAAATATGTTTTTCCACCAACACCTTACATGGATGGGTAAAATGGGGTAAAGAATAAATATATATGGTTATTATAACATAATACTTATTATGATATATTATACCATCCACTCCAATTCTATAAAATAACTATTGGAACGATATCATCGCTCGTGCGTACGTACAGACTACTTTCTCCACGACGCGACGAGATTCATTCTCCATGTTAACGATACATTAATGATCATAAATTTACATAATAAATAGTAATGAAATATAAGAAATAATAATGATACTATATTTATGTATATATATATATATTTCATCTATTTAGTTTCATTCAATTCAATAAGGAAATGAAAACAGCGTTCATGCGTACGTACGACCTACCGTCTCCATGAATGGTGTTTTTCATTCCTTTTATCGATCTATAATATATATATGTATATGATGAATATATATTATATATAAATCATGTTTTAAATTATGGAATTATTTAAATCAGGATATAAGTAATAATATCAAGAACTATAAGTCGAAACACATACGATAAAGGAAAATATTTTACCCAAAACGTTTCTTTAACATGGAATTTACAAAAGAACGTGTAATATAAAGTCATAAGTGAAACATATATGATTTCATAACAATGAAAATGATTCTTTAATAAGTAAATGAAATTATTAAATCATTATACAACAGGTTCAGATACGTACGAAGCATATCGGACCTAAGGTAAGGGATAATTTTGCAAATCTCATTTTTATCCAAGATTTCTTATTCATAAGTATTTATTGGGGTTATTGAAATCATCCATGTCCATGTTTTATAAAAAATTATTCATGTTTTTAAAAAGTCATTTTTACCCATTTTTACTTTTACCCCTTGGTATGGAAGGATCTTCTCTTATTTACCCAAGAAGGTAATTTTTGACTTTTTCGAGAAAAGTATGAGAAGAACGTTTTTTTAAATGTATACGGCATGAAATAATTTTTATGGTTTTATAAAGCCTTATTTTCATGAAGCATCCTACAAAATATTTCATGACTATATTCAAAACAATCCTTTTATTTTAAAATTTCATGACATTTTGTGGAAAGAAAATGATTTTGAAGAAGAAAGGATATTTTCCTCAATAATTCATTTCAAGTGTTTTATCAAAACCATTTTTCATCTAAGATGAAATTATTTAATATGTGTATGTTTCAAGTATAATGTATTTATTATTTAAATGGTTTCACTTTCCTTATTATGAAATTATATCCATTTCTTTTATATTGATTATGTAATGATGGGATGATGTTTATGAAACCGATTTTATTTATTGGGTTATTATGAATGATGTATGTTTATTTTGTGGCACAAGTAAGAATGATTTCATTATGAGATGGGTGAGACCTATATATCAATCTAATGTGTTGAGTAAAGATTTATATCTCATGATATAGACATGGATGGAATGGCATGTTAAATCGGTTAACTAATACAGGACTGGAACGAGGAGTGAAATCGATTTAGAAAAGGACTTTGTCCACTAAGATAGTCTTGGCAGCAATGCCTTGGCTACTATGGAAATCATATCATGTGCTTAATGGTTTTCCAAAATTACATGTTTAATTCCCATGTTATTTTATCATGATTAATGTTTCTTTATGATCTATTCCATACGTACTTCCATGGTTTATGTCATTGCTCAAGATTCTGATGTTTAAATATTATGTTCATGTTTTGAAGTTCAAATGTTTATGATTTTTTTATTTTATCCATGCATACCCTTACTGAGAATTTGAGCTCACCCTTTATATGTTTTCTTTTCCCCATGATTTAAAGAAAGGTATTAGGTAAGAAAAAAAAGGGGAAGATCTTATGGGAGATGTTGAATATCTTTCACCACAATTAGAAGTTTATATTCCTATTTTCCAATGATAATAAACTATTACGATCCTTGTGTGTCTTCTTTTGTTATGTATTAAGTATTCTGCTAAAGTAATGTAATTTCCATGTACATCAAGATTTGGGTCTTTACAGGAAAAACATAAATATTTATAGGTGATGACTGAGGTCATCAATCAAAAACAAGTGAATGGTATATTGAGGGCCTCAAATCCATAAATCGATGATGAATAACTTAACGAATTACGATAACTCATTTTTGGGTTTAAGAAACTTTCTTTAATGTTTAAGAATTATTTTATTAATAGAATAAGACAAAAATACCTGATATGTAGAGTCCCATACATTAGATAATTTTTAACACAAACTCATCTTTCACTACAAACTATGAGAATTAAAGATGACTTGGTCACACCTGAAGCACTAGAATCAACTTACAGAGAATTACATTATCCCAAAAGGATGAACTATATATTTCCCTTGTCTTTAGAGATTAACCAAAACCAAAATGGTTATACAATATCAGATGATCCCCAAAAATTATAGTCCTTTATAGAAATAAATACTAATCTTTATTTCTAAAATTAAACCAACAATACCCAATGATCTATAAATACAATTAAATAAATCCTTGTCTGTAAAAACCATCAAAATAATCCAAACTATGATTGAAACCCAAAACTCAGATGAATTTAATTATGTAGACTTCCATGTGAAATTTTATCTCCAAATAACATCGACTACTTATAATGTCAATACATAAAAGTAATTAACCAGATCACATATTTTCAATGGTAGGTTATTAATTTCTAAAAATAACCTAAATCTTTATAAGTCCAAATTAGAAAAATAGATAAAAATGCACCATTAATCCTTAAATGAAATCCCATTGTACTCTATTTTCCATTCACATATAGTTTTCCCAAAAGATAGAACATATTCCAAGATAACATATATCACATTATCAAAAAAATCATTTCCCTTTAGTATGGATATCCATTTGATAATCATAATATTCCATATAAACTTATTATGGGTTAATAAAATTATTTAACTAAAAATAATTTTTCACAATAATTATGTACTTCACATAGTCCAGTGGTAGGAGATGAATCCCAGTAGCATGATTGTTGTGGGTTCAATTCCTGCAACTTTGTTCGACATGAAGGGTTGTCCCATAGTCTGCGTGTTGTCCCTTTTCAAAGACTGTATTTTATAACACTCTTAAAATGAGATAAATTCTTCAAAATAACCGTAACATAATTTTTCAAAAAATGTTTTCTCACACCCCACATTTTCAACCCAAAATTTAAGAACTTATAATTTCCTTAAGGATTATATAAACCCAAATGGTTTTTAATAACTATATCCGAAATAGAAATGATAATTACTCCCCAAATAGAATTTTCACATAAGAATCTCTAGGCTTACAAATACAAGAGAAAAGTCTTCCAAAGTAATCCCATCATCAAAGATCACTAATAATTTTTAAAAAATTCCATCGATTTATTTTATCATAGGTTCTTCCTGGACCAATAGGTTATCATATAGAATACATAATTCACTCAGGTAATACCATGGTCCCATACATTAACGAAAAATAACTCTAAATAGATTCTTGGGATCATTTTTATTTACTTCCATAGTACTCTTCATTTTTCCATGGAAATTTGTCACTTTATGTCCTTATTTCCCACACATAATGCATTTCCTTATTCCGTTGAGACACTATCCTAGGTGTCTCCTTGAAAATTTATTGCATGATAGAAATTGATCTTTCTTTTATCCATGGTATCCACTGCTAGGGCTCTTATCATTTACCACCTTTCTCTTAATTATTGAGTTCGATAGTTGGTTAATATAAATTTAGTTGATCATATTTTTGGAAAACTAATTTGACATGAACATGATATCTTTATAGCCTTACAAAAATCAATTTCTTTGCTTATTTCCACCACTATTACAACATTTTACATAATGTTCATTACTAAAATTGAATTATTTGAAATCTAGCCATTGACTAAAACGAAAAACGTTTGTGTGAGCAACATTAGTCATAAAATCATTTAGAGAATATCATGACAAATTATTTATAATATAAAACACCTTAGGAATAACCAAGCATATTTATTATCATATTATATTAAAATAAATCAAATCATGTTTAATGAAAATTTAAATTATTCTAATCTTATACCTCAGGAGTGACATAACCAAGAGTGCAACAAGGACTATTATCATTGCACCGGTTCCCATTCGAGTCTAGCAGAAAGCCATGTTTTTTTAACCTTATGTACATCTCTGTTAAAGCCACCCCAACCTACTCGTATCCAAAACATGGAGGTATTTCTTGGAAAACCCATATAATATTTACATTTCCAAAAATTTGGGATGTTCTTCGATAAAAATACACAAAGTCTATCTTAGGGTAATGTTCTATAAATAGGAGAAATCTAAATCTATTTTTTTAGGTATGTACTAAACATTCTCTGATACCAACTTTAACGCCCTGACCCTAGTTTCCTAGAGCCAGTTCATTATTACATACCATTGGAATGATCACAAGAGATAATTTTCCACAAGAACAATTAGTTTAGTAGCCATGGATATACTAGATAAATACATAAGTTTACAATATATCATGAAATAATGAAAAACAACATTGTATCCCCTTTTAACACACTCATATATCATAGATTATTTCTACAGGTTAATCATGATATAATTTTTTACATTCTGGTAAAATTAAAACATAGAAAGGGGTGAGCATAGATGATCATTAAGGATAACTATATAGTAGAAACCTTCTTAAATAAGCATAAAAATTTAAGGCAATGTATAAGACTAAAACAAAAGCCTTTTATACATAAATTTTAGAATATTATAGAATATATAAATCATATAATTCCATTTACTTATTCACATGGATATTTTACTTGTTGAATAATCACATGTAATATCAATAGATAATTTCATAATAATGGAATGCATAAGTCCGGATATCATAACCACATCGTCAAGGCCTCGTGCCAAGACTACAAATAGAATTTTTTCAAGGGCTTATGCAAATACACTAGTTTGCCTAATGAGACATACCAATGCATCTAGGAGCTATAGTGGGAACCAACCATCACGCTCTACATACAATACACTGCTAATATGAATCTGTTAAAACAAAATATAAACATTTGTATTAAAACATTCATACGAAATGTCTATATATTAACCACAAACCATGAATAATTTATAAATTACACATCCACAGTCAAACAAAAATCATTCAATACAATATAGAAGATTTTATAAATAAACATCAATCCATAATTACAAACGATATTTGCATTGATGAAAGAAATTAGAAAAACTATTTGAGAGAAATAACCCCTTTTTCTTGAAAATATTTAAAAGACACACTATTTATCAAAAATCTTCTATAAATTTAAATTTTGATTCAAAGTGTCCCATACAAATTTTAATCATTTAAAAGTAATTTTAACTATAAATAATTCATTTCCATATATATATATATATATCCATAAAACCATTTGTAAATCATTGACATCAATGAGACTGATTTTGAAGAATAAATATTTTAATCATTTTAAATGATATTTTAGCTGTAGTTTCTAACCTAATGAGAGAATCTGGAATACAAATAATTTAGGTAATAAAAAAATAATTATATCACGATAATATAAGGATTCATGATATACTATGTCAATGTATAGTATATAAACCATATAAATGTTAATTGGTGAATAACAATAAAAATTTTTCACTAGAATGCAAATTTAGATGAAATCCCTTATAAAGATTGTATCATTGGGTTAACGATAAATCAATGAGATAATAATGTGCAAAAAATATAAATACCCAAGATATGATTGGATATTCAGTGTAAATCAATCAGAGGGAATTCACACATATTATTGAAAAGGAAACACTAATGATGTTAAGACTTAGAAATTCTGTGCAATTTTTTTAAATACATGGTAATTTTACGAGTCACCAGTTTCTGACGGCGCTCGATTTCGAGGCCCAGTGTGCCTGGAATAAATTTCAGATGATTTGTTCAGGTATGTTGAGTAATCGTACGAACATGATTTTATAACTTTTGAACCGATGCTCGGAATTGAAATCTGAGGGAACCGTTGAACTCATAGCACCAATATTTTCTTAAGGAGACCATTACAGCAGTTGCGGTTTAACGAGGTTAGATGTTAGTTTATTGGATTTATAATTAAGTTAAATAAAAATAAAAGTATTACTTTTATTTTTATTGTGGCAGTTTAATCCTCCAATTGGAGGTTGTTGGTGGGGCCCACCCACGCATAACCTCCCTTGGGAGGATATTATGTGGTTGGGACTACATATTCTTTAACCCCCTTTAAACCCTTGAGCTCCCCATAAATGGGGGAAACTCTTGAACGTCCACATAATGGATCCAACACTACTAATGATTAATTAATGACCACAATTAATTATCTTTTTGAAAACTATTGAATTATTTTTGACTGCTTGACAATAATAAAATATTAGAGAAGCTATTATTTTATTTTGAGTTGGCGATTCTTTTTGGGTGGAACATTGAGAGAGGACATGGGAGATTCTTGGATAACGACATCCTCCCAAATGATGAATTCCCCACATCTCCGACGAACATCGAGCATCGTCTTGTTCCTTCATCAATTGGGGCAAGGAAGGAAAGAACCGTCGCCCACAAAGTACAACAATGACGTCATCTCGACTCGTCTTCTTTGAGCTCTTCCTCCTCCGACATTGACGGATCAACGATCATCTCCCGCAACATCCATCTTTTTCTACTCCATCATTGATCACAGAAATCAAGGTATGGGTTTGTTTTGATTAAATTAAATCCTAGTACCTCAACATTTATTATGGTTCGATGTCGAAAAATTGTTATCTCCAAATGTGGAGGGTACAAGATGAAAAAACATGGGCCAACGTCCCTCTATTGGTTCTTGTTTGGTGGACGATGGTGGTGTGGAAACAACGCCAATGGAATAGAGGACCACGAAGAAGCAGGGCAGCACAAGGCAGCCAGGATGCCATGGGGGCGCGACACCATCGTGCCGCGTGGAAGGGGAGTCGTGACCACGACAGGCCACAATGGAGGCGCGTAGCACCGCCACACCGTGCGGAGGCAGCAGAGCCCGCTGCCATACTGGGTTGTGGCGGTGATGGTGCGGCGTCGTCGCACCGTGTGGAGGGTAGGAGGACTGTGGCGCCGATGCACCATAGTGGAGGAGCGAATGCAGCCAGCCGGGCCGGCTGCCGTGATGCTGGAGCGACGGCCGCTCGGGCAAGACGGGATGATCGGGACCCCATCGGGATCGTGTGTGCTATAGAGGCGCCACTTGGCACTGATTCGGAAGAGACCCGAACGCCAGAGCCGTTCGAGGTCGAGGGGGTGCGTGCTACCCCCTGGGCCTGGCTAGGCTGGGCCGCAAAGGGCCGGACCACCCTTGTTCGGGCCTCCCTTTACTGGGCCGCCCACATTCCGGGCAACCTTCGGCCGGGAAACCCTCAGGTTGAGCCACCCCTTCGGGCCTGGCCGCTCTTTTGGTCCGGGTTGGATCGGCGGACAGGGTTATAACCCTGTCCTTATCCATTTAACCCGAAATAACTAGTTCATCCGTATTTTGGGCAACGGGTGTCCGAACGATGAATCGTCTACTACGATTGAAGGAATAGAGCAAGACAGATCTTTTGGTATACCCCGATTGTGGTTTAGACACATTTGGGGTACGGTCAGGTTGGTTTGAACCAAAAAACCAACCGGGCCCCTAGAACAAACATTCCAATAACACACAGACCTGTCGTCCGATTGACGCACCGTCTGTCACATTAGGTTCCTTATGATGAGACACAACTACGGGATACATAAACATGAGACTTTGTGGTAGTTGATATATCGAAACATTTCTCGAGGAGCAGACCATCCTAGAATCGATCGTGCTGTGTGCAGAAAACCTAGGGATGGCTACGACTGAGATGATAGGATCCTTCATGGGTTCGATAGTAATAATAGTGTACTGGGATACTCTATGGGTTAGACAGTGAAGATACTCTACCGGGATCATCCATGGGTTCTACATTGACGATACTATGCCGGGATCCTCCATGGGTTCGACAGTGATGACTTCTATACCAGGATCCAACGTGGGTTCGACAGCACTGATACTGTTCCAGGATCCTACGTGGGTTCGACAGAGGATATGATTTAGTGGCAACACCTAATCATCTCTACCCATATTCTTGAGTTGTATACTTGTGTGAGATGAGTCTTTTCTTTCAGTTGTTATCATTGAGAAGATAGGATTTATTTCCTTTGTATAATGTGTTGGGTTTGGGCTCAATAGTTAGATCCAGACTGTGATTGGTATCATTGGTATATGTATGGGCCTAAACATGTGTAGGGTTTTTTGATACATCATGATTGTATCTTTCTTATGTGTTTTATCCTTAGTGTATTTTGGGAGACCTTCGAGGGTCTCGGGGTCCCCTACTGAGTATTGTAATACTCACCCCTGCACAGGCTTTGCCCACACCTTGTTGTGTTCTATGCAGATGACGGTCAGCAGTGATTGAGGCTATGGGTGATGGATGGAAGGCTTCTCAGATCTAGACTAGACGGGACATATCTCAGGGGTGAGCTGTTCGAGTATTGTTCCTACCCTTCATATAGGATTCCCCGATGGACGATCTGGGATCTGTTTTCCTTTTTTTCATGTACTTGTACCTGTTGTTCTGTTGGGTTTGTATGCTAGCCCACTTACATCATCACACCTTTCTTTTCTATTTTAGTGCTTGTTGCTTCTACTTCTTGTGTTCAGACTGTGTGTGACACAATTTTAAAGGCAATGCCTTCCGTTTTTATCAGGGGTTCTCCTTTAGTTCTAGTCGCCATCCCCTGGCCTATAGAAGGCGGGCTTGGGGTAGTCATGTCACGGGTCCTGAGGATAGGCTGTGACTAATTGGTATCAAAGGAGTCGGTTCTCTAGAAAAACATGGACTTTGATCATTTTAACAGAAATAGTATTGAGTGTTTTGGTTGTGGTTATTACTTTAGGGAAACCAATGTTGGTGCGACGGCCAACGTATCCATACACTAAGACTGTGACTTCTGATTTCCGACTCAGTGAACGGAAACACTAATTGCATGTGGGTTTCCTTTGACAATGTTTTCTTCATGATTACATTGTGTCATATCACCACATATATTATTTTGACCATGTTATACCTATTTCTTTTCAGGATGGCCCCACAAAGGCAGCTAGGTTTCTGAGTTTTGTACGAGATGGAAGCCCACAGAGTGACGAGGCCTCAGTACATGGACGCATCACAGAAGAGGTACCAGTGGTACCACTAACCATAGGGCCATCGATACCACCATCTCCAGTAGTAGAGAGTTCATGCCTTCTGAGTGCGTTGCATGAGTTTAGGCGCCAGAGGCCGCCCAGGTTCCGGGGAGAGATGGACCCACATGTAGCTGAGGATTGGAAGGTGGCTGTTGTGAGAGTTTTCAGATTGGTAGGGACACCAGCCGACCTCATAGTGATGTTTACCACGAGTCTCCGGCATGAAGCAGCAAGAAGATGGTGGACCCGAATCCTCTAGGTGCATGATGAGTCATCATAACTAAGGGCAGACTATGAGAGTCTTTTTCGGTTATATTTTTTTCAGCCACCCTTTCATGCGGTGCAAATTCATTAGTTACTTCTTCATCAGTAGGACAACATGACAATAGCTCAGTACTCAGCGAGGATCCCTAAACTCTTGCGCTACTCCACAGATTTGGTATGAGACCCATTCATCAGTGCTCCGACCTTCGAGAAGGGACTCATGCATGAGATTAGGTCTTCGATGATCTCCCTCAACATCCCGACGCAGGCATGGGTGCTAGAGAGAGCCGTTCTTGAGGAATGCTTTCAAGATGAGCAGTCACTAGAAGCGAGAGCCACCATAGTGCGACCTGTAGTGGTGTCTTCTGCAGTAGGTAGTAGACAGATGTCACAGAGGTCCAAGTGGACCAGGCAGTTAGGTGGGCGACCACAACATACAGGTTTGGTTGTGCGGGGAACATGAGACAGAGCCAACCATACAAGGAGAAGGCAGTGCTATGCATGCGTCGAGCAAGGTCACATGGCTTGAGACTGCCCGACCTGCCATGCAGATGAGCATCTAACAGTAGAGGGACCTCCCAAGCAGAGGCAGAGGTTCGACCGTGGTGGTCTACTGGGAGCATGCAGACGTAGAAGAGGAGATGGCCGAGTCGCAGGTGGTGGACGACGTTTTGAGGTCCTACCACCACCACCAATAGGAGGTCCACCCTGACCACAAGGATCTGGTGGACTGAGGTGGGCTCAGCTCTAGGATGTCGAGGCCTACAACCATGGTGCAAATGAGATTATTTGAGGTACTACATGTTTCCACACTACCCTTCCTGCAGTACTTATAGATACAGGTTCGAGTCATTATTTTATTGTCACTGAACTCGTTCGGAGCTTAGAGATTCTGACAGAGCCGTTTTCTCGATCATTATGACTAGAGAATCCTACAGGAGATGGCTCGATGATTACCCACTGGTTCCGACAGTGTGATCTTACTCTAGGAGGTGAGAGTTTCGGCTGAGATATCATCGTATTTGCGTCGAGGCCTTATGACATCATATTGGGTATGGACAGGTTTTCCACAGTTCATGCTCATATTGACTATATTAGGAAGAATGTGTGGTGTGTCTGTGAGGAAGGGATGAGGTTTAACTTCATCGGTGAGAAGGGAGAATTTGGAGTGTACGATGGACTTACCCAGAGGAGGGGGAAACCGATCAAAAATCAGTTGGATAGCCTCATTTTAGGATCGGTTGATGTGCAGAGTCTGAGTTTTCTAGTTGTGGTGGTTCAGTATGCGGATGGTTTCCCTAAAGATGTTCTAGGACTACTGTTTCGCACAGAATCTAGGGATGACCTCCTAGATGGGAGATTCAAACGTTCCTATCAGTTTCTAACGGGTTTGTTCGTAGAACCGGAAACATCTAATGATTCCACATCCGTGTGGACCTACTTTCCAAAGGTAGGCGCTCATTAGCTTGTGGGATAATGAGGCTTAGGAATTTTCATTGGTCGAGGGGATGGGAGGTCGGACTCATCAAACCTTTTTGAGGGGAATTATTGTCTATTCCAGGACTCTCTTTATAGATTTTAGTTATGTTCGTGAATCCTTATTACATTACCAAGTATAAAATGATCTTTCCTTCAGTTTAACAATCAATGATTAAATATGTAATAAATTTAGAGAATCTTTTATACGTATTCGAGGTTCTTCATCAATAGAGAATCATCTGTATCTATTTAGAGATTCTTGGTCAATGGTATCCTTCAAAACATTTATATAAAAGTCTCTTGGTCATTATGATTACCAGGCTGGTTTTAAAGCCACTCAGTGGGGCACTTGAAGTTTATCGTCATTCATAAGGACAATGAATTACTTCAGAGTTGGTATCGAACCCATAGATGGGCTACCTACATATCCATTGTTTTGAAAAAGGAATCAGAACCCACATAATTCGTATAAGGGTATGATTCTTATGATTGATGGCTCAAAGCAGGATGTCAAAATTACTTTTACACTCTATGCTCACGTGAGTCATGCTCGGTGTGAGAAACAAGAGGTATTAGTAAAACTTAGACAATTGTGCCATGAAAGATGCAATCATAAGAAATGGTTTGGGGATTATGTATGTATGACTGCCCAGATAGATGAAGATTAAGGATTCACTTTTAGGTATAAAATCCATGAACAGTGTCCATAAAGGTATATGTGCTTCATAGAGATTTTGAATACTCTAATCTTGGGGCTTACTCCTAAGGAGGATTCCCAAGTTAGGAGGGGACTTATGATTGGGTTTTACTCTTGAAAAGGAAACCCAAATCAAGGCTAAATTAGGACTGGTTAAAGATAAATTAAGGGTCTTGGGGCTTATTCTTGAAAAGGAAGCCCAAGATTTATAACTGGGAATTATTCCTGAAAAGGAAGCCCAGGTTAGGGGTTAAGGTTTGGGGATTACTCATGAGGAGGATTCCCATGTTTGAGTTTTATGATTGGGGCTTACTCCTGATGAGGATGCCCAAGTTATGTAATTAAGGTTTGGGGCTTACTCCTGAGGAGGATGCCCAAGTTAAGGGACTCGAGGCTTACTCTTAAAAAGGATGCCCATATTAAAGGATTATGATTGGGGCTTACTCCTGAGGAGGATTCCCAAGTAAAGGAATTAAGGTTTGGGGATTAATCCTGAGGAGGATGCCCAAGTTTGGGAACATTAAGAATTTGGGACTTACTCCTGAGGCAGATTCCCAAGTTAAAGGACTTATAACTGGGGATTATTCCGGAAAAAGAGACCCATGGTTAAGGAATATCTCATCTTAAAGGATGAGGTTGAATGAATGAACTCTCCATACGTAGTTACATAAGGATATTTAAATCACTAGGTTTTGAGAGATATTCCACAGAATTCCTTTCAGATAAGGAAGTCAAATCAAGAAATCATGCCATAAATGGCTTTGAAGAGTGTCTTGAAGACTGAATCTTGAAAAGGAAAGGTGTGATAGCATAAGAGGGGTAAAATGGGCAAGATGGGCACCCAAAAAGGTAGGGGTGCGCAAGTCTTGAAAGGCGCGCAAGTATTGTCGCGACGCGCAAGTATTGGTCGCGCAAGTATACTTGCACGTCATGAGGGGTACTTGCGCGATTCTCAAACATCATTAGAATATTTGAGCAACTCTTTATAAATCCCTTTAGAATCCTCTTGAGGTTCTTCCAGAAAAGGGACGCGCGAGTTCTATTGAAGGAATAAGGTGGCGCGCAAGTGTTGATGAGTTTCAACATTTAGGCCTTCCTTCTTCTCTTAAATCTTCCGTTCTAGGTATGAAATTACCTTTAGAAGTGTTCCGGAAGCTTTGAGAAGAGAATTAGGCATCAGGAGCTTCAATCCGAGT
Organism: Viscum album; assembly: GCA_963277665.1. Taxonomy (NCBI): domain Eukaryota; kingdom Viridiplantae; phylum Streptophyta; class Magnoliopsida; order Santalales; family Viscaceae; genus Viscum; species Viscum album. The sequence continues at coordinate 1,948,635,618 of OY728163.1, forward strand.
TTCTGGAAAAAGATCCTCTCGAATGGGGGGCCCACAGGGTCTATCTAAGGGCAGGAGAAGACCCCGGGAGGTTATCACTTAGGTCGCGCAAGTCACTTGCGCGACCATGAGGGAACATGCGTGACCTATGGGAAATGTTCTCTTTGTTCATCCCTTTGTATGTTTTCGATGTTTCTTCAAAGGATGAATCAATTTGGACTAAGGTATTTACCTTTTTTCAGTCGTTTAGACTCTGTGATGGAAATGAGCATCAACAAAAGTCCCCCCTAAGAGTTGGATCTGGAGAGAAAAGAGGATTTGACTCTGAGGTGAAAAGAAAAACAAGAAATATGGCAGTTTAAAGTCATGCATGTCGGACATACAAAGGCTAATGTTTATGGTCGAAATAGCATTGACCGAAAAATGGATTAGAATTGTTTCAATTCCTTGAAAATTTATCTGAAAACATATTACCATACTCAAGTATGAGAGAAAATATGTAAACTATGTCTTAAGAATATTTGAATCTGAGGAATGATATGAAAAAGAGCTAAAAGGCATTAGAAGAAGTATTTTCCAAGAATGAAGTTACTATTATTTAACAAAACCCGTTAGGGGGTTGAAATATGCAGGGCCACCTATGGGCATTGTCTGCATGGTCAAAAAAATAGTATCTTTCGGCTGACAAGTCTGTTATGTGGAATGTTTATGCAAGGCCACCTATGGGCACGTGCTACATAGTCAGGCGAAAAGAACTCTAAAAAATTTACTTTCCTAGTGCTAAAAGCCAGTGAAAGTTTATGGAGATTCAATTTTTCTAAAGTATATAGTTTGTTTTATGGAAAGAGGTACTTGAATATGGAGAAGATATTTCCGAACAAGAATATCGAAGAACTGGATGAATATCACTCCTACGAAGGTCTGACCCAAACGTAGGGAAGAAGAATAAACCGTAGACTTGAATACTTTCATATCATGAAAAAGGATATGGGACAAATATGTTAAGTATGGCTATTTTTTTGGCGGATCCCTACATACTGTCGTTTAAGACAAATAAGGACAAAAGAGGCATTCTTCCCAAGAATGAAGTTACCATCATTTAACAAACCCGTTAGGGGGTTGAATTATGCAGGGCCACCTAAGGGCATTGGCTGCATAATTAAATAAAATAGTATCTTTTGGCTAACAAGTCTGTTATGTGGACTGTTTATGCAAGGCCACCTATGGGCATGCACTGCATAGTTAGACAAAAGAATTCTCAGAAGTTTGACATTTTTGTGACTAGAAGTCATGAAAAGGTTTATGAAGATCTGAAAATATTTAAGGTTAGGATTATAACACATAAAGATCGGTATTGTCTAATGTATATAGAGATACATAGGTCAATGATAACCATAATCATGTTGTGGCTGGGTCCTGAATTGAAATTTTGGACTTCACTACGTATCTCATAAGAATGAGAATCAAGCCATACGTAGTTCTTGAAATGCAGTTTAACGTCATGCAGGACGAAAGTAAGAGTGATCTTAGTTTAGGGTCATATAATTCGGACCATAATAATGAATACACAGTGTGTGTTTTCATGGGGACTTTTCAGCCAAGGGACTGAAAGTAAAATTTGGGGTTAGGCCCAAAAGACTTGGGACTAGATTCGAGGGATACTCGAATGTTCCTACGTATCCTATAGGGATGGGAATCATGTCCACGTAGTTCTATAACTACCCTTTGTACAAATTTGGTTCGTACATGTGAAGGGTGAACGGGGACTTTAGTGAAATGATGGTTTAACCTAAGATAAAAAGTTTAGGCATTACCATGTATGCACATAGTCTTTTGAAAATGAAAACCATGATTGAAAAATCAATGTAAATAATACTTCTCTATCAAATGAGGAAATCAATGAATATTGTAGTTTATTGTCATACCGGAAAAAAGTGTTTCATAGTTTAACGTGATATAACAAGGACGAAAGTGAATCAATGTAAATATATTGATTCTAGGTGCGGTTTCACGAATCAACATCATATGAGATGGTGGTGAACCGATGTGAAGAGATTGTTTTCGGGCTTGACCCCTGGGAGGTTGCCTACATACCCAGCCTCGAGGGCAAGGATCAAAGTCTGTGTAGTTCAATTAAAGAATGAATTAATGATCAAGTTGTTCTTGGGGACAATGATCTAATAAAAAATGTTGTTTGTTGGGACTGATACATGGTTAGTGGCCCAAAGAGAGTGTTACGGTTGAGGTTTTCTCTAAGCTCAAATGAGTCATACTCGGTGTGAGAAACAAGAGGTAACAACAACCTTAACAATGCATAGTTTAATGTCATGTAGGACTTAAAAAAAGGACTATGCAGTTTAAAGTCATGCAATCAGGACTATTGGTGCTGCACAGTTTAGTGTCATGTAGTAGGGACAAAATAACAGTTTAATGTCATGTAGGACATATCAAGGACTTTCTGTACAGTTTAGCGTCATGTAGTTCAGATGATGGGGACAATACAGTTTAACGTCATATTGGACAAAAGGGTGACTGTGCAGTTTAATGTCATGCAGTAAGGACAAAATAACACACCATTTATGTCATGTTGGATGAAAGTGAAAATAGTTTAAGGTTATATGCATGGACCAAGGATGATCCAGTTTAAGGTCATGCTGGACTGTTTAGGGAACTTTTTCACAGTTTAACGTCGTGTGGGACAAAGTTGCAGTTTAAGGTCATACTGGACCATTGATGTATAGTTTAATGTCATATAGCAAGGACGAAATGGTTCTGCACAGTTTAGTGTCATGTTGCGGGGACATCTTCTTTTCTACAGTTTAACGCCATGTTGGACGAAAGTGCGAATAGTTTAAGGTCATATGCATGGACTGTGAATGGTGCAGTTTAATGTCATACTGGACTATTAAGTGCTCATGTAGTTTAACGTCTTTCCGGACGTAAGGGACTTTCCTACAGTTTAACGTCATGTTGGATGTTGTTGCAGTTTAAGGTCATACTGGACCATTGCTGTATAGTTTAACGTCATATAGCAAGGACGAATTGGTGCCGCACAGTTTAGTGTCATGTTGCGGGGACATCTTAGTGCTTTTATATAGTTTAACGTCATGTTGGACGAAGTTGCAGTTTAAGGTCACACTGGACCATGGATGATGATGCAGTTTAAAGTCAAACTGGACTATTAATGTATGAACCAATTGTAAGAGTCTTGGTTCTGGGGACCATATTTTTTGTTTATAAAAAATATTTCTTCAGAAATCTGTTATTGGTTGGAGTCGTGATGAGTTCTCCATCCATGGAGATTAATAAATAAGCTCCATTGGAGTAGACCCTATGTATTGAATAAGGTCCTTCCCATTTTGGCTCAACCTTGGGAGGTTTCTTTACTGGTATCATTGGAGTTCTGAGAACTAATACCAATTCTCCCAAAATGAATGAACGAAGAAGAACTTTTTCGTTAAAAGCTCGTGCTATTCGATTCTGATAGATTTCCAAGTGGTGCAAAGGGAACAATCTTTTCTCATCTAACTGTTCCAATTCATTCAATTGCTTTTGGGATTGCTTGTCTGTAGATAACTGATCACAAATGGCTACTCTGAGTGAGGGCAATTGAACTTCAATTGGCAAGAATGCTTCTGTTCCATATACCAATGAATATGGAGTTGACCGCATTGCATTGTGGGTGGTAGTCCGATAAGCCCATAAAGCATGAAAGAGTTTATCAGGCCATGACCTCTTATCTTTATCCACCATCTTTTGCCGTATATTTGAAAGAGTCTTGTTAAAGGCTTCTATTTGGCCATTGGATGCCGCATGATACCTAGATGAATGGTTGAATTTAATGTTGTATTCTTGATACAATTTCTTCACCTCAGAAGAACAAAAGTTGGTGTCGTTGTCTGTCAATATGGTATGAGGGACACCAAATCTAGTAATGATGTTAGTCTTGATGAAGCTAACAATGCATTTAGAACTGACTTCTTTGAGAGGTACTGATTCTTCCCATTTGGAAAAGAAATCAGTAGCAGTAAGAATGTACTTAAACTGCTTGGCCGTAGCTGAAGGGTAAGGTCCCACCACATCCATTCCCCATGTGGAAAATGGCCATGAGTATTTATCTGTATGAAGCAACTCTGGAGGTTTATGAATGAAGTTGGAATATACTTGACATGAATGCCACTTCTTTGTGAAATCAACACAATCTTGTATTATTGAAGGCCAAAATTATCCAAGCCTTCAAATTTGATCATACAATCTATGTCCAGACTGGTGGGCACCACATACTCATGCATGCACTTATTTCATGACAGCCATTGTCTCTTCACCATCAATGCATCTGAAGAGAACTCCATCAAAACAACGTTTGTAGAGAATTTTCTCTAGGTGTTTTGGGATATCATAAAGAGTAAAATTGACCACACGTCGCCAGATTTGTTCTTTCTTGGCTCTAATAGGTGGAAGTGTTCCATTTTGAAGGTATTCCCTGCTAGGTGTCATCCATCCTATAGTATGAACATACGGTTCAGGAATGGGACTAATTTCATTAATTTCCTCTGTTCTGGCTTGAACAAAAGGTGAAATTGCACGACGGTGGGCAATACTGATGGTTGTCTCATCCCGATTTGGATCTGCTAGATCTGTGGCTATATTAGCCAGTGCATCATTTTGAGCATTTTGTGATCTTGGGACATATGAAAATGTCGGTTCTGAAGGGAATTCCGCCATTAACTCTCTGACGTAATCATACAAAGGGTTTAATTCTTCTTTTCTGATGGCAGAATCCCCATTGACTTGTATGATTACCAGGTCTGAATCACCTTTCACCTTTAAGTGATTCTCTTGTACTTGGAGCGCTAACTCTAAGACTGTAATAAGATCTTGGTATTCAGCTTCATTATTAGTACCACCTTCCCACAATAAAGAGGAATAAGGTAACACTGCTCTATCTGGAGAAATGAGCACAATTCCTAAACCAACTTTGTTGAATTTAGGATTTTCCATTTTCTTCCCTGTTGGACTTCTGGAAGCACCATAAAAATACATTTCCCATGTTTGAGGATTATCTTGAATAGAGAAAACTTCCTCATTAAGGAGTTCAATATCTGAAGACGTGTCTTCTATGGAAGGATGTTCAGCCAGGAAATCAGCCAGAGCTTGACCCTTTATTGCCTTTTGAGACACATACTGAATGTCGAACTACTGCAAGATAATTGCCCACCTTGCTAGACGTCCTGTAAGCATTGGACGACTAAGGATGAATTTGAGCGGATTATTGTGAGATACCAATTGGACCTCATGATGTTGCAAGTAGTGTCTCAGTTTCTGAACTGCAAAGATTAATGCCAGGCAGCACTTCTCAAAACTTGAATACCGGGTTTCTACTTCAAGCATAGTTCTACTGAGATAGTAGAGGCTATTTTCATTCCCATCATCATTCTTTTGAGCAAGAAAGGCCCCCATTGATCGCTCTAGAGCTGTCACATTGAGGATAAGTGGTCTTCCTTCAACAGGTGGAATGAGTACTGGTGGACTCAATAGGTATTTCTTGAGAACATAAAATGCTTCTTGACATTTTTCAGTCCACTGGTATGTGACTCCTTTCTTCAATAATTTGGTAAAGGGTAAACTTTTACCCGCCAAATTGGCAATGAAACGCCAAATATAGGCTAAGTGTCCTTGAAGTACTCTTAATTATTTCAAATTCTGAGGAGGTGACATACCAAGGATTGATTTGGTCTTCTCAGGATCGACTTCAATACCACGATGGCGTACAAAAAAGCCGAGGAATTTTCCTGAGGTTACCCCAAAAGCACATTTTAAGGGGTTCATCTTCAAATTATGTTGTCGAAGCTTGTGGAATATGACTTCCAAATCAGCCAAGTGATTAGAACGTTGTTCGGATTTAACCACCAAATCGTCTATATATCATTCAAAAAAATTCCCTAAGAAAGGTTTGACGATACGATGCATGACGCGTTGATATGTTGCACCTGCATTCTTTAAACCAAAGGGCATCACCCGGTAACAAAACACACCTTGAGGGGCTCTAAAGGTTGTAGATTCCTCATCTTCTGGGGCCATTCAGATCTGATTATATCCGGAATATCCATCCATGAAGGAAAGTACTTCATAACCAGCCGTCACATCAATTAAGAGTTCTGTAATCGGAACTGGGAAATCATCTTTAGGACAATACCGATTAAGATATCTGAAATCGATGCAAACCCTAATTTGTCCGTTTTTTTCTTTATAGAGACAATATTAGCCAACCACTTGGGATATTGAACTTCTCTGACGATGTTATCTTTGATCAGATTATCCACTTCAGCTTCATTTTTGGAACCATAGGTTGGGTGTGTTCTTCTCGCGGCTTGCTTAAATCCTCAATGTTCTTTTGGTAAACCCAAATTATGAGAAGAAATATCAGGATCAAGCCCAGGAATTTCTGTATAATTCCATGCAAAAATATCTTTATTTTTCTTTAGAAAAGAAATATACATCTCTTGCTCTTCAAGGGTCATGGCCGCACTAATTAAAGTGGGGCGCAGATCTTTCTCTGTACCCAGATTTATTTCTCTAAGTTCATCCACAGTGGTAGAGATACCCTCTTCAAATGCTGGAGGAGCATCTCTAAGATCTTCCTCTTCCTCTTCATCATGTGCTATTTCTTCCATTTCTACTTGCATAGTAGATGAAAAAACGAAATTTTCATGATCATAAGAGATTTCATAATTTTTATATTTTGAAGAAGAAGCTTCCATTTCCGACCCTATTGATGATAAAGGGCATTCTTTGGGAAATAAAGAGGAGATGATGGACTGAGAATCGACATCATTATTCACCTCTGGTGTTGCTATAACTTCTTCTGGACTGATTGGAAAAGTATAGACTTGTTGGACTTCAACAGATGAAATGAAAACGTCACCACTTAGGCTTTCATCACTGTTTGGTAGGTTACCAATTTCTCCCATGTTGTCTGGCTTGATTGCCGTAACTGACATTATGGATTTTTCCATAAGAGTATTTTGATTTGGGCCTATTTTTTCAATTTTACTGATAGGTAACACATAATATGTACTCACATGTGTAAATTTATTTATTGTAATTTTCCCCAAACCATATGGAGCATTAACTTTGGTTATTTCCTTCATTGTAGATTTTTCTCTTCCCTTCATGTTATAAAATTCTGCCTCAAAGTATTGAGACTCACATGTCTTGAACGAGGCCCTATCACCATAAAATGTTCCAACTTGACCATTGAAACAGTATTTGAGACATTGATGGTATGATGAAGGAATAGCTGCATGCTGATGTAGCCAGGGTCTTCCAAGCAAGTCGTTGAAAGCTGAGTCTTGATCAACAATCATGAAATCCGAATTGGATACAAGATCTCCAAACAGGGTTCTGAGTGTAACTTCGCCCAATGGTTCTTGTTCATTTTTATCATATCCTTGTAACATAATGGTAGAAGGAGATAAATCATATTCTGTGAGGCCCAATCGACGAAGTGTAAGAATGTGCATGAGGTTGACTCCTGAACCATTGTCAATGAAAACTCTTCGGATATCTACACCATTGACTTTGCCAGATAAGTACAAAGGTTTTATGTGCCCATGCACAACATCATCTTCATCTTTATCAGTAAAAGATATCACTGCATGGCATTCTGCAGGATTATTCTCTATGTGATAGACTTCAGCTGTAGCAATTTAACCTTCAAACTCCAGGGGAGTTGACAACACCTTGATGAGTGCTTCCCGAAGATCTTTTGACAGATTCAAAGCATCCAAAATTGATAATTTGGCTGGTACTTGGGCCAAGTGTTTCAATATATCATACTTTTGATCTAGAGGTCTGCGTTTCCCATTAGGAATATGTGGTTTAGCAGGTACCTTGGAAACAGATGCTTTGGAAGCTGATGCATCTTGTATTGGGATAGAAGTTGGCAACATCCTTGGTTTTGGATGATTAGACTGATTAGATCCATTTACTTGCTGAGATAAAGAAGATGGAACCTTTAATCGGTCTTCCAAAATAACTGTGCCAAAACTGAGTTGGCCATTGGAAAAAGAACTTGCTTGTTTTTTTTGAGCTCGCTGAAGGGCTCTACAACAAGTTTCTGCTACATACACAGTGCTAGCAGGGGTAGAATTGGAGTAGTGGCTTCGGAAAGATCCACGTCTTCCCCTGTATCCTGAACCTCTAGAACTTCCTTGGATTCCATTATTTGATGCAGGGAATTAAGGCTCATCAAGACTGGAATATGGATCTGTTAATTGAATCATATTAACAGAACCAAAGATTAACTCTTCATCTGATAAAGACCCTGCCTGACTAGCCTGTTTAGGCTGTGCCGTTTGATGCGGCGATGCTCGTGGCTTTGAAGTAGATGGCATGAAATCTGCCAGAGTCAAAGACAACTTAGGCCTCGATACATACTCATCTTCTTCTGATTCCTATTTCTTCTTTGAATTGCGCTTCCCTTTTGAGGATTTGTCTTTTGATGGAGGCTTCACTATAGCTTTTGTAGGAGACACAACTGGATTCTTCAATTGGGTTCGCAAAATGGCATGGGTCCGATTGATTGTCTTTCTGACCATCCAATCATCATATTTTTGTGCAGTTTTGCTTCTGACTTCCTGCCACTCGCCTCCTTCATCTGGATCTGTAGCGGTAACACACGCTATATGAGCTGAAGAACCCTTCAATTTGACTTGTCCCAAGTCGACCATCTTTTGCAGGAGGTCTTTAAAGACAAAACACTCCTTGATGGGATGCCCCAACATTTGATGAAAGGGACAATAATTGGGACGATATTCATCTCCTTCCTTGTTTGGCCTCTTGGGCACTGGTAATTGAACCAAATTATTTTCCAGAGGTGAAATGAAGTAACCAGGAACTTGCTCATTTCAGAAAGAGTATGTTTTACTCTTCATATCCTCAAATTGTTTTCTTCGTTGATCTCTTTGATCATTTGGACGAAACGGCCTTTGTTGTTGGCATTCAGGAGGTGGATTCCTTCGAGAAGATGAATGCTTTGATGTAGATATAGGTACAAGTTCTTGTTTAAGCATAACTGTAGCAGTTTCTGCTTTATCCATTCTTCTTCGTGGAGCTGATGGAATTACACGAGATTTAACCTTAGCCTGTATAAGGGAATCTTCAATCTGCTGAGCGATTGAAGTAAGGTCTAGAAACCCTCCTGTGTATTTCACAGGGATCAATGGTGTGCGTAATTCGTCACGCAAATTTGCCACACAGATTGTCAACAGCTCTTCCTGAGGGAGTGCTAAACTCAGGGAATACGTTAATCCCTTCCAGCGAGCAATGAAATCAGAGACTCTTTCACTCTCCCTTTACTTGCAGTTTGTAAGATCGAAAACTGTCGTTTTTGGAAAAGTTGAGCTGAACTGAAGAAGGAATTTTTGATGAAGATCATCCCATCCAATGATTGACCGGGATTGCAAGCTTTTATACCAGACAAAAGCTGGTCCGTGCAAGGTTCGCATGAAGCATCTGAGTTTCACTGCTTCTTGTTGCTCTGGAGTTCCCATCATAGGATCACAACAAGACACGCAATGCATCAAATGTTGTTCAGGGTCGCCTGATCCATTGAAAGTAGGGAAAACATGGTTTCCAAAACTGGTTGGAGGAGAAATTGAATCTACCCATTCAGGGTAAACTTTATTTTCAGGTTGAACTTGTTCCCGTTTCCCTTCCATAGTTTCTAACTGAGTTGTTAATAACTCAATAGTAGTTATTAACTTTTGAGAAACATCAGGTTGAACTTGGTTTTGGGTAGGTTCAATGAATGGAGCTTGGACAGACATGGTGGTTGGTGCTGCAACTGATGGGAGCACTGCCAACCGTTGTTGCGCTTGACCCGTAGGATTAGACCTCTGAGGGTGTACAGATAAAGGAGGATATTCTTGATCCATCTCAGTAACTGCAAAAAATTCCTTCAGCTATCGGAATTCAACATTCATAAGAAGAAGACCACTCTGAAGTAGTTCCGCATTCAACCTTCTTAATTATTTCATTTCATCCTCTTGTTGTGCAAACCATTTCTCTAATGAGGGCGATTGACCTTCCCCAGAGGAAGGATATGTAACCTGATTCTTTCCCTTCCCTTTATTGGATACCTTTTTGGAGGGAGGGAAGTGGATTACCAAGGTTCTGAGTAATCCTTTGACTTTGTGTACGTACACCTTCTTCATTGGTATCAGTGTGTACATTTTCTTGAGCAGGACGCTCTTCATCTGAGTCCCCTGAGTGAGTCTCTTCTTGTGGATTAACAACAATGGCATTTATGACATTGATTGATGCATAATGCATCTCATCCCTTCTATCAACATTTTTGTGATAGTGACTTCTTTCATATCTTTGATTAGACATTGCCTTTTGTTGATTCAATCTTTTAGGAACTTCTTGACGAGATATAACATGGAGGGAATCTCCTGATAATTTGGCTCTTCATTCCTCTTGGGGATTCTTCCCCAATCTAGAAAAGACCGAAATTCTCTGAGAAGGGGATTGATGATTTGAAAGAGTCCCCAGTATCGTGAACTGGGGATGTTCCTGCTGATTCCGCTCAACTCCTCGAATCCCATTTGTTGACTCTGAGGGTTGGGTTAGAGAAGTCCCCAGTCTGAAAAGCTGGGGTGGCTCTTGACATGCTACGCCTGAGATCTTCTTAAAAGATCTCTTGATCTTGTGAATCTTAGTTCGGAAATTAGCTGGATGCATTAACCTGTATCCACTTTTATCACCTGGTTCAACAGACCGTTGGATGATTTCTGAGACTTCTGTCATTTGATGACGTGTTTTCTCCATACGAGAGGCTTGTGCAATATTCTCCCCTGCTTGATGTAGGAGCAATTGAACAACTTGTTCTCTATACGCTTGATTTTGAGAGGAACTAGTTGAAGCCTATTATTGAGAAAGCTTTTGATTATGAACAAAGCCCATTGACTGTGGCCGGCCATGGGCAATAACATTGCATGAGACCATTTTCGGTGGGCATTGCTTACTGGAAAGCACTGTGAAATGTAGTGCTCCGTGAACACCACATCCTCTGATATGAACATCAGATGGAGCATTGGCAATTAACTGACGCAATTTTCTTAGTGCGCCAAGGCATGAACGTTGAAGGGTTCTCTGTTGTTTTTCAGCCTTCGGATACCGAGAGACTGATAGAGATGGTAAATCAATCTGACATTGTAGCCCTTTTATTATCTTAAGATGATTTTCATATTCATCATAAGATAATACATTCTTCTTTAATTGACAAAGAGTTTTCCATATGTTGAGACGAATATCATGGATTCCATCATCCGTTAACATCTTTGGAATGTCGTACTGGGAGTCAGCCAAAGGCCAAAACATGACTGGTACTTCACCTTTTGCCAGTTTTTTCCTCATGTTCAGCATTTCATCTTTATCATTAAATGAAGATTCTTCTACCTATTTTGACCAGAGTTGGTGTTTCCTTGTTACTTCATCGGATTCAACAAGATTGGTAGAGAGATCATTGGTCGAACTAGAAGATGCATGACATAGGGGTGGTTCGGAGAATGACCTCCACCCTGGGCTATCTTTTGATTGAGAAAGTATTTCACTTGTTAGCGATAAAGCATCAGACATGACTGGTTTTGCATTTGCAAGTGCCTCAAGATAAGAGGGCTTTCTCGGAACTACATTGTCCACTGGAGTATTTTCCAGGCAATGTGAATCACTACTGCAGAGAGGACTTTCGCAGCGAAATTCATCATCATGGGGAGGACGACCATAATGGGTTACAAAAAAAGATGAGATCTCTTGCTCCTTGGTCTTCTGACCACACAGAGGGTTCCTGTGGCTCTCATCTGAAGAAGAAACTTCAAGATTGACCGAATTTTCATGAAGCAAGTCTTCATGAGGAAGTGTCTGTTGAAGACCTTCAGAATTAATGTTCCCGTTATTGGGAACTGAGGGAGTAGAATATTGAATTCCGACAGATAAATGTCTGAGTGCTTCAAGAACTCCAGCATCGAGCAAAGCCTTGTTATAGATTGGCCTTTGATCTCCTGACTGTGATGGGCGGATCTTTTTCTTAGATGCCTTCTTACTCACTTTAGAAACCACCTATTGATGAAAGTGGTTACTCTGAGTAGGTGTATATGCCTGATCAGGAAATATGGTCAAGTTAGGCTGACGATCATCACTCAAAACAGGTGTATGTGCCTGACTTGGTTGTCCGTATGATATGGGGGAGTATGCCCCATAACCCTCTTGGACTGGAACAAATGTGTGTGTCTGTTCCGGAGTGAATCGTTGATGTTTCACTCCACTGCTAGGGATAGATTTATGTGTCTGTCCCTTAGAGGATGCTGAAGCTGTTATGATATCCTGGAAAGCATCCAGAATATGAGCAGGAATTTGTTTATGCTCGTTCACCATTGATAAAATATGTTTGGTGACTTCAGCCGCCAGAACAGGGATATACGTCCATTCTGGGTTTGGAGTAGGTGCATGTGCCTGCTCATTTCCTCCTTTTCCTGTCAGTGAATCCTGACAATACTCAAGTGTGGAGGCAGAGAGTTGAGTCTGCCTCCTGTTTGTCATCGGGGCTTTCCGACTGACTTCTCTGTGCGCTATCAAACGAGACTGTTGGTAGGCTTGATGAGTATTAGCAGGTTTATGTGCCTGCTTATTACACTTCTCCAAATGAGGTTGACGAGATCCATCATATGTAGTCAGATGAGCCTGCTGACTAACTGATGATGCATAAGCAGGTGCATGTTCCTGCCTATAGTACTCCACCGGAATTGCCTAGCGGGATTGGCTTGATGCTTCCAGACGAGTCTGCTGGACAGCGGAATTAAAACGGACAGGTGTGTGTGCCAGTTCGTTGTTTGCCACCAAGTTAGGTTTGTGGAATCCATCATATGTAGTCAGGGGAGCCTACTGACTAACTGATGATGCATAAGCAGGTGCATGTTCTTGCCTATAGTACTTCGTCAGAATTGCCTGGCGGGATTGGCTTGATACTACGAGACGAGTCTGCTGGATAGCGGAATTAAAACGGACAGGTGTGTGTGCATGTTCGTTGTTTTCCACCAAGTTAGGTTGGTGGACTCCATCATATGTAGTCAGGCGAGCCTGCTGACTAACTGATGATGCATAAGCAGGTGCATGTTCCTGTATATAGTACTCCGCCCAAATTGCCTGGCGGGATTGGCTTGATGCTGCCAGACGAGTCTGCTGGACAGCGGAATTAAAACGGACAGGTGTGTGTGCCTGTTCGTTGTTTGCCACCAAGTTAGGTTGGTGGACTTCTCCGGAGATGACAGGGATGACAACCTGCCTATTGTTAACCGGATTCCGTCTCTGGCGGTTCATCTTGCCTGCTCAGGTTCGAGGAACCTGAGCTGAATGCCTAGAGTCGGTACCCTCATCATGTTGAGGGTGCACTACCGCACGAGTCTGGCGGCGATTGTTGATGGGAGCCCTCAGGAAGGACTCATGTCTTTTTGAATTAAGGCCATGCGGGACATGCTCATTCACTTCCTCAGAGTAAGGGAGTGAATGGAAATTGCGTTCTGGGGATAACGACCCGAAACGGTTGGAGACGGCAGTCATCACTGTCTGCTTCTTGATCGCTGGCCGCCATTGTTCGGACGACCAGGTAGATTTGTTAACATGGAGGGCTTGACGAGCGACCTCCAGAGTTGGGATAGTACCATTGCGACGGTACTCCTTAACAAGTGCATTAGAAACCCATCGTTGAAGACGCTGAGTTGGTGATGTCATCCTCAGAGCGGACGTCGTTCCAGCAGGAGTAGCAGCATTGGTTTTCACAGCAGTAGACCTCACAGTAGAGGTGTTTACAGCAGTAGTATTCACAGGGGTCAATTTAAGGAAATCCATTTTGCAGAAGATCTTGAGAAAAGAGTGCATGTTCCATATAACAGACACAATCAAGATGAATCCGGCCACTTCCTCTTTTGGATGAGCACATGTCAATGATTTCTTTGTTGGCCCAAGGGGCCTAACAAATAAGAAGAAAATTACTTTAACTTGGTTAAGGATTCACGTCGGGTTCACCATTTTTTGTTTCACACGGAATCTGGGGATGACCTCCTGGATGGGAGATTCAAACGTTCCGATCGGTTTCTAACGGGTTTGTTCATAGAACTGGAAACATCCAATGATTCCACATCCGTTTGGACCTACTTTTGAAAGGTAGGTGCTAATTAGCTTGTGGGATATTGATGCTTAGGAATTTTCATTGGTTGAGAGGATGGGAGGTCGGACTCATCACACCTTTTTGAGGGGAATTATTGTCTACTCCGGGACTCTTATTATAGATTTAAGTTATGTTCGTGAATCCTTATTACATTACCAAGTATAAAATGAGCTTTCCTTCAGTTTAACAATCAATGATTAAATATGTTAGAAATTTACAGAATCTTTTATATGTATTTGAGGTTCTTCATCAATAGAGAATCATCTGTATCTATTTAGAGATTCTTGGTCAATGGTATCCTTAAAAACATTTATATAAAAGTCTATTGGTCATTATGATGACCAGGCTAGTTTTAAAGCCACTCAGTGGGGCACTTGAAGTTTATCGTCATTCAGAAGGACAATGAATTACTTCAGAGTTGGGATCGAACCCATAGATGGGCTACCTACGTATCCTTTGTTTTGAAAAAGGAATCAGAACCCACGAAGTTCGTATAAGGGTATGATGTTTATGATTGATGGCTTAAAGTAGGATGTCACAATTACTTTTACACTCTAAGCTCAAGTGAGTCATGCTCGGTGTGAGAAACAATAGATATTAGTAAAACATAGACAATTGTTCCATGAAAGATGTAATCATAAGAAATGGTTTGGGGCTTATGTATGTATGACTGCCCAGATAGATGAAGATTTAGGATTCACTTTCAGGGAGAAAATCCATGAACAAGTTCCATAAAGGTATATGTGTTTCATGGAGATTTTGAATACTCTAATCTTGGGGCATACTCCTAAGTAGGATGCCCAAGTTAGGAGGGGACTTATGATTGGGTTTTACTCCTGAAAAGGAAACCCAAATCAAGGGTAAATTAGGACTGGTTAAAGAGAAATTATGGGACTTGGGGCTTATTCCTGAAAAGGAAGCCCAAGATTTATAACTGGGACTTATTCCTGAAAAGGAAGCCCAGGTTAGGGGTTAAGGTTTGGGGCTTACTCCTGAGGAGGATGCCCATATTTTAGTTTTATGATTGGGGATTACTCCTGAGGAGGATGCCCATGTTAAGGAATTATGGTTTGGGGCTTACTCCTAAGGAGGATGCCCAAGTTAAGGGACTCGAGGCTTACTCCTAAGAAGGATGCCCAGATTAAAGGATTATGATTGGGGACTACTCCTGAGGAGGATTCCCAAGTTAAGTAATTAAGGTTTGGGGCTTACTCCTGAGGAGGATGCCCAAGTTTGGGAACTTTAAGAATTTGGGACTTACTCCTGAGGAAGATGCCCAAGTTAAAGGACTTATAACTGGGGATTATTCATGAAAAGGATAACCATGGTTAAAGATTCTCTCATCTTAAAGGATGAGGTTGAATGAATGAACTCTCCATACTTAGTGACATAAGGATATTTAAATCACTAGGTTTTGAGAGATATTCCACAGAATTCCTTTCAGATATGGAAGTCAAATCAAGAAATCATGCCATAAATGGCTTTGAAGAGTGTCTTGAAGACTGAATCTTGAAAAGGAATGGTGTGATGGCTTAATAGTGGTAAAATGGGAAATATGGGCACCCAAAAAAATAGGGTCGCGCAAGTCTTGAAAGGCGCGCAAGTATTGCGGCGACGCGCAAGTATTGGTCGAGCAAGTATACTTGCACGACATGAGGGGTACTTGTGCGATTCTCAAACATCATTAGAATATTTGAGCAACTCTTTATAAATCCCTTTCGAATCCTCTTGAGGTTCTTCCAGAAAAGGGATGCACGAGTTCTATTGAAGGAATAATGCGGCGCGCAAGTTTTGATGAGTTTCAACACTTAGACCTTCCTTCTTCTCATTAAATCTTCCATTCTAGGTAAGAAATTACCTTTAGAAGTGTTCTGGATGATTTGATAAGAGACTTAGGCATCGGGAGCTTCTATCTGAGTTTCTGGAAAAATATCCTCTCGAATGGGGGGCCCACAGGGTCTATTTATAGGCAGGATAACACCCTGGGCGGTTACCGGGCGGTTATCACATAGGTCGCGCAAGTCACTTGCGCGACCAAGGGCGTCACACAAGTGTACTTGCACGACCACTAGGCGACGCACAAGTGTACATGCGTGACCATGAGGGAACTTTCCTGACCTATGGGCAATGTTCTCCTTGTTCATCCCTTTGTAGATTTTCGATGTTTCTTCAAAGGATGAATCACTTTGGACTAAGGTATTTCCCTTTTTTCAGTCGTTTAGACTCTGTGACGGAAAGGAGCGTCAACAACTACCTCATCACAGAGAGGTGTAATTTCATATTTAAATGTACCCCGTGACGACATCTATATCTACTCCAACATATCATATTTCTCCTTCTGTTCTTCGTGAGCTTCGGGTACAGCTGGAGGACTGGCAGGGGAAGGGATTTATCCGACCTAGTGTTTCACCCTGGGCATCTCCAATTTTGTTCGCCAAGAAGGCGGATGGGAGATTGCAACTATGTGTTGACAACCGTTTCCTGAACTAGGTGTCCGTTAAGAACAAGTACCCACTACCTAGGATTTACGACCTATTTGTTCAGCTCAAGGGAGTATGGTGTTTCTCAAAGATATACCTTTGGTCAGGCTATCACAAGATCAGATTTCGAGATGAGGATTTTCAGAAGACGGCCTTCAGTTTTTGGTATGGCCACCATGAGTTCTTGGTTATTCCCTTCAGCATAACTAACGCTCCAGTAGTGTTCATTATACTCATGAATAGGATCTTCTAGCATTACCTCGAGTGCTTTGTCGTAGTCTTTATAGATGACATACTGATCTACCTGACAACTTAGAAGGAGCATGCCTATCATTTCCGTGTAGTACTGGACACTCTATGAGAGAACTAGGATTATGGTAAGCTCTCAAAGTTCGATTTTTGGATTCAAGAGGCTGACTTTATGGGACACGTCCTCTTCAAGGATGGAGTTGCAGTGGATCCAATGAAGATTGAGGCAGTGATTTCTTTGGAGCCACCTAGGAGTGTGACGGAGGTACGAACTTTTTCTAGGATAGGTTTGGAACCATCGGAGGTTTATTCCAGGATTATATATAGTTTTAGAACCACTTTCAGCATTGATAAAGAAGGGGAAACCCTTCGAGTGGTCATATAGATGCCAACAGAGCTTTCAAGAGTTGAGGAAAAGATTGACCAGTTCCCCCATCTTGAGGCTTCTATAGGAGGTCATGGGGTATGTAGTATACTGTGATGCATTAGGAACCAGACATGGGTGTCTCCTGATGAAGAAGAGAGAAGTGATCGCTTATGGTTCATGACAATTGGGACCAGATGAGAAGAACTACACTACCCATGACCTGGAGTTCGCGGAAGTGGTCTTCGCCTTGAAGATGTTGTAGCACTATCTGATAGGCGAATGTTTTACTATCTACTCTGATCACCAGTGTCTCAGGTACATCTTCTCATAGATGGACCTGAACCAGAGATAGCAGTGATGGCTTGAGTTCCTCCAGGACTATGACATCGATATAGTATATACTCCTAGGAAGGGGAACGTTGTAGTAGATGCTATCAACAAGAGATTAGGAATTCTGCTACTAGGAGAGCTGACATAGTAGCTAGCCACGTTGCAGATATCCTTTGTGGATAGATATGGAGCAACCAATATATAGTCTATCATAGCCACTTCTCCACTTCATCAGTGAGTCAGGGAGGCATAACATGGTGACGTTGACTATGAGATGTGCCGTGGTCAAATTTTCTCAGGGCAGGAACCTAATGGATTTTTTTAAGGTGGGTAGCACACCATTATTTTCAAAGGACGTACCATGGTACCTGATTCACTTCAGGAGGATGTGTTCAGGGATTTCCACACATCTCTTATAGAGGTACATCCTGGAGTGGTGAAGATGTATCAGGACCTTTGACGATAGCACCGGTGGTCAGGTATGAAAAAGTCTATAGTAGGGTTTGTCTCACGATGCCTCACTTGTCGGCATGTGAAGGCGGATAACCAGGTTCCAGAAGGCTTGGTCTAGCCCTTAGAGGTCCCAATGTGGAAGTGGGATGGGATATTCATGGATTTCGTGACGGGACTTCCACTTACATCTTGGGGACACAACTCTATCTGGATGATTTTCGACCGACTCACAAAGTCTTCCCAGTTCATATCGATCAGAGAGAAGGGCTCTATAGAGATCTTGGGACGCCTCTATGTACAAGAGATCGTACGACTTCATGGTGTTCCATCAACGATCATCTCCGATTGAGATTCTCATTTCACTTTTCGGCTATCAAAGGGGTTGTAGGAGACTTTTGGCATGCATCTTTGCTTGAGCACCGCCTTCCATCCTCAGACAGATGGTCAAACCAAGAGCACAATTAGGACTCTCAAGGACATGTTCCATGCATGAGTCCTCAAACTCAGTCAGAACTGGGAGGATCATTTACCTTGGATAGAGTTTGCCTATAACAACAACTACCACTCCACCATAAGGATGGAACCATTTCAGGCATGTTAGGGGTGAAATTTCAGATCTCCTCTGTGTTGGACTGACCCAGGGGAGTGAGAACTTATGGGACCAGAAATGCTGAAGGCTACGATGGAGAAGGTGCATATCATCTAGGAGTGGATAAAGACTGCACAGATCAGGATGAAGTCCTATGCTGATAAGAGATGGAGATCACTGGAGTTCGAGGATGGAAACCACGCCTTTCTATGGGTCTCACCTCGATGAGGTCTACGTAGATTTGGATGAGGCGGAAAGATGTATCAATGATTAATCGGACCATTTGAGATTCTCAGCAGGGTAGGGGAGGTGGATTACCACTTGGATCTTCCACCTCAATTGCACCGGCTATACAACGTCTACCACATATCTCAGCTGAGGAGATATGTGCATGACCTATCCCACATCATCGCCCACAAGGTGTAGGATATCGATGATGGGGCGACATTCCTGGAGGTTTTAATGGAGATTGAGGATCAACAAAAGTGGTTCCGACATAGATGGTCGATACCTATGGTGCGCGTTCACTGGCAGTATTGGATCCTCTAGGAGAGCACATCGGAGTGGGATGGTCAGTTGCGTGCTCATTACCCTCTTTGGTTTCCTTAGAGTGAGTTGTAGCTTACGAGGACGTAAATCCCTGAGGTGCAGAGAATGTTAAGACCTATAAATTCCATTAAATTTTTTTTAATACGTGGGGATTTTACAAGTCCACATTTTTTGACGGTGCTTGATTCCGTGTCCTGGTCTTCCCGGAATCAATTTCTGATTTTTTGTTCAGGTACGTTCAGTAAACGTAAGAGCGGGATATTATAGCTTTTGAACTGGTTCTCAGAATTGAAATATGAGGGCACCATTGAACTTGTAGAGCCATTATTCACTTAAAAATACCATCAACGTAGTTTCATTTTAACGAGGTTGGATGTTAGTTTATGGGTTTTTTAATTATGTTAAATAAAAATCAAAGTATTACTTTTATTTTTAATGTGGTGGTGTAATACTCCAAGGGGTGGTTGGAGGGGGGGATCCACCACGCATAACCCCCCTAGGGAGGATATAATGTGGTGGGGCCCACTCAAGCTTGAACCCCCTTTAAACCCGCGATCTCCCCATAAATGGGGGAAACTCTTTAACTTAACCATAATGGTGCCAAAAAACCAAAAGATTAATTAATGACCACAATTATTTATCTTTTTTAAACATTTGAATTCTTGTTAAATGCATGTAAAAAATAAATATTAGAGAAGCTATTGTTTTATTTTGGGGTTGTGATTCTTTTTGGGTGGAACATTGAGAGAGAACTTGGGAGATTCTTGGAGAACGACATCCTCTCCAATGAATAACACCCCTCATCTCTAAAGAACATCGAGAATAATCGTGTTCCTTCTAAAACCATGGCAACGAATGGAAGCACCACCACCAACAAAAAACACTGACGACGTCATCTCAACTAGTCTTCTCCGGGTACTTCTTCCTCCGACCTTGACGAAATGATGTCCGGATCCCGTGACATTCGTTTTTCATGACTCCATCATCGATCACCAAAATCATGGTAGGGGTTTATTTTGATTAAATGTAATACTCGTTCCTTCTCATTTATTATAGTCTGATGTTGACCAATTGTTATCACCTAACGCGGAGGGAACGGGAAGAACAAACAAGGCCTGACATCTCTCTATTGGTTCTTGTTTTGTTAACGATGGTGGTGGCGCAGTGGCGCTACCGAAAGAGAGGATCGTGAAGAAGACCAGTGGTGCAAGGCTGTCGGTTTTCCAAGGGGGTGCGAAATAGGGTGGTGCCGTCGTGTCATGCAGATGCTGCAGGGGGCCGCGACAGTGCCAGGTTACATTGGTGAAGGTGAAGTGCCGCCGCGCCATGAAGAGGACTGCAGGACCGGGATTCCATCAAGCAGCGGTGGAGGTGTGGGGGCGGCCGCATGGGCTGTCTGCCATGGTGTTGGAGCGGCTGGCTGCTTGGGCCAGTCGGGACGAGCGACACCACATCGGGTCTCGCGTGTGTCAGACCAGCGCCATCGGATGTCGGTTCGAAAGACAACAGAACGGAATACACGTTCAAGTGCCAGGGGGCGTGCGCCACCCACCAGGGCATGGCTAGGTCGGGCCGCCTTTGGCCAGGCTGCCTGGGATGGGCGGCCACGGGCAGAGCCACCCTCAGCTTGGACGCCACTGGCTGGGCCTCTCTTGGTCGTGCTTCCCTCAGCTGGTCCACAACGGGCTGGGCTGCAAAGGGCTTGTCCGCCCTTGTCCGGGCCTCCCCATCGGGTCGGGCCACTCCATCGGTCTGGGTCTCACCCGCGGACCGGGTTGGACCCCTGTCTGGACCTGTTTAACCCAAAATCACTATTTCATCCGTATTTTGGGCTACTGGTGTCCGAACAACGAACCGTCTGTGGTGACTAATGTCTTAGAGCTTGATGAATCTTTTTCCATACCTCTATTGTGGTTTGAACGCATTTGGGGTACGGTATGGTTGGTTTAAACCTAAAAACCAACCAGGGCCCTAAAACGGAAATGCCAATAACTCACATTCCGAGTGTCCGATTGACACACCGTCTTTCACATTGGGTTCCTTATGATGAGATGAAACTACGAGATACATAAACATGAGACTTCATGGTATATTATGTTTCGACACTTGGTTCAAGGAGAGAACCCTCTCGGAATCGAGCGCGCTATGTGAAAAATCCCTAGGCTGGCTACGACTGAGATGATATGATCATCTGTGGGTTCGACATCGAAGATACTCTACTAGGATCTTCCAGGGGTTTGAAAGTGACGATACTATACCAGGATTCGTTGTGGGTTCAATATAGACAATACTGTGCTGAGATCCACCATGGGATTGACAGTGATGAATTATGTACTTGGATCCTACGTGGGTTCGACAGCGCTAATATTGTTCCAGGATCTTATGTTGATTCGACAGATGAGATGATTTAGTTCCCACACCTAATCATCTCTACCCCTATTCATGAGTTGTATGCCTAATTGAGATGAGTCTTTTATTTTAGTTGTTATCATTGAGATTATAGAATTTACATCCATTGTGGAATGGGTTGTTCATGGGCTCGAGAGTTGGAGCCGGACAGTGATTGGTAACCTCTGTATATATATGGGAATATAACTATTTAGGGTTGGATGATACTTCGTGATTGTATCGTTCTTATGTGTTTTATCATTAGTGGAATATTTGATACCATTAGGGTTCTCGGGGTCCCCTACTAAGTATTTTAATACTCTCCCCTGCACCGGCTTCGCCTGCACCTTATTCTGTTCTGTGCAGACAACAATCAGCAGTGATCGAGGCTGAGTGTGATGGATGTAAGGCTGCTCGGAGCTGCATTAGACGGGACGTATCTCAGGGATGATATGTTCGAGTTCTGTACCCACCCTTCACGTAGGATTCCCTGGTGGACGATCCATGAGTTGTTTTTTCCTTTTTAATTGTACTCGTACATGTTGTTCAGTTGGGTTGGTATACTAGCCCACTTACTTCATCACACCTTTCTTTTCTATTTTAGTGGTTGTTGGTTCTACTGCTTGTGTTCAGATAGTGTGTGTTATAAGAATAACTGCAATGCCTTCCGTTTTTATCACGGATTCACCTTTGGTGCTAGTCTCCAAACCCTGCCATATGGAAGGTGGGCTTGGGGTAGTCACAACATGGGCACCGAGAATGGGTCGTGACAAATGACTTCTGTGTATAACTCAATGAATGGAAATTGGGTTAAGATTTCTCATAGCATGTTCATATCGACAATATAAAATTTTTTCCATGGATTTATTATGTTTATAAAAAGTACATCCCCACAAATGGGAGTTTAACTTAGTAAATAAGTAAATACATTGTTTTTTAACTCATAATCTTAGAGTAAAATAAGCAATAAAGTTTGCGTACAACACAATGAGTGCAAATTTAAATTATAAATTTCCTTACCAATTTGGTAACATATGAAACATACACTGCTTTAAAGGAGGACCATTCATTGAAGATGTAAATAACCATCAATAAACGTATACTACAAAAACAATACAGTCATTAGAATTGAATACACCCCACAAAAGGAAATAGTGGTAATATAGCATGAATCTCATATGAATAAGAAGTGACATTAAACTCCTTACCTTTTTACTTTTCCTCAGTATAAAGTAGTTTATCCTCTTCTATAATGGAGATATAATTGTTTTTAAATTATAAAAGAACAAAATACATAAATATGACATCATATATTATCTTATAATATTTTTTTGTTAATTTTATTTCAGTAAAAATCCATGATTGAGTTGTTAACATATTCTATTTCCTTTATATATTTCATTACACAAGTCTTGTTAGTTATGTGTAGGATGTATTTGATTCCTATCATGATTTACATTATGTTCTTAAAAAATATTTTTAATTCATTAAATAATATTATTCTTGAATAGATATGATGGGGAATGAATCTTATATTGTTTTTGAATATTGTCATCCTTACGTATGCACGAGCGACAATAACATTAAATTGATAGTAGAATATTATGTAATTGGATATTAGAACAAATTTAAATAATCATTAACTTGTTCTATTTATTATTTAAATTAATTTTACTCATTATTATACCCTTCAAAATAAGGAAGTGTTGAATAACAAACTACAGCACGACAGGAAGATGGTAAGCCATACATAAGCACGCATGGTGGATTTTTCATTCATAGGATTGATAAAATAATGAATATTTTTGTACCATATTTATAATAAAATTATATTATGTATTAGTTAATGGATTTTTATTTTTGTTATGGAAACAAAAATGTAAGAATATGTGGAAAATAAAAGATCTTAGAAAGGGTTGGTTAAATTATTACATATTCTTGAGGTTCTTCCTTTTCATTTGATCAACATTGCACCATAGGTTAGAATTATTATAAATGTAAGGAATATATATTAAATTTAGGGTATTTGGGAGGATATTTGAGTAGGTATTTTCCGAGGAAAAATTTATTTGGAGGGGTGAAATTAAGGGAAGGGGAAGTACCCTTTTATAAGAGAGGTGAGAGTCACTTTTGGAAAAGCTGGAAATAATAATTTATTATATAAAACTTTTCATGTTATAATGAATCCAAATGGATTTATTTATATTATAATGTTGTAATGGGTCAAAATATTTTCATCCAATATTTTTTAGATAGGTTTCGGTCACCATATGAACATTATCTTTTAGATTTAACTACTAGATAACTTGTTTAACTTTTACCATGAATTCATGTTTTCTAACTCTATATGGCTTATAAACAAACAATAAATAGCCAAGGGAAACTGAATTGGTTCATTAATGATATATATATCATTATATATGTCATTTGGCCTATCATAATATTTTAATAATATTATATCATTTAAAAATATAAAATTTGATTTTGAAAACTCATTTATGGAAATTTTGAAACAATTTAGTATTTGGTTTTTGTCAAAGTAATAAAAAGATTATTACATCAAAAATATTTCATTGAATCAACCATAACATGTCATATTAATTTATAAAATTCGTGGGATTCATCAAAAGTAACAATTTACATTTATTTTGATATTTATAATAAAAATTATTTTAATCATTCATTTATAAAGTAATTACTGCATCATCGTTGGGTAACAATTAAATTTAAATATTTATTGTATGAAATTTATAAATAAAATCCCATGATGTTGGAAATATCTTTATCTTTCTAATGAATATTTATAGTCCTATTTTTCTTATGTATAACCCAATATTAAAAATGTTATATTTATGAAAATTTGAATTTAACACTTTTAACTCTTCTTTAAATAAAATAATAATAAATGTACTAATCTAATCCATGTAGACCAAAGAATACCATATATTATTCCTAAGGTTTATTTCTCTCAAAAATCACATATCCAATAGAAATAGTACATGTGTTTGGATAATTATATTATCATTTTTACATTTAATTACCCTTTTTTACTTTTAATATTGTATATAAAAGTCAAAAGATATTATTCACCAAAAAATATTTTCAACATATTAAATCACATATTACATACTAATGTCAATCAGTTCTATCAGATTTGTGAAATTAAATTCACTGAAGTGGAGATATTATGTTTTATGCAAATTCCCTTACATTCATAGAAGGTGGGTCAAAAACGTAAAAAAAATTCAATAAAATTATATACATAGAATATTATTATAAATTAAATAAAAGGAATTAAATTTAACTAATTTAAATAACATGTTTCTATTTGGAGTTAATATTACCTTTAATAAAATAAAAAATTATTTAAATAAATATTAGATTTTTAAACAATAACTGATTTTTTTTTCACTATTCATCAAAAATTAAAAGTTATCAAAAAAATGAAAAAACAATTTATCGAAAATAAATTTTTATGTCACAATTTTGAAAAACAAAGCAATTTTATAAAATTAAATACATAAAAGTGTCAAATATTGTATTAGAAATGTATCTCCATGAAAAGGAAGAAAAACAACATAATTTTTTAAAAAAATACATCTTTTATTAGAAAATTTTAATTTTTAGTTATATTATGTTCAATAAACACAAAAGTTGAATCTTTAAATTACATGGGATATATATAAAATTTAAAATTTGGTTATTACTATCCACAACCACTTTTTAAACATATATTTTGATAGGTCATGGTGCGCTTGAACTTGGTGTTGCGTACATTGCACACTATTGTATAATTCAAAGAGAAACATACCATGGAAGTTTGGGGGTTTACATTCTTCGTTTATTAAATTAATTGTGTCCTTAGAATTTGAAATTGTTCTTCAAAAAAATGGTAAAAGAAAAGAAAATACCTTTTTGGAAAACCCACATTGGAAATAGGGATAATAAATTTTATTCTTAATAATATTTAAAGGGATATAAAAAAGACACCACTAAATTGGGATTTCGAATAGATGTACAATGGTGGAAATTATAATTGGTGGGGAAAGGTAAATATTTATATGGAGTGATTGAGGTCATCAATCACAAAAAAGTTAATGGAAAATTGTGGGCCTGAATGCCATAAATCTATGCTGAATAATTTAAGGTATTTGGATAACACATATTTGGGTTTAACATCCTTTCCGTAAAGTTTAAGAATAAATTTCTTCATAGAAAAAGAAAAAAATTCTTGTAAGTAGAGTTTCATCCTGTAGATATTTTTTTTCAAAAAACTCATCTTTCAGTCTAAATGATGATTATTCAAGATTACATGGTCACACATGAAGTGCTAGAATAAACCTACAAAGAATCACATAATCCAAAAAAGATGAACTGTGTATTTCCCATGTCATTAAGGATTAACCAAAACCAAAATTGTTAGTACAAGATCAGAAGATCCCAAAAAAGATCAATCCTTTACAAAAAGAAATACTAATATTAATTTCTTAAATTAAAAAAGAAATACCAAAAGGTCAAAAAATTACATTAAATAAAAAAGTGTCCTTAAAATCAATCAATATAATCCAAACTGTGATTGAAACCAAAAATCAAGAGAATTTGATTACATGAAATTCCACGTTAAATTTTATCCTTAAATAACATCGACTACTCTTACTGTCTCATAATTAAAAGTAATTAACCAAATCACATATTTTCTATGATAGGTTTATAATTTACATAAATAACCTAAATCACTATAATTCCATAATAAAAACATAGATAACAATCCACCATTACTCCTCAAATGGAATCTCATAGTATTATAATTTCCTTAGTCATATAGTGTTCCCAAGAGATCAATCTTCTTCCAAATAACATTTATTACTTATTAACCAAATAATTTTCTTATACTATGTATATGAAATTGAAAATCATAATATCCCAAATCAATATATTATCGATAAATAAAATTATTAAACTCAATAGAATTAGTCACACTAAGTAGAGACTTCACGTAGTCTAGTGGTAGGCGATAAATCCCAGTCGCACATAGGTTGTGGGTTCAGATCCCATAGCTTTGTTCGAAGCGGCAAGTCGTCACATGGTATGTGTGTTGTCCTTTCCCAAAAAATAAAATTTATAAAATCTCCAAAATGAGAAAAATTCATCAAAATAATCATTACATAATTTTACCAAAAAAATGTTATCTCATACCTAATAATTTTATCCCAAAATATAATAACATGTAATTTCCTCAAGGATCATATAAACCCAAATGATTATTAATAACTATATCCACAATAGAAAAGATAATTCCTTCTATAATAGAATTTTCACATAACAAACTCCATGGTTACACATACTAGAGAAATGTCTTGTAATGTAAATACATCCACAATGATCAATAATACTTCTAAACATTTCACCATCCATTTATTTCCACATAGGTTCTTCTTTGACCAAGAACATATCCTATAGAATAGGGAATTCACTCGGGTAATGCCCAAGTATCCTAAATTTATAGCAAATGACTCTAAATGGATTCTTGGGAACATTTTTATTTTCTTCCATAGTAATCATCATTTTTTCATGGAAATTCATTACTTTATATCCTTCTTTCCCACACATAAATAATTTCTTTGTTCCATTGATGAAGCTTACAAGGTTTCTACTTCCACATTTCCATCATGATGGAAATTGAACATTCTTTTCTCCATGGTCTCCACTATTGGAGCACTTATCCTTCACCCACTTTCTCTTTTTATTGATTCTGGGTGTTGGATAATATATATGTTTTTTATAATATTTTTGGAAATGTGATTCAACATGAACAAAATACCTTTTACGCCTATCAACTTTCCATTTTGTTGCATATTTCCACCACAATTCCCACCTTGTACATCATGTTTGATTTTAGTCAAAATTGTTTTGTATATAGCCATTGATTAAAACTAAAAAGCACTGTGTGAGTTACTATAGTCATAAAATCATTTAATGAATATCATAACAAGTTTTTTTCAATCTAAAAAAACAGAGGATTAACCAATGTTATTCAATATCATATTATCTTAAAATCCATAAAATCATTTTTAATGAAAATTTGAATTATCCTAATAATATCCAGAAGGAGTGTCGTAACCTTAAGTGTAGAAATTATGGTTTTCGTGGTCTAGTTCACGTTTGAGTCTATCTTATTGGGGAACTTTTTGCTATTACCAATAGGTACATTTGTGACAGAGCCACCACTACCTGCTCGTATCCAAAAAGGGATGTATTTCTTAGAAAAAAATATAATATTTACATTAGAAGATAGTTTGAATGTTCTTATATACAAATATCCAAGGTATATCTTAGGGTAATGTTCTCTAATCAGGGATTTTCTAAATCTACATACCATGGTATCTACAAAGGTTTCTCTAATACCAACTGTAACACCCAGACCCTGGTCATCCAGAGTTAGTACATTATTACATATAATTACCCGAATCACAAGAGATCAAGTCCCGAACAATTTATTAGTTTATTATGCTATGAAGTACAAGATATAAACATAATTCATACATTATATCATGAAATAATGAAGTCAAGACATTTTATCCCCTTTGAACAAACTCATATCTCTTAGACTATTCCTGCAGGTTAATCATGATAAAATTTTTACTATCTTAGGAATAATAAAACGTAGAATGGGGAGAGATTATATTCTCAGTAAGGATAAAAATATAGCAGAAACATTCATAAATAAGCATAAATTTTTATGGCAATGCATAAGCCTAAAACACAATCCTTTTAAACATAAATTTCAGTATAATATGGAAAATATAAATCGAATAATGCCATTTATTTATTTACAGTGAAATAATAAATTTTTAATAATCACATGTAATATCAATATCTAATTTCATAATGATGGAATTCTTAATGCTAGACATCATAACCACATAGTCAAGGCCCCGTGCGAAGACTACAAATAAGATTTTTTTTCAGGGCCTTGTCCCAAGAAACTATTTTTTTCATGAGACCTACCAATGCCTCATGGTGATATAGAGTGATCCAACCATCACATACTATGTCTAACACATTCCTCCTATGATAAGGTTGAATCCTGATCTAAAAATCCATATTAAAACGTTCATACAAAATGTCAATATTTTTAACCACAAACTATGAATGGTATAAAAATATCACATCCACGGTGAAACATAACTCATTCAATACGATATGTAATATTGTATAAATAAATATCAATCAATAATAATAATGGATGTTGACATAGATGATAATAATACATAAAACAATATTAGATAAATAACGCCTTTTTTCATGAAAATATTTAAAAGTCTCTCAATTTTTAAGGAAGAATATAAAAATTTGATTTTTGATTCAAATTATCGATAACAATTTGAAACATTAAAAAGGAATTTTAAATTTAAAAAATTCTATAATATATAAATAATTCATTAATTTTTTTAAACGAGGAATATTTTGAGAATGATTTAAAGGAATAGATAATTAAAACATTTAAAATAATATTTTAGTTAGAGGTCCTAACCAAATGAGAGATTCTTGAATACAAATAAATGAGGTAATAAAAAAATTATAATATAATGAGAATAAATGGATTTATGATATAATATGTCAATGTACATTGTATACACCATATGAATGTGAATTGGCGCATGACAACATAGAATTCTCAATGGAATGTAAATTTAGATGAAATCACTTATAATGATAGTATCCATTGGTTAGGTTTAAATAAATTACTTAATTATGTGGGAAAAATATAAATACACAAAATATGATTTGATATTCATTATAAATCAAAGAGATGACATTCACACATATTATGGTAAAAGTAACACCAATGACTTGGATGTTCTACTCAATAAATGGAAATTCAGTTAATATTTCTCTTCTGAAGTTCATATTGATGACTTGAGAATTTATAAATGGATTGATTATGTGTATCAAATGTATATCCAAAAAATGGGGTGTAAATTAATACATATGTAAATAAATAGAAAATTCACACTTGATCATGGTGTGAAATAATCAATGATCTTTGTGTAGAACCCAATGAGTGGAAATTGAAATTATAAATTCCCTTTACCACTTTGGTAACATATAAAACATATAACCTGTGAAAGAATAATCATACAATTAAAATGTAAATTCCCATAAATTAATGTATATTACACAAAAAATACAATAATGGATAGTATATACCCCAAAAAGGATATTGTGGCAATATATCATGAACTTCACGAGAATAAGAAGTGAGATTAAAGCCCCAAACATTTCAATTTTCCTTAGTATTGGGTATTATATCCTATTGTATAATGGTGAATTAATTTTTATTAAATTAAAAATGAAACAAATAAATAAATATGATATCATATTTGATCTTCTAATATTGCATTGTTAATGATATTTTAAAAGGATCATTGTTATGATTGTTAACTGATTCGTATTCCTTTATATGTTTCATTACATAATTATTATTATATATATATATTATGTATTTTACTCATACCCAAAAATATATTATGTTCTTAAACATTATTTTAAAATCATCAAATGAAAAATATTGTTGAATGGTTACAATGCGGAATGAATCAGATCACGTTTGTGGATACAGTAATCCATACGTACGCAAGAGCGACAATATCATTCAATTGAGTTTAAAATAGTATTTAAATAGATTTTATAGAATATTGAAATAATAATTAACATGTTTATTTATTATTTACATCAATTTTACATATTATTATACCCATCCAAATATTGAAGTGTGAAATAACAAACTACACCACGATGTGGAGATGATAAGACATACATAGGCATGTATGGTGAGTTTATTATTCATTGGATTGATAGAATAATGAATATAGTTGTACCATATTTATAATGGCATTAAATTATGTATAAGCTACACGATTTTTTATTTTTTTATGGATACAACAAATAATTAGGATGTGGAAGAAGAAAATAACTTTGAACGAGGTGATGAAATTATTACCACTTATTCAGTTTCTTCCATTTTATTTGATAAAAAGGGATCCATAGTTTGAATTTATGATCAAATTAAGGAATATATGTTGAGGTGAGTGTATTTGGGAGGATATTTTAGCATGGTTTTTCTGATACAAATTGCATTATAGGTGTTTAATTAAGAGAAGGGGTCGTACACTTTTATAAATGGGGTGAGGGTCACTTTAGGAAGAGTTTGAAGTATTATTTTATTATATATTAATTTTAGTTTTATAATGTATCCAAATGGATTTATTTATATGATAAAGTGGTAATGGGTAGTAATAATAAAATCAAATGGTTTTAGATAAGTTTAGGTCACAATAATAACATTATATTTTAGATTTAACTCTTCATTAATTAGTTTAACTTTTACCATGTCTTCTTTTATCCTTACAATATATGGTTAATAATCTTACTATAAAAACCCATTAGATCCTAATTTGTAAAATTAATGATGTAAATATCATTATATAATTCTTTTGTATATCTAAATATTTTTAAAAGTATTACTTCAATTTAAAAGCTAATATTTGATTTAAAATCATAATTTTTTCAATTTAGACACTATTTAGTATTTTGTTTTCGTGAAAGTCATAAAAACATTATTACATATAAAAATATTCATTTAATAAACCTCAACATGTTATATTAGTCTATAAAACTAGTGTAATGCATCAAAAGTAGTAATTTACATTTATTTATATATTTATAAAAGAAATTATTTTAATCTGTCCTTAACAAGGTACTTACTACACCATCATTGTATCATAATTAAATTTAATTATTTAATGTATGAAAATTATAAATAATATACCATGATATAGAAAATATTTCTATATTTCTAATGAATATTAACTGTCAAATTTATCATATGTAAATCCCTATATTAAAAATGTTTTAGTTATAGAAATATGAATTTATCAATTTTAACTATTCATTATATAAAATAATAATAAATGTCATAATATAATCCATGCAGGCCAATGAGAATCATAATTTATTTCTAAGATTTATTTTGGTCGAATATCCCAAATCCAATATAGTTAGGACATGTTTTATGGAAATTATATTATAAATTTTACCTTTAATTTCCCTATTTACTTGTAAGCGTGGTAAATAAAAGTCAAATGATAATATTCACCAAAAATTATTTTCATCTTATTTAACAAAATTTTACTTACTAATGTCACCTATGTTGGTTTTTTTTGAAATTCAATTCATAGAGTGTTAACATTATTTTTTATTCAAATTTTCTAATGTGCGTAGAAGTTTGGTAAAAAACGTTAAAAATTGAATAAAATTTTATAAATAAATTTTTATAATAAAATGATTTTAATGAGAAACTTTGAACTAATATAGTTATTTTGAATCTATTTTGTCTTAAAATAAATTTTAATAAAATATATAATTATTTAAATAAAAATTCCATCTTCATACAATAATTCAGTGTTTTCACTATTCATCAAAAATTGAAAGTTATCAGAGAAATTAAAACAAATATATAAGAATTATTTTTTTGTCCCTCTTCTAAAGAAGATTTTAATTTCATAAAATTAAATATATAAATGTTTCAAATATTTTATTAAAAAGGGTTTTCCATTAAAATGTGAATAAAATTCAATTTTTTTAAAAAATTCTACATTTAAATGAAAATTAGATTTTGTCATTATATTATGTCTAAGAAGCACAAAAGATGAATGTTAAAATTATATAAGATATATATAAAATTCAAAATGTGGTTATTACTCTCCATAACAGCTTTTTAAATGGCATGTTTGTTTGATCATGGTGCACTTGAACTCAGTGTTGCATACATCACAAACAATTGTATTATTCATAGAGAAGCATACTATGTAATGTTGGGCTGTTACATTCTTCCCTCCCTTAATAAATTTCATCCTCACAATTTGAAATTGTTATTCAAAAACAGAAGGTATCAAAGTAGAAAAAAAACTTTTTCGAAAACCCACATTGAAAACTGGGTTAATAAATTTCAGTCTTAATAAGAGGGAAAGGCAAATGAAAAATTCACCACCCTGTTATGATTTCGAATAGGAGAACATTGTTGGAAATTATATTTGGATGAAAAATGTAAATATTTATAAGGAGTGATTGAGGACATCAATCACAAACAAGTGAATGGAAAATTGGGGGCCTCAATGTCATAAATCGATGATGAATATCTTATGGTAATAGTAAAACTCATTTTTGAGTTTAAGATCTTCTCCATAATGTTTATGAATTAATTTATTCATATAATTATAAAAAAACATGATAAGTAGACTTCCATCCTGTCACGAACCAAATCTGGTCGCCACCATTAACGGCACCAAACCCGACCCGTGGCAAGGCCCGAAGGGCGTTCCCTATCCCCACGGGCTGGCACAAGTGCCCGGGTATCAAACAAATCTGGTTTGGGAATGATTTGCCCGAGTATGAAAGTAGAAATAATAAAAAAACAATCAATTATTAAAATCTAAATTTTTTCATGATAATCAATTATTAACAAAACCAGATATGAATACATATGTTTAAAGACACTACAAGTGGTCTAAAAACAAATAATGACAACATAATGACATCCCCATGGACTCCACATGACCAGGGGATCATCACCCGCAAGCCGTCCCCGCAACTCCGCCCCAACGATGGGGACTAACATCCCGAACCACCATCACCCTTAGCCTTCCCTTTACCTGAGTCACGCATAAGCAGGTCTACTTACACCCAAGGGGTGTAAGTAGGGTGTGAGACTAAGCCCAATAGGATACCACCAGTTTATTCCAAAGAGTATGCAATACAATGTGAACAAAACATGCAATTTTAATACACAAGGTGAAATAGTGTTAAAATTCAAAGAAATGCAACATTCAAGTGAAAACAGTTTTCAATCCAAGAATTTCAGAATGTTTGCACATTAAATAGACATGTGAGCTACTGTAATGTACTGCCAAAAACAACCCACAAAAAGGGTAAATACCACAAATCCTATGAGCATCAAAATCAGGAACACCCCTAAGCACTAGGTTATCTCGGGACCTATGTACCTCGTACCTCGGTGTAGAGTAACAATAGAAAAATCTGTTCTCGTGCACGATCCACTAGTAGGGAACATACCCATAACCTAGTGGTCCCCAATCATCATCCAAATAGTTTAGTTAGAGTTGTCTTTATCCATATGCTAAGTGGAACAGGGACAAAACCCATCCGATGCACTAGCCGTACTAGTACAAATCCGCCCAACATAAGTACCTGGGCTTCCCCTTTTTGTGCTCAAACAATTTCAGCAAACAACACACATCCTTTTTCATATAAAATATCAGTACTGGTCACAAACAAATTTTACACTAGCTACACACATTTTATACCATTTAAAACACACAATAAAATAATTTTATTTCCAATAAAACAACCTCTCAAAACATCACATTTTTTTCACCCAAAGTTCTTTAAGATATCCACCTATCACACTATGATAACACTTGTAAGTTATTAAAACAAAATATCAGTTCAAAACCCGTTAATTAAACCAAAAATTCAGTTATGGGGAATCCCAAAATGAACCAATGAAATATTTGAATGGAAACCTCTCAATTTCACCAAAAATTGGAACTTAAAATTCATTTGCATTATAAATGAAACTAAAACCAATTTTTACAGAATCATTCAAGTGAAATAAACATTAGAGTACCATGAAAACAGAATGCTAACTCACAAAAATTGCACACACAATGGAATCACCTACCAAATTAACAAAACCCCTTGAATCTCCGTGCGAAAATCAAATCGCACCCCCGCCGCACCAAGAGAGAACTAGATCAAACCTAAAACCACACAAATTGGCCAAGAAAGCCCAAAGTTAAACCCTAGGTTCAAAATCATAGTTTTTGGACATTAGTAAACTCAATTATAACCGATGAAACCCTAAGAACAATGAGTTAAACCCAAAGTAATTTGAAAGAGGAAAGAAAAGGGTTCATTTACTTGAAGTATCTTGAAGTAATCACTCCAAAACTCCCGTATCTGAAATATAAAAGAGCCCAAATTTAGGGTACGTTCGAACAATATGTATTATCTCATTTAGGAACTGGAATGGAGGAAAAAGATTTGAGAATTGAGAGATTTATGAAAGAAATACTTTACCTCTTCAAATCTGGGCATTTTGAGGAACCCTATGAAGATCGGCACAAAATCGCGATTTTACAGAGCTCCAAATGGGTGGGAGAGAGTTCAGACGCGCCTCTGGATTACTTGGTTTTGAGAGAGACTTCGAATCACCGAAAAAGCCAAAATATTGAATATGTTATAATAAAATCAAATTTTATTTTTAAAACAGGAATTGGGTTTTCGGGCAGGCTCAACCCCTTAGACAAAATCCCAAATAACCCCTGGTTATGGATTTCTAAAAGTACAAATTACCTTGGTGGTGTTAATAGGTTAGGGGATGTCAATTGGGAATTTGAATGGATGAAAAATGTTGAAAAATGAAAAGGTTATAAAAGATACAAAATTTATTTTTTAATTTGGAATTGGGCTCACGGTTTGGCCAAATTCATGAATACTCATATATTCCTCCCTAAAACCTAGGGAAACCCCCAAAAATGGAAAGGATGTAAATTAAATGAAAAAAATACCTTTAAAAATATGTCTTGTATGTGACAATTATCCCCACCATGAAGGACTTTCCGCCCCGGAATGTCAACATGAAACTCGGTTGGAAAACAAGAATGGGTATTCTTCCTTGACCCACGACTTTCGCTCCCATGTCTAATGTGTATCATTCCCATGCCGCCATAAAACCCAGACTAAAGGAATATAATTTCCTCGAAGTATATTATCTTGGGAGTCCACTATTTTCATCGGTCTCTCAACGATAGACAAGTCAGGCACTATCTCCAGTTCTTCCCAACTCAACACATGGGGTGGATCAGGATTGTAATTCTTCAACTAAGAGACATGGAAGACATCATGGATAGACTTCAACTGAGAAGGTAAGTCCAACCTGTATGCCACCTTACCAATACGCTCGGTGATCTCAAAGGGTCCGACATACCGTGGCATCATCTTACCTTGCTTCCCCAATCGACGATGGACCAGACGAGGGCCACTTTTAAGAATACCCTGTCACCCACATAAAACTCTAGGTCTCGACCCCTCCGGTCAGCATAAGATTTATGACGACTCTGAGCTATCAATAAGAACTGTCTGATCAACTTGACCTTCTCAGAAGTCTCCTGCACAAGGCTCGACCCCAACAGTGAAGTCTCTCCAACCTCAGCCCAACATAGGGGGGAACGACAAGGCCGACCATAGAGCGCCTCAAAAGGGGCCATTCAAATCGTGGATTGGTAACTATTATTGTAAGAAAACTCTACCAATCCCAAATGGCTATCCCAACAACCTCCAAAGTCCAGGTCACATGCACGAAGCATGTCCTCCAATATCTGATTCGCCCGCTCTGTCTGACCATCCGTCTGTGGGTGGTATTCCGTGCTCATCTTAATCTGAGACCCCAAGGACTTCTGAAGGCCTTCCCAAAATCGAGAAGTGAAGAGGGGGTATCTATCCGAGACAAAAACTGATGGTACACCATGGAGTCTCACCACTTCCTGAAGATACAAATGGCCCAACTCATATACTTTAGTTGTATCTTTTATCGGAATGAAGTGGGCTGATTTGGTCAGACGATCAATCACCACCCAAATAGCATTCTTTCCCCGAGCTGTACGAGGTAAGCCAACAATGAAGTCCATGGCAACCTCTTCCCACTTCCAGGTAGGAATGGGTAGTGGTTGGAGCAAACCGGATGGCCTTTGGTGCTCTGATTTCACCTGCTGACATGTGTAGCATCTCGAAACAAAGTCTGCTATGTCCCGTCTCATATGAGGCCACCAAAACTGCCGACGAACATCATAATACATCTTAGTGGCACCAGATGGACAACCCACTAGGACTGGTGGCTATCTTTCATCACCACCTTCCGCAGAGATAATGGCACTACTGAACAGCCCGTGAAGCAGAAGATGCCCTCGGGAGACGACGACCAATCAAAGGATGTCTCCCCACCATGAAGGAACTGCTTAGACCACTGACAAAGATCATCACTAGGCTGTTCCTACTGAATCATCTCCAATAGAAACGGATTCAACTGGAAACTTGCCAAGAATTCCCCTCCACTGTATTCCCTTGTCTCGACATGCATCTGAGAAAAGAGACCCATCAATGCCCACTCATCACTAGACTTCCTCAAAGCCTGCACTGGAACTCTTCTGCTCAAATCGTCGGCCACTACATTACCCTTGCCTGGGGTATAGACAATGTCAAAGTCAAACCCCTGCAAGTACACGATCCAGCGACGTTTCCTCAAGTTGAGGTCCTTCTGCGAGAAGATATAAGCCAAGATTTTGTGATCAGAGTATACCAAAAACTTTTCCCCAAAGAGGTAGTGACGCCAAGTCTTCAAAGCATGCATCACCGCTGCCAACTCCAAGACATGGGTTGGGTAGTTCTTTTCATGTGGTCGAAGTTGGTGAGAGCCATACGTGACCACATGATCATCTTTCATAAGAACGCACCCAAGACCCATACCTGAAGCATCACAATAGACCACATATCCCTTTCTAGCCTCTGGAAAAATCAGCACGAGGGGCGGTAGTCAGCCGCCTCTTCAGCTCCTCGAACGATGCCTGACATTCTGGACCCCATAAAAACCCCTTTCCAGGTGAGGGAGTTCATCGGTGAAGAAAGCCGAGAGAAATCCCGAACGAATCGCCTGTAATAACCGGCCAAGCAAAGAAAACTCCTGATCTCGAACACATTCTTCGGTTTCTCCCATGACATGACTGCACTAATTTTCTCAGAGGCCACTGAAACTCCATGCTATGAGATCACATGCCCCAAAAATCTCACCTCTCTGATCCTGAAAGTTCACTTTGACAACTTTTCATAGAGGCAGTGATCTCGTAATGTACCCAAAACGATCCTCAAGTGATGTTCGTGTTCCTCCTCAGAGCAAGAGTATACCATAATGTCATCCACGAACACCACAAAAAAGGAATCGAGATACTGAGGGAACACCCTATTCATAAGTGCCATTAATACCACTGGAGCATTGGTCAATCCGAAGGTCATGACCAAATACTCAAAGTGGTTGTACCTACTTCGGAAGGCTGTCTTAGGGATATCTGACTCCTTCACCCTGAGTTTATGATACCCTGAACGTAGGTCTATCTTTGAGAACCACTTTTCCCCCTTCAACTGATCAAAAAAATCATCTATTCTGGGCAAAGGGTATTTGTTTTTAATTGATACCTTATTCAGCTTCCGGTAGTCAATGCACAACCGGAGGGATCCATCAGCCTTTTTTGAAAACAACACAAGAGCGGCCCAAGGAGAGACGCTCGGGAGAATGAATCCTTTGGATTCTAAGTCATCCAGCTGTATCTTTAATTCCCTCAACTTGGTGGGGGCCATGCGATAAGAGGTAAGAGGTATCAGCTGTGTTCCTGGCGCCAGATCAATCGAAAACTCCACATCCCGCTCCGGGGGCAAACCAGAAAAATCATCATGGAATACCTTGGGAAAGCCATTCACTACACAAGGTAGTTCACCTTCAGGGGAAAGACCATCCTCTAGCACAATCGAAGATAACTGGACGATAACACTTCCCAACTATGGGAGTGGAGGCCCTGCGCGACTTGATCGTGGATCCCATTCTCCATGAAAAACCTGACGACTCCCATCAGGTGCTGTGAAACTCACATGCCATCTGTAGCAATAGATGTGTTCCTGGAAGTGTACTAGCCAATCCATCCCGAGTATGACATCAAAAAGGTCCATATCTAAGACCAAGAGGTCCCACTCCATCTCGACCCCTGACACAGAAAGTGCACACGAGGGGCACCTCAGGCCCTGCTCCTTCTTTCCCAATGGTGTCACCAACTCCATCGCAAAAGACATCAACTCAGTTGGAAAATTCAGCATGTCCACAAAATGTCCAGAAATGAATGAAACAGAGGCACCAGTATCAAAAAGAGCAGTAGCTATAGAAGATGTGATCAGAACGGTACCTCGAACTGTCGACGGTCCCGCCTCTGATCCTGCTGGTGACTAATCCACTGCATGGAGATGTCCAGTATCTGCCTGAGGACGACCGCTAGTCTGTGGTTGTGCCCTAAACTGGCTCTGCCCAGAAGATTATCCAGCCCTACCACCATGACCACCAAATCGAGATCCCCCAGTCCTCGACGGCTCGGACTATGCTGGCACTCCTCTTGAAGCCACTGACCCTACCCCTCTTGGGAGTGGACGTGCCACACCGCAGAAGTGCTGCAAATTCCCTATACCACCACACTGGTAACAAGGATTCGGAGGAAGAGGACATGCAGGTCGGATATGCCCAGGCCTCCCACATTGGTGGCACAGGACCGATCTCGCATCAGAAGCCGCAGAAGAAAACTGCCTGGAAGAGTGGCCTGAACTGCCCCCTCCTTTCTTCACATGATCCTCCTGCTTCCTTTTCATTTCTGAGAAGCTACCACTACCCACTGCTGATACTGAAGCATAGAAACCAGCCCTGCCTTTCCTATCAATCTCCACCATGCACGCCTGATCAACAACCTCAGCATAGGTCCTCAGATTAAACAAGAACACCTGGGAGTATATCTCTGGTCGCAAGCCTTTCTCAAACCTCTGGGCCTTCACTTGCTCATTATAGACAATTTATGGAGCATAACGAACCAATTCAGAGAAACGATTGGCGTACTCCATCACAGATAGATTCCGCTGAACATGTTCCATGAGCTCTCTAGACTTGGCATAAGCCAACACCTCAGGGCAATACTGTTCATTGAAGACAGCCTTGAAATCTCCCCAGTGCATCTGCTCATTCTTCCTAGACTGAAGCACTGAATCCCACCATTTATGGCTAGGACCCTCCAATAGAATGGAGGCACACTTCACCCTGAGCTCCTCGGGTGTTTCCAGGAACTAAAACATACGCTCGATCTTCTCGAGCCATTCGTCTGCTTCTTGGGGTTCTGCGCTACCTCGGAATGTAGGAGGCTTGTTTTTCAGAAACTCTTGTGCTTTATCTTTTCTAGGACATGTATCCTCTGCCCTAACAGGAATTGGAGTATGAGATGGTCCATGTCCCAAATCTTGGATAGCCTGGACAACAGCCTCCACGAGCCTCTAATCAATCGGCGTGGGAGAACTCTCTCCAGCTTCCTCCTGTGGGTGCGTGGGAGCTTTCCGGGGAGGCATGTTGCTACAAAATGCAGCAGTAACAAAACAATAGTAAATACCACAATTCTGAAAATTGTAATCAAATACATCAAATAAAAACAAACTAAACACATTCTTGTAATAAAAAAAACAACTACTCTACATCTGCCTGATGTCCACATGTGGTCTGCAGCCCACACGTCTCACCTGGAAGTGAAGTCAATCAGTAAATTCCAACATCCTCTGGTGACTCAAGGTCTGCCATGAGAGGTGCAGGCCAGGCACCCTACTCACAACCAATACCCTGAGCCCCGAAAGTCCTAGCTCATGTCTATCCTGAC
Source organism: Viscum album (assembly GCA_963277665.1). Lineage (NCBI taxonomy): Eukaryota > Viridiplantae > Streptophyta > Magnoliopsida > Santalales > Viscaceae > Viscum > Viscum album. Next base: position 1,948,675,813 of record OY728163.1, read on the forward strand.
TCATCTCAAAATGACAATATAACCCAAAAACATTAACCACCTCTGATACCATTTTGTCACGAACCGGATCTGGTCTCCGCCATTAACGGCACCAAACTCGACCCATGGCAAGGCCCGAAGGGTGTTCCCTATCCCCACGGGCTGGAACAACTGCCCGGGTATCAAACAAATCTGGTTTGGGAACAATTTACCCGAGTATGAAAGCAGAAATAATAAAAAAACAATCAATTATTAAAATCTGAAATTTTTCATGATAAACAATTATTAACAGAACCAGATCTGAATACATATGTTTAAAGACACTACAAGTGATCTAAATACAAATAATGACAACATATAGACATCCCCATGGACTCCACATGACCAGGGGATCATCACCCGCAAGCCGTCCCCGCAACTCCGCCCCAACGATGGGGACTAACATCTCAAACTGCCATCACCCTTAGCCTTCCCTTTACCTGAGTCAAGCATAAGCACGTCTACTTACACCCATGGGGTGTAAGTAAGGTGTGAGCCTAAGCCCAATAGGATACCACCAGTTAATTGCAAATAGTATGCAATACAATGTGAACAAAACATGCAATTTTAATACACACGGTGAAACAGAGTTAAAATTCAAAGAAATGCAACTTTCAAATGAAAACAGTTTTCAATCCGAGAATTTCAGAATGTTATCACATTAAATAGAAATGTGAGCTACTGTAATGTACTGCCAAAAAAACCCACAAAAAGGGTAAATACCACAAATCCTATGAGCATCAAAATCAGGAACACCCCTAAGCACTAGGTTGTCTCGGGCCCTATGTACCTCGTACCTCGGTGTAGAGTAACCATAGAAAAATCCGTTCTCGTGCACGAGCCACTAGTAGGGAACATACCCATAACTTAGTGGTCCCCAATAATCATCCAAATAGTTTAGTTAGAGTTGTCGTTATCCAGATGCTAAGTGGAATAGGGACAAAACCCATCCGATCCACTAGCCGTACTAGTACAAATCCGCCCCACCTAAGTACCCTGGATTTCCCTTTTTGTGCTCAAACAATTTCAGCAAACAACACACATCCTTTTTCAAATAAAATATCATTACTGGTCACAAAAAAATTTTACAGTAGATACACACATTTTATACCATTTTAAACACACAATAAAATAATTTTATTTCCAATAAAACAACCTCTCAAAACATCACATTTTTTTTCACCCAATGCTCTTTATGATTTCCACCTTTCACACTATGATAACACATATAAGTTATTAAAACAAAATTTCAGTCAAAACCCTTTAATGAAACCAAAAATTCAGTTATCGGGCATCCAAAAATGAACCAATAAAAGATTTGAATGGAAACCCCTCAATTTCACAAAAAATTGGAACTTAAAATTCATTTGCATTATAAATGAAACTAAAACCAATTTTTACAGAAACATTCAAGTGAAATAAACATTATAGTACCATGAAAACCGCAAGCTAATTCACAAAAATTTCACACACAATGGAATCACCTACCAAATTAAAAAAACCCCTTGAATCTCTGTGCGAAAATCAAACCGCACCCCCGCCGCACCAAGAGAGAACTAGGTCAAACCTAAAACCACACAAATTGGCCAAGAAAGCCCAAAGTTAAACCCTAGGTTCAAAATCATAGTTTCTGGACATTAGTAAACTCAATTATAACCGATGAAACCCTAATAACGATGAGTTAAACCCAAAGTAATTTGAAAGAGGAAAGCAAAGGGCTCATTTACTTGAAGTATCTTGAAGTAATCACTCCAAAACTCCAGTATCTGAAATTTAAAAGTGCCCAAATTTAGGGTACATTCGAAAAAGATGTATTATATCATTTAGGAACTGTAATGGAGGAAAAAGATTTGAGAATGGAGAGATTTATGAAAGAAATACATTACCTCTTCAAATCTGGGCGTTTTGAGGAACCCTATGAAGATCGGCACCAATTCGCGATTTTACAGAACTCCAAATGGGTGGGAGAGAGTTCAAACGCGCGTCTGGGTTACTTGGGCTTGAGTGAGACTTGGAGTCACCGAAAAAGCCAAAGTATTGAATAAGTTATAACAAAATAAAATTTTATTTTTAAAACAGGAATTGGGCTTTCGGGCAGGCCCAACCCCTTAGACAAAAACCCAAATAACCCCTGGTTATGGATTTCTAAAATCACCAAATTACCTTGATGGTGATAATAGGTTAGGGGAGGTAAATTTTGAATTTGAATGGATGAATAATGTTGAAAAATGAATAAGTTATAAGAGATACAAAATTTATTTTTTAATCTGGAATTGGGCTCACGGTTTGGCCCAATTCATGAATACTCATATATTCCTCCCTAAAACCTAGGGAAACCCCCAAAAAAAGAAAGGATGAAAATTAAATGAAAAAAATACCTTTAAAAATATGTCTTGTATGTGACACATCCATTAGATAATTTCTTCCACAAATTCATCTTTCACATAAACTTATGAGATTTAAAGATGACATTGTCACACCTGAAGTGATTGAATCAACATAAAGAGAATCACATAATCCAAAAAGGATGAACTATAAATTTCCCTTGCCTTTAGAGATTAACCAAAAAAAATTGTTAGTAAAGATCAGATGATCCCAAAAATGTATAATTCTTTAGGGAAATAAATATTAATCTTAATTTTTATAATTAAAACAACAATACCAAAAGATCCACAAATACCATTCAATAGACAATTGTCTTTAAAATCAATCAATATAATCTATACTATGACTGAAACAAAAAACTCAGAAGAATTTGATTACGTAGACATCGACGTTAAATTCTATCTCTAAATAACTTTGACTACTCTTAATGTCACTTACATAAAAGTATTTAACCAAATCACATATTGTCTATGGTAGGTTAATAATTTATATAAATAACCTAAATCGTTTTATGTCCAAAATAGAAACATAGATAAAAATCCACCATCAATCATGAAATGAAATCCCATAGTATTCTATATTCCTTGGGAAAATATTTTTCCCAACAGAGAAAACTTCATCCAAAATAACATTTATCACATAATAACAAAGTCATTTTCCTATACTTACGATATCCATTTTATAATAATAATATTTCATATCTACTTATTATTGGTGAATAAAATTATTTAACTAAAAGAAATTTATGACAATAATGATGGAATTCACATAGTCCAGTGGTATGCGATGAATCCTAGTAGCACTTTTTCTGTGGGTTCAATTCCCACAACTTTGTTCAACACGACATGTTGTCACATGGTCTGCGTTTTGTCCTTTTTCAAAGAATATATTTTATAACATTCCTAAAATGAGATAAATTCCTTCAAATAACCGTTACATAATTTTATGGAAAATGTTATCACATACCCCGCATTTTCATCCCAAAATTTATTAACTAGTAATTTCGTCAAAGATCATATAAACCAAAATGGTTATTTATACTTATATCCAAAATAAAAAAGGCACTTCTTCCCAAAATAGAATTTTCACATAACAATATCAAGGGTGACACATACAATAGAAATGTCTTCCAACGTAATTCCTTCAACAAAGATCACTAATACTTTTAAACATTTCACCTTCAATTTATTTCAACATAGGTTCTTCCTTGACCAATAGATTATTCCATAGAATAGGGAATTCACACGGGTTATACCCAAGATGCCTACATTAATGAAAAATTACTCTAAATGGATTTTTGGGATCATTTTTATTTTCTTCCATAGTAATCTTCATTTTTCCTCACCAATTCTTTTTTTATGTCCATATTTCCCACCCATAATTCATTTCTATGTTCCATTAATACACTTTCCTTGATGTCTCAATACACATTTCTTTCATGATGGAAATTGATCTTTCTTTTATCCATGGTCCCCACTACTAGATCTCTTATCATTCAACACATTTTTCTTCTTTGTTGAGTTCGAGAGTTGGTTAATATAAATATTCATTATCATATTTTTGGAAAACTGATTTGGCATGAACATGATATCATTAATTATTACCAATAATCAATTTTGTTTCTTATTTCCACCATTGTTCCCATATTTTACATCATGTTTCTTTTTATATTGACTTATTTGAAATACATCCACTGACAAAAACCAAAAATCATTGTGCGAGTTACAATATTCATAAAATCATTAAATAATATCATGAATACTTATTTTTAATCTAAAACACCTTAGGATTAACAAAGATTTTGTTATTATATTATATTAAAATACTTCAAATCGGGTTGTAATAAAAATATTAATTATTCTAAGTATATCTCTCAAGAGTTTCGTAACTAAGAGTGTAGCAAGGCATGATATCATGCACCAGTTCCCATTCGAGTCTAGCACAAAGCTGTGTTTTCGGTTTTTACCCCTAGGTACATCTCTGTGAAAGCCACCTCTACCTGCTCATATCCAAACATGGATGTGTTTCTCGGAAAACCCATAAAAAATTTACATTTCCAAATTTTTTTGATGTTATTCAATACTAATCCCCAAAGTCTATCTTAGGTTAATGTTCTCTAATTAAGGGGTTTCTAAATCTGGGTTTTTAGGTATGTACTAAACATTTATATGATAACAACTTTAACGCCCCGACCATATTTACATAGATTCAGTGCATTATTACATATCATTGGCATGATAAAAAGAGATCATGTCCCGAATGTATGATTAGTTTAATAGCCTCTGAAGTACTAGATACATACATAAGACTCACATTGTATCATGTAATAATGAAAAACTACATTGTATACCCTTTGAACACACTCATATATCATAGACTATTTCTTTAGGTTAATCATGATATATGTTCTCACATCGTCAGTAAAATAAAACAAAGAAAGGGGTGAGCTTAGATGCCCAGTAAGGATATCAATATTTCTAAAACATTCCAAAATAAGCATAAACATTTAAGGCAATGAATAAGACTAAAACACAAGCTTATTAAACATAAATATTAGCATAATATAGAATATATAGATAATATAATTCCATTTACTTATTCACATAGATAACATACTTTTCGAATAATCACATTTAATATCAATAGCTAAATTCATATTGATGGAATGCATAATATCACATATCATAACCACATAGTCATGGACACGTGCCAAGAATCCAAATAAGATTTTTTCAAGGCTGTGTTCTAAGACACTAGTTTTCCTCATGAGTTCTACCAATTCATTGAGGAGCTATAGTAGGCTCCAATCGTCACTTTCTATGTCTAATACATTCCTCATACAAAACTGTTGAAACATAATCTAAACATTTGTATTAAAACTTGTATACGGAATGTCTGTATTTTAACCACAAACCATAAATGGTATAAAAATATCACATCCACAGTCAAATATAACTCATTAAAAAAAATATATATGAATTTATAAATCAAAATCAATCAAGATTAATAAAGGATACTTATATTGTTGAAAAAAATTAGCTAAACTATTTGAGAGAAATAACCCTTTTTTCATGAAAATATTTAATAGTCAAACTATTTATCAAGAAGATGCTATAAATTTAATTTTTGATTCAAAGTGTCCCATAAATACTTTAAACATTTAAAATAAATTATAATTTTAAAAAATTCATGTTCATATATATATATATATATATATCCATAAAACCATTTGTAAAACATTGACATCAATGAGAATTATTTTTAAAAATAAATATTTTAAAATTTTAAAATTTTATTTTAGATTGAGGTCCAAAACTAATGAGATATGCTTGAATAAATATAATTGAGGTAATAAAAAAATTATTATATAATGAGAATATATGGATTCATGATATACTATGTCAAAATACAGTATATACTCCATGTAAAAGTTAATTGGCACATAACAAAAAATAAGTCTCAATAGAATTTAAATTTAGATGATATCCCTTATAATGACCGTATACCTGGGTTAATGACAAATCAATGAGAAAATAATGTGTGATTAATAAAAATAAAATCAATATGATTGGATATTCATTTTAAATAAATAATAGGACATTCAGACATATTCTTGAAAAAGCAACACCGATGACTTGTATGTATAACTCAATGAATGTAAATTGAGTTAAGTTTTCTCTTAGCATGTTCATATCGACAACATAAAAATTCTTCAATGGATATATTATGTTTATCAAAAGTATATCCCCACAAAGGGGAGTATAAATTAGTAAATAAGTAAATACATAGTTATTTCACACATAATCTTGGAGTAAAATATGTAAGAAAGTCTGCGTTTAACCCAATGAGTGGAAATTGAAATTAGATATTCACTTACCGATGAGGTAACATATAAAACACACACCCCTTGAAATAAGAATCATTCAAATAAGTTGAAAATACCCATTAATTTATGTATATTAAACAAATAATACAATCATTGGAAGTCCATACACCCCACAAAAGGAAATTGTTGCAATATTCCATGAATCTCATAGGAATAAGAAGTGAGATGAAAACCACTTACGTTTTACTTTTTCTCAGTATATGGTTGGATAACCTTATACATAATGGAGACAACATTTTTATTAAATTATAAAAGAACCAAATACATAAATTTGATATCATATATTATCTTCTAATATTTATTTATTAATGATATTTTATAAAAAATCCTTATTTTAGGTTTTAACAGATTAATATTTATTTATATGTTTCATTACATAACTCTTGTTTTTTATGTGTTGGATGTATTCGATTCATATCAAGAATGATATTACATTCTTCAACATTATTTTTAATTAATAAAATTAATATTATTCTAGAATGGATACGATGGGGAATGAATCTTTTCACGTTTTTGATACTGTAATTCATACGTACGCACGGGCAACAATAGCAATTAATTGATGTGAAAATAGTATTTAATATGATATTATAACATATATAACGAATCATTAAAATGTTTTATTTATTATTTTAATTAATTTTACTCATTATTATTCCCATCCAAAAAAGGAAGTGTTGAATAACAAACTACACCATGACGGGGAGATGGTAAGCCGTACGTAACCACGTATGGTGGATTTTTCAGTCATAGGATTGATAAAATAATGAAAATTGTTGAAACATATTTCTAATAAAATATAATTTTCTTTAAGGTAATGGTTTTATTATTTTGTTATGGAATCAAAAAATAAATAATAAGTTGATGATGAAATGATACATGAAAGAGCTTGTGAAATTATTACATATTCTTCATGTGCTTCTATTTGATTTGATGTAAAAAGATCCATAAGTTAGATTTATTATCATATTAAGGCCTATAGATTGAATTTATGATATTTGGGAGGATAATTTAGTATGGTGTTTCCAAAAAATTTCTTTGGACGTGTGAAATTAAAAGAATGAGAAGTACCCTTTTATAAGAGAGGTGAAAGTCACATTACTAAAATCATGAAATATTATTTTATTATATAATAATTTACATGTTATAATGGCTCCAAATGGATTTATATAGACTATATGTTTGGAATGGGTCAAAATACCTTCAACCAATTGTTTTTAGACTGGTTTAGGTCACCATATGAACATTATATTGTAGATTAAACTTTTATTTAACTAGTTCAACATTTACCTTGCCTTTTTGTATTATTATTATATATGGTTTATAAACATACTATAAACTGCCAAGAGAACCTCAAGTGGTTCATTAATTATATATCTATTATTATATAAGTCATTTATACTATATTTATATTTTTAAGAATATTATATCATTGAAAAATATAATATTTGTTTTGGAATACTCAATTTTGTAAATTTTGACACTATTTAGTAATTGGTTTTTGTGAAAGTCATAACAACATTATTACTTGGAAAAAAATTCATTGAATCAACTCTATCATGTCATATTAATCTATAAAATTCATAGGATTCATCAAAAGAATCAATTTACATTTATTTTGTTATTTATAAAATCAATTATTTTAACCTTTCATTTACAAGTTAATTACTGTATCATCATTGTGTCATAATTAAATTTAATTAGCTAATGTATAATAATTTTAAAAAATTCCCATGATTTAGGAATTTTTTATTCATAATGAATATTTATTGTCCTATTTTTCTTATGTATACCACATTATTAAAAAAAATTTAGTTTTGAAAATTTCAGTTTAACACTTCTAAAACTTTTTTAAATAAAATAATAATAAATTGCCTAATCTAATCCATGAAGACCAAATAAGAAAATATATTATTCAAAAGGTTGATTTTTCTCTGAAATCAAATATCCAATATAATCAAGACATGTGTTAGGAAAATAATAATACAATTTTTACAATTAATTACCATTTTTTACTTTTAACCGTGGTAATTAAAAGTCAAAATATACTATTCTCGAAAAATTATTTTCAACTTATTGAACCACATTTTACTTACTAATGTAAATCGTGACTGTAAGATTTTTTAAATTCAATTCACATAATCAGTAAAATTATGTTTTATGAAAATCCCCTAATGTTAATAGAATGTGGGTAAAAACAAAAAAAAATATATAAAATTTTATACATATACTTTTATTATAAAATAAATCCAATAAATTAAATTGAACTAATATAGTTATTATGTATATATTTTGACTTATTCTTTTTTTTATAAAAAAAATAATTATTCAAATAAAAATTCAGTTTGTAAACAATAATGTATTGTTTTTTACTATTCATAAAAAATTAAATGTTATCTGAAAAATACAAAACATTTATCCAACATATATTTTTATGAACCACAATTAAAGAATAATTTAATTTAAACAAATTAAATATATAAAATTGTCAAATATTGGATTGGAAAGGGTTCATCATTAAAAGGATTAAAAACTGCATTTCTTTAAAAAATTACATCTTTTATTTAAAAAATAAAATTTGTCCTTATATTATTCCTAATAAACACAAAAGCTGAATGTTTAAATTATATTGGATATATATAAAATTTAAAATGTGGTTATTACTATTCAAAAACTATTTTTAAACAGCTTGTTTGATAGGTCATCATGCGCTTAAACTCAATGTTTCGCACATCACATGCTATTGTATTATTCAAGAAGATGAATACATTAGAAGATTGGGGTGTTACAATATTCCCTTATTCAATAAATAGTGTCCTTGAAATTTCAAATAGTTCTTTGAAAACAAATTGTTAAAAAATACCTTTGTAGAAAACCCACATCGGGAATAGTGTTAATAAATATTAGACATAATAAGAGTTATAGGGATATTAAAAAGTAACCACTAAATTAGGATTTATAATTGGAGTAAATTAGTGGAAATTATAAGTGGATGGAAAATGTAAATATTTATATAGAATTGTTGAGGTCATCAATCACAAACAAGTGAATTGAAAATTTAGGTCCTCAAAGCCATAAGCCTATATTGAATAATGTAATGTATTAAAATAACACATTTTTGAGTTTAACATCCTCTCTATAAAGTTAAAGAATTAATTTATTAAAAGAATAAGAAATAAAATACTTGATAAGTAGAGTTCCATCAGATAATTTCAACCACAAAATCATATTTTAGTCAAAATGATGAGTATTCAAGAGGAGTTGGTCACACATGAAGTGCATGAATAAACTTACAAAGAATCAAATAATCCAAAAAATATGAAATATATATTTTCCATGTTGTTATGGATTAACCAAAACCAAAATGGTTAATACAATATCAGATGAACCCCAAAAAATATAATCCTTTAAAGAAATCAATACAAATCATAATTTCTAAAATAAAAAAATACCAAAATATCAATAAATACCATTAAATAAACAATTATCCTTTAAATCTTATAATATATTCCAAACACTTATTTAAACCCAAAACTCCAGTGATTTTGATTTCGTAGAATTCCATGATAAATCGTCTCTCTAAATAACATCAACTACTCATAATGTCACATACTTAAAAGTAATTAACATAAACACTTACTCTCTATGATATGTTAGTAATTTACATAAATAACCTAAATCACTATATGTCCATAATAAAAACATAGATAAAAATCAACCATTAATCCTCAAATGTATTGTAATTTTTATAGTTATAGGCTGTTCCCAATTGAGCAACCTTCTTCCCATATAACATTTATCGCTTAATCACCAAATCATTTTCGTATACTATGGAAATCCAATTGATAATCATAATATCCCAAATCAACTTATTATTGATAAATAAAATTATTTAATTAAAATAATTCGTCACACTAACCAGGGACTTCATGAAGGTTAGTGGTAGATGATAAATCCTCGTCGCACTTTCGTTGTGGGTTCTGATCCCTTAGCTTTGGTCGATGAGGCATATTGTCACAATGTCTCTCTATTGTCCTTTTTCAAAGACTATATTTTATAACATTCCCAAAATGTGAAAAATTCATCAAAATAACCATAACATGATTTTACCAAAAAATTTGTCTCCTGCCTAGCATTTGTATCCCAAAATTTAATAACATGTAATTGCCTCAACGATCATATAATCCCAAATGTTTATTAATAACTATATCCACAATATGAAAGATAATTCTTCCTCTAATATAATTTTCACATAAAAAACTCCATGGTTACACATAAAAGATAAAATTCTACCAAACTAATCCAATTAACAAATATCATTGATACTTTTAAACATTTCACCATCCTTTTATTTGAATACAAGCTCTTCTTTAACCAAGAGGTTATCCCATAAAAAATGGAATTCACTCAAGTAATACACAAGTTCAATAAATTTATGGAAAATGACTCTAAATGGACTCTTGGGAACATTTTTATTTTATTCCATAGTACAATTCATTTTTTCTTGGTAATTTTTTAGTTTATGTCCTTCTTTCCCAGACAGAAATCATTTCTTTGTTCAACTGAGACACCATCCATGGTGTATCCTTCCACATTTCCTACATGATAGAAATTTCACCTTCTTTTCACCATGGTATCCACTACTAGAGCACTTATCCTTCACCAAAATTATCATTTTTTTATTCAGGGAGTTGGATAATATATATCTTTTTTATCATATTTTTGGAAAAAATGATTCGACAAGAACACAATATCTTTTACACATATCAACATTCAATTTCGTTGCTTATTTCCACCACCATTCCCACCTTGTACATCATGTTCGTTTTTACTCAATTTTTTTTTGGTATCCATCCATTGAATAAAACTAGAATGAATTTTGTGATTAAAAATAGTCATAAAATCATTTAAAGAATATCCGGACAACATATTTTCATACTAAAACACCATAAAATTAACCAAGGTTATTTAATATCATATTATATTAAAATCCACAAAATCATTTTGTAATAAAAATCTGAATTATTAAAATCATATACCCCATGAGTGTCAAAACCCATAGTGCAATAAGGCTCGACTTCATTCCCCAATTCATGTTCGAGTGTAGCTTATTGTGGCGTTTTCATGTTTTACCACTCGGTACATTAGTACCAGAGCCACCACTACCTACTGATATCCAAAAGGGATGTATTTCTTGGAAGACCAACAAAATATTTACATTAAAAACATTGTGTATTTTCTTCTATACTAAACTCCAAAGTATATCATAGGTTAATGTTATCTAATAAGTGTTTTTTAAATCTAGTTTCCATGGTATGTACAAAACATCCTCTGTTACGAACTGTAATGCTCCGACCCTGGATACCAAGAGTAAGTGCATTGTTACATATCATTACATAGATCACAAGAGATCAAGTCCTGAATGATCGATTAGTTTAGTAGCCTTTTAAGTACAAGATACATACTTATGTTATACATTATATAATGAAATAATGAACAAAAAACATTTTATCCCCTTTGAACACACTCATATATCTTAGCCTATTCATGCAGGTTAATCATGATATAATTTTTACCATATTAGGAAAAATAAAAAAAAGAATGGGGTGAGCTTAGATTTTTCGAAAGGATAACAATATAGTAGAAACGTTAATAAATAAGGATAATCATTCAAGGAAATTTATTATCCTAAAACCCAAGAATTTTAAACAATAATTTCAGAATAATGTGGAAAATATAAATAAAATAATTGCATTTTTTTATTCACAAGGATATTATAATTTTCAAACAATGTCTTGTAATATCCATATCTAATTTCATAATTATGGAATTCATAATGCCAGATATCATAAACACATAGTAAAGGCCTCGTGCCAAGAGTACAAATAAGATTTTTTCAGGGCCCTGTTCCAGGACACTAGTTTGTCTCATGAGACCTACCAATGTATCGAGGTGCTATAGATGGATCCACCCATCACATACTATGTAAAAAGAATTCCTCATATGAAAAGGATGAAACCAAATCTAAGCATTCATATTAAAAATTGCATACAAAATGTCAATATTTTTAACCCCAGAATATGAATTGTATAAAAATAGATCATCCCTAGTCAAACATAACTCATTAAATAAAATATTGAATATTGAATAAATCAACATCAATCAAGAATAATAAATGATGTTGACATAGAGGATAATAATCCGTAAAACAATTTGACAGAAAAAACACATTCTTGAAAATATTTAAAAGTCTCACAATTTATCAAGAAGCATATAAAAATTTTATTTTTGATTCATAGTTTCCCATACCAATTAGAAACATTTAAAAGTAATTTTAATTTTAAACCATACATGTCAATATTAATAAATCCTTAAATCAATTTTTAAAAAATGCAAAATTATTGGAATAATTTATAAGAATAAATCATTAAAACATTTAAAATGCTAATTTAGTTAGAGATTCAAACCAAATAAATGATTATTGAATACAAATAATTGAGGTAATTAAAACATTATAATATCATGAGAATAATGGTATTCATGATATACTAGGTCATTGTAATGTATATACACCATATGAATGTGAATTGGTGAATAACAACAGATAAGTCCCAGTGGAATGTAAATTTAGAAGATATCCCATATAAAGACCATATCCATGGGTTAAGGATAAATACATGATATAATTATGAGTTAAAAATATTAATACACTCAATATTATTGGATATTCAGTGTAAATCAATAATAGTACATTCACATATTTTCCTGAAAAAACAACACCAATGATATGGATGTTTAACTCAATGAATGGAAATTGAGTTAAGATTGCTTTTAGCTAGTTCATATCGATGACTTCAGAAATTATCAATGGAGTTCATATGTGTATCATAAGTTTATGGAAAAAATAGGAGGTAAAATTTCTAAATATGTAAATGAATAGTTAATCCACACATAATCATGGAGTAAAATAAACAATAAATATTGCCTAGAACCCAATTAGTGGAAATTGAAATTTGAAATTCCCTTACAGATTTGGTAACATACGAAACTTATAACCATTTAATGAAAGATAATAGAATGAAGATTTAAATACTCATAAATTTATTTATATTAAACAATGAATATATTCATGGGAAGTACATACGCAACACAACAGGAAAAAGGGGGAAAATACCATTAATTTCACGGGAATAGGATGTGAGATGAAAACCCCTAACGTTTTGCTTTTCCTTTTTATAGGGTAGGTTAACCACCAGTATAATTGTGAGATCATTGTTATTATGTTTTAAAAGAATAAAATACCTAAATATGTTATCATATATGATCTTGTAATATTTCATTGTTAATGATATATCAGTGGAATCCTTATTTTTGGTGTTAATTGATTCATTTTACAATATATGTTTCATTACATAAGTTATGTATTTAATGTAAAGGATGTATTTAATTTATTTCCAGAATGATATTATGTTCATAAAAATTCTTTTTAATTCATCAAATGAAAAATAATCTTGAATGGTTACGATTGGTAATGAATCATATTGCATTTGTGGATACGATAATCCGTACGTACGTATGGCAGAAAATACCATTCAATTGATGGTAAAATAGTTTGTAATTTGATGTTATATAATGTATAAAAATAAATAAATTTTTATATATATTATTTACCACAATTTTACTCATTATTATACCTATCCAAATAATGAAGTGTTGAATAACAAACTACACCATGGTGTGGAGATGGTAAGTTGTACGTATGTACGTATGGTGACTTTGTCATTCATAGGATAGACAAAATAATAAATATGGAGGAACCATATTTATAATAACATTACATTGTATATAAGGTAATGAATTTATTATTTTTTTATAAAAAAAACAAATATATTGTAAGTTGAAGAAGAAGAAAACATTGAAAGTGGTGGTGAAATAATTATGTATTCTTCAGGTGCTTCCTTTTGATTTTATTAAAAGGGATCCTTGGGTTTTCATTCTGATCAATGTTAGGACTCTATGTTGACGTGAGGATATTTGGGAGGATATTTGATCATGTGATGGCTGAGAAAAATTACTTTGTTGTGCTAAATTAATAGAAGGGAATGTACCCTTTTAAAAGAGAGGTGAGGGTCACTTTAGGAAAATCTTGAAATATTATTTTATTATATAAAATTTTTTATTATATAATGTATCAGAATAGATTTTTTAGAGGATTTGGTGTGAAATGGGTGGAAATAAATTCAACCCAATTGGTTTAGAAATGTTTATGGCACCATATTAACATTATCATTTAGATTTAACTCTTGGTTAATTAGTTTATCTGTTACCATGTCTTCTTGTTTTCTTAAACTAATATGTTAATAAAAACACTATCAAATACCAAAAAAACCATAAAGTGGTTCAATAATGATATATATATATATATTTATACAAGTCATTTTTCCTATCCTTATATTTTTAATAATTTTATATCATTTAAAAATATAATATTTTTTTGAAAACTCTTTTATGTCAATTTTGACACTATTTGGTATTTAGATTTTGTGAAAGACATAAAGAAATTATTACATAGAAAAAAAAATCAACGAATCAACCATAAAATTTCATATTTATGTAATAAATTTATGGAATTCATCAACAATATCAAGATAAATTTATTTTGATAATTAAAATATTAATTATTTTAATCATTCATTAATAAGGTAATTACTACAGCATCATTGTGTCATAATTAAATTTATTTAGGTAATGTATAAAAATAAAAATAAAATCCCATGATGTAGGAAATATTTTTATAATTTTAATATAAATATATAGTCTAATTTATCTTATGTATAACCCTATATTACAAATGTTTTAGTTATAAAAATTTGAATTTAACACTTTTAAATCTTCTTTAAATAAAATAATAATAATTTTTCTAATCTAATACTAGTGTATGAAAAATGATAGTATTATATTCCTAAGGTTGATTTTGGACTAAAATCACATATCCAATAGAATTAAGACACGTGTTTGGATATTTATAATAACATTTTTACCTTTAATTACCATATTTTCTTTTAACCGTGGTAAATAAAAGTCAAAAGATACCATTCACCAAAATTTATTTTCATCTTATTGAACCAAATTTTACTTTTGATGCCAACAATATCTATTCTATTTTTTAAATTCAATTCAAAAAATTTGTTAAAATATGTTGTATGAAAATTATATAATGTTTCTCGAAGGTGGGTTAAAATGTTGAAAAAAATCAATAAAATATTATAAATTTAATTTTATTATTAAATAAATCTAATGGATTAAATTGAACTAATAAAGGTATTATGTGTCTATTTTAAATTAAAATTAATTTCAATAAAATAAATAATTATTTAAATAAAAAGTCTGTTTTTAAAAAATAACTCAGTGTTTTTCAGTATTTATCAAAATTTGAATGTTTTCAGAAAAATATAATTTTTTATCCGAACTGAATTTTTATGTCCCTATTAAAAAAAATAATTTAATTTAAATTAATTGAATATATAAAAGGCTGAAATATTGTATTATAAAGGGATTTCAAATAAAATGCAGAAAAACTGCATATTTTTAAGAATACATCTTTTGTTTGAAAAATTGAAATTTTCCTTATATTTTGTCATTGAAACACAAAAGTTGAATATTAAAATTATATGGGATATATATATAATTAGAAATGTGGTTATTACTATTCATAAAAGAGTTTTAAATGGAATGTTTGATAGGTCGTGGTATGCTTGAACTCGTTGTTGTATACATCAGACACTATTATATTATTATATTGTGGAAGCATGGGGTGTTATATGTGTAAACATATTGTTTTTCATTATACTTGATTTTTTATGTGGGACACATATGAATGAACATGATATTATGGGTGCACCAAGATTGTTCTCCATTAAATATTTTATTATTTAGTCTCATGAGAGGTCATATATGTGAATATGGAGTAATCCAAAACAATATTGGGACTTTGTCAACCATGTGATATCATCTTCTATGTTATACATGACTCATTTTTATCTAATGTTATGGGTTTCTGTCACATTCCCCTATTTTAATGATCATATGATTCAATTTTTTGTGTCTTATTATTAAAAATGATTATCCAGGTGTCATATATACTATGTTCTATTTCTATAATTCTAACTATCCTTTTATTATTTATTCCAATGTTTTCTCTCTCAATGGGATTTTTGTCTCATCACTTTTTCCTATCCATTTCATAGGTTATCACATGAAGATGTAAAATCTCAATGGAATTTTGGATCTCATTAAAGAATATAAATAAAACATTGTTCGATTCTACTTCCATGTTTTCATTTATTTGTACCTATTCATTGACATATAAAATTGATTAAATTAATTGGTATGTATATAATGGAAAATTTTTATTAAATTCAAGTAATAATATGCTTACAAGGACATGTTCACTATAGTTAGTATTATAGGGAGTTCAAGTTAGATTTTGATATTATTACTTGAATTTTTTTAATAAATCTAGGGAAAATTTTATCACCATGTATAAAGTAGATTGAATCGATGAGAATCACAATTGAGGAAAACATTTCTTATTTGGATTATCCATATATTATCAAAATTTCATTTTTATATTCTTGTTAACTAGGTATTAAATCACCCCTAATTGTAATTTGTTTGTTAGTCAATGGAAATAAATAGGATAACCCATTCACATAATCATTGTTATAGGTAATTGGATTATTTCTATAAGGAAATGTTAAATCTAATGGTAATGAAGCACAAAACATCATGATAGTACATGAAAAACTAGCTGATCATACGAATAATAAATTGATTAATGTATAACACCCATTATTCTAATAGAAAATGGAATGTTGAGGTTTAATAATTTATGTGAATAAGGCTTCCTCTCATCAGGGGATTATTTTTTACTCTTATATCATAAAACTGGATTAACTCCGTTGAGAATATCTTATTTATACATCAATTATATGATGTAGATAATGTTTTACTACATATATTTTGTTTTGAGGTAGAATCGAATTCATGGGGGAAATTGATTAAAAATGAAAACTAATGAGGAAATTGATTTCCCAGATTGAGAAAGATCACAAAAAAATTCATTAAATATTTTCTCTAAACTCTCCATCTATATACGGATATGAATATCATAAAATTAATCAAAATTAAAGAAAAATGAATAAGGTTGTATGAAAAAACTATAATAGGCATGGAAGATATGCATCTAATTTTTTCATGAACATTGAATGATATTTGGATAACTTGTTTACCTTATTAAATAAATCTGTACCAAAATCCTTTGAAATTAGAGGCTTTGAATGTTATGTGAATATTTTTTGGTTTGCACATGAGGAATAAATGGAGATCAGATACTCTCAGTGGTCTTGTAGGGTCACACAATAAAATAGGAAAATGGACATAAATATGGTAATATCGATAGATAAACACCATAATGGAATAAAAAACCAATATCCAAATTGTCAGAATATTGTGTTAAATAATCATGGAAACTACCAATTGGGAACTATGAGATGCATAAATTATGGAAGAGAGGGTCACCATAATTATTTCTTATAATGCTTTTTCTTGAATTCCACTAATGTGGATGTTTAATGGATGGTTCATAACAACAATATTCCTATAGTATAGTGATTAAACTATAATAAAATTGGTAATATACATGAAATTCTATAAGATAATTATTGTTGTAGGAAATAAACAACAATGACCTCCACGTACAATTAGAAGTTAATATGATATCACTACTATGGGGGTGGAGCCTGAAAATAATTTCGTGATAGGAATGATTGTAATTCATCCAATAATAGAGAATCTAAAATAAGATTCATTTTTTAAAAATTATTTCATATCATTCATGATTATTATAACGATTCAAATATAACAAAAAAATATGATAGTTTAGATATCTGTGAGAATAATTAATGAATAAATTATTATATCTAAACTTTGAAAAACATCGTGGTCAATTTTTATGCATTGAACCTCCCTTAAAATCAAAATTTTCTTCTTCTGATAGAGTGTGATTCAATCTTGGAAATGGACAGTATACCTTTATATAAAATTAATATAAACCATTGAGATTTAGAGATAAATATTCACAACATAATGTATCATCCACTTATATACTAGTCTACTGAGGAGGATAAGTGTTCTCAAAAATCGTTATCTCAGTTGGGGATGTAATTTTCATATGAGAAAGTATATCTAGAAAAAATATGAATAGGAAGGAGAGGATCATGGTCAATTATAGATTAATTGTAAAGTAATATAGATATGTGTCCCTTGAATAATTTATTATTATTTCTCATGACCCAGATGGTGAGTTTTCAATTCACCTTATACCTAAATCTCAGCCTATATCGAATAATACTTACATAATGACAAACATTAAGTTGGATAAAATAAATCAGATGTTACTATAGAATCTAGAAAACAATTTTATATGACCACGTGCTTCACTATGGGGTGTGTCTGTCATATTCATAAAAACTATGAATTTATCAATTCACATTAGTATTTATTATCATGATCATACATAAATCATGATAAAGAGAAATTTGTCCCTTCCATGGGGAGATTACTTGTTCGATGGACTATGTGGGGCCATTTGTTTCTCAATGTAGGAAATTTTGTCAGGATATCCCCAATTAATGGTGTGGAAGGTAAATATTCAAAATAATACCATTAGAAAGTGGTATGGACACTATTAGTTCATAGTTCTTGAATTTAGACTCAATAATTCTATAGCAATATTCAAGGAAATAAATGATTTTGTATTTAGAGTTTACCACAATAAGTTAACTGTAGTCTGTACTAATGATGTTATCATATTCTCTGAGATAACAGACGAATAATAAGATCCATTGAATGTTATTCTATTGATTTTATGAAGTAAATAACATTATAATAAATAAAGTAAATGTGAGTTATGGATAGATGAATTTTCCTTCCTGGGGAATGTTATCACCCGCAGTGGAATAATTTGTGGACCCTTCCATGATAATGTAAATTGAGGAGTGTCCCGTGTTAATATATAAAATGGAGATTCATAGGATCATTGGTATATCTGGGTATTATAGATGATTTTTACAATGTTATTACAATTATCAAACCCATTAACCATGATGAATTGTTTGGGAGTAACGTCTCTCTAGACTGGTGAATGTGACGACCAGTTCCCATAGTTTAATGGTGTCTTATCACTTCCCCAGTGATTAGACTACCATCTTGTGGGGAATTGTTTATGGAATAAAAAAATTCTTTAAAAAAGGCCATAGGATCTATAATAATTTAATATTATAATGAGATATCTGGATACTAAATGAGGCTAAAATTTCATGAGAAACACAATCCCACACATGATCTTGAGCTAAATGATGTTATATTTACATTGAAAATATAGAGTAATTATAACTATGGTGACAAGTGAGTAATAGAAACTAATCAAAAGAGAATGATATATATATTCACATAGGTGATGATTAATATGAAGCAGTGAATATTGTTAGAGATCATCAATGATTTTGACTTCTGAAACAACTATCATCATATAAATGAAATTAACTAGTACTCTGCCCGTGCAAATGCTCGTGTCTCTTCAATTTTCATTCAAATCATTTGGTTTTTTTTTTCATTAAATAAACTGTATTGTTGTTGTAGTTAATATAATGTTTAGAATAAAACAACAATAATGAAGTTATTAGGCTACCCGTGATTGAAGGAAATGAAGTAATGGAAGAGGTAGATATAAGAGACAGAGAAAAAATTGAAGGTATAGGCGAGGGAAGAGGTGGAGGTAAGAGGCAAGATTGCGATAAATGATGGAAGGAAACCTTGAGAAAGTTTGATGGTTTCAACAAAATCACTTCCCTATCTACATGTATCTTTTGCGTGACTCCGATCTAGTAATGAACATGTAGACGAACAAAACCATTAAAACATCAACAAAAAACAATCAAATCTGATAAACTTAGTCAGTGATTTCATCGAACATATGGCGAGCATACACAATAATCATTGACCCAGTATTGAATAAGGAACAATGTAAAAAATGACACAGAACTTTGGAAGATACAATATGTACTTAAAGAGAGCAGTAACTCATAGCTTGGCAAACAGAATTCTAATTCAGAGTTGACAACTGAATTCATTGAATCAGATAAAAAACATGTTCCATTAAAGAGAGCAGTAACTCACAGCTTGGCTAACAGTGACCTGAAGCATGTATGTTAAATGTCCTTTATAGAAATCTACACATTAAAAGGGAAAATTCTTTCATAATCTTTTAATATGAATATGGAAAACAAAAAAAACATTGAAAAAATAAGAAGAAACATGAACCCAATGGTTTATTTATGCAGTGTAAAATAGTACGATTCGGTCTTCAACAGGTGAATGAGCTTCTGGCCATCATACGTTTTATTATCAATGATGACTTAGAAGACTATTTTTTCAGGAGATGATTGCACAACAGAACCAACACTTTACCATGTGAAAACATGATATTCAATGTGAACAGATCTCCTGAAATCAATATAAGACAGACATTGAAAACCTTAAAGAGTTAAAAATCTGAGTATGTTGACATCATAGAACAAAAAAATCAGAAAAATTAGTATACATTTATAAATAAAACCATGAACAGATTGAATATTGAAAGACCAAGAGTTTTTAGAGATAAAACCTGCTTGAATTTCCTCATTTTGAATCAACGATCCATGAATAACATATCCCTCCTCTCTTTCATCCAGAATATCTGTCTGTCAAAAATGGAGGTCCTTCATCATCTACAATGGTGGAAATCAACTTCACATTTTCTGAACTTTGACTCAAGACATAACATGGTTCATTGGCTCAGTTTAAAAAATATAACTTACCTAAATGTAAGATTCATGTACCGGAAACAATCTTAGTGGTGGCGCTTCCTTGAAAAAGGGAGGTTGTGACAAAGATCCATGAATAAAATATCCCTCACCTCTTTCATCCAGAAGCTCTGTTTGTCAAAAAGGGAGGTCCCTGACCATGTACAACGGTGGATATCAACTTCACATTTTTTGAACCTTGACTCAAGACCTAACATGCTTCATCGGCTAGGTTTAAAAAATATAAGTTACCTAAATGTTGGATTCACGTAGCGGCAACGATTTTAGTCGTGGATCTTCCTTGAAAAGGCGGTTAAGGATATCAACAGGGGGTGAGCTCCACCGATGAAAAATGATTTCTAGAATAAGAAATCTAGAAAAAATCATTCAAAAATATTTACTGAGCAAGCATATTGATAAAGGTATAATCTGGTTTTTTCTTTTGTATTGGGAGTATGCCAAAAAAATTATAACCAAATCTATATAGAGCATTAAAAAAATTAGAGAAAGGAATGATGTCAACTTGAAACAGCATATGAAAATTATAAATCATCTAGTCAACTCCCAATATTCATATAATTTTCTGATCATATATCTTTCAATTGAAGATAAAATTGTGCACAATAATTTTTATAACTTGCAGGTCACATACAACCAGTGATTGGAAAATTAAAAGTTCACATTCATTATCTTTTTCAACCATAATATGCATTGAGTTATGGTTCAAAAAAATAATTGAAATGAAATGAATAGTAAACAACACTCTATATGTACTGTATACAACCAGGTCACATACAACCAGCTATATGTACTGTGTGCGTTTATTGAAATTCTAAAAGTTCACATTGTATACAGCACTGTGTACTGTATGCATTTATAGAAATTCATAAAATCTGAGTAAGTTGACATCATAAAACAAAAAAACAACAAATTTAGTATGCATTTTTAAATAAAACCAGGAAATAGATTGAATATTGAAAGACCAAGAGTTTGTAGAGATAAAACCTGCTTGAATTTCCTCATTTTGAAACAACGATCCATGAATAACATATCCCTCCTCTCTTTCATCCAGATTCTCTATTTGTCAAAAATGGAGGTCCTTCATCATCTACAATGGTGGAAATCAACTTCACATTTTCTGATCCTTAACTCAAGACATAAAATGGTTCATTGGCTCAGTTTAAAAAATATAACTTACCTAAATGTTAGATTCATGTACCGGCAACGATCTTAGTGGTGGTGCTTCCTTGAAAAAGGAAGGTTGTGACAAAGATCCATGAATATAATATCCCTCAACTCTTTCATCAAGAAGCCCTATTTGTCTAAAAGGGAGGTCCCTGATCATGTACAATGGTGGAAGTAAACTGCTCATTTTCTGAACCTTGACTCAAGACCTAACATGCTTCATAGCCTAGGTTTAAAAAATAGAAGTTACCTAAATGTTGGATTCACATAGCGGCAACGATATTAGTGGTGGATCTTCCTTGAAAAGGCAGTTAAGGATATCAACAGGGGGTGAGCTCCACCGATGAAAAATGATTTCTGGGATAAGAAAGCTAGAAAACATCATTCAAAAATATTTACTAAGCAAGCATATTGATAAAGGTATAATCTGGTTTTTTCTTTTGTATTGGTAGAATGCCAAAATTTTTAAAACCAAATCTACATAGAGCATTAAAAAATTTAGAGAAAGGAATGTCGTCAACTTGAAACAGCATATGAAAATTATAAATCTAGTCAACTCCCAATATTCATATAACTTTCTGATCATATAGCATTCAATTGAAGATAAAATTGTGCACAATCATTTTTATAACTTGCAGGTCACATACAACCAGTGATTGGCAAATTAAAAATTCGTAGTCATTATCTTTTTCAACCATAATCTGCATTGATTTATGGTTCAAAAAAAGAATTGAAATGAAACAAATAGTAAACACTCTATATGTACATTATACAACCAGGTCACATACAACCAGCTATATGTACTGTATGCATTTATAGAAATTCAAAATTTCTAAAAGTTCACATTGTATACAGCACTGTGTACTATATGCATTTATAGAAATTCATAAAATTCATTTATAGAAATCTGTTGCAAACAGGAAAATTCTAAAAGTTCACAGTGTATACAGCACTCTATATGTACTGTATACAAACAGGACACATACAACCAGCTATATGTACAGTATTCATTTATAGAAATTCGGAAATTCTAAAAGTTCATAGTGTATACAACACTGTGTACTGTATGCAGTTATAGAAATTCATAAAATTCATTTATAGAAATCTATTGCAAACATAAAAATTCTAAAAGTTCAGTGTATACAGCACTCTATATGTACTGTATACAACCAGGTCACATACAACCAGCTATATGTAATATACGCATTTATAGAAATTAAATTGAAATTAAATGAATAGTATATCAAAAAGGTAAAAAAAATAAACATTTCTAAAGTATTTTTCATGACATAAATCTGCATTGAGTTTCAAAACACATACTCAATTTACATGGTTGGTCTCGACAGTTGAAAAATAAAAGGTCACCAAACAGGACCCCCGCAAAATGTTCAACCATAATCGATTCCACTAGGGTATAAAGTACCCATGTTTCCTGTGAAGACCTTTTTCAATGATAAGTATACAATATTCATGCCAGGTTCAACTTCTGGAATCATGTCAGATGAGGTGATATAATTTTACAATATTACTGAAATTATTGATTCAACTGTACGCACTTTAGATGAAGTTAAGAAACCTCAATTGAAACCGATTCAAGATAGGAACCATGATTCCAGATGGATTTTGAAATATAAACGTAGAAAATTGTACGGATTCATAAAACGAAAGAACATTCACTAAGATTTCCATAGTAAAAGATGATAAGATACATACCTAAATAGAATAAGAAGCGTAAGATAATTGGAATTAACTAAAAAAGAAAGAGATTAGTCTTTAGTAAAGAGTAATGTGAATCAATGTTTAAAAAATGATTACCCTTCAGTGAAGCTATCCATCTCTTTGAGGGACAACTTAATGAATCCAATACCAATAGAAAAACTATGTAAAACAATTAAGAAAGCTTAAACAATAGAAATAAGGCACCTTTAAAAATATAGGACAATAAAGAAAAAATTTAGCAGTAATGGTATGGAGTGGTGATTTGGATGAAAATCACTCTCAGTGCTCATAATCTGGTTTTAAAAAGGCCTAAACTGTTATACGCACACATGAGATCTTGATATTGAATGGATCTAGTGGCACTGCCCTAAAAAAATAACAAAAATATGTGGAAATAGAGTATATAATTCATATAATAAGATATAAATAATAAAACATCTGGTTTCCAAACAAAAAATTACATTATTCCATTTAAATCCATTCATGACAGAGACATGAAGGTGATTCTAAGAGACAAAGAGAGTGTAATGGTTCTATGAGGCTAAATAAAGAAAAACATGATGTTGTCTTAGACCAAAAATGAAAATTAGCCATTAAAAGGATAGAAGTCCCATCCATGAATTCACAGAGCTCAGCAGAGAGTCATCCCACTTGTCCAAAAATTAAAGGCATGATAAAATTCAGAAAAACTCAAACAAATAATCATGATGATTGGATGAGCTTACATACAAGGCAGTCCAGGATTACAATGTACCAACATCAACCGAACCTTCAATTTCCCATTAAATAACATGTTATTCAACACTTGATGAACAAAAGATTCAAAAAGAAAGTATGTATTGACAAAAAAACAGAATGAAGAGAGGTGGAGGCCAGCCAAATATTCTGAGAGAACACGAACCTAGATTCATTTAAAAAAGAAGTCCTTGAATCACACACTACTGTTTAAGTTGTTGGCTTCAACCGAGATGGATGATTATGCTCACATCTCTCAATCCTGTGCATCGGAGATGGAATCAGGATATCATCATTTGAGTCTTGATGATTATGTCCAAAACAAAACCTATAATGAAGATGAAATCAAATGAAAATGTTGAGGTTAGTTGAGGAGGTAGAGGGAACAAAGAAAATGGTTATCGAGCCGATCTGATAGTTGTTCTATAGCTCCTGGTGCTTTGATTGAGAGATGCTGACAAGGAAGGTTTTCAACGAAACATTTGCTGATGCCAACATAAGCTTCGTGAAGAAAATTGAAATCCACTGAGATTCGTGGTCACTGTTGTAGGGAGGCGAAGTAGGCAGATGAGGAGCCATCTCTTCCACTACAAGAATCATCATTTATTATCTTGCTTACAAAATCACAGACTGCCTAGAACATGTGTAGCCATCTCTTCCACTATAAGAATCGTCATTTTTTTCATCCAAACAATCTATAATGAATCAACATTAATTTACATAGGTCAGATGAGTTCAAGATTAAAAAATGGACAAATAATTTTGACTATCAACATAAAGGAGCTAGTTTGAAACAATGTAAAAAATTCACATGTTTACATAAAAGGCTATGTTTAATAATGGATTATTGAGTAGCGCACACCTTATATTTGGGTGACCAGGCTGTGGAAAATCATTAGACCTAGAGACTGCAGAAGTAAAATTCCGGAGCTGAATCATGCGGACTGAAAGAGGTGATTACATAAATTGCAAGTACCTAGGTCAGATGAGTTTAAGATTAAAAAATGGACAAATAATTTTGACTATCAACATAAAGGAGCTAGTTTCAAACAATGTATACAAAACTACATGTTTACATAAAAGTCTACATTTAAGAATGGATGATTGAGTAGCGCACACCTTATATTTGGGTGACCGGGCTGTGTAAAATCAGTAGACCTGGAGACTACAGATGGAAAACGCCGGAGCTGAATCACGCGGACTGAAAATTCTGATGATAGAAATGGTGAGAGGAGACAATTGAAATTGGTTACATAGATAGTGGTGACGGATATGTACTGGTTTGTTGCAGCTAAACCTTATGCGAGAATGATAAACCTGTAGATCAAAAAACCATCTGTATTAGTAATAATAATCAAATGCAATCATATAGATAACTTGATTTAAGAGTAATTATGTGATGTTATGCATTTGTAAGAATCATTATATCATATGCACAGTGCTTGCAGTTTGACGATGAGCTGCATACGTTCATAGGACCACCCAAAATTGAAATCAAAACCAAAATTGATATTGAAACCTAAGAACATGTATCCAGAAACCTAGTTTCTATTGAAGCAGATATAATTCAAGAAACAGAACACCTAATTTATAAAGATAATCCATCGAAATTTGAAGGTCCACCCAAGATTGGATCTGACCCCAATCTCGTATTTCTATGTTTACGAAGAGGACATAAGTGAAACTTTTCTATAAATAAACGAATCACCCTGTCAAAATTTGCAATATAGATGTAGCAGGTATGTGAGAAGTATGGAAATGGAAAAAAATCAGTGAACCGCACAGAAGAATAGAGACTTCAGAAGGACCTCCCTTGAAACATGTTTACGCCGCTTCGGAAGTGGGTGACGGTAAGCCCGAGGAGGATTTCAAGGCAGTGGTTGGAAACAATGATTTTTATGTGGACGATTTGTGGAAGGAGATGAGAAGATTGTAGAAATGTTGAACGGAATAGAGCACGGACAGTATCACACGACGAATCGCACCACAGTATGCAGGAGGAGATGAGCGGAATGGAGCACTGGTGGTGAGATTCGACAACGAAGGAGTCGCGCCTGGGTCGACGATGGAGACGGAATACGGGAGGAGAGGGAGGGAATCGATGCGAAAACCCTAATAGATTCGGGGAGGTGTGTCTACGGGAAGAGGTGAAAGATTTAGGAGGTCAGGCGTGAGGATTTGGGGGTATAATGGAGAAGGAGTATATGTTTTGGGTGACGTGGTTCGCTGCGGAGGTGACACATAAGGCTGGAAGAACCCAGGTTTAGTAAATATAGTGGATGTGGCAGATGATCCATATAGAAAGGATCACACAACATTTTAAATTATGTTTATTACGAAGGTTCCAATATTCTTAGACTTCCAATATATTTACATGGTAATCATTAATGAATGAAAATAATCAATCGTTTCTAAAATGATTTCTCTACCATCCATTTCAGAGATGATAAAATAATATCAATGAGAAAATGTTGAAATCTAAAAGAAGGTGTATGATATCAAAAAGAAAAATCTATAGATATAATAATTGATGAGGAATGAGTGATATGATTTGGCTAAGAACTATATATACCATAAAATAGTGAGATATAGAAAATGATTTTAGATGATGAATATAGAATTAATTTTCCCATACCGCCATTTATAAAAAATATGTATTAAGATCTCCATGTGAACTATTGGTTAGTCAATATGAAGAAAGAGATAACTAAATATAATTCAAAGTGCCTATTATGCTATAAAGAGATTGTTGAAAGGAAAAACTATAAGGGGATGATATGATCATTACCTACACCAACATGGATATTGGAAATGTTACCCTAGAATTTGAAACTATACATAAGAATACATTTAGAGGAAATAATGGTGTATGGGTCATTGTGGATCAGCATAAAAATACAAATCACAATAATGAAATTAAAGAGTATTTCATGCTCAACCAACTTGCATGAATATAAATATGAAAATTGGTGAGGACGCATAGAGTACCATGTTTTATTAAATCTAATCATGATCAAATATTTATGTATATGTTCTAGAAATGGATCCAACATTCTCTAATTAAACAGTTTATCTTCAATATGTCTTACCATATGCAAAAAGATAGTGCCAAAGAGCATGTACCGTAGTGGTTCAGGCACCTTCTTGGCATCCAAAAGACCCAGGATCAAATCCGGGTAGGGGAGAATTCCCATGTACTGTTGAAGGCTACTGTAGCGCCATTATAGTAGGTCACTGTAGCATCAATGTAGCAGTGGAAACACTGTAGCAGCGGAGGGACTGTAGCAGGGTGTTGTAGCGGTGGAGGGACTATAACAGGGTACTATAGTAGTGGCGGCACTGTAGGATGTACTGTTGCTGTGTGCATACTGTAGTAGTACTGTTCATTGAGGGGTCCTCTAGGCCAAAAAAACGGGCTTTCTAGCCCTATATGTAGGCCACTTGGCCTTGGTCCTTCGAGCTATGTAATGGGTCACCCTCTACCCAGTCTGAAAAGGTCTTTTCTTTAATAATAAATTGAGGCTTCGGCCCCAACCTTTAGAAAATATGCAAAAAGATAGAAAAATTTGTATAATAATTTAGACGCTATAATACAAGTTAGGAGAGCATTTTATGGATTATAACGATATTTGTGATCTTCATCTTCTATTTCTCAAGATAAATTACCTTAATTGTTTTCAATAAACCATATAAATGACCTCATAAGAATCCCATTATGGTAAAAGATATAGAACAATGACATACTGGGACAATGTAGGTGAGTGTAATATGTTAATAAATGAAATGGTCAATTAATATGTAGAAAATGTGAAATCCATTCACCAAGACAACAAGGCATCCCAAAAATGATAAAAGTCTTAAGAGTATTATCCTTGACAATATTTTGAGTTTGAAGTTTGAAACAAGGTATTATTCCAAATATATGTATCAAATAAAGAAATGATATTTTGTAATAAAAGTAATGTTTTCTACCACGAACATCGGCCCCTTCGAGATTCATGTTATTTTAGGAGACATGTCCTATCAGTAGGAACTATGACTAATCGAGTCTTATGTACATGATGCATTCCATGTATCCCAATTGAGTATGAAAATACCATATCTCTCACACTTCCCGAATTCATAGGTTGTATACCTACAAATGATCTTAATTATAAGGGGTAGCGACTACTGATTTTTGAGCTTATAGGAAAATTGTTTTTAAACAAGTCTACTCACATTGTTAATGTACAATGGAGGAGCTATAAATATGAATAGGAGACTTGGGAACTATAGGATGTTATGAAGGAGTGGTTCCATCACTTGTTTCCACCATAGAATGTGGAATAAAATCAAATGGGTGAAATTAAATAATGGGTTATAAATAAACAACCTTGAATTTCCTCAATGAAACATACAATATTATAATTATTTCATGATTTATAAATTAGAGAAATCATATAAATAATCCAAAAAATATTATTCTTATAAAATAACAATGAATGATATTAATGTACCTATTTTACAATTATAAACAGAACTTTTGGAAAGTAATGTGACCATTATGAATAGTAATCGGGCCCTTAGAATTGTAACATCAACTAAGAATATATAAATAAAATTTTTGTATCTTATAAATGAAAATCTGATATTTTTATATCATGTTATATGTAAATAATTGTATACAAATGACAAATTTAGGGGTGGGGGTTTTTAAATGTAAATAATTATTAAAAATTTAATAATTAATACAATTATTTAAAATAAATATAATTATCAAAAAATAAGTATAAATATTAATACTTTCTATTATTGTAAATGTATGATAAATGTAATCTATCTTTTAATATTTGTAATTCGTTATAAAATATATGATAATATTAAAATCAGAATCATTGAATAAATAGTGATTTTATTTTAATTTTAAATTTCTCATATATAGAAATTTATTTACATAAAATAGAGTTCATTTTTGTATTCTGCACATTGATAAATCGTTGGGGTGATTTATTGATAATTTTCTATAAAAAATGATTTTTTGAATAGTTAAATTGGATAATTTATGATATTTAATCTTTTAGGCCAACTACCATGATTTTTGTGTTAGGTATACCATTATATCAAAAAAAACACTAGTTAATATAATCAGTCACATGAATCAAAAATACATAATGTATTAAGGAAAAATAACATACTAAAGAATATAATAAGAAAAACATTTCTCTTTTCCCCATAAACATACCATCTTTACCACCCATTCCCCACTCACCATCTAGGACTTTTTGATTACCTAAATTATTCCAAATTCAGTTCCAAATACCATTACCCACTTCATAGATCTTCTAGTCTCTACAAAATTCAAAACCCATGTTCCTTACAAGGTATCAAGGAGTTGATATTCAAGAGGTAAAATCATAAACATTTCTAATTTAGATTCTTTCATTATTCTACCCCATCTTTAACCCCAAAATCCAAACTCACATGATAACTATTTTATCATAAATTTTCTATATCTTCTCTTTCTAATTTAATATCCATAATCATTTTTATTACCTCCATTTTAATTGGAAAAATGAAATCACCATTCATGATGTTTAAATTCAACACCTTCATGTACAATGTGTTTTAATTTTCCATTACAAACATCAAAGATGGTCATTAAACCATTATTATTATTTAATAATATCTAAATATATAAATAAAAACATGTTTCATGTTGTAGAACAAATATCTATTCATATTATTAATAATAAAAAATTTGTTCAAGATGATAAAAAAGCACTACAATAAACTGAACGTTTATCATTAACATTTTATCAAATTAATCATCATTATAGAAACAAATGATATATGGTAAAATTTATAACAACAGAATTATATTAATAACATTTATTTCAACATATGGACTTTTTATTTCATTTCACAATAACTCGCATAATTATACTTGATGAAACCGACCATAAAACAAGAAACAAGTAATTCTGAATAAACTTTTTTTAACCATTATAACTTTTCAAAATTAAGAAAAAATAAATAAAAAAATTATAATAATAAAATAATTTATAGTAGTTTTTGAAATAATTAATAAATCTATATAATTTTATTATATTATTTATACGTGTAAGTATAGAATATATTTGTACATAAGGTGTTATATATCTTTGAACCTCCAAATTTATGTTACAATAAACATTCTATCCCTTTACGACCATTTATTTTTTCTTTTTTATCATATAGTTGTTCTATGTTTTATTTTGGTATTCCGCCATTATGTATCAGGATAAATTCATCCGTTTGATGCAGAAATACATGTTACAAAAGGTTCCCATCTCAATTCATCCCGATATGAAATCATGATTAAAGGGAACATCTCCTTTTTCATACCCATTTTTAACACCAATCTAGAAAACATTTGTACCCAAAAAATATTTTTTTATTATAAATCATTTTATTTTAAAATCTACCATTTTTCATATTATTTTATTAAAAACAATTATTCATTTATCCTCTCTATATAATTGTTTCCCTATAAATTTTTTTAGGTGGAACATTTATAAATTTATCCAAACACTCTTCATCATGATTTGACTTCATTTAAATTTAATCATTCATTATATAATATTATGATTCCTTTATTAATTTCAAACAATGATTTTAATCCCATTTTTATTGATACCATAGTTATATAACCCTTTGTTATGCTTTCGGACATGATTAAAATAACCATTTCATTCCATGGGTAACCCATATGTTTATTCCATAAACATTTTTATGTGGAAGACATATTAATGAAACATTAATGATGGGGTTTCTTATATATCACTCATATTCATTAGGTACTTTTTCATCTAATGTGATGTCATGTATGTGATTAAGGTGTAAGAATAATCAAATATGGGACATTGTCCACCATGTGATGTTATATTGTATGATAGCCTCGACTCATGATTATGTCATGTTATTTGTTTCTTCCAAATTTTTATGGATCTATGACAATATGATTCAGCGTTCTATGATCAATTATTTTATATTATTATTCAGGTGGTGTATTTTTTAAGTTATCATGTAATGCCTTATAACTCATGGGATATTCATTACTATGATTTTTAATTCCTTATTATGGATATTTGATCATCCCATATATCAATGTATTCCCCTATTAATCTAATGCATATGTATGATCTCATTGGATGTTAGGATATCCTCATGTAATATTAATATAAATATTATTTCATTATGTTTCATTTTTTTCTATTTTATGTATGTAATATTCCAAATACCATTGACATTACTATAATTGGTTTTTATTTCATGGGTTATTATTCATAAAATCATGAAATAATATTTGTAAATTTATTTGGAATTTATAATACCATCAATAAAAAATAAAATAATATAATTCATAAAACATATGAAAAAATAATTCCTCACATACAAGAATATAGAATGTTTATTCTTTAATCCAATGGTTGTGAACACAATATCATAATGGACATACCCAGTCCAAAATTTATTCCATGTGATGTATTGGTAATTTACTATAATATACAAATTTTTAGAACATTGTTTAATCATTAAAAATAAAAGTTATTATTGGAGATGCTAAAAATATTAGTATATAAGAGATAATATATAATAAAATATTTTAGTAAGGTTATTGAGTCTTCAAGATCCAATGAAATTCCATATAAAACCATGTTTATTCATAAAAAAATAGGGGATCCCCATGTTGATGATATAGTGAAAATGAGTGATTATTCATGTAATTCATGTAGTTAGTTTTCCAATTAATATAAATCGACTATAGATAATTGATAAGTGGTTTTTTTAATAACATTAGATTATTAAACTAATTTAATGGTTAATTCATCCCCACGATAATTAAAACTATGAAAAAATTTGTAAATGCATCTGAAATTTAATTTTATCACTAGAGTATTTAATTTTTTTCAATAGTTTCCTTATTTTTAATGATATTCACGTGATAACATTAAACCCCATCATTAATAAAATTTTTATATTCATAATATATCATCATAACTATGATCTCATCAATACATAGAAATTAGTAATAATATAAAATAAAAAATATAAATTATTTTTCTCCACAATAGATTTTAACTTGATTACAAAAAAAACAACCCACATAAAAAATAACTGAAAAAAATAAGGTCATGAAAGGAATTTATTTTGAAAAATTATAAAACAAAATGTTAGTTGAACATCAAAATAATTATTGTTTCTATAATACATCCTCATGTAGCTTATTAATGATTTTTATGTCTTTCTTATTAAGGATACAATTATATTATGATTGAAAATTTCATAAAAAAAAGATTACATGTCATGAAATACATTAGCATATTGTGGGTGAACATGTAATGTACACGTCACTCGTTCAATTGATTTTCCTGAATAAGTAATAATAGTTTTAAATGGATTTTCCAAACATTTCTACATTTTATCTCTATATTGAGACATATTCTTCCAAATTTCCCCAATTCATTTAAATTAAAATATTTTAGTTCAAACTAATTACTTTATTTTTCATTATTTGTCACTTCACTTCTCCTTTCATTACAATTGTGAGCTAGTTTATTAATATTTAAAAATAGATAACACCATTATAATTCCGTTATTCATTCTTTAAAATCTTATTTATAAAATATTAAATCTGTTAGAGTCTTACCAATATATTTTATTTTTATTTTTTTCTCCATTTCCTCGCCCATTGACTACTTTGAATCATTGATTTCATGGGATATATAAGAATTAAAATTTTCAATATTATCTCATCTCATCTTATAAAATTTATAATATACATATTTTTAATTCATGGGAGATGAATATATTCTTAAATATACATTTATTTTAGTGTGTAATAACTTAATTTTATATTAATGGTAAAAAACAAAATATAGTGCTAACCTTGCAAATCTAGTAAAATTTTCTTCATATGTGAAGAAAAATTATTCTAACATTTGAAAAAACTCTTTAAATTTATTTTCCATTCTATATAAATAATATTTCATAATGTATTACATAAGAAAAAATAATTACACGCAATCCACTTCATAGTATCAATTTCATTCTTTTACTAGATTATTTTTATTTAATGACATCCACTGATTTGGTTCACCATCGAATTGGTAATCTTTAGAGTTACCAATTGATTCTAATAAATACCAAACACATCAAATATCTTCTCTAAACATTTTATGTATCATTCTTCTAGAAATGGGGATAATGATTATATAAATATTTATCGGAGATGTCATATGAAACACTACCCTATTAAAAAAAATTTCAATGTGGAATTTGGCCGAAAACATAAATGATTACCACCATTTAGAACCTATATGAATTTATTTAACAAAATAAAAAATATCCCAACTCCATCATCAATATTTTATATTCTATATTCGGAATGACAGTATCTTATAGTTTACTTCATACATCCATCATCGTATTTCCAATGAGATTCCTAATTTATAACAAATATAGATAAGATTAATAATCATTGAAAACTATAAAAACTATCCCATTAATATGTCACCATTATCTAATATACATAAAGTTAATTTTAAAAATAAAAAAATAACATAATATTTTTAAAACCATGGGTTTTTATTGCTGGAAATGGTGTCTAGTTTTGGTTCATTGTAATTCCACACTAGGATTATTAGGGAGTTTTCAAGGTAATTGATCTTATAGTAAAATGATACTATAATGTTGAATGTGGCGTTATATTCCAACGTTTTACAATTTTATTGGGGTTAAATTTTGAGAATAAACTTTTTTTAGAAATGGATGTTGCATGTCATTTTAAAGATGAATCTGAATGATTCCGGAAAGTCTAAATTTTAATACATTAGAAAGAGTAGCTTAATGTTTCCTATCGAATAGTCAAGGTTTCGGTACTATGCTAATGTGTATAGCAGCACACGGGTCAAATCCTCTACGATGATACTTTTTAATAGTCACTTGTTTTTAGTTGATTGTTTTATGATTGGGGGTTTGTTTTTAGAGCTTATGAAATGATTAATTGATTAATATTGATTTAAAAATTTGATAAATATTGGGGTGAGTTCATTACTAGTGATTTAAGATTGTGATATCCTTGATCTTTACATTATATTGAATTTAAATTAACCCCCACTTCAGAGTATATCATTTATTTGAATTCCTATGTTTTAACACTTTAATACAATCATTTACTTATCATAGGTTTCTAATCTAAATCAAATATTGTGGATGGTATTGTATTTTTGGTTCCAATAATTTTTAAAAACCACAAATTAAACATAATATGTCATTAATCTTTGACATGTTATGTCCAACATACAGAATGTTAAATTAAAGAATACTCATCGAGAAAATACTCTCAGTCACTTAACATCCCTAAATATTGACTCACCCCAATGTTATATTTAGCCATACATTATTATGATTATAAATTTGGTTTAATATTTTTATTATTATAAGTTAATAAGAGAAGAAATATAATTGTATAAGAAAAGAATTCTGCGTCGAAAACACACACAAATATTGATGGGAATTAAATAATGATTTTAGATTGAATTTGAAAGAACAATAATGGAATTGGATTCAACTTTATTTAAAATAGTTCAAGACCACTAATATTATTCAATATAAGGTGGATAAAATAATAGATTAAGAAGAAGAAACATGCATTAAAATAGAATTACAAAAATAATGACTTAGAAGATTACAACAATGAAGAAAACAAAAGTAAATGAATACAAAGAGAGGTGAAAGATTATATAAAGTAAAAAACATGAATATGGAAGGTCCTACCAATACATTGGAAATTCTTTGGTCATTATAAATGATGTGCCAATCTTTTGAAATTCCATCCTTTCTGATTGAGAGGTGGGTGATGTATTTATAGCCAAAGGAAGCAGATTGTTTGCAATACCAATCTGTCCCCCCAAATGCATTGCCATTTTGATAATTTTGACATCCGAATCTCACGATATCTTATTCTTCAATGTCGTAGATAATTATATTGGTCAAATACTCTCAAAATGCAGTGGAATTGTCACTTATGGAGGCAATTGTATGACCATTTCATTAAAAAATGTTAATCTATCCATTTCAGTACATGCTTTTTATAAGGCCAAAATGTGAATGGGTATATAAATAGAAAGATAATTTTAAATCCATAGGCATTATTCAAATAGTTTTTTGGATGTTTCTCAAATTTCACAATGCAAAATCCCAGCATGATTTTATGAATATATCATGAGATATGTCATTAATACATTACTGATTTTATTTCTCGTCCAGAAAGGTGGGAATGGTTTAAATGAATCTGTTGGGACAATTGTATTTGGATTTGAGAATTGAAATTTTTATCCAAGACAAATTACATTTTCACCCAAAAATTTTTTAAATATAAATTAATTTTCAATTCTGGATTGAGCCTAGTACTTCAATCTTCATTGCTGGTACAGTTTTTCACAGTTTCATTGGGTCTTCTTGTCTGGAACATATGAACCTTAAATTGGAATAATTGGACCATGATTCCTAATAATGAAATATTTTATATTGAATATGGACATCTAAAAAATAGTAACCATTCAATATGGATATGTAGGGTGAGTGTTATTATTAAAACATTAAGTACACTTTAATCTAAAAGAATTTAAATATTGCTAAAAATATATATTTAATATTAATACATTAATATTTCACACAAATTATGCACATTTCCTTTAAAACCAGTAAATGAAGTATATAATTGTTTTTTCAAATATTATTAAAATCAAATACCCCACAATTAGTCTTGTGCATTTCCTCATGTGCACTATAAAAACAAGATAAACTCATTTTCCCTCACCAACAAATATTAATATTTTGTTTCCCCCCTCAGGGGAGGATTAGAAAATTTCACTCATTAATATTAAATTTCACAACAATTTGTAACAGAAACAATGTTCGAAAAACAATTTATTTTTTCACGATCAAATATAGAAAAGGAAAATGGTGGCACACAAAAATTACTCATCTCAAAATGATAAAATTAATTTATAGAGATTCACTCATTCACCAACGAAAAGTGGAAATGGTAGAGTTTGTAAGAACATTCAGTTTAGAATCACTATTCTAAGGTGAACAAGAATCAAGAGGTCTTTGTAAGGAGTTTTTATGTGGTTATGGGACGGTATGAATTTAATGTCGAAGAGAGAGAAGAAGAGGGGTAAAGCACCAATAGGGGTAAAACAATGAAAAAAATTTTTTGAATGGAAATTGAAAGTAAATGAAAACACATATTTACCAGGGAATTATTGTTTGAAGAAAGAGACAAGAGAATTCAAAAATTTGAAGAGGATGAGAAGATTAAATATTTACATAACACAATAATTTTCTCAATGACATAAGTGTTATTTTTTTATTTTATTAACATTTTTTAGAAAGATGAACTTGAAAAAGATCTCAATCATATTCCAACACATTATTCATCTCCTTTGGAAACTAATTTTAACATTTATAACAAGATCATAGGTTGAGGAAGATTGTTTTTTGACCTACCCATGAAACCCTCCAATATTTTGTTCTTTTTTTTATTGATTTTATTTGATATTTTTGAACACCTATCAATAAAAATTACCAAATTACATAAATGAATGTACATTACATTCCCCAAAATGCACTGAATGAAAACCTACCACCCATTCTAAAATTGATTCTCTCCCTCAAGAATATGATAATATAGTGAAAAATAACAAAAGGGTTCCCAAAATGAAATCCATAAACCCACACATAAATTTCTAAAAAATTATACACAGAAAATCCATGTTGATATTAGGTGGGAAATGGTATTGGGCTTATAATGTTTCTTACAATGAATATGATTTCATAGGCTCAAAGGGGATTCTAAAAAATGATTAATGAATTGTTAATGGGAGGATATTTGGCTATTATAATTCAACTGGGGTTCAAAAAAGGCATCTTTTATATTAATGATCATGAATGTAGGAAATATAGATCGAATGTACACAAACTCAAGACTTGAAAATGGCGGTAAAAAACATTTTTG
This sequence comes from Viscum album, assembly GCA_963277665.1. NCBI lineage: Eukaryota > Viridiplantae > Streptophyta > Magnoliopsida > Santalales > Viscaceae > Viscum > Viscum album. The sequence goes on from OY728163.1 coordinate 1,948,713,686, forward strand.
AAAAAATGGTCTCAGGAATCCGTGTCATGAAAGAAAATGTTATTCTTCACAGGTGGAGAAATTCATTTTCCAAAAACAAATTGAGCATAAAAAATTTGTTGGTTTGGACACAATATTATTTATCCAAATATATGATGAAAACACAAGACTTTTGAGATGAAACCATTTATTTTGGCACCCCAAAATGGATGGATAGAATTTGAATATTGGAAGGTGAGTAAGTATGACTCTTCTTTTTTCATACTTTCTTAATTTTTTTTAGTTTTTTAGTTTTTTAGGTTTTTTTTGATTTTTATAGAAACACCCACACAAAATGGAAATATTTAATAAAAAAATTGTAATGATGTATGTGGTAAGAAATGAGAATGGGGGAGAAAGAAGAAGAAATAGAGAGAGAGATTGTAAATTTAAAATTGGTGCACCTAGGTTTGGATTTGGTGGTTCGTCATATCCATTACGTGCAGGTTCAGTTGACGTTGATGTGCATCAAGTGGGATGTAACCTGAAATTGAAACATAATTATTCATCTAATGAAAAACTAAAAATAAATAAAAATTTCACAAAAGTAAAAGAAAACATGGGTTTCCTCCCAAGAAGAACTGAATTTCTTTGTCTATAGCTAGACTATTTATGTAGAATACACAATATATGATGGTGACCATCATATATTCTGAACTCTAGTGTGATTCAAAAAAACCTATTCCTTTTAGTGTCCTAATGATTCATAATATAATTTCTTCCCTTCCTTATTCTTTAATATGTAATTTAATGGTCATGGAAAAAGAATATGACTATCCTCCCATAGTTCTTCAACATGTTGGATGATTTTATCAATAAAGTGATAGTTTTTTATTCTTGAAAATTCAGGAAGATGTCTCAATTTAGATGGTTCATTTATGTAAGGTTAAGATAACACGACACCATAGTATGAGATCCCAATAGTATTTGACCCATTTATTTCCTCACTTATCAATGTAGAGTAATGAGGATCAGTGTGTGGTGCACTGTGTTGCATTTGTTGTCAATAAGGTGTCAAGGATTTAATAGATGAAAAGGAGTGTCAATATGCGAATGATAGAGGATGTGATGGTGATGGTGATGTTGTTAATAAGATGTCAAGGATTGAGTGGATATGTGACTATCATGGTGATGGTGATTGTTGGAGAATGACCATGGTACTAAGAAGCATGTCACTTAGGAGAATCACTAAGTGGCATAGGAGGTAATGGTTGAAACATTCTCCAAACATTTCAGACGATTGTAGAGCTGATAATAAGTTCAAAGAACTTGTATCAAGAAGATACAATGTCACAACATTGTTAGAAGTCCATGCATTGTCTTCACAATGCATGTGGAGATAAATATGTTCCATCCAATTTCACTAAGTGGATGAGGAATGAATAAGGGATCCAACCACAACCTCCAAGTGGATGAAGTGAGAAGATGAACCATCCAAAACTCCTAAGTGAATGAAGTGGTTTGAAGAAGACCATGCACTATCTCTTAGTACATGTGGATTTGAAGATGATCCAACCTCATCTATGATTGGATTGAAGAAGAACATTGAAGATCCAAGTGAATTATGATCATTTATTGATGAAGATAGTTGAGAGATTCTTGGGAATTCTATTCTTTAACAGAATATGAAGAAGAGATGTTGAAGAAGATATATTGAGTTCTTAAGAAGATAAAGAAGAATTATAAAGATGAAGAGGAGGTAAAGAAGAAGAGAATGGCATGAAGAAGTACTGTTCCTACTTGGTAATTTAACCAAGTATACAAGGAGGGAGAGGAACTTATGCAAAAAAGGGGCCATCCCACGAGCTGGCTACCCAAGCTTCAACCCAAGGCACATGTGGGACTAGGTCTCCACGCCCATGAGGAGGCCTAGGCAGAGCAAGCCCGCAAGACGTTGGGCCATTTGTAAGCTCGAGCCACGCGGAAGTGAAGCCCGCACAGCCTGGGCGCCAAGGGCGCGCCCGTGAAGGAGCATAGTGGGCACAAAGTGCACGCCCGAAGGAGCATAGTGGGCGCAGAAGCACACCAACAGGATAACCGGTGCGGGGTGGAACCATAGGGGGAAGAGGAGAATTATGAGCTGTGTTCGGGAGGCAATTTTTGTTAAACCGCGGAAAAAACCACGACACATTTCGATGTGGGGTGAGTTTTTTGAGAGGCGAAGCTGATCTACACCGTCCATCTGATCCGCGAGTAATCACGACTGCTCATCTAATCTCACCACGCCATGATATAATTCCAGCCGTCCGCGTTCATTAAACGCTGATCCAGTAGCATTGGAGTTGTCTCCTACCTCTCACTGAGCCGAGGACTCCCCGCAACACCTCCCACAAACCAGAGGCACTCGAGCAATGAAGAAGAAGCTCTCAGCCGCCTCTGATGAAGTGAAGGCCTCTGTTGTGTTCATCTATCCATTACGAACACATGCATGCATTAAAAGTCGCATGCATGAAATGAGATGATGAAATTTGAGGGATCCCGAGGAGAACAAAGTTGTCGAGGGTGCGCTGCTCGTTCGACGTGCAAAGAAAGGCTCTGCATGAGTTCATAAACACATGCATGTGATGCGTACACCAAGATTTAAGGATACCGTGGATGAAAAAGAAAATGGAAATAATAGATATTTCTGGAATATCTCATCCACTTTTGAAGATCTCAAAACCCCGCAGATCTCGGGCTTTCATGATTTGAACCCCGCGGCTTTGATCAAACTCCTTGCCTATAAAATAAGCCATCAGAGGCCAAAGAAGGTTGCTACGGATCGTCTGAGAGAAGAAGTCTCGCGAAGCTCCTAGCCTAGAGAAGTTCGAATCTCTATGCACCACTTGCGCAGTAGAGTAGCCCGAAGCCACCCAAGGCTTTGAAAGTTCCTTTTGCGCAATCCCTGTACGAAAGAAGAAAGAAGGAGGCCTCCCTGCACACGCCCATGCACGACAGGGAAGAAGCCGACATTGCGCGCCCGCTACCCGCATTCTAGCATGGTAGCAAGTGGCCGCACCCTCTATGCCCGTGAACTCACGCAGCAGAAGGAAGCCACAACATTCCATTTGTGTGGTAGGAAGAAGCTGGGCAGTGCACACATGCACGCCTTCTCTGCCCGTGAACTCACGCTGCAGGAGGAAGCCGCCGCGCCACCTGCACAGTAGGAGCTGCCGCACCTGCATAGCAGAAGAGGTTTCCGCGCCACCCGCACGGTTGACGCCCCTCCTGCACACTGTCCGGTTAAAGATAGGTGGTGGCCGCATAACTTGCACAGCCTCCTTTCGTGAGAAGTGGAAGGCCACGCGTTTGTGTGTGTGTGTGATAAGAGGAGAGGAAGCCCATAACACACTTGGGTGTGTGTGTGTGCACGGGTTGAAGAAGGAAGGAAATGTCTGCTAAGTGGAAAGGAAGGACGTGTGTGCAAAGTGGAAATGAAGGTCCTATGTGGAAAAGGAGAGGAAGGCCACAGCATGTTTGAGTGTGTGTGCAAATTAACAAGAAGGCCATAGCCTTGTATGTGCACAAGTAAAGGAGGCCATACCTCTTGTGTGTTCCTAATTGAATGAATAAGATACATGCATATCCATGCATTAATGAATAAGTGAACAAGTGGGTGAACACCTTGATAAGAAAGAGAGAAGGAGAAATTCACACTATAGAACAACACAGAATTTGCTGTGTCTGAAAATGAATTATAAAGTGTGACTCGAAGAAGAAGGTGTGTGTGCTAAAAGAGTTTACACCCTTTAAGGGTTTATCACACCAAGAAGAAAAGGGGAGTGCATGCATTCATGCATGCACATGCACACTTAAACAAAGCATAAATCAGTGCGTGCAAATTTGAGAAGACAAAAAACAATGGTTCTTGAAGACATTTGAGATTCCATGCAAGTCATGCATGAAGATTCAGAGATGCCATGCACTCAGTGCGTGAAGTTGAATTTAAGAGAGACTAAAGCCAGACTAATGTTAAAGACATCATTCATCCGAGTTTTCAGTAGTTGAGAAGACCAAGAAGATTGAGTGGGCATACTGAGTTCAGGAACATATTTTCCAAACCATAATCTTGAAGACAGTGGCCGGGTCATCCTTAGAAGAAGGAGATAAATCCCTAGAAATGAAGAGAATTCCTGGTCACCACCAGTGATCAGAAGAAGTGAGCAAGGCTAGAATCCTTATCCAAGGCTGTTGAAGACTCTTGAAGAGATTTAAAAGAATAAGAGCTACTCGTGTGACTCGAGGTGCCAGGAGAAGACCCCCTGTGAGACTCAGGGTGGAGAAGTCTTTGGTGGAAGCTGAAGCAGCCCAGTGGGACTCTGGTAACGCTATGGGATGAAGTATAACGAACCTCCTCTGGGACTCAGAAGATATACAGTGTGACTATGTATCGACCATTTTAATTACTAACCGAATTGTAGTGGATTAACCATGTTGGGGCGTTTAGCCAACATGGATTGGATGTAGGCCTTTCGAGCCGAACCTTGTAAATACTTATGTCCTGCGCCTTTACATTTACTGCATCACTCAAGGAAAGGCTGAGAGATACAAGAACAGTGGATTGAGGCCCTAACAGTCCATAGAGGATTATTTTATAAAGAATCAATTAGGTAAATGTTTTAAAGGATCACTGATTCACCCCTCCCCCTCTCAGTGATCACACTGATCCGGGCACTTCAATTGGTATTAGAGGGGGTTGCCTCTAAATGATCCAAGGGAGTCTTTATGAAGTGTATATTTGAGGAAATGAGAGAACACCCTCAAAAGAAGATATCTTCCAAGACATAGAAAAATAGAAAGAAGAAACATGTCATGAAGATGAATAAGAAGGTTGCTACTAATAAAGAAACACCTTCCATTGAAGGTAATGTGAAAGTCACAACAGATGACAATTCCTTTTATTACTCTTCTGATAAAGCCTGCTCTAGCTGTGATGATTATGGAAAAATCAATGATCTTCTAAATGATCTCAAATCTCTTCGGAAGATAGTCCCCAGGGAAGTGGCAATGTGTATGGCTACAAGTATCCATGATCTTCAAGAAGAAAAATTACTGCTAGACGAAGAAGCCAATTCTATGGAAGATCAATTTTCAAGAAGGGCTGGCATAACCAACACTCTCACAATGATGGTTAAGGCTAAAGATGAAACCATTTCCCATTGTAGTGAAATAATTGATGATGTCACTAAAGAACTACAAAGAAGCATTTGTGAGAAACAATTCTTTGAGATAGTGTTTAAAGATGTTTTCCAAGCACTGGAAAAGAGGCATAGAGTGTCAATGATTGTCAAAGATGCTCAACTAGAAGACAAATTAAAAGGGGCATGGGAGAATGAAAATTCATTGCATGAAATGAAGAAGGTTCATGAAGACCAAATGAAACAACTAGAAGAGAATTGGGAAGGAAGGCTAAGATTTGTTGAGGATGAGAATAACTCTCTCAACATGAAATGATTAGAGCTACAAGTGATATTGAAAAATCAGAAATCACCCAAAAATGAAGCCTCCCAAACATCTGAAAGATGAAATGTCTCCACTCAATTGTGCATTGAGAAGGATTATTCCAAAAGTAGGACATCCTCTAATGAAAGGGCAAAATCTTCTACGAAGAAGGTACCAACCATACCATCTTGTACTAATGATTCTAAACGCGTTTCCACAAAAAGTGCAGGATGGACGAATAACTCTAAACAAGTATGGATGAAGAAGATGAAGAATGAGAGATCTCCTGAAAAACACAACAATTCAAGATAAAGACACAACAATTAGAAGAAGTCAAGAAGACAATATTTGTGGGTCAATGTTGGTGTTGCAACAGGTATGGACATTGTGAAACAGATTGTTGGTACAATCCTCTAAATAAAAAATCACAAAGGAATCCCAAGCCTAGGGGGAGGAAGCCAGAGAAGAAGAAGCAACATCCACAGGTCCAGAGACATCTGTTTACTACAAAAAGATCTGGAATGTTTTGATAACATCTGGGATGAATGCTTAAGTGGTCACAAGAATGATACATACCAATCTCCAAATGTTTTCAATGCTGAAAAGAAGATAATATCACAGAACCTAGCTAAGAAAGAAGAAGTATCCTTGGGAAGCCAGTAGAAGAAAGTTGAAAATTCTCCCAAGAAGATCTTGAAAAAGAAAGAGAAGTCTTTGGATTTCAAATCCAAGAAAGGTGATGCATCCAGAAGGACCACCAAGAAAAAATGATTCTACTGTTGAAAGATAGGTCACACCATGGATCTTTGTAAACAAGCCATGGAACTAAATAGAAACAAACCACACTCAACGAGACAATCAATCCATAAGAAGAAGAAGGGATTGATTGAAAATAAGATGCCTAAAAAGGTAACATAAAAGTATCAAAGGAACCATGTGAAACATCCAAATCTGATGCCTCATTTCCAAATGACATATTAATCATCTCTCCAGAAGATTTGGAAAGAATTAGAAAGGAAAAAAATAATCATTCCAAATCTAGTGCAAATAAAATCCAAAATATTTCACATGAAGATGATGTTCTATGTCTGAGGTGCAATAAAGCTTGTCATATCAGTAATAAATGCGTGACACTTATTCCAGCTCAAAAAGAATTCTTCAAGAGAATGAAGATTTCACCAGGAGATTCTAGTGCTCAGAAGGCACTTATAAAGAGAGGAATCACACACAAAGAAGGTGAAGAGGTGTTAAGATCCACACCATCACAGACATCATTGAATATTAAACGTGCATGTGTGAAGAATGGAGAAAGTGGAACATCTCGGTAGAGAGAATCGTCTCAACCTTGTTGTTCAAATTGATGAACCAAGGAGGTTCCATCTTATTCCCTAATCACTAGTATATACATGTGCTTACATTTCATGGAATTGAATATGATGATCATTCTCAAATTGATAATGGTACGGACAGAATGGAGTGCACCCATTGAGGGGGAGCTAATCTGAAGAAGATGATATTTTGAGATTCATATCATCTTGTGAAGAATGAAGGTATTCCAATCACACTTTTTATCCCTTGTTTCTTAATTGTATTTAACAAGTCAATTAAGGGGAATTAATTTATTGAAGACAAATGGATGAAAGGGGGAGATTTATCTTTGCATCAGAACTTTCTAATGAGTTTGGTGAAGTATGTGCAGGATTTAGAAATTCATTGATATATCTGAAAAATTTTAACCCCTTGAATCCTAAGCATGATCTCACATGTATAGTTAATTGTGAACAACATTGAATTCCTTAGTTACATCACTCTTGTTTTCTACATCGGGTTATCCCAAGTAGACTTAGAGATGATTTACTAAAGGCTCTTTGCTAAAGTGAACATGTGACATCATCCTTCTCTTAGTGTTTTTTAAGAATATGAAATTCAAAGGGAGGAAGTTATATTTTGAAGAGAACCACACCACACCTTTTCATTTGGTTTCCAATAAGGGGGAGAAAATCTTGGAACACATATTGACCCCTTCTTGGGAATTCCATTCTTTAATAGAAGAAGAAGAAGAGATGTTGAAGATGATATATGGAGTTCCTAAGAAGATAAAGTGGAATTCTAAAGATGAACAGGAGGTGAAGAAGAAGAGAATGGCATGATGAATTCTTGTTCCTACTTGCAAATTTAACCAAGTATACAAGGAGGGAGAGGACCTTATGAAAAAAGGGGCCAGCCCACGAGCTGGCTACCCAAGATTCAACCCATGGCACATGTGGGACAAGGTCACCACGCCCATAAGGAGGCCTAGGCAGAGCCAGCCCGCATGAGGCCGGGCCGTGTGTAAGCCCGAGCCACGCGGAGGTCAAGCCCGCGCAGCCTGTGCACCAAGGGCGCACCCGTGAAGCAGCATCGTGGGAACTAGGTGCACGCCCGGAAGAGAATAGTGGGCGCAGAAGCGCGCCCGCAGGAGAACCGGTGTGGGGAGGCACCAGAGGGTGGAGAGGAGTATTATGAGCTGTGTTCGGGAGGTGATGGTTGTTAAACCTCGGAAAAAACCGCGGTGCGTTTCGATACGGGAAGAGTTTTTTGTGACACGGATCTGATCTGCACCGTCCATCTGATCCGCGTGTAATCGTGGCTGCTCGTCTATTCTCGCAGCGCCACGATATAATCCCAGCCGTCTACGTTCATTAAACACCGATCCAACAGCGTTGGATATGTCTCCTACCTCTCACTAAGCCGAGGACTCCCCGCGACACCTCCCACAAACCAGAGGCACTCGAGCGATGAATAAGAAGCTCCAGACCGCCTCTGATGAAGTGAAGGCCTCTATTGTGTTCGTCTCTCCATTATGAACACATGCATGCATTAAAAGTCACATGCATGAAATGAGATGAAGAAATTCAAGGGAGCCCGAGGCAAACAAAGTTTTTGAGGGTGCGCTGCTCGTTCAACGTGCAATGAAAGGCTCTGCATGCGTTCATAAATGCATGCACATGATGCATACACTAAGATTGAAGGATCCCGTTAATGAAAAAGAAAAAGGAAATAACAGAGATTTCTGGAATATCTCATTCGCGTTTGAAGTTCTCAAAACACCGTAGATCTCAATCCTTTAAAGATTTGAACCCACAGCTTTGATCAAACTCCTTGCCTATAAAAGAAGCCATCTGAGGCCAAAAAAGGTTCCTGCTGATCGTCTGAGAGAAGAAGTCCCATGAAGCTCCTAGCCTAGCAATGTTCGAATCTCGGCGCACCACTTGCACGATATAACATCCTGAAGCAACCCGAGGATTCGAGAGTTCCATTTGCGCAATCCCTACACAAAATAAGTAAGAAGGATGCCTCCATGTGCGCTCCCTTGCACGACAAGGAATAAGCCAACATTGTGCGCTCACTACCTGCATTCTAGCGCGGTAGTAAGTGGCCGCACCCTCTGTGCCCATGAACTCATGCGGCAGGAGGAAGCCACTGCATTCCCATTGTGTGTTAGGAAGAAGCTGAGTCGTGCACACTTGTGTGCCTTCTCTACCCATGAACTCACGCTGCAAGAGGAGGCCACCATGCCACCTGCGTGGTAGGAGCTGCCACACCTGCACGGTATAAGAGGTTGTTGTGCCAACAGCACGGATGAAGTCCCTCCTGCACCATGTCTGGTTGATGACAGGAGGTGGCCGCATAACTTTCTCTCCCTCCTTTGGTGAGAAGTGGAAGGCCACGCATTTGTGTGAGTGTGTGTGCTAAGTGGAGAGGAATCCCATAACACACATGGGTGTGTGTGTGTGTGCACGGGTTGAAGAAGGAAGGTCGTGTGTGCATAGTGGAAAGGAAGGACGTGTGTTCAAAAGGAAAGGAAGGACACACCATCTTTGAGTGTGTGTGTGCAAATTAACAAGAAGGTCATAGCCTTGTATGTGCACAGGTAAAGGAGGTCATACCTCTTGTGTGTGCCCAAGTGAATGAAGAAGATACATGCATATCCATGCATTTATTAATATGTGAAAAAGTGGGTAAACACCTTGAGAAGAAAGAGAGAAGGATAAATTCACAATAAATAACAACACAAAATTTGGTGTGTGTGAAAAAGAACTAAAAAGTGTGACTCGAAGTAGAAGGTGTGTGTTCTAAAAGAGTGTACACCCTTTAAGGGTTTATCACACCAAGAAGAAAAGGGGAGTGCATGCATTCATGCATGCACATGCACACATAAAAAAATCATAAATCAGTGTGTGTGCATTTGAGAACACTAAGAACAAAGGTTCTTGAAGACATTTGAGATTCCATGCAAGTCATGCATGAAGATTCTGAGATGCCATGCACTCAGTACATGAAGTTGAATTGAAGAGAGATTGATGCCAGATTGAAGATAAAGACATCATTCATCTGAGTGTTTAGTAGTTGAAAAGACCAATATGAATGACTGGGCATAGTGAGTGAAAGAACATATTTTCCAATCAAGATTCTTGAAGACAGTGGTCGGGTCATCCTTAGAAGAAGGAGATAAAGGCCGATCAAAGAAAAGAAGTCATGTTCACCACCAGTGATCAGAAGAAGTGAGTAAGGCCAGAGGACCTTATCCAAGACTATTGAATAATCTTTAATATATTCAAAATAAGAGGAGATACTCGTGTGACTCGAGGAGCCATGAGAAGACCCCCTGTGAGACTCAGGGTGGAGATGTCTTTGGTCGAAGCTGAAGCAGGCCAGTGGGACTCTGGTAACACTGTGGGATGCAGTATAAAGAACCTCATATGGGACTCAGGAGAGATACAATGTGACTCTGTGTCGACCATTTTAATTACTAACTGAAATATAGTGGAGAAACCATGTTGGGGCGTTTAACCAACATGGCAAGGATGTAGGCCTTTGGATCCAAAACTTGTAAATCCTTGTGTCATGTGCCTTTACATTTACTGCATCACTCAAGGAAAGGCTGAGAGATACAAGAAGAGTGGATCAAGGCCTTAACAAGCCATAGAGGATTAATTGATAAAGAATAAATTAGTAAAAAGTTTTAAAGTATCACTGATTCACCCCCTCCCCCTCTCAGTGATAACATTGATCCGGGCACTTCACAGTGGAGTCATAAGACTGAATAAATTTTTCAGTATCCTTTATATCAATGTTGTTCGCCAAAGAATAGTCAATTTCAACCTCACCAATGATCAATATATTAAATATGTAACAAATATCACCAACATCACTACTATTGGGAAAGTATAAACACATTTGTTCAGGGTTCAACTCACATATAACAAAATTTTTATAATCATGGATAAGAAATAATGAATGTTGGATAATATGATTAGAATATAAAAATGAACAGGTTTGTTCATTTTCACTATTACCATCCCAGTTGGAGAAGTGTTGGACATAGGTGAGATGGGATTCCAAAGAGTTTTCAAAATCCTTTAGATAAATGGATTCTATGAATGACTGGTCCACATAAACATCACCATTTAGTACATGGAAAATAATGATTCATATTTTACCAGATATTATCTCATGATAACATGATGAAAGTGATGGAATGTGGTTTAACTGACTCTCATAAGTGTCTTTAGAAACCTAGATTGAGAATGTTGTGTGATTCTAAGAAGGGTATCTCATGGATTCAAAAATGTTGAACATGACTATTTGGTCTCTAAATTACAAATATAAGATGTCATAATGGACATAAATCTTGGTTATTGTCATCACTAATAATTTTCTTCCTAGAATTAGGGGATTTCAAGAAGTGTTTGTCTCACCTTCCATGTTGAGTACATAGAAATCACCAAGGAAGATAAGATCATTTACTTGGACAAGGTCACCCTCTATTATTCCATCAATACTGGTTGTGCTTCTATTTTCTAACTAGATGGAAACACATGTAGGATTTATGGGACCAAGATCATGGTTGGAGAATATGGATTTGGGGAAGACATTAATTGAGACTCCAAGGCCCATGAGTGCATCATCGAAGTTGGAACTTCTTATTTGGCATGGAAATGTAAAGTTCATAGAATTGTTGCACTTAATTTGTATGGACAATTTGGTTTAAAATTTTTCAAAGGTCCTATATTTCCTTTTATGGGTACACAAATCCTTGGAATCTTATCATTCTTAAACATTAGTTTAATTGAATCAAATAGGTTAATGTTCACTTCAACATGTCTAAACATGTCGATGATTTCATGATCGATTTCAATGGACTAATTTGGCTTAACAAAACTTGGGGAAAAGGAATTGGGTTCCTATTTGGAATTGATGGAGGTGAGGGAATGGTTTTTGGTTCAATTTCATATTTGATTTTCTTTTCATTTTATAGATCAACATTCAAAAGAGGGTAGAGGATGTATCTTGAGGCATAACAATTTGCATTCCCAATCTAAGTGCAATTACATTAACATTGCCCTTGGGGTTGGGTAATGGTTGAGTTGGGAGTTGGGAAGAATTGGATTGTTTCTGCTTACTATGGTTTGATGCGAGTTGACCAGTTTGGGATTCAATGTTTTTAAGGATGGAACGAGTGAATGTGGACTAATCTTAAAATGAATTTTTTCATGGTTTCTTGGAAGAAGAGGCTTGTAATAAATTGGGATTGCCTTGATTTTGGTTCTTTGTAATGTGATTTTATTAGTTTGGGAATACAGAGGCCTCACTAGGATAGTGGATTCTTGGAAGATAAAGAGGATGATTTCTCCTTTTTTTGGTTAGGAACAAAAGGATATGGTTGTTGGATGTTACCAACACCTTGAACATATTAGAAATAGTTTGATATTTGGGGAGGTAATTGAGGGGGATGATATAGGGGATTACCATACATTAGGGCTTCATTATAGGGAGAAGTGTAGGGCTCAGAGTGAGGTTGGTTGAAGATTATAACAATCTGACCTAATAGTTGAGTGTTGGTTTTCTACTAAGAATATGATTTATTGAGATCTATTTTTCTATAAGAATCAGATAGACCATCTGGTAGTTGTTGTCATGTGTCTGTTCGATGAGTCGGTGAGTTACAGATTCCATATTTTTAGACTGGTTCAAGAAACATTGATTGTGGAGAAGATGAGTTTTGTCCTTTGGTAGCCACAACTAGTTGTCATACAATACATGAATGTTCATTCATTCTTTATTTCATCTTTTTTAGCAGTATTGATTGATTATTTTTGACTTCTTTGACTTGAGCATGTTCTCGAGTATGGAATTATTTGAGTTTGTTTCCATGATTCATACGATATCTCTTATAGCTATGGGAGTTTTATCAACAAGAGAACTGCCACATGCAGCATCAATGGGAGTTCTCTCCATATCCAATACCCCCTCATAGAATTATTAGTTAAAGATTTGGTCCGAGATTTAGTGGGGTGGGTATGTTTCACCAATCCTTTTGATCCCCTCACAGTACACATGGAGGTATTCATTGGGGAATTGAGAAATACTACTTATTTCCTTTCGGATTGAATCAGTATGAGTTCCAGGAAATAATTTTTCAAAGAAGAGTCTCTTTATGTAATTCCATGTTGTTATGGAACGTTGAGGGAGGTAGTAAATCCAAGTCATAGAAGTTTTATCTAAGTGCAAATGGAATGCCCATAGTTTTATTTGTTCCTCAGAAACCCCTTGAGGATTCATGGTAGAGCACACCACTTGGATCTCATTAAAATGAAAAGGTATATCCTCACCAGCTATCCCGTAGAAATGATAGAGAATATAAATAAAAAATGGTTTGAGTTTAAAGTCATCTCCTTTGTTTGGGTATTGAATACGAAGTGGTTGGTAAATAATATTAGGGGAATCATGTTCTTTATGTATTTTTTCTCGAGTATTGACCATATCTAATTTAATTAGTTGGATAAGGTCTTGTTCTTGATTTATTTGATTGTCCCTAATGTTCCTCATATGTTGGTGAAGGGTTCCTAAATTCTAGGGTAAATACAATTTGAGGGATTGTTTTGGAGGCTAAGAGGTATTTAGAGAGATGTTATATGAAGTAGGAATATGGGGTTCTCATTGTTTTTTTGGTTGATGATTTTTAAGAGGAGGGTTTTTTGTGTGTTTTTCTCAATTTTTTTTTAATTTTGCATTTTTTGTTTTTTTCAATAATGAGAAAATAATGAATATATAAAGAACCTTCCCCAGCAATGAAAACAGTTGATAGTGTGGCCTATTTTCACTTATCGACTGGTCAAGGATCCAGTGCTCTGCTAATGTGTATAACAGCACTCGGGTCGAATCCTCTACGTTAATAATTTTTACTGGTCTATTGTTTTTAGTTGATTGTATTTTGATTAGTGGGTCTGTTTGAAGAGAATATGGAATGATTTATTGATTAATATTGATTTAAAAAAATTGATAAAAATTGGGGTGAGTTCATTATTATTATTTGAAGCCTATGATATGCTTGAACTTTGCGTTATATTGCATTTAAATTAACACCCACTTCATAAGATAATGATGATTCAAATTCCTATATGTTAAGGCATTAATTCAATCCTTAAATTTTCGTAGGATTGTAATATCAATAAGATAATGTTGATAGTAGTGTAATTATGGTTCCAATAATACATGTAAACCACAAATTAAAAAAATATGTCATTAATCCTTGACATGTTAAGCCCAACATACAAAATGTTAAATTAAATAATACACATTGAGGAAATACTCTAAATCACTTATCATCCATAAATATTGACTCAAACCAATGGTATATTTACTCATCAATTAATATGACTATAGTTTTGGTTTATTATGTTTATAATTATGAGATAATAAGACATGATAAATAATGGGATAAGAAAAGAGTTGTGCGTCAAACACAGACACACAAACAGGTACGACAATTAAATACTGAAATAATATTGAACTAGAAAGCACAATAAGGGATGGTAATTCAACAATATTTAAATTATTAAAATTCCACTAATAATATTTAAAAGAAGGTGTATTAGAATAATATATTTAGAAGAAGAAACTTTCATTGATATAGAATTATAAAAACAAAGACATACAAGCTTACAACAAAGAAGAACACAAAGGTAAATGAATAAAATAGATGAATAAGTATCTCTTATGTGAAAACATTAGAATTAAATGTCCTAAAAATAATTTTTCAGGTATTTGGTCATGACAATTGGTGCTCTTATTATCTGAAATTCCAACAATTTTGATGGATATGAGGGAGATATATTTATTGCCAATAGAAGTGGTCTGTTTGCATTCCCAATCTATCCCTCCACTTTCATCACCATTTTCATAACTTAGACAAACAAATATCAAGATATAATATTTTACCATGTTTTATATAATAATATTTTATGAATAATATCAAAATTTGGAGTCATTTGAAATTTTGGATCCAATTTTATGTCTGTCTGATTAAACAATGTCAATATGTTCATTACAATCCATACATTTTATAATGCCAAAAAGTGAAGGGGTTTATTAATAAGAAGATAAATTCAAATTTGAATGTTTTTTCACAAAAGTGTCCACATATATCTTTTATTTAACATAGCAAAATACCAACTATATTTGATGACTAGATCCAGAGACATGTAATGAATATTTTTCTAATTTTAATTTCTTGCCAGAATAGTGGTCTGGGTTTAAATGAATATGTTGGGAACCAAAAATTTGGATTTGGGACCTGAAATATCTATAAAAGATCCATTTCATTTTCCCAAGAATATTTTATATGAATAATGGAATTTGAATTTATGGATTGGCCACAGTACTTCAATCTTCATAGCTTGTCCTATTTCTTCACATTTTCTTTAGGTCTTCTTTTGTGGACCATATGACCATTAAACAGAAGAATTGGCCCATGATTCCTTCTAATGAAATGATTAATATTAGAAGATGAATACTAAAAACATAAAAATTCATTTTGGAACATTATGGTGATAGTTATTATTAATACATTATACAAACATTAAACTGGATGAATTCAAATATTGCACAAAAATTATATTTAAAATTTATACATTAATATTTCACACAAATTATAGTAATTTATAATAAAATCAGTATATGGATTATATAAAAATTTATTAAAAATATTAATTACATAAACATATAAATAATATAAGGAAAAGGAATAAATAACATGAATTTTTTATTTTTTTCAAAATACGGTTTGTTTGATAGGATGTTTTTTCACAATGTAAAATGAATGAAATGATATTACTCACCAAATATGATAAAACATTTAGTATTAAGTGAATGGAATATGGTATTCATTTAACTAGAATTAAAGGTCGTACAATTATATAATTATGAGTCTACTTTCATACAAAATGCATAACTTGTTACGAACAATGATTTGGTGTGTCTTCCACAAGAATGTTTTTTTTGAAGAAGACATACACAATGAAAATATTATTTATATAGTATTACATCTGGAATTTTATATTATGTATGTCCTTTGGTGTGGATGTGTCAAAGATATGGTTTTTGTAAAATATATCTCTCATGATAATAAAAAATAGTCATGCATAAAAAGAATTTTTGAATGGATGTGAAGAGTTTGACTACATCTTGTTATTTAATATACGGTTTGTGTGATAAGTGATTTCAGGTTTATCAATTCGAAACTATATTGAATTTTGACCCTCATAGTAGTCATGAAAAATTAATTAAATTCCAATATACTAATGTGACCATCATATTATTCAACTCTGTATAAAATAACCTAGTGTAGTGAGATAGGGGGACATGACAAAGGTGTTATGATATATATAGAGTAGTATAGATAAAATCTTATAAATGATTTGTTCAATGAATAGATTGATTGTTTGAAAAAATATTTATTGCACAACAAGTTAATATTAGTTGATTTATATTTGACTGACACACTATCAGTTTATTCTTTTAGGAATACCTCTTTGTCTGAAAAAAATTAAAATTGTCGTGTCATCTATTTTAATGTGAATGTTTGATTATTGGAAAATTTCATAAGTAATTATAACATGTTCCTACAAATGTGAGAATAATATTAATCCCTTTAAAAGAAATAGTTGGAACCCGGATTCACCCCTCCCCTCTCATGGTTTTCTAAGGTCTTACTCTAATGTTAACTGAACCATAGTTAGATAAAAACATTAAAACCTAATAATGATCAAACTATTGTACAGTTTTTATATAATGGATTAAATTTTCCAATATTAACATGTAATAATATATTTATAGTTTTAGATAATTATAAAAACCATAACATTATAATATGGACACTCCATCATTGTATACACATTTCAAAAAAAATATTTTCATAAATTGACTGTATCAATTAAATTACGACACACTTTATTTTTTTTATACATGTATTCATAACTATAATATTGGTCTTCAAATATATCATACACACAATCAAATAATGTAAAAAATTTAAACCCCTCATATGATCCCATAAATCATAGTAAAGTATTTATAAATGAAGGAAACCTGTTAATTCATGGAAAAAAGAAATAAATACAAGAAAACATTATTTATATGTATGCAATAAATATTGAGATAAAAATCATATATGAAATAAACAATTCTATTATAAAACTCTTAAAATGGTAGGAATAATAGAAATATGATGGATGTATTTTATGACATCGTATTCATAACATGTATCAAATTAACCATTTATATCACCATTTCAAAAATAAAAAATTATTTTATTAAATTTAATATTTTTTCTTGGCTCACCAAATAATTGAGATATATTTTTAACTCAGTTATACTCATATATAATTCACATGTAATATAACATGAAACAATATAAGTATTATTTTATAAAAATCATAAAAAATTATAGGACATAAATTTTATTCTATAGGATAATGTGAATTCTGTTGTCTTGTAAAAATAATATTAAACCACATTTTTTTTGAAATATCATTAAACATAACAATATTTCAAAAATAAAGTGAATAAGATCATAATTGGGAAAAATAAAATATTTTAGATAATCAAAATAACAGTGATCTAAAATAGGTTTTTTAAATTCATTCATTTTTCTAAATACTAAATGAATACATATTTTGAATCATTATTTATATCCTAAATAATGATTAATATGGAATATTATTTTATATTAATTTTAATTCCACAACAATGATTATGAAAGACTATTTTAAAAAACATTCAGAAAAAATTATTTGTATGAAAGAAATAATTGTTTAATGAAAATGTATATGTAATATAAATATTTGTAATAATAAATTCATATCATTTGAAAAAAGGTTGAAAATAAAATTTCTTTTTCAAGGGGCCAGAGAATGATATTATGAGTTTAACCATCATGAATAATGATATTGTAATAAATTATTACTTGATTTATAAATTTTTTTATGTTTATTACTTTATTATTCATTTGTTTGTTTTTTGGAATTTTTTTATTTGTTATTAATTTACTCAATAGGTATTTTTTACAACGGTATCTCTATGTTTTTTTGGATCATAATCCTAAAAAAACCTCTTTATTAACCCATTAATGATAAAATTTCTAAGTAAAAATTTTCATTAGTTTACTTTTTTTACAAATTATAGGGTTAATATAATTCAATAAATTGATGACAGCAACAAGATATGGCATATTAAATTTTCCATTCGTTTTCTAGTATACGAATAATTCTAATAGTATAAAAAATGTGAGATTGTTCAGATTAAATTTCATTATTCTGATGGATATATCAATATTATATAATAATTAAAAAACTATAAATTTTTTATTCTTATATATTATTAATATTTTTTACCTTTTCTTAATAATTCATGGTATGAATATTATAATAATACTTATGTATGTAAAAAACCTGGACAAAAAAAAGAACACATTATAACAATCAGTTAAGTAATAATACATTATTATATAGTGATGATATAAATATTATAGTAGAAAATGAATTCCAAAACATGTTATTAATCTTTTAAATAAGATTAGATAATATATATATGAAAACGAGAATTTAAATAAAATGGTATGAAGATATTACTTACATAGTGTTTTTGTATGATCATTTTTTGGTGGTTAACTATTATAATAAACATTTCGTCGTTATTTATTTAGAATTTTAAATATATCTCTCCTGGAATTTAATCATGTTTTTATTAACAAATTGATTAATCAAATAAATATTTATTATATTTAACATATGTCAAATATGATATATGAAATATTATTCACATAAAATTCATAATCTGAATTTAATAATTATGAAATTTGAATATTGTATTTGATTAAAATGATTTATGTAATGGTTGTTCCAATATAATTATTTATTTTTTCTATAATATTTATACTAATATGATTTTATTTTTACGGATATAATATTTTAGAGTGAGTTGTAAGGAGAATGAAAAATTAAAGAACTCAGACCAAATAGTTTCCAATTCAATGAATATTATACAATATGACTACCTGTAATCATTTATAAATTAGTATTTTGTAAATACAATAAAATATAGTCCAATTTGGAAAAATATTTTAATGAATTTTTTTAGGGACTGGTAAATCTATGTTTCACAAGGTGTGTGGATAAGTGAGGTGAGGAAGTTCTCAGTTTTTTGGAGTTATAAATTTTAATCTCAAGACAAGAAGACTATGTCATCCATTTTCAAATAGAATCTATAGATGGTGAAGTGCCCAGATCAGTGTGAATCACTGAGAGGGGGAGGGGGTGAATCAGTGATCCCTTAAAACTTTTTACTAATTGATTCTTAATCAATTAAACCTCTATGGCTGGTTAAAGCCTCGATCCACTCTTCTTGTATCTCTCAACCTTTCCCGGATAATGCAGTAATGAAAAGGCACAGGACACAAGGATTTACAAGGTTCGGCACCAAAGGCCTACATCCTTGCCATGCTCTCCAAGCATGGATTCTCCCATTATAATCTGTTAGTATTACAATGGTCGATACAGCTTCCCACCGTATCTCTCCTGAGTCCCACAGGAGGGTCTTTATACTGCGTCCCACAGTGTTACCAGAGTCCCACTGGCCTGCTCCAGAATCCCACTGAAGACTTCTTCTCCCTGAGTCCCACGGGGTCTTCTCCTGGCTCCTCGAGTCACATGAGTAGCTCTTCTTCACTTTATGCTTCTTCAAGTATCTTCAGCAGTCTGGGATAAAGACTGCTGGCCTTGCTCTTCTTCTGATCACTTGTGGTGAACAGGTCTTCTCATCTTGCTCGGGCTTTATCACCTTCTTCTAAGGATGCCCCAGCTTCTCTCCAATTACTGAATGCTCAGACAAATAATATATTTATCTTCGGTCTGGTCCAGTCTCAGTTCACTTCAACATCATGCACTGAGTGCATGGCAACTCTTCAAGATCTTCAAGTCTTGGACTCCTCAGATGCACACCACTGATTTAGCACTGTTCACGTGTGCACGTGCATGCATGCATGCATGCACTCCCCTTTTTCTCCTTGGTGTGATAAACCCACAATGGGTGTAAATACTTTTAGCACACACACCTTCTTGAACAACACACACTTTATTCTCTTTTGATTACACACATAAATGTGTGTTATACACTAGTGTGGATGTCTTCTCTTCTTCTTAGTGTGTACACACTTTGGTTTGCACACACACTAAGGTTCGGCCACTCCTTTTAATTTGCACACCCACACAACATAGGTTGAGTTGTGGTCTTCACTTGTTGCACACACATGACTTGGCCTTCACTTCTTCTTGCACACACTTTGTCCAATTTGTTTACACACTTAGAGTGTGTTCTTCTTTAGTGTGGGTCTTTCACTTCTTTCTTCTTCTAAGTGTGAACACACTTTTAGTGCACACACTAGGTTCGGCCAACTTGTCTCTTTGCACACACTTGTTTCATTTTGCACACACTTGAAACTTGGCCTTCACACTTCTTGTACTCTTCCACTTTGCACACACACTTTGTTTTTCTCTTTTAAACTTCAAGTGTGCATAACCACAAAGCTACGGCCTTCACTTGTTCAATTTTCACACAAAGGCACTAAGGCCTTGGCCTTCCTTCTTCACCTCTCACACACACACAAAGTGTGGTCTTTGATTTGGCACATACACAAGGGCATGCCTCGGATCATCTTGCTTTGCACACCTACTGCCCGTAGGGTGTTCTCCAATTTTGCACACACACAAATACCCACGGCCTTCTCAATATTCTCACAAGAGGGACTGCCTCGGGTCCTCTTCTTCACTTGGCACACACAACACCAAGTGTGAACTCCACTGTTCTTCAAGAGCCGTGCAAGCACAATGGGTGCAAGGGAGGTGCTTGGGTGTGGCCTCTACTGTCTTCCAATGCCGCGCAAGACCTCAAGGAGGCAAGGCAGTCGCGGGCGCGCAAGCTCCTCCTACCGCGGGGCGCGCAAGTGCAACACCCGCGGGGTCTTCCTCTTGCCGCGCAAGGGTGCGGGCAGAGAGGGAACAAGCCTCGGGCGCGCAAGAATGCTGCGGCCACGAGCTCTTCCTGCCGCGCAGAGGATTAGCGCGCAGGGGACTTCAGCCGCGCAAATATAATTTGCGCGGGGCTTCAACTTCGTGAGGTAGAGGTGCACTCACGGTTCTCCGGATCTTCAACAAAGGATCAGCAAACTTCACAGAGGGCTCGGCCTCATTTTTATAGGCAGAGGCTGCCTCAGATTATCCGCGTGCAAATAACTCAAATTCCCGAAGTTTTCGGGTTTTCAAGATTCGGTGAAATCTTGTTTTCTTTCCTCTGTTTCAACGCGGGTTCTTTTTTTTTTTGTGTTTTCTCTTCGGTGCACACGGGTTCTCTTATTTATTATCTTCTTCACGTGCATGCGACTTAGAACGCATGCACGGACTCTGTCTCTTCTATCCCATGCAGAACACAAACACACCGAGGCCTCGGCACCTTCGGTTTGCCTCGGCCTCGACCGAATTCATCCACTAGTTGCATGCATGCCTTTTTTATTGCATGAATGTGATCAGTAGGCTCAGACGATCCTCAAGGAGCTTTCGTCTTCGAAAATGGTGGCCGGGAGCTCGAAAACTGTCTTCGGGAGGCTCCTGGTTCGAGCGGAGCTCGCGGGATGGCGCGGGAAGACCTCTGCCGAGCTCGGGGAAGAGGACGAGGCGGGAGCCGTCAGATCGGCCATTTGAGATATATCGGACGGCCGGATTAAATCGGGGGCGCGGCGGATTAATCGTGCGGCGGAAATAAGACGCGCGATGAGATGTGCGGCTCAGATTCAATCCCGGGAGATTTTCCGCGTCCCACATCGAAACGGGCCGCGGAATTCTCTCGCTTTATCAACTAAGCGCTGCCTCTCAGCGCTCAGTTGAACTTCCTCCCTCCCGGTGCCGCCCCGCACTGGGTTCTCTCTGCGGGCGCGCTCTGCGCCCACTATGGTCCTCGCGGGCGCGCTTCAAGCGCCCCCCCATGCACTCTCCGGGCGCACGGGCTTCACCACTGCGTGCCCTCGGGGGCTTATACACGGCCCCCCCTTGCCTCTCGAGCTTGCACCATGGGATCCCCCATGGGCGTGGCGCCTAGTGCCCATATGAGCCGTGGGGTTGAACCCGTGGGCTGGCTTGAGATGGCCATTTTTTTGCAAAGGCATGAGAATAATACTTTGTCAAATACCAAGTTCTTCCATAAGTTAAAGCCAAATGCCACTCCAAGCCTTCTTCCTCATTTTCTTCTTCATTTGAATTCCTCACTCTTACTCAACAAATAATCTTCACTTAGGAGGGAAATGTAGAAGGTTCATTTTCATCAACCGAGCTCCTTAGTCAAATAACTTCTTCAATTCTCTTTGTTGATTTAATCAGAGATCAAATTGGAACTTCTTCAAATTCTCATGCACTAAGTGATAGTGCATGGACTTTATTAATCCACTTCATCCACTTAGAAGTTGTGGATGGATCTCTTCAACTCCTCATGCATTGTCTGTACAATGCATGGTCTTCTAATCATGTTGTGACTTTGTATCCAGTTGATACAAGTTCTATGAACTTAAAGAACAGCTGAACAATCGTCATATTTTCTTAGAGAATGTTTCAACCATAAGCTCCTATGTCACTTAGTGAATCTCCTAAGTGACATGCATCTTAGTACCATGGCCATTCTCCTTCATCACCATCACCATCACATCCTTTGACATTCACATCTTGACTCCTTGACATCCATTCATTCCAAGACAACCTGATGCCTCATTGACAACAAATGCAACACAATGCACTTCAATCTCCCCCTTTGTATTTGTTGTCAATACACCACTTCAGCACATATGAATGGGTCAATATGTGTGCCAATATTTTCTCCCCCTTATTGGCAATCAAATGCAAAGGTGTGGTGTGGTTCTCTTTCAAAAATATCTTCCTCCCTTTGAATAGCATCTTCGTGAAAATCACTAAGAGAGGGATGATGTCACATGTTCTTCTTTAGCAAAGAACCTTTAGTAGATCAACTCTAAGTCTACTTGGGCTAACCCGGTGTAGAAAACAAGAGTGATATGACCAAGGAATTCAAAGCTGTCCAAAATTCACTGTACATGTGAGATCATGCTTAGGGGTTTGAAATTTTTCAGATATACCAATGAATTGCTAAATCCTGCACATACTTCACAAAACTCATTAGAAAGTTCAGGTGCAAAGATAAAGCTCCCCCTTTCAACCATTTGTCTTCAATCCATACTCCCCCTTAATTGACAAGATAAACTCAATTAAGAAACAAGGGATTAAAGTATGATTGGAATACCTTCAGCTTTTCTCAAGATGGTATTAATCTAAGAATGCCATCTTCTTCAGATTGGCTCCCCCTCAAGGGGTGCACTCCATTCTGTCCAAACCATCCTCCAGTTGAGAATGATCATCATCTTCAATTCCCTGCAATGTTAGCACATGTAAATACCAATGTATAAGGGAATAAGATAGAACTTCCTTGGTTCATCAATGTGAACAACAAGGTTGAGAAGATTCTCTCAACCGAGATGTTCCATTTTCACCAGTCTTCACACTTTCACATTTGATCTTCAATGATGTTGGTGCTGGTGTGGATCTCAATACATCTTCATGTGAAATATTTTTCTTCCCTCTTGCCTAAGCAATTGCCAGAACTTCATCTTCAGCTCTTTTCAGATCTTTGGCAAGTTGCAACTGATTTGGCCATATGACTAGTAAGTCACTTGGAAGTGTGGCCTCAGTTCTGGAAGTTCCACATGGTTCCTTTGATGCTGTCAAGCTACCTCTCTTAGGCAACTTTTTTTCAATCAATCCCTTCTGCTTCTTCTGGATTGATTGTCTGTTTGAGTCCAGTTGGCTTCTATTGAATTTCATGGCTTCTTTACAAGGATCCATGGTATGACCATTCCTTCCACAGTAGAAGCACTTCTTCTTGGTGGTCCTTCTGGATGACTCACCCTTCTTGGTTTTAGAATCCAAGGACTTCTCTTCATTTCTCAAACACTTCTTGGGAGCATCTTCCACCTTCTTCTGCTTGCTTCCCAAGGATTCCTTTTTAGCCAGGTTCAGTGATCTTCTCTTCATTCCAGCTTCGGATACATTCGGAGATTGACATGTATCTTTTTGACCACTTTTGAAAACATCCCAGATGTTGTCAAGTAATCCAAATCTGTTAGCAGTAAACAGATGTCTCTGGACCTGTGGATGTTGCTTCTTTTCTTCTGGCTTGCTCCCCCTAGGCATGGGCTTCCTCTGTGCTTTGGCATTTAGTGGATTGTACCAACAATTCTTTGCACAATGCCCATACTTGTTACAACACCAGCATTGTCCCAAGAATCTTGACCTCTTCAGTCCTTCTGATTGTAGGGTACTTTTCTTGACCAGTTGTGTTGCTTCAGGAGAGCTCTGCTTCTTCATTTTCTTCATCCATACTTGTTTGGAATTATTTTTCCATCCTGCACTTTTTGTGGAAACACTATTAGAAGCATTAGTACAAGATGGGATGGATGGTACCTTCCTTTTAGAAGTTGTTGCACTTTCACTAGAGGATGTCTTTCTTTTAGAATCATCCTTCTCAAAGCATACTTGTGTAGCAACATTTCTTCTATCAGCTGACTGGGAGGATTCAGCTTTAGGTGATTGCAGATTTTTCAATATCACCTCCAGTTCTAAACACTTCATGTTGAGGGAGTTCTTCTCATCCTCAACTGTTCTTAGCCTTCCTTCCCATTTCTCTTCCAGCTGTTTCATCTGGTCTTCATGCACTTGCTTCATTTCAAGCAATGAGTTGTCAAGCTCCTTCACCCTTTTGACTTTGTCTTCTAGTTGAGCATCTCTGACAACCATTGACACTTTGTGCCTCTTTTCCAGTGCATGGAAAACATCTTTGACTAATATCATAAAGAATTCTTTCTCAGAAAGGCTTCTTTGCAATTCTTCACAAGTGTCTTCATATCTTTCATTGCAAAGAGATACTGTTTCATCTTTGGCATTTACCAGCTTTCTGAGAGTGTTGGTTATGTCAACCCTTTTAGCCAGCTGATCTTCCATAGCATTGGCTTCTTCTTCTAACTGTGATTTTTCTTCATGAAGATCATGGATGCCTGTAGCTATACACTTTGCCACTTCCATGGGAACTGTCTTCTGAAGATATTTGAGTGCACTCTGAAGATCATTCATTGTTTCGACTTCATCACAGCTAGGACAGGCTTTCTTCATCTTCTTGGCCTGTTTCTTCTTTCTATTTTTCTGATTCTTGGTAGATATCTCCATTTGAGGCTGTTCTTTCATTTCCTCAAATCTGCACTCTATATAGACTCCCTTGGATCTTTTAGAGGTAACCTCCCTCTGATACCAATTGAAGTGCCCAGATCAGTGTGAATCACTGAGAGGGGGAGGGGGTGAATCAGTGATCCCTTAAAACTTTTTACTAATTGATTCTTAATCAATTAAACCTCTATGGCTGGTTAAAGCCTCGATCCACTCTTCTTGTATCTCTCAACCTTTCCCGGATAATGCAGTAATGAAAAGGCACAGGACACAAGGATTTACAAGGTTCGGCACCAAAGGCCTACATCCTTGCCATGCTCTCCAAGCATGGATTCTCCCATTATAATCTGTTAGTATTACAATGGTCGATACAGCTTCCCACCGTATCTCTCCTGAGTCCCACAGGAGGGTCTTTATACTACGTCCCACAGTGTTACCAGAGTCCCACTGGCCTGCTCCAGAATCCCACTGAAGACTTCTTCTCCCTGAGTCCCACAGGGTCTTCTCCTGGCTCCTCGAGTCACACGAGTAGCTCTTCTTCACTTTAAGCTTCTTCAAGTATCTTCAGCAGTCTGGGATAAAGACTGCTGGCCTTGCTCTTCTTCTGATCACTTGTGGTGAACAGGTCTTCTCATCTTGCTCGGGCTTTATCACCTTCTTCTAAGGATGCCCCGGCTTCTCTCCAATTACTGAATGCTCAGACAAATAATATCTTTATCTTCGGTCTGGTCCAGTCTCAGTTCACTTCAACATCATGCACTGAGTGCATGGCAACTCTTCAAGATCTTCAAGTCTTGGACTCCTCAGATGCACACCACTGATTTAGCACTGTTCACGTGTGCACGTGCATGCATGCATGCATGCACTCCCCTTTTTCTCCTTGGTGTGATAAACCCACAATGGGTGTAAATACTTTTAGCACACACACCTTCTTGAACAACACACACTTTATTCTCTTTTGATTACACACATAAATGTGTGTTATACACTAGTGTGGATGTCTTCTCTTCTTCTTAGTGTGTACACACTTTGGATTGCACACACACTAAGGTTCGGCCACTCCTTTTAATTTGCACACCCACACAACATAGGTTGAGTTGTGGTCTTCACTTGTTGCACACACATGACTTGGCCTTCACTTCTTCTTGCACACACTTTGTCCAATTTGTTTACACACTTAGAGTGTGTTCTTATTTAGTGTGGGTCTTTCACTTCTTTCTTCTTCTAAGTGTGAACACACTTTTAGTGCACACACTAGGTTCGGCCAACTTGTCTCTTTGCACACACTTGTTTCATTTTGCACACACTTGAAACTTGGCCTTCACACTTCTTGTACTCTTCCACTTTGCACACACACTTTGTTTTTCTCTTTTAAACTTCAAGTGTGCATAACCACAAAGCTACGGCCTTCACTTGTTCAATTTGCACACAAAGGCACTAAGTCCTTGGCCTTCCTTCTTCACCTCTCACACACACACAAAGTGTGGTCTTTGATTTGGCACATACACAAGGGCATGCCTCGGCTCATCTTGCTTTGCACACCTACTGCCCGTAGGGTGTTCTCCAATTTTGCACACACACAAATACCCACGGCCTTCTCAATATTCTCACAAGAGGGACTGCCTCGGGTCCTCTTCTTCACTTGGCACACACAACACCAAGTGTGAACTCCACTGTTCTTCAAGAGTCGTGCAAGCACAATGGGTGCAAGGGCGGTGCTTGGGTGTGGCCTCTACTGTCTTCAAATGCCGCGCAAGACCTCAAGGAGGCAAGGCAGTCGCGGGCGCGCAAGCTCCTCCTACCGCGGGGCGCGCAAGTGCAACACCCGCGGGGTCTTCCTCTTGCCGCGCAAGGGTGCGGGCAGAGAGGGAACAAGCCTCGGGCACGCAAGAATGCTGCGGCCACGAGCTCTTCCTGCCGCGCAGAGGATTAGCCTGCAGGGGACTTCAGCCGCGCAAATATAATTTGCGCGGGGCTTCAACTTCGTGAGGCAGAGGTGCACTCACGGTTCTCCGGATCTTCAACAAAGGATCAGCAAACTTCACAGAGGGCTCGGCCTCATTTTTATAGGCAGAGGCTGCCTCAGATTATCCGCGTGCAAATAACTCAAATTCCCGAAGTTTTCGGGTTTTCAAGATTCGGTGAAATCTTGTTTTCTTTCCTCTGTTTCAACGCGGGTTCTTTTTTTTTGTGTTTTCTCTTCGGTGCACACGGGTTCTCTTATTTATTATCTTCTTCACGTGCATGCGACTTAGAACGCATGCACGGACTCTGTCTCTTCTATCCCATGCAGAACACAAACACACCGAGGCCTCGGCACCTTCAGTTTGCCTCGGCCTCGACCGAATTCATCCACTAGTTGCATGCATGCCTTTTTTATTGCATGAATGTGATCAGTAGGCTCAGACGATCCTCAAGGAGCTTTCGTCTTCGAAAATGGTGGCCGGGAGCTCGAAAACTGTCTTCGGGAGGCTCCTGGTTCGAGCGGAGCTCGCGGGAAGGCGCGGGAAGACCTCTGCCGAGCTCGGGGAAGAGGACAAGGCGGGAGCCGTCGGATCGGCCATTTGAGATATATCGGACGGCCGGATTAAATTGGGGGCGCGGCGGATTAATCGTGCGGCGGAAATAAGACGCGCAATGAGATGTGCGGCTCAGATTCAATCCCGGGAGATTTTCCGCGTCCCACATCGAAGCGGGCCGCGGAATTCTCTCGCTTTATCAACTAAGCGCTGCCTCTCAGCGCTCAGTTGAACTTCCTCCCTCCCGGTGCCGCCCCGCACCGGGTTCTCTCTGCGGGCGCGCTCTGCGCCCACTATGGTCCTCGCGGGCGCGCTTCAAGCGCCCACCATGCACTCTCCGGGCGCGCGGGCTTCACCACTGCGTGCCCTCGGGGGCTTATACACGGCCCCCCCTTGCCTCTCGAGCTTGCACCATGGGATCCCCCATGGGCGTGGCGCCTAGTGCCCATATGAGCCGTGGGGTTGAACCCGTGGGCTGGCTTGAGATGGCCAATTTTTTGCAAAGGCATGAGAATAATACTTTGTCAAATACCAAGTTCTTCCATAAGTTAAAGCCAAATGCCACTCCAAGCCTTCTTCCTCATTTTCTTCTTCATTTGAATTCCTCACTCCTACTCAACAAATAATCTTCACTTAGGAGGGAAATGTAGAAGGTTCATTTTCATCAACCGAGCTCCTTAGTCAAATAACTTCTTCAATTCTCTTTGTTGATTTATTCAGAGATCAAATTGGAACTTCGTCAAATTCTCATGCACTAAGTGATAGTGCATGGACTTTATTAATCCACTTCATCCACTTAGAAGTTGTGGATGGATCTCTTCAACTCCTCATGCATTGTCAGTACAATTCATGGTCTTCTAATCATGTTGTGACTTTGTATCCAGTTGATACAAGTTCTATGAACTTAAAGAACATCTCAACAATCGTCAGATTTTCTTAGAGAATGTTTCAACCATCAGCTCCTATGTCACTTAGTCAATCTCCTAAGTGACATGCATCTTAGTACCATGGCCATTCTCCTTCATCACCATCACCATCACATCCTTTGACATTCACATCTTGACTCCTTGACATCCATTCATTCCAAGACAACCTGATGCCTCATTGACAACAAATGCAACACAATGCACTTCAGATGGTTTATAATACATTAAAAAAAATATTATGCAGACCTGTTTTTTTGATACATTAACATCTTATACATTATTTTATCAATTTAAAACAATTACCCTTACATGGAATGTCTATATTTTCACCTAAGTTACTTATTAATATGAAAAAAATGAAATCTTAGTTATTTTCTAGTTTTAACATTTGTATTCTTAATTAAAAAAAATACATTATTTTATTTATTTATGTGATAAAAATTCATTATAATATATGTATTCATAGTACATGAAATACTCTTTTGGTGAAACAAATTTTGAAAATTGAAAAAAATTTAGAAAATAATGCATATTTTTATGTATATTGGCGAAGAAAAGATATTTTCATGTATTTAAAAATAAAAAAATCCTAATGGAACCATGAGAATACTTAATTAAATAATAAGTATGAGAAATATTTTATATTAGAATATATTATCAGTTAGTTCTGAAAGGAAAACTATATATTTATAAATTAAAATTATTACATTTAAATGCTTTACATCACTCAATGAATGCATTTTTTAGTTATTAACTTTTTATAAGTTTATATATATTTATTATATTATGATTATATCATAAATGTCAGATATTATGGAAAAAATTATTTTTATAAAATTCATAAATAATATCTATAATTTTCTTTATGCTAGTTTTGACATTATAATATTGAAAATAATGTCATTTATATGTCATTATAAATTATAATATTTAATATAATAATTTCAAATCTAACCCACATAATACATTTATAATAATTTAATTTGAATAAAAATAGATTCTTTTCTAAATGAAAAATAAATCCCATATTCATTGTTTTTCCAAAAATATTTATCGTGATATAATCAAAACTACAACTTTTAATCCATTGAATTAATATAAATAAAATATAAAATTGACTCATTAGGAAAAATACATCGGTCATACAACCATTATAGGAAGTGATAATAAAATAAATTAATATTTATAAGATTCTTATAATATAAATGATGAAGGAGACGTAATTTACTATAAAATAATACATTTATATCTTTATAAACATATGTTACTTACAAATAATTCATTTTTAAACTAGAGTCACATGTGTAAAATTTAATAAATCATGTCCAGTCAATTTATTTTTATAAATAAATTCCAAAAATTATTAAATAAAACCCACATGAAAGAGATTAGGTAAAGGAAAATAATAACGATCATGAAAAAAATGATATAAAATATATGTATTAAATTTTATCTGGTCCATTATATAATAATTTTATTTCTAAAGATTGATCATTTTTTAATAAGAGGAATTAAACTTGGGATGTTTCATGAAATAATGTGGGTATCATGTGTAATCAAATTTTTTTAAAAAATATATTATTTTTTGAAAAAAAATATTTATCAAATTAAGTGAAATTGAATAATATATTGTTATATTTTGTTCCTAAATAAATTATAATACTATTAAAATAAATTTTGAATAAATATTTCTCAATCAGGATTTTGAATACGATGCTTATATTGATCAAATGAAAATATTTATGGTATATAAACTTTATCAATGTATTATTATATTATTTAAATATTTATACAGGTTAAATAAGATCTTATGCTCATGGTATGATAATTAATAAATTCCAAAAAAATATGAAATAATTAAAATGTATATTTGACAATAACTTGTCAGCCATATAAAAAATCCTTATGATTATTTATGTTGATTCCATATTATTTTCTAATGTAAAGATAATTATTATTTAAAAATTATATTCCCAATATAATGATATGTATAAAATAATAGTTATAAATATTTTACTTATTTTCATATGATTATAAGTCATTCCAACTACTTTATTTATATTATTGAAATAAGAAAAATATAGACAAGGAATATTAAAAAAATTTCAATGTAATATTTGAGATAAATATCAAATCCAACATAGAGAGAGCTAAATATTTTTTATGGATATTAATTAAATAATTTTATTATTTATATTAAAGGGTGAATTAGTTATTCGATTTTTTTAATTTATATAGAATATTTATAGAAAAAAAATTAATAATTTATTATTATTACATGAAAAATAAAACTACAGTATGTTAAAATATTTATTTTTTTACAGATATGTGTATACATGTGAATGAAATATATACATGTATGTGTATGCTGTTTTTAATAGTGATAATATTTTTTGATAATAAAAATAAACCTTTTGTATATCATGTATCATTAATTGATGGTTAATTTATCATAATGGGCAAATAATACACAAATTACTTGAGTTGTGAATGGAGAATAATATATTTTAGTGTCACTACATTGAACCAAGACTCATATATAATGATATTGAATATTTTTATATTAATATTCATTATATTAATCAAACAGAACTCTGAGGACCGAAACATATTATTTCGTTTTGAATCATGGAACATAATAATATTTTTTATAGAATAACTGGATTGTATCCATAAAATATCATCCCCTTTATTACTGTTACAAAAAAACCATTATTAATAACCACGAGAAAAGAAACATAAGACATGGTGATCTCAAATGAATAGTAATCATAAATAGGTGTTATACATAAGAATAACAAGTGACAAATTGAATGATAAAATAATCCAAAAATTTGAAAACCATTCCATACATATCAATGATCATAATATTATGTCACAGAAGAAATCATATTTTCTTATAGGACATGAATCACAAAATAATAAATGATAATAATATTAAATATCTAATTTTGGAAAACACACAAGAATATAAAATAATTTCCATATTATTTTTGGATCATTTGCAATACCATAATTTTTTAATATTTCCTTTACTAAATTGGGTTCACCCCCTATTTGATCCCTATATTACATATGTGGGTTTACATCCCATTGCATCCCAATATTACTGAACTAGGTCTACATCCCATTCCTGCCCGGTATTACTGAACCGAGTTCATTTCTTATTTATGTCCTACTAATATCATGAGATATAAATACATGACCAAATACTTTTTGGGAGATATTGGTCCCACTCATCATATAATAAAAACCACACACAAACACATACATATATATCTGTGTCTGTGTTCCACATGAACAAAAAACATTCATTATATCATAGACCGTTAAATGAAATGGATTTCATAATCAATTAATTATAACAAAAAACCTTTTAAATGAAATTGGGTTCTTAAATGACATTCCATCATTATCATAAACCAACTATATCAATAATTATGATATTATACATGAATAATACCCCCAGTAAATCTTAATTAACATTAAATAATACTATATTTGATTTAATACTGTTTTAAAGTATCATTTTAAATAATTTTTAATGAAAACTAGATTTCCATTTTGGAAGTCAAAATTTATTTTTAAAAGATATGAAATTATAATGGAATAAAGTTTATTTAAAAGAATATTTTTAATTTTTAATGGATTCATCAACACATTAAAGATTAAATAAATCAATAAAATCATGTCATTTAATTATAAAAAAACATTCATTCTATATATTTTTCATAAAAGTCACAAAGGGTCATATTTAGAAAATAAAAAAAATAGAATTATTTTCAAATGAATTAATAAATTGTAAAAAATATGTAAAAATAAATACAAACAATTATAGTTGAATAGTAAAAAGTGTCTTGATATTTTATTTTATAAATAATCTAAATGTGAGAAAATTATTCCCAAATGGATGATCAATATTATATATTCTAGAATAATGAATATATTTTATATTGAATAATTACAAATATCATATCATTGAAGTTAAAATTTATTAAATGAACCAATTATGTGTATTTGCTACAAATAAAAATAAAAATATTTTACATGAGACATAATATAATAAAAATAAATTTTACTCATTATCTTAGAATGTAAAAAATTAGTGAAATATTAGTTTATCCTAATGAATGAAAATTGAATTAGAATTCCCTTACCTCAATTAATTGTTTTATTTTATCTTATTAAAAAATATTTTATAATAAATATGGATTAATTTTAAACTTATTTAATAAAATTATTTTATCATTTCATTTATTATTTATTTATAATGATATTCACTCGTTTATTAATAAGTTTTTATAAAAATCCCTTTCAATGGGAAAAATGAATGATTTTATTACATTGTTTTGGTTTTGCAGGCTTCGTCCATATACATGGATATTGGAATCAACATTTTCGAATTATTAATAACGTAAGATGAATAATATAGAATAATTATATACATATTTTTTATAATTTATATAAATTATAAAAGGGAAATAAATTGGAGTGTTTATGGAGTAGGTAGGCCGCACAAATGCCTGAACTGTATTTTTCAATTTCAACTGATAAAATGAAATTAGGGTTAATAATAATTAATATCTATAGAATAAAAATTAATCATATATATCGTATACAGTAATTGATCCCATCATAATACACATCAATAAAAGGTATTTATGAAAAAATTATTTGTATATCTATGTGGAGACATAATTGTGTTTGTATGCGTGAATAATACATCCACTTCTTGATTTATTGGAATTATGCTGTATAAAAGTGTTTTCAATTAATTATAATATTGTTGAATGTTTTTTATAATTTTGTTATTATTTTTTTATAACCATATTATAGTTATTCGAGTTATGTAATTCTAAAAAAACTAATAGTATAGATAAATTACCTCTCTATGTAATGTCTCTTTTGGATCTACTCTAAATGTAACTAGAGTTGGTATACTGAAAATACAACAACCCCATAATTTTTTTCCCGTGGAAAAGTCTTGATTAATTTTCACAAATTTGATCCTGATATTATAAGGGTAAAAAAATATTCATTCAATAATTTATTTTGACAAGATTATATCATGTTTTTACCCTTATGATTTTGTTATTTAACATATTTCAATCTTAACTATGATAAAAAAAATTATCAATAGGAAAATGTTGTAATATTTACATATAAGGTGTCTTTTGAAACGTAAATGGATAATATATTATTTTTTCAACAGTAAATTTTCCACTTTTCATTATTTATTATTTTTATGTCTTTTAAATATTTTTTTTAAAATATAATCTTAAAAAATACCATTACTGCAATTTTATTTCATTATTCATTACATTTAAATTATGAACGCAACGAATAAAATATATATTTAAGAAAACTAATTCCATATACAACTGATATGTCATAATCATATCGATTTTTTTTATAACCGAAATTAAATAAAATAATATTTATTTTAAATTTTTTGAAATAAATTATTTTTTTATTTTATTTAATATAATAATTATTATATCATCATTGTGTATGCATTTATGGTAATTAAATAGACAATGAGAATTTCAGTTAAATATAGCATGACATAGATAAATAATGTTTTCGTCGAATATAATATTTATAGTCCTGAATATCTTCTAGTTAACCCTATATTATAATATTACCTTTATTAAAAATAAAAGTGAGACATTTTTTGAATTTATTTGATTTTAATAATTCTATGTAATTATCATTGAAAATTTCCAATTAAATAATGAAACATAGAACCATATGTTTTAAGCATAGAATTAAATTTATCCAATAAAAATTAATTTGATAAATTATGATCTTATCATTTATTTCTAATCCTCCTTAATCAGTTATACCCTTTATTGAGGTAACAAATTTTACCATAAATACTATTCATATTTTTCGTAAAGGAAAGGGTCTTAATTATCAAAATAAATTCTTCAGATTATAAATATGTAACTAATTTTATATAATTAAATCCATTGATTATAGAAATTTTAATTTAATATTAAATCAAGAATACAAAATAAACCATTTTTCATGAAAATGACTATTTTAAATATTAAAATGCTTTTATTACAAACTAAAATATACTATAAATGTCCAAAACAATAAATTGATGATTTTAAATCTATATACTCAAATTAGATGCTAAAAATAATCCAAAATATAATTTCCCACTCTAATTTTTTTAAATGATTATATAATTTTTAATATAAATGAGTAATTTTCACTATTCATTGCTAAATAAATATTTTTTAAAAACTTATCAATAAAATAACTTGTAATTTATAATTTAATAAATGAAAATCATTTATTTGACAAAATACTAGATAACTCTTATAAATTAATATCCCCTCATAATATAATCTCATTTTTGTCGAATAATACATTTTTTATGAATCAAAAGACTACACTACAAAAAAGTGAAACCATTTTCAATGTATTTCCAAATTCATGCATATTGAGTTAAAAGTATATATTTATTTTATAATATAGTAGTTCAATTTCATTAAATAAAATTTATTGAATAATCTATAATGGATAGAATAAATTTTAATAAAATTACATGTTTTTTTATACTCACTCTTGCATACAACATAAGCTAATAATGAAATAAAATTATTTAAAGAGGAATGATTTATAACAATATCATGGTGTTATATACTACCCCACAGAATTATTTTTCCCTTGAAATTATTCTTTGTGATCAAAAGATTAATATTTTATAATTCATTCATATAAACACACATAATAAATGAATAATAAAACATCTCATTAAAAGTGATTACTAGAACCCTAAAGGATAACTAACATAAAAAATAATTTGGTTTCCATATAGGAAAAAAAGCAGATAAAAAATTATATGATTGATTTTATTGGGAAAAACCCACATAAAAGAACATTGACTGATATATAAGATGGTCTAGAGAGTGTTATTGACCAATAAACATTTACCAAATAGTCTAAAAATCATTAATTGTTATCATCATAAAAGGAAATAATATGATAAAATTTTATCTCAAAATACTTTATGATGATATTCTTACATTATTTCATTTAATAAGTACAACCAATGTCTATGGTTGCTCTTTTATCAATATATGATTAATCTCTTACTCCAACAAATGAGGCTGAAATTTTAATGAGTAAATTACTACTAGATTATAATATATATAATGGTGTAAAAACTTATTCCTTCTATATCTATTTATGATCATAAAAATGGATAGAACAAGTTATCCAATATACATAAATCATTATTTCTGGTTATAATACATCAATATCTACTACCTCGTTCAATTTAAATCATAATAAATTTCAAAAATAGTTATCTATATGACCATTTTAAAACATTAATATCCAAATAATGCGAATGTGGGTGACTAAATTTTAAAAAATCAATATAAAATTAAACCCCCATATATCATAAAGTTTATCTTTATTTACATATATCAACAATTTTATTTCTTTAATTATTTATTATCCTAAAACCATGACATAAGATGAATTACTATAAAACAAAATTGAAAACATACATTCTTCTTCTTTTTTTATATTGAAAAATAATTAATGGATATATTCCATAAATCCAAAAATGATGTCAAATAGATCTATGATAGAATAATCGACATTTTCTACAAATAATTTAATAGTTCTGGGGAAATAAATACTATAAAATTGTTCATATTCATATCAATAATATATTTTACCAAACTAAATACCAATTACTCTACATCAAGATTATATTAATGTGTATATTCCATTAATTAGTTGCTTTCCAAAAATTATATCATTGTCATTAAATAATATTTATATATTATCAGTACCATTCAAAAAATCATTCAAATCCATAATGAAAAACATATACAAAAAATACATATATATTTCATAATTTATATAATATAATATTTGAATTCTATGATTTAAATACATTATTCATATCACTTAGTTAAAAAATTATCTTTTCTTGATTTCTTAATTACATTAAAATTCATTCCTCTCAATTTTTATTATTAGTTTCATCATCATTAGAAAAATAATAGTTAATCATATTATCATGTTAATTTTATTCAAAAGTCCTTGAAAAAAGTCATATATTTTAATAATGAAATCAATTTCCACATTTAAATATTTCATCTATTGAAAATTCCTTTGGAAGAACAATATTCCAATTCTTCGCATTAACTAACATATTCATTTTCGATGTCAAGTTACTTTCTTAGTTTCCTTCTTTTCAACATTCAAAACATCTTCATCTTCCTTTTATAAATTCAAATATATGTTTCATCCATGATTCTGAACATATTGGAAAGTAAATCTGTATTCCTCCATTCTCTGCACTACCAATACAATATGTGAACTAATTACATCTCTTCTTTGGTGGGTTTCATATTGGGCAAAATTATTTTTTTCTAATCATTTTTCAAGAAAATTTATTAGGAATAATAATATCATCC
Organism: Viscum album; assembly: GCA_963277665.1. NCBI lineage: Eukaryota > Viridiplantae > Streptophyta > Magnoliopsida > Santalales > Viscaceae > Viscum > Viscum album. The sequence continues at coordinate 1,948,750,669 of OY728163.1, forward strand.
CTAACTCAAGTCTACCGCACATTTAACATAACATGATTAAATTTTCCTCCACATTACCCTAAAACCCAGTTCTTTTTTGTTCCCTCTAACGACGAAAACAAGAAATCATAATGTAAGAAATAAATATTATAGTCGAAAACCATATAATCCTGAAGCATTGCATATCGCATTTCTAAATCATGAAACCTAATTTTAAATATAATTAACATCAGTATTATCCTAGTACTTATATGATCATCATCAATTTAAATCATTCATACTATTTCTTAAGGAATATTTTAATTTATAAGGAATACCCATTATATGTGCCAAGCCTTGTGTGAAGCAAGTCACATTTATTTGAATGATATGACCATTGAGTTTTGATAAATGTAATATTTTCAAGGTTATATTTCCTAGCTACATCTATTTCAGTGACACATCCACTTATATTATCCATTAGGGATTCAATTGTTTGGAAGACACTTTATTTATCATTTACCATGATTTTAGAACATTATCATATACGTTGATCATCCTTAGAAAATTATATATAGAAATTATTAAACATATCAATATAAATTTCTCAAAGGACACCATTAATATTTTATAATCATAGTTTCCAAATATTAACTGATAATATCCTCTACTTCCAAATATAGAGACCTTTTATTATTTGACATAATAATTATGTCATTTTTTGATGAATATTCAATACATTGGAAAACACATACCTGTGGACCACAATAGTTTAGTGAATTTTGAAACCAATAATACTATATCATTATTCAATTATTTGCATTCAATGTATTATATAAATATATTCCACATTATTAATCTTATGTAAAAAAAATTCATCATGTCCTCAGGGAATGATACATAAGAATGAGTGATCTTAGATGCTTCGTATGGGTAAATAAGGGAGATATATAAACTTAACATGTGAAAATTGATATGAGAACATATTACTAAAATTCTTAATGCACACCATACATTTCAAATATATACATATTAAGTTATTTAATAAATATTGGATCTTTAAAATATGTGACTCCTGAAAATTCAAAGAAGATAACACATAATATGGAATTTTTTCCAACACATACAAAAAGAAAATCATTTCAATATTAGTCATGCATCACTACCACTACCATATGATTAGAAAAATTCCTATAATAAATAGGGTTATTTTCAAGTTCTAAAAATTTAATACTAAACTAGGATTAACTTCCTGTTCTTTCCCTTTATTAGTGAACTTGGTTTAGATCTTATAAAATTCAATTATTACTAAATCAAGTATTTTTCTTGTTTTTGTATTATTTATCTCTTATTACATTAATCATTAAGAAAATAATAATAGGGTGACATAGTTCCCACCTGTCACATAATGAACACTATACGTATATGTGACAGATAAATATAAATCATTCATTTTATCATAACCCATGATAAGAAATGGTATTCAAAAAAATTCATTTTTTCATTACCCACGGAAATGAATGGGTTAAATAAATATCATTCCCTGGAAAATATAAATTAAGAATATAAATAATAATAATTATATCCATGAATAATAACCCCATTAGATCATAAATAAAATAAAATAAAATATAGAGGCATTTGGACTTATGGATCTAATGTTGTGGTCGTTTGATTAAACAATTATAATCTATCCATTTCAATCTATAATTTTTATAAGGCCAAAAAGAGAATTTGTTTATCAATAGAAAGATTCATTAATATCTGAATAATGTATTTAATAAATCGTCCGAATATATCTCAAATTTAACATAGAAAATTTCCAACTTGATTTGATGACTAGATCTTGAGACATGTCATGAATATTGTTATGATTTTAATTCCTAGCCAGAATAGTGGGATGAGTTTAAATGAATAAGTTGGGATCATTGTCTTTGAATTTGGCCCTTGAAATTTCCATAAATGAATCTTTCATTTCCCCCTAAACATTTTGAAAGAATAAAGGAATTTGGAAATATGTATTGATCCCAGTACTTCAATCTTCATAGTAGGTCTAGTATCTTCACATTTTCATTTAGTCTTATTGAGTGGACTATATGAACCTTAAATTTGTAGATTTGGACCATGATTGATTCTAAAGAAATGTTATATAATAAAATAGGAATCCAAAAAAATAGGAATCATTCAATTTGGAAAATTAGGGTTATATTTATTATTAAAACATTCATCAGACTGGAATCTAGATGAAGTCAAATAGTGCACATAAATTATATTTATTATTTATACATTAATATTTCACAAAAATTAAAATATTGTTTTATAAAAAAAGTAAATGGATTATATATAACGTTATGAAAATATTAATAACATAAACATCTAATAAAAATATGGAAAATGAATGAATAAATGGAAATATTTTTTTTGGCGCGAAATACATTTTCTGTGATAGGATGTTTTTGCACAATGTAGAATGAATGAAAAGATATTACTCACCCAATATGATGAAAAATATCGGATTATGAGAATGTAATCATGAAGTCATGGAACTATAATGAAGGTTCATAAAATTATATAATTATGAGGCTACTTTCATATAAAATACATAATATTTTAACAACAATGATTTGGTGTCTCTTACACAAGAATGTTTTTTGTGAAGAAGACATACATAGAGTAAATATTATTTGTATAGTATTAGTTATTCCATTTTAGATCAAGTAAGACCTTTGGTGTGGTTGTGTGAAAGATACGGGTTTTTTGAATGAACTCTCTCATGATAATAATAAAAGGCATGCATAAGAACAATTGTTGAATGGATATCATGATTTTCACTACATCTAGTTATTTTACATATGGTGTACATGAATAGTGATTTCAGGTGTATCAATTCAAAAATATATTTTAAGTTGACTTTCCTTGTAGTCATGTAATATGAATTGAATTCCAAAATGATAATGTGATCATTATCTTAATAAATTGTGTATGACATCACCCAATGTAGTGAGAAACGGGGAGTCCACTAAGGCAATCTGATAGATTAAGATTAATATACCTAAAATAAAATAAATAACATGTTTCAAGAATATATTAGTTGTTTAAACACATCTGTGATGAAAAACTAGTGAAGATTAGTTGATTTAGATTTGACCGACACACCATTAGTGTATTCTTTTAAGAATATCCCTCAATGATGAACAAAATTAAATTTTTGTTTCATCTAGTTTAATGTAAATGTTTGATTATTATTATAATCTATAATACATTTTAAAATGTTTTTACCAATAGAAGAATAATAATGATACATTTTAATGAAATTTTTGGGACCCTAATTAAACCCTCCCCTCTCATGGTGTTCTACGGGTTTACTCATATTTCAACTGAACCATACCTTGATAAAATAATTAAAACCTCATAATGATCCAACTATTGTACTTTTTATAAAAAATGGATTAAATATTCCAATATTTCCATGAAATATTATATTTAGAGTTTAAGAGAATTATAAATACCACTACAACATAATATTTTCACTCCATTATTGTGTAATCAATTTTGAAAAAATATGTTCTTAAATTGACAGTCTCAATTAATTTTTGACAAAATTTATTTGTTTATACATGCATTTATAACTAGAATATATCTCTTTAAATATATCCTAAACACAATAAAATAAGGTAAAACCATTTAAACCCCTCATATGATCCCATACATAATCATAAGTGATTTATAAATTGAGGAAACCTGTTAGTACATTGTAAAAAATGAAAATCCCTGAAAACATTTTTCATATGTATGCAATAAACACTAAGATCAAAATCACATATGAAATAAAAAAATTCCTTAAAAACCCATAAAATGGTAGGAATTATAGAAATATGATGGATGTATTTTATGACATCATATTAATCACATGAACTTAATAACTGATTTAAATCACCGTTTCAAGAAGAATAATAAATGTTGTTAATTTTATTATTTTTTCTTTGTTCACCATATCATATAGATGTAATTTTAACTCGTTTTTACTCATATATAATTAACATGTAATATAACATGAAACAATATATGGAATAATTCATAAAAAAAATAAAAAATTGTAGGATATAAATTATATTCTACAGGATAATGTGAACTCTGTTATCTTATACAAATAATATTAAACCACATTTTCTTATAAACATCATAAAAAATAACTATATTTCAAAAAAATGAATAATATCATAATTGGGGGAAAATGGAATATTTTAAGTAATCAAAATAAGAGAGATGTAATAGTGGTTTAGGAAATTTATTCCATGATGGAAATATTAAAATAATACTCTTTTCGAATCATTATATTGACTTTAAATAATGAATACTATGTAATATTGTTTTTATATTAATTTTTAATCCACCAAAATGATTATGAAAGAATATTTAAAAAGGCATTCCGAAAAAAATTGTATTAGAGAAATAAATGAAGAATGAAAATGGATATTGAATATATATAGTTGTAAATAAAACATCATATCATTTACAATAATGTATAAAAGAAAAATTAATTTTCAAGTGTCCAGACACCGTTATTATTAGCTTAACCATCATGAATAATGATATTATATTAATTTACTACGTGATTTGTAAATATTTTTATGTTTATTACTTTATATTTCATTATTTTGTTTTTTATTATGTTCTATTAGTTTACTAAATAGTTACTTTTTTAACAATGGTAGCTCTATGGTTGTTCGGATCATAATCCCCTAAAACATCTTTAGTAACCTATTAATGGTAAAATGTATAGGTAAATGTTTTCATTAATTTATTTATTTTATAACTTATAGGGTCAATATAATTCCATTAATTTATGACATCAATAGTATTTGGTATATTATCGTTTCCATTCTTTTTTTGCATAAGAATAATTCATATAGCATGGATAATGAAAGATTGTTCAGAATAAATTTCATTATTATGATGGATATATCAACATTATATAATAATTAAAAAAATATAAATTTTTTCATTTTTATATATTATTAATATATTTTTTGTTTTTCTTAATCATTCATAACATAAAAATTATAACAATACTTAAGTATGTTTAAAACCTGAAAATAAAGAATCCATTATAACAATCAAGTGAGTAAGAATACATTATTATATAGTGATGATATAAATTTTTTAGTAGCCTACTGAATTTCAAAATAGGTTATTAATGTTTAAAAATGAAATTAAATAATTTATATATGAATAAGAGAATATAAATAAAATTGAAAAATGATATTACTTATAATGTTTTTTCGTATGACCATTTTTGGTGGTTAAAAAATAGAATAAAAATTTACTCCTTATTTTTTAGAATCTTTGATTTATATCTCAAAAAATTTAATCATGTTTCTAATATAAAATTTATTTATCAAATAAATAATTATTATATATAATTTAAGTCTATTGTGATAATTGAAATAAATTTCACATCAAATTTGTTGACTGAATTTAAGAATCAGAATATTTTAATTTTCTATTTTATTGAATGAATATTTGTAATGGTTGTTACATAATAATTATATAATTTTATTATAATAATTATAAGAATTTCATTTTTATGGTTATAATATTTTATAAAGAGTTTTAGGGAGTATGAAAATTTAAAGTAGTAAGTCAAAATAGTTACCTATTCATTGGATATTATCCACCATTACTACATGTAATCATTCATAGATTGGTATTTCATAAATAAAATAACCTATAATACAAATTATATATATATATTGATGAATTTTTTTAGGGGCTGATAAATCTCTGTTTGACAAGGTGTGTGGATAAGTGAGGTGAAGAAGTGCTCATTTTTTATGTGATATAAATTTTATTCTCATTTAAAGTAGCATATGTCATGAATTTTATAATATGATATATAGATGGTATATAATACACTAAAAAATATTATAAAGACATGTTTATTTGATATATTAACTTATTATCCCGTAGATTCACTATTTACAACATTTAACCTTACTTTTGATGTCTATATAATTACCAATGGTACTTATTAATATGAAAAAAATAAAATCCGTAATATTATATAATTTTAATACTTTTATTACATATTTGAAAACAAATATTAAAATATTTGATTTATTTATGTGATAAAAATTAATTATAATATATGTATGCATAATACAAGAAATATTGTTTTTGTGAATCAAAATTTTAAGGATAAAAACAATTTTAAAAAACAATGTATATATTTTGAGTATATTAATGAAGAAAATATTTTATCATGACCTTAAAACATAAAAAAATCTTAATTGAACCATGTGAAGAATTAATTAAATAAAAAGTATGAGGAATATTTTATATAAGAATATATTATCACTTCGTTTTAAGAAGGAAAACCATATGTTTATTAATTAAAATTATTACATTAAAATTCATTACATCACTCTATAAATACATTTTTAGTTATTAACGTTTTATATGTTTATATATATTTCTTATATTACGATTATATCATTAATGTTATATATTATAGAAAAAAAATATTTTTATCAATTTCAGAAAAATCCCTATAATTGTCTTTATCCTAGATTTGACATTATAATATTGAAAATGATGTCAATTATATCTCATACAAAATTTAATTTTTTTAATAATAACAATTAATGTAATACGCATAATGCGTGGATAATAGTTTAGTTTGAATAAAAATGTTATCTTTTCTAAATGAAAAATGAATCCCATATTCAATATTTTTCAAAATATATTTATCGTGATATAATCCGAACTACAAATATTAATCCATATAATTAATATTAATAAAATATAAAATTGATTGATTATAAAAAATACATCGGTCATCAAACCATTATAAAAAATGTTGATAAAAAAAATAAATATTTAATAGATTATTATCAAATAAATGATGAAGATGGTGTAAAATAATCTAAAAAAATATATTTATATCTTTATGTCGATATGTTACTTACAAATAATTAATTTTTAATCAATCCCCAAATGTGGAAAATTTAATAAATCATATCACATCAATAAATTTTTTTCAATAACTTCAAAAAATAATTAGAAAACACCGACTTGAAAAGGATTGTGTAAATTTAAATAATCAAGATCATGAAAAAATTATATAAAAATTATGTATTAAATATCATCTTGCCTATTGTATAATAATTTTATTTCTAAAGACAAATCCTTCTGTACTAAGACGAATTAAACATGGGATGTTTCATGAAATAATGTGGGGCTCAAGTGTAATCAATATTCATTTTCTAAAATATATTAGTTATTAAAAAAATATAAATCTAATTCAGTGAAAATGAATTATTTATTCTTATAAAATTTTTGATCCTAAATAAAGTATAATACTATTAAAATAAATTTTGAAAAATATTTTTCAATCATGATTTTGAATAAGATGTTTATATTGAACATATGGAACAATTTATGGTATATAATCATTATCGATGTATTATCATATTATATAAATTTTTATATGGGTTAAATAATTATTTATGCTCATTTTAGGATAATTAATATATTCCTAAAGAAAGATGAAATTATTGAAATGTAAATTTGAAAATAACATGTCAGAAAAATAAAAAAACCATTATGATTATTTGTGTTTATTACTTATTTTTTTCTAATGTAATAATAAATATTAATTAAAATTATATTCCCAATTTAAAGAAATGTATAATAAAATGTTTATTAATATTTTACATATTTTCATATGATTATAATTCATTCCACCTACATTATCTATATTATTGAAAGAAGAAAAATATAAACAGGAGATATCAAAAAAAATTCAATGAAATATTTTAGATCAAAATCAAATCCAACGAAGCTGGTGGTAAATATTATTTAAGGATATTAGTAAAATAATGTTATTATTTATATTAATAGAATTGTTATTTATTCAAAAAATTTAATATACATAAAATATTTATAGATTCAATTTTTTTTATTATTATGGCATTAAAAAATATAGTATGTTACAATATTTATTTTTTATAGATAAGTGTATATAATTGATAGGAATATATATATGTATGTGTACGCTGTTGTTAATAGTGATAATATTTTTTGCTAATAAAAATAATCCTTTGTTATAACCTTTATCCTTAATGGATAATTAATGTAAACATAATGTGAGAATAATACAAAAATTATTCTAATAGTGAATGGAGAATAGTATATTATAGTGTGTCACTCAATTATTGCATTGAACCATGATTCATATATATGTATATTACATATTTATGTATTAATATTCATTATATTACACAAAAACATCTAGAAGGACCTTAAATGTTTAGTTCATTTAGAATCATGGAACATAATAATATTATCTTATAGAAATACTAGATTGTATCCAAAAAAATATCATCCCCTTAAGTACTCCAACTAAAAAACTTTTATTCAAAACCATAAGAAAAGAGACATAAGACATGGTGAACTCAAATTCTTAGTAAGCATAAGTAGTTGTTATATATAAGAATAACAAGTGTAAAATTGAATGATAACATAATAAAAAAATTTAAAACCATTCCATACATATCCATGATCATAATATTATGTCACTGAAGAAATAATATATGTTTAGAAGACATGAATCACAAAATAATAAATGAACATAATCTAGAATATCTAATTATGGAAAACATATAAGAATATGAAATAATTTCCATATTATTAAAGTATCATTTGTAATACCATAATTATAGAATATTTCCTTTAACTAGTTGGGTTCACTTTCTATTTTCTCCCTATATTACATAAGTGGGGTTACATACCATTGCATCCAAGTATTATTGAACATGGTATACTTCCCATTCCTGCCTTGTATTACTGAATTGAGTTCATTCCTTATTATATTACTACTAATCTCATGATATATAAATACTTACCAAAATAATTTTTGGGAGTTATTGGTCCCAAACATCATATAATAAAAACCACACACACACACATAGATATATATATATATATTTATTTATGTGTGTGTTTGACATGTATAGAAAACATTCATCATATCATAGCCCATGAAATGTAATGGGTTTTATAATCATTTCATTACAACAAAACCCATAGAAAAGAAATGGGATTCTTAAATGACATTCCATCATAAGCTTAAACCAACCATATCAAGAATTATGATATTTTCCATGAATAATAACCCCATGTAATCCTAATTATCATTAAATAATGAAATATTTTATTTAATATGGTTTTGAAATATAATTTTAAATAATTCATAATGAAATCTAACATTCCATTTTTGAATTCAATAATTATTTTTAAAAGATATGAAATTATAATTGAATAAAGATCAATGAAAAGAAAATTTTGAATTTTTATTGGATTCCTCAATACATTAAGGATTAATTAAATCAATAAAATTATTTCATTTAAGTAAAAACAAAACATTCATTCTATATATTTTTCATAAAATTCAAAAAGTGCCTTATTTATAAAATAATCAGTATTATTCCTTTCAAATAAATTAATAAATTGTAAATAAATGGTTAAAAATAAATATAAACAATTATAGTTCAATATTAAAAAATATATTGATATTTTTTATTAATAATCTAAATGTACGAAAATTATTCCCTACTGGATTCCCAATCATATAAATTCATGAATAAGGAATAGATTGTGAGGTAAATAATTACCAGTATCATATTATTGAAGTGAACATTTATTAAAAGAATCGATTAAGGGTATTAGCTATAATTAAAAATAAACAAAATAGTGTAAATAAAACAAAAGATAATCAAAATTCATTTTACACATTATCTTAGAATGTAAAAATCAGTGAAATAGTAGTTTATCCGAGTGAATGAAAATTGAGTTATAATTCCCTTACCTCAAGTAATTGCTTTCTTTGTTCTTGTTAAAACATATTTTATAATAAATATGGATTTATTTTAAATTTATTCAATAAATGTATTTTAAAATATTATTTATTATTTATTTTATCATCATTCACTTGTTTATTAATAATTTTTTTTAACAATCACTTTACATATGGATAACAAAAACATTATCTTGTTTTTTTTGCAGTCTTCGTCCATATACATGGTTATCTGAATCAACATTTATGAATTATTAATAATGTAATATGAATTATATAAAATAATTATATACATAGTTTTTAATCATTCATATAAATTAGAAATGTGAAATAAATAGCATTGTTTATGGAGAATGCATGCCGCACAAATGGCTGAATGATATTTATCAATTTCAACTAATTGAATGAAAGAAGGGTAAATAATAATTAATATCTATAGAATAAAAATTAATCATTTATAACATATATAGTCATTAAAAATCACAATAAACATCAATAAAATATATTAATTAAAAAATGAAATTTATATCTATATGGAGGCATAATTTTGTATGTATGTATGAATGATAAATCCACTTCTAGATTTATTTGAATGATTGTGTATAAAAGTGTTTTCAAATTAAATATAATTTTTTTGAATCTTTTGTAAAATTAAGTTAGTGTTTTATGATAACCAAATTATAGTTATATGAGTTAAGTAATTTTGAAAAAAAAACTGATACATTATAGCAATTAACTCATCTTCATGATGTCTCTTTTCTATCTCCTCTAAATGTAATTTGGGTTGAAATATTTAGAATACCATAACTCCATAATTTTTTTCTAATAAACATATTTATTAAATTTCTCAAATTTTATCCTTATCTTATAAGGGTAAAATCATATTCATCTAGTAATTTATTTTGACAAGGTTATGTCATGTTTTAACCCTTAACATTTTATTATTTAACATATTGTAATTTTAACTATGGTTACAACCATTTTCAATATGAAAATGATTTAATTTTTATATATAATATATCTATTGAATCATAAATAGAAAATATTTTATATTATCAATAATAAATTATACTTTTTATGTTATTAAATATTTTTTTGACTTTTAATTAATTTTTTCAAATATAACCTTAAAAAATACCATTAGTGTCATTTTATAGCATTATTCATTAAATTTACATTAAGAAAATAACGAATAAAAGATATTTTAAAAAAAATAATTCCATATACAACTAATATGTCATAATTATATTGATATTTTTATATCCTTAATTAATGATAATTATATTAATTGTAATTTTTTTTAAATTTTTTTTGTTATTTTATTTGATAGAATAATTATTATATAATCATTGTGTATGCATTTAGGGTAATTAATTTGTCATTGAGAATTTCAATAAAATTTATCATGAATTAGATAAATAATTTTTTCATTGAATATAATATTTATAGTCATGAATATCTTCGATTAAACCCTATATTATAATATTACACTTATTAAATACAAGAGTGTGACATTTGTGAATTTCATGGATTTTAATAATATCTATGAAATTATCATTGAAATTCTACAATAAAATAACATAATTTAGAATTATATGTGTTAAGTGTATAATTAAATTCATCAAATATTAATTAATTTGAAAAAATATGCCCTTATAATTTATTTTTAATCCACCTTAATCGGTTAGACCCATTACCGAGGTAATAAATTTTACCATAGATACTATTAATATTTTTAGAAATCAAATGTGTCAGAATTATGAAAATAAATTCTATAGATTATAAATTATTACAAAATTTTATATAATTCAAACAATAGATTTTTCAAATTTTAATTTTCTATTAAATCGGCAAAACACAAAAAAACTCTTTTCCTTGAAAATGCCCAATTTAAATATAAAAAAGCATTTATAATAAATTAAAATCTTTTTTAAATTTTAAAAACAATAAATAGATTATTATAATTCCAAATGATAAAATTAAATGTAAAAAATAATCCAAAATATAATTTCACACTGCATGTTTTTTAGAAGATTATATAATATTTAATAATAATCACTAATTTTCACACTTCCTTGATAAATAATTTTTTTTTAAAAATTTATCAATAAAATAACGTGGAAATTATGATTAAAAAACTGGAAATCATTTTTTTCCTAAAAAATACCAATTACTCATATAAATTATTATCCACTCGTTATAGAATCTCATTTCTGTCGAACAATATATTTTTGATGAATCAATAGACTACACACAAAAAAGTGCACCCATTTTTGATGTATTTCGCAATTCATGCATATTGATTTAAACATTTATATTTATTCCATAAGATATTTCGTTAATTTCATTACATAAAATTTAATGGATGGGATATAATGGACAGTATAAATTTTAATAATGTTACATGTTTTGTTTAAAGTCACTATTTCATGCAACATAAACTAATAAAGAAATAAAATTATTTAAAGAGTAATGTTTTATAACAATATCATGGTGTTATATACTACCCCTTAAAATTATTACTCCCTTAAAATTATTCTTCATGATAAAAGGATTAATATTTTATACTATATTCATATATTCACAATTCAAAAAAATGAATAATAAAACAACTCGTTAAAAGGGGTTTTTGGAATCATAAATGATAACTAAAGTAACATATAGTTAGGTTTCTATATAGGAACAAAAGTAGATGAAAAATTATTATATGGACTTTAAATGGAAGAAAACCCCAAAACATAATATTGATTGATATACAAGATGGCAAATAGAATGTAATTGACTAATAAATATTGAAAAAATAGTCTAAAAATCATTGATTGATATCATCAAAAATGGAGATAATATGATTACATTTTTTGTCAAAACAGTTTGTGATGATATTCTTACAATATTTCATTTTATAAGGACAACCACGGTCTTTGGTTGTGCCTTGATCAATTCATACATCATATTTTACTCCAACAAATTATGTTGAAATTTTAATGACTAAATAACTACTATATCATAATATACATAATGGTATGAAAAATTATTCCTTGTATCTCATGTTATGATCATAAAACAGGGTTAGAACCGATTATCCAATATGTATAAATCATTATTTCCTGATATAATACATTAATATTCACTACCTCATTCAATTTCAATCATTATAAATTTTAGAAATAGTTATTCTTGTGACACTTTTAAAATATTAATATCCAAATCTTGATAATTTTGGTGAGTAAATTTTATAAAATTCAATATAATAATATCCCCGATATATGATAATGTGGATCTTCATTTCCATATATCAATAATTTTAATTCCTTAATTATTCATTATCTTAAAACCATTAAATAACATGAATTACTAGAAAATCGTATAAAAAACATACATTGTTCTTCTATTCTTATATTGAACACTATTAATTGGATATATTCCATAAATCCAAAAATGATTTCAAATAGATCTATGATAGAATAATCCACATTTTCTACTAATCATTTTATAGCTCTGTGGAAATAAATATTGTCCTATTTTTTATTCATATCAATAATATATTTTACCAAACTAAAAACCAATTCCTCAACATCAATATTATATTAATGGGTATATTTCATTAATAAATAGTTTTCTAAAAATTATAACATTGACATTAAATAACATTTATATATTATCAGTACCATTAAAAAATTCATTAAAATAAATAATGAGAAATATATACAAAAAAATAGAAACATATTTCATAAGTTATATAATAGAATATTTTCATTCTAATATATAAATACTTTATTCATCTCACATAGCTATAAAAAAAATTTCATTATCTAATTACTTAACACTTCATTCTCTCAAATTTATTTTTAGTCTCTTAATCATTAGAAATATAACCATTAATCATATTATCATTCTAATTTTATGTGGAAGACATCAAAAAAATTCATATATTTTAATAATTAAATCTATTTCCACATTTAAATATTTAAACAATTGACAATTCTTTTGGGAGAAAAGTAGTCCAACTCTTGGCATTAACTAAAATATTCATTTTCGATTTGAAGTTACATTCTTAGTTTCCTTCATTTCCACTTCCAAAAAATATTCTTATTCCACTTATAAATTTATATATATTGATTCATCATATATAATCAACATATTGGAAACTAAATCATTATTCCTCCATTATATCCACTATATAAAAAATATGTGAACTCCTTCCATCTCTTCATTGGTTAGTTTCGTATTGAGTAAAAGTGTAATTTCTAATTATGTTTCATGATATTTTTTTATGAATAATAACATCATACCTAACTCAAGTTTCCCTCACATTTAACATAACATGATAAAATTTTCTAACACATTCATCTAAAACATAGTTCTATTGGGTTCACACTTACGATGAAAACAAGAAAGTATAATGTTATGAATAATTATTAATATATAAGACCATATAATCATGAAGCATCAGATGTCGTAATTCTAAATCATGAATCCTTGTTTTAAATATTTAAAACCTCGTTATTAACCTAGTACTTCTATTATCATCAACCTTATTATGTGTTCCAAGACTTGTGTGAAGCAAGTCACATTTACATGAATTATATGACCATTGAGTTTTGATAAAAATACTCCTTTGAAATTATTTTTCATATATACCTTTATTTCAGAGACACATAAACATATTGAATACATTAAGGGATTAAATTTCTTAGAAGACACATTCATTATAATTTACCATTATTTTAGAACATTATCATATACTTTGTTCATCCATAGAAATTTTGGTAAGAATTTCATAGAAATATTAATAGAAATGTATCTAGGGATTATATTAATGTTTTATAATCCTAGTTTCCAAATATTGACAAATACTCTACTCCATTCCAAATGTAGGGACCTAGTATTCTCATACATATGAATTGTGTCATTTTTTGATGAATTTTCAATAAATTGGACAACACATGCCTGAGGACCATAATAGTTCAGTGTATTTTTAAACCTATAATACAATCTCGTTATTATATTAATTATATGCAATGTATCCTATAAAGATATTCCACATTTTTTTCCTATATTAAAACATTTCATCATGACATAGGGAATGGATTCATAATAATGGGTGATCTCAGAAGCATCATATGGGTAAATAAGAGAGATATATAAACATAACATGTGAAAAATGATATGAGAACATGAGAATAAAATTATTAATGCACACTCGACATTTCAAATATCAACATATTGAGTTATTTTATAAATATTGGAAATTTAAAATACGTGACTCATAAAAATTAAAACAATATAATAAATAACATGGAGTTGTTTCTAACACATATGAAAAATAATTATTTCCATATTAGTCATGAATCACTACCACTTCCATAATATTAGAAAATTCCGTTTACTAAATTTGGTTCTTTTCTAGTTCTAGACATGTAATACTGAACTAGGTTTAACTTCTTTATATAGAACATTATTAGTGAATTTGTTTTACATCTTATTATATCGTATTATTACTAAACCATGTACATTTCTTGTTGTATTATTATTCATCACCTATTAAATAAATCATTACCCAAATAATATGAGGGAGATATATGTCCCACCTATCACATAATGAAAACCATAGGTATATGGGGCTCATGAATATCAATAATTCTTTGTATCATAACCAATGATTAGAAATGTTCTTCAAGAAACTTCATTATGCCATTTCCCATTGAAATGAATGGGTATCATTAATATCATTCCATAAAAACACAAATTAAGCATAGAAATAATAATGATTTTATCCCTGAATAATAACACCAGTAAATCATAAATAATATAAATTAAAATGTTGAGTCATGTTGACTTATGGAACCAATGTTGTTGTCATTTGATTAAACAATGTTTATCTGTCCATTTCAATCCATAATTTTAAGAGGGCCATAAAGTGAATGAGATTATCAATTGAAAGATGCATTCAAATTCAAATTCATTCTTCAAAAAATAGGCCGAATATATATCTTATTTATGATTGCAAAAACCCAAATTTATTTGGTGACTGGATATAGTGACATGCCAGGAATATTGTACTGATTTTAATTCTCGTCCAGAACAGTGGGATGAGATTAAATGAATATGTTCGTCCCCTTTTCATTGGATTTGGGCCCTGTAATTTCCATAAAAGACTCATTTCATATTCCCCAAACATTTTAGGACAATAAATGAATTTGGAATTTTGAATTGAGCCATGTACGTCAGTCATCATAGCTAGTCCCGTTTCATCACATTTTCATTAGGTCATTTTGTGTGGACCATATGACCAATAAAATAGAATAATTGGCCCAAGATTCATTCTAATAAATGTTTTATATTAAAAGATGAATCCTAAAAAACACAAAACATTAAATTTGATCACTAGGGTGATAGTTATTATTAATACATTAAGCAGACTTGAATCTAGATGAATTGAAATAGTGCACAAAAATTATATTTAATATTTTTACATTAATATTTAACACAAATTATGAATATTTCCTATAAAATTTGTATTAAGAGTATATAAAAAGTTATTAAAATATTAATAACATAAACATATAATCAAAATATGTAAAATCAAATAATTACATGAAATATTTGTTTTGGCGCGAAATACAGTTTGTGTGATAGGATGTTTTTTTCACAATATAGAATGAATGAAAAGATATTACTCACCAAATATGATGAAATTTTTTGGATTATGTGAATGTAATAAAGTAGTAATTGAACTAGAATTAAGGGTCATACAATTATATAATTATGAGACTTCTTTCATTCAAAATTCATTACATTTTAACAAAAATATTTTGGCATCTCTTCCACAAGAATGCTTTTTGTGAAGAAGATATACACCGAGTAAATATTATTTTTATAGTATTAAATATGCCTTTTTAGATCAAGTAAGAGAATTGGCGTGGTTGTGTGAAAGATAAAGGCTACATTAATGAAATCTCTCATGATAATAAAAAATTCATACATAAGAACAATGGTTGAAGGGATGTGATGAGTTTCACTACATCTAGTTATTTAATATAAGGTTTAAATGATAAATGATTTCAGGTGTATCAATTCAAAACTATATTTCAATTTTACTCTCCAACTAGTCATGTAAATATAGTTAAATTCCAATATACTAATGTGACCATCATATTATTAAACTATGTAAGACCTCACCTAATGTAGTTAGATAGGGGGAGTCGACAAAGGTGTTCTGGTAGATAAAGATTTTTATACCTAAAATCTTATAAATGACATGTTCCTAGAATAAATTGATTATTTAAAAACATATTTATTTCTTTAATAGTGAATATTAGTTGATTTTGATTTGACTGAAACAATATCAGTGTATTCTTTTAATAATATCCCTTAGTGCTGAACAAATTAAAATTGTGGTGTCGTCTCTTTTTATGCAAATGTTTGATTATTGGAAAATTCCATAAGACATTTTAACTTGTTCCTAACAACATGACAAAAATATTATTCCCTTTAAAATAAATATTTAGAATCATGATTCACCCCTCATCTCTCATGGTGTTTTAAGGTCCTACTCTAATGTTAATTGAACTATACTTTGTTAAAAAAATTAATACCTCATAAGGATCCAAATATTGTACATGTTTTTTAGAATGGATTAAATTATCCTATATTCACATGAAATATCACATTTAGAGTATTCGTGAATAATAAAAACCATTACATTATAATATAGACCGTCAACCATTATATACACATTTTTGAGAAAAATATGTTCTTGAATTGATAGTCTTAGTTAACTTACAATATATTTTATTTGATTGTACATGTATTTATAACTAAAATATTGGTATTTATATATATCCTAGACACAGTTAAATAATGTAAAACCATTTGAACCCCTCATATGATCCCCTAAATCATAGTAAGGGATTTATAAATGAAGGAAACATGTTATTATATTTTAAAAAAGGAAATCCCAGAAAACATTATTCAAATGTATGTAACAAATATTGAGATCAAAATCACATGTGAAATAAACAATTCCTTAATAAAACCCATAAAAGGATAATAATTTTATAAATAAGATGTATCCATTTTATGAAATCATATTCATCACATGTATCTAATAACCCCATTATATCACTATTTCAAAATGAACAATGTACATTGTTACTTCTGACATTTTTTATTGGTTCACCAAATCATTGAGGTGTATTTGTATCTCATTTGTCCTCATATAAAATTCACATGAAATATAACATGAAAGAATATAAGGAATATTTCATAATAATCATAAAACTTTAGTAGGACATAAATTTTATTCTTTTGGATAAAGTGACCTCTGTTATCACATAAAAATAAGAATAAACCACCTTTTCATTGAAATATCATTAAAAATAACAATATTTCAAAAAAAAAGTGAATAAGATCATAATTGGGAAAAATGGAAGATTTTAGATAATCAACATAAATAGATGTAATATAGGACTATGTAATTCATTCCATGTTTTAAATGTTAAAAGAATACTCTCTTTAAATCATTATAAATATAGAATGTAATGAATACTATAGAATATGTTTTTATATTAATTTTTAATCCACCAAAATGATTATGAGAGATGATTGAAAAAGGGATTTAGAAAAAAAAATATGAAATAAAGAATTGTTGAATGAAAATTGTTATGTAATATAAATAGTTATAATAATATCATCATATTATTTGAAATAAGGTCCATTTCACGGGTCTAGACACCAATATTATGAGCTTAACCATCATGAATAATGATATTATATTAATTTATTACCTGATATATAATTATTTTCATGTTTATAACTTTATTATTCCTTCTTTTTTTTGATTTTCAATATGTTTTATTAATTAACTAAATCTTAATTTTTTACAATGGTATCTCTATTGTTGTCTGGATTTTAATCCCCAAAAACATTATTAGAAACATATTATTTATAAAATTTCAAGGTAAAATATTTCATTAATTTATTTATTTTAGAACATATAGTGACAATATAATTCCATAAATTGATGACATCAATAGGATATTGTATATTAACTATTACATTCTTTTTCTAGAATAAGAATAATTATGACAGCATAAATAATGAATGATTACTCTGATTAAATTTAATTATTATGATTGATATATCAAAATTATATAATAATTAAAAAAATATGAAAATTTTCATTGTTATCTATTATTAATATTTTTTTTATTTTTCATAATCATTCATGATATAAAAATTATAACATTACATAAGTATGTTGAAAACCTGGATGAAAAATAAAACACATTATAACAATCAAGTGAGTACGAATGCATTTTTTTATAGTGATGATATAAATTTTATTGTTGCCTAAATAATTCCAAAACATGTTATTAATTTTTTAAATAAGATTAATTAATATATATATATATATGAATAATTAAATGTAAATAAAATTGCAAGAATATATTACCTATAATGTGTTTTCGTATGACCATTTTTGTGGATAAATATTATAATAAAAATAAATTCATTATTTTTTTATAATTTTTAATTAATATCTCTTAAATTTTATTCAAATTACTAATATCAAATTTATTAATCAAATAAATATTTATTATATATAATATATTTATATTAT
This sequence comes from Viscum album, assembly GCA_963277665.1. Lineage (NCBI taxonomy): Eukaryota > Viridiplantae > Streptophyta > Magnoliopsida > Santalales > Viscaceae > Viscum > Viscum album. Next base: position 1,948,770,108 of record OY728163.1, read on the forward strand.
GATTAATGAAATATGTTTCGCATAAAATTTAATTTATGAATTTAAGAATTATGTGATTTTAATATTCTATTAGATTGAAAATATTTATGTAATGGTTGTTCCACCATAATTATATAATTTTATTATTATATTTATACATATTTTATTTCATATTTATGGATATATTATTTTAGAAATTGTTTTAAGGAGAATGAAAATTTAAATAACTCGGTCAAAATAGGTTTCTATTCATTGGATGTTATTCACTATAACTATATGTAATCATTCATAGATTGGTATTTCGTAAATAAAATAACCTATATTTCAATATATATATATATATATATATATATTGATGATTTTTTTAGGGAATGGTCAATTTATGTGTCACTATGTGTGTCGATTAGTGAGGTGATGAAGTGATCAATTTTATGTGTTATAAATTTTATTTTCATGTCATGTAGCCTATATAATCAATTTTCAAATAGAATTTATAGATGGTAAATAATAAACTCAGAAATATTTTACAGACATGTTTGTTTTGATATTTTAACTTCTTCTCCATTAGTTTAACAATTTACAACATTTAACCATACATGAAATGTCTATATTTTTACCTAAGTTACATATTAATATGACTAAAAATAAAATATTTGTTGTTATATAGTTTTAAAAATTGTATAAATAATTTGAAAAAAAATATCAAATTATTTGATTTATTTATGTGATAAAAATTAATTATAATATATGTATGCATAAAACAATATATACTGTTTTGGTGAAACACAATTTCAAGGAAAAAAAGAATTTAAAAAAATAATGTATATTTTTTTTATATATTAATGAAAAAATGATATTTTAATGACATAAAAACTAAAAACTCTTAATGTAACCATGTGAATAATTAATTAAAAAATAAGTATGATAAATATTTTATATTAGAATATATTATCACTTAGTTTTCAAAAGGACATCCAAATGTTTATAAATTATAATTATAACATTTAAATACTTTACATGAGTCTCTGAATGCATTTTTTAGTTATTAATGTTTTATAAGTTTATATATATTTCTTATATTATGATTATATCATTAAAGATTGATATGACGGGAAAAAATAATATTTTTCATTTTTAGAAAAATCACTATAATTGTCATTATGCTAATTTTGAAAATATAATATTAAATTTGATGTCAATTATATATCATTCTAAATTTAAAAATTTTATATAATAACCTATAATTTAATCCACATAATATGTGGATAATAATTTAGTTTGAATAAAAATATTTCCTTTTCCAAATTAATAATGAATCCTATATTATATATTTTTCAAAATATATTTATCGTTATATAATCATAACTAAAAATATTAATCACTAAATTTGATATCAATAAAATATAAAATTGATTCATCATAAAACATATATGGGTTATAATACCATTTTAGCAAATGATGATAAAATAAATGAATATTTAATAGACTCTTAACATATAAATGATGAATATGATGTAATATACTCTTAAATAATATATTTATATCTTTATAAAGACATGTTATATACAAATAATTCATTATTACTAAGGACTCACATGTTCATAATTTAATAAATCATTTAAATTCAATTAATTTTTATAAATAAATTAAAAAGGTTTATTAGATAAAACTAACAGAAAAAGGATTTGGTAAATGAATATAATAATGATAATGAAAAAAATGATATAAAAAATATATATTAAGTATCATCTTTTCCGTTTGATAATAATTATATTTTTAAATACTGGTCCTTTTGTAATAAGATGAGTTAATCTTGGGATGTTTCCTGAAATAATGTGGGGCTCAAATATAATCGACATTCTTTTCAAAAATATATTAATTATTGAAATAATATTTATCTAATTAAGTAAAAATGAATATTTTATTTTTAAATTTTTTATCCTAAATAAAGTATAAAACTATTAAAATAAATTTTAAATAAATATTATTAAATAATGATTTTGAATAAGATGCTTATATTGAAAATATTCCAATATTTATGGTATATATACATTTTCAATGTATTATCATATTATATAAATAATTATAGAGGTTAATGATGTCGTTATGCTAATGGTATGATAATTAATATATTCCAAAAGATACATGAAGTTATTAAAATGTAAATTTAACAATAAATTTTCAGCAAAATAAAAAACTCATTATGATTATTTATGTTGATGACATATTGTTTTATAATGTAAGGATAAATATTATTTAAAATTTAATTCCTAATTTAATGATATGTGTAAAATAATAGTTATAAATATTTTACTTCTTTTAAGAAGATTATAAGTCATTCCACCTAATTTATTTATATTATTGAAAAAAGAAAAATATAAACAGATGATATTGAAAATTTTTCAATGAATTTTTTAGGTTAATATAAAATCCACAAAGATGGAGGTAAATATTATTTAAGGATATTAATTAAATAATTTTATTTTTTAATTTAGTGTAATAATTATTTATTCGAATTTTTTAAATATATATCAAACAGTTATAAATACAAAAATGAATTTATTATTATGAAATGAAAAACAAAACTATTTTATGTTACTATATTTATTTTATATAGATAAATGTTTACAAGTGATGGAAATATATACTTGTATGCGTATGTTGTTGTTAATAATGATAAAAAAAATTTAAAAAATTAAAATAAAACATTGGTATATCATATATCCTTAATGGATGGTTCATGTAATCATAATGGTAGAATAATGCACAAATTACTCTAATAGTGAATGGGGAATAACAAATTGTAGTGTTTCAATCAATCACTACATTGTACCAAGATTCATAAATAAGGATATTACATCTTTTTATATTAATATTCATTATATTACAAAAACACATCTCTGAGGACCATAAAAGTTTATTTCCTTTCTAATCATGGAAAATAGTAATATTATTTTATAGAAAAACTGTATTGTATCCAAAAATATCATCCACTTTAGTACTCCTACTAAAAAACATTTATTCATAACCATGGGAAAAAATACATACGACATTGTGATCTCAAATAATTACTAAGCATAAATTGTTCTTATACATAAGAATGACAAGATGAAATATTAATGATAACATAATCCAAAAATTCAAAAACCATTGAATACATATCAAAGTTCATAATAATAAATTGCATAAGAAATCATATAAGTTTAGAAGACGTGAATAATAAAATAATAAATGATCATAATCTATAATATCTAATTTTGGAAAACACATAAGAATATGAAATAATTTCCATATTATTTAGGGATCATTTGTGATACCATAATTGTAGAATATATCCTTTACCAAATTGGGTTCACTCCGCATTTGATCCCAATATTACATAAGTGGGTCTACAACCCATTGCATCCCAGTATTACGGAACTAGGTCTACTTTCCATTCCCGACATGTATTACTAAACCGAGTTCATTCTTTATTCGAGTCCTACTAATCCCATGAGCAATAAATACATACCCATATACTTTTAGGAGATATTGGTCTCACCCATCATATAATAAAAACCACACAAAAACACAAACAAACACACACACACACATATTTATGTGTGTGTGTGTTAAACATGAACAGAAAACTTTCATTGTATCGTAGCCCATGAAATTAAATGGGTTTCATAATCATTTGATTATAACTAAACACATAGAAAGGAAATGGGATTCCTAAATGACATTCGATCATAAACATTTTACAACCATATAAAAAATTATGATATTATCAATGAATAATAACCCCTTTAAATAATAATAAACATTAAATAATTCTATATTTGATTTAATATAGTTTTGAAATATAATTTTAAATAATTATTAAGGGAAGAAAACATTCCATTTTGTAATTCAAAATTTATTTTTAAAAGATATGAAATTATAATTGAATAAATTTCATTGAAAAAAATATTTTGAATTTTTATCGGATTCCTCAATACATTAAGGAATAATTAAATCAATAAAAACATGTCATTTATATAGAAAAAAAACATACATTCTATATTATTTTCATAAAATACACAAAGGGCCATATTTAGAAAATTAAAAATAGTATTCTTTTCTAATAAACAACAAAATATTACAAAATGTGTACAAATAAATATAAACAATTATAGTTTAATAGTAAAAAATTCTGTTATATGTTTTTTATAAATAATCTAAATGTAAGAAAATTATTCCCTAGTGTATGCTCAATCATATACATTTCTAAATAATGACAATATTGTTAATTTAATAATTACAAATATTGTATCATTTAATATATCATTTATTAAAAGAACCAATTAAGTGTATTAGCTATAAATATAAAATAATTAATAAGATATAAGATAATCATTATTAGTTTTACACATTATCATAGAATAGAAAAAATCAAGGAAAAATTAGTTTATCCTAATGAATGAAAATTGAGTTAGAATTCCCTTACCTCAGGTAATTTAATTTTTTGATCTTGTTAATAAATATTTTATAATAAATATTGATTTATATTAAATTTATTCAATAAAATTATTTTATCATATCATTTATTATTTATTTATAACATCATTCACTTGTTTATTTTTTTTTTTTATAAATATAACTTTACATGGGGATAACTGATTCATTTTACTGTATTTTTTTTGGTTTTCATTATTCATCCATATGCATTGATATTGGACTCAACATATATGAATTATTAATAATTTAATATGAATAATATAGAATAATTATATACATAATTTTAATAATTCATATATATTAAAAGTGGGAAATAAATTGCAGTGTTTATGGAAAAGGTTGGCCCCACATATGCATGAACGGTATTTTTCAATTTCGACTGATGGAATGATAGAAGGGTAAATAATAATTAATATTTATAGAATAAAAATTAATCATATATAGTCAATAAACCCATCACAATACACATCAATAAAATATATTGATGAAAAAATGAATTGTATATTTATGTGGATACATAATGCTGTATGTATGTGTGAATGATACTTAGACATCTGGATTTATTGGAATGATGTTGTATAAAAGTGTTTTTAAATTAATTTTAAATTTTTTTAATGTTTTTGATAATTATTTAATTATTTTATAATAACCATATTATTATTATATGAGTTTTATAATTCTAAAAAAATAGTTTAGAGCAATTACCTCATCTTCGCAATGTCTTATTTGGATCTCCTCTTAATGTAACTAGGGTTGTTATATTGAGAATACCACAACTCCATAACTTTTTCTAGTAAAAGTCTTGATTAATTTCCACAAATTATATCCTTTTGTTATAAGGGTAGAATCATATTCATCCAATAATTTATATTGACACGATTATGTCGGGTTTTAACCCTTATCATTTTGTTATTTAACATATTTTAATTTTAAATACGGTAACAACCATTTTCAATAGAAAATTGTTGTACATTTTGCATATAATGTGTCTACTTAAACATAAATGGAAAATATATTATATTTTCAATAATAATTTATCCCTTTTTCATTATATAATATTTTTATGACTTTTAAATAATTTTTTAAAATATAATCTTAAAAAATACCATCAATGCCCATATAATGCATTATTCATTACATTTATATTAAGAAAATAACGAATAAAAGATATGTTAAAAATTTAATTCCAGATACAACTAGTATTTCATAATCATATAGAAATATTTTTATAATGATAATTAAATATAATTATTTTCATGTAATATATTTATATAAATTATTTTGTTATTTTATTTAATAGAATAATTATTATATCATCATTGTGTTTGAATTTAGGGTAACTAATATATCATTGAGAATATCAGATAAATTTAGAATGATTTAAATAAATAATTTTTTCATTGAATATATTATACATAGTCAGTAATATCTTATAGTTAAACCTATATTATAATATTAGACTTATTAACAAAAGAGTGAGATGTTTTTTAATTTCATTGATTTTAATAATATCTATGTAATTAGAATAGAAATTTTCCAATTAAATAATAAAATTTAGAACCATATTTGTTAAGGGTAGAATAAAATTCATCCGATGAGAATTAATTTGAAAATTTATGGCCTTATTATTTATTTTAAATCCACCTTAATCCGTTATACCCTTTACTAATGTAATAAATTTTACTCTAGATACCATTCATATTTATTGAAAAGAAAAGGGTCTTAATTATCAAATTAAATTCTCTAGATTATAAATATGTAACTAATTTTATATAATTCAAACAATATATTATGCAAATTTTAATTTAATATTACAAGGAAAAAACACAAACCAAAAGCCATTTTCATGAAAATGCCCATTTTAAATATAAAAATGATTTTGAAGTAATATATAATTTATTATAAATTTCAAAAACCATAAATTGATTAATTTAATTCCAAATGATCAATTTAAATGTTAAAAATAATCCAAAATTTATTTTCACACTATATATTTTTAAAAGGTTTTATAATATTTAATAAACATGAGGAATTTTCACTACTCATTGATAAATAAATATTTTTAATAAATTTATCAATAAAATAAAATGGAAATTATGATTTAAAAAACGAAAATCAATTTTTCAGAAACAAATAACATATAACACTTATAAACTATTATCCACTCATAATAGATTTTATTTTCTGTCGAACAATATATTTTTGATGATTCAATATACCACAATAAAAAAAGTTCAACCATTTTAGATGTATTTTTAAATTCAAGAATATCAAGTTACAAATTTATATTCATTTTATAAAATAGTTTTTAAATTTTGTTACATAAAATATAATGGATATGATATAATGGACAAATATTTTTTTAATAATTTTATGTGTTTCATTTAAACTCACTCAGCATGCAACGATAGCTAAAAAATAAATAATATTATTTTAAGTGGAATGTTTTATAACAATATCATGGTGTTTTATACTACACCTTAAAATTATTTTCCCCTTTAAATTATTCTTCATGATTAAATGATTAATATTTTATAATTCATTTATAGAAACACATATCAAAAAATTAAAGAATAAAAAATTTATTTGAAAGGGATTTTTGGAATCATAAAAGATAACAAATTTAAAAAATAATTATGATTCCATTTAGGATAAATGTACATGAAAAATTATTAGATGGATTTTAAAGTGGAAGAACCCCATAACATAATATTGATTGATATATCAGATGTCCAAGAAAAGTTTATTTACCAAAAAAAGTGACTAAATAGACAAAAATCATTAATTGATATCATCAGATATGGAGATTGTATGATATAATTTTATCTCAAAATGCATTATGATGATATTCAAACATTATTTCATTTTATAAATACAACCATGTTCTTTGGTTTTACCCTTGATAAATTTACACTTCATCTCTTACTCCAACAAATGAGGCTGAAATTTTAATGAGTAAATAACTACTAGATCATAATAACCACAATGGAATGAGAAATTATTCCTTTTATCTATAGTTATGATAATAAAAATGTTTAGATAAGTTTATCCAATATGCATAAATCATTATTTCTTTATATAATACATTAATATCTACTACCTCATTCAATTTCAATCATAATACATTTCAAAAATAGTTATCCATGTGACCCATTTATTAAATTAATATCCAAATCTTGAGAATGTGGGTGACTAGATTTTATAAAATTCAACATAAAATATATCCCCCATATATCATAAAGAGGCTCTTCATTTCTATATATCAAAATTTATTATTCCTTAATTATGTATTATCATAAAATCAGGAAATAACATAAATTACCAGAAAACCATATGGAAAAGATACATTCATCATCATTTATTATATTGAACACTAATTATTAGATATATTCCATAAATCCAAAAATGATGTCAAATCGATTTATTATAGAATAATCCAAATTTTCTAAAAATCATTTAATAGTTTTGTGGCAATAAATACTATACAATTTTTCTTATTCATATTAATAAAATATTTAACAATACTAAAAACCAATTCCTCTACATCAATATTATATTAATGGGTACATTCCACTAATCTATTGTTTTCCTAAAAGTTTATCATTGATATCAAATCACATTTATATATTTATCACTACCATTAAAAAGTTATTCAAATCCATAATGAAATCCATATACTATAAAAGTCATATATTTTAATAAATTAATCAATTTCCACATTTAAATCTTTAATCAATTCAGAATTCCTTATGGAGAACAATATTCCAATTCTTTGAATTAAATAAAATATTCATTTTTGATTTGAAGTTAGTTTCTTGGGTTCATTCTTTTCCACTATCAAAACATCATATTATCCCTATTATAAATTCAAATATATATTTCATACTAAATTATCAACATATTGGAAACTAAATCAGTATTCCTCCATGAACTCCACTACCTAAACAATATTTTTACTCCTTCCATCTCTTCTTTGGTGAGTTTCGTATTTCTTCAAAGTATAACTTTCAAATCATATTTCCTGAAAATTGATTAAGAAAAATAACATCACACCTAACTTGGGTCTTCCTCAAATATAACATACCATGATTAAATTTTCCACCACATTAATCTAAAACCCAGTTCCATTCGGTTCCCTATAATGAAAAAATCAAGAAAGAATAATGTTATCAATAATTGTTATAGTAGAAAAATATATAATCCTTAATCCTTACATGTTGTATTTCTAAATCATGACGCATTATTTTAAATATATAAATACTCGGTATTAACCTTGTACTTATATGATCATAAAATATTTAAATCATTCATACTATTTCGTAATGAATATATGAATTTATAAGGAATACCCAATAATTGTGTAAAGCCTTGTGTGAATCAAGTCACATTTATTGGAATGACATGACCATTGAGTTTTGATAAATGTACCGTTTTCAAGGTTATTTTACCTAATTACCTATATTTTAGAGACACATCCACTTATTAAATCCATTAAGGGATTCAATTGTTTGTAAGCAACTTTCTTTATCATTTTCAATGATTTTAGAAAATTATCATATATAATGATCAACCTTAGACAATTTGTATGGAAAAATCATAGAAATATCAATAAAAATGTATTAAGGGATACCATTAATGTTTTATAATCCTAGTTTTCAAATATTGACTACTAATCTCATCTGATTCCAAATTTTTAGACCCAATATTATCATACATAGGAATTATGTCATTTTTTTATGAATATTCAAAACATTGGAAAACACATGCATGAGGACCATAATAGTTTAATGAATTTTGAAACCAATAATACAAAATCATTATACAATTAATTATATTCAATGTATCCTATAAAGATATTTCACATTAGTAATCCTATATAAAAAAATTCATTAAGACCTAGGGAAAGGATACATAAGAATGAGTGATCTTAGATGCTTAGTATGGGTAAATAAGAGAAATATATAAAATATAACATGTTAAAAATGATATGAGAACATGAGCATAAAATTCTAAATGCACACCCTATATTTTAAATTTCATCATATTGACTCATTTAATAAATATTGGATCTTTAAAATATGTGACTCATAAAAATTCATTGAATATAAGACATAACATGGATTTTTTTATAACACATATGAAAATAAAATCATTCCAATGTTAATCAAACATCACTTAAACTACCATAAGATTAGAACAATTCCATTACTTAATAGAGTTATTTTTCAGTTCTAGAAATGTAATACTGAACTAGGATTAAGTTCTCAATATATCCCTTTATTAGTTAACTAGGTTTACATGTTATTATATCCTAATATTACAAATCCAAGCACATTTCTTATTTTAGTATTATTTATCTTGTATTCCATTAATCATTACCCAAATAATAAGAGGAATATGTAGGTCCCATATATCAAAAAATGAAGACCATAGGTATATGTGATACATAAATATAAATCAATCTTCATATCATAACCATGATAAGAAATGTGATTCAAAAATCATTATTCCATTACACATTGAAATTAATGGGTTTCATAAATATCATTCTATCAAAAACATAAATTAATTCCGAGAAATAATTATGATTTTATCCATGAATAATAACCTCAGTAAGTCATAAATAAATTAAAATAAAATTTAGAGGAATTTGGACTTAAGAAGCCAATGTTGTGGTTGTTTGATTAAACATTGTTAATCTGTCAATTTCAATCCAAAATTTTTAGAAGGCCAATAAGAGAATGGGTTTTTAAATAGGAAGATTTATTAAAATCTGAATTGTTTATTCAATAAATCAATCGACTGTATCTCTTATTTAACACAGAAAAATCCCAACAGGATTTGATGACTATATCTAGAGACATGTCATGAATATTGTATAGATATTAATTCTCTACCAGAATAGTGGTTTTAGTTTAAATTAATATGATGACCCTTTTTCATTGGATTTGGGCCCTTAAATATCGATAAAAGACTCCTTTAATTTTACTCTCAACAATTTAGAAGAATAACGTAATTTGGAATTGTAACACCCTGACCCCAATTACCTAGACTCATTACATTATTACATAACATTGGCATGATAAAAAAATATCATGTCTCAAAATACCAACTATTTTAGTATCCTTAGAAACACTAGATACATTAATAAGTCTTATATTACGTGATAAAGAGAAAAAATACAACAATATAGTCTCCATATTCCACACTCATATCCCCCTAATCTTTACCTGTAGGTCAGTCATAAAATACTTCTTCACATCTTGGGAAAAATAAAACATGGAAAGGGGTGAGCTCACATACTCAATAAGGATAACAATGTAGTGGAAACTTTCATAAATAAGCTTAAACATTTAAGTCAATGTATAACTAAAACAATAGCCTTTTAAACTTGAACATTAGATTAATATGGAAGAAATAAAAAAAAATAATTCCATTTATATATTCACATGGATATTATACTAGTTGAACAATCACATGAAATATCAAAAACCACATTCATATTGATGGAATACATAATGCCAGACTGTCATAACCACATATTCAGGGCCTTTTTCTAAGACTACAAATAAGAATTTATCAAGGCATTGTGCCAAGAAACTAGTTTTTATCATGAGACCTTCTGATGCATCGAGGAACTATAGTGGTCTCCACCCGTCACTTACCATGTCCAATGCATTCTTCACATGAATAGGTTTATACATAACATAAACATTCATATCAATAATAGCATAAAAAATGTCAATACTTTCTCCATAAACCATGAATGGAATAAAAATAACACATCCACTTTCAAACATATCAAAACACTGTCAATATAATATAGAAGTTTCATATCATAATAAATCATCTCCAAATAAGCTTAAAATATATCAAAGGATGATGAAAAAGATGAAATCAATACTATTTGAGAGAAATATATCTTTTTTTTAAATCATTGAAAAGTCACCTATTTATAAAAGAAGTAATTTAAAATATATTTCTGAATCAATGTGTCTCAAACAACTTTGAAACTTTTGGAAATAAATATCATTTCAATAAAATCATGTACATATAAATTAATCCTTAAAATCATTTTGAAAAAATCGATATTAATTAAAATGTTTGAAAAATATAAACCTTTAAAATATTTAAAATTCTGATCTTGATAATGAGTACCTTTCACAAATCCTTAAAATATTCATTTTGACATCATTTTTTTTGAAAAATGGTCATGGATGATAAAAATGTCCCAATAGATACTTACACATAAACAATATCGGATAATAATGAGATTGAAGAATTAACCCTTACCTTGTACTTTTCCTTGTTCGAGGGTATGTTAACCTCATATATAATAGTTAAATGATTTTTATTAAATTATAAAAGAATAATATACATATATATGATATCATATATGATCTTTTAATATTGATTTGTTAATAATATTTTAGTATCATCTTCATTTCAGGTGTTCACTTACTCATTTTTTTTATATGTTTTGTTACATAAGATGTGTTTGTTATCCACAGGTTGTATCAAATTCATATCCCTAATGATATAAAGTCCACAAATGTTATTCTTAATCATCAAATGAAAATTATTCTTGAATGGATACGATGGGGAATGAATCTTCCGCGTTCGTGAAGACGGTATTCCGTACGTACGCACGAGCGTCTATATCATTATTTTGATATTAAAATAACATATAATTGGGAGATGTGTCATATATAAAGAGTAATTATAATGTAATATTTAGTATTTACATGAATTACACATCATTATTATACCCATATAGATAATAATGTATTGATTAACAATTATACCATGACCTGGAGACGGTAAACCGTATGTACTCACATTTGGTGACATGTCATTCAAAGCATATATATAATACTGAATATGGTTGTACCATATTCATAATACAATTATAGTATACAGATTATACTATAGTTATTATTTTAGAATGGAAATATAAAATAATGAAGAAGTAGAAGAAGAAAGGAACTTGAAAGAGGTCGGTGAAAACATTGCCTCTTTTTTGGGTTCATCCTTTTGATTTGATAAAAATGGCTCCATAGGTTGGCTTTCTGATCTAAATAAGGCCTCTCGGTTGAAGTGATGGAAGTTGAAAAAATATTTGGGCAGGGGTTGGCCGAGCCGAAAGGCTTTGAATGTGTGAATTATAGAGAAGTGGAAGTTCCCTTGAATAATATGGGTGTGGGGAAACTTAGAAAAAACATAAAATATTATTTTATATTAAATTATTATTCGTTTAATAATGGCACAAAATTAATTTATGTCGAGGTCAATGTGGGGATGGGTAGAAATCCACTGAACCAATAATTTTTATATAGGATTGGTCACTTTATTAACCTTATCTTTTAGTTTTAACTCTTAGTTATTTAGTGTAACATTTACTATGTCTCTTTGTATTTTTATATTATATGGTTAATAAACATACTATAAACATACAATAGAGCTGAAAGTGGTCCATTAATGATACACATATAATTATATAAGTCCTTTGGCTGAACCATAGTTTTCTAGTAATATAATATCAGTTAATAATATAATATTTGTTTTAAAAACTCTTTTATGACAATTTTGACACTATTGGGTATTTTTTTGATAAATTAATAACATCATTATTAATTAGAAAAAAATTTATTTAACAAATCCTAATATGTCATATTAACCTATATAATTATTGGAATTCATAAAAAGTCTCAAATTACATTTATTTTGGTATTTATAATATTAATTATCTTAATCTTTTAGTAATACGGTAATTATTGAATCGTCATTGTGTCCTAAATAAATTAAATTATTTAATTTCAATAAATTATAAATAAAATACCATTATATAGGGAATATTTTTATCTTTCTAATGAATATTTATAATATAATTTATCTTATTTATAACCTTATATTAAAATGTTTTTAGCTCTTAATCATTGATTAAAACTCTTTTAACTCTTCATTGAATTAAAGAATAATAAATGCCCTAATCTAATCCAAGTAGAACTAAATGATAATATTTTATACTTAAGGTTGTTTTTGGTCGAGATATATTTGTCCAAAAGAATTAGTACATGTGTTAGGGTAATATTAATATCATTTTTACCCTTAATTACCATATTTACTTTTAATCGTGGTAAATAAAAGTAAAAGGTTACTTTTCAAAAAATATTATTTTTATCTTATTGAACTACATTTAACTCCTTGATATTAACCATGTCTCTCATATTTTTGAAATTCCACTCACAGAAGTGGTAAATATTGTATTATGTTAATTTTCAAATTCTCATAGGAGATTGGTAAATAAAGGCGAAAACTTCAAAAATGAAGTCTGTTTTACCAAATTCAAAACATATAAGTTTGATTTATTAATTTAATATTAATTCCCATTGTCAAATCCCAATGGCTTATTTTTATTAAATAATAACTATCAAAATATTGACACTTGTTTACATCCAATTTCAAAGTGAAATTACTTACAATGACCAGCATTTGATTAAATTGTAAAAATATTATCTATTTAAACTTATAACCCATTAAAATGTATAATTTAACACTATAAATTATTTTCAATAAAAAAGTTTTTTTCAGTTAAAATATAGTTCTTTTCACAATTCACCCAAATATGAAAGTTATCATAAAAACATCAATAATTTATTGAAACTAAATTCGTATGTCCTAATTCTAAATAAGATGTTTATTTTGTCAAATTTAATATATAAAAGTTTCAAATATTGGATTTAAAAAGTATTCACCTTTAAAAGTTGGTAAAAGTGCATTTTTTTCAAAAATACTTCTTTTATTTGGAAAAATGAATTTGTTATCACATTATGTGTAAGAAACTCAAAATATGGACTCTAAAATTATAAGAATTAGATAATGTTCAAAATTAAGTTAATAAAATTCATAACCACTTTTTTACGGCTAGTTTAATATGTCGTGGTGTGCTTGAACTCGTTAATTTGTATAGTTCAAGTTATAGAATTACTTTGAAGAAATGACATACTATGAAATATTGGGGTGTTACATTCTTCCATATTTCAATATATTTAATCCTCACAATTTGAAATTGTTATTCGAAAATGAAATGATGAAAATAGAAAACAAATTTGTGGGGAAACCCACATCGAAAATTGGTTTAATGATATTTAGCCTTAATAAGAGGAAAAGTGGAATGAAGAATTCACCACCAAATTATGACCTCGATTAGGAGAACAATAAGGAACATGGCTTAAACCATACATAATATTGAATTAAATGAATAATTCACATTGATGATCTTTTTATGATTAGTGTTTTAGAGAATTGTGCCATAAATATTACATAAGAACATGAATATTACAAGTAGACACTAGTATGTAGTAACCATTTTTTTCGAAAAATAAAAAACTCTTAAAAAGAAACATGTATAGTTCGATATTTTAGACACCATGACTTTTCTATGATCCCATCCTTGACAATATTAAACATTATTACCTATGAAAAACATTTCAAAAAAACATCAGATGAGCATAAAAAGCTCAGTATGGGATACACAAAGATGAAAAAGTGTTAGTTTTTTCAAAACACCAAGTAAACCATGAACACATTAACATAAGTAATACTTTTCATCTTTATTAAGTAGTAAGTAATCTTCACTAAATAAAAGATCACTACTTACCATTTTATAACCACATGATTACAAAAAAAACCCATATAATGAACACATAACATATAAAGGTAACATGTGACATAAACAAACATAAATGGAATAACCATACAGCTGACTTCCACACATATCACTAAATGGATTATCCATACGACCAATATCCATACCCAATGCATTGAAGGTTATAACGTACCAACACATCTTGGTATTCACGGCACCACCCATCATATGGTTTATCACGTAACCACCCATCAAATGTCCATGTACCATCATAAAACATAAAATATTTCAAATGTAAACATTTCTCTAATAATATTTCTTTTTCAATCACAAGAAGTAATTTGAAGATATTAAAATAATCAATCCATTTTCATAAACCATTTCAAAAGAGATTTTTGAATTAAAGTTTCTCCTACCACATTGAATCTTCTAAATGAATTGTCATTTGAAAATATTAATGTCCATATAAATAAATCCTAAATCACATTATTTAAATATGGACATTAATGTGAAATATTTAGAATAATAAATCATTAAAACATTTAAAACGATATTGTAGTTAAAGTGTTTTTTAACCAAAGGAAGAGACACTTACATACAAATAATTAAGGTATAACTTTTAATCATAACTTTATAATATCATTATAATAAAGGTATTCATGATATAATATGTCAAAAGAAAAAATATACACCACATAAGAGTGAGTTGGTGTATAACAACAAAGAATTCTTTGTGGAAATGTAAATTGAGATGAAATCCCTTATAAAGATGGTTTCTTTTAATTAAGGATAAATTAATCACATAATTATTTGTGACAAATATAAATACACCCAATATATGTTGATATTAAGTGTAAAACAATCAGAGGTCATTCAAACATATGCATAGGATGACATATTCAAGATGTACAAATTTAACCCAAAGAATCGAAATTTGGTTAAGAAGTTTCCATGTAAATATTAGACAGCGTAAAGACATCACTTTAAAATTAAGAAAATTAGTTGATGAAAGAAAAAGGGTTTCTAATCACATGGAAAAAAACATTATATCAATAAAGATATATAATAACATATCCCAACATAAGAATATGTTAATTAAAAGACATAACAAAAAGATGCCTTTTAAAAGAGAGGAGGGTGAAAGGTTCCCTTACCAATTTTGTAACTTTCGAAACATACACCACATGAAAGAAGGATCATACAATGAAGATGTAAATACCCATAAATTAAATTATCTTACCCAAATAATAAAATCATGGTAATTACATACACCACACAAAAGTAAGTAGTGTAAAATATAGCATGAATCTCACGGGGATAAAAAGTGAGATCAAAAAACCTTAACACGTTTTAATCAATCAAGTCGTATGACCCAAAGTTTATAACGACAAAATAATTCCCATAATAAAATGAATATAATTATTATCATGATAATATATATCAAAATACAGTACACAATACACCACATGAAATTAATAAATGGCGAACAATTGAATTCTAAGGGAATTAAAAGTGAGATAAGAAATTGCTTACCTCGTTGTCCGACTTGACCCGTTGGTTATTTAATCTAATTAATAATAAAATAATGTTAATTTATACTTTCTTAAGAAATTTCATTAAATTTTTTAATTCATTTTATATTAATTATTACCATATTATAAACATTATATAATCATTTATGTTAATAACGATTGTTTTGATGATATTTGGTACTTGAGTATAAAAATGAAAACCATAAAATTACAAGTTGTTCATTTGGTAAGATATAAATTATCTTCAGAATGATATTAATGATTCAGATATCATATATATCAAATATATCCAGTATAAACATATATTTATAATAGTACATATCATTTAGTGGTAAAAAATGAAATGCACTATTCATAGAGACGGTAAGACGTACGTACGCATGAATGCTACTTCAATTTCTATTTATTATTTTTATGGAATTAAAAACATAATTATGCATAGTTATATTATAATTATAGTATAATATCATATACAATATTATTAACTACATCCTTTATAAGTCCCACATATGGAATTTAACGAGTCATATCACTTTGAGGGGGTTGTAGTCCACACTTCCACTAATGAGATTATCATATTTACCCTCTATGGAAACCATAAAGTATTTATATAAATGGAAATATACATAAGAATAAAGAAAACATAAACATAATATATAAATATTGTTCAGTCATAATGGCCACCATGAGAGGCTTTTGGAGATATTTGAACAATCATCGTTTCATGAGGCGTTAGTTTTCCATCCATAGAAACATTATGTTGTTCACCATTTAGATGGAGGTGTCTGTAAGTGTAGTTAGAATAAATCTCATAAAAACATCCTATTATATTGATTAAACTGGTGTTGTTACAAATGAATGGCATAAAACGAGTTTTAGGGGATGGAGAAGTAAAATAAATGAAAACAATTTAAGATAAATTGTTACCTTTAATTTTGGTAACTCCCATTGGATTGAACCAAAAGACTTCTTGAAGTTCCTTCTGCCTAAGTTAAGGATTCTAGAAGGAGGATAGATATGCATGGAACTTAATTGGATGATTTTGGATGAGCTAAATATCTTGAGAGGTGTGTGGAATTTATTAGAATGGTCTCCTTTTATAAAAGAGAGGATGTGCTCTTTAGGAAAGTGTGAAAATATTATTTTTTTATATAATGATATTTTTGTTTCTAAAGGGAAAAAAATAATTAATGTCGAAGATAAGATGACTAAAATTAGAAATAAAATCATCATATTATAATTGGACATGTTTTGGATAATATTATAATCATTATAATCTTTTTTATTTAAATCATTTTTAATGAGCGAAACACTACATCATTATTGTGTCATATATAATTTAAATTATTGGATGTCTAAAAATTATAAAACAAATACCATGATGTAGGAAATATTTTCATATTTTCAATTAATAATTATAGTAAAAAATATTATTTACATTCCACCATATAAAAATTAATTTTCTAAAATATATTTGTTTTTGTAATTTTTTCCATTACTTTAAGTTAATTAATCTAAATTGTCATTATCACTCCCATGTGGATCAATGGGGTTCCGAAATCAACCCAAATATTCCCATGGTCGTTAATTACTCAAACAATAAGGTTTGGACAAGTGTTAATGTAATTTTTAATTATTATAATACACTTTTTACCTTGATTTACCCTACTGACCTTTAACCACGGTAAATAAAAGTCAAAAGTTACTATTCACAAAATATTATTTTAATCTTATTGATCCAAATTTTGCTTTTTGATAACAACCATGTATGTCATATTTTCAAAATTAAATTAATAGAAGTGGTAAAATTACATTTAAATGAAAAGAACAGTTTTTAACTACTACTATGTGATTCCACTATTTAACAAAAATTGAAGTTTTTCAGAAAAATAACAAATATTCTGGCTAAGCTATATATGATATTATGAATTAAAAAATGATGTCTATTTTTACAAATTCAAAACATATAAGTGGAATTAATTAATTTTAATATCAATTCCCATTATCAAAACAAAATGTGTGTTTTTAATAAACAATAACTATCCAAAGATTTGTACTTTTTTTTTGTCAAATTTCAAAGTGAAATTAATTCCAATGAACAAAATTGGATTAAATGGTAAAAAAAATATTCTAATTAAACTATAAAAACAATTAAAATATAATCTAACCATATCAATAAATTATATTAAAACATAGTTTTGAATTAAAATATAATATTTTTCACTATTAATTTGAAAATGAACTTTATCGGAAAAATTACAAAAATTAACACAAAGTAAATTTTGATGTACCCATACTAAAGAAGGATTTTATTTGGTCAAAGAGAATGTATAAATGTTACCAAAATTATATTTAATGTGTGTTCTCCATAAAAAGGCTTTAAATCTACCTTTTATTGTAAATTATGCTTAAAATTAGATTTATTCACATTTTAAGCCTCTAAATTTAATTGGATAAATGTAAATGCATTTAACAAACAAGTATAATCATATTATAGTTAGTTTTATGCATTCATACCAATAAAACTGCTAGGTGTTAACTAAAATTTATAATAATATTATTATATTATTAGTGTGCAACATAAGATTTCAAAGAAACTCGTTGTTACGTATTAGGTATGCTATCGAAGATAGCAACCCCTTTAAAGTAAAATTAATATTAAATACTAAAATATTAATAAATATGATATTTTCATATTCTTCATTTATCTTGGATGTTACATCCTTCCCCCAATTTGGTAATTGCATCCTAGCAATTTTAAAATTGGGCTCAAGAACTTCATTGAAAGCCCCCCATCGAAAAAAAGACCACAAAACTATCACATTAAAATAAAGGAAGAGATGTACAAAGGATACCCGAGAAAACAGATAATAGTATTCCATGAAAACATGCATATGGTGGAGATAAAAAACCATCAAGATCTAATGGAGAGTGGTAGAAAACATGATTAGTAGAAAGTTACCCACCAGAAAATCACAATCTTGTAACGGGTCAAACAATCATTGATTCCACAATAGGACGAGTTAACAAACAACATTTTTGTTTTAAGTTAATTTTTATTGAAGAAATTATTTATGATCTTAACTAAAACCATAAGGAAACTTAATTACTTATCATATAGACATTCATTCTTTACTATATTTCGACCACAAACTCATATTTTCACCAAATGATCAGTATTGAAGATTACTTTGTGCACATAAAATGTGCTATAATATACATCGATAGAATCACATAATCCCTAAAATATGAACTATATATTTCCCATGTCTTTAGACCTTAACCAAAACCAATATTGGTTAGTAGAAGATCAGATAACACCCAAAAGTATAATCTTTTACAAAATGAATAACTTCTTTTACTCTCCAATATTTGTCAAAAAATACCCAATGTTCAACCGAGGCCTTTCAATAAATAATTGTACCTAAAACTCATCAAGGTAATCCAAACTAATACTGAAACCCAAATCTCAAAAGGATCTAATAATTTTTTCTTCTAAGATAGATATTAACATTTATCTCCAAATAACATTAGTTACTCTTAAAGTCTTATATTGAAAACTAATTAACCTAATCACATATCATCCATGAAAGGTTAAAAATTTCCATATAGAACCCTAAATCATCTTATTCATGATTCATAAGATCATCTAAATACAAAATAATAAGTTATACTAACCAGGGACATCACATAGTCTAGTGGTAGTTAATAAATACTAGTCGCACATTGGTTGTGGGTTCGATTCATGTAGCTTCGACCGATGCGACGGGTTGTCACTCGGTCTGCGTTTTGTCCTTTTTAAGAACTATATTATTTTATAACATTATCCAAAAAATGATAAATTCATCAAAAATAATCATAACATATTTTAACCACAGAAGTTACCTAATACCTTTCTTTTTTCATCCCAAAAATTATTAACCAGTAATAGCCTCAAAATCAAGGATCATATAAACCAAAATTGTTCTTTAGAACTATATCTTCAAAAAAAAGACAATTATTCCTTGAATAAAATTTTAATATATCAAACATCAGGGTTACAAATATAATAAAATGTCTTCTAATGTAATATCATCATCAAAAGAGCCTTAATACTTTTAAGCATTTCATCATCCTATAATCTACCATAACTCTTGAATCCCTTATATACTGACTTCTTACTCACTCAACATTCTTCATGATCCATTAACCATTCCTTTCCCACTTATTCTGAAATAATTCCTTCCTACAAATAAAATCATGAATCATATCCTAATATTTCTATAATAGGAAAACATATGTTTAATAAATAATCCATACCTTTCATTGGTGCTTGTTAGTTTCTTCTTCCTCAATCAGAATGGAATTAGGTATTGGTAAACAAATATCTGTACGATCTTGGTGATCCCATTCCCGAAACATATTCGTAGGACATGTGTTTTTATAGTGACCATGCACACCACATTTATAACATTCAATTGATCCCTCAGATAGAACATTGTTCCTTTTCATATAGTCAACTAGACACATCATTTTTCCATGGGAGGTTCTTGATTTATAACCTTCATTTCCACATCTATAGAATCTTCTCATCCCTATGAGCCTTTTCCATGGTGTTTCATTCCACATCATTGACATAAAGGTTTTTAAACATACATACCTTTATGATTTTAACAAGAACATCCTTAGGGATTTGTTTCTCGTATATAATATGCCTTATAAAAATCATCATGGTTAAGGTAGTCAATCATGACTATAGATAGTTAATTGAGAATAACCAAGAGAGTTCTCATTGTAGATTCCATTTCATTCAATTTCTCATTTGGAAAATCGTCATACTTTTCTTCACATCCATTGTTACATTGATTCTAGCTAGATCCATCCATTGACTAAAACCAAAAAGGTAAGTTTGAGAATATCAGTAAAATCATCATATAATATCTTATGAGGAGGGTAAATACTAAGATATACTTATTCATGTTATCTTAAACTCATTAACATTATCTAAAAAAACTATGACTCTTTCTAAAATCCTAACCACTATTGTAATGTCACTTATGCTGAAAGAATACCCTAACCTCTAAAGTTATCTAAACTGACCTCTAATACCAACAATAAGGACCCGACCTTAAACCTTACATAATATTGAATTAAATGACTAATTCACATTGAGGATCTTTTAAGGTTTACTGTTTTATAGAATTTGGCCATAAATATTTCATAATAACTCGAATATTACAAGTAGAAACTACTACACAATATCCATTTTTTAATAAAATAATAAACTCTTAAAAAGAATCATGTCTAGTTCCATGTTTTAGACAACATGACTTTTCCATGATCCCATTCTTGTCCTTATTCCACATTATTTCCTGTGAAAATTATTTCAAAAAAACATGGGATGAGCATTAAAATCTTAATATAGGATACACAACGAAGGAAAATTACTATTTTTTTCAAAACAACAAGTAAACCATGAATACATTAACATAAGTAATACTTTTCACCTTTATGAAGTAGTAAGTACACTTTAATAAATAAAATATCACTACATACCATTTTGTAACTAAAGGATTACCAAAAAAACCAATATAAAGAAAACATAAAATATAAAGGTAACTTGGGACATAAACATGCATAAATAGAATAACCATACGATTGACTTCTACACATATCAATAAATTGAATAGCCATACGTCTGACATACATACCCAATGCATTAGAGGTTATAAGGTAACCACCCATCATAGTATTCACGACACCAAACATCAAATGTTTTTCACATAACCACCCATCAAATGTCCAAGAACCATCATCAAAAAAATATTGCAAATGTTAAAATTTCTCTAATAATATTTCTTTTTCAATTAGAAGAAGTAATTTCAAGATATTAAAATAATAAATCCATTTGCATAAAATATTAAAAATTATATTTTTGAATCAAAGTGTCCCATAACACTTTGATGCTTTTAGACGAATTATCATTTGAAAATATTAATTTCCATATTAATAAATCCTAAAACTCATTTTTTAAACATGGACATTAATGTGAAATATTTAGAAGAATAAATCATTGAAACATTTAAATTGCTATTTAATTTAATGTTTTTTTTAACAAAAATAAAGATGCTTGAATACAAATAATTGAGGAATAACATTTAATCAGAACATTATAATGTCTTGAGAATAAAGGGATTCATGATATAATATGAGAAAGTAGAGTATATACACCACATAAGAGTGATTTGGTGTATAACAACAATGATGTCTTAGTGGAAATGTAAATTGAGATGATATCCCTTATAAAGATGGAATCCTTAAATTAAGGATAAATAAATCACATAATTATGTGTGAAAAATATTAATACATAGAATATAAGTGGTTATTATGTGTAAAACAATCAGAGTTCACTCAAACATATTCATAGGACGACATATTCAATAAGTACAAGTTTATCCCAAATAATTAAAATTGGGTTAAGATGTTTCATTGTAAAAATTTGATATGCTAACAGATTCACATTAAAATTCAGAAAATTAGTTGATGAGATAAATGGGTATCTCATAAATTGAAAAAAAAATTATAGAAATAAGGATATCTATGAACATATCCCAACATAAGAAGATGTGAATTAAAATACATAACAAAATGAAGCCTTTTAAAAGAGAGAAGGGTGAAAGGTTCCCTTAGCGATTTGGTAACTTACGAAACATACACCACATGAAAGAAGGATCATACAATGAAAATGTAAATACCCATTAATTAAAGTATCTTACACAATTAATACAATGATGGGCATTTCATAAACCACACAAAAAGATGTAGTGGAAAATATAGCATGAATCTTAGAGGGATAAAAAGTGAGATGAAAAACCCTTACCACGTTGTAATCAATCAAGTTGTTTGACCTAAAGATTATAACCACTAAATGAATCACAAAATACCATGAATATAATGATAATCATGATAATATATATCAAAATTCAGTACACAATACACCACATGAAATAAATAAGTGGCGAATAATGGAAATGTCATGGAAGTAAAAGTGAGATAAGAAATCCCTTACCTCATTGTCTGAATTGACCCATTCGTTCTTTAATCTCCTAAATAATAAAATAATATTAATATTTACTTGATTAAGAACCTTTTTTAATGTTTATTATTCCTTTTATATTACTTATAACCATGTTATAAACACTATGTAACCATTTATGTTAATAAAAGTTATTTTGTCGATATTTGGTACTTGAGTAAATAAAATGAACAACATATAATTACAAGTTGATCATGTGGTAAGATATGAATTGTCTAATGAATTATATTAATGATTTAGATATAATATATATCCATTATATACATGTATTTATAATAGTAAATAACTTTTCGAGGTAAGAAATGAAATGCACCATTCATGGAGACGGTAAGCCGTACGTACACATGAATGATACTTCAATTTCTATTTATTATATTAATGGAATTAAAAACATAATTATACATAGTTATATTATAATTTTAGTATAATATCATATACAATAGTATTAACTCCATCCTTTATATGTCCGACATAAGGCATTTAACGAGTCATAATACTTTGAGTGGGAGGTAGTCCGCACATCCTCTAATTTGATTATTGTATTTACCCACTATAGAAACCATAAAGTATTTATATAAATGGAAAAATTCAGAAGAATAAAGAAGAAATAAATATTATATATAAATACAGTTCCATCATAATGTCCACCATGAGAGGCGGTTGGAGATATGTGAACAATTATCATTTCATGAGGCGTTAGTTTTCCATCCACAGAAACATTATGTTTTTTAACCATTAGATAGAGGTGTGTTTAAGTGTAGTTCGAATCCTTCTAATAAAAACATCCTATTATATTTTTAATACTGTTTTTATTACTAAATAAAAGAATAAAAATAGTTATAGTGGTTGGAGTAGTAAAATAATAGAAAATAATTTAAGAGAAATTGTTACCTTTAATTTGGGTAACTCCCTTTGGTTTGAACCAATGGACTTCGGGAAGTTTGTTCTGCCTATGTTAAGGAGTCTAAGAGAATGAGAGGGATGTAGGGAGCTTAATTGGGCAGTGTTTGGATTACCCAAATGTCTTTAGAGGTTTGAGGAATTGGTTATAAGTGGTCTCCTTTTATAAGAGAGAGGATGTGATCTTTAGGAAAGTGTTAAAATATTATTTTATTATACAAAGATATTCGGTTTCTAAAAGTAAAAAAATAATTAAAGTTGAAGATAATATAAAACATATTCTAAATAAAATCATCCAATCATAATTGGACATGTTTTGGATAATATTTTAATCATTATAACCTTATTTATTTAAATCATTTATTAATGAGGTAAACACTACATCATTATTTTGTAATATATAATTTAAATTATTGGATGTCAAAATTTATAAAAAAATACCACGATGTACGAAATATTTTTATATTTTAAATGAATATCTATAGTCAAAAATATTACTTATATAATACCATGTAAAAATTAATTTACTAAAAGATATTAGTTTTTGTTATTTTTTGCTATACTTTATGTTAATTAATCTAAATTGTCATTATCACTACCATGTGGCTCAATGGGGTCCCAAAATTGACCCAAATATGACCATGGTATTTAATTACTCATCCAATAAGGTTTGGAGATCTGTTAAGGTAATTTGGAATTATTATAATAATATTTTTACCTTGATTTACCCTATTTACCTTTAACAA
Source organism: Viscum album (assembly GCA_963277665.1). NCBI lineage: Eukaryota > Viridiplantae > Streptophyta > Magnoliopsida > Santalales > Viscaceae > Viscum > Viscum album. The sequence continues at coordinate 1,948,795,468 of OY728163.1, forward strand.
AGGTAAATAAAAGTCTAAATTTACTATTCACCAAAAAAAAATTTCATCTTATTCAACCAAATTTTACTTCTTGATTACAACCATTTATGTAAGACTTTTAAAATTCAGTTCACAGAAGTGGTAAAATTTTATTTAAATGAAAACTTAATTTTTTAACTACTACGATGTGATTTCACTTTTCATAAAAATTGATGTTTTTCAGAAAAATATAAAAAATTCATCCTAAGCTATAATTGATATTCTGAATTAAAAAATGATGTCTATTTTTTCAAATTAAAAACATAGAATTGGAAATAATTAATTTTCAAATTAATTCCTGTTATCAAAACAAATAGTGTGTTTTTAAGAAACATTAGCTATCAAAAGATTGATACTTGATTATGTCAAATTTCAAAGTGAAATTAATTACAATTACCAAAATTGAATTAAATGGTAAAAATATATTCAAATTATACTTTAAAACCAATTAAAAAGATAATATAACCATAAAAATAAATTATATTAAAACATGGTTTTGAATTAAAATACAATATTTTTCACTACTCATCAGAAAATAAACTTTATCAGAAAAATTCCAAAAAATTTACACAAAGCAAATTTTGATGTCCCCATTCTAAAGAAGGATTTTATTTGGTCAAATAGAATTTATTATGGTGTGCAAAATTATATTTAAATAGGGTTCACCATTAAAAGAAGGTAAATCAACCTTTTAATGTAAATTATGCTTAAAATTAGATTTATTCACTTTTTATGCCTCTAAATATTATTGGATAAATGTAAATACAATTTAAAAACCTGTATAATAATATTGTAGATATTTTTTTCATTCCCACCAATACTACAGGTATGAGTTAACTAAAATTTAAAATAATATTATTATATTATTAGTGTGCAACGTACAATTTCAAAGAAACGTGTTGTTGTGTATCAAGTACGCTACCAAACATAGCAACCCCTTTAAAGAAAAATTAATATTTAATTCACAAATATTAATAAATATGAAAATGTCATATTCTTCATTTATCTGGGATGTTACAAGAACATTGGTAGAAATTAGAGACACATAATTGGAGGAAAAATGTAAATATTTATAAGGAGTGATTGAGGTCTTCAATCACAAACAATTGTAGAATTGTGGGCCTCAATGCCACCAATCTATGTTGATACCATCGGTTATGAAAAACGTAAGGTATTAGGAAAAAAATCTAGTTTTAGGATTCCATACGTAATGTTTATGAATTTATTTCTTCATATAATAATAGAATAAAACAAGCTTATACTTGTCAAGTAGAGTTCCATCCATTAACTAATTTCTTCCACAAACTCATTTTTCACTATAAAATAGAATAAAACTAAAAAATATATTCTATTTATCCTATTCGTATTGGGTTCCATAAAGTGGAGTTATAATTCATCTACCATACCCTTTAAAAAACTACATTATTCATTCCAGGACATCGCGTGGGCTAGTGGTAGCTTATACACCCTTATCTCCATTCGGTTGCGGGTTCAAGTCTCACTGCCTAGCCGGACGCGACAGGTTTCCGCCAAACCTCTTTGTTTCCCTTTTTATAGAAATACAAAAATAATTTCTAACCAGACTTATCCAAAATACTTCATTCCAAGCACGCAGTCCAAAATTTATTTGGATGTTAAACACAATGAAGATCCTTTTTGCCAAATAATAACATTTTAACACCTTCATCATGTATTTTTTTTAAACACTGCAACATCTGGAATTACCATAAAACCATATTGATCAAATTCATGCTACCTTTTTCATTATAGAATACTAGATATACTCCTATCCAAAAATGTTATATAACAAACAATAATGGAATATACAAGTCACTAATCACATTCATGGTAGTCAAGAATATCCAATATAATTTATCCAAATCAATCATGTATTATTCCAAATCACTACCTCGGTATAAGAACCATATTATGGTTTATCTGTCTCACAACCATTTATTTTTCAAAAAATTTAACCTTCTATTGAGTCACTTTTATTGGTCACACAAAATATCAAGTCCTTAATAAAATAATACTAAAGTAAAATCCATATATAATCCATAATTATTATAACTAGTACATCATTGATACAACACTCAAATGTCATAATTATTTAATATCAACATAAGAACTCTAATCATTCCTCCTCATCTGTGGTAGTATCATAACTTGATTATTATAAAGATGCATCATTTAGAGAACACACTGATGATTTTAGCACTAGTTTTCATAGTGTCCCAACTCCTTCCAGATGAATCATTATACATTTGTAACCTTTTTCTTACCCTTGATGTCATGTCCTTTGTGTCCTTTTTTCTCTGTACTTATAACAAACTCCCATTCCATTTCAGGCAACTTCCAGGGTGTTTCTTCACACAATTATCACATATGAGAAACTTATTCTATTCTCCCTTCCCTTTATCCATTTTTCTCTCTTCTATCATTTTCTTCTCTTCATTACCTTCAAAGACATAAAACCTAGAGAAATATTATTTTTTTATTAACACATGATATTATTTATTCATTTGTTGATAATAGATTGGAGACAATTTCCGTTCTAAATGTTGGCTTAATACCATGAAAGATATGATCCTTCTTACTCCATGGATCATACGTATTGTTGGAGTTCACATTACATATACTAGGTGACATTTCTATAAAATAGAATACAATATATTAGTTTATGATTCAAAATACATAATTCCAAACTTCTAAAACACATAACATAAATTTAAGAGTTCATGGATATAATCCATAATAATAAAAATTTATTCTTTGAGGAATTATATACCCAAAAACCATTCATAATGGTTTGTAATGAAAATGTTATTTATCATAAGCATATCCTCTGGGAGTGTCGCAACCACTAGTGTAATAAGGCCCATTATCATGCACCAGTTCTCATTTGAGTCTAGCTCAAAGTGGTGAGTTTGGGTTTTACCCCTAAATACATATGTGCCAGAGCTACCTCTACCTGCTCGTATCCAGACGAGGATGTATTTCTTGGAAAACTCACAAAATCTCTACAATTTAAAAATTCTAGGAAGTTATTCCATACTAATCCTTAATATATATCTTAGGGATATATGCTACAATTAGAGTTTTTCTAAATATAGCTTCCATGGTTTGTATTAAACTTCCAATGATAACAACTGTAACACCCGGACCCCAGTTACCCAGAGTCGGTACATTATTACATTACGTTGGCATGATCACAAAATATCTAGTCTTGAATGACTGATTAGTTTAGTAGACTTGGAAACACTAGATAAATTCATAAGTCTTACATTACATCATATATTAATAAACTACAACGAAATAGTCTCTATAGTCCACACTGATATCCACTCAGACTATCTCTGCAGGTCAGTCACAAAATACATTTTCGCATCCTCGGTAAAATAAAACATAGAAATGGGTGATCTCAAATGATCAGTTTGGATAACAATATAGTGGAAACTATAATAAATAATCATAAAATTTTAAGGCAATGTATAACTAAAAAAATACTTTTTAAAATGAACTTCATCATAATATAGAAGAAATAAAATGAAATAATTCCATTTACTTATTCACATGAATATTCTACTAGTCGAATAATCACATGCAATATCAATAACAAATTTCATAATGATGGAATGCATAATGCCAGAATAACATAACAACAGAGTCAAGGCCTTGAGCCAAGGATACAAATAATATTTTTTCAAGTCCTTGTGCCAAGACACTAGTTTTTCTCATGAGACCTACCGATGCATCGAGGAGCTATAATGGGCTCTACCCGTCACTTACTTAATCCAATTCATTCTTCATATGAATAGATTTAAACATAACATAATCATTCGTATTAAAACTAGTATACAAAATGTCAATACAATCTCCGTAAACCATGAAAGGCATAAAAATAATACATCCACTGTCAAACATATCACAAAACCGTCAATACAATATGGTAGTTTTGTATCATAATATATAAACTTCAAATAATCGTAAAATCCATCAAAGGATGTTGACAAAGATGAAATCAAAACTATTCGAGAGAAATATATCTATATTTGAAATAATTTAAAAGTCACACATTTACAATGGAAGTAATTTAAAAGTTATTTTCTAATCAAAGTGTCTCCTACCACATTGAAACTATTAGTAATATTTATCCATTCAAAACATTCATGTCCATATAAATAAATCCTTAAAATCAATTTAAAAACATTAACATTAATTAAAAAGATTTAGAATGTTAAATATTTAAAACACTTAATATTCTGATGTTGATAAAGATTACCTTTCACAAATCCTTAAAATGTTCATTTTGAAATCAATTTTATGAAAAATGGGCGTGGATGAAAAAAATTTCCCAGTAGATACTTACACATAAACAATCTCGGATAATAATGATATTGAGGAATTAACACTTACCTTGTAATTTTCCTAGGATGAGGGTAGTTTGAACTCTTGTATAATAGTTAAATAATTTTCATTAAATTATACAAGAATTATACACAAAAATATGATATCATATATGATATTTTAATATTTCATTGTTAACAATATTTTAGTATTATCGTCGTTTCGGGTGTTCACTTACTCATTTTATTTTATATTTTTTGTTACATAAGTCATTTTTTATCCATATATTCTATCGTATTCATATCCAGAATTATATCACGTACTTATTCATTTTTCGTAATCATCAAATGATAATTATTATTGAATGGATACGATGGGGAATGAATCTAATCGTGTTCGTGGAGACGTTAGTCCGTACGTACGCACGAGCGACAATATCATTATTTTGATATTAAAATAGTATATAATTTGGTGGTGTATAATATATACAGAATAATTATCATGTAATATTTATTATTTACATGAATTAAACATCATTATTATACCCATCCATATGATAATGTATTGAATAACAATTACACCACAACGTGGAGACGGTAATCCGTACGTACGCACGTATGGTGACATGTCATTCAAAGGATGGATAGAATAATGAATATGGTTCTACCATATTTATAATACCATCAAATTATATAGAATATACTGGATTTATTGTTTTATAATGGAAATATCAAAGAAAGAATAAGATTAATAAGAAAGGAAGTTGAAAGAGGTTGGGGAAAACATTACCTCTTCTTCAGGTTTTCCTTTCTATTTTATCAAAAGGGATCCTTAAGTTGGCATTCTGATTAAATTAAGGCCTCCAAGTTGAAGTGAGGGAAGTTGAGAAAATATTTGGGTAGGGGTTGGCTGAGGAAAAAGGCTTTGAAGGTGTGAATTAGAAGGAAAGGGAAGTGCCCTTTTATTAGAGGGGAGAGGGGAACCTAAGGAAAAACATAAAATATTATTTTATAATAAATTCATATTCTGTTTATAATGGATCCAAATTGATTTATTTCGAGTATATGGTTGTCATGGGTAATAATACACTCAAATAATAGGTTTTATACAGGTTTGGGTCACTTTATTAACCTTATCTTATTGTTTTAACTCTTAGTTAATTCGTTTGACATTTACCATGTCTCTTTGTATTTTTATATTATATGGTGAATAAACATACCATAAACTTTGAATAGACCCCAAAGTGGTACATTAATGATACATATATGATGATATATGTCCTTTGGCAGAACCTTTGATTTTTAGGAATAGAATATCAATTAATAATATAATATTGGTTTTTAAAAAAACTTTTTTGTCCATTTTGACACTATTGGGTATTTTGTTTTTGATAAATTTATAAAAGCATTATTACCTCACAAAAAAATTATATAACCAATCATAATATGTCATATTTACCTATAAAATTATTGTAATTCAGAATAATTCTCAAATTACATTTATTTGGGTATTTTTAATATCAATTATCTTAATCTATCATTATTACAGTAATTACTGCATCATCATTGTGTTATAAATAAATTAAATTATATAATGTGTAAAAATTCCAAATAAAATACAATTATGTAGGAAATCATATTATATTTCTAATTAATATTTATAAATGAATTTATCTTATGTTTAACCCTATATTAAAACGGTTTTAGTTATTAAACATTGATTTTGACTCTTTTAACTCTTCTTTGAATTTAATAATAATAAATGTCCTAATCTAATCTTAGAGGACCTAAATGATAATATTGTATTCCTAAGGTTGTTTTTGGTGGATATAAACTTTTCGAATTTAATTAAGACATGTTTTATGTTAATATTAATATCATTTTTACCTTTAATTACCCTATTTACCTTTAACTATGGTAAATAAAAGTAAAAAGTTACTATTCACAAAAAATTATTTTTATCTTATTTAAGCACATTTTAGTCCTTGATATTAATTGTATCTATCATATTTTCAAAATTCCACTCACAGAAGCGGTAAAATTTGGTTTTATGTGAATTTGAAAATTCTCCTAGGAGATGGGTGAAAGGTGGTGAAAAGTTCAATAAAATTTTTTTATATCTAAAATTATTATAAGCTGACTCCAACGAATTAAATTGAAATTATATAGGTATTATTTATCTATTTTGACCTAAAATAAATTTAAATTTAATAAATAATTATTAAAATTCAGTTTTAAAATATAACTCATTGGTTTTCACTATTCATCAAAAATTGAATTTTTTTAGAAAAATACCAAAAATTCACCCGAGAATAATTTCAATATTCCAAATCCAAAAATAGAGTCTGTTTTACAAAATTCAAAACATATAAGTTTCATTTATTAATTTAAAAATAAATCAAGTTGTCAAATCTAAAAAGAGTATTTTTAAGAAATAATAACTATCAAAATATTGACACTTGTTTATTCCCATATTCATTGTGAAATTACACACAATGACTGGAATTGGATTAAATTGTAAAAATATAATTTATTTATACTTATAATCCATTAAAATGTATAACTTAAATTTACAAATTATTTTGATTGAAAAATTTGTTTTCAGTTAAAATATATTATTTTTTCACTATTCACTAAAATATGAAAGTTATTAGAAAAACACCAACTATATATATAAACTAAATTCATGGGTCTTCATTCTAAAGAGGAAGCATATTTTTTCAAATTTAATATATAATAGTTTCGAATATTTTATTTAAAATGGGTTCACCATTAAAAGTAGGTAAAAGTTTATTTTTTTTTAAAATATTTAATTTATCTGAAAAAAAGGAATTTGTTCTTAAATTATGTCTAAGAAACTCATAATATGGACTGTAAAATTATAAGGATTAAATAAAGTTCAAAATTCAGTTAATATTATTCATAACCTCTTTTAAACGGATAGTTTGGTAAGTTGTGGTGTTCTTGAAATTGGTGTTGCGTATAGTGAAAGTGATTGAATTACTTTGAAACAATAACACACTATGAAATCATGAGGTGTTACATGAATTATGGATTAAGCCCAGAACATCAATCTTCATTATTTTTCCAGTTTCTTCCCATTTTCTTTGGGTCTTCTTTTGTGGAACATATGACCCTTAAAATGGAAGAATCGTCCCATGATTCCTTCTAATGAACTGTTTTATATTAAAATATGAATCATAAGGAAGAATAAATAGTCAATTTGGATCAGTACGGTGACAGTTATTATTAATACATTAAAAATACATGAATCCAGATGAATTCAAATAGGGCATAAAAATTATATTTAATATTTATAGATTAATATTTCACACAAATTATGGTAATTTTACATAAAATTAGAAAAGGGAGTATATAAAAATCTATTAAAATGTTAATAAGATAAACATTTAATCAAAATATTGAAATTGAAAGAATAAATTGAAATATTTGATTTTGCACGAAATACAGTTTGTATGATAGGATGTTTTTGCACAATGTAGAATGAAAGAAAATATATTTCTCACCAAATATGATGAAACATTTAGGATTATGTGAATGTAATAATGTATTCATGGAACTAGAAATATGGGACTTACAATTAGGTAATTATGTGTCTACTTTTATACAAAATGTATAACATTTTAACAAAAATGATTTGTTGTCTCCTCTATAAGAATGTTTTTTCTGATGAAGACATACACAGAGTAAATATTATTTGTACAGTATTACATTTGGCTTTTAGATCCAGTAATACCTTTGGTTTGGTTGTGTGAAAGATAATGGTTGCATAAAAAAATCCCTTATGATAAAAAAATTCATGCATAAGAATAACATTTGAATGGATGTGACGAGTTTCACTACATCTTGTTATTTAATATATGTTTTACGTGATAAGTGATTTCAAGTGTATCAATTTGAAACTCTATTTAATGTTGAATATCTTATTAGTCATGTAAAATGTATTAAATTCCAATATATTAATGTTAACTCCATATTATTAAACTGTGTAAGACATCAACCAATGTACTGAGATAGCAGGAGACGAAAAAGGTGTTCTAATAGATGTAGAGTAGTATACCTAAAATCTTATAAATGACGTTTTCATAGAATATAGTGACAGTTTCAAAACACATTTATTTCACAACTAGTTAATATTATTTGATTTATATTTGACCAACACACTATCAGTGTATTCTTTTATGAATATCCCTTAGTGATGAACAAATTAAAATTGTTGTCTCTTCTCATTTAATGTGAATATTTTATTATTAGAAATTTACATAAGAAATTTTAACATGCTCCAAAAAAATCATAATAATATCAATTCCATTAAAAGAAATAGTTGGAACCCTGATTCAACCCTCTGCTCTCATAGTGTTATAAGGTACTACTGTAATGTTAACTAAACCATACATTGATAAAAACATTAAAACCTCATAATGATCCAACTATTGTACATGTTTTGAAGAATGGATTAAATTTTAGAATATTCCAATGAAATATTATATTTATAGTTTTATATAATTATAAAAACCATTACATTATAATAAGGACACTCCACCATTGTATACAAATTTATAAAATGATAGTCTCAATTAATTTACGACACAATTTATTTGTCTATACATGTCTTTATAACTAGAATATCAGTATTCAAATATATCCTACACACAATAAAATAAGGTTAAACTATTTTAAACCCTTATAATATCCAATTAATCATAGTAATGGATTTATAAATGAAAGAAACATGTTAGTACATTGAAATAAAGGAAATTCAAAAAAACATTATTTATAGGCATGAATGAAATATTGAGATCAAAATCACATGTAAAATAATGAATTCCATATGAAAATACATTAAATTGTAGGAATCATATAAATATGATGGATGTAATTTATTACATCATATTCAACAATTGTATAAAATAACCAATTTATATCACCTTATCAAAAATAAAAATGTATGTTTTTACTTATAACATTTTTTCTTATCTCACCAAATCATTGAGATGTATTTTTAACTCATTTGTCCTCATATATAATTAAAATGTAATATAACATGGTACAATTTAAGGAATATTTCATAAACATCATAAAAAATAGTAGGCCATAAATTTTATTCTATAGGATTATGTTAATTATGTTTTATCATACATATAAGATTAAACCACATTTTCATCGAAATATCATTAAAATTTACAATATGTAAAAAAAGTGAATAAGATCATAATTGAGAAAATGTAATTTTTAGATATTCAAAATAACAGAAATGTAATATAAGTTAATGAAATTCATTCAATGTTTTAAATATTATAATAATAATCTTTTCAAATCATTAGAATGACTGTAAATAATGAATACTATGGAATATTTTTTTATATTAATTTTTCATATACCACAATGATTATGAAAGAAGATTGAAAAAGGCATTTAGAAAAAGAAATTGTTTGAATGAAAAAATTGTTGGATGAAAATGGATGTGTAATATAAATAGTTGTAATAATAACATCATATCATTTGAAATAAGGTTGGAAATAAAAATTCTTTCTTCATGGGTTGTGACACCGATATTTTGAGCTTAACCATCATGAATACTTAATTTATATTAAATTGTTAATTGATATATAATTATTTTCATGTTTATTTCATTATTATTCATTTTTTTATTTTGTTATTTTTAATATATTTTATTACTTTACTAAATAGGTATTTTTTACAATGGTATATCTTTCGTTGTTTGGATCATAATCCCCAAAAACATCTTTAGTAACCAATTAACTGTAAAATTTCTAGTTAAAATTTTTCATTAATTTATTTATTTAATAACATATAGTGTCATTATAATTCCATAAAATGATGATATAAATAGTATATGGTATATTATCCTTTCCATTCATTTTCTATAATAAGAATAATTTTGATGGAATAAAGAATGGAAGATTGTTCAAATTAAATTTCATTATTATGATGGATATATCAACATTATATATTAAGTAAAAGAATATATAATATTTCATTGTTTTATATTATTAATATATTTTTTTGTTTTCTTATTTATTTATGATATAAAAATTATAGCATTACTTAAGTATGTTAAAAAAGAGGACAACAAAATAACACATTATAACAATCAAGTGAGTAAGAATACATTATTTTATAGTGATGATATAAATTTCATAGTAGCCTAATGAATTCCAAAAAAAATTATTAATTTTTATAAAAAGATTAAATAATATATATATGAATAATATAATTTAAGTAAAATAGTACGAAGATATTACTTACAAAGTGTTTTCATATGACCATTTTTTGGAGGTTACTCATTTTAATAAAACATTACTCATCATTTTTTTAGAATTATTAATTTACCTCTCCAAAATATTTATCATTTTATTAATAACAAATTTATTAATCAAATAAATATTTGTTGTATGTAATATAAGTCGATGAAGTTAAAAGAAAAATGTTTCACATAAAATTTGTAGTCTGAATTTATGAATAATGACATTTAAATATTCCATTTCATTGAAAGGATTTATGTAACGGTTATTCCATCATATTAATATAATTTTAATAAAATAATTATACAAATTTCATTTTATTATTATAGTAATAATATTTTATAATGACTTGTATGGTGAATATGAATTTGACGAACTCGATCAAAATAGGGTCTTATTAATTTGATATTTTACACTATGACTACCAGTAATCATTCATAGATTGTTATTTCGTAAATACAATAACATGTTATCCAATTAAGATTGATATTTTGGAGAATATTTTTAGGGACTGGTCAATCTATGTTTCACAAGATGTGTGGATAAGTGATGTGAAGAAGTGATCTTTTTTTGTGTTATAAATTTTTTTCTCAAGTCAAGTACCCTATGTCTTCCATTTTCAAATAGAATATATAGGTGGTATATATTACACTTCAAAATATTATACAGACAAGTTATTTTTGACTTATTAACTTCTTATCCCTTATTTTAATCATTTAAAACATTTAACCTTACATGTGATGCATATTTTTACCTAAGATACTTATTAATATGAATAAAAATTAAATATTTATTGTTTTTTTAGTTTTAGCATTTGTATTAAAAATACGGAAAAAATATTAAATTATTTTACCTATTTATGTGATAAAAATTAATTATAATATATGAATGCATAATACAGGAAATACCGTTTTTGTGAAACAAAAATTTACAGATAATAAATTTTTTTAAGTATAATGTTTATTTTTAGTATATTAATGAATAAAAGATATTTTCAATACCTTAAAACTAAAACAGAATCTGAAGGGAACCATTTTAATAATTAATTAAATAATAAGTATGAGAAATATTTTATAATAGAATATATTATCACATTGTTTTCAATAGGACAATCATATATTTATAGATTATAGTTATTAAATTTAAATGTTTTATATCACTCTCTGAATGAATGGTTTTAGTTATTAATGATTTATAAGTTTATATATATTCTTTATATTATTATTATATATTAAAAGAAAGAAATTATGGAATAAAATTATTTTTATCAATTTCATAAAAAATATTATAATTATCTTTATGCTAATTTAGACATTACAATATGGAAAATTATGTCAATTATATCTTGTTCAAAAATTTGAAATTTTAAATAATATCCTCTAATGTAATCCACATAATACATGGATAATAATTTAGTTTGCATAAAAATATTTTATTTTTTAAAAGAAAAATGAATCCCATATTCAATATTTTTCAAAATATATTTATTGTTATATAATCATAATTACAAATATTGATCAATTAAAATAATATTAATAAAATATAAATTTAATTCATTATAAAAAATAAATGGGTCATCAAACCAATATAAAAAATGATCATAAAATAAATGAATATTTAATAGATTCTTATCAGATAAATGATGATGATGTTGCAATATACTGTAAAAGAATATATTTATATCTTTATTAGGACATTTTAATCACAAATAAATCATTTTTATCAAGACTGACATGCGGAAAACTTAATAAATCTTGTCACATCAATTAATTTTAATAAATAAATTCAATTAAATAGATAAAATCGATATGAAAAGGATTGGGTAAATGATAATAATAACAATCATGAAAAAATGATATAAAAAATAAGTATTAAATATCATCTTGTCCATTGTATAATAATTTAATTTATAAAGATTGTTCCTTTGGTAATAAGACGAGATAAACATGAGATGTTTCATTAAATAATGTGTCTCTCAATTGTAATATAAACTATTTTAAAAAATATATTAATTATTGAAAATATATTTATCTAATTATGTGAAATTGAATAATTTATTGTTATAAATTTTTTTGATCCTAAATAATGTATAATACTATTAAAATAAATTTTGAATAAATATTTATAAATCATGACATTGAATATTATGTTTATAATGAACATATAAAAATATTTATGGTATATAAAAATTATCGAGGAATTATCATATTATAAAAATATTTATTCAAGTTAAAAAGTTCATTATGCTCATGGTATGATAATTAATATATTCCAAACGAAACATGAAATTATTAAAATGTAAATTTTAAAATAACATGTCATACAAATAAAAAACTCATTATTACTATTCATGTTAATCACATAATGTTTTATAATGTAAAGATAAATATTATTTAAAAATATATACCATATTTAAAGATTTGTATAAAATAATATTTATTAACATTTAACTTATTTTTATATGATTATAAGTCATTCTAGATCCTTTATTTATATTATTGAAATAAGAAAAATTTAAACAAGAGATATTAATGTTTTTTGAATGATATATTTGTGAACAATTTAAAATCCTATGAAGATGTAGATAAATATTGTATATGGATATTAATCAAATAATTTAATTAATTATATTATGAGAATATTTATTTTTTAGAATTTTTTAATATATATAAAATATTTATAGATAAAAAAAAATTTATTTTTATGACATCAAAAACCAAACTATTGTATGTTACAATATTTTCATTATAGATAACAGTATACAAGTGATGAAAATATATACTTGTATGTTTATACTATGGTTAATAGTGATAATATTTTTTGATAATAAAAATAAACCTTTGGTATTTAATTTATCCTTAATGAATGGTTAATGTAATCATTATGGGAGAATAATACACAAATTACTCTAATAGTTAATATAGAATAATATATTATAGTGTGTTAATGAATCACTGCATAGGACCGAGATTCATATATAAGGATATTACATTTTTTTATATTAATAATTATTAAATTACACAAACCCATCAACAAAAAAATTGATGAAAAATTAATTGTTTATTTATGTGGAGGAATAATGTTGTATGTTTGCATGAATGATACATCAACTTTTAGATTTCTTTGAATGATGGTGTATGAATGTGTTTTCAAATTAATTATAAATTTTTTAATGTTATTTATAATTAAGTTATTATTTTAGTATAACTATATAATAGCTATATGAGTAATAAAATTCTGAAAAAAATATATTTTTTTGAGCAATTTCCTCATCTTCGCAATGTCTCTTGTTGATCTCCTTTAAATGTATCGAGGGTTAGTATATTGAGAATACCACAAATCATCAATTTTTTTCTATGAAGAGTCTTGATTATTTTTCTCAAATTATATCCTTATGTTATACGGGTAAAATTTTATTCATCCAATAATTTATTTTCAGAATAATATTTCATGCTTTTACCCTTATCATTTTTTATTTATCATATTTCAATTTTAACTATGGTAACAACCATTTTCAATAGGAAAATGTTGTAATTTTTACTTATAATCCATCTATTGAAACATAAATAGATAATATATTATACTTTCAATAATAAATTAACCCTTTTTCTTTATTTAATATTCCTATGGCTTTTTAATAATTTTTTAAAATATAATCTTAAAAAATACCATTATTGACAATTTATTGCATTAATCAATACATATACATTAAGAAAATAAAGAATAAAAGAAATTTAAAAAAACTAATACCATATAGCACTAATAGGTCATAATCATATTGAAAATTTATTATAAAATTAATTGGATATAATTATAATTATTCTAATATTTTTATATAAATTAATTTATTATTTCATTTAATATAACAATTATTATATCATCAATTTGTATAAATTTTGGGTAATTAATTATTCATTGAGAATTTCAGTAAAATTTAGAATGATTTAGATAAATAATGTTTTCATTTAATATAATATTTATAGTCAATAATATCTTCTAGTTTACCCTATATTAAAATATCACACTTATTAAAAATAAGAGTGTTACATTTGTGAATTTCTTGGATTTTTATAATATATATTTAATTATCACTGAAATATTCCAATTAAATAATGAAATTTAGAACCATAGGTGTGAAGGGTAGAATTTAATTCCTCCAGTAAGAACTAATTTATATAATTATGGCCTTATAATTTATTTTTAATACACCTTAATCGGTTATACACTTTACAGAGGTAATAAATTTTACGATACACAGTATTCTTATTTTTTGAAAATAAAAGTGACATAATTATCAAATAAAATTATCTAGATTGTAAATATGTAAGTAATTTTTTATTATTCGAACCAAATATTATTCAAACTTTAATTTAATACTAAATATACAATACACAATCAAAAAACAAATTTTCATGAAAACACCCATTTTAAATATAAAAATACTTTTATAATAAATTAAAATATATTATAAATTTTAAAAATAGTAAATTGATTATGTTAATTCCAATTGATCAAATTAAATGCTAAAAATAATCCATAATATAATTTCACCTTGTAATTTTTTTAAACGATAATATAATTTTTTATTAAAATGATTAATTTTAACTATTCCATGATAAATAAATTTTTTTATAAATTTATAAATAAAATAAGATGAAAATTATGAAATATAAAATGAAAATCATTTTTCTCCGGAAAAAATACCATATAACTTTTGTAAATTATTATCCACTCAAAATATAATCTCATTTCTATTGAATAATATTTTTTTGATGAATCTAAAGACAACACTAAAAAAAGTGAAACTATTTTCGTTGTACTTCATAATTCATGCATATTGACAAAAAAATTATATTTATTTCATATAATAGTTCATCAATTTCATTACATAAAATTAAATGGATATGATATGATGGAAATAAATTTTTTTGATTATGTTATATGTTTTGTTTAAACTGGCTCTTGCATGGAACATAATCTAATAATAAAATAAAAATATTTAAAGAATAATGTTTTATAACAATATCATGGTGTTTTATCCTACCACATCAAATTATTTTTCCCTTCAAACTATTATTCAGGATAAAAGGTTGAATATTTTATAATTCATTCATAGAAACACACATAAAAATTAATTATAAAACATTTCATTAAAATGAATAATTGGAATCATAAATAATAACTAATATAACAAATAATTAGGTTTACATATAGGAAAAAAAGCAGTTGATAATTTATTAGATGGATTTTAAAGGGAAAAAACACCATAACATAATATTGAGTGATATATATTATGGTCAAGAGAAGGTTATTTACCAAATAAAAATGACCAAATAGTCTAAAAATCCTTAATGGATATCATCATAAATGAAAATTATATGATAACATTATATCAAAAAATATTTTATGATGATATGCTTACATTATTTCATTTTATATGTACATCCACGGTCGATGGTTGTTCCTTGATCAATTTATACATCCTATCTTACTCCAAGAAATTAGTTTAAAATTTTAATGATTAAATTTCTACTAGATCGTAATATCTATAATGGTATGAAAAATTATTCCTTCAATCTCTAGTTATGATAATAAAAAATGGTTAGAACTACATATCCAATATGCATAAATCATTATTTTCTGATATGAAACATTAATATATACTACCTCAATAAACTTCAATCATAATATATTTCAATAATATTTATCCATGGGACCCTTCTAAAATATTAATATTAAAATATTGAGAATGTGGGTGGAATTTATTTATAAAAATTCAATAAAAAATTAATCACTCAGATATCATAATGTGGATTTTCATTTCCATATATCAAAAATTATAATTCCATAATTATGTATTATCGTAAAATCATAAAATAACATGAATTACCAGAAAACAATATTGAAAAAATACATTATTCTTCATTTCTTATATTGAACACTAATTATTCAATATATTCCATAAATCCAAAAATGATGTCAAATTGATCTATGATAGAATAATCCACATTTTCTACAAATCAATTAATAGTTCTGTGGAAATAAATCCTATCAAATTATTCTTATTCTTATCTATCATATATTTAACCAAACTAAAAACCAATTCCTCTACATCAATATTATATTTATGGGTGCATTCCATTAATAATTTGTTTTCGAAAAATTATATCATTAACATTAAATCATATTTATATGTTATCATCACCATTCAAAAAATCATTCAAATCCATAATGAAAAGCATATGCTAATAAATAATTATATATATAATAATGTATAGAATACAATATTTGAATTATAATATTTATATACATTATTCATCTCAATTAGTTTAAAAAAATAACTAGTCTTCATTATCTAATTTCATAACATATCATTCCACTAAAATTTAATTTTTATTCTCTTCATTATTAGAAATATAACCATTATTCATATTATCTAGAAAATTTTATTCAAAAAAAATCAAAAAAAGTCATATATATAAATAATGAAATCAATTTCCACATTTAAATCATTTATCAATTGACCATTCCATTGGGAGAACAATATTAAAATTCTTCACATTAACTAAATTATTCATTTTTGATTAGAAGGTAAATTCTTGGTTTCCTTCTTTTCCACTTTCAAAACATCTTATTATTACTCTTATAAATTCATATATATGATTCAGCATATATTCCCAATATATTGGAAACTAAATATTTATTCTTCCAGGATCTCCAATACCTAAAAAATATGTGAACTCCTTCCATCTCTTCTTTGGTGTGTTTCGTATGGGGTCAAAGTATAATTTTCTAATCATGTTTCATGAAAATAGATTAAGAATAATTACAACATACCTATCTTATGTCGTCCTCAGTTTTAACATACCATGATTAAATTTTCCACCACATTCATCAATAACCCAGTTTATTTGGTACCCTGTAATGACAAAAATAAGAAAGCATAATGTTAAAAATAAAAATAATATTAGAAAACCATATATTCCTGAAGAATAACATGTCATATTTCTAAATCATGAATCGTTATTTTAAATATATAAAACCTCATTATTAACCAAGTACTTCTATGACCATCAACTATTTAAATCATTCATACTTTTTGTTAATGAATATATAAATTTATATAGAATACATATTATGTGTTTCAAGCCTTGTGTGAAGAAAGTTACATTTACATCAATGATATGACAATTGAGTTTTGATAAATGTACCATTTTCAAGGTCATATAAACTAGTCACCTCTATTTCAGAGAAAATCCACTTATTGTATCCATTAAGGGATTCAATTTTTTGGAAGCCACTTTCTTTATCATTTACTATGATTTTTGAAAATTATCATATACGTTGATCATCCATAGACAATTCTTTAAGGAAATTCCTAGGCATATCAATAGAAATTTCTCGAGGTATACCATTAATGTTATTTAATCATTGTTTTCAAATATTGATTAATACTATCCAATGATTCCAAATGCTGAGACCCAGTATTTTCATACATATGACTTTTGTTCTCTTTTGTTGAATATCCAACACATTGGAAAACACATGCCTAAGGACCATAATAGTTTACTGAATTTTGAAACCTATAATACAATATCAATACTATATTAATTATATTCATTGTTTCCTATAAATATATTCCACATTTTTAATCGTATATAAAAACATTTCCTCAGGACATAGGGAAAGATACTTAAGAATGGGTGATCTCAGATGCTTCGTATGGGTAAATAAGGGAGATATATAAACATAAATGTTTAATATAATATGAGAACATGAGTATAAAATTCTAAATGCACACCCTAAAATTCAAATATCAACATATTGAGTCATTTAATAAATATTGGATCTTTAAAATATGTAAATCATAAAAATTCAATGAATAGAAGAAATTACAAGGAATTTTTTCCAATAAAAGTGAGAAGAAAATTATTTCAATATTAGTAATTCATCGGAACAACTACCATAATATTAGTAAAATTAATTCACTAAATACCGTTCATTTATAGTTATAGACATGTAATAATGAACTAGGTTTTCCTTCTCTTTCTATCCCTTTATTAATGATCATGGTCTACATATGATTATATCCTAATATTACTAAATGAAGTACATTTATTGTTCTAGTATAAATTATCTCTTATTTCATTAAAAATTACCCCAATAATAGGAGGGGGATATAGGTCCCACCTATAACATAATAAAAACCATAGGTATATGTGACAAATTAATATAAATAATTCATTGTATCATTACCCATGAGATGAAATTGACCTCAGATTAATTCATTATTCCATTTCCCATTGGAAAGAATGGGTTTCAAAAATATCATTTGTATCGAAAACATAAATTAATCATAGAATGAATAATGATTTTATACATGAATAAGAAACCTAGTAAATCATAAATAAAATAAAATAATCCTATCTTAGATAGAATTCGAGTTTTTAATATCATATGAAATAATTTTTGATAAAATTACCATTTCCTTTTTTGAAATCATTATTTACATTAAAAAGACATGAAAGTATAAAAGAATTTTCTCTCTTTGAAAAAAACCTTGTAAACATGTAATGAATTTCTCAGTAAAATAATGAATCATTATAGAAGAGAAATTATCATGTACTACATAAATAAAATATTACATTTTTCTAATATATTATTTTTATAAGATACACATTAACCATTGTATAGAAAATGAAAAAAAATTTATTTTCAATAATTTTTAAAACAATAAAAATATGTGAAAAAACATATTAAACAATTCTACAAAAGTTATAAAATATGTTTTTTAATTTTTTTGAAAACGTTGACATGGAAGATAAATATTGCTAATGTGCATTTAAACATAAACAATCCTTAGCAATGAAGTGAAAGGGAAATAAATATTTAAAAATATTATATTAATGATGTTATAATTAATTATATTGATCCATTAGTTATATTATTTGGATATACACAAAAATTGAAATATAACATATGATGATCAATACTCTTTTCCAAATAATCTATGCATTGGAAAAAACAAATAAAAGGTATTTTTACAAAACAAATTGAAATTGTGATAAGAATTCACGTATCTATTGTATTGCATTTCATTGTTCCCATTAAAACCAATTATAAAAAAATATGTACTGATTAAACTTTCATTCCATAAAATTAACTTTAAGTGATAACTTATTATTCATTTTATCATCAAATAATAAATTTTTTATTTTTTATTAAAATCTATATTATAGGAGATAAATGATTCATTTCCCATGTAAATTTCGCATTGAAATTCATTGACCTTATACATTGACCATGGACTAATAATATCCATTTTATTAATCATGGTATTTAAATATTATATAGTAATTATATAAATATCTATATTCATTAATATTATGTACAAATTGAAAAATTAAATACTATGTTCATGGAGATGGTAGGCCATACATATGCATCAATTATTTTTTCATTATTATATAAATTTAATAGAAGAAATGTAAAAAATATTTAATATTTACATAATAATTATTGTATCGTATATTTATTTTATATTCATCAAAATAATTATAATATGTATTCCAAATTGCTGGTGTTAAAAAATGAATTGAATAACTACGTATAGATGGTAATCCAAAAATGCACAATAGTAATACATTCACTTCTTATTTGATGGGAGATATTGTGTATAATGGTTTTTTCCAAATCATAGTAAAAATATAAAAAATTATGATACTAAATTTACCTTTTAATGATTGAAATATTATATTTATAGTAGTTGGGGTGAGTATAAAAAGAAAGTTATTGATTAGAGTAATTATATATTCATCGAAATGTATCCTTTGCAACTCCTATAAATGGATATAGAGATTGAATTCTGATATGAAATGAACTATTTTTATTTTTATGGGGAAATTTAGAATAGAAATTGGATGAGTATAGTCTAGATAAAAGTGTTAATGCATTGTAAACAAGGGATAATATCGATTCTCTTTTATAATTGTAATTATGGACACTAATGAAATTTCCCAAATGATCAAATTAAACTAATGAAATTTGTATATTATAATAATTTTAAATGGAATAATTTTATAATAACATACAACATAGTGTTTCAATATCATCAATATATAGAATTTAGAATAATATTTCAGTCATTTAAATCCATATATTTTTTATTAACCTCATGGTATATTATTATTTACATTTAACGTGGAAACCACTAATCTAATTATGAAGAGATAAGAGTGTTACTATAAATTAAAAATGACTTAAAAATATGCCACTTATTATTTTTTTAAATTATATTACATTCACATGGTAGATGAATTATTTTTTTAAAATTTAAATTTATTTCATAAATACTTATTTTAATTATTTAACATATTATCAAATTGAGTCAATTCATTTAATTTGAATTAAAATACATCATTAAATGGTGGAATTAGAATGAAATTATTTAAAAATTAATAGTATGTCAAATATATGAATAAAATTCATTATACATGTTAAATAAAATTAGCTATATATAAATAAATATTTTTAAAATGTAATTTTTTTATTTTTATATTAATTACTTAAATAATATCTTAGCTCCACTGAAATATTTATTTTAATTATATATTTATTAAAAATAAATAATAAACTTATTTGATCAAAATAACTTAATTAACTTTAATATAAGCAGTTATATTTGTTCGAATTTTCCATTTTCCATGTTGGGACACATAAATTATATTAAAAAATGTGTGTGGAATTTTATAGAATTATTATATATAAATAATATTTAGTTATCATCATCACTTCAAAATAGTCCGTTAAATTACATAAATATGACAATGACACAGTAAAGCTAGAACCGACATAATAAGAAAATTATTTTGAAATTATTAGCTCATGGTTATACCCTTATATCATTGTTTTAACCCTTATTTGACATATTTCTATTTTAACATTGGTCATAAAAATCATCAATATTTTCTACATATAATATATACATATAAATTGTGAATTGGGAAATAAATAATAAATTTATGTTATTTTAGAGCATAAATTTAACCATTTTTCCTTAATTTTTTTTATTTTCAGGTTAATTAATAAAATTTTGTTTTTATTATAAATCATTGACATAAATTTTGACACAATACATTAATTTGACTTTAAAAAATAATGATATAAATATATCATTAAGAAAAATAATTTATTAGACCTTAAAATTTTCATATTCATCTAAAAAATTCATTTATCAACGTAATTAACACAAATTATCTTTCATTATATATTTCTAATATCATTTATTCTATTTTTCATGTAAATGAATTATAAATGCATAAGTGTTGTTTAAGAATTCATATTAATTAATGAATTCATTAAATTTATAAATAAATCAACCATGATTAAGAGAAATATGTTATATTTTGGAAAATTTTTTATTTTCTAGAATATCATCTTTTTGGCTCTATATTTAAATATTATTCTTATTAAATAATATTATGTGACATTTTTTCAATTTCATTGATTTTAATAATATCTAGGTTGTTTTCTTCTAAATTAGTTCAATAAATAAATATATTTAGAACCATATCTATTAAGGGTCGAATATAATTCATAAAATTAAAAATAAGTTGAAAAAAAATGGACTTATCACTTATTTTTAATCCACGTTAACCCAATATACCCTTTTATATAGTAATAAGTGGTACCATAGTTACTATTAATATAATGTAAAAATAAAACATGTTTAATTACCAATTATGAAACACCAGATTATAAATATTTAACTGATTTTATCTAATTAATATCACTGAAATTTATATTTGAATTTCAAATTATTCAAATAAACACAATAAAAAACATTTTTTTTATTAAAAAATATCTTGTAAATAAAAAAAATATTATTCTAAATTAATTCATAAATTCCATTTAAAAACCCAATATTGTACAATTTTAATTTAAAATTTAATGATGAAATTTCAAAACTAATCCATAACATAATTTGATTTTTTAAATATTTAATAAGAAAATATAATGTTAATACAAATATTAATTTTACACAATTACTTGAAAAATAAAATTTTTAATGAAAATTATCAATAAAATAATTTGAATTTAAATTTGAAATGATGAATTAAATAATTACTGTCAATTTTTAAAATACTTTTCTATAACTACATTAAATAAAAATTCACTCATC
Organism: Viscum album; assembly: GCA_963277665.1. Classification (NCBI taxonomy): domain Eukaryota; kingdom Viridiplantae; phylum Streptophyta; class Magnoliopsida; order Santalales; family Viscaceae; genus Viscum; species Viscum album. The sequence continues at coordinate 1,948,818,300 of OY728163.1, forward strand.
GGAAAAATAATTTATTAAATAATCTATATTTTTAACAATTAAAAAAGCATTTCTAAAAAAATTTGATCATTTTCTAAGAATATAAAATTACATTTATATTTAGTTAGACGATTACATTTATTCCATAAATTATTAGTTTCAATTCATTACCTCCAATTTAATGAATATGTTATAATTGACACATAATGTTTTAATAATCTGAAGTTGTTCTTTTAAAATCACGATTTCATGTAACACAAGCTATCAAATGATTCAAATTGTTTACTATATAAAATTTCATAAAAAATATCCTGATATTCATATCACCATAATTATTTTAAAAAAATATCAATTAGATGAAATTATATTTAATATAAATTTACTTTTATAAAATTATTAAGTAAACTATCATGATATATTTTTGTAAAATAATGTAGTTTAAAATTGTAAATAAAAAATAATTAATATTAGGTTCCATATAGTTTAGATTAAATTGTAATAATATGAGTTGATTAATGACTAATAGTCTAAAAATAATGTAAATTATTTAAAATAGGGTTTTTTTTGAATATTGTGGTATATAAGTTAGGGTGTCATGTGATCAAGTTTTTGTGATCGTTATCTATATGATATATATCTATAAATCAATTCCAAATGGTAGTATAAACGTTCAATTTATTGTCAAACCCATCCATGATTTCCTAATTTATATATTACTCTATTTAGAAACCTATGTTCATCTATGTACATAGTTTGAGTGCTTAGTTGATCATAAGGGTGTGCACACAATGTATAATAAGGGTGATTATAGGTATTTTGAAACGTGTATGAGTAAAATTTTTATAGTGAAAACACATAATATTGATTTTGGGAGAACATATAACTTTTATAGTGCCTTCATGCGAGCTTCAGTAAGACGCACAATTGAGATTTTTTATGGTGCTCAGGGCATCATTCGTTGTTATGGAGAATTCATGATGTGGTGAATGTAGGGAACTAATTAATTATTTTTAGAATGTATTTTTGTAATTATCATTAATTTTAATTATAGTTACAAATCCCTATTTTATAAAATTCATTATAAATGAAGGATAAATAATAATATCGATAAATGTTTTCCAGTGTGATTTTTTTTATCAACAATCTATTAAATCAATGAATATTGAATTATTTACCGATATCAACTAAAAATATTCATAACCTATGTTATTCATAGAAAAAATACATCTAGAAGTTAAATTAAATGTTATATTAACATTTTTATGGAATCCAGAACTATAGTACGGATAATAGGTTCAGAATAGAAAACCCCCATATATGGAATCTTTTTTGATGAATCTCTACTCACTATGTATAACAAATTAATTAAAAATTGAAATACATTAAATATATTTTTATTACATAGAGGTGTTTTTATTTTATTAAATTGACCTATCTTATATAAATGAGGAACACATCATGGATTTCATAGATACATTCATGGTAGACATGTTATCAAAACAATTTTGTAATAATTAATCATGAGGAAATTATGTTATTCAATTTGAAAATATATTATTATATTCATTTTTAATCCTACTTAATACGAGAAATAAATATTCTATCAAATATATTGTAATAAATTATTTAGCCTAAATAATATCAAATAAATGATAAAGATATATGATATTTTTATCGTGGTACATGTTTTTCATGTATCTTTTCATAATATATTCCAAAAATACCAAATGATGGTACATTTTTTATGAAGATAATTTTCAAACATATCTAATTGTTGGGTATAAATTATTATAAAAATATTGCTATAAATTATAAAAATAGTTTTTTCTAGTAACTTTCTCATAATTATTTTACGTAGCCTCTACCCCAAACATAGTACATGATGTATTCTCTAAAAAAATTTGAAAAATAAATATTTAAAATTATAGTTGATTTACCACAGTTTAAATTTTCAATAGTAATATGATGATTATTCCATAGTTGAAATATATTTCTCCAATGCCCAGATTTTGAAAATATATTTAACCACATCCTTATCACTGTTGTATTAGAGTACGTTAAAATGGAAGTTATTGTTATTTTACTATATTTTTAGTCAAATTTATTTTTAAAAAACATGATTAATTGGATTACTATAATAATCACAAAACATATCAGTACATAAATAATTATTTATTTGACCTCTATTATCTATTATTTTTACAGGGAAAATATAAATAATATTCTAAAAGTAATTATCATACAATAATCATATATTTGTTCCGTGATAATGGAAATTCCAAAATATTGAACTCTTTTTTATTGTATAATTATTTTCAAATAAATAAAGGGTCAAACTCCTCAAAAAAACACCTTTTTATAAAAAATTATATGCTTGATAATTATTCTCTGGTTAAATAGAAAAAGAAATTTTTTCATGATTTTTTGTTATATTTTATATCAATAAGTAACCTTTTCAAAGTCATAAATATCAGTGTAACATTTTCTTCAAAACATAAGATATCTCCATCAAAATGAAATAAATATTTCTACATGTATGATCATTTTTCAATACATAATTCATTACATATCAATACAAGATGTCCCAATATTTCATAACATTTCATAAAAAAAAATTACCATTCTTTTCTATATATCTATAAAATTTATATATATATATATATATTTGAGATTTTTTCATTTTTGAATTATGTAATACTTATTTAATGTTTCTAAATGTCACATAATATATAAGATCTAATACTTTGAAATAATTTCAACTATATTATAATTTTATACCATTTTCTAAAATCTATGAATTAATTTTCTATACATAATATTTACAAAAATATAATCAATATTCCACATTAAATATGATAAAACAAAAATAATGATTCCACGTGGAAAAAAATTATAAAATTTTAATAAATAACATGACATTCACTTAATATATAATCATTTCTAAAATATTATCTCGTTTTTAACATCAAAATAGAAGAAATTTATGAATTTTTTAATCCACCAATATTACTCCAAATTAATCAACTTTTTATGATAATAACAGTAATAATGTTAAGATTAAATTTTTATAGATTATATAAATTTAAATAATAAAAACATTTAATCAAATTTGTAGAATAAAACATACCATTTTACATTTAATTTCAAATTCTTTAACTTTTTTGTTATGAATTATAAGTTAGTGACACGATATAACATAATAAATAAGTAACATTAATTTTATTAATATAACAATATAACATTAAATGAATGATGAATCTCATATTGACTTGTATCATTAAATAAAGACAAAAAACTTTGAATGAAATGAAATAGGTTAGTAAAAATTTAGATTCCATTTTTCAATTAGCCCCAAAATATGATTTATATGAAATTGAGTGTTTATAATATGTATGGATATGTCTTTATTAATATTAAAATTTTATACTATATTAGTTAAATGTTTTTTTATATGGACAAGAACCATATTGATGTCCAAAATATCCAATTTTGTGATTGATATATGTAATTGTTCCGATTGCTTTATTAATTTTTATATTTATCAAATATCCATATTTAATTTTTGATCATATTTATCATGAAATCACATAATTAATATTTTCATATTAAGTTGGTGTTGAGTAAAAAAACAACATTTTAATAGGATACAAGACTAGTACATCATAATTAGGTTGAGAGGGTGTCTCAATTCTATCAGAATCATTCCACTATGGAAATGTGTGTCATTCATATCTCATTCATTATATGAATTATACAATTTAATAACCATTTTCAATATTCAATGGAAATAAATATTTTTTGTCGAAATACAACTCATTTATTAAATTTTTAATCCTATAAATCATTCTTTATATTCTCTAATATTGAAATAATTGTATTTAATAACAATATGAAAACATTTTTTTGAAACATAATTCCATAAAACATATATATTTACATCAACTCTTATATCAAAAACCAATCATTTTAAAACTTATCTAAAATATATTATCATATCCTATTTATATTTTCAATAAAATCACCTAAACAAATATCAAATTGGTGATATATTTTTTTGATGAATATTTTGAATGAAATTTTTATTTCTAGTATTTTTCTAAAGTGAAAAATTTATTTTGAAGATATTTTATGTTGACCTATAAAATTATTCAACATACTAAAAGTATTATGACATAGTTTATGTGTAACATTAATAATTATCCCATAAACACGAGCTTTGTAAACTACACTCAACATTACTTTTATTGTAACTTCTATCTTTTTTATTTACATGGATTAATTTTTTCTTCTAAAAACATATATTTATGCGAATATAATTTATAATTATTTCCCACATTCATTATCTTTCAGTAAAAAAATAATATAAAATTTTCATTTAGATTGAATTATGATTAATTCTATATAATGATTGTTTATTGATACATAAAATTATTTTATTTACGTTTTCAATCAATGATTAATTATTATCGTCGATATTCATTAGAAATTAATTCTTGAAAAAATACTACATTTAAATCATCATGATGTTTTTTAATATTATGACTAACCTAAATATAATATTTTTTAAAAATAGAAACATTTTCGATGATTTGTAATTAATTTATATATTTTATTCTATAGGAACAAATTTTATTGTATTTAAATTATAAATCATTTTTAAATATTGAATTTTATATAATTTGATTGAATCATATATGAAAAATTAAATCCTCTTATTTTATATGAATAATCATACATTAAATTTTATATTCGAAATAAATAAATAATTAAATGAATCCAAAATAAAATAAAAATAAATGTATCTATTTGAATTGATTATCCTTCTTGTAGGAAATTATATTTATAATTTAATATATATTTAAATTCATTTTTAAAATAATTATTCTAACATATTTTTGAATTCTATTTAATTTTCATAATACTATTTTAAATTTTTTTAAATTTCATGAGATTAATTAATAAAAATTATACATTCCATTTTTAACTGTGTAAAACATCTTCTACATTTTTATTGGATGCTTCAATTAGTCATTAAACTCATCAACATTATCTATTTTTTATAACATATTAGAAATAACATAATAAATTTTAAAATTTAAAATTTAATTTCCATTCCAAATATTTAACAAATTTTATGATTATTTGAAACCGCATTTCAAATAATTAATTTCATATTTCATATGATAAAATTAAAAAAAAAATTGGATAGATTTTTTTATAAATTTCAATCCATATCATTTTAATACTATTCTATAGTTTTCTTTAAAATAACCCCACCAATAAGAATTTATTTCCTCCAAAAATTAGATATCATTTTCAAATTTTATAGTTTCATTTACTTCATCACCATAATTATTTCTTTATTTATTAAATTTTCAACTTATTTATTAGCATTGTCAATAATAATTTCTTCATAAAATTAAATATCATAATTATTCAACCACTAATACTAGACATGGTTATTCAATGAGTGTTTATCTTCATCAGAGTAATGACTAACCATATTAGTTTCATAAGTATTAATATTTTTCAAAAAAAAAGTCATTATGATTATCCTTGATCAAATATAATAACATCTATATTCAATTAATTATATTTATTTTTTTCCTAATGTTCATTGACCTCGATCCCATCAATACTCATATAATTCTTTATTTGGAATGAAAATTAAATTTGATTCAATTGATATTATAGTTACTTATTATATACCATAATGATGTTCTCCATCTATATAAATAGGTAATTATTTATTATATTTTATTTCTAATTATACATCCTCATTGGAAACATATTTCTTAAAAACATTAATATATCCAAAATAATTAATTCCAAATGTTCAAAATTTTACTTATAACTCATAAATAAATGTAATTGTGTTGAATAATATTATAAATTATTCAATCCTTAAAATCAACTTTTATTCCCTCAAACAGAAATATAAGAATAATTTTATAAGTATATATATAAAATTTATTCCTCCCTAGGATTCAATTGTTCGTATACCTCAAAAATTACATTCAACGAATTATTTTATCATATTTTGTTATTATTTATATTAATAAACAACTTGGGGTATTTATATATATTTTTTCCTCAGAGGCAATGATTTTCTAAACTAGAAATTTCATTCCTATGGATGGTGGAATAACTTATCCATTTGTCAATATGCAAGAAAATAAATAATTATTTTACCATTATAATAATAAAATAGTATACAATATAATACATTTTCAATGATTTTCTGTATTGATAGTTTAATTTTTTCTCATAATGAGATGAAATGATTTTTATTTCAAATTTATACTCTAAATCATTAAAATTAAAAAATATATTAGTATAAAAATTTAATTAGATTACGTTTAGGGGATAAAATCATTTCTCACAAGAACTCATCTCTCTAATGCAACTGTCTTAGTTAAATTTATCATCGAGGAATATTCAATATTTTTCATCTTTTATTTTCTCAAGATCATGAAAATAAGTGATTTTATCCTGAGAGGGTGAAAATAAGTAAAAAGTTTTTTCCCAAAATTAATTTTATTCTCTCTAATTCCAAATGTACAAATTTTCAATACATATATTGAAACAATATTACCAATCTTCACTTAAAAAGACATTTTCATGATAAAAATATACATTGATAACAAATGATAAAAGGAATATTCATGTTAGAAATTATATAACGTAACATGATGTAATATTTTTTTTAACAAAAGGTTAAAATTATTTACCAATAAAATATAATTATGAGTAAAACATTATTTTACACATTAGGTTTTATATGATTATAAATTTTATTCATTAGAAAAAGTGAAAAATATATAAGAAACTATATTTAATAAAATAATAAAAAAGGAATCACAAAATATATCTAATAACATAAAATTATATTAAAAAATAAATATATATTAAAATCGATTAATCCTAAATAAAATAATTATCTCTTAAAAATATCATATTGTTCATATATAAGGGATTTAGTTCAGATATATATGAATTAATTTTCAATATAAATACTATAAATGGATATTTATCCATTCATGGTATAATCTGTAAATAAATATGGATTTATATTTATATCCATAGATTTTTAATGGTTTATTATATGTATATAATGTTGATAATACTTGTGCATCACATATGTTTTTCACATGGTCAAATTTAAAATAAAAATAATTAAATGTGTATTTTATATAAAACATTTTTTAATAATAGAAATGATATATTACATAATTAGATTTTAATAACAGATAAGGAACCAACATATTTTTTCATAATAGGCCAAAAAACTATATATCATTATAAAATTGTTGAATTCGAAAAGAATATTCTTATCTATTTAAAAAATATCAATGTTTAGTCATAATATGATATTAAATCAAATAAAAATGTCTTGGGATTCAAATTAGAAAGAAAATGAATCCATATAATACCATAAAATATTTTTACCATCCTTCAGATGATTATCAATATGAGTTTCTTAAAAAATTATAGAGACATAGTATAAACATGATGTCTGGTATATTAGTATTAAGATTTAATAAGATTAAAATTATTCAACTATATAAATTATTGTACATATCTTTCCCAAATATATATATAAATACATGTATAAATTATTATTATAACAAATCAATGATTCAAATGATTTACAATTTCTTAGTAAAATAATTTTTAATAAGAAATATATTTAATATAATTATTTATAAATTTAATGTAATTTGTTAGTGAGACATGAAAATCAATAAATAAATCCATATCACCAAATATTTTAATTTCCAACATTTTTCACATTACTTATATATTTTTATTACATTTTCCCTACATTATTAAAACAAAAATCACATCATCAATAACTGCTAGGTCTTGAAAAATATATGTATATAATGATTTACTAATAAGTGTTACATATTAATAACCTATAAAATATATTAGATAAATGAAAATAATTATGCGTATTATACCAGTATCATGGTGTCTATTTGACTCCATATAATTATTTGGTAATTTGGAAAATATAATGTTAAAAAAAGTTATTTCCAAAACTAGAATGAAGTTTGACATAAATTTGACCAAAATAAAACCATTTAAAAAATTATTTATATCATTCTGGTAATGATTAATTTTATTTGGAGGCCCATGTTATACAAATTATAATATATTATAACATAGATATATGAGTGAATTCCACTTCATTATCTATACATATATCTTTATTTTAATGTGTATCCATTAATGTTTACATGTTCCAAGTGATCACTTCTTCATCACCCTTACTATTCATATAAAAACATTTAGTAACTATTATTCGATAATCAACATTTAAATTAACTAATATCCAGAAAAATGATTTTAAAGTACATTATCTCTTCTTTATTATCAAAAATAAACATTTCTTCACTGAAATAATATTCAATGTTTTTAGGTTCATGATATGAAGTAAAATTCAAAATCTCAAAAATAATTATATAGCATAATATATTTCACACAATTTATTTTCAACAACCAATTATAATTTAAAATTGATTGGTTTTTATATTTATAGGGTATATTATATAAAAAATCACATTTTCCTTAGTTTCTAAAGATTCACAATGGGGTTTTTACAATAACACGTTCTTAATCAAAATTATTTTTATGGTGATTGGATTATCATTTTTAAATGTTTTTAATTGAATCATAAGGTTCCTAATAGAGAATTAGGATTTCATTGGAGTAGTTACTATTAACAAAAGTAATATTAATTGAATATTTAATTATCCTTTTGTTTTTATGTGTGACTATATAAAAATTATAATTAATATAATAACACTAAAATATTAACAAATTATACTTCATCAAAGTTACAAATAATATCTATGGAGATCATGATATAAATCACTTATCTAAAAAATAATGCATTCATATTATTTAATTATGTTTTTATCTAACTCATAGGGGGTTTTAAAATATTTCTTCATATATTATAGTTAATTACAAAGTAGGTTATGTTAATATATTTAGCGAAAACATATTTGGATGAAAATATTAAAATTATATAATTTTAGAAATTTCTTATAAAAAATACATTCTAGTGTAAATTAAAATATTATGTTAACTTCTTCTAGGATAAGAATATTTAAATTTGATACTCTGAGTTTAATAAAATCATTCAAAATACTCCCATCTTAATTTAACTAAGAGGAAAAATCTCTTGTAAATAATTTTTGTATGTTTTTCATTAGAAAAATATTTTATAATTTCATATATATATCATGTGATTCAAATTTAAAACTAAAGATCCAAACATATGTTAACATAGAGAGATCATTTAAAAAAACAACAATGTAAATTTTAAATGAACGTTTTCTTTATGGACTAAAAACACTGTTTGGATATATTTTACAATTATAAAAGAAGAAGCAACATTGATTGACTAAAAATTAGTTATATGTTTCATGTCTATGTATGAATTATGACACAACCAATTTTAATCAAACTATAGGTATGATAAATTATAAGACAAATATTCTTAAATAACATATCATAAAATATACATTAAAATGTTCAATCATTTTATTCTGAATATAAGATTCATTTATGTTTTCATTTAAATAGGTTAAATTTTTACAATAAAATTAATCAAGATAGTATTTATATAAATATATAGTTCAATGTAGTTAAAATATGTAGTTTTTATTCCTATTACTAAAAATATAATTACTTCCAAAATAGTACGAATAAACATAATCAATGTGTGGAGAAATAGTTCTCATGTTATGATTTTAAAAGAATGTATATTAGACATTGACAATAAATAACAATAATTTTTTTTAAAATTGATACAACTTTTTATTTCATTTATCATTACATGAAAATTTAACATAACCTTAGCAATTTTTTAATAATGAATAGAAATCTATGACATTTCGACACATCTATTTTTGTAATACCATATAAATATACCATTTATAATTCTTATTTGTGTCAATATTTTCCTAAAAAATGTAATTAAAGTTGATTTTTATGTAACTATAACCATTTTTGTTCATCTATAATTGATGATAATGTTATTTCTAGTGAAATTTAATATTGTGAGTAAAAAATATATCATTAATATATAATTAATTATTATAAAATATAGGAAATCTAAAAACCACATATTTATGATACTCTAAGGAAGAAACTATTTTCATAATTTTAATTATTACCATAGTATAAGTACATAATTGTTAAAATATATATATATTTTAACATAATACAATCCAATTCCTATAAATATATTTCTTTGGGTAATCGTGATCCATTCATTTTTTCCAATTGAATTCCTCTAAAAATAAATAATTTTACTGGTGATTTACTCTCAAAAATTAATCATACTACCTTCTTACGATATTTTTTTAACTATTATTAACCATTAATAAATTTTATTAATATTCATGGAACATGTAGTTTAAACATTAATAAATTAAAATTTTAATTATATGAACGACTTATAATGAATTTTTTTATTATATAATAGAGAACTAAAATACCGTAAAAGCGTTATGATTTCTATTTCAGTTATCATATCAATAATTAATATTATAATAATACTCATTATGATCATAAAATGAAAAATATATAGAATTATATATTAGTGGTAAATATTTATTATAAATTTTTATTTTGAGTTATAAAATATATTTTATCTTATTGGGTTGGTTTCATAGATTTAGAATTATATTCATCATTAGAATCATAAAAATTAATATATGTAGAATTTTTAAATATTTTTTATTCAAATAATGTAGGTTTATATAATATAAAACATATTTTCTGAGTTTTTATCAAATTATAGTTGAGGGCTATGAGGAATGATTTTTTATAAACTTATATAGATATAAAATCAACATTCTTTTATATTTTATGTATTATATTTCTGTTTCTAAAAGATTGTTGGAATCCCTTGAGATTTGTAAAAACATATTAAATCATCTCTCAATTTGAGTAATTTAATATTTATAATTTTTTTTTATTAGAGCCTCCATCACTAGAAGAGTCAACAAAAGAAATTAATGTATTTTTTCCCATCCCCTATAGAAATGAATTTGAAATCAACATTACCCTTCCTGATCAACATGTGATTATAATAATTATCTAAAATAAAAAATTCAAAAAAAATTCCAATAAATGAATTATTTTTAAGGTATTTTTCTTTTTATATCTATTATTTCATTGTTTCGAGGGTTTCCCATCCAATTTTATGGAAATAGTGAGTTTTCAAAATTTCATACAAACCTAGAGCTCATTTCCAGAATTGAAAATAAAATATAGTTTCTTTTGTTAATCTATAAATTTTCAAAATATTACATCATTTACACTTCCCAATTAGAATAAAATTGTATATTTAAACCACTATATCAATTTGGACTCCATAAGAATCCAAAATAATGATGGATTTGACTTTTTATTAAGGTTTTGGGCCACCCCGAAAGCCCATTTCTTACATTAAAATACTGTTTTAATTATTTAATACATCAATAAATTTTTATTATTTTTCGGTGATTCGAACTCTAACCCGAGCCCACAAACCCAAGTCACGCTCTTATGCTACACTCAGTCTTATTAGAGCTCATCTACCCTGTGGATTATAGAGATCTTTTTTAATCATTCTCAAATCACCCATATTTTAAGAGGTAAAATATTTCATTCATAAAACAATCAATTTTCAATCTTTTCACGACATTTAATTCCACACTTGACCATCTATGACTCTTTAGAGACTCCTTGACCTTTTTTTTTACTTCAATAATTTACTATTTGTGGATTTGGGCCAATTTCATCAAGATGTATTTAGGTTAGTGTTTCCCTCGTAATTTCATTCTTCTCCTTATGATTTCCTCCATATTTTAGGATGTTATAAAATTTCTATATGTTAGGATTCAAACCTAGGGATTGATTTGGAATCTATTTTGTCAAATATTTGGGTTTTAGGGTAGATTTAACTTCATTGAGGTGCATTTGAGGTGTTATTGATGTTTCTCACAATAATATTATTAAAAAAGAAATATGTTCCTTTACTAATAATTTTTTGATATGTTACCATGCCTGATTTAATGATTTTGAATGTTCCTAAATTATTGTGAATTATGCAAAAACCAATTTTTATGGAGTTTATTAAGCTATTAATTTTGTAGTTTTAGTTTGTTTTAAATTTGGAGTTTCCATGCATAAACTTTGTGATAATATTTAGGTTGATGTTATAACATAAGAATGTGGTCTGTTAAATATTGTTTGGGATTAAAATAATGATTTAGTAGGTTTTTTTTCTTTTGGGTTTTAAATACAGTTTTTGAATAGGTTGTATTTGTATAATATTGTTTAATTCCTTGAAAGTGTTTTATGAAAATGTGTGTTTATCATTTTTATATTTTGCTATATATTTTAATGTTATTTAATATTACTTGATAATTTTTAATAAATGTTTTATGTTCTAGTAATTCTACTTTGGTAGGGTCTTTGTGTGAATTTGGCCTTGAAAAAGGTTTGGGAATGGGTTTTGGGTTCAAGATATAATTATACCATTTGGGATTGTTTTGTGAAAATTACAAATGTTTTATTTGGTTAATAAGGTGAAAAAAGGGTGTTTATGTACAATTTGGGTGATTTTGGTCACATAATATGACTTTTTAAAGGTGAAGAGGTGATTTAAAATGTTAAACATTTTCAGAATGTTTTATAAATTGGTCAAATGTTTTATCAAATAGAATTAGATGGGCTAAATATTATTGTGGCTTGTTTTGTGTGAGAGTGATGTTGAAAATGAATTTAGATGATGAAAGAAGTATTCTAGGAAGTTTGACTAGGATGTTATGTGAGTTGGACTAACTTGGAAAGGTCTAATAAAATATTTTAATTGATTTTTGGGGGTTCTAAATAAATTTGAAAAGTGTTGTGGGAAATTTTGGCGTGAGTATGATTTTAGAATATATTTGAATGAAAAGGTGTATTATGAGACTTGTGTGATATACATGTTTTATTTTTGGTAAATTTTTGATGTGGAACTAGTATTTTCATTAGAAAATTATATTTCATGTCTTTTTGACCTTGTTTGAGCATAAGAGGGAAACCTTTGTACTATGTGGGTGGACATGAACTCGTATGATAGTGATCCTATGAGGTTTGTCCTTAGTTTCCCATAGCACAATTGACACTAAAAAATTAAATAAACTATAATGATGATGATCGGGTACTACTAGGTTGTATGTATTATCCATACTAATTTCTCATGTGCATCAGAATAGATATTGTGATGGTTATTCTCACCAAGATATGAGGACCCTGTAACCCATAACGAGCTACTATATATGGGTTAAATTATAATTACTTATGATCATTAGTAAATTTATGATTACCATTTTCATATGGTATGTTTGGATAGAAAATTCAGTAGCTTTGTCATTATTTTTAAAAGTTTTGATATTTAAAATAGTCCACTTAAAAATGTTGTTATTTAAGTTTCATCTTTTAGAAATTGTGACTTGAATTTCAAGTATTTAGAACATGCATGCTTTTCTTCTTTGAATGATTATCACATGGAATCTCTTAGTTGTGGTATCCTATGTTGATTTTTTTCACACTATACTTAATCCAAAGGGTGTATGTAGAGTTGGTTATTTTTCGCAGGTTTGGGTATCTCTTTTGTTCCAACGGCTATGGTTTTTAGTGGTCCATCGTGATGCAGTGCAGTAGAGAAGACTTGAGGGAAGTTCCTCCCACGATGTGGTTATTCATGGGATATCGTTTTTATTTTTATTCATTTTTTATCATACTTTATATTTTCTAATAACCATGTAATTCTGTTCCAAAATTTTGTAAAATATTGTTTTTTAAAAAATTCAGATTGGTTTTATTGGACTAGTTTGTTGTTGAATGTTTATAAAATCATGTAAATATTTCCAAATTTTCGTTTTATTATACTTAGGAAGTAGTTGCAGCTCGTGGTTATTAGGAAAACACTTCTAGCCTTTTCATTGAATGGTTTTTCTCTGATTTAGACGGTGACCATTTTCGGTTAGTGACAAAATGGAATCAAAGGAGGATCGCTTTATTGGGTCATTCTGTATAGTGAATTGCCAGAATTGTCAAGAGTTAGGACTATAATGACATGAAATTTTGGTAATGGGTAGTGTTTCTACCCAACACATCTCATGACATTATTTTAGTTGCTAGGTGAAGATGAAAATTTTCTATGTTATTTGGTTTTCATTGTTTTGTGATGATTAAGGGAAATAAAAAGAGATTTAGGTAAATCATCTCTGTTAGATCACATGGCCTGGAAATCCATGTGAAGTTGAGGATATGGCCATCTATAATTCCTTGTGGTGTGGAAGTGATTAGTTTATGGCCACCAACCATATGTCCAAGTCACCCACTGTAACTATTTTCTTCTCACACTATCTTTTGTTCTTTAGTTTTAAAGTCATGGTCATTCGATTTTAACGAAAAAACTAGCATTTTTTTTATGAAGCGTAATGTTTCGTTGAAATTATTTTCTAATATAGAGGGAATGGTTTATTTTTGAAATGGTGGAACTCAATTATCAAATTTTTTTTAAATGGAAATTTTTTTGTTTACAACACTTTTGAAAGAGGGAAATTATATTAAAGCAATTTTTGAAAAAGTGTACATAATAGAGTTTTATAAAGAATTGAATGATGTTTTAATAGGATGAGATGTTTTGAAATAGATTTATATGACATTAATGAGAGTATTCATTCTAATTATTGGGATTTTGATTATGTGGATAGTGCTCTTTAGAAAAAGGATGTATCTAATGATTGTGTTGGTTTTGAAAATTGGAATGTTTTATTATTTTAACATTTTGTATTTCCATGAGTAACAACATGAATGTGGTTAAATGTGATGATGGATTGATAATGGTGCTAATAGAATATTTTTGGGGTGAATATGAGAAGGAGTTTTGGTGTGGCATATAAAAATTCATGTGTGAGGACTATGGGTTTCCATTAGTTGATACTCTAACCACGGAACCAAATGTTTTCAAATAAATGTTTTAAAAGGAAAAAATGATATATTGGTGACACTATTTGTGATTGTGTGAATTATGTTTTTTTAAAAATGTTTATGTTGTGGGATATTTGGAGTCCACAAAACCATCTTGTTTGAACCATGTTTTGGGTTTTTGTTTGTTTGGTATGCTAGGTTGAAGGACCACTTAGTGGTTTATTTTAATAAATGTTTTGGGATGGCTTTATAGTGGCTCCATTCATGTTTTTGGATATAGTTTTTGACACATCTTGACCAATGGACATCTTGGGATTGGTACATGGGGTTTCTTATGGGATAATTTATGCACCCATAATGGTTTATTGTACTATAGAAGTGAAACTGAGATTGTTTTGTCATTGGAAAATCCTCTAGTTGGTAAATATAATGAATATTTCCTTGAGCATGGTACAATGATTCTACACACATTCATTTATTCTTTAGCTTATCCTCTTGTAGATGGAGAGAGATCATGGATGGATGAAAGAGACCTTAGTTTTTATGTGACCTAATTCATCGATGGTTGAAGTAGTATGGGGGTTCTCATGGGTATCCGTATATTGATGGGGTCAAAGAGGGCCCATGGGTCATTTTTAGACTATTCGAAGTAGGGCTATATTTTAAAACATCAATGTGGGAAATTTGGTCTTGATATGTTATTATGGAAATTTTCTAAAATTTTGTGATGTTTTGGGACGTTTCATAAGTTCCCCACTAAATTTATTGTTTCTATCTGTCTCATTGGCCATATTTGCTATGGTGTTGATATATTGTGTTCACATTTGACTATAAATGTGATGTTGCCCAATATTTATTGGGTCATTGGTTTTCCAAAAGTATGTCACCTTTCAAGAAATTTCTTAATTCATTGTTTATAGGAAGGTGTTTCTATATATCATTTCTTCCTTTCGTTTCACATATGAAGAAATAAGAGAAAACGTGTGTGGATCTTCTAAGACCTTGTTTTAGTGAAATGTATGATGAATACTTGATGAGTTTTGTGTGTTTTATGTCTTCGTAATCATGTATAAGATTGTGGTGTAGTTTTTTGTGGAACCGAAAGAAGAAGTTCCATATTGTGGTTTCCAAATCCTAAATGTGAGGTCAATGATGATTCGAACATTTGGGCTCTCTCCATAGGCCTAAGAGTAAAGCTGTTGCATTTTAAGGGGAATTACCAGGGTCATTAAAACCCTTCTACAAAGTCATATCCATAGTATGAAATATGGTAATAGTTTAATCATGTAGTTTCATTGTCTTTCCTATATTATCCCCATTCAGTGAAATGTGGTGGAGGGCCTCATTCCTATGTTATCACCCAATGCCATTATTTTCCAATTTGGTTTCCATTGTGAATTTATCAGTGTGGTTGAGAATTTGGATTGATAGGTTGAGGGCACAATTTTCACATTGTTATTAGTAACCATGCCCTAAAAAACCATGCAAGTATAAGTATCCTCATGGTTAGCATATCGGTTCAAAAATTTGAGGAATAAAAGTGCATTTGTCCCAAAAAAAATTTGATTTCTTCCTATGATGGTTTTTGATGCTCTGTTAAGATATTTATTTGTTAAGGTTTGGAGACCCAGTATTATTCTCATATATATTACATTGAAAATATGGAATTGAGGTCAAAACATTTTACCGGGGAGTCTATTCATGACTCCCCCTGTAATTGTCCTAATACTCTCTTGGTAAAATTTGATTTGTCTCTTATGGTGGGGAGCCCATTTGAGCCTCCCCATACTAGTAACTCAAATTGGATCTTATTCTTGGCATGGCGATAGGTAGTCATTCTTCAGATCTATCTAACTACCTAAATCATCCTTGGGTAAATTTTGGGCATGTAGAACACCAAATGGTCGGGTTAAAACATGACAAGATTAACCATGTTCGTTGTTGTTGTTTGTTTGGTAAATTGTTGGAATATTATTCAGATCTTGGTTGAGAAATTTTATTTTGGTATAAAATCTTAATATACATTAACATTTATAGAATTGGTATATGTTTTGGTGTATGAGACAATTCCCCCCTTAAAAGACAAATTGAAGGTGTTTTAGCCTTTTTTGGGCTGACAAAACCTGGAAAACCAGTTCATTTTAGCCTTTCAAATGAGTTTGGTTTTTTCTTTTAGCCTTGCTGTGGCATTCTGAGGGTGAAACTTTTTATCAGAGGAGAATTTTCACATTCATTTATTCTTTTATATGAATATTTAATTAAATTTCCATTAATTCTATTTTGGGGGTTTCCCAATAAATTTGATGGAAATGATGGGTTTTCAAAATTTGGTACAAACGGTTAGCACATTTTGAGATTTGAAAATAATTTTTTTTTAAACTGTTTATTTTAGCAAAATTTTACACCCATTCCACTTCACAGTTAGAATCCCATGGTATATTAAAACAACCATTTCAATATGTACACTATAGATATTGATAATAATGATGGATTATGGTATGTAATAAGGTGTTGGGCCATCCAAAATCTCCATTTCCTACATTAAAACATTTTTTAATTATTTAATATGCCATTACATTTAACGAGTTTTAGGTGATTCTAACTCTCACCCAATCCCACGTACCCCAGGCTCACTACCATACACTCCTCCCCATCAATGGAGCTCATATACCCCGTGAATTAGGGATATTTGTCTCAATCATTATCAAATTGTCTAGATAGGAAGACGTAAAATGTTTATTTCCTAAATCCTTCAATTTTCATTCTTTTCCCAAAATTTTTTCCCCACTTGACCTACTATGACACTTCTGATCCATCGTAATATGTTTTGTTAATTCAAGAATCAACTATTGGTGGATTTAGGAGGATTTCATCAAGTTGTTATCAAGTAAGTGTTTCTATAATCATTTCCTTCTTTCTATTTAGGGATTCCTCTATCTTACATGATGGTCTCATATACAAAAGTTAGGGTTAGAACCAAGGGTTTGATTTGAGGTCGTTTTTTGTAAAATATCTAGGTTTCACATTGGATTTCAGTTCCTTGCGATGAAATGGTTGTTTAGTTGATGTTTCACACGATGATTTAGGGGTATTGATTAATAAGATTTTTGATTCCATGTGTAATAATTTTTTATGAGTTAGTAGGAAAAAATTAATTATTTTGAATTTTGATCATATGTTTTTCATTCTGAGAAAACCATTTTTTGGGAGTTTGTTAAGCAGTTAATTTGATAGTTGCACTATGTTTCAAATTTGGTGTTCTTCATGTGTAAACCTTGTGGTTATCTAGGTTTTTATGTTATAACATTTGAATGTCGTTTGCAAATACTTGTTTGGATGAAAATTCTGTTTTGGTAGGGTATTTTCTTGCTTATGGGATTAAAAGAAGGATTTTGAATAGCATTTATGTGTAAAACCATATTCCTCTCCTTGAATGTGTTATATGAAAATGTGTATTTTTAATGTGTATATTTTGTGGTATAATTTGGGTTTATTTTAATGTACTTGATAACGTTTTAAAAAATGTATGATGGGGATCCAATTTTGATTTTGTAGGGTCTTTTTGTTATTTGGTCCTTAAAAGGGGGTTTAGAATTGGGTTTTCTATGAATGACCTAATTATACCCTATGATATTGTTCTGTGAAAATTTAAAAATGATTTATTTGGTAAAAAAGTGGGAAAGGGTGAATATGTAATTTTTGGGTGAGTGTGTTCATATAATATGGGTTGTTAAGGAAATGGGGTGATTTAATATGTTAAAAAATTTTAGAATGTTTTATAAATTGCTGAAATGTTTTATCAAATGACATGATAGGGGAAAAAATTTTAGTGGGATATTTGGTAAAAGTGGGATGTAAAAAAATAAATTTTTTCTGATGAAATAAGTATTATATGATGTGTGTGTGGGTTGTTATTTGATATGGACTATCTTGGAAAGGACATATTAATTTTTTAAATGATTTGTGGAAGTGTTTTTTAAAATTTAAAAATATTATGTGTTATTTTTTGGTCAGTATGTTTTCAGAATTAATTTCAATTAAATAGTGGAAAATTTGAGTTGCGCGATACACATATTGTCTGTTTGGTGAATGTGTTGAATATAAAGTGGTATTTTCATGTGAAATTATATATATTGACTTTTTGAACTTCTTTTAACACAATAGGAAAACATAGACATCTCGGTGGGTGGATGTGTACTAGTATGTTCATGATCCCACAGGTCACACCCCGACCCCATAAGCCTAGAGTCGGTGCATTATTACATATAATTGTCATGATCACAAAAAATCAAGTATTTTAAGACCTATTAGTTTAGTATCCCTTGATGTACTAGATACATTCATAAGCTTTATATTTCATCATAAAATATAAAACTACAACAGCATTATTTCCATAGAAAACACTGATATCCCATAGAATATCCTTGTAGGTAAGTCATAATATACTTCTTCACTTCTTGGGAAAAATAAAACATATAAAGGGGTGATCTCATATGCTCAGTAACGATAACAATATAGCGGGAAAATTCATAAATAAGCATAAACAATTAAGGAAACGTATACGACTAAAACGAAATCCTTTTAGACTTGAACTTTAGCATAATAAGGAAAAGATAAAATCTCAAAATTATATTTAAAAATTCACATGGATATTATACTAGTCAAATTATCACATGCAATATTAATTTCCACATTCACAATGATGGAATGCATAATGCCATACTTTCATAACCCCATAGTCAAGGCGTTGTGCCAAGACTACAAATATGATTTTGTCAAGACCCTGTGCCAAGACACTAGTTTGTCTCATGAGACCTACTGATGCATTTAGGATCAATAGTGGGCTCCAGCCATCACTTACTAAGTCCAATTCATTCCTCAATATGAATAGGTTGAAATATAATCTGAACATTCATATTAAAACTAGCATACAAAATGTCAATATTTTAACCACAAATCATGAACAGTATAAAAATTGCACATCCATACTCAAACATAACTCATTCAATAGAATATGGAATATTTTATTATAAATGATCAACCTCAATAGAGAATAATTATTGATATTGACATAGATGAAAATAATCATCAACCTATTTGAGAGAAATATCCCCCCTATTGCTGAGAACATTTAAAAGTCTCGCTATTTATCAAGAATCTGTTTTAAGTAGATTTTTGAATGAAAGTTTCCCTTACCAGTTTGAAAGTTTTAAAAATAATTTTATTATTAAAAAATAAATGTTCATATAAATAAATCATTAAAACCATTTTTATAACATGTACAATAATGAGAAAGATTTATAATAATAAATCATTAAAATATTTTGAAATGATATTTTAGTTAGAGTTTCTAACCAAAAGAGAGACACTTGTGTACAAATAATTTAGGTAATCGCAAAATGACAGTATCATTGGAATAATGGAATTCATGATATACTATATCAATATACATTATATACACAATATAAAAGTGAATTGGCGTATAACAACAAAGATGTCTCAATAGAATGTAAATTGAGATGAAATTCTCTTATAAAGACTGTATCATTAGGTTAAGTATAAATCAATGACATAATTATGGGTGAAAAATATAAATACACTTAATATTATTGGATATTCAGTTTAAATAAAGAAAAGTAAATTCACATATATTCTTGTAAAAACAACACCAATGAATAGGATGTTTAACTCAATAAATGGATATTGAGTTAAATTTACATTTATCATGTTCATATTGATGACTTGAGAATTTTTCAATCGGTTTATTATGTGTATCAAAAGTATATCCATAGAAAATTGAGTGTAAATTACTAAACAAGTAATAAATAGTGGTTCCACATAGAATCATGGAGTAAAATAATCAATAAAGTATGTGTAATGTTGAATGAGTGGAAATTAAAATTTGAATTTCCCTTACAAATTTGGTAACAAACAAAACATATATCCCATGAAAGATGAATCATAATATTAAGATTTAATTAATCATAAATTAAATTATATTAAACAATGAATACAATCATTGGGATGTACAGACAACACATGATAGGAAATTGTGGTAGTACGTCATGAATCTCACGGAAATAGGATGTGAGATGAAAACACTTTCTTCATTGTAATCAATCGTGGCATATACCCAAAAGATAATAACAACCAAATAAATCATATAATACCAATAATATAAAGATAATTATGATAACATATATATCAAATGATTGTACACAATACACCACATTTAATAAATAAGTGGCGAACATTGGAAATCTCACGGAATTAAAAGTGAGATAAGAAACCAATTACTTTGTACCATTCCTGGGTCGAGGGTTGGTTAACCTCCTGTATAATGGAGAAATATTTTTTATTAAATTATACAAGAATCATATACATTAATAAGATATCATATAAGAACTTTTAATATATCTTTGTTAATAATATTTTAATATTATCGTAGTTTCAGGTGTTAACAGATCTATTTTCCTTTATATGATTTGTTTTGTTACTAGTCTTTGTTATAAATATGATGTGTCATATTCATATTCAGAATTATATTAAGTCATTAAATAATATTTTTAATTATCTAATGATAATTTTACTTGAATGTATTGATATGGGGAATGAATCTCATCACGTTCGTGGATACATTAATCCGTACGTACGCACGAGCGACAATATCAATATTTTGATCTTAAAATAATATATAATTGGATGGTATAACATATATAAAGATTAATTATCATCTTATATTTATTATTTACTTCAATTACACATCTTTATTATACCCATACAAATAATAATGTATTGAATAACCATTACACAATGATGTGGAGATGGTAAGTCGTACGTACGCACGTATGGTGACATGTTATTCAACGGATGGATAGAATAATGAATTTTTTTGTGCCATATTTATAATAACATCAACGTATAAGAATATACTAGAATTATTATTTTTAATGAAAAAAACAATGAATGAGGAAGTGGAAGAAGAAAGGAACTTGAAAGAGGTGATGAAATATTTACCTCTTCTTCGGGGGTTTCCTTTTGATTTGATCAAAAGGTCTCCTTGGGATAGCTTTCTGACTAATGAAATTACTCTAGGATGAATGGAGGATAGTTTAGAGGGTATTTGTGAAGAATATGGACGATCCAAATGGATTTTAATGTGTGAAATATGGATAAGGGGGAGTACCCTTTCATAAGAGGGGTGAGAGGCACTTAATGAAAATCTAGAAATGTTATTTTTTAATAAAATTATTTTCGGTTTCTAATGGATAAAAAATGAATTATGTAAATTCTAAGGTGGTGAAGGATCAGAATCCTCTCAAAAAATTTGTTTTAGACAGGTTGGGGTCACTATATAAAACGCATGTTTTAGATATAACTCTTAGTTAAATAGTTTGACATTTACCATGTCTCATTGTATTTTTATATTATACTGTAATTAAACATAATATATACATCCAAGAGAACCCAAAGTGTTTCATAAATCATAAAAATATCATCAAATAATTCTTTTGGATGAAACTATGATGTCAGGAATATAATATTAATTAATAATATAATATTGGTTTTGAAAACTATTTTTTGACAATTTTTAAAATATTTGGTATTTTGTTTTTTCTAAATTCATAGAAGCATTATTAAATCGAAAATTATTAATCTCACAAAGAATAATATGTCATATTAACATATTAAATTAGTGGAATTCAAAAAATTATCAAATTACATTTATTTGGATATTTATAATATCAATTATTTTAATCATTCATTAATACGGTAATAAATGTATCATCATTGTGTCATAAATAAATTTAATTAAACAATGTCTAAAAATATAAATAAAATAAAATTATGTTTTATATATTCTTATATATCTAAATAATATTTATAGTTGAATTTATCTTATGTGTAGCCCTATTATAAAAATGGTTTAGTTATTAAACATTGAATTTTACACTTTTAACTCTTCTTTGAATTAAATAATAATAAATGTCCTAATCTAATCCAAGTGGACCTAAAAGATAATATTTTATTCCTGATGTTTTTTTGGTCAAATTACACTTGTATAATATAATTAGGACATGTGTTAGGGTAATAATAATATCATTTTTACCCTTTATTCTCCCATTTACTTTTAACCATGGTAAATAAAAGTAAAACGATACTATTCACCAAAAATTAATTTCATCATTTTGAACAAAATTTTACATACAGATATCAACCATGTCTCTTGGATTTTTTAAATTCAACTCATATAAGCGTTAAAATTATGTTTTATGTAAATTTGCAAATTCTCCTAGGAGTTGGGTAAAAGACGTTAAAACGTACAAACAATTTTTTATATATCTAAAATTATTATAAACTCACTCCAAAGAATTACATTGAACATTTGAAGGTATTATGTATCTATTTTGACTTAAATTAAATTTTAATAAAAAAAATAATTATTTAAAGGAAAGGTCGGTTTTAAAAGAAAACTCATCTGTTTTCACTATTTATCAAAAATTTGATGTTTTCAGAAAAACTACCCAAAATTCACCCTAATATAATTTCGATATTACGAATCCAAAAATAATGTCGATTTTGAAAGATAAAATTTATATAATTTCAAAAAGTGGGTATTAATATTCATAATGGCTAGTTTGATTGGTCGTGGTGTGTTAGAATCTCGATGTTGCGTATAACTCAAGCTATTACATTATTTAATTAGAAAATTACCGTGGAAGATTAGGGTGTTACATTCATCCCCCATTTTCAAAATTGTGTCCTCGAAATTTTTTTAAAATTGGTCTTTGGAACATAATTTAATGTCACACATTGGAAAATGATTCAATAAAAATATCAAATTAAATGAATGAAAGAGAAGTAGAAAGGTCACCTGAGATAACCCATATTAGGATTCCATGTAGAAAACATGGATATAGAAGATAAAATAAGTGTCAAGTTCTGATGGAGAGGGATAGAAAACATGATCATCAGAAAGTTATCAATAAGAAAACAAAAAAAGTGTGATAGGATAAATGGTCATTAGTTTCCTAGTAGGAAAATTAAACAAGACATGTTTTTTTAAGTTACATTTAATAAAGATGAGGAATTTATTTATGAGATTTACAAAGAACATAAAGAGACATACTTATTTTTTTAGTATAGTTTCATTCTTTAGTAAATATCTACCACTAACTCATTATTTTAAATGATGAGTATTCAAGATGACTTGGTCAAACCGGAAGAGCTAGAATCAACTTCTAGAGAATCAAATGTTCCAAAAAGGATAAAATATATATTGTACTTGTCATTAAAGATTAATAAAAAACAATATGGTTAGTGAAAGATCAGATGATCCCCCAAAAGGATATTCCTTTAGGGAAAGAAACACTGATTGTAATTTCTAAAATTAAACCAACAATAACCCAAAGTTAAATAAATACTAATCAATATACAATTGTCCTTAAAATCCTTCAATATAATCCAAACTATTGTTGAAACCCAAAACATAGAATAATTTTTTTTTAGTATTCCATGTTAAATTTTATATCCAAATGACATCGACTACTCTTAAAGTCACACAAATAATGCTAATTAAGTAAATAACATATTCTATATTATAGGTTAATCATTTCCCAAATCACTTTAAATATACAATAAAAACATAGTTAAACATCCACCATTACTCCTTATATGATATCCCATAGAATTATATTTTTCTTAGGCATGTAGTTCTTCCAACAGATCAAACGTCATCCAGAAGAACATTTATCAATTAATCACCAAATCATTTTCCTATACTAATGGTATTCATTTGATAATACATAATATCCCAAATAAACATATTATTTATCAATAAAATAATTTAACTAAAAATAATTAGTCACACTAACCAGGGACATCACATAGTCCTGTGGTAGGCGATAAATCCCAATCCACTATGGTTGGGGGTTCAATTCTCATAGCTTTGTTCGTCTTGATGGGGACTCACATGGTTTGCATTTTGTCCTTTTTCAAGAACAATATTTTATAACATTTCCAAAATGAGATAAATTCCTCAAAATAACTATAACATAATTTATCCAAAAAAGTTATCTCATACCTTGCATTTTTATGCCAAAATAATATAACATTTAATTGCCTTAAACACAATGATCATATAAAACCAAATGGTTATTTATAACTATATCCACAAGACAAAAGATAATTCTTCCTCAAATATCATTTTTACATGACAAACTACATGGTTAAAAATACAAGATAAAATTATTTCAATGTAATCCCATCAACAAGAAGAACTAATATTTTTAATCATTTCTCCAACCATTTATTTCTACATAGCTTCAACTTTGACAATGAAAATATCCTATAGAATAGAGAATTCGCTCGGGTAATGGCTAGGTCCACTACATTTATGGAAAATTAATGTAAATGGATTCATGAGACAATTTTTAATTTCTTTCATAGTACTCTTCATTTTTCCTCAGCAATTATTTACTTTATATCATTCTTTCCCACATGTAAAGCATTACTTTATTCCATTGAGACAAATTCTTGGGAGCCTCCTTCCACATTTATTACATGATGGAAATTGAGGATTCTTTTCCCAATTTTCTCCACTACTGGAGCTCTTATCTTTCATCACCTTTCTCTACTTTGTCGAGTCCGGGTGTTGGTTAATATATATGTTGGTGATCATATTTTTGGAAAACTAAATTGGCATGAAAACGATTTCCTTTACGCCTATTAAAATTCCATTTTGTTTCTAAATCCACCACTATTCCCAGCTTGTAAATTTTTCTCAGAGTTACTATTACTTCCTTGGAATCCATCCATTGACTAAATCCAGAAATCATTGTGTGAGTAACAATAGTCTAAAAATAATTTAGAAAATAACATGACACAATATTTTAAATATGAAACACATTAGGATTAACCAAGGTCATTTCTTCTCATATTATATTAAAATCCATCATAAAAATTTGTAAATAAAATGTAATTTATCTTAAGAATATCCCCTGAGAGTGTCGTAACCAAGAGTGCAGCAAGGCCCGTTGTCGTGGAGTAGTTCCAGTTTGAGTCGAGCTCAGAGAGATGTTTTTGTGTTTTACCCCTAGTTAAATCTGTGCCAGATCCGCCTCTACCTGCTCGTATCCTAATAGGGATGTATTGCATGTAAAACACACAAAATATCTATAGTACCAAAATTTTAGGACATTATTCTATACTAATCATCATATGTCTATCTTAGGGATAAGTGCTCTAATCAGAAATTATATATATTTGGTTTCCAAGGTTTGTACTAAACTTCTGTACACCCTGACCCCAAAACCCTAGAGTTGGTGCATTATTACATATCATTGTCATGATCACAAAGTATCATGTCTCTAAAGACTTATTATTTTAGTTCCTTGTAAGTACTAGATACATTCAAAAGGTTTATATTACATCATAAAATGGAAAACAACAACAAAATTATTTCCATATTCAACACTAATAATTCATAGACTATCCATGTAGGTCAGTCATAATATAATTCATCGAATCCTCGAAAAAAGAAATCAAAGAAAAGGGTGAGATCATATGCTCAATTAGGATAACAATATAGCTGAAACATTCATAAATAAAAATAAACATTTAAGGAAATGTATAATACTAAAACAAAATCCAATTAAACTCGAACATCATCATAATATAAAAAAGATAAAAGCAAATAATGCCATTTCATTATTCACATGGATATTCTACTAGTAGAATAATCACATACAATATCAACAGACACTTTCATAATGAGGGAATGCATAATTCCAGACTTTCATAACCACATAATCACGTCCTTGTCAAATGGCTACAAATAAAATTTTGTTAAGGCCTTGTGCTAAGACACTAGTTTCTCTCATGATACCTACCGATGCATATAGGATCAAAACCAGGCTCCACTTGTCACTTTCTAAGTCCAATTCATTCCTCATATGAAGAGGTTGAATCATAATCTCAACATTTGTACTAAAACTACCATATAAAATGTCAATATTTTAACCAAAAACCATGAATGGTATAAAAATAGCACATCTAAATTCAAGCATAACTCATTAAATACAATATAGAAGATTGTATTATAATATATCAACCTCAATAGATAATAATGAGTGACATTGATAGAGGTGAAAATAATTATCAAACTTTTTGAGATAAAAATCCCCCCTTTTTCTTGAAAACATTTAAAAGTCTCAATATTTATCAAGAAGCCATTTAAAATTGATTATTGAATCAAAGTGTCCCAAATCTTTTTGAAACATTTAAAAGGAATTTTAATTTTAAAATATTAGTGTCCATATATATAAATCCTTAATAAATTTTTTAAAAACTGGACATTAATGAGAAGGATTTAGAATAATAAATCATTAAAACATTTTAAAATGATATTTTAGTTAGAGTACCTAACCAAACGAGATACATTTGAATAAAAATAATTTAGGTAATAAAAACATTATAATATCATATAAATAATGGGATTCATGATATACTATGTCAACGTACATTATATACACCATATTAAAGGGAATTAGAGTATAATATCAACGAAGTCTCAATGGAATGTAAATTGAGATGAAATCTTTTATAAAGACTGTATCCATATGTTAAGGATAAATCAATGACATAATTATGTGAGATAAATATAAATACAGTCAATATTATTGGAATTTCAGTTTAAATCTATCATATTACATTGACACATATTCTTTTAAAAACAACACCAATTAATTGGATGTTTAACTCAATAAATGGAGATTGAGTTAAAATTACTCATATCAAGTTCATATCGATGACTAGAGAATTTTTCAATGGAGTGGTTATGTGTATTAAATGTATATCCACAGAAAGGGGAGTGTAAATTACTACATAAGTAATAAACAGTGATTCCACACATAATCATGGAGTAAAATAATCAATGAAGTATGCGTAATGTCGAATGAGTGGAAATTGAAATTTAAATTTCCCTTACCAATATGGTATCTTATGAAGCATACATCCCATGAAATATGGATCATAAAATGAAGATGTAATTACTCATAAAATAAAGTATATTACACAATGAATACAATCATTGGGTAGTACGTACACAATACTAAATGAAATAGTTGCAGTATGGCTTGAATCTCACCGAAATATGAAGTGTGATGAAAACCTTTACATCATTGTAATCAATCGATTCGTATGGCCAAAAGTTAATAAAAAAATGAATAACAGACTAACATGAAAATAAAGAGAATCATGATGATATATATATCAAATGATAGTACATAATATACCACATTAAATTAATAAGTAGCGATCGATGGAAATCTCATGGAACTAAATATGAGATAAGAAAACCATTACATTTTACTTTTCATTGTTCGAGGGTAAGTTAACCTCCTGTATACTAGTAATGATATAGGGAGGATCCCAAATAGTGGTTCATGTGCATGAGAGAAGATATTTTGATGGTTACTCTCACTGAGATACGAGGTACCAGAGACCCACAACGAGAAAGTTCATAGGGGTTACATTGAGATTACGTGTGCTTACCATCAGAATACATTATGGTTGGATGGAAAATTAAGTAGTGTTAAATTAATTTTTATAGTGTACATTATTTAAAATATCCCACTTTAAAACTTATTTTATTAGGATTTATCAATTGGAAGTTGTTTCAATAATTTCATGCCATCAAAACTAGCATGTTTTTCATTTTTCAATGTTTATCACATGAAATCTCTTAGTTGTGGTATCATATTAGGATTTGTCTCACAACCTACATAAATTTTAGAGTATATGTAGGCTTGGTTATTTTCGCTTTATTTTTTGGTACAACATTTGTGCCAATGGTTATGGTTTTTAGTGGACCATTGTGATGAGGTGTTGTGGAGATGGCTTGATGGTGGTGCATCTCCCCATATGGTGGTTCATGGGCTATAATTATTGATTTTATTAATTTTTTATCGTTTTTGAGTGTTTTCTAAAACCATTTAATTCTGTTCATTTTTTTTAAAATAAGGTTTTTTTGAAAAATCTAAATTTGTTTTATTGGAGTTCATTTTTTTGTTTTTTTATAAACTCGGGTAAATCGTTCCAATTTTTCATTTTATGATATCTGGGAACATGTTTCATCTTGCGGGGAATTGGAAAAACCATCCAGAATTTTCACGGTCTATGTTTGTTTTTGGTTTTGATGGCCACTAGATTTGGATCATGACAAATATTATGTCTTCCAAACTGATTTTTTATATTGGATTTTCATATATTTTTTAAATTCAGTTGAGATACCACTACATCTAATTAAAATATATCATAAAAAGTTTATTTCACTTAAAAATTTTAGTACTTCAACAAATAAAGAAATATTAATTTTTTATTAGTTAATTTCCCCTTCGTACATGTGATACATTGTCTATAAAAAATTATAAAATTAAAATGTTTTACAATTGTATTATATTTTATGAGATGTCTCACATTTTTATTACTGTCAAAATTAATATTAATTCTTCCCACTTTAAATATGAAATATTTATTTTTATATCAATATTCAACAAACTTGAACATAATACAATGAACATAGTAATAATTTTTTAAAAGATATATTACAGATGTTATATTTATCAAAACTTCATAAATTAGGTCAAATAATAGAAATATTTTATATTTTACACATCTTCATGTAATCATGAATGAAAACGTTTTTTTAGTTATTATCTTACAAAATACATAACATTCAATATTAGGATAAGTTATTTTAAAATTACCATTCCATCTATATATTGTCCATTTTAGTACAATAATTAAATATTTATTCTTTACCCAACAACTCTATACAATATAAAAGTTTGTCTTTAACACCAGGTGTTATTGAATAATGATTTTCTTTCAATGAATTAGATGGTTGAGATTGAGTTCATGTATTTAAACCTCAAAAAATTTAATCAATTTACATATTTATATTCAAAAAACACTTCTATATATAAACATTAATTAAATAAGATTTGTTCTAGTAATATAAAAAAATTATTAGCAATCAATATATACATATATTGGTTCATTGTATTGAAGATTATTAAACAAGTATACTCCACCAAATCCCAGTGCTTGAATTATCAGTTTTATATAAATAATATTCAAAGGATTATTATAAATAAATTAAATAAAATGGAACATAGTTTGGTTAAATAATAAAAGTATATATTTTAAAAATATCATACTTAGAATGATTTTATAAGTCCTCACTCTCACACTTGATATACGAGGTGTGAAATTAATAAATTTATAACTCTGTTGATTTTATTTTTTAGTTTGTAAATCATTGTTTTTCAATAACAGAATAATTATTAATATTCTGTATTTAAAAAAACATCAAAATGTTATATCTAAAATTTTATTAAATCATTTATTCACTTTCTAAAAAATACACAACATCCATAATAATATTTATATCTTTTTTTATTTTTATTCACACTGTAATCATAAATAAAATAATAGTATTTCCTAAATAATGATAAAAATTAAAATAATAAAATTTTCACCTATTAAATATACTCTCACTCATTTTGTTATATTGAGATAAAAATTTTAAAATATATATAAATTAATCGAGTCAATATAATCCTTGAACATCTAAAATAAAATATGAATAAACATCCTAGTTAATATACATTATTAAAGAAATAGTATCTCAAAAATAATTTTTCAAATACTTAATAATATCACCCCATTAAAAACATACTACATTATATTTGAGAAGTATTTTTATATAAAAGAACAAAAGTTTCCATAAAAATATATAATATTTAATCAACACATGTAAAAATTTCCTAAAAAACAAATATCATTAGAATAATTATCATTAAATAATAAGACAATCACAACAAAATATAATATATATTCCTATGTATATCATTTTTAAAAAATGCATATATTTTTAATTATTTATATGTACCAACAAAAACATGATCAATTATTGATATGGATGGAAAATTATATCCATTTATAAAATGTATAAATTAAATATATTAATTTATGATATTTTTACATTTGTAATTATAATTGATAAAATGGAATTTTTTATTGTAATATAATATGTATAATCAACACCATGACATAATTATAATTGTAAGAGAATTTTATTTTATTTTTTCAGTATTAATAAAATAATTTTCCCTATAAAATATTTAGTAATTTTAGAAAATTTATAAATGAAAATAAATTTAGAATACTAATTCCATATACATTATGATGTTTTATATGTCATGAATAAATTTCTAAAAGTTCACCTAATTTATTATCATTATTAATGCTAGAATATTATTCATTTAATCAAAAGATACAACATATTAGTGTATATTAGTAGAAATATACCATCCAATAACATAATTGTTTGTACTTATAATAGTTTTTTAATTTAAAACCTATTTGTTTTATTTGTTTTAATTTCAGAGATTATATTTTAGATTCTGTATTTTTTTTCTATAATTTTTTTATAAATTAATTTATTATACTATGAAACAACCATGTCCTTATTATGTATTATATTAAATAATTATGATATTTTTTTTTTCATTTTTAGAAGTTTTAGATTTTTAACATTAGATGCTTGATATTTTTTTACGATATTGGCATTAGAAAATTGTCACTACTTTTTTATTAAGGTATTTGTAGATTTACTTTAAATAAGTTTGAATTTTATTGATAAATATTATTCCATTATTTTTTACTTCATTTTTATATTATCAATTATAATGATT
This sequence comes from Viscum album, assembly GCA_963277665.1. Taxonomy (NCBI): domain Eukaryota; kingdom Viridiplantae; phylum Streptophyta; class Magnoliopsida; order Santalales; family Viscaceae; genus Viscum; species Viscum album. The sequence continues at coordinate 1,948,850,027 of OY728163.1, forward strand.
TATAGAACATAATGATGTCCAGGTAAAATCTTGTATTTTATGTTATATATGGATTTCCTCTATGGTGCAAAGCTAATGCATGACTGTTTGATTTTTAGTAGTAACATTATAAGTGGTAATTATGAATTTTTTTTTTCTAGAAATTTTATGTATTTATAATGCATGATTTGAAAAATTTTGAAAGAAAAATATTAATGGAATGTACCTCCATTCATGTTTAGGATGGGTAGTAGGTGCACTTTTTTTCAATCAATTATGTAAGGCTATATGATCTACATAGAAATATAAAACATGATTTTACCTTTGTAAACATCTATGAATCGATATTTTATTATCGTTGTCAAATTAGTATGTTATAAAAAATCTTATTTCGTAGAATTATTTACTATATTGAACTTTTTTTTTATTTTTTTCTTAATCTATATAGAGATTATTTTATTTGAATAGTTAATAATTAGTTGATTGTGTTTATTTTTCATGTTAGTGTAAATATTAATACTAGAAATTTATCAATTAGAAGTTTAAATTACAATTGTATGATGATTCTGAAGATAATACATATCATCTCATATGAATGATTCATCCAGTTCTTGAAATTTTAAATCCTCGTGATTATATATTACTTTTCATCTCTATATATATATATATATATCACTTTTTGGTGGTGAATAAGGTATTGATAAGGTAATATATTGTATTGATGTAATTTAAAGAATAATAAATGATCCGAAAACTCTTAATGCATAATGGGTAAATGTTATTGATCGCCTTTATTATTAATATGTCTATTGTGGTGGGATTTCATCATCCCATATAAAATTAATGATTATATGTTCATTAATTTTACAAAATAATAATTATTCATTACAATTATCATTAGTATGTGAATTTGGAGAGGGAAATTTAATTCATAAACCCCCATCAAGGTAAAAAAATAGTAAAATATTATTTTATTAGATTTCATGATTTGGTGTTATTTTCTCTAGACCAGTTTACCATGGATTCAACCAAGAATATAAGAGAACATAAAATCCTAATAATTTATCATTGATTTATTATTAAAAAAATTCAATATTTTTTATAGTCTATGATTCATCCAATAACATGTATAAATGAAAAATGAACCACTATTAAAATATTATTATTTAAGCAAGACCATTATAACCTGATCACTATGTTGGGTGTTTTTAATAATTCAAAATAAATTATGAAAATATTATTTTTAAATAATTATAAAAAATTAAATGTTTTTCTATTGATTAATTATTAAATAAGAATCATTTTAATATAAAAAAACATTCTTTGGAAAATTTAATTTTTTTTTCATTATAAAATGATGATTTTTCACACATTCTAATTATTTTTAATTATATATTATAAATTTTTTATAATTTATTTAAAAAAAATTAAATTTTTTTAAGAATAATTTCAAAATTATCATATGGAAATTTTTGTTGTTTTTCTGAAATATACTGTTTTTTCGATTAATAATGACATATACCAATTTTATCTAAAAATAGTCATTTAGATTAAATTAATTATACTGATAAATTTTATTTTATATTGGTTTTAATGTAATATTTTTTCATTTATATTATAATATCACCAAATTAGAACATTTTATTTTGGTTTCATATTTAATTTTGATGATAAAACCTTTTGTGCTTTTGAGAATTTTCACACTAAAATCCTATTTTTTGTTGAATCATTTAAAATTATTATTTATTAAATAATTGTAATTCATTGAATTGTAATTTGTAAATTTATAATTTATATTATATAGTATATTCATAATTACTTTTTTCACAATGTCTGGGAAATTTTAAAAAAATATTTATAGTGGTTAAGGTAAAAATTAGTTTTCATAGAGTTAAACTAATAATATGCCAATTATAATTGCATAGAATATTATCAAAATATTATTTGTTTAAAATATTTCAAAATTATCCTATTTAATGTTTGATATGATGTTTATTTGGATTATTTTTTATGTGAATGAATTTAACAGTTTTGATTCTTTTTTGGAAATTTACACGTAATTTCTAAAAGGGTGCCATTTCCAAAAAAAAGAGAACCCCCTACCCACACTTCTTCACACAAATCATGCCATTTGGCATAAAAACTACTCCAAAAATATATACCTGACAATATTATAAATATTTATGAGACTATATTCCTCCCTAATTACCATACATATGGTCTTTATGAAGAGATAGATTGGAGGATTTTTTTAAAGAAGATAATGATCTTAACAATGCACATTGATTTTATTTCTTCTTTTCTGAAACATTAACATTGTATTGAAACATAAAATATAATAAAATTACAATATCCATTAAAATTAGATATTATTATTATTATTTAATAATATTTTATATCTTTACTTCCATTAAATGGGAAACCAAATCATCGATTGTGTGTAATGTAGACGACCTCCTTGGGAACTAATTCAGGTCATTTTAAATTAACATCTTTAAATTATTTTATATAATTATTGATTTAAAATATGTATATTATGTTTGTGATATTATAATAATTATTTTAATTTATTATCCCATAAAATATTTAAATTATATTCTATTAGAAATACAATATCAACACTTTTTTGTCCATCTGACTACTACATTGTCAAGTGATGAGTTTTATTTTTTAAATTAAGATAATATGGAATTTAATATGGTAAAAATTAATTAATATATGTTTATTATATGATATAATATTTTATTTGAAAAATTAAAATTGAATCATCATATTTATCCTTTTACACTTTTTGTTAATGATAACATTGGTTGTGCGTACGTACATTATACTTTTTATAAGAAGAAACATGATTTAGGTTCCGTATCCGCATTTCAAAATTGATTATCAAAATTTATAAAATAATTAAATATTGTATTTATAACACTATTATATTATAAAGACAATATATATATGTCCAATGAAAATTAACCAGAATATTCATGAGAAAACACGTTTGAGAAAACGAGACAATAAATTTTCGAAACAATGAAGATAATACTCTATATTTAATAAATTGGTAGAAATATTTAGTAATAGGGTCATAAATGGTATTATAAATAATATTATGATTCTAATATAAATCAATAACATGATTAAAACGACTATAAATTAGATACATATATGTAATATGTAAATTAGTTCCATTTTAAGGGGTTCTAAACTCACTTTTACATGGGTGAGACTGTTCCATATTCACCACATATTTCATTTGTGTGTTGTATATACTGCATAAATTGTATGTCATGTCAGGAATATTTTTATATTAATTTTAGTTAATTTTTATTATAATTTCATTTAATTTGACTGTCTTATGATTCATATGTTTCTAAAGCTGTAAGGGCTTATTTCACTATCTCGCCATTATATCGAGAATATTTATGTTTCCATCTCCCTTAGGAAAATTATTTTATGTTTATAGATTAAAATAATTCAATTTTCATTACCTATGGTTATTAATGATATTTTTAAACATTTACTACAATTTTTTTCACTCTTTAGTTTTTAAAATGCTTAAGATTGTTTTTTTATCAATATTTGACATTATTTATCCTTTAAGTAAAAATTCTGTTTCAACAAAAACTCATTTGTTCTAATGTTTTTCTTAGACATGTATTTATCATATCCAGAATGATTGATTGTTTCAATTTTTACAAATTTTTACATTTTGTGATTTTTTTGAAATGAATATTCTTGTAATTTTCCTAACAATACATGTTTTCCTTTTTTAGAAGACGTTAACAAAATCATTTCATTAATGTGTACGAGATGAAAAAGAATACCACAAAAATGAAAAAAATAATGTTTTAATTCTTATTTTATATATTTAAATTTTTATATTCAATAAATTTATTTAATATATTTAGTAACCTTTTAAAAAACATTCTTTTCAATATTAAAAATCATTTTTATCAGAATTTTTTTAAGGGCCTTTAATTGTTATTTCTAATCATCAAAGACGTCAACCCCTTATACACTAAAATTTATCTTTATTTATAATAGAATTTTTTTTCCAAATTTTTAATGATTAATTTACCTAGGGATGTAAAATATTATTACCGTTCACCATTTTACTCTGGATGGTTTATGACTATGTATATTGATTAGGGCTTGTATTAATATTTCATATTTTTTAATGATTTTTTTGTTGATTATATTTCACCCAATTAATTTTTTCAATTAATTAGAAATAGTATTTGATATGAGGGGACCACTATTATGTCTTGATATCATGGTGGGTCTCATAAGATAAACTCGATTGGGTGTTGGTCAAGGCATTTCCCATTCATTTAGATGCTATAGAAAAATGCCTTGATGATATGTTTAGACATCCGTCAATATAAATTCCATCCTTATGAATTCAATTATCATTTCTTCATATAGTTATTTGTTTTTTCAAAATATTAATGAATTTTTTCAAGCTCATTTGATTATTTATATGGTTTTATTTTACCATCATTTATTAATTACACAATATGATCATGTTATTGATTAAATGGAGCGTGTATCAGTTATTTTACATGCCATATTTATTATTCCTTATTTCTTCATAGAATATATATATTTATTACCCTTACTCTAAATCCAATATAAACCCATTAATTTTTTTTCATAGTATAACCATTATTGGTTAGTGATTTATATGTAGAGACACATAATAAGAAATAATGGAATTATGAATGAAAATACTTTGTGTATTTGTTTTCTTAAAATGTATTGTGAATTTCAATAATATAAGAAGATTACTAATACTATTATACTATTCAATTATTCTAGATGAAATTCATTTTACTTTATAAAATTTTACTAAACCAACCACTATCTTTGGAATAAGTTGATTTAGGTCACTATAATCGGTATCATAGAAGGTTTCATATAATCATTAGGAACTAGATTATCAAAATTTAAAATTATCGAACATTAAACATTGAAAAACATTGAGGATAATTATATAATAACATAGTAATGTTTTCATAATGTTGATTTTATGGGTTTTTTACTTGTAATCTATTTTCTTCGAGATTATACAAGTGGATGTTATTCTATCCTAGAGGTACAAACTAGTAACAAATTCAAAAGGGTAAATTAAGATTAACATGATTGTCTCCAGCTACACAAAAAATGATCCTTAATTCTGTCCTAGTTTGAATAACTTGGTGGATAATATTTAGATAATTAAAATCATTTATACTGGCATTTATGAAGGATTTTAAAATAATTATGTCCCTAAAGAAATCAGTATTATGATTAAGAGGATAGTTAAGCATTAAAATTTCTATTTATGTTAAGTGTTTCAAAATATTGGTGATTATTAATTTTATTTCATAGTGTTACGAAGTAATCTATTATATTCCATTGTGTATAGATATCCTGTAGTTTATTTAATGAGAACTATATCAGTGCTCATAATCAAATTTGCAAGAATCATCGTTTCTTTGATGGGATTAAGCTATTCTTCTAAAAGGAACTAGTATCCCAAAAATTCCTATCTTATAAGAACATATTGTCATTTTATATAATGATATGGAAAATATTATACATGTTTTATTACTTTTATGGGATGGAAGTGAATTTTGGGATGATATAGTAATTTAAGGATAAATAGACGAAAAAAAGGATTTTGCATCATTTGATACTTGAAGTGGAATACACCTTCATACATTCTTAAATTAACAATTTGTACTCTCCCAATGTGGATAAAATTTCCACAAATATTTTTATTGGAGGTTTAAATAATAATCATACAATTTGAAATACTTCCACTACAAGGATTTATAGAACTAAATAAAATCTTCCCAATGATTTAGGATAATATACCTCGTAATCATCTACGGGATCAATGTCAGGATTATTCTATTAGCTTCGATGATTTATATTGATAAATGTTAAATTTTTTTGTATTTATGATCTGTGTTATAAAATTATTTTATCAATTATTTTATGGTTATAATAAAAATTAAATTTATATGTACATTACAAAATTAATATTTATTAAAGGATTTAAGAAAAATATTAAATGGCTCCATCAAACAAAAATGTAATCGAATTGTAAAATGAGCCTCTTGGGAAAACAATTATTGTGATGGATAAGCCTTAACATTTTCTAAATGTTGATATAATATTGAGAGTTTTAAGAGAAAATATCGGTGACAATAAAATTGGTTATAAGTGGAATGGATTATGTCATATTTTTTTTGTAGTTTTATAAAACTATTGATTGCTGAATATATTTGAAAATATTTTATATTATATTTTAAAGGATATATGTTATAATTAATTTTTTATTTTAATGAAGTTATTTACATATTTTTAATGTGTCGCTATGAAAGAAATTTATTTTATGGGTAATATAATGTTGACTTAGTCACATTTCTTCAAAATTTGGTCAAAAATAGTTGGAAAATAATTATGGGTAAAAATTTATTTAATATATTATGTTGATGTTTTGTTATTATAGGATAAAGTTTTATATCCAGTTATATTTTATTAATGAAATTATTAATTGTTTGTTCTCATTTATGGATATTTTTACCTATTAAAGTTAATAATTTTTGTTCAGTTATAAAAGAAACTTATCTCAGATATTTAATTACTATAGTATAAAATGAATTGGAAAGTGATTATAGAATACAAATAATAAATCGTTGCTATTAAATTGAATGATATTAACAATGTATAATTTCATATATTCTCTTCTTAGATGCTAAATGAATTCCTCAAATCTAGGAAAATGATATTGAAATTAAATGTTATTATTATACCATTATTTTTAATGAACTGATTGAATTTTAAATCATTATACATTTATATTTACTAGGTTAAAATCTATCTAGTGAACTTTCACATTCTTGTGATAAATGAACTATATCAATCACAATAACTATTTACACATTTCTTCCCTAACCATATCTTCACATTAAATAAATACAATCCTATATAGAATCCAACTTTCAAGATCTTCCATATGACCTATGTACTTCCCTTATATCTCATACTAAAAAGGTTTTTTTTAATTATTTTTATCATGGTGGTTTTGATGAAGGTGTTATCAAATTTAATAATAATTTATTGTAGTGAATAGTACTAAATTGTGAGGGTGTAATTTATTTTTGTGGAGTATATACACCATGTTATTTTTAAACTAGTAACATAATGTTTGATAGTGTTTATGAAACCCAACACAAAAAATAGAAAAAACTATATAATATAAATATTTAAAATAATTATTTTAAATAAAATTAATGACATTGATAGAATTTGATGAACTCAACATCATGATTAAACAGAAGATGAAACTCTATTAAAATATTATTATTTATCATGACCATCATAACATATAAATTATGTTGGTGGGATTATATAGTACGATATAAATTATAATGAATTGATTTTTTAAAGATGTATAATATAAATTATTTTTTATCAATTTTATAGAAATTAAATAAAAATCATTTGATAGTAAAAAAAATTATTCAAAAACACTGATTTTTATATATGTTAGTTTAGTCATTATTTATGTACTTAACTTATAATTAGATATTAAAAAATATTAAAAAAATTATTAGAAAAAATAAATCTAATTTTTTAAATCATAATATCAAAATTATCTTAGCGTGAATTTCTAGGATTTTTATAAAATATTTAATTTTTTTATTAATTTTAAATGTACCAAATATTACTAAAAATTGATTTTTTGTTTAAATTATTTAGAGTTATAAATGGTATATTAAATTATTTTTCATTAATATTTAGATCAATAATATTATAATTTAATGAATTTATTTCATTCATATCAATTTCTTTTCTAATTTTGATATTACAAATAGTCAGGGAAGGGGATCTACTAAGCTACAATGGAAGACAAAAAAACCCTCCTGATAAAATCATAGGAGACTCAATACATAGTCCTCTTCAAAACCCCACAAGTCGCTTTTCCACTACTATAATATCCTGGAGTATTTTTATATTTAAAACATTCTTTAATTAATATAATTTTCTCTTTGAGTCTCAACTTATTTTCATTTTTTAGGTATAATAATAAATTTAATTCTTCCACTTCTAGGTTTTGAATTAGAAAAAATGGATTCCATTATTGTAACAATAATTATTTATATTATATAATATTTATAAATATATATTTTACCATGATTAATCGTGTAAATAATGAAAATATTTTAACATAGTTAAAGTAAAAATGGGATTATTGTGTGGAAAAACTAAGATGATTCGTTGACATAAAACATTGTACCAATATTTTTGTACGAAAATATTTCCACATTATACTATCTCAAATTCTAAAAAATTTAAATTTCAATATTTTTAATGTTAATTTGTTTATAATTTTGGGTTATTTTTTCAAATTTCCATGTACTTTCATAAAGGGTTCAGTTTCCCAACATGTTAAAGGGAATACCCCTAACTTATTTACATCGATAAAAAAAATTTCAACCAAACCCTACCCAAATATCTCCCTAAAAATAGTATAAATGTGTTATAGCTTATGGTACTACAAAAAGACCATATCATGGGCCATTAAGATAATATTTAATGGTGGATTCTCTTAGATAATGTAATTACTTTAACTACAGACATCCTATTTATTTATAATTTAATCACCTTAAATTATCACTCTAAAATACAAATATTATATAAATATTATATCTCATATAATTATACATATTTAATTTTATAGAAAAATATTTATCCATATCCAACTCCATCGAATTGAAAATGAAATCACAGATCATGTGTCTGACAGACCATTGCCTCCTGAACTAATGACGTTCATTTTCCCACAGGACCATTAAAATAAGTTTATCATAATGTATTTAAAAAATATCTATAAGAAAATAATTATCTTATAATAATAATTTCGTTTTATTATCACATTAAATTCTTTGACATCCCATTCATTTTCAAATATAAAAAATTCCCTCATCTGAACAGTGGACTACCACCATGAGATTGACATGTAATTTAATATGGATAAAATTAATAAACATAATTTTTATATAAATGAGAGTATATTTATTACGTACAATTAATATATAAAACACTTCCTTACCCTTCCACTCAATAGGGGAATAATATTATCCCTTATGTATATTTATGGCCTAACCAATCCATGAAACGATGTGATTTATTTTCCATGTTAGATATTCATAAAATGTTTGAAAATTTATTCTATATCTAAATATGATATTTATAACATTTTTAAAATTCATTATATTACAAACTCACTAATATATAGATATATATCTGACTAAAAAGATTTGGAAATATCATGACCAAACATGTGTTATTAAATAAAAAGTTACCTCCTGAAATAATGAAAATAATGAAATATTTTAAAAATAAATGTGTTAAAATGTTATAAGAGGATCATATATTATATTATAAATATTATTATTGATCAATAATAAATTAAGAATACATTTAAAACAATTATAGTGTAGGTAGTTACATTGAAAAAGGGTATATGGCCAGATGTAAGTGTTTCTTAACTCACTTTTACATTCATGGGGCATCTTCCATATTCACCCCATTTTCCAATTTTTTATTATATATTACCCATTATATTTGTTATATAAATAATATATTAATATTAATAATTTTTAAATATGCATTTTATTCCATTTTTTATGGGTCTAATGATTCAAATGTTACCAATTTTTTAAGGGATTATTTCATAATCTCATCAATAATTGTGATTGTTTATTTTTACTACTCTCATTGGGGAATTATCTCATATTTATACTACAAAGTAAATATATTTTCTTCATATATGGTTTTGAATGAACATATTGATGTTATAGAACCATTTTCCACTCTTCGGTAATTAACATAATTGAGAATTTATTTTGAATGAAGTACCATCTTTATTTCTATCTTCAGTTATAAATCCATTTTCATAAAAACCATGTTTTATAAAAAAATTAAAAATGTTTTAAATCATTAAAAAAAATTTAATTAATGAAAATTTTACTCATTTTTATATAATAAAATTTTATGGAAGAAAATCTACATGTCGTTTTCAAGAAACTTTTCATTTGGGTTTTATTGAAAATTTTAATGGAATCAATATTTCGTTTTGTATGACATGGTTTTAATTTTTCACCATAATTTATAATAAATGTTTTAATGGATATGATATAATTTTTTAAAATATATTTTCATTGAAAAGTATGATATTTTTTTGAATGATCTTTTCTTTGAATATGGGTACTCTTAATTTATGAATTCAATATATCAAAAAAGTTATTGGGATATTTTTATGGAATTTATATTCATCAATTACATAAACCCTCAATTATACATATGTTCCAATGATTATATGTTATATTTTTACCATCATTATAATTTTTTTGAATTTATTTTGGCCATATTTGGTGGAGGAAGTAAAATTTTATTACCATGAACTGTTTAACTATAGATGTTTTATGATTATTATTATTTAATAGTGTATGTTTAATCATTTAATATGTTAGTTTTTCATTAATATTGTGTTTTTATTAAAGTTCTCCCCATTCATATTGGGAATGAATTGGTCATTGTATGATATGGGAACTGCCTATTATAACCAATAAATAAATAAAAATATCTCATAAGAACAAACTACATTGTCTATTGGCCAAGGCCTTATCCATTTAATTATATAATTTATAAAAACCATCATATTTTTTTTTAGAATTCTATAATTATAAATTCCATCATTATGAATTCATTTATTGATATTCCATAATATAATTCAATTATTCTTAATATATATACACAATTTTTCATTATCTTGTGAAGTTTTATTTAGAATTATTTTATATTTATTTATTCCTAAAATATTATGACCAACTTATTTATTAAATTGAATTATCATCCTATTTTACATTCAACAAAAATTATTACTTATTTATTCAGAGAATCTATGTTTGGTTACCCTTAATAAGAATCTGAAATCACCCAATATTTATTTATTTTGTTTCCCTTTGAAAGTATATTTTTTTAGATTGAAATGTAGGGATATTCTCTTAGGAACAATGGATTTCATAGGGAAATTAATTTCTGGTATTTATGTTTTAAAATTTAATATGAATCTCATGTATGTTTAGTGTTTACCAAAACTACTAAACTTGTGTTACCATCATGATGTAATTCCATGCATCCAATTCCAATTTAATAATACAACCATTGGCACCAAGAAACTGGGTTTGGTGTAATTACTTCCCCTCATTAGGGACAAATATCAAATTTAACGGATGAATCCATTATATCATATAAAAAATAGTAAAATGTTCCATTTTCGTGAGAGCTATTCAAAAATTCCCATATGATCCTGATATAGGATTTCTAGCAGATAAGGGTTTTTATACACAGTTTCTGAATACTTTTTATTATATGATTAGATATGTCATCCGGTTCTATTGTAGAATGATGAAATATATGAATCTTATCACTACACATATTCATGAACATATATTCGATATTTAAATAAAGGATGCATTAATAATTTTTATAAATTAAATTATTATAAAAAATACTATTATGTGTAATATCATTTTTTATGATGTTATTATACGATATTAATGATCTATAAGTTTAAGGAAATTAAATATTTTGAGGAAATACTTACTGGATGTATTATTTATATATCTCTTATATTCATGATTTTATGTGGGAGTTGGTTATTATTTTTGTGCCCGTGTTTTATTTCACTTTTTGATCTCATATGGTTGATATATAGTATTTTATATTTTAAGAGACTAGGATTATATTTTATTATCATTGGAAACATTGATTATATAAATAGATAGCCCGGTTGATTGCTTCAGTTGTTTAGATTAGGAACTAGAATGTTATAATTTAAAGATTATTTTAGTTTAAACATTGTCTAGAGTTCAATGGATGAGACCCTACGTTACACTTCAATTTAGCATCATAACCCATCGTTAAATCCTATATTTATACAGGATAATTTATCTTCACAATCTATTTATCATATAAATTCATATTTTATGGGATATTGATGGTTTTTTACACCTATAATGATAATTTTGTAATATATTTAGACTATTTCTCATAATGGAATATTAAATTGGATTCATGATTGGTTGCTTTTAGTTTATGGAGGATCTTCTCTTTCATCAGTGTTTTGAGAGTATATAATTCATTAGATATATTTAACATGTAGTGGTGTCATATTCTCTCTCACCAATCTAGATAAACATTGAATTCATGGATGTCCTATTTTAGGTATATGTATTTTTTGGTATATTGTTTTTTTACTATAATTTGGGATTCACCTGTGAATTGATAATGATATTTGAAAAAAATATCCATTGATTTTAAGAATTCATGTCAGGTCGAGTGTTCCTTTTTCATTGAGAGTTCATGAATTTTCAATTATTCTATGAACTCTTTTCTCTGGTGTAGATAACATGCATTCTATTTTATTATACACTTAATGATGGATTTATAGTGGAATACATGTTATTGGTACGGATAGTTGTAACAAAAACATGTCACTATTGTGATGTATTCTAAATAAATGTATGTTATTTTGAAATTTTTATTTTTTATGCTTTTATTTTATGAATAATTAAACAATATTTACTTTTTAATAATAATCATATTGACAAACAATTTGTAGTACCCATTTACGTAAACAATACTAAATTGGAAACAATAGAGAAAACCCTTATATACTAATTTTATAGTTTATTTTTAGATTCAAACATTTGAGTAACTATTAAGATTAACATTAAGTTTGAGTAAAACCATATACATGACTATTATATATGGGGTCTCACTATAGTTCATGTTTTTTGAACAACTGTGTATGTTCTAGTTGTAACAGTGTCTGTTACCCTGATATATGGGGTGTTCTTTTTCATTAGCCCTGTTATGGTTTGAAAAAATGTACAATATAACTATGTGAGTTTGGTAACATAATTCCAAAAGTTGCTGAAAAATTAACACAGAGTATTTAAAATCATGTTTCCAAACAATTAATGGTGTCTAAAATTTGGAATTATATATTTTAATTTATTGTATTACCATATTTATCTCTCATATGGAATTATATTCATTATCATTCTTGTTCTTTACTTGAGGGAGGTACCTAGGACCTATCATCCTCCTAATTTTCATATTATAACTTTTATTTCAGATTTATAAATAATTTTGATGAAAATGCCTTCCTTTTCACATATTTATTAATCCTTCTTAAAATTCATCAATATTTATTCTTCTCTTAAGAAATACAATGACCATGGTATATAAGATAAGGGTATATATGATATAATCATAAATTTTTAGGTAATCTATGAATTATAGAATTGATTTATATTATTTTTCCTATACTAAAATAAAAATAATGCAATTTATGATGATTAAGGTAACTGTTTTTATAAAATTTATTAATTTTACATATCACTTGATGATTTATTTTTGATGATATCATTTTTTATTATTTTATCAGTATATGAAAATCCATTCATGTTTTTTAAAATGATTTTAAAAATTTATAGACGTGTCTTAAATAAATTTATTTAGATTTATAAATCATTATTTTTATAAACCTTTTATTATGATTTATTGTTATTTGATTTTGTTTTATAGGGTCATAATATAGATTGATTTGATGGTATTGTGGTGTATAAATTTTTTTTTTGTTTCAAATAATTAAATTATAGGTGTTATGTAGTGTTTTCAACTGAAATCTGTTTTTATTTATCGATTAGTTTTCACAGATAGACATTCAATATTTAAAAATGTTGTGTTTAGATTTAGGTAAAAGGAAAAGATATTTTAAAATCATTTATATAGTATTCATTCAAGATTTAGTTGTAATGTTATTATAAAATAATTTGTTATTCAATGACCCTTTAAAAGGATTATTTAGAACATTATGAAAAGAATATTACATGGTGATTGGAATACAATTTTTTTAATCCCTTTTTTTTATTATGTATTAATTATAATTTTATTGTCTTTAAAATAAATTTAATTATTTAATAATTCCAGGACTAATGTGAAAAGGGTCTAATTCAGAGAGGTTATTGGAAGTTTTCTAATTTTGTTTTTTGATTAATTATTGATAAATATGTTGATCACATGATGATATTTTTTCACCTAAACATTATTTATTAAATGAGAAGCTTAGATATCTGACATAGAGATCACTGTTTATGATATGTTATGATTGATTAGTAATTTGATTTTTGTCTCATAGTATAGATTATATCATTTCATGTTTATCTCTATGATATAAATATTATAGTGATAAAAGAGATTATATTTATTGAATGAAATATATGTATATTTTTGACTATAGTTAAATAAATCATAAATAAACTTTCATAAGGACCTACTAAGTGCCAATGATTTATTTTTATTTTATAATAATGTGATATTAGTGACTCAAGAAAATTAATTTATATTTATAACATTGTGATATTCATAATTCGGGGAAAAAGTTATGTGATCACAGTTTAATCGTTATTATGATTATTTTATATTAGGGTTACTACAACTTTTTTAATGACATTAATTCATGTTTTATATTATTTAAAACATTATTATAGTCGTTATTTTAAATGTGGTGGTTTTAGATGAATGATAAATGTAATTTTATTGTATGGAATTTTGAAATTAGATTAGAGATAATGAAAACATGTTTGTTTGGTTTTTGAAAAGAACTAATATCATCATTTCATTTTTTATGTTCATTCATTTAGTACTTTTGGATGGAGATTTTTATATAAAAGTAATTGATTCTATATTTATGGATAAAATAATGATAATTGGTTTTCTTTAGACCCAATAATTTTGAAACAATTGTTTTAAATGTATATAATACTTGTGTTTATGAAATGGTTTCTTAATATAATTACATGAAATCTATAATATAATCAAACTAAACCTATATAAATTAAACCTATGATATAAAAAACTACTTTTCAAGATATCACATATATTTTTATAATGGTTCTTATATAATGATTCCCTTGTGGTTTTCATTCATGATAGTTTATTGATGGATGTGATTAAATGTATTGAGGTACCATGGGTCACACAGATGGGATTTATTAGTTAATAGATATTAGGTTTATTTTTTATATATTTATGTATAGTTGATGTTTTTTAGTTATACAATTAATTTTTTATTCCCCTTTTGGTTATTCTGATGAATTTATACAAGATTTAATGAATTTTTATATAATTAATTATATCATTAACATTTATTATGACTCTTCAGTTAGTTATTTACATTATTCTCTTTTTTTGTCTTTTATTATATTAATATATACATAATTCATATGTATGGAAATAAAATGCATTAATTCACTATTTTATTATATAATTGTATATTATCATAGTTGTTTATTATTATCTATGGGTGAAACCATTATAACTTGTAATTATTATATGGTCATGTTCTTGTCATTAATTTTAAATTTTCTGGATAATGCTTCTAGTCTTATGATAGGAAGGTGCATATGATATATAAGGTTGACCCTTTCCAATTCAAAAAATTAAATTTCTAAAAAATAATATTATATGAATTACACTTGGGAATATACATACCATAGTAATTTTTGTGTTGTAGACAAAAAAATTATTGTGTAAATAATTGTAATTAATTATTCTAAAAAAGGTAGTAAATAAAAAATATCAGTTAAAACACTATTCAAAAATGATAATTTCATTGAATAAAAGTTGAAAAAATAATTAACACATATCTACAAACAAACAACTTAATAGCATCTCCACCACATTAAATAACTAATCATGTGTGGCTTTGTTATATAATAATAATGTATATAGAATTTTGATTTGTATTTTATGAGTAATATAACAAATAAAAGATTTTTTATTTTTAAAACTAATTTATATAGTTTTTTATATTTATATTTTAATCTTAATAAACTATTATTTTTTATAATTTGGATACCCATATACTTATTTTTAGAATAAATGTAGTCAATCCAGCTAAATTTATGGTGGTCAAATTGAAATTTATAAGAAATGATTTAAAATATCTCATGTGAGTATATAATAAGAGATTTATAATTTATAATGAAATAATGTTGGTGAATAATTTTTTTGATGATAATTTTATGACTTATGCTATTTAAAAAAATTATGATAATTTTTTCTTTTTATATATATAATATTTTAAGTGATTAAAATGATGTTTGAGTGAATCTATGAGGGAATTTACACAGTTTGTGAGAAAAAAACATTTATATTCATTAGTAAAATATGATTGATCCAAAATTTATAGTTATTATATTCTTTTAATATGGATAATATTTTATTAATTTTTTGTTAGAACAATATTTATATCTCTTTTCATTTTGTTGTGATTGAGAATTAATCATCACTATTTTATTTATCTATGATTGTATCTGTGTTGGTGGAAAATGTACACCATGGGATAAAAATTTTAAAAATAATTCAATGGTATAATTTTTTTTTCTTGATGTTCATGAGGAAAAGAGTGCAAATAAATATTTTATGGAATATACCCCATTCAATATAATCAAATCATCTAATATCATGTGGTGAACCATTGAAACACAAATAAATTACTTGATATTTTATTTTCTATATCATTAATGGAAATCATCGACTCTATACATCATGAATGGATCATTGTGTCCAAATAAATGGTGAAGAAATTATATAAATGTAAGAAAACCATGTATAATGTGTGAAATTAAACAAATGTTACATTTCAATAGTTTGGTGATTTATTACGAATACCGTCAATGAAAATTGGATTTATCCATTGATATTATGTTACGAGATTGAGGGAATAAAAATTGATGTAGAAAGTGATTCTAATAATGAGAGTTATATCCATTGGGATTGATTTGGTATGGCGATCATAGGAGGGTGGGAAATTCTTTTTTGTTAATTATAATTTTTTATTAAATAATTCATGTTTGGTAGTATATTTAATATTATATTTTATTACTACAATATGGTTTGAACCACACAAACTTATTTTCAATTTATGAATTGATCCTAATGGACTAATATATTAATTGTTGCTATCCTATATCGACATTGGGTGTTGACCTTCTAAGAAGATCCATTTTATTTAGAAATTTGTTCCTCACAACTACCAACCCACCAACATAATTTTTACATAACATATATGGCTTTGAATTTCAATTAAATACATTATATAATTTATTGAGTTTTCCACACTCACATGCTCCCTTCAATAACATCATATAAAGTCACTCTTATAGACACAAATATATGGTAAACCTTTTTCTAATTTTACTGTTCTAACAAGAATGTCTCATGTGATGATATATTAACATATTAAAGTTAATGGTACCAAATTATTACAAATTTGGGTGGGGGTGTACCAATTTTCTTTACATTAATTCACAATTCTTAATTATGTTCCCTAAATTGATAACCTATCTGATCCATGTTCACATTTCCTTAGGTATTTTACCTAAAATAATTTTAATCAACTAAGACATAGAATACATCAAAAGAACTATAAATTATCCATATCATCATTGAGTCATCACCCAATAGTCACCATCACATTTCCCACAACCACATATCTTATGAGTTATCCTCATCTCTCATTATTATTTATAATCTTATAAGATTATTGATTTCCCATATATTCAATCACATGTTTTTTAAAAAACATTATCCACACTAACCCACACCAAAGGTTATCTTAATAAATTAACACCAAACCTAAGTTGAAAAAATGTAGAATCCTACATAACTTTTCATTTATTATCATATGTTATGCTAGAAATAATCATATATGTTATTGATATAGTTATTATAAATTAGAATTTTTATCCTTACATTTTTACAAACTATAACTATTTGGGAATTGTACTCAATTCATTGATAAGTCCATGTTACCTATATATCACCACATATACTAGGAAAAAAGTCACGTTACTTGATCAATGATAGATTAATCTAAATTATAAATAACATAAACCTCATATTCATATGAATAATTATAGATATATATTTGATGATGATTTTTGAAGTGTCCCATGATAAATATGAAATTAATAGTATAGTAATTGCATATTATAAATAATACATCTCGCAAAAAATAATATAATTTTTTGATCGAATGTTTCAGTTTCGTAAAGAGTTGCTACACAAACATCATATATATCAAAACATGAAAGAGATTCTCCATATTAAAGATACCATAGAAAAATTTCTAGATATATAAGATGATAAATAAAATTTATAACCAAGGGATTGGAAACAAAATAATGGCGTGAGATTAAATACTTAAGGAAAAACATAATTGATCATAAATATAGTTCAACACATGAGGAATAGGATAAATTTCATATTAAAGGATCATATATTCATAAATAATATGAAAAGATGGTCGAGAAACATAATATCATAAAAAAATCATTAAAATTCATATAAGATAAAATAAAATATGTGAGAACAATAAATAAAATATTATAATGCTTAGAAAATAATAAAATCATGAAAGCATAACATATCATGTAAAACTAAAAAAAAACTGGAAAAACCATAAACATATGATATCTTATATATGAGAACCAGGATACTCTCAAACATGTTCACATGTATAATTATTAGTAGGGATAACACCAACACACTCACACTTTTTTTAACTGGATAATATATATATTATTCACATATAATTTTCATAAAATGATATATATTACTTCACCCAATGAATTAGTAGAAGATTTTTTAGAACACACATAATTAGTTATCATTATTTCGCGATTTAATATATTAATACATTTTAAGTACATATTTATATATTTTAAACATAGTTTCATTTTTTAATTTAGATCATATAATATCACCATTATACATGGATATAACTACATTTTTGAAAAAAAACATTCACATGATCTAGAAATCTATTTATCATAGAATTGAATATGAAAAACTCGGTATAAACTAAAGAAAGTGGTGGTATATAATGTCTAGTATGGGAAAAATAATGTATAAAATTATTATTTAATTACATTATAGTCAAAATATAATCCAATTTTATATAAATTAGTTGAGAATCAAAATATTAAAAAATGATGTATGATGGATTCTGATAGAATAGTGGAAACATGGTAGAATGGAAATAACATTGAACATGATATCATTAACATATGTCAAGTAAAAAAACAAATAATTCATTATATAGTGGAATAATTCTTATAATGGTTTATGTTTACTCACTAATACCACAAATTATGTCTCATTAGACCAAAAATACTATCAAATTCATTATAGTGAGATAAAATTTCAAGCAGACAGTAACATCCCTGGTTTATAAAGAATAATACATATTCATATTTATTAATATTTGGGAGTTAAATATTAATTTTACTTTGAAGAGGTTGATATGTATGATATGGTACCCAATACGCAACAACGAGTTTCTTTGAAATCTTACATTGCACACCAGTAATATATTAATATTATTTTAAATGGTAGTTAACAGGTAGTCGTTATATTTGTGGTAATGAATAGAAATAACTATAAAATGATTATATAAGTTTGTTAAATGTTTTTACATTTATCCAATAAAATATAAAGGCTTAAAATAAGAAAAGAATTAAATTTTGGGCATAGATACTCTAATATTCACTAAAAGGTCGACTTATCAACATTTAATGGAGAACAGTCCTAAAAAATAGTTTTGGTCACTCCTATACATTCTATTGGACCAAATAAAATAGTTCATTATAATTGGGACATCAAAATATACTTTGTGTATGTTTGTTATTTTTCCGATAAAGTTCATTTATAATGAATAAATGAAAAATGTTTTATTTTAATTCAAAACCTCATTTTAATCTAATTTAATTGTATTATTATATTATCTTCTGAATTGTATTTAATGTGAAATTATAATAAATTTTTACCATTTAATTTAATGGTGGTCATTGTAATTAATTTCACTTTTAAATTGGACATTAACTAGTGTCAATCTTTTGATATATATTGTTTTTTAAAAACACACTAATTGTTTTGACAATGGGAATTAATTATGAAATTAATTAATGTATATTATATGTTTTTAATTTGGTATAATAGACATCAATTTTGAATTTGGAATATCAAATATAGCTTTGGGTTAATATTTGGTATTTTTCTGAAAAACATCAATTTTTTATGAATAGTGAAACCATTAAGTGGTAGTAAAAAATTGATTTTCTTCGTTTAAAGGAAATTTTACCGCTTCTATAAATTGAATTAAAAAAATCTGACATACATTTTTGTCATTAGTAAGTAAAATATGGTTCAATGGGATGAAAATACTTTTTTGGTGAATAGTAAATTTTGAGTTATATTAATCGCGATTAAAGGCAATTAGTGTAATTTGAGGGAAAAATAATGTTATAATAATACTAAATCACATTGAAATGTGCCCTAAACTTATTGTATGTGTCATATACGACCAAGAAAATCCATGGGTCAATTTTTGGGACCCCATGGAGCCACTTGGGTAAGATAATGACATTAATACATTTTATTTAAAGTAAAAATATAAATTTCAAAAACATGTATTTTTTTACTAAATAAATTATTACATGGCGTAATATAATTGACTTACATGACTATAAATATTCATTAGATAGTTTAAAATATTTCTAACAACATTTTAATTTTTTTATAATTTTTAGACACCACATAAATAAATTTATTTATGACACAATGACGATGCAGTGTTTACGTCATTAATGAATGATTTAAATAAATAAGAAGATAATATATAAAATAATATCCGAAACTTGTCCAATTACTATTGGAGGATATTATTTTCAACATGGGCCACCTTATATTTGACTTTAATAATTTTCTAACTTTTAGAAACCTAAAAGCATTATATAATAAAATAATATTTTCATGCATTCCAAAGGAGACCATCCTCTATCATATAAAAAGACCCCACTTCCTACCCATTTCACACACTTATCAAGCCCTTTAGATCTTCCAAACTCTACTGAAATAATCTCTCAATATCTCTCTCTTCATCCTAGAAGCCTTACCTTAGGCATAAAGCTCTTCAAGAAACCCTTTGGTGCAAACCAAGGAGAGTAACCCAATTTAAAGGTAATGTCTTCTCTTATGTACTTTTGTATTATGTTGCTTCTCCAACCCCCTAACCACTTTTTATTCCCTTCTTTTGTAAAAAAACATGTATCTTCAAAATTCTAGTATTTTTTTATATGATTTATTCGAGTTAACCGTACACAGACCTCCGTCTAATGGTTAAAGAACATACTGTTTCTATGGATGGCGAATTACTGCCTCACGAAATGATGGTTGTTCAATATTCTCTTAACACCTTTAATGTTGGCCATTAAGATGTCACTGTATTTTTTTATGATATATATTTTGTTTATGTTTTTCTTATTCTTCTGTATTTTTCATTTATGACATACCTTTATTGTTTCCATAATGGATAAATGCTATAATTTCATTTTTCGAAGTGCAGACTATCACCCCCTCAAAGTGATATGAATTGTTAATTCCATATGTGAAACATATAAAAGATGGAGTAAATAATATTATATATAATATTATACTTTCTCCATGAACGGTGCATTTCATTTCTTACCTATAAATGTTTTGTACTATTATTAATAAATTTATATTCTGAAAATATATATGATATATATGATATCCAAATCATTAATATATTTCTAGATATAATAAACCTTTGACCACATGAACAACATGAAATTGTAAGAAGTCCATTTTTGACTTAAGTACCAAATATCGACAAAATGAAAATTATTAACTTAAATGATTACATAATGTTAATAACATGTAAATAAGTGATATAAAAGGTATAATAAACATGAAAGAGTTTCTTAAGCAAGTAGAAGTTAACTTTAGTATATTATTCAGGATATTAAAGAGCGATCAAGTCAAGTCGAACATGAGGCAAGGGACTTCGTATCAATCTTCATTCATTGAGGCATATTTTGTTCTAATAGAAGACATTATTTTATACACCATATAAAACCCCTTTTAATTTTAATTTCATTCAATGGTAATATTTTTCTATGAAGCGTATTACTAAACGAAAAAAAGGAATGTTTCATTTAATGAACACGGTGACAACGACCTTTTCTACCGCCATGAGTACTATTTGATGTTTGGATTCCTCAAAAAGACGTAATTTTTTTCAAAGTAAATAAATACAATATACTATTTTATGTATTTTTGGTTTTGAAAAGGGTTTTGATAATGGATTTGTTATGGCTATATATTTAAGTGATATATTGTGATTGAAATGTATAAATTTTTCCTTTCCTTTATAATTGTTTTATGTGTTAGGATTTTATAATGGTACTTAGACATTTGACGGGTGGTTAAGTGATAAAACAAATGATGGGTTGTTCCGTGAATACCAGGACGGGTGGTTACGTTATAACCTCCAATGCAATGGTTATTGAAGTCATCCAGATGGCTATTCCATTTAGTGACATTTGTGGAAGTTTACCATTTGGTTATTCCATTATGTATGTTTATGTCCCATGATACCTTTATATGTTATGCTTTCATTATATGGGGTTTATGGTAATATTTTGGTTACAAAATGGTATAAAATGATCTTTTATTTAGTGAAGAGTATTTATTACTTCATAATGGTGAAAATAATTACTTTTTTCAAATGTATTCATCGTTTACATGTTGTTTTGAAAAACTAACAGTTTTCAGTCTTTGTGTATCCCTTACTAAGCTTTTTTTGCTAATCCCATGTTTTTGAAATGTTTTTAATATGAAATAATGTGGAATATGGTCAAGGATGGGATCATGTAAAAGTCATGTTGTTTTAAACATTGAACTAGACATGACTCTTTTTTTCAAGAGATCATGTTTTGTAAAAAAATAGAATCTGTGTAGAAATTTCTACTTTGTAATATTTTGAGATGTAATAGTTATGTCCTAATTCTCTAAATCTCTAAACCTGAAAATATCCTCAATGTTAATTACCATTTAATTCAATATTAAGTAAGGATTATGGTCCGATCCTTTAGTTGGTATTGGAGGACGGTTTAGACAACTTTAGGAGTTTAAAAATTGTTAAATTTATTTCTCTAAATTAATTTATGGATTAGATGAAATGATATATCATTTAAAGATTACCATGTTTCATCTCCTATGATATTTCTGTGTTCAAAATGGTTTTCCGTAGAGGAAACAAGGAAGCTATGTTGGGATGCCATCAGGAGGAAGACAACCTTCCAAATCAGCAACCTGAGATGGTCAGAATCAAAACTGAACAGTTTTTTGCAGTGATGGTACAATTGTCTCAGGCTAAAAATGGTGATTGTATCAATGCACAAGATCATCCAGATCAACTGTAGATGAACTTGTAAGTGGTGGAAAATTTCATGAGGCAACATCCCCATCATTCATAGCATCATCTAACATGGTGCAAGAAGAAGGGTGGATTAAATCACTGGAGTAGATTTTTGATGTTATGGGGTGTTCCAAACATCAAAAGGTTAGTCTTTCTATTTACTTTTTTGAAGGTGAAGCTGATCAGTGGTGGTTGATGGTGAAAAATATCAGGGATATTGATGAGATTAATGATCTTTACATAGATGAATTAAAAGGTATGTTTCCTGAGAAATATTTTCCTAAGGTGGTCTATGATAGGAAGGAAAAACAATTCCTAAAATTGTGAAAGGAGGATGACTTAGTGGCTGCTTATGAAGAAATATTCACTCTACTAGAACGAAATGCTCCAAATTTCATATGAGATCTTGAATGTAAAAGCAATAGTTTTTAATCAGGGTTAAAGCCAACGTATGAAATGGCTTTATCTTATCGTGAGATCAAGAGTTATGAAAAACGTTTTCTATGTGCGGAGAAGGTTGAAATGGATTTTTTTGATGATCATGTGTTCTTTGAAAAACAACATAATAAGAGGTATAGTTGGCTGGTAATGGGAAATAATTCATCAAAGAAGCCAGGAGGTAAGAAAACCAAATATCCATCCAATGAGAATTGTGGAAAAATGCATCCTGTAGAATGTTTATCTATGTATGGAAAGTGCTTTCGTTGTGGTAAGTCTTGTTATAATTATCGTAAGTGTAAGGAAGAATATCAAGCATACAATGAAAAGCCTGCAGTAAGATGTTTTAAGTGTAATGAAATGGTTCATTATGAAAATGAATGTCTAAAGAAGAACTCAACTGAGGTAACGTATCCATACATCAAGCAAAAAGGAATGGTGAAATCCATTAGAAATACTTCAGCAGATGATGGGCCATCGAAGGAAGTGGTATCAGGTACACTATTTTTTTGTTCAGATTATGCCAATGTTTTGTTTGATTCAAGGTCTACACATTCATTCATTTCTTTGAAGTTTTCTAGTAAATTAGTAATTCCATATCAAGATATGAATCCTAAACATATGGTATAATCACCCCGAAGAAACATTGAAACAAAAAAAAAATTATAAGAATCTTTTTATCCTGGTCTGCTGAATGAATCTACCTGAAAACCTTATTGTTTTGCCTCTAGAAGTATTTGATGTTATTTTGGGCATAGATTGGATTTCTGTTTATCATTATAACATTGAATTCAGAGCTAATGTTTATTCTTTTCAGAATGATTTTCAGTTTATGTATAAGCATGAACCCTTGTGTTTGATAACATATATGGAATTAGAGAAACTAGTAAAAGATGGAAATGAATGTAAACTTGCACATATTGCTGAAAACAAAGGAAATGTTTAGATTAATGATGTGAAAGTGGTAAATGAGTATCTTGATTTTTTCTTGATAGGTTTCTTGTATCATACATGATCGGTAAGTTGAATTTACTATCAACTTAGTTCTGGATTCTAAGACAATTTCAAAACCCCCTTATCGAATGGTTCAAGTTGAACTTTTAGAGTTAATAAAGTAATTATAGGAGTTATTATATAAAGGTTTCATTCAACCTATCGCATCACCATTGGGTGATCCTATCATGTTTGATAAAAAATGGTTCAATGATACTTATCATTTATTATAGAGCACTGAATAACATCACCCTTAAGAACAAGTATCCTTTGCCTCATATCGATGATTTGTTTGATTATCTCCAAGAAGCATCGTATTCTTCGAAGATTGTGTTGAGGTTAGGGTACCATCAGTTGAATGTAAAAGAATCAGACATTATGAAGACTATTTTCCGTACTAGATATGGCCATTATGAATGTGTAGTTATGTCTTTTGGGTTAACCAATGAACCTGCTATACTCATGGATCTAATAAATAGAATTTTCCATGAGTTCATGGAGAAGTTTGTGGTTGTGTTCATTGATGATATTTTGGTGTTTTCTAAAAGTAAAGATGAGAATAAATGTAATCTATGGGTTATCATGAAAACCTTACAAGAAAAGAAACTATATGGTAAATTCAGCAAGTGTGAGTTGCGGTTAAAAAAAATTCTTTTTGTGGTCACATTGTTTCAAAGAATGGAATAACTGTTGATCCTGCTAAAACAAAAGTAGTTAAATAATAGAAAAGACCCACAAATATAACCGAGATCCATAGATTTCTTAGTTTTTTAGGTTCTTACCGTAGGGATATTGAACATTTTTCTCGATTATCTAGTCCAATGATTATGTTAACTCGGAAAGGTGTTATGTTCATCTTGAAAAAATAATGTAATGATTGTTTTCAAGAATTGAAAAGAAGATTGGTCAATGGTCGAGTTTTGGAACTTCCTTCCTGAAATGTGAGTTTGTTATCTACAGTGATGCTTCATTGAGGGACATGGTTGTGTCCTTATGTAGAATGATCAAGTAATTTTTTCTGCTTCATGTAAGTTGAAAACTCGTGAGTTAAATTACCCTACACATGATTTGGAATTATCTGTTGTTGTTTTTGCACTACAAATTTGGAGGATTCATTTGTATAGAGTAAAGTGTGAAATATATACTTATCAAAAAAGTTTAAAGTACATATTCACTCTAAAATAATTGAACATGAGACTGAGGAGATGGCAGGAAGTAATCAATGACTATGATTGTGAAATTCAGTACCATCTGGGAAAAGAAAATAAAGTGGAAGATGCTTTGAGTCATAAAATTAATGCTTCATTAACCATGCTACGTTGGGAACTAGATCCTTTGGTTAATATTGGAATATATGTTGTTGGTGTGGGATGTTATTCTATTTTATTTCAGGTGTCTATGAGATCATCTATATCAGACAGAATTAACCAAGCGCAGAAAAAAGATAGTGGGTTGCAGAAAAAGGTAGAGATGGTTCAGAAGGGTAATTTTCCTAAATATAACATTGGTAATGATTGTTTTTTGAGGATTGTGAAGAGATTATGTGTACCTTGTGATTAACAGTTGAAGAATGAGTTGTTATGTGAGGCTCATAGTTCCCTGTTATCAGTTCATCCTGACAGTACTAAGATGTATAGAGATCTGTGGAAGTATTACTGGTGGGATGGAAGGAAAAGATATATTGTTGATTTTACTATGAGGTGTTTGACTTGTGAGAAGGTTAAAGTAGAGCAGCAGTTACCAAAAGGGATGATTCATTCCTTACTAGTGCCGGAGTTGAAATGTGAAAATATATCTATGGAATTGGTTGGTGATTACCAAAGATA
The DNA here is from genome assembly GCA_963277665.1 of Viscum album. NCBI lineage: Eukaryota > Viridiplantae > Streptophyta > Magnoliopsida > Santalales > Viscaceae > Viscum > Viscum album. Next base: position 1,948,876,676 of record OY728163.1, read on the forward strand.
TCTTGAGGTAATAACGAAATTTTGGTTATAGTTGATCGACTGACTAAATATTCTCATTTTCATCTTATTCTAGATACTTTATCTCTAGATCAAGTTTCTAAATTGTATCTTAAAGAGATAGTCTAGTTACATGGAGTTCCCCTCTCCATTGTATCTAATCTTGATCCCAGGTTTTCTTCTATCTTTTTGAAAGGCCTTCAGAATTCATTGGGTACTGAATTAAATTTTAGTACACATTTCCATCCACAATCGGATGGGCAGGCATAAAAAAAAATTCAGACCATGGAGGATATGTTATGTGCTTGCACGATGGATTACCAGGGAAGATGGGACCAACATCTTTTGGTGGTTTAATGTTATTATAATAACAACTTTCATTCCACTATATAGATGGATTCGTTTGAGGCATGATATTGTAAATGGTGTCAAACTCAAGATTTTTGGGATGAAGTAGGGGAAAGGAAGATGATGGGTCCAGAATTTGTAGAAGAGATGATAGAAAAAGTTCAGTTGATTTAGAAGCACATGAGAACAGCTCAGAGCAGGGAAAAAAGTTATGCAGATATCCGGAGGAAGGATCTATCTTTCGAGGTAGGTGATCATTTTTTCTCAATGATTCTCCATGGAAATGTGTGCTGAATATTGGAAAGAAGGGAAAGTTTAGTCTGAGGTTCATTGGACCTTATGAATTCCTAGAGAAAGTTGGATCATTTTGATACAGAATAAGTTTACCTCCAGGTTTGTCCCAGGTACACAGTGTTTTTCATGTTTCGATATTGAGAAAATATATGCCTGACCCATCTCATGTTTTGAGCCCAGAGGTAGTTCAGTTGGAAGATAATCTATCTTATGACGAACAACCATTCTAGATTATTGACTGAAGAGAGAAAGTGTTGCGAAATAAGGTACGTTATCAGGTGAATGGTTTATGGAATAACTATATGGTTGAAGAGGAAACATGAGAATTTGAAAATGATATGTGGGATAAATACCCCCACTTATTTTGATAAGTGAATAAAATTGCGAGGATGGAATTCCCAAAAGGGGGGAAAGATATAATATCCCAGGTAAATAAAGAATTATACATTTTCATATTTATTAATATTTCTGAATTAAATATTAATTTCAGTTTAATGGGGTTGCTATGTTTGATAGCATACCCGATACGCAACAACGATTTTTTATTGAAATCTTACGTTGCACACTAATAATATAATATTATTATTTTAAAAGGTAGTTAACTCGTAGCTATTTTATTGGTGGGAATGAATATAATTATCTAAAATATGATTATATATGGTTGTTAAGTGTTTTTACATTTATCCAAAAAAAGATAAAGTCTTAAAATAATAAATGAATTCAATTTTAGGAATAGATACTCTAATATTCACTAAATTGTCTATTTATCCCCTTTTGATGGAGATCCCTCCTTAAAAATAGTTTCGGTCACTCTTATAAAATCTATTGGATAAAATAAAAATCTTCTATAGAATCAGGAAATCAAAATTTACTTTGGGTATGTTTTGTTATTTTTCTAATAAAGTTCATTTTCTATGAATAACTGAAAAATGATGTATTTTAAATCAAAACCTCATTTTAATATAATATATTTATATGATTAGGTTACCTTTAAAATTGGTTTTAAAAGTGAAATTAGAATATATTTTTACCATTTAATCTAATGGTGGTCATTGGAATTAATTTCACTTTGAAATTGGACTACAACTAGTGTGAATCTTTTGATATATATTGTTTCTTAAAAACACGCTATTTGTTTTGAAAATGGAAATTAATTAATGCAAATTATATGTTTTTAATTCGGTAAAATAGACATCATTTTTTAATTTGGAACATCAAATAAATCTTAGGGTGGATATTTAGTATTTTTTAGAAAAACATCAATTTTTGATGAATAGTGAAACCACTATGTGGAAGTTAAAAAAATGATTTTTCATTTATATGAAAATTTACTGCATCTATGAATTATATTTCAAAAATACGACATACATGGTTGTCATTAGTAAGTCAAATTTGGTTCAATGGGATGAAGATTCTTTTTTGGTGGATGGTAACTTTTGAGTTTTATTAATCATGACTAAAGATAATTGATGTAATTAGAGGTAAAAATAATATTATAATAATATGAAATAACCTTGACATGTGTCCTATACTTATTGGACGAGTCATGGCCGAAAAATACAATCCATGAGTCAATTTTTGGGACCTCATGGAGACACTTGGGTAAGATAATGACATTAATACCTTTTATTTAAGTAAAAAAATATCTCAAACATGTATTGTTTTACTGAAACAATTTTTACATGGGGATATATAATTGATATACTTGACTATAAATAATAATAAGAAAGATAAAATGATTTCCAAAAACATGGGAATTTCATTATAATTTTTAGACATCAAAAAAATAATAATTTATAACACCATGATGATGTAGTTTTTACGACATTAATGAATGATTTAAATAAATAAGAAGATAATGTTTAAAATAATATCCAAAACATGTCCAATTATTTTTGGATGACTTTTTTTCGAATAAGGGACACCATTAATTCTACTATAATAATTTTAGGACCGTTGGAAACCGAATATCTTTATATAATAAAATAATAGTTTCATGCATTTGAAAAGAACCCCTCCTCTCCCTTATAAAAATACCCCACTTCCTACCCATTTCATGCACTTCTCAAGCCATTTGGTATATCCAACCTCTACTAAAATATCTTCCAATATCTATATATTCATCCTAGAAGAATTACCTTTGGCAGAAATCTCTTCAAGATACCCTATTGGTTCAAATCAAGGGGAGTTACCCAATTTAAAGGTAATGTCTTCTCCTATGTTCTTTTGTTTTATTTTTATTCTCAAACCCTGTAAAATAAGTTTATTCATTTATTTTGTAACAACACCAGTATATTAAATATTCTAGGATGTTTTTATTTGAATTATTCTATCTACACTTACACACACATCCACCTAATGGTTAAAGAACATACTGTTTCTATGGAAAGTGAATTACTACCTCACGAAACAATGATTGTTCAATATTCTATTATCACAATTCATGGTGGCCATTAAGATGTCACTGTATTTATATGTGATATATATTAAGTTTATGTTTTCCTTATGATTCTGTATTTTTCTTTTATGGAATACCTTTATGGTTTCCATAATGGATAAACGTGATAATTTCATTTTTGGAAGTGCGGACTACCGCCCCCTCAAAGTGATTTGAATCGTTATTTCCATATGAGGTTATTATAAAGTATGGAGTTAATAATATTAAATATTATATTATAATGGAATTATAATTAACCTTTATATAATTGTGATTTCATTCCATAAAATATGAAATAAAAATGAAAGTAGCGTTCATGCATACATACAACTTAACATCTCCATGAACCGTTCATTTCATTTCATACCTATAAATGTCATGTAATATTATAAATACATTTATATTATAAATTTATATGATATATATGATATCAATATCACGAATATCATTATGGATATAATGATCCATTGACCACATGAAAAACATGTAATTGTAAGAAGTCCATTTTCGACTTAAGTACCAAATATCGACAAAATAAACATTATTAACTTAAATGATTACATAATGTTTATAACATGGAAATAAGTGAAATAAAAGGAATAATAAACTTGAAAAAGGTTTTGATGAAAGTATAAATTAACATTAGTTTATTATTCAAGAGATTAAAGTGTGATCGAGTCAAGTCGGACATGAGGTAAAGGACTTCATCTCAATCTCCTTTCATTGAGGCATATTTTGTTTTAATAGAATACTTTTGTTTATGCACTGTAAAAAACACCTTTTAATTTTCATTTCATTCAAAGGGAATATTTTTCTAAAGAAGCATTTACTAAACGAAAATAAGGAATTTTTCTTATAACGTACGCAATGACAACAACCATTTCTACCTCTGTGAGTACTATTTGATCTTTGGATTCCTCAACTAGATGTAATGTTTTTACACGTAAATAAATAAAATATACTATATTATGTATTTTGGAATTGAAAATGGTTTTGATAATGTATTTTTTAGGTCAATATATTTAAGTGATATACTGTGATTCAAATTTGTATATTTTTTCATTCCTTTATAATTGTTTGATGTGTTATGATTTTATAATGGTACGTGGACATTTGACGGGTTGTTGTGTAATAAACCAAATGACACGCGGTGCCGTGAATACCAGGACGAGGGGTTACGGTATAACCTCCAATGAATTTGATATGGAATTCAACTGTATGGCTATTCAATTTAGTGACATGTGTGGATGTTGAACGTATGGTTATTCCATTTAACAATGTTTATGTTCCAAGTTACCTTTATATGTTATGTGTTCTTTATATGGGTTTTATGGTAATAATTTGGTTACAAAAAGTTAATTAATGACATTTGGTTTAGTGAATAGTATTATTACTTCATAAAGGAGAAAGTTATTACTTATGTTAACGTATTCATGGTTTACTTGTTGTTTGGAAAAACTAACAATTTTCATTCTTTGTGTATCAATTACTGAGGTTTTTATACTCATCCCAAGTTTTTGAAATGTTTTTCACATGAAATAATGTGAAATAGGGGCATGGATGGGATCAAGTAAAAGTAATGTTGTCTTAAACATGGAACAATAAATGACTCTTTTTTTCTAGAGTTCATGTTTTGTAAAAAAATGGAAACTGTGTAGAAGTCTCTAATTTGTAATATTTTGAGATGTAATAGTTATGTCCTAATTCTATAAAACTCTAAACCTGAAAATATCCTCAATGTGAATTATTAATTTAATTCAATATTAAGTAAGGTTTAATGTCGGGTCCTTATACAAACCCATCTCATTTATATGATGTATATGTATAAGTGTGACATATAGATCATTAAAAATATGATCAAATTGCATCACAATTAATATTATTATTATGGGAGGTACAATAAATATATAGAATTACCCAAAAAAATAAGGATATTTATTTATAATGGAATAACCTTTTGCGGAATTATTATGGTATTCGTAAAATTTGTTGGCACATAAAAATCACAGGATAATTTCATCATTATAACAAGGGAAGATGATGAATATTGAAAATACTCAATGAGAATGAATTTTCTATCTAATAACTATGACATAATTAGGATATTAATAGATATATTTAAAATAATAACCATAAATTAATAATTTTTAATTAAAATGAATATGAAAAACATGGTTCTAGAATAGATGTTTGGAATGGAATAATAACATGACATGTTCAATGAAATAAAAGGGCTATATAATGAATCATGGGAGTTATTAATTAGAGTTAAAGGGATTTATAATGAATCATAAATCGTAATGTTTTTAATATTGATGTGGAATAATTTATCCATTAAAAAATTGAATGTTAAATTTTATTACAGATATAATAATCGTGAATAAAAAAGGGGAGTGAATACATTACATTGAGAGTCTTTTTACAAAAACATTGGGGACGATCCTCGAGAGATTAGGTAACCTTTAGAGGACACTATAGTGGAATGAGAATATCATATTAATCCTATAATTATTTTTAGTGATGAGAAATTAGATACTTTACAGGTTTATATATGAAAAGAGTGGGAATATCATTATTATTTTACAGCCTTATGTTCTCGTCTCTCTAGGAAAAACTATTCAAAATGAATAAGTAAAAAACATTTAACTGTAGTATCTATAAAATGGGATTGTTTTTCATTATTTCATAAGAAAATTATCTAATAACATTAAAATAATGTTATTTTTTAAGTATAAGTGAGTCATGACTACAATGAATTAAATTTAAGACCTGAAGACATAATTTTAGTTTTGCAGGATTAATAAAAGTAATATAAAATTAATAAAATAATATTGAAAACCAATTATTTTAAAAGGATACTATATATTTTGTTTTCAATATATTTTATGTCACATATTACAACACTATTGGTTCATTATCAATCTAATAGGGTGGTTCATTGAACATACTCTGTGATGCTAAACTTCAACTTCAATTGTAAATGTATTCTCTCATCCTTTAGTAGTTGGATCTTAACCTTGGATCCATAAAAGGAAAATGAAAAATATTTTAACTTCTTTGAAATCTCAATAAATGTCCTTTTGTGGTATAATCATACTTTTCAATGTCATCGATTCTTTGGTATGTGTCAATAGGCCTTTATCATAACCCTTAATATATACTAATCATATGATCATTTTTCATGGTGTATATTATAAATTCAAATGATTCATAATGCTATCATAAATATCATCAGATATAACATATAAAATCATATATATAAAATATAGTTATTTTTTTCTATATATAAATTATATATTTAAGACAATCATTATATTAAAAAATTAAATAAAATTTATTATAGTCTGATCATCATAAAGATATATGTCTCTCCCATCCAATAATCCAAATAAATTTATTCCAGAAAAAAGAATTTATAACATCATAAAATTATCTATAACAAAAAAAATTATATACATTTCTAAATAATAAAATTTAGAACCCAGTTAAAAATAAAGGGTTTCTCATACCACTACATAATTTAAAATTTCATAAATGTTACCAATCATTAAATGTCAAATATATTATATTTGAAAAGGAATAATGACATTATCAATATTGTATATGTGGTAATAAAAATTTCACTTTAGGAAATATAAATAAGTTAATGTAAATATACAAGAAAATAGAAACATCTTTACAAAGCCTCATAAAATACTAATGAGAAAATGAAATTTAAATACAATTTTTTGAATGAAAGGGGAATGATTTGAGAATTCTTATAAAAAATTGTTCAGATTAAAAAATTATTGAAATTATATTATAATTATCAATAAATATAATAAAAATTAATCTAAAATAGATACACAAAAAATAATGAATTAATAAATGAATATATATATTAAAAAAATTATGTGAAGTTATAATGAAAAAATTTACATTAATAATGAATCTTTTGTAAAAGAACTTGAAATACACATACACTTCATTAAAATAAAATTCATAGTTTTTTATAAAGTTTATTTTTTCAAAATAATTGAAAACATTTAGAAATTTTAAAAATATATTTATTGAAAATAGAAATTGTTAAAAAGGACAAATATAAAATCGAATTATAGTGAAATAATAACAACGAAATGATAAATTGATAAAAAAATTAGTTTTTTACTAATTACATGAGAAAATTGTTGGGATGTAGAAATATAGATATGGAATGGATAACTATTACATGTAATTGAAATTGTTTATAAAAAAATTCGTTTTAGAAATTAGTAAAATTTTCATAGAAAAACCATTTATGTGGAATATGATTTACCCATAAAATTTGTGACAAACACCTAAATTAATCATGGGTTATAATAAATTAACCATGAATTACAATATTCAATGATGAGTAATTATTACCCAAGTAATTTAATTGAGTCATATGAACTCCTTGCAACCATTATAACATTTGAATTGCGACCTAATGAGAGGTATAACATAAATCAACACCGCAAAATATTATGAAATATAATTGGATCAAATTATGAAATGGAAATAAGGAAGTATTAAAAAAATTGAAATGTAAAAATTCTGTATATATGTAACATTATTCAAATGATTCATATTTTAGACATAGAAAGACTGACACTAATGATATTATTGGAATGAAATGAAAGAGAGAGGGATGTAATGAATTGTAATGTCAAATATAATTTGCATAAAAATCATTATAATACATGAATGAAATATGTAATATGACTAGAAAAATGAAATATATATAGGTAAAAACATGAAATCTTCTCTAAAGAAAAGTTTACATAATGAAACAATCAGTTAAAATTTTTGATACAATCGGATCAAAACCATATGAGAAAAAAATCATGATGAAAATATAATATCATGAAATATAAGTTAATATTGATATAAAACACATGTTTTGGTATTTATTATAGTATATAATTGTCGTTGTAGTGTATAACATAAACATATCTCAATAAAATTGAATTGATATAGAAAAATTTACCATTTTCCAATCATAATTTACGATTCTCTATCCTAAAATAAAATAAACCTGGATAAATAAATAACCTATTTAGTAAACATAACCATAAGTTTTACTATTTTGTAATCCTTATTAATAATTATTCACCATATCTTCATTAATTAATTATATTTTATTATGACTATTTTGTTAGAATAAAATTAACTACTCAATGAATGTTTGATTATGTTGATATCAATAAAAAAATTTGATTTTATGTTTATAATTAATTTATCATTTTGGACTGTTTCATATAAACATTATATTTTTATGCAATGTTCTTATTTCATTTTAATAATATTTATGATATGTTTTGTAAAAACCAAATTGGTAATAGATTATTTTTGTAGTTTTCAATTATTTAAGATGATGAATAATATTATTGTTTTGTATATTATATATCAGTAAAAGAACTAGTTAATAATTATTAAAAACATAGTTATATATGAAATTTTGATATTTTATTCCCATAGTCATATGTTGTTATATATTAAATAATTTTTCATATAGTTGTTCAAACTGAACAAAACATGAATACACATTAACACGATTGGTTTTTTAGTTTAAGGATATTTTTATGTTGATATAATAACATTATATTATAAGAATATATATATATTATTATAATCTTCATGTCATGGTGAAATTTAGCTCCCCAATTTTACATACTCTAACTTTTGGGGTTATTTTATTCCTCTTAAAGTTACATGGGAAGCCTTTGGAAGGTATTAGTTGTGTTAGATGAAGAATAAATTTTACTCTAGATTCTGGATCCTTATGCAGGAAATATTTACCCCGAGAAAGGATTTTATGATATAAATATTGAAATGTATAAATAAAAAAACAAATTAAACTATATGAAATATTTTCATAATATATCTTATTCTGTATGAATAATTTATTTTGTAAAATATATTTTCACATTGACATAAATTGAGGAATCATGGTTTTTGGTGTAAGAGACACATCAATTAATTTATGATGTAAATTTAAAATTTATACCATAAATTGGTGTATGAGCATCCCTGTTTAGTGTGGCCAAATATTACAACTCTGGATTAATTTCCCCCTAAAACTAGGGAACTCACAAGTTATTTTTAGAGAATGTCAATGTTTAAAATCAATTTCTATTGGGTATTGGAGAGTGAGATTTTAGAAATTATTTATTAGGTGCTATAATTCTTTATTGATATGGATCCCTCCATTTTACATTAAATGGAACTGTATATCATTATTAAGAATAGATCAGTGTGCTTTGAGTGATTTATTTTGACATATCCATAGTTTTTATTTGACTATTGTAAGGATGAATTTTCATTGTGTGTATCTTTGTTGATTTAATATCCCAACAAATTAATTTTATGTATGTGGATTCTCTCTCACACTATAATTCTAGAAATGGATTTATCAGATTTATTAAATAATTATTTATGGATTTACATTGGCATTTTTGTGTGATTTGTTGAAAAGAGTTTTTATAGTTCTTTATTTATATGAATTTAGGAATTTTAGTAAAAAACCTTTTTATTTGATTTTTAAATATTTATTTTAAAATTATGAAATTTTTTTAACACAGAAAAACTATTTACTGAAATATTTTCAAGGTTTATTGTTTTCATAACTTTTTTTTTCAAAAAAAACTAGGAATAAAAGTATTATTGTGTTTTCTTGGTGATGAACATGGTTTAATATACCATATGTAATGGCCGACAACCTCATGATCCATCCCATTGCCAAATTATAGGATCCTAAGGGGTCACACCCCGTTCTTTGCGACTAATCGGCGAGATGGATCGGGCCAAACGATCAGCATGAACGATCGGTGAGACTGATCGGTGTGACCATTCAGCGCAACTGATTGGTGCGACAGAATCGGTGGGACCGATCGGTGTGACAAATCAGTGTCACCCGGCCTTGGCAGGCTTTTCTTCCGCAGTCTCCACTGAAACCCCACTTTTATGATCTTTTAATCCTTTTGAAGAATTTAAAGAACATTTTTATGCCCATAATTAATATCTAAAACTCCATAGAAACCTCTCTACTGAATAACAATTAATCCATTCGTGTGTAACCACCCAACCGCATTGATAAACCATGATCCAAATTCCAAGGAATTCATATTTCTTATCTCGTAACATTGGGATCTCATCTATTTATCATGCGGGATTTTCTTCTCCTTCCTCTTGGGTAGTCTCATCTTCCTTGTGCATTTGATGTCCTTTTTTCTTTAGGTAAGTGATGCATCTATTCCGAAGCCCTGCTAGTCGCGCATCCCCTGTTCCTATTGCGTGTAGAAAAACATCGATCATCGATCAATAAAGTAGGGATTTTCTCCTTCATCCCTCCTTTTTGTGTAACATGCTGGGTGGGCATACTTTTCACTCTGTCGAAATTGATGAATCCAAACTTAATGAAGATAATGAATATACCATTAAAGAGTGAAAGGGGGGTGTGATCAATGTTCTACTGCTCTCTTATGTTGTTCTGTGTTGTGAATTATACCGGCCTATGCCCACTGAAAATCATGGATGTTGGTGGTCTTTTACTATGCACTAATGAATCTCAGTGCTCCTGGATGTTTATCGAACCCTGACGTGGAATTGGTTAATTACATATACTCGATTGAATAAACAGAATGCACCAGGATCAAACCTCTTCTATGATAACCCCAATTAAAGATCAGTGGAATTGAAATGATGGAGTGTGTTAAATCATTTAAATCTGAAAATACCTTCTTTGGTCAGCCTTGTGTTGGTGGTAGTGGTTTGGTTGTTTCCTTCATGGGCCTATTGTTGGGGTGATATAGGTGGTGATGGGATCCCATGTTTCTATACATTCACTGGTTGTGAATTTGAGGTTTTGGTTATTCTGTTTATATCACGAATTGGAGCGTAATCCTTTGTTTTTGAGAAAATGTTAGTTTCTATATTTTTAGAGCATGAGGCTATATCTTGGTGTTTTCTTTGGTTCTAGTACTTCGAGGGATCTCACATATCCCTTCGTTTTTGTGACTTTTCAAGTGAACCGGGAGTTAATGCTAAAATATACAATTGATATAACTTTTCCCTTGGTTGTGTTTATGTTGTTAGTGGCCCAGTAGTGAAAAACATTATTTAAATGAGTTTACTTGAACATGGAATCAATAATAGCTTAAATCGGAATTGTTTCTCGGGGGTGAGTTGTGACTCGGCTGTGAGAAGTGCGCTTCTTATGGATAGGGACAAGTGTGCATGTGCTTGGATTGGATTTGGAAACCCTAGGTTGGGTTTACTGTTTGTTACTTATAAATATATTTTTAGTTCTTATGTTTCTTATTCGTGCCACCCCCAAGTTGAGCACTTAGTGTCGAACAACCCCATTTCATGGGGGAGGGTGATTTTGTCAACACTTCTATTAGTGGTTGGTTGTTACCTCCATTATGCTCCCTTTCCTGGATCGACCAAGTATCTTCAAGAAGGCTATAATGGACTGAGGTCCATTATTAGCCCATGAATCATTGCGCGGGGTGGTTGAGGTTGTTGGCATAGGTGTTTATGGGCTGGTTGTTTCCCATGTATCTTTGGGATGAGGCCTAGGTGCCTTCAGGCATGACAGCAGGTTTCTGAACCAGGTGTCTTCGGGTGTGGCAGTGGTTGTTCTGGCCTAGGTGTTTGTAGGCATGATTACGTGAGGTTTCTGTGGCACAAGTTTCTAGGGGCAGGATAACAGTTTTGGATTAGGTGTTTGTGGGAGGGATGTGTGGTTGTATCCCCGGTGTGTGCATGAAGGTGTTCCAGTGGGAATACAGTGAGAATGGAGGGATTGGTTCAATGCGTAGGATGTCTTCAATAACTAATGGGAATGCAGCGTGGGGTACCCAAACATCTATGTGCTATTATTATACATTATTTCACTTGCGTTATTTTGGGTGTCTGTATTGGTGAGGCTTGGGTGGATAGTTTACCTTGTTAGGTGTTTGGTGATCTCTTTTTTCCATGGGTCATTAGAATGTATCCTCACTTGTGCACGAGAGTCTTTGGTTTTCCCTACTAAGTATACTTGTATGCTCACCCCACGTATATAAAACTGCATTCAGGTTTCCAGGAGGACATCAGAGATCATGCAGGGATGTAATAACTTGGACCTTTGGGGCAGTTTCTATTGTTGTTTTTCTTTTATTTGTATCTTTTACCTTTGATCATGCATATGGAAATGGTTTACTTTCAGCCGTAATTGGAGTTTCAGTTTTGATGTTGTGGGATTTACTATCTTATCTCCTGATCCTATTAAAATAAAAAGGGTAATGGCTTCTATTTATTGTGTGATTCTACACCCTTGGTGATGGTCTCCACTCTGGGATCTATTGAAGGCGGGTTTCGGGGGTCATTATCTCTCCTTTAACTTAAATAAGGAAGGGACTGGGAATCTGATGACCCTTCCCTCCTTTTGGTGAAGGCGGATCGTGTCAAAATGGTATCAGAGGGAGGTTAGTTTGAGAGATCAGATGGAGTCTAGAGTTAGTCATAGTGAGGATTTCATGGGATGGTAGGGAAACAATTTTGGGTGACCTTGGTATGTGAATTAAGCCAGGGAAGACCACCTAGGACATGGAATTTTAGTTCCCCTCCTAATCTGATGTAAGGACTCTAGACCTACCGAACGACCAAGTAAGGGCATGCTGATTGTAGGGTAAAGACTATAAGAAAGGTACATGCGTCATAATGACTTTTGTTCTAGTGTTTCTGGGGTGTTTTTGGAAATTGGAATAGATAATATGTTTAAGAAATTTTAAGAAGAATATTCTGAACTACTTGGGCTTTGGAATTATTTGGTTACCTTGCAGAAATGGCACTCGGGAGATGACCACAAGTTGTACGGGCGATTGAGGCCCATGAGGTTGAATTGGCTGATCAGCAGAGGTCTGATCGAGAGGATGAGGACGACCACTGGCAAAAGACGCTTTGTGCCTTCCAGTGACAGACCCTCGAGAAGTATGAGTGAATGACCCCTGACATGAAGACATAGGGCTGGATAGAAGATATGGTGATAGCCTTCGGATTGATCTAGGTTCCGAACAAGTACTGGGTTCCTCTGGCCATTAGCCAGATGCGGGGAGCAGCACGTCAGTGGTGGATGCTCTACCTTGGAGAGAGAAGAGAGGTTGAGGTGGCATGGACTGATTTCGAGAAGGAGTTCTAGACAGAATTCCATTCTTCTATGTTGAAGTCATACAAGTGGCATTAGAAACTCTCCTTCTAGTAGGGGAGTATGTCGGTAAGGGAGATGGGGATCAAGTTCAAGGGCCTCCTCCGCTGTCCTCCGGACGTCATTCCAGATGAGAAGTCTCGGGCGAGGCATTTAGAGGTGGCACTCCGACCCTGCCTCTAGTATGTTGTTACCCCATTCACCTTGCAGACATACTTGGAGGTCCAGAGGAAGGCTAAAGTGGTGGAGAAGATGCATGTGCTAGGAGGTGTGTTAAGAGAGGGGATTAAACTAGGCTTGTCAAAGGGAATGGCCGTCAGCACCAGACCTCCAGCATCGGGACCCTCTAGGTTCTGACCATCAAGGAGCAGGCCGCAACAGTTTCAGTTTCAGTCCCCCGGTCCTCTCCCTTTCCCTTCAGGCCCAGGGCCGAGGTGCTTTGTCTGTGGGATCCATAGAAATATCTGGAATCAGTTCCCGGACCGAGTACAGTATGGAGGTGCCGGACATGCCCAACACCCGGCTCAGAATCATCTTCTAGTCAGGCCCTTTCAGCAGTAGCAGCATGGACAACGAGCTCCTGCTCCTCCATGGGAAGAGGTTGCAGGGGAAGGCCGACCTCAAGGCACTCATCAGGGGCCTCGACCAAGGCGTGTTGGGGGAATTGGCCGATATATGAGGGGCAGAGGAGGTGGGCGTGGACAGTTGCACGCCGCAGAGGCAGTAGTTCCAACAGGACCGAAGGTTGTTCGAGGTAAGATAAGTTTGTTCAGTACCCTTTCTTATGCCTTGTTAGATACCAGAGCATCGCACTCCTTTGTTGCACCATATCTGGCCCGTTCTCTAGGTCTAGATGTCAGGAGTGTTCCAGTGCCCCTTGTGCTGAGCACACGAGTCAGAGCTCAGACCGACTTGTTATATGTTCATATAGGATGCAGACTGATGATAAGGCCACATCAGTTGGTTAGTAATCTACTAATGCTACAGATACGGCCATACGATGTCATCCTAGGCATCAATTGTATATTATCTGTGTGTTCCATAATTGACCACATCTGAGGAAGGGTTGTGTTCTTATACTATGGAGGCCAATGTGTTACTTTCACCAGCGAGCGGAGTGGCCACAAGGTCAACATGCGAGAGGAACCCCTCATCTCCTTGTTAGCCGAGTTGTCGGTGGAATCAGTAGATGATGAGATTGTGGAGGTACTAGGGATCATCAGTGAGGTTATGGATGTATTCCATGAGGAGGTGACGACTCTACCCCCTCGACGTCATATCGAGTATGGGATAGACTTGTAGCCTAGTGCTCATCTAATCTCAATGGCTATATAACGGATTGAACCTTCGGAGCAACTGGATTTTCAGATTCAGATTGAAGATCTGGTGAAGAGGGGTTATGTTCAACCAAGCGCATCACCATGGGGTGCTCCTATCTTGTTCACAAAGAAAGCATATGATGGTCTCATGTCGTGCATAGAATACAGGAGGCTGAATCCGGTAACGATCATGAATCGCTAACCTCTTCTGAAGACATGCGATCTTTTCAACCACCTGAAAGGGGTAGGATGGTTCCGGAAGATCGACCATCGATCTAGGTATCACCAGTTGAGGGTAAAGGAGGGAGACCTCTCAAAGATGGCCTTCAGCTACATATATGGGTACTTCGAGTTTGTAGTTATGCCTTTCAGTGTTACGAACTCTCTGATTGTGTACATTGGGCTTATGAACTCAATATTCCGGGAGTATCTGGATCAGTTCGTAGTCATGTTCATTGACAACATCCTGATCTACTGAAGATCATAGGAGGACCACACTGATCACCTGAGGAGGGTTTTGGGGGTCCTCCGACAACACCAACTCTATGGGAAGTAGTCGAAGTGCATGTTCTGGATGTGAGAAGTGCACATCCGTGGGCATGTAGTGTCCGAGAAGGGGGTAGCGGTGGACCCGTCAAAGGTTTAGGCGGTTGATTCTTGGACAACACCCATGAACGTGGCAGAGGTTCTTAGTTTCCTAGGGCTGGCAGGTTACTACCAGAAGATCGTACCGAACTTCTCTCGAGTTGCGGCCCCTTTGATGACCTTGATCATGAAGGACCAGGTTTTCGTGTGGAGTGAGCAGTTCGAGACAGCCTTCAGCTATCTGAAGGGGAAGTTGGTTAGTTCTGCAATGCTGAGACTACCAGAAGAAGGGTCGTCATATGAGGTGTTTTGTGATGCTTCAGGGAAATGCCCTGGATGTGTGTTGATGTAGCGAAAATGGGTGATCTCTTATGGGTCTAGGAAGTTATGCCCTCATGAGCGTAATTATGCCACCCACGATCTGTAGCTTGCATCCATCATTTTTTCACTAATGTTGTGGTGGCATTACCACATTGGAGAATGCTTTGTGGCCTTCAAGGATCACAAAATATTAAGGTATGTCCTCTCCCAGTGGGACCTAATCTTACGGCAGCGAAGATGGATGGAGTTCCTTTAGTATTACGACATCGATATTTCCTACACTTTAGGAAAAGGGAATGTATTGTCTGATGCTTTGAGCAGGAGGTCGCAGAAGGATGCAGTGCGAGAGTCGGCAGACGCTTGGAGGACGATGGAGGAGTTGGCAGCCTTGCACCTGGATGCGAGGATGGATAGTGGTAGAGGATGCATGTATCAGATGAAAGTGCAGTCTTCTCTATTGTGGAAAGTGGAGGAGTCTCAGTGGGGAGACCCAGAGTGCGATGTGATGCGTGACTGAGTTGACCAGGGTGAAGCTCCGGAAGGGTGGACAGAAGATGGTCAAAATCGGATGCTCGTCCGGGGGAAGATGTTTATTCCATAAGAGATGCATGGAATGGTTCTTAGTGAGTTCCACACTCACCCCTAGCGGTACAACCAAGAGTTTCCAATATGTACCAAGGTCTAAAGAGAAAGCTTTGGTGGCCCGGAGTAAATCGATTAGTGGAAGAGTTTGTGGCCAAGTGCCTAGTGTGCCAGCAGGTAAAGGCTGAAAACCGTGTTCCATGTGGGTTGTTGAAACCTTTAGATGTCCCCATGTAGAAGTGGGATGACATCTCGATGGATATCATCACAGGAAAAACCAAGGTGCAAGGGGGCTGCGATACCATCTGGGTAGTATTGGACCGCATGACGAAGTCAGCTCACATTCTGGCGATTAAGGAGTCGAGTGCGGTGGATGCTCTAGCATGGAAGAATGTGGATGAGGTAGTATGATTTCTTGGAATTAAAAATTACATAGTATCAGATAGGGATTCATGATTTACCTCACGATTCAGGTGGGGTTTGCATCATGCTTTCGGTAGACAGATGGGAAGACAAAATGCACAGTCCAGACCCTGGAAGATATGCACCGAGCATGCATTTTGGACTTCGGGGGATCATGGGAGCGACACTTTCTTCTGGTAGAGTTCTCCTACAGTAATAGCCATCACTCTACCATTGTAATGGATCCATTCGAAGCCATATACGTAAGATCGTGTCGCTCACCCGTGTGATGAACTGAGGTCGGGGAGGTAGGTGTTTGTGGCCCGGAGGTGTTACAGATCTTGACAGAGAAGCATAATTTTATACGAGAAATGATGAAGGTGGATCAGGGCTGGCAGAAGTCATATGCCGATGATAGGAGGAGACCCTTGGAATTTGAGGTTTGAGACCACGTGTTCTTGAAGGTCTCCCCTTGGCGTGGATAATAGAGGTTCGACAAGGGAAAAAATATTTCTCCCAGGTTCATTAGACCCTTCGAAGTGTTGCAGTAGGTTAGTGAAATGGTTTATCATCTAGCGCTACCACTGCCGCTACTAATGATACATGATGTATTCCATGTGTCTCAGCTCTGAAAATATATGTACGACGTTTCTCACGTCCTAGACTAGGGAGAGTAAGATATTGTAGACAATGCAACCTACGTTGAGCGACCAGTGATGATCGAGGGTTGTGAGGAGAAGGTGCTTCGTGGGTGAACCATTCCATTGGTTCGTGTGTTATGGAGACAAGGTGGGATTGATGAGAGTACATGGGAGAGGGAAGGGAAAATTCATGCCCAGTACCGTGAGTTGTTTTGAGTTTTATCCTATTTGGTCAGTACTTGTTTACTATGTAATGCTTTACCTTATTGTCTATAGATGTGCAGTTCCATTTCTGTGGATGTGTGTGTGAAGTGTCCTGATGAATGGGGAGGGGAGGACATGATCCCTGGTTAAGACGCGTTAAATTGGATGCGCCTAAACCTGAGCGGGTGAATATGTGCCTCCCGAAGTGGATAGTATCTTAACATGGAAGAAGGGAGACCCCTCTCCCACTGGACCGGACGGTCTGGCCCTTGTTTTGCGTGGTTTCATGGGGACAGGATCGGTAGGGCCTTTGTGATTGTTCAGGGGATTAGGTGATCCTGTGATAGAAAGGTTCACTCTTGAGAGGTATCTTCTGGGGTGGTTGTTCGGACCCCTCTCTTTCCTTCGGTCTAAGTTTTGAATCTCAAGGACGAGAATGGTTTGAGAGGTATCAAATGTAATGGCCCAGACCATCATGATCCATCCCTTTTCCAAATTCTAGGATCCTAAGGGGTCACACCCAGTTAGTTGTGACCGATCAGCGCGACCGATGGGGGCGACCAATCGGCGCGACTGATCGGTGGGACTGATCTGTGTGACTGAATTGGTGGGACCGATCTGTGTGACCGTTCTATGGAACCCAGCCTTGGCAGACTTTTATTCTGCAGCCTCCACTATAACCCCTATTTTAGGAGCTTCTGACCCTTTCGAAGCGTTTCATGACCATTTTTACAACAATAATTAATATCTAAAAATCCAGAGAAACCTCTCTACTGAATAAAAATTAATCCAGTCATGTGTAACCACCCAACTGCGTGAAAGAACCACGATCTGAATTCCAAGGAGTTCAAATTTCATATCCCATAACATTGGGATCTCATCTATTTATCATGCTGGTTTATCTTCTCCTTCCACTTGTCTAGTCTCCTATTCCTTGTGCATTTAAAGTCCATTGTTCTAGAGGAAGGTGGTGCACCTATACCGGATCTCTGCCAGTCGCGCATCCCATGTTCCTAGCGCATGGAGAAAAACATATATCATTGATCATTCAAGTAGGGATTTTCTCATTCGTCTCTCCTTTCTGTGTAACATGCGTGGTTTGCATGATTTTGACTCTGTGGAAATTGATGAAACCAATCTTAGTGAAGATAATGAACATACACTTAAAGAATGAAAGGGGGGTGTGATCAATGTTCTTCTACTCTATTATGTTGTTGTTTGTTGTGAATTGTATGGGCCTATCCCTATTGAAAATCACAGCCATTGGTGGTTTTTCTCTGCGCACTAATGAATATATATGCTTCTAGATGTTTAAAAAACACTAACGGGGAATTGGTAAGTTACGTATACTCGGTTGAATACACCAAAAGAACTAGGATCAAAACTCTTATTTGATAACCCCGATTAAGATACAGTGGAATTGAAACCACGGAGTGTGGTAAATATTTTAAATCTAAAAATACCTTCTTTGGACGACCTTGTGTTGGTGGTAGTAGTTTGTTTGTTTCCTTCATGGGATGATTTTTGGGTTGATATGGGTGGCGATGGTATCCCTTTTTTCTATACATTCACTAATTGAGAATTTGAGGATGTGCTTATTCTGTTTATATCACGAATTGGGGTAGAATATTCTATTATTGTGAAACCATTGGCTTCTGGATTTTGGGAACATGGGATTGTATCTCAGAATTTTATTTGGTTCCAGTACTTCGATGGATCTCACATATCCCATTGTTGTTGTGAATTTTCAAGAGAACTAGTTGTGAATGATTAAATTTCTATTCGATATAACTTTTTCCCTTGGTTGTGTTTATGCTGTTAGTTTCCCTGTAGTGAAGAACTTTATTTAAATGAGATTACTTGAACATGGAATCAAGAATAGTTTAAATGGGAATTGGTTATGGGGTATGAGTTGTGACTTGGCTGTGAGCAGTGTGATTCATATGGATATGGACCAGTGTGATTGTGTTTGGATTGGCATTGGAAACCCTAGGTGGGGTTGAGTGATTGTTTCTTATACATATATTTGTAGTTCTTGTGTTTCTTATTCTCTCCCCATCCATGTTGAGCTCTTAGTGTCGAACAACCCCATTTTAGGGGGGATGGTGTTTTTCCCAACACTTCTATTAGTGTCTGGTTGTTATCTCCTTTATTATCCCTTTCCCAGATAGCCCAAGTATCTTCGAGCAGGCTGTGATGGCCTGAGGTCCATTATTAGCCCATGAATCTTTAGGCGGGGTGGTTGCGGTGGTTGGACCAGATGTTTACGGGCAGGTTGTTTCCCTTGTATCTTCAGGATGAGGCCCAGATGTCTTTGGGTGTGATGGTAGATTTCTGGCCCAGGTGTCATTGGGCATGGTAGTGGTTTATCTGGCCTAGGTGTTTGCAGTCATGGTTACGTGAGGTTGTTGTGGCCCAGGTGTCTGTAGGCGGGATAACAGTTATGGACCTGGTGTTTGCATGTGGGATGTGTGGTTGTGGCCCAGGTGTGTGCGGGCGGGTGTGGCAGTGGGACTGTGGTGAGAATGGTAGGATTGGTTTGATGCATAGGATTTCATCAATAATTAGTGGGATAGCGGTGCGGGGTACCCAAACATCGATGTGATTTTACTATACTTTATTTGACTTGCGTTATTTGGTGAGTGTGCTGTTGGATCAAATATGTAGATGTATATGAATATTAGATATAACAATTGTTATCATAGGAGTTTTTCCACTAATTTGTATTTCTTGTTCTATTTTTACTAACTACACTAACGTGTGGAGTGGAAAATTTTTTGTTGTATTAGATGTCAGGAATGAATATTTGGTCAATAGACAATCTGAATTCTTCTAGTCCACCTATATTTGATGGAAATGATTATGTGTACTGGAGAGATCGTATGAAGGCTTTTGTGATCAATACTGGCATAGAAAATTTTATTATTCTTACTAGAGGTTAAAAAATTCCTGACAAAGAAATCAGTACTAGCACTAACCAAGAGAAGCAAGAATATCAACTGAATTACAAGGTACGCAATACTTTATTATGCTATATGACCAGGAATATACACAGTCAGATATCTTAATGTGAAGCATCCAACTTTATTTGGAAGAAATTGGAAGTCACTCATTTTGGTACACTCAAGGTTATAGAAACAAGAAGAGCAATGCTTTGAGTAGAGTGTCATGGTTTTTTTCCTTTTGGAGAACTAGTATGTAAATTACAACAAAGGTTTATGAGAATTGTCAACATATTACAATCTATGGAAGAAAAAGTTCTTGATGATGAAGCTCGTGTTGATAAGAATATAGATATAATGCCAAATGAATGGGATTTAAAAAGGACATCTTTTGATGAAAACAGAAAAGTTTCCCAGATTTCTCTTGATGAAGTCTTTGGAACTCTTCTACAGCACGAGACAAGAATGAAAAGAGATGTTGACTTCAACATGAAGAATAATGGGAATGGGAGTGTAGATTTTACATCTAACGCTAAAAAACCTGAAAGTCTTACAATATCCAAATCCAAGAAGGTTATATCTGATTCAAGTGATTGTGATCTTTCAGAAAATGAATTAGACAATCTTGCTTGATGAATGAACAAGATTGTGGGAAAGAAAGACTTCCAATATAGATTCAAAAAGAAAGATAGGAAGGACAAAAAATATTTAGAGGTAACCTGTTATGAATGTAAGAATGTAGGACATATAAGGCCTGATTGTCATTTTTTGAAGAGGAAGGACAGAAAATAGAATCACTCTCAAAGAAACAAGAAAAGGTTTTACAAGACAAGGAGAAAGGAAGTATCGAAGGAAAATAATACCTGGAGTGCAAGTGGTAGTGATTCTTCAGATGACTCTTCAGAATATGAGTCCTCAGGACGAAGGAATATTGGACATCTAGCCAGATTTCCAATTGATGATCATTGTCTCATGGCTAAGGTACACAATGCTGAAGCTATTACAAATGTATCTTTAAATGAAAATTATAGTGATGATAGATATTATGAATCTTCAAATGATTAATCCTCATCATCAGAAGATGATACATTACCTTCTTTTGATGAAGTATCTAGATTTTCTTAATTACTTGAAAATGAAAATTCTGAACTCAAGAAGAAGCTTGAGAAAGAAAATTCTAGAATTTCAATTTTTACTAAAGAAGTGTCAGATCTTTCTAAATATCTTGATATGAAAACTTTTGATTTTGAAAGTATTTTAAAAACCCTTGACAAAGTCAAATATGATAAGGATAAACTTTCTAAGGATCTTGAAAATGTGATAACATCATTAGTGATGTAAATAAACCCGTAAAGACCAGAAATTCCTTAAGAAATGAAGTAGAACATCTTGCTTTTCGTTCCCAATTTGAACCTATAATTCCAAGTGAGGCCTTAGGTGATGATGATTGGATCAATGAAATTCAAGATGAACTAAATGAATTTGAGAGTAATCATGTCTGGACTTTAGTTTAAAGACATAATGAAATAACTGTAATTGGTGTAAAATTGGTTTTCAGAAACAAATGTGATGAAAATGGAATCATTTTAAGACATAAAGAAAGACTTGTTTCTAAAGGCTATAATCAACAAGAGGGAATAGACTATGAAGAAACATATTCACCTGTAGCTAGACATGAATCTATTCGTATTCTATTAGCCTTTGCATCATATTTCAATTTCAAACTATTTAAAATGGATGTAAAATGTGCTTTTCTAAATGGTTTTGTTCAAGAAGAAGTTTTTGTCTAACAACCACCTGTTTTTCAAGACCCAAAATATACTAATCATGTTTTCAAACTTACCAAGGCTCTATATGGTCTTAAATAAGCCCCTAGAGCATGGTATGATGGACTTACATGATTCCTTTTACAAAAAAGTTATATAAAAGGTACAGCAGATCCAACCCTTTTTATAAAAATGGAAATTAAAAATGTATTGATTGTTCAAATATATGTTGATAAAATCATATTCGGATCAACATAGAAATATTTAACTGATTCCATTGCAAATTTAATGAAATCTTAGTTTGAAATGAGTCTGATGGGTGAGTTAATATTCTTTTTAGGTTTTCAAAATACCCAAAAAACATAAGGAACATATATATCTCAACAAAATTATATAAAAGATTTACTCAAAATGTATGGTTATGGCAAGACTAAAAGTATTAGCACTCCAATCGGTACCACAAATACACTTGATCCTGACGAAACTGGGAAACTAGTAGATCAAACAATTTTCAGAGGTATGATAGGAAATTTTCTATATTTGACAGCTAGTCGACCAGAATTAATGTTTTCTGTATGCTTATGTATAAGATATCAGTCTAATCCAAAATAGTCTAATTTAAAAGCCATAAAGAGAATATTTCGGTATAAAAAAGGAACTATGGAGATAGGTCTTTTTTAATCTTCTTGGAATGATTTTGTTTTAAAAAGAATTTCAGATGCTGACTTTGGTGGTTGCAGGATGGATAAAAAATGTACATCTGGAACATGTCATTTCTTAGAAGATTCTCTGGTTTCGTGGTCCTACAAGAAACAACACTCAGTATCACTATCCACTGCTGAGGCTGAATATGTAGTAGTTGGAAGTTGATGTGCTCAAGTATTGTGGATACAACACACACTCACTAACTATGGATTGAGTTTCTCCAAAACTAAAATTTCATGTGATAATACTAGTGCCACAGCTCTTATTAAGAACCCAGCACATCACTCTCGTGAAAAACACGTAAATGTTAGGCATCACTTTTTTAGGGACAACACACAAAAAGGAGAAATTGTTTTACAATTTATCGGAACCCAAGAACAACTTGGTCACATTTTTACAAAACCATTACCTTACGATAGATTTGAGTTTATAAAATGGAAGCTAGGAATTATTACATTAAAATAATCATTCATATCTACTTCATGTTTTCCAATTCTCCTTACAGTAAACAACTACCTTTGAAAGTGGGAGGACATTTCTTACTATGTTTTTTTCTTATTATCATTAATTATTTACTCTCCTGGTATGTGTTTTTGTTTTTCTGTTTATCGTATTGACAGTTTTATTGTTTTCTATCGTATCGAACGATGATGGTAATGAATTTATATTCCATCATATTGAATGAAGATGGTAATAAATTTCTTTTCCATCGTATCGACTGATGATGGTAATTAATTTCTTTTCCATCGTATCGACCGATGATGGTAATAAATTTCATTTCCATCGTATCGACTGATGATGGTAATGAATTTATTTTCCATCGTATCGACCGATGAAGGTAATGAATTTATTTTCCATCATATTGACTGATGATGGCAATGAATTTCTTTTCTATCGTATCGATTGATGATAGTAATGAATTTCTTTTCCATCGTATCGACCGATGATGGTAATGAATTTCTTTTCCATCGTATCGACCGATGATGGTAATGAATTTTTTTCCATCGTAGCGACAGATTATGGTAATGATTTGCTTTTCCATCGTACTGACCGATCATGGTAACTGTATTGTTTTCCATCGTATTGCCAGTTCATTGTAACAAGATTGTTTTCCATCGTATTGTCAGTTCATGGTAACGAGATTGTTTTTCATCGTATTGTCAGTTCAGGGTAACGAGATTGTTTTCCATCGGATTTTCAGCTCATGGTAACGAGACTATTTTCCATCGTATTGTCATTTCATGATAACGAGATTTTTTTCCATCGTATTGTCAGTTCATGGTAACGAGAATGTTTTCCATCGTATTGTCAGTTCATGGTAACGAGATTGTTTTCCATCGTCTTGTCATCTCATGGTAACGAGATTGTTTTCCATCAGCTTGTCAGTTAATGGTAACGACTTTGTTTTCCATCGTCATGATGATTGATAGTATTCTCTTACATCGTTCGTTTGTGTTTTCTTTCTCTACTAAAACCAACAATAACCTTTCGTTCTCCGGCAGTTACTTTTCATTTTTTTTAAAATCATTTTCTCTCTTTCGTTTTAATCCTAACCATTGATATGTTATTCCTCTAATCTTTACCGTATAAGATCAACGGTCACCCCTGTATCTCCTATAAATATCCCCCCCATCCCAAACCCACATTGGTTTTTCAGGTTTTGAGGCGAAGCTCTGCTCCACTGTTTTTAAATCATCGTACGATCTTTCATCGGCATCACCTTTATGTCTCAGTCCTCTACTAACACCCCGGCTGAAATGTCGTCAAAGACTTTTACAGAGAAAGTTTTTTTTTTCTGAGAGAGGTTATTTTCTTAGGAATTTTTTGATTCTTTTGATACAACAATCAGAAGAATCATTCTATTTCAAGGATTGGAACATTTATGTGTTGAAAGACCTATTTCTCAAGATCTGGTTTTCTCTGATGAAGTTAGTCAGTTCTACAAAATAGTATCTTTCGACAAAGATATTACTATCAATTTTGTTGTGTACGATAGAATGTTGTCTTTGTCTATGAAACAAGTAGCTCATTTTCATAATGTCCCAATAGAAGGGGATTCTTTCTGTCCTTCTCATAAACTACCAGAGGAAGTCGGTATGTTTAATAGAGAAAGGGCTGAAATGTATTTGTTTCTTATAAATGAAGTGAAGAGAAAAGTGGCTCATCTGTCTCCAGACAATCGGTTTGTGACTTTAGGGATGCAAGGTTTTCTTATTCCAAGGATAGGGGATAGAGAAACTCTGAAAGATTAAGATATTTTTATGCTTGACTATCTTGTAAATATGAGAAAAGTAAATCTCATGGGGTATGTTTTTGAAACTATTAAGAATGTCAAGACAGGAGGGATTATGTCCCAAATGATTATGTATCCAGTCATCCTTACAAAGTTTATTATTGAGAGAATGATTTTTTGCAACATTCCATTGAAAGGAAACCCGATATAGCTGAAGCCATCTTGGATTAGTAAGAGTACGATGAAAAAGATGAAGGTTTGTTTTGATCAGAATTCAAAACTTTTTATAAGAGATGTAGAAGGTGAATGGGCTCCAAATCAATTGACATCTATGATAGGCAAATACTTTCCTTCTTCTAGTGTTCCTCAAAAGTATGATCTGCAAACCAGATCAAAGCCTTAGAAGAATCCAAAGTATAGTAAATAAGTTGTAGCGAAATGGAGAAAGGATAAGGAGCATAGAAAGGAAGGTGATCCAAAGTTTGGTCTTGACCCGGCTGAGGATTTTTCTGAAAGAATAAGGGTAGAAGAAACCCTTAAGGCTGAAAATAAAAATAAAACCGTTTTGAAAAGAAAGGCTCAAGACTTTGATATCTCTAAAGTCTTGAAAATGGTTGAGGATGCTAGTGCTCAATTGATGGAATAAGTGCATCAAGAACCCATCGTACAGAGTCTTCCTGAAAAACAAAGAGGACAACAAATGTTAGAAGTGATACAAGAAGTTCAAGAAGAGGAATTCGATTTTCTTTTAGAATTCCTTTAGAGTTCAAAGAAATGTAAAGAAGAATCGGTTCAAAAGCTGAGTGAAGGAGTTCAACAAGTTCCTCATGTTGATCAAGCATGAACTCCGGATAGAATTTCGTCTCGAGAAAAGCAAGGTGCTCAATCCTATCACACTGATATAGTTGATGTCATTAGTGATAAAGTGTAAGAAGAAAGAAAGTAGAAAGAAAAAGAAAAAGGAAAACTTCTCGTTGTAGACTGAAGCCGATCAAATGAATTTCCTTCATACGATGAGGATACTGATTCAGAACATACAATCTCTCTCAAGAAGAGTGATTATATTGTTCATGTTTTATGAAGGGCTGAGAAGACCATTCTATATTTTCCTAGGCGGGAAGGGATGATTGATTTTATTACTAACAATAATAAAAAGAAGTTTGGTTCTGTAAAATAATTCAGAAAGAAAGTTTTGTCCATTGAAGCCAATTTGAAAGTCCTTTCAGAATGTTTGGTTGCCCATAAGAAGGCCTGCAACAAGATGACCAAGTGGTCATTAAAAATAGAGAGCTCAGTCAATGATCATGAGATGGCAATTGATGATAAAAGAAGGTTATCAAATGAGCTTGCAATTGCTTTCAATAAGCGTGAATGAGAAACGGTTGAAAGGTTGAACATTTTGTCTTCACAACGAGCCGATGTTCCTTCAGTAAATGATTTCTAGGAGAGAATAAATGCTTTTCAGGTTGAGTTTTCAAAGGTTTCATCTTTCAAATATTAAATAGTTCTCTTGAAGAAACAGAACTCTGGGTTATCCAAAGATAACAACAATTTTCAAAACAGAATTGATACTCTTGAAGAAGTAATCAATGTTCAGGAAGAGACAATCAGAAATCAGGATCAACTCTTTTCCGATCAACAAGACCTTCTTAGGTCTCAGAGTGATGCTATTTCTGAAGACAAGAAGGAGATAAAAAAGATGAAGGCAGTTCTTCATGAGTTGATCAAAAATTAGAAGGAAAGGGAAAACAAGTGACTTGTATTTGTTTTCATGTTTGGTCTTGATTGTTATCGTAATGAAATTTCTTTTATCCATTTTCTTATATCCACTTTCTAACTCTTTCAGACAATTGAAGTTCACCCCTTTATTTTTGTAAATCACAAAGGGGGAGAAAGTTTATAAAGGGTTAGAATGATTTATCAAGGGGAGAATGCTTTACAACACATAAGGGAAATCTAAGAATAAAATCAGTAGGAAAGTATACAGCTAAGGGGGAGTTAGTTGTTTTCAAATTTATATTCAGAAGAGTTTCCAATAACTCAGGGGAGATAAGTATTTATTGTTATATTTACTTAGTGTGTTGTGATTTCCAAAAAGGGGGAGATTATTGAGTCAAAAGTTATCTTTAGATTTCTATATTTTTTTTGGATATCCCAAATGTCTTTTTAATCGTATTGTACTGACTCTGTCAATCATATCGTACTGACTCTGTCAATCGTATCGTACTGACTCTGTCAATCGTATCGTACTGACTCTGACAATCATATCATACTGACTCTGTCATTCGTATCGTACAGACTCTGTCAATCGTATCAGACTGACTCTATCAATTGTAATCTTACTGACTCTGCTATTCATATTTTCATTACTTGTTTTGGTACTTAGTAAAAAACTATTGTTTCATATTATTCATACTATTTTTTACCTTCTTCATATATCTTGTTTTAACCAATACGTTGTCGTTGAGTTAGTAACAATCTAATCAAAACGATGCCATGCTTTATGTTTCAATATGACCATTATGATGCCAGGTGTCCAAGTTCCTCAGGGTTTTTCAGAGAAATATGACCGTTGGAGGAGATGTGACCGTTGGAACCCGAGGCCTATAAATAGGAGGTCATTTGTAGCTGAGAGAAGAAAATAGAACTAAGAGATTTTAAAACAAATGTGATACTTTGATTCAATCAAGATTCTAGAGAGAGAAGATGTGACTTCTCTCATGCTATGTGCCTTTTGAGACCGATCATCGTATCGAGGGATTTCAAGTAATTGAATGACAGAGGTGTCGATTACCTACAAAATTGAGGGCTCCCAGGGATAGGCAGACAGACGTTCCGATCATCGTATCAAGGGCTGCCGGGGATAGGCAGACAGACGTTCTGATCATCGTATCGAGGGCAGCCAGGGATAGGCAGACGGACAGTCCGATCATCGTATCGAGGGCTTACTAAGGTGTTGGTGAGACAAACCTTTTATCATATGTGAAAGGATAACCCTTCTCTTTGGGTAAATAGAATTTTAATAATTTTACTTTTCCGATGCTACATGTATTAGAAAGGAATTTGTATTGTTTCCTGTCTTCATTACATATTAAATTGTAATTTTTTTTCAATTACAATCATCCTATTACATATTGTATTGATTGATTCTATACGCTTTAAGGCAGAATCATTCATCTTTATATTACTCTGATTATTGTGTTCATCTTGAATACAATTGTTTTACATTTCATTAGTATTACAATACATCATACCTTTTATATTGAATACAATCGTGGGTGTTTGAATTTTTATTAGTTTATGACCTTTTAAACTAATCTCTTAAGTGTTTAAATCAATGGTTTTTAAACCTACAATTCACCCCCCTCTTGTATCGTTTCATCTAATATTCATATACATCTACATATTCGATCCAACATGTGCCTTGGTGAGGTTCGGGTGGATAGTTTACCTTGTTAGGTGTTTGGTTATCTCTTTTTCCACATGGCATTAGAATTTCTCCTCAATTGTGCACAAGAGTCTTTGGTATTCCCTGCTGAGAATACTTGTATGCTCACCCCACGTATATAAAACAACTTTCAGGTTTCTAGGAGGACTTTAATGAACGTGTAGGGTTGTACTAGCTTGGACCATTGGGGAATTTGTTGTTGTTGTTTTCCTTTTCTTTGTATCTTTTACTTTTGAACATGCATATTGAAACGGTTTACGTTTAGCCATACTTTCTCTTTCAGTTTTGGTGTTGTGGGATTTACTATTTTATCTCCCAGTCCTATTAAAAGAAAAAGGGTAATTCATTCCATTTAATTTGTGATTTTACACCCTTGGTGCTGGTCGCCACTCCCGGACCTATTGAAGGCGGGTTTCAGGGGTCATTATCTCTCCTTCAACTTAAAGAAGGAAGGGACTGGAAATTTGCTGACCCTTCCCTCTTTTTGGTGAAGGCGGTTTGTGACACTATAGTTATTGTTCGATAGATTATATTCATCTGGTACCACCGTCAATGGTAACACCATGCTTGTTTGTATCGATTGTATGGTTTTTGAGTGTTATTGAACCATATAATAATTATACCGAAGGTAAATTGCTAAAAATAAAATTTTATATGGTATTTATCAATAGATTTTTCATATGTATTTTTCATACTATTTTATTTTTATCTAATTGTTTTATTTAATTTTTTAAATTTTGATTTCCTATTGGCATGATTTGGGAATTAATTTTTCAAATAATACCGAGTTTATTAACATTGACTTTATTAAAACAAATGGTGAATATTAATATATCATACATAGAGATAATGTAAATAGAGATAAATTATATTTCTCAAGTGATTCACATTGTTACATTAGGATTGGTAGGTGGTGTTGGATCTTCTAGCTTGTTTGAGTGTTAGTTGGAATTTTGACATCATATCCTTTTTTCTTTTTACAATTTGTATTGTTATCTTTCATTTCATTTTTCATTGTGATATTAATGTGGAAATGTCTCAAATTATGTTATATTATTTATACTCACACATTATATAGTACATTCATATGTTGATGTTTATTCTTTCTAGGATTATGAATTTTATAGGTAAAATAATCCCCAAATTCTTTCATACTCACTTGGTATTTTTTATATCTTTTACAATATTGGAGGTTTCTATATAGAGTAGTAGTATCCATTTATTATATCCAGAAAATTAGTCATATTGGGATGATAAAAAATTCAATATATAAATACACTTATATAATTTAGGATAATATTAATATGATTCATCATTGAGACATGAATCCACCCATTAACATGATTGTAATTCCTATTTCAAATTATTTAATATGTGGGGAAAGGGGATTTTAAATTGAAATTTAAGATTTATAATTATATTTTACATATAATATTTGTTCATCATTAAAACTGTTAATACCCTCAGTGATATTTGGTAATGAAAAATAAACTCCATTGCATCATTGAAAAGGTTTTTCCCACAACAATGTTAAAACATTCATTAGATTTTATGAGGATTAAGATGACTATATAAGTGTCGTATTATTAATATAAAACACTATCAAAATAATAATGATATAAAATTAATTGTGTTACTAAAGACATAATATATTTTTAATATAATTATTTAAAAGTTTGTCATAATATTTTGATAACACTTATGTTAGAGACGCGATTTTTCCCTTGGATGATCCCCAGAATTTGATAGTATTAGGAAATCTATGAGTGAACATGTGACTATTCATGTAGGATAGGGTTCTAGGATGAATAAAAAATAATTTTTTTTGATTAATTTTAAAAGATTTTTTTCAAACACATTAATAGATCTTATTTTATAAAAGAGGAAGATGGTGCTTTTCAAAACACGACTCATATTATCTTAACACCATGACACAATTCTATTATGAAATTATAAAAATTATGGAAAATTTTGATTTTTGGTTTTCTTTATTTCAATAATTACTCAAAAATAACTTTCCATGAATTTACTAAAGATATAATAAAGTATTTACAATTTTTATATATTTTTATCTATAAATTTTAAACTAGGTAACCGAGTTTTACCAATGTAATTTCATATTTCATTAAAATATAACATAATAAATGTTAATATTTTTCAACTTATATAAAAAAATATTTCATTAATTATATCAGATTAAATTCCAAAATACGTAAAAATTTATTTTTAAAAATAATATGATAATGTATAGAAAATAATTAGTATGAAAATCCAATTTTGACAATTACATATTCTTAATCACTTTTAAAATTGGTTAAAAAATTTATTATTTATCATATATAATATTATGTTTTTATAAAAATATTTATATTCATTGATTAAATAATTTATCTTTAATTTACTTGGTAAAAATTCCTAGATATTAATTATACAATAATTTTAAAATAATTATTTTACCATTAAGGTGGTATTTCATATTAATTATAATAATATAAATTTTATAAGTAAATATCAAATTACATATAATAAATAATAATATGATTATTATATAAAATTTAAGAATATCATCTTAATATTAAATTTTTATATAGATCTTAATGAATAATAATAATGGTGCATTCAACTTACAAAAACATATTTTTTTATCATTTGTATTTAAGAAACTAATATTTATGATTAGAATAAAAGTATCAATTACATTGATTCCATGGAATATAAAATAACTATTATTAATAAAAAATTGTCTATTTTAGAACAAATGAAAATAAAAAATTCACATTAATATGTTATAAATAAATAAATAAATAGTTGAAATTCATTTTTTGATAAATCATTATATAATCAATGAAAAAGTTTTGTGTAGGTTTTAAAATTTATGAATTTTTTTGAAAACGTATCTACCTTGATAAAATATAATTTTATTTGTAAATTATTGAAAATATTTAAATGTATTCATATAATGAAATAATATTTATAAAAATAATGAAAATAAAAAAATAATAATTTTCTCTATTGACCTAAATGTTTATTATTCCTGAATAATATAAAAATTTAATCAGAAGCCAATTTTTGTTATGAGGATATCAATGCTGATGGTAAATTTATTATATTTTGTTTTGATAAATTTTAAATTCATATTTTTTATAAAAAATATATAATATGAATTAAATGGATCATATTGAAAAATAAAATATTTAATGTAATCTCTTTTTTTTCATTTTAAAACTATAAAAAAGTAAGAGTTTACCATCAAACTTGATAATATAGATTTATTAATAAATTATTATTAAAATATTATTGTTTGATTTGCATATTTTTTTTGTATTACTTTTTCGATTTATAATGTATTTTAACAGATCCAAAATATCGATTGGTTACATTCATACACCTATAAAAAAGGTATCCTTGTAAATTGATTATCATGTATATTAATTAATAGAAATGGGTGGAGAAAATAATATTATTCCACTAGATATTGACTCTCAAGAGATATGATCGTCAAAATCATAGGTAATAATATGAAATATTTATATTCTATAAATATTTCAAGGAACTATTTCTCATTACATAGTTGTAAAGCTAATGTGAAGGATTGGTTTTTTTCTATAGATAATTCATATTTTTCATTGCATTAATAGAATGTCAGAGTTTATTTATGATTTTTTTCCGCATTTATTGAAATTATTCGGTATTCAATGCGAAGATAGAAATTGTTTTTTGAAAATAATGTCAATTTATTTATTGTGACATTAAGGTATTTAAAATATTTTCTATTGAAATTTATTAATAACACAAATAATTATTTTTCCAAAAAATTAAAAATAAATAATATGTGGATATTATGTTCATAGAAGAATCTATGGCACAATTGAGTTTATTGAAATAAATTACATCAGATAAATAATTTAGGAGGTTTAGTGAAACCTAATTACCACTATCCACATTATCAATAGTCATCACATTGGAATTAAAAAAATATTGTTGTCTATGAGGACATGGTCTCCTAAAATCCCCATCTATATTGACCCTACTTTTTCAAACATAAAAATAACATCATTTTAATAATAAAAAAATATTAAATTCGTAAACCCATAATCCAATGGATTAGTGTATTTGGAATATTATTTCCATTAATCACATTTTCATATAAAACATAATCATTTATTGAAAAAATTATCCCTTTTCATCCTAAATAACATTTTCTCCGTTGTAAATATTGTAATATTAGGATGGACATAAAATGAAGGGCTGAGGTGGAAAACTATTTATAGGATGAATAATGGACAAGAAATAATATTATATAAGTGAGATTAAAATTCATCATCATAACATTAGAATGAGATCATTATGAAATTATTAAGGGAAACATTTGATAATTTCATGGAATGTTACTATTCAAAAATCAAATATCTTGTCAGGGTGTTCAAATACCACATACACTTGAGAATAATTTTAGATTCATGTATTCAAATAACATACATTAAAAGACATAAAATAATAATTTTTAACATATATAGAAATATTTACATGTATAATATACATTATCTCACAATATACATCACATAAACAAATTCGATGGATGAATATATATTTCATTTCCCAGCTGTCACATTATAAAATTAACATAATCATTCATGACACATAGACCATATAACAATTATATTTATAAAGTAACCCATGGAATGTTATGAGATTCATAATTATTTTGAAAATAAATAATTTAATGAATATAAATTGTGGTTCCCAAATTAACAGAGAAATAATAATTTGGTATATGAATCACCATTCACGAGTGATGAAGAGACAAACTCATGAGGAATAAATATGTGTTTTGGAAATTATAATTCTATTAGAAATCATAAAATATATATATATATATTGAAAAAGGAATATATATGAAAATAAAATCTATAAATAATGAAATTATATTTAATTAATATTAGGTTATTATTCTTTCTTTAATTTTTTAGAAAGATAAAAAACCCAATGAAATTGAGTTTTGTTTGACAATACCATACCTTATGCTCGTAAGATTTATTCAATAGATCTTAATATCATAGATAATAAAATATTATTTACTAAATACTTAATTAATAATCTCTTAATAATTTATTTTTTTAATTATAATTCTATGAATTATATTTATTGCCAGTTTTATAAGTTATAGTGTTCAATTTCATTATTTTATGATCTTTTAAATTTGTGGTTTAAAGGTTTTATTACATGTACATAATAATGGTAGTTAATGTAAAATGGGAATAATTTTTAGAAGTAACATAATGTAATGTTAATGAATTCAAATAAACTTAAATGTTATTATATTTAATTTTTTATTGTATGAGAATGAATCATTTGAAGAAAAAATTAATGAATAATTTTGTCGTTTTTTCAATTTTCTGTCCATAAAAGAATAAACTTGTTTTATTAAAAATTATATTTATAAAGTAGTTACAATAATATTAATAAGTTATAATATTTATATTAAAATATATTTTACCATTATTATTGTTTTATTAAAATCCACGATGGTAGTAATGGTAAATAAAAACATATCGTCCTAGATGGTGGTTAATTGTGGATGATGTTTTTATTTTTAGAATAAAATGAAAAGGGATTATAACTGTAGATCAAAATTCCATTAAGAAAATGAAATTATGGTATATATACTATTATATACTAATCAAATAACATTATAAATGTGATGTCCATGGGGAATATTAAAACAATGGAAATTAGAATATAAAGATGTGGGATTATACGTATTGTATATCATATCGTTGAGAACCTCATTAAAGAACAATAATTCATTAATATATTTAGAACATGCGCTCTTGGAAGTGGGGAAGATGAATAGAGTGATTTATTTTATAATTTAGACAATATATAAGGGTTGGTAGGTGTGAGGGTAAGAGGTGGTGAGTGGTAGTGTTTATAGGGGAGGAGGGTGGGGGGGTTCTTGATAATTATATATCTTGGATTATAATGTTGTCTCAATACTATAAATTTCATTTATTACCGTTGATAAATATAGTAATTGGTTCAAAGTATTCAAAATCAATGGGTTAATACCTAATTTATGAGTCAAAAATTCATATATTTAACTTGTAATGTTACATACAATAATTACCACATTTCAATGATCACCAAAAATTAATCTATTTTAAATCCTTCCAAAAATTAACCCATATTTTTATCAACATGTATATTTTAAAAATGGTCACCAATTGTTGAAATAATTGGCTAAATATTAATAATAAAATTTTTAACTAAAATCATCATTTATACAAAAAATAAAGATGATAATATTATAACTGAATTAATAAAACTTTTAATAATTAAATAAGGTATCAAAAAATTACTATATAATAATAATAAACATTTATATGTGAATATATATTTTTAGAATAAATTTTAATTTAAATCCTTATATTTAATATAATTTTGAAAATAAAAATTTACAATTTATAAGGTTAAAAATTAATTTATCAATTTTTTTAAAAAATTATAATATTGGGATATAATAATAACATATTATCTTTTATAAGATTACTAATTTTAAATTTACATTATTAAGTGAGGATTATATTCAATTCAATGTATTAAAATTCATAATGTCCATATTTCTGTTATAACACTCAGGTTACTATTCCATCAGAATAGGTTTTTGAATTTCTAAAAATATCACTTATTTTATACTTGAATTATAACAATAATGTTTTTAATGGGTACTATATGTGAAGATTGTGTTTTATAACATAACTATTGGTAGGATAAATCTATTGTTAAATGTTGTGGTTGTTACATTGATTGACCATTATTTATAATTTGTCTTTGAAATATTGTTTGAAAAACTATGGTGAATACAAATGATGGTATATCTCTTAAATTTCTTCTACTAGTTCATATGTTTCCTCTTCAAACATGTAGTTTATCTATAGTAACATGATTAGGTGGGTGGTAATGTTGGGTATAAATATGTCTACATGGTACACAATAATTACTAGTTACTACTAAAAATAGAGAACATATTCCAGCAATAACACCATTTATTTTATATTATATGATGAAATAGGTATGCACTACATTAAGAAAGATACGTGGAACACATCATGAACATGATTCAAATTTTCTGGAAGTTAATGATGATAGGCTACTTCTCCTCTGTGATCAAGCATGTCAATGTGCCCAATTTACCTTAGGATATTCTTCCATTTCGTTCCAAACCACATGGATACCATCCATGTGGATAGAAAATGAAATAGATTTTATCCAATATCCAACTCCATGTCAATTTTAGGGTTCCCAGTATAGTTATTTTTTGGTCTCTAGGTATCTTTAATATGTTGTTGGATATATTCAACCTTTTTTTTCTTATCATTCACAAATTTAGGCCCCAGTTTCTTATGATCACAAAATTTATCCCATAAAGAAGTAGTTCTACATTGATACACATTCAACGTTTCATATGGAGGAATATAGAAAATAGAGTAGATTTTATTGGTGTATGAGTAGTTAACCAGTGGTATATGCTAATCCAATCACACTTCTGAATTACAATGAGTAGGATCTCAACATTTACTCTTGAATATAAATAGTCATTTTGAATTTTCTATCTGTTTGGGTGTGATGGCCCATGCTATCATTCAATTAATTACTCAAATCATGTTGATGGATTCTCCATAATTTAGCTGTGATCCATGGATCATGATATGAGATAATCAAAAGTGTATCCCTATAAATCTTCTCCACTTCTATAACATATATCATGTTATGTTGTTCAGGTGATAAAAATTCCCAAACAAAAATGATGTCATATGAAATGGTGACTCTATCCACCAGAACTGATATTTAATATATTATTTTGGATTTATTATGGAGACTAGTGATAAATTCCATAGTGATCTTTTCCCATTTTGGCATGGTTATAGGAAATGATCAAATAATCCATATTGATTTCTATACTTATGATTTAACATCATGAAATATGAAACAACATCAGATTTACTCCTCAATATCCTACTTCACGTTAACTAACAAAAAATGTTTTCAAAGATCAAATTACATCTTGGTACATCATGGGTAGATGTTTAAGGAAAATTATTTGAATTATATAATATATAAATCATTTACTTAGGTGACAAATGCATAAAATCATTATTCATGACTAATCCGATCATCACCATCAATATGTAACTCCTTTATATTGCCTTGAATTGTCACTTTCAACTTCTTTTATAGCACCAAATAATCACTTTGTTCCTCCTGCATCATTTCATGGAAAAATGGTTTGAAATAATTAGGACAAGGTGAGATGTATTCCCTATAACCATGATATCCAATGTATCCTTTTTCATATTCATAAAGAAGGCATCATTCTCAATCCAGGTCATGGATAGTGTATAAAGTTATATTACACTATATCTAAATGTTACATTGTTTGCTTATCTTGGATAGTAATGAATAAAAAATCAATATTCATTTATTAGATCTAAAAATATCATTTGGCGCATTTTCAGCTCATTCTGTGTGGATTTATATATTATAATCTTATTAATGGAATATATTTCACTCTTCTCTTCATATAATTAATTATAACAAATTTTTAATAGAAAATTCATAGATTCTGTCTCTATATAATTTATCGAGAAAAAAATATCATGGATATTAAACATCTATGAGTTGTAGGATACCAGTGTATCATTATCAATGAGTACA
The DNA here is from genome assembly GCA_963277665.1 of Viscum album. Classification (NCBI taxonomy): domain Eukaryota; kingdom Viridiplantae; phylum Streptophyta; class Magnoliopsida; order Santalales; family Viscaceae; genus Viscum; species Viscum album. Next base: position 1,948,913,804 of record OY728163.1, read on the forward strand.
CAAACTAGGTGTTTCATTGATAAATCATTGTATATATAAAAACCATCCACTTGTTCATAGTTTGAGTATAGGTTCAGTGAGTATATCCTCTTGAGATACTTGAATATTTCATCACATTATTCCATATATAAATACATTAATCATTTACATTGTAACATTGTTATTGGGGAACACATGTGTGAGAATTTTCACCGAAAATATCAAGTAGTACAATACAATTACATAAAAACAACATATTTCTACAACACTAGTGGGATGGGGTTATTCCTCAATTGAATTTTTTTTTGAAGGGTACATAATAATTCTTTCATTTGTATTTATGGGTATCTATATGCTGAATTGTTAAATACTAAAATGACAATTTCTAGAATTGGTATACCATTTAGTATTCCTTAATTTCACAAACACAATACTCATAAGATATTAATGTTCCTCCTTCTTATTTATGTGGATGATAATATGATCAATAAACACTATCAAAAATTATACGAGGTACTCTCTAAAGACTCAAATAAAAAATATTTATGAAGACTGAAAAATAATTATTATTTCTAAAGGGAGTCACTATGAACCCTTATTTCCCATAACTTTTTTGAAAATAAATCTATGGAATATCATTCATCTTCACCATTAATTGATAATATCACCTAAAATGTTTTATCATTGAGAAGTATGGAGCTCCTCATAGTTGATATAATGATTCATAAATCCTTGGAAAAGGATACTAGATATTTATGGTGATCTTATTGAGATCTAATTAATTTATACACAACCATATAGATATATCCTTATTCATTAAAATGTGAACTAGTATACCCCAAAGGGATACATTTGGGTTTATGAACCATTTATCTAAATACGGTTCCAACTCCTTATTTAACTACTAGAGTTAGATAGAGGATATCTTGTTAGGACATATTGAATAAATATAGGTATTAGATATATGTTATATTGAGAAATATAACACATTATATGGGGATGTATAGGTAATTTTTCAGAAAATACGTTGGTGTATTCCATCACCATTGTATTTTCTTAATTTTTCTTTATCTCCATCAATGAATAAATTAGAGTAATATATTATTATTCATTTATAATCCAAACCCACAAAATTTATGTATTTTACAAAGAACATTCATGATCATACTTTCATTTTTATAGGATCTTGGGATGGTTCATAATATGAAATTATATTTCATTTTCTGGATAGTTGATGTGTGACCCGTATATCTAGAGTCAACCCACTCCTACTATAGCATCAAATTACACCAAGATAAGTATTAAAATATTCTTTATATGGATCTTCCCAAATAGACCAAAAACGTAAGAGTCCAAAAATTGGTTTGGAATTATTTCACCATATTGAATTTTTAAAAATATCTATACATCATGGTATTTTTTTTGAAATTCAACATGTATAGAAATCATTAAGGATAAAAATGAATGTTTAAAACTAGAATCAAATAAATAATTCCATTATTTATTGGATATAATGTGTTACTTTTATAAATTCATTTTATTCATCAAAATCATTAGTAGATATGATATAAGCCTTAAATATCTCTTTTGTATGTGGTGGTTGTTGATGGTAGTAACCCTCATGGAATCAATGATTAAAAGACTATATTGAATACCTCCCTTTCTCTATATAGTAGAATTATTATACCATATATGGTACATTAAGATGTCCCCTTATTTACTTCATCACACTGGTCGACCTAATTATGTGACTTTAAAATACACAGGCATTCTGTATTTATCAACAACACTTAAAACATTTCTTCATTCCCCTTAAGGTAGTTCCCATGATGCCTCATCCAATTTTTTTGACACATGGTTGGTTTGATCCACATTCTTCCATTTCTAATAGACTAACAGACATGAAAATACATGCATCAAATTTTATCATTATAATTGTGTAGCCATTATCCATACTTCATCTCTCCCATGAGATCACATTAATCCCCTAATTAATAAAATCAAAATTCTTGTATTTATGGATCCTTTTCATAGTGTAGTTTTAAAGAACCAAATAATAAATTTTTTTGAATGATTGATGATAAATAAACCAATGGAATATCTTCAATATCTTGTGAATTTTTATTAATAATGAATAAACTGTTAAAATTCTTCATTTTGAAATATATTTATCTTATCCCCATCATTGGGTGCATATTTGGAGTGAAATTATTCTTAAAAAATATTTTTTATAATGCATACCCCTACATTATCTACGATTTCATCATTTATCTTGGTCTTGTATATCAATAACCATAACTAATCAGACTCTATATTTAAATTATAACATTCCAGAGTCACATTATCATTCTTAGAATAGAATATTACATAAAATATCATCTCTAATGAGTTAACCAATTATTTTGCAACATGTGGATCAAAAGATCAATTAAATGGTGATGGTTTTTTCACATAAAGGAAACAATGGATTGTTGATCATTATTTTCATACGAAAAATGTTCCACCTTTATTATGATATTATTTATAACATAATACATATGGGTAAGCATCAACATGATATTTTGATCTCTTCCCCCATTGAATTAGATATGTAATTAGTGAAATCATTATAGTATCCGCCACATGAATTATTTTAGAGGTTTTTACTACATCAAGTATTTTCAAAAATAAATAGTTATAAAAAAAATTAAATATGAAAAATTGTGAATAAACAATATATAGTTTACCTAATTAACTATATTAGAATATAATATGATATCCAATTGTTTAAAATTTCACAAAAATCAGTATCCTTTTATGTTTGAATATACATTTTTTGTCCTATAGGTTTTCAAAAAGTATGTCTAATAATTATTCAGAAATTAACATAACACCACAATGATACCAAAAATTGTGAACCTACATTGTCTTACATAAATTATACATAATTGTAAAGGTTAAAAAAATATAGTGTTACGCAACCAGAATACAATGTTTTAGTTTCATGGGAAAATTAAATCCATACATCACTTATTCATTATAAAATGTACTAAATTACTAAAAAAATCCATTATTAATCTATTTATGACATTATCTTTATTATATATAGTCACCTAATGATATACATCAAATAAATGGTTGAGAAAAAATCATACTAATAGGATGAATAAATGGCATTATGGAATATAATATTATTGTGAATAATCATCATTATTATACAATAAAAATTAGATAATATAAAAATCATAAGGTAAACATTGGATAAATTCATGGAATGTGTAAATGCATATAAATTAAAAATCATGTATTATTTGTCAAATACCACCCATAGTTGTGAATTTTTTTTGCAAAATGTTAATGCATAACATATGTACATAATCTTAAATTTATCACTATAAGAAATATATATAATTATTTTAAAACATAATACACAATATATCATGAGATATATCACATTACCTAATGAATTTATGGGATATATAATTTTTTTCACACCCGTCACATCATAAACTTTACCAAATAATGTATTCAAAAAATAACATATTAAAATCCAAGTTATAATATATCCCATGGAATGGAATGGGATTAATAATATTTTCATAAATCAAAATTTGTTGAGAAAAATTGGTCTTTCAGATTATATAAATGAATAAAATATTTTGTATAAGAATCATCATTCATTAACGCCAATTAATGATACTCCAGATGACTCAATGTGTGTTTCAAAAAGATAAGCACATTTATAGAATCAATATATTTTCCATAAAAAAATTGAAATATGGATATCCTTAAAAAAGTTAATATAATTATAATTATATTAATGTACAAGAAAATAAATATACATACTAAAAGTGATGAGAAATTGGGAAAATCTATAGAAATGCTGTAGGATTTGAGAATCCTTTTAACTTATATCTGAATGTTTTAAGAACATGCACATAATATTATAGATAATTAAATTATATTAATTATTTCAAAAAATAAAAACCATTTCTACATGTATGTGATTTATTATTATTACCAAAATTTCATTTATATATATTTTTATCTCCCATAATGTTGAATTACATAGTTTTAAGAGAATTAATTGTCATGTTTTCATGTTTTGTTTATTTTTATATAACTATAGAAATTATTATTATGTTATAATAATTGTCCATATGGGAAATTATGATCTATTAATGAACATAAAAATGTTTAAATTTCATCATATATAATTTGATCTGTTGTGAAGATGATTCCTTTTAAAAAATTAATGACAATTAATTTTAACAAATTTGGTTGTTTTTTGTCCAGCAAGATATAATTTTTTTTTAATAAATATTAAGTTTACATATTAGTTACATAACATTAAAAAAGTTATAATATGAATATTAGAATCTATTTTAAACATAATATATGAATTATGAACATATAATTTTTTTGTAATAGAAACCAAAAACTGATCGTCCACGTTTTTAGAGAATCGACACATCACATGTGATATTTTAAAATTTAGAATATAAGAAGAATAAAATAGATTTGATCATGTATATTAAATTTTATAAAATAAAATTACAGTTTATAAATGATTCAAGAGTTATAATTCCACTTTCCAATTTGGAGGTGAAGAGAGAATAAAAAATGAAAATAAATTTAATGAAAAAGGTGGAGAATTTCAACATTGGGATATCATCTATTAAAGAACCTCATTATGTTACATGGATTTACCCTGTTGATTAGAACCTATAATCTTGAACATAGATAAGAGTCATGGTATGATACTTTTATTTATATTAGGCATGATATAAGTCATGTAATGTTTGGTAAGAGTAGGTTGTGATGGTTGGTATTTATAGGGGAGTATATGGGTGTTTTTATGTTATTATATTCGTTAGTATATTATTTATTCTAAAAAATATCATTTATTTTGATTCTAATGACTAAATATATTAAATTGTTTTTTGTTTTATGAAAAAATCGATTCATACATTATCCATGATAAAAAATTCTTGTATTTCACATATAATGTAAAATAACATGAATTATCATATTTTACTATTCAAAAAAATTCATTTATTATAGAAACATAAAAAATGTACACCCAAACGATTTTGAATAAGAAAATTTTAAAAATGGAATACATATAATGAAAATAATATTAAAAATATTAAAATTTTTATTTTTTTGTGTAAAATCATCATTAATTTAGAGAAAATGATTTAAATATGATAACTTATTTTACATCTCTTAAAAAATTAATTAAGGTCTCTAAATTTTTGTTATAATTAAAATTTATAAAAAATTATTTTTATAATATACAAATATATTTTTTCTTTTAAATCATTGTATTTATTAACAAATTGAAAATAACCATTTAATTTTTAAAAATATCAACATACAATATATAATTTTTAATAATAATATTTAATTATAATATGATATCTTTATATCATAGTCTCATTTAGAAGATACATATATTTTATCTATAATTTTATAGATAATGATACTATTATATTTACCCATTTACGATTCATAATGGTCATATAACTATTCTGACATGCATGTTACTATTCCATGAGTACAGGATATTTGATTTAATAAATATAAAATATTATATTATTTATTTATTATAAATATGTATTTATCAGGATATCTTTTTTTCATGTGGTTTATGAAATAATTATAAGGAGGAAAATTAAAATTTTAAAATTATTTAATTATATACTAAAAATCCATGGATTTAAAAATTTATAGGGATAATTTGTGAGTTTTACATACAAAAGAAAATTAATTAGTAATTGTGTGAATGAAATAGTTATGCCTTCATTACACATGTAAATTAAAATCATCATCTTCCAATGATTGTTTGATTATTGATGAGCACTATTTTTATATGTAAAACGTATTACCATCCCATTGATGAAATAAAAATATAGAATCTAAAAAAAAGTTGACATATAAATAATTGAACAAATATTTCAATCATTATATTCAGTACTTAATCATCCCAGAGTCTTCATATTTTATTTGTTTGAGTATTTCGGAGTTAAAAAACATACAATTTTATAATCATATTTTTTGATTGATTATCTTTGTTAATAACTAGGGTTATCATTCCATTCCCAATTATGATGATTTGTTATTGGATATATTCATCACATAGTCCCTCATACCAATTGTTAATTCATGTTCTATCCATTAACAAAAAAAAATTTGTTCATATGTGTTAAAAATTTTAAAAAAATAGTTTTATAATAAAAAATGATTTTATTGTTTAATCATCATATTATTTTACAATTCTGTATTATATTGTAGTTAAATTTCATTATCCCATATCAATATTAGTATCAGGGATGTTAAATTATGTAGGGGTTTTTTTAAACTACTTAACATAAACCCATTAATTTAACTAGTAAATAAATCCATCATAGTGGTTATTAGGAGATTTTGATCAACCAAAACATATTCCATGGAGATTAAAATTATATTTCATATATGGGATCAGAGATTATAAAGTAAAATGATGACCATGATATTATAGAAATTTTTTTATGGTTATTACCCTGAGACGAATATGTTAAAGAGACACATAAAATTTCATTATCTCAAGATAGGTGTATTTATAGGAATACCATCTACACAAGACTAATGATATGTTTTACGATATCAACCAATAAATTGTATATACTCAATATTTTTCACCATAATATCTAATATTATAAAATAAATAACATAACTAATAATAAAAATGACTAAACCATGAAATAAAAATATAAAATGAATCCCAAACTAATCCTAGTTGAAATAAAATAATAATATAGTGTTTTAAAATAATATTATAAGGGGTCACAAAAAGAGTGTCCAAAATGCTTAATGAATTAGTTCTTATCCATATAAACATGATATATCAATACAATTAAAAATAATCCATCATAGTTATGCTCATTTAAATTTTTTTTTACATATATCACATAATACAATCATCATCATAATCTACGAATTGTATATAACAAGAATGGAGTGAGCTCAAATGCTCCGTAATGAAAAAATATAAAAAATGATGAACTTGTAAGAGAACATGATGAAAAAAATAAAAATCATAAAAAAATTAGTAGGTCATTTGTTATAATTAAATCTTTTAGATAACAATAAATGATATAAAATCATTAAGTTGTTATATAATTTGAAATCAATAATTTTTTGAAAATTTAATAATTATAAAATTCTAAAAAAGGTGAAATCATGAAAACATAGCGTAATACTATAATAAATATTAAAATATTTCTCAGTAAATATATAATTCTATATCATTATTAATCTACCTATTCTCCAATCTATTCAAACATAAAATTTTGAGTAGAGATAAATTCCCTCACACTGAACCATTGTAAACTTATCTACTAAGTAACATGTTTTAGTATATTCTCTATCTCATGAGTTATATTTTTTAAATCTATGAATTGGAGGCGTATATAGGTTTTTCCCATATAAACATCTATATATATGAGTTCCCCTTGAAATTAAATAATGACTACATAAATTAACCCCTATAATGAAATTGGGTTTCATGTTAACTCATAATCATCATATGAAGAACCCCTAAAAAATATTGGGTTTTGTTAACAATTAAATTCAACAATGGTCCTGAATATAAGATATCATTAGATAACAACAATTCCATTTTTCAAATGGAATTATTTCCTAAGGAAATATACAGTTTCATAAAAAACGTTATTAGAAGGATAAAAAATTCAAGGTAGAATGAATTTAAAAAAAATTCTATCAAAGCAAATTTTTAATAAATAATTTTAAAAAATACTTAATTTTTTGATTTATATATAAATTTTTTAAAAACAATATTATAGGTATTTGAAATAAAATACTGCTAAAATATAGGAATTTAAGAAGAAAAATTGAAAATAAGTTGAAAACATTTAATGAAAAAAATGTATTCAATAAAGGAGATATAGGAAGGACTTAATGAAATAATTATGTTATGTTAAAAGAACTAGAAATAATTTAATATTTAATGGAATATTTAATACTTTAATATTAAATAGACATAGTTGTCATAAAATGAAAAATTTTATTGATGAAAAAAAAATTTTCTTTCTAATTAATTGAAAAAATATTTGAACATTTTGAAATAACCTACTTCAAAACCTAAATTTCAAATAATGGTAAATAATATTTTTCCTTAACTAGAAAAAAGGAGAAACAATTATCACTAGAAAATAAACTAAATTTATAATATAAAAGAACAAATAATAAATTATCCTAATAATAAAATATATACACGGAAAATTAATCAATTAAATATAACAGCAATTTGTAAAAACAAAGGTGAATTTTAATAAATAATTGAAATCATCATGGAGAAATGTATTACTTTGAAAATTGATTTCTGAATGAAAAATGTGGGACACAAACAAAAATAATCAACATTTATATTTACACCAACTCTTCCACATATTGGAAATGATGTTCCAATATAATTTTGTTGAGGTAAGATGATGCAGTTATTATTGTGAAATTATTATGCATCAATTTTGTGTCATTATTTTTCATTCATGAACCATTATACTTGATAATTGTAGGGATTTTTGAACATGTTATTTGTTCAAATACATGTGTCCATAATGTTGAAACATTTGTTTATAATGACTTAGAATATTTTTAAGAACACATAATTTTATTTTCATTAAGAATTAGAGAAGACAATAAAATTTTTATTTTTCCTGGGTAATTTTATTTGGGAATGGAATTGGAATAGAATTCAGTAAATACATTTTTCTCAACTGTAAAAAAATATAGTCATAATTATGATAGATATTGACCCATGATACAAATTCACTTGGGGGAATGTAGTTTAATTCATCAAGACCATTGACGTAGGTGAAGAAGCACAGTTTCCAAAAGGACTGCATGGGTTAGAGCCAGATTGGTTAGGTGGGGCTTCATATGAGTCAATGAACATATAAGTTTCATATCTTCTATGTGTTGTCAAATTATGTCATAAAGGTGGTGTGTAAATTTTATTTTCATGAGTAGATATTGGTAAACTCACCATGCTGCTGATGGATGAATTTGTAATATATATTGTTGATCAACCGCTCAGGAGTATGATATGGGTAATTGGAATCATGGTGAACTACTCATCTATTTAATAATATATTAAAATAATAATATATGAATGATTTGACTAATCATTCTAGTATATTCAAATGAGATAAGATTATATTTAACCTTTTCCTCCATTTTTCAATGTACAGTATCAATACTACCAATGTAACTATTAAATCATTGGATATAAACATTTTTAATGATCAATTTTATAGAACGATAAAAAAAATCAGTGACCTAAGTCCATGAAAGAAATTTGTCTCTTTCATTCATGTGGTTACACAAAAAACATTTTTTGGATAAATTCAGACAATTATATATAGTCCATTCATGTTTTTTATGAGTTCACATGTTTTAAATGTTTAGGAATGTGATTATTCCTTAATTAATATTAATATTATCATAAAATAAAAAACATGATAATGAAAAGTCATTCATCACAAAAGATACCACTTTTTATTGTATTATTTTTGAGAAACAATGTTAAAACTCATGTGGATAAAATAATCCATGAATTATATTAATACTAATTGGTTTTTAATAATATTAAATGAAGAGTAAACATGTAAATTACTCAACTATAAAAGTCAATGAACCTTGCAATGAAATTTCCTCTATAATTTTAATAGAGGAAATAGTTTCTTCTGATGAAAATAGATAAATTAAAACATAATATTTTATTAGTAGGATAACCTATGATGAAATGTTCCTATAATGAGAGGAACATAATCCACTACCTAATGAAAAGGGATTAATAAACATAAATGTTGCATAATGAAAATGAAATATCGTAATGACATTTCTATAGATATCCCTTCTTTGAATTCTTTATTGTTTGTGTGAACTCTTTGAGAATCTTCAAATACTATTTATTTAAAAAAATACGTGAAGAAGAATATTAATATTTTATTATAGACACAATAATATTATTTTAATATAAATTCTTATGTTATCATGAATTAATGAGTTAAATGTGAAGGGGTCTATAAAGAATACATATAAATGTATTCTTAGATTCTTGAGAAGAGATAGTATAAGTGTGAGTGAAATACGTAGAGAATGGGAAATTAAATTGTGTAAGTGTTAGTGCATTACTATTAATATCATCCATCTGAAATAATAATTTTTTACGAAATATGTGAGAATCATGTTCCTTTTTTCACAGTTTTCATTGAAGAAGAGTTGAGCACACTATTCATTGTCTCACACAACTATCAATAATGGAGAATGGACATGTGATATTATTAACATATATGTTCTCCATTAATTATTGATATAGATTATGGGGTGTACTTTATATGAAATTAATTAAAGTGTGTTGAAATGTATTTGAGGATCAAACTATATATGAATAAGGAAAAATACTATCTATATAATTTCATGAATTGAGTCAAAAAATCATTCATAGATGATCAAAATTAGTGAGAAAGACTATCATAATTGATCAATAGTTGTTGGAGGTTCCTAAATTATACATGAGAATATATTATCATAGGGGATCATATAAGACATATATATTCAATAATCTTTAAGATATTTATAATTGTGGATCAACCATAAATATTGAAATAAGTCCCATAGATTGTTCCAAGTGTAATAGTTATATTTTAGATGGTGGTGGAAGTTGAAAATGTCTATTAGTTCTAGCTAAGAGTAAAATATGACTCTAATGGTCATGAAGACATGGAAATGATGGTTAGGGAGTAACTAATAGTGGAGGAAGAGTTGGACAGATTGGGTGTGTAACCATGTTCAACTAGAGAATCAATAACATGTGTGTATAACATGTTTCAATATTAAAAAATTAATTGAAAAACATATTATATTGTAGATCCCATATTTGTGGGTAAAAATAGCATTGTAATGAATATCTCATCATTCCATACCTTCTAAATTCCATGTTCAGTGCTCTCTATTACTGTTTCTATCTGTGAGGAATGATTATGAGACCTTATTAAGTAGATCAATAAACTTTTCATGTTATTCATGTTAACTTAAAAATAAATTAATTTATAAACAAGAACCAATGATCACCATATATTATTACTAAATACATTCTAGGGATTTACATGTTTTATCATATAAATTGTTCACTATGATGATCTAAATTATTTCCAACAATGTTCATATTTTAAGAAATTACTGTTCTACCTCAGATTGAAAATGTAATTACTCTTGATAATGAAATTCAAAATTAGTTTTTATAGACATAAAATAAAATAAAAAATAAACAAGAATGGAATCTAAAGACTCTAATGGAAAATGGTAATCAATTTGGTATTTGTTACATTAATTCTCATGATTGTCATTCCATTGATGAATCATTCACTTGATATTATAATGATGTATACGTTAGTGATATTATTTTAAAATTTTAATAACACATGAAAAATACCCACAGAAATTTTTTTATTATATATATTGAGTTATCAAAGAACTTCATGATGATAAATTATAGATACAATAAGTGGATAATTCTATGGCAGTGTTATTGGATAAAATGTTTGTAAAATCCAACACACTCACAAAACCTATGAATGATAATTGTGAAACAATTAATATTTTATCTGAATGATATTATGATGATACTAGAAAATTGTAGAATGATGATTATGATAATGATATAGTTTTGATTTTCTTCATATGGCTTATCAATATCATTAAGAAATAAACAATATATTTTTGGAAGTAAATATTTCTCAAGATGAGGTTAAAGAAAACGAGTTCAAGGAGATCAAAAATTCATTACCAGAATCAACAAAATTTCATGATGTTCTAATGAATAAGACAAAGGAGTAATGTGAAGATATGATTAAAATTATTCATAATTAGAAAAACTCACATAAAATTATGTTTGTGAATCTAGGTATTATAATGAATAATTTAGATCAGTCATAATATAGAACTTATGAAATCTATTAGAAACAATATGATACTAAAAAATTATTATTAAGGATCATCAAACCAAGAATAGAAAAAGATTCTCCTCTAATTAATTTTGAAAAATATCCATGAATATGTTATCACAAAACATAGATAAAATGTTCTATAGTAACACAAACTGAATTTCTAGTATAGGTTTTAAAAAATACAATTATTAACTGATTGTGAAAAGAATAATAATTCCACCACAACAAGTATAAATATGAAATAAATATATAAATATGTATTATATAGGAGCATTCCAAACTATATTTTATTATACATAAAAAATATATTTCAAAATATTTGAACTATATATATACCACTTGGGAAAAAAGATATGTATTTTAAATATCTATTTTATGGTTCGTCTATAAGTTCAAATATAACGAATTGGGAAGTTAGAAAAGCATTTAATTATTGGATGTAATAGATAGATTATTATTAGTTGGGGAATATGTACTTATAAGTAAAATATTTAAATATGTAAAATAATAATAAATGTGAATTTTTAAATATTAGTGAAATGATATTTTTAAATAAGAAAGAACTATTTACACCTAATATATTTGAGAGTAAAACAATTATTTTAAAAATGAAAGTCAAAAACATAATCCTATTTATTATTTGAAAAAAATGAAAGTAATATATCCTCTTTTATAAAAAGGGATAAAGCCATATGTCATAAAAATTACTTCCACTGGGAAAAAGTTGAAATGTATTGAATATGTGTAGTTAAAATACAACTCTAGAGAAAATTAATAATACGGTGAATGATTTGTATTTATTCAATTTTTACGAAACTATTTAAACAATTTCTACAAAGTATAATCCTTTTGGTAAGATAGGTTATTTTTAGGATATAATAATGAACCATGGGGATGCCATATTAGAGTTATAATAAATACCATTCAATGAAATAATTTTATGACTATGAATCCATCCATTCTTATAATAAAAAATATATATAAATAAATATAATATATTTGTGGTAGATTTGAGAAAAAGAATAATTCAATGGGTTGTGACATGGAAATACACTTATGATATATTATATATATTGTTAACTTGAATTGGTTTAAATATAAATATAGTAGTACGAAATGTCATGATTCCATGAATATAGACAGTTTCAGGTATAGCTTCCTAGTATTTGAGAAAAATAAACTATTATTGTCTATGAAAATAGAGTATGATGAATACGTTTTGAAGCCAATGGAAATAAATTTCCCACATAAACATAGGTAGGGAAAGGAATTCCAGAAAAGTTTTGTAATAAGGTGACTAAAATTGGGGGAAAATAATTTACTTGGATGATAGGTCTCTATCAAACATAATATTACTTGTAATGATCAATAAAGTCCCAAATTATTTCAAATTACTCATATTTTATTATATTTACATATATTAAATTAATGAAGACATATGTATCCCATGAGAGGGATATGTTTTTAAATATATCTGTTAAATCAACATTATTTAGTGAATGTGGATCTTTTGACTAAAATTATAAAATTTAAAGTTGATGTATGATAAAATCTACATTGACCATACTTTGATTTGATTGATAATAATTATTAAGGGGGAGTTATTTTTGAGTTCTTAAAGGGGGAAAAATATATTTTTCTTTTGAAAACTATATTGGAATTGTGGAATAAATAATTTATTTTTTCAATAACACTTATTATATAAAACCACTAAATGATATTTGATAATTTCCAATCATGTCTTCTTAGGTAATATTATTTTTGGATAGCCTAGTTGATAATTGTTTGGAATATTTTCTTCTCCACTAGGTTATCCCATGTAGACATATATTTCATTAACTATATTCTCTCTATATATATAACCATTTGATATCCTCTATGTTTTATAATTTTTAATTAAAATACCATTAAATGGAGGAGAACATGTTTTTGAAAATTTTATGAGATCAGAATAAAAACCCTTATTCATTCATTTATATTCATTTCATAGGGGGAAAAATTTTAACAACACATTTTTACTTGCATAATTTAATGATATACTATATATAAAATAAAAAGGGGTGTTTTTTAGGCCATGAGATTCACTTTTTGTCAATGATGTAGTAATATGTGTTTATTATTTTATGAAAAAGTTGTAATAGTTGAATAATTGTTAACGAATCATTATATATAATTGGATGCATTACATTTCAAATTATCCTTGTTACCTATTATTATTTTTGAATCTATTTAATATTAAAATATATGTCTAAATAATTAATGATATAGTGTTTTTAAATAATCATATTTAAATTGAAGAACATTAAAATGATTATATTCATTAATTATTAAATAATATCCTGAAATATATTATTTTTCACAGGGAATTATAATATGTATTTTCATGGAAAGATACTTTGTTTAAATTATTTTATTGAAGAGTACCAAAAAATTTGGCCAAACATAATCCATATAAGGACCTATGTGACATCTAATTCGGTTGGATGGATAGTTAATGAAACCATCCAATCGTGTTATGAATGGATGTTGACTACCCATATAGAGTGAATAGGTGAGATCTTCCATGATCAGGTGAGAGTGTGCACATGTAAGTTCTCATGGATGTTTTAGATCCATCATCTGGGTAGGTAAATTATATTTATGGTTATGAGTGCACTACTGATCCATGATTAGACCCCAGGAATATTATTGATTACATGATGGAATGCATTGTAATATATAAATAGGATAAAACACATAGTATAATAATGTCAAAAATTGTATGAACCATGAATTATTTATCTATTTAAGGTGATGCAAAAATAATGTTGGTCATCTGATTTAATCAGTCATGACCACCCAATATATAGATCAATTACATTAATCATCCCCCAACCATATTGGTTATTTACATTATGTTAATCAGTTGTCCACAATTACATTCCAGAATCAAAATTACATCCTTATATTAATCAAATAGATAAATCGATACAAAATTGATCAACATGAGGCCATTCATGATATTAAATAACTAAATAAAGATGATGATTAAATGAACATGATTGGGAGGAATATAAATGTTGATTAAAATATTGTTGGATTGAAAAGATTAATTTAGATTTTTGAATTGATTTGGAATTTTATTATTCTACCATAAGTATTATATTCTCCAAAAACAATAAATTAAGATCACGTGAAATTTTTCATCTCAAGGACACCATGTTTTTCTAAATAAGTTATTTTAAAAAGCGATAAAAATTCAAGTTAATTTAAATAAATATTCAAATGATTAATTCTATGTGAATTAAAGTTGCTTTAAAAAAATTAATGGTAATAATACATATCCTATAAATATTGGGTAATTAAATTAATAATTTTATTCTACTGATTAATGGGGGGTCTAATTTTCTCAAAAAATAGATCTAAGTGAAACTAATATTTAATTTAGAGAAAATACTACAATTCACTTTAACTATTGAAGAATAATAGAACCCATGTACTCTAGAAATGTGATTTGGGTAGTCAAGAGATCCATGATGAATCCATGATACTTATAATAGTTTTTAATTTAGAACTTTCATGTGATGACTTTCGAGTTTGTGTGAACCCATTGTTATACCATGAGATAGTGTATACATTGACACTATGTTCTATGAATATGGACTATAATATTGTAGTCCTTAATGGAAATGTATATTGGAATATTCATGCGTGTGATAATAATAATTATTAACGTGTTGGTGAATTTTATTTATGTTTACATATATATGAAGTGTGACATTATAGTGAACAGATAGTTCATGTATGAGTGTACTATAAAATGAAAATATAATAAGAATGTATAAGTGTGATATCATTATCAAATAATATATGCACATGAAATTACTCATGTAAGATAAAGATATAATAATACTCTGAAATAGTATTCCACTACAATGTAAATTGAATAATATATGACAATTCATTTAATTATATCCCATGTGTACAATGTTTAAGAAGTTACCATATAATATTCTTTTCATATATATTGTCTAGGAGAGATTAAGGATGAATTATGTGAGAAATTAAAAAAATTAATTAATTATAATTTACTCATATGGTTTATCGAGACATCATTCTAAGACGAATGAATAGTAGACCGATAATTTTATGTACTGAATTGACTTGTCATTCATTAGATACTGTAATTACATATCATGTAAAACTAACAAGATGAGTGACTATGGAATATATGTGAACTAAAAATGATTAATCATGACCATATATCCTCACGAATTATGAAATTTGTTGACATGGTTGAAGATACATAGACTTTTTATCAACCCTAAAGATGCGATGAAGAATCCCAGTTAGTGCCGGGATCAAATAATGTCTTTCCATTGGTGATCGATGAAGGAGAAGCCCCTGGTCATAGAAAGGATAAGAATAATACTCTAGTGGAAATATGGAGTGGGAGAATATGGATTGATTGTATAACTATCCAATTCCTAATAGTTTAATATCTAGATGGTATAATATTGATCATAAAGAGGATCTACTAATGGGGTGTATAGAAGGATTTAACCTTATCCACTATAATGGATATGAATAGCATAATGGAGATTCCATATTGGGGAGTATAAACTGCATGATAAAGATTATATATTTTTATAAACCATTTTAAATACCATGTTTTATTATTCCAATTATTATTTCTATATATTAGTTGAGAGTGTGATATATCTTAATGTTGGTCGAGAACCGTTAAAATTCCGAGTGCATGAATTCCAAAAACAAAAAAATTCCTAATAGTAAACAAATAAATTTCCCCCATCTCATTTGTCAATTATGCATGATAATTTCTATGGTATCATATTTCAATTATGAAATAATTTCGATTAGTACGAGTGATTTGAACAAATGAAAATAATTTAATCACATAAAACATTAAACAACCATTGTGACTTTTGAATCCATAGCAGAAGATATATATAATATAAAACATGACATTA
This sequence comes from Viscum album, assembly GCA_963277665.1. Taxonomy (NCBI): domain Eukaryota; kingdom Viridiplantae; phylum Streptophyta; class Magnoliopsida; order Santalales; family Viscaceae; genus Viscum; species Viscum album. Next base: position 1,948,930,746 of record OY728163.1, read on the forward strand.
AATTTTATTTAATATAAGAGGATCATGATAATGTATGACAATATTTATGAATTCATAGTACCTATAAGAATCCATTGTTTAATGATTAAAAATTATTTATGGGATTCAAATTTAAGAAAAATTAACAATTATAGTAATACTATTATATGAATCAAACATGCTTGATTAGGACACTATGAAATGTAACATAAAATTTTATTTAATGACTGATATTTATCATACCTAAAAATAAAAGTTATCTAAAAGAACCACGAAAGGATAATTTTGTGAAAAACGGGAAATCTTTTATCAATGAAAATCATAATCCGAAAAAAATGTAATACTTTTGACAAAATTAAATTGAAACCCTCTAAGAATGCTAAAATTAAATAGAACAGTTAATATGATTAAATATATGATAATAATGATACAATAATTTAAATAAGGTTGGAAATAATTCATATAAATTTGAACACGTTCCACATCATAAACATGTTTCAACAGAAGGAAATTTTTATGGAAACTATTACCTTCTTCCCGTGATATATTTATGATGATTTAACCTCCTATAAAATGATCATATCTAAATTAATAACCAATTTTTGAGTATTTATCAGAAAAATGTACCCTTTTATTATCTATATGAATAGTTATTTAACATGAATAAAAGAATTAGATAGAGAATATTTTTATTATCAAATGTTTCAAATGCTAAATACTTTGTGTATCTTTCATACATTTGATATAGTTATCCATAATCTAATTAATTATTTATCATTAATATAAAATTTATTTTTTTAATATTTATTTTCATGATTGAAAATATATTTATTCATTTTTATTGGTGTCTTGTTCATGTATTGTGTAAATAAAATTGGTAATCTCTTATTTATGTATTTTATTAATGATTGATGATTATATATTAAATATGAGTAGTGTACCCCATATAACACTAAAAAACCCATAATAGTTATTATTAACTTATTCTAATATAATAATATCATAATTTTTTATAAAATAGTAAATAATGATTATATTGTAATGCATTATTCACAAAGGTCGTCAAACAGACAAAAACATTAATAGGCTTTAACTTAATTGGAGAGTTTTGTTAGGAATGATTCTATTTTGACCCAATATCATTATAACTAAAATTGTATGATATTATGTTGATGTTTTTTTTATTTCTATTGATATTTTTTGATTCATATATAATTTTGGGAAATCTAGATGAGATATGAAATATGTTTCACCCTAGGGGTGGTAATCCACACATATGTACATTTTTCATTATTGTATCTGAACACAAGAAGGAAGATGAAGGTGGGTATTTAATTTACAATATATAATCATAATAACATTTAGATATATTGTATTTATTCATCATTAAAATAATTTAAACCATCCATAAATGGATTTAATGATAAATAAGAGGCATATCCTTGTGGGGGTGGTAGATAATTCCATATAGTAACAATATTTTGTTTGATTTTATAAGAGGTTGGGGATGAATAAATAATGGTTTTACCATTAAAATTATAGAATATAACAATAAATATTCTTGAGAATAAATAGAATTATTATAGTGAAAATTTATTTTAATTTTTAATATTTGTATAAAAAACATATGTAGGTGATAACACTTATGTTTGACAAGATATTCTTCAAATTGAAGTTCTCTTATAATTTAAGGGATTAGACCAAATATGAGTAGAAAGTGGATTATTATTTTTAAATAGTGTAATAGTGAGAGGTAGATGGTATTATTTAGGTATGTAAATGAATATTTATGTGAGTATCTAAAATACTATAGTTAAACCCCATTTATTATATGGGGGAAGGTATCCGTTTGAAACTTCACTTTTATTTTCATAATAAAATTATATGATTCTCAGAAATATAGATAAAATGTGTAACAACACTAACCCAGTTATCATGTATCCAGTTTCAGTTTTCATACATTGAAATAAGATACAAGGAATTAAATTATGAAGGATCTAATAATATTGTAGTCTCAATAAACCAGATTAATACATGATTCCCATATTAAAATTGAATACAAAAACAATTATATAAGTATTTTCATAGAATATCATTTTCATACTAGATTATCAATTAATATAATTCAAATTACACCTCCTTTATTTCTGGTAATGGAATCAAAATAAGGTAGAGATAAAATACTCAGTTAGTGTGGCATAATTTTGGAACAATTGTGAGTAAATAAAGAATTTTCAATATGTTAAATTCAATATGTTATTTTAATATTATAATAAAAATTCCATTTAATCAATAAATTTTCAATCATAATTAGATATGTAATATTCTATTGGGAAAGGTAAATATATGTATAAATTTACAATTTAATCAGCACAATGAGCAATATAATGCATCCATATGTAACATGACTATGTAAAATATCAAGGATAATATTAAATAAATTCATAATAATGAAAATAAAAAATAATTATATGTTATGTTCACAATAATCATGATACCATGAATATTAATTTCATTCACCAATTATTTTAAAACTGATGGTTTGTTATGCACCAGAATCCCATTCATGTTAGTTTACCTAATTATTCATCTAAGGAGACTAATGATGCATTGAGGGGAAACCTATAAATAAACACCACCCATGTCACTATTTCGAGAAAATTCCTCACATGTCCATTTATCCATTTAATTCAAGAACTATATTCATTATCAAGAAAATTCTGAATTATTTTCGGAATACTGATTAACAAAAACTTCCTCATTATATCATATAACACTCAATTTAATATATAATGTGTTTTAATGATATACAGTTTATGTAATAAGTATATCCATTATATATTATAATTAAATTAATTTTAATTTTAATGTATAATGATAAAAATAATGTCGGTAATTTATATACATGATAGTAGTTGAAATAATTAATCATGAAATACAATGTTAATAAATTCCATGGATAAAATAATTGTTAACAAACAACATAGATAATAGATATGGTATTATTACATAATATCTAATGTTGATCGTATTAAGAATAATGTTTTGATTTTGTTGATAAAAATAAATTCAATAAAGATATTATTAAAAATATTCTTATGGAAAATTATTTGGGAATTTTTTTTCAAATAAAATCTACAAACATATTATGAAGATACGTTTAATTGAAAAAATAATTTTAAATTATTCATGAATCATTAAAACATTGATTAGTCATTATTATTAAAAATATATTTTGTTTTTACATGTTAAAATATGTATCCTTTTCACATTTTTGATATTCACGAACCATTCATTATTTAGAAAATTAATTATATATCACTTTCAAAATAATTTAAAAATAATTCAAAAAATGGTTAAAAATTGTTATATAAAATTATTTCATGATTCTAAAACCATTTTTAATAACATTATTAGAATACATGGTTTTGGAAGGAAAATTATTTCTGACAAAGAGAGAAATAAATTTATATTTTATTATAAAAGTTTTTCAAAAAAATTATTTCACAAATAAAAAATGATTTAAAATTACATTAAAAAAATTTGATAACAAGATGAAAAGAAAACTAAATGGTTTTATTATGATATTTTAAATTAATTACCATCAATTTAAATTCATGTGTAACAATCTCGATTGAAATGAAATTATGAAATAACCCAATATAATGATCCTAACATTGAAATGAACATTAATTTACAAATAAATAATGTGAATCCAATTTAATTACGCATAAAATATTTTGGAATTAAAAATTATATATGAAGAATTATTTACACATATAATAATTGAATATAAAAAACAATGAGTATGTAATATATCCAAATTAAAATATTATGTTATGAAATTCTCTACCACTTGATAAGTTTCATGTAGAATTCTTATTAATAAAATATCTAAAATTATAACATTATATATCATTAATAATGATATATTAATTATATTACATTGAATACATGAATCATCTATACCATTTGAAATAAATTGTGTTCATAAAATTACAATATATATTGATTAAGCGAAATTAAGATGAAGTCCCTTACCTCACACTTATTTTTGGTTTAATAGATTTAAAATCATATATAATGGTTTCATGAATATAAATAATTTATACTAAAATAATTTTAATAATTATAATATCATATATTAGCCACATAAAATATTTTTCCAGTGATATGTAATAATATTTTACTATTTTCTTTATTTTGGGTGTAAATATCCTTCTCATGTTTGGTTTGTCATGAATTATCCATTTATTTATAGTATTGAATTGTTATATCATATTCAGAATAATTTAATGATATATTTATAATATATAATAATTATTTATAGTTTATTATTAATTAGTTAATATTTTACTTGGAAAAATAATCTAATCGCTTCATTGAGACTGTTAGTCATATGTATGCTCGAGTATCGATATAATTCTGTAATAAATGAAAGCGATCGAAGGTGGTTGATAAATTGGTTTTACATAATAAATATATTGTAATATATATAAAATATATTAATTAAATATATATTTATTATATAAATTATAATGAATAAGTGAAAAAATGAATCACATCACTTGGTAATGAGGTAGTCCTCCATAAACATGAGTAATGTTATCATATTTTAAAAGGGAAAAAATAAATTATAATTGAAATTATATTTATAGAATTTTACTAATATTATTAGTATCATATGCATCTGTTAAATAAATAATTATATATATCCTTGAATGGTGACGATGGAAAACAAATTATGTCAGTTCCTAAGGCAGTAGTCCATAGTACACATGATCAATGGGTTTGTTAGAAATTTATAGAAGACGATAAATATATAGTTTATTACCATATTTTAAAAATATCACAGTATATGGAAGACACCATGGATATTATATAATAATTTTCTAATAAAATTTAAATGATTGGAAAGAATAAACAAATAAAATACAGTTGTCAAAGAATGTAACCCATTTATGAGAAATATCATAAGGTTTTTCACAAAATAATTTCTAGGACTGATTTATGATCAGGAAATGACTATAAGAAGCTATAGTAACATTAATAATGGTATTTGGGTGTTTATTAGTTTAGAAATGTGTTTGGATGTGTGAAGAGTGGTGGGGAGGGAATTTCCTTTTATATGTGGGGGTGACGATAAACATGGAATTTTTAAACAATAAGAATTCTCACTGGGTTTTTATCATGAAAAACCTTAAAAAGTTGTAAACATTTTGGACTTATAGGTGATAATGACTAAATATTTCCATTAAATGGGTTTTAGAATTATTTTGTCTTTTCACCCCTTATTATTTTAGTATTCACCTAGTGAATCATTTTTTAACTTTACCACAACGATTGAGTTTTTCAGTTTTTAATATTCGTAAAGGTGAAAAAATTAAGATAATATAAGTATATATTATATATTATTAAAATTATAAATCTATATTAAATTTTATCTATATCAATTTATTTATGTGGATGAATCCAAATTAAATTATATACCCAGATGATATGAAAATTTGTGTTTTCACTAAGAATATAATCATAAATATAAAATGTTACACTATCAAAATTTAATATCAAATTGTTTCCAATGAGAAAAATATTATTTTTTTTAATTTAAATAAAATTATTTTTCATTAGATCATCTTAAAAGATAATTTTTCAAAATTATATAAATAAAAAAGGAACTTTTAGGAAAAAATTCAGAATTATACAGTAATCAAAAAAATAAGAACAAATTAAAAAAAATCCCAAAAATTGATCTAATGATTATTTTTATATTCTTTTTTTCAAAAATATTTTATATTTAGGAAATAAATTATCTATTGTTGTTATGAAATATTATTAAATTATACTCATAAAACATGACTGAACATCTATTAAGAAAAATACAGTTTTTTGGAAACATTTTTTTCAAAAAAAATTACTCTTACGTGTTATAGTATAAATATATAAAATTAAATTTCATACATTATTAATTTATTTAAATTCCATCCAAAAAAATATTAATGTTATAATTGTTTTTTTAATGAATAATAGTTTTATAGTTTTTTTTAATCATAGTGTTGTATTCATCAAAAGCTACCATGGTGAATGAAATTATTTAAAAAAACTACAAAAATGTCTCAAGGTGGTAAATTATTATATAATATATTAATATAATTTAATAAAAGTTATCTAACAAGATTTTAGTCTTAAAAATATTGTGTTGTCACATTCTCCCCTCCATCAATAAAAATTCATCCTTACAAAATTAACATTCTCATAAAATTAAAGGTATTTCAACATTTAAATTTATTTTTAAAAGACCCACCACATAATAAATGATAGAAAATTATACTCATAAAATATTGAAAAAAACACATTATTATCTTATATAATAATATATAAATAGGATTACATGTTATAGGGAATTGATGGGAAGTGATGACATATACTTTGAAGAAAAGTGTATTTCCCAAAAATTGGTGGTGGGTGATAGTGGTCAGTGATCAAAAGAAAGTGAATGATTATTTAAAAGTCAACAATCACAAAGCAATATATGTGATGAGTTAAATGACCAATGATTTATATAATATAAATATAATAGGATGAATTTTTTGTTTCAGAGTCCATTTTCTAATGTTGATGAATTATTTTATTATATTATAAAATAATGAAATACTATTTGTGGATATATTTCTATTTAATAATATGAATTTCATTATTTGGTGTTTCTTTGTTCAACTTACACTTCATTGTTTTTTCTATGTAATTAATATCAATAAATTAATTTCTTATTCCAAATGAACTAAAATTAATTGTTAACTAACCATAATATACATAAATACGTGACAAGTATTTCCACATATTTATAAATACTATCCCAAACCAATTTGGTTAAAATGTGTTATAGATTTGCGAACCTCAACATAATAAACATTATTTCATCATTGATATTATTTTTTAAAATTTTTTATTTTAAATTAGTAACTAATAACTAGAACATCACTATAAGGACTCGACCGTAAACATTACATAATATTTAATTAAATGAATAATTAACATTGAGGATCTCTTCAGGTTTAGAGTTTTAGAGAATTATGACGTAACTATTACATCAAAAAAGATTACAATGTATTCACTTCTTCCAATTATCCATTTTTTAATAAAATAAAAACTCTTGAAAAAAAAGAGTCAGGTACACATCCATGTTTAAGACATCATGAATTTTCTTTGACTTCATCCATGACCTTAATCCATAATATGTCTTTTGAAAGACATTTCAAAAACATTATATGAGCATAAAAAGCCTTGTACGTCATACACAATGAAAGAAAACTATTAGTTTATCAAAACAAAAAGTAAACCATGAACACTTTAACACAAGTAACAATTTTCACCTTTATGAAGTGGTAAATACTCTTCATTGAATAAATGATTAATTCTTACCCTTTTGTAAGCCTATGATTACCATAAAACACTTATAAAGAACACATATCATATAAAGGTAACATGGGACATAAACATACATAAATAGAATAACAATACGGTCGACTTCCACACATATTACTAAATGGAATAGAAATTAGGCCGACTTCCTTACCCTATGCATTGGAGGTTATAATGTAATGTCACGTCCTGGTATTCACGGAACCACCCGTCATTTGATTTATCACGTAACCACCAATCAAATGTCCAAGTACCATTATAATATCATAAGACATAAATCAAATATAAATTATTGATAAAATTTCCACATTTTAATCACAATATATCACGTAAATATATTGACATACCAAATCCATTATCAAAAACATTTTAAATACCAAAATACATAAAACAATATATGGTATTTATTTTCTTTTAAAAACATTACAGATTGTTGAGGAAGACAAAGATCAAATAATACTTGCAGCGGCAGAATGGTCATTGTCACCACTTACAATAAAAGAAACATTCATGTTATTCATTTAGTAAAACGCTTCATAGAAAAATATTCTCTTTTAAAATTCAAGGGTGTTTATATATCCTACAAAATAAAGTCGTGTATTAAAACAAAATATGCCTCAATTAAAGGAGATTGAGATGAAGACCCTTACCTTGTGTCTGACATGACTCGATCGTTCATTAATCTCCTGAATAATAAAATAATGTTAATTTATACTTTCTTATGAAACTTTTTCAAGTTCATTATTCATTTTAAATCACATATTGCAATGTTTTAATCATTATTTTATCATTTATCTTAATAATGTTTGTTTTGTCGATATTTGGTATTTGAGTAAAAAATGAACACCTTATATTTACATCATGTCCATGTCATCAAAGGTTCATTATATACAGAATGATATAAATTATTTGGATATCATATATATCATATATATCCAGAATATTCATGAATTTATAATAGTACATAACATTTAGAGGTATGAAATAAAATGCACCATTCATGGAGATGGTAAGCCGTAAATACGCATGAACGCTACTTCCATTTCAATTTCTTATTTAATAGATTTAAAACATAATAATGCATAGTGGTATTATAATTATTGTATTTTATCATATATAATTTCATTAAATATATCCTTAATATATACTACAATATGGAATGAATGAGTCATATCACATTGAAGGGGTGGTAGTCCGTACTTTATCAAATGAAATAAGGGTGTTTACCAATAATTGAAACCATAAAGGTATGATATAAATAGAAATTATAGAAGCATAAAGAAAACAAAAAAATAATATATATCATATATGAATACAGTTCCATCATAATGGACACCATGAGAGGTGGTAGGATATAATCGAACAATCATTGTTTCATGAGGCGTTATTTTTCCATCCATAGAAACACTATGTTATTCATCCATTGGATAAAGGTGTGTGTACGTGTATTCAAATAATTATCATAAAAACAATCCTAATATTTTTATAATACTGGTGTTGTTACAAATGAATGGAATAAAAAGAGTTTAGGGGTTGGAGAAGTAAAATAAAAGATAATAATTTAAGAGAAATCGTTACGTTTAATTTGGGTAACTTCCTTTGGATTGAACCAAAAGGACTTCTTGATGTTCCCTTAACCGAAGGTAAGGATTATATTGGGAGGATAGGGATGTAAAGAGATTAATTTGGTAGAGTTTGGATGAGGAAAATTACTTCAGAGGTTTGAGTAATTGGTTAGAAGTATTCTTCTTTTATAAGGGGGGAGGGGCTCATTAGGAATGTGTAAAAATATTATATTATTATATAATGATATTCAGTTTCTAAAGGTCAACGAATCATTAATGTTGAAGATAAGATGACTCATATTAGAAATAAAATCGTCTAGTCATAATTGGAAATGTTTTTCATAAAATTTTTATATTTATAATCTAATTTATTTAAATCATTTATTAATGAGGTAAGTACAACATCATTATTGTGTCATTGAAAGTTAATTTATGTGATGTATAAAAATTATAAAAAAATACCATGATGTTGAAAATATTTTTATATTTATATTTAATATATATATTAGTAAATATAACTTATATGACACAATATAAAAATTAATTAACTAAAAGATTTGGGTTTATGTCAATTTTTCCTTTACATTAAATCAATTTATCTAAAGTGTCATTATCATTCATAACTTGCTCCATGGGGTCCCAAAATCGACTGAAAGATGCACATGGTCGGATATGTATCAATTAATAGTATTAATACACGAGTAAAGGGAATTTTATATTATTATTATATTATTATTTTACCATTATTTACCTGATATACCCATTAACCACAGTAAATAACATATTTACTGAAGTAAATATTTAAAATGTCTAAAAATAAAAGTTAACTATTTACAAAATTTGAAACTCATGATTCCAAATATTTAATCCATTTTTCCAAAGTCAAAACAAATAAATTGAATATATTAATTCAAAATTAATTCCTGCTATCAAAACAAAAAGCATGTTTTTTTAGAAATAATAATTATCAAAAGATTTACACTTGTTTATGCCCAATTTCAAAGTGAAATTAATTCCAATGACCATCATTGGACTAAATGGTAAAAATATATTTTAATTACACTTTAAAAAAATTAAAATGATAATCTAACCATATACATAAATTGTATTAAAAGGCAATTTTGACTTAAAATATAGTATTTTTAACTATTCCTTAAAAAAGAACTTTTTCAGAAAAATACCAAAAAATTACCCAAAGTAAAATTTGATGTCCCCATTATAAATAAGTATTTTATTTGGTCAAATATAATTTATTAATGTGGCCAAAAATATGTTTAATGAGGTTTCTCCATTAATAGGAGGTAAATCAACCTTTCAAAGTAAATTTTGCTTAAAATTATATTCATTCACATATTATGCCTCTATCTTTTTATTGGATAAATTTATATAAATTTAAAAACCATGTATAATAATATTGTAGTTTTTTTATTCATTCCTTCCAATAATATGGCTAAAAGTTAACTACCATTTAAAATAATAACATTATATTATTAGTGTGCAACGTAAGATTTCAATGATACTCATTATTGCGTATCAGGTACGCTATCGAACATAGCTACCAATTTAAAGAAAAATTAAAATTCAATTCAAAAATATTAATAAATATGAAAATATCTTATTCTTCATTTACTTGGGATGTTACATCCTTCCCCCTTTTGGAAATTTAGTCCTTGTAATTTTTATTCACTTATCAAAATAAGTGGGGGTATATATCCCTCCTAAAATTTTCAGATTCCCATGTTGCCTCTTCAATCATATGGTTTTTTCAAAAAACCTTTACATGGTGAATTATCTTATTCCACCACAAATTCCCTTTACGGTCAAGAATCTGAACTGTTTGTTCTTCATAAGAGGTATTCTCTTCAAACTAAACTACCTCGGTGCTCAAAACAAGTGATGGATCTGGCATATACTTTCTCAAAATCAAAACCTGAAAAACATTGTGTAGCTGGGACATACTTGGAGGTAAATCCAATCTGTTCACAACTGATCTATCATTCCCCCATATTTTATAATGTCTAATGAACCTCGTACTCAACTTTAAATTCTTACCAAAACGCATCACACTTTTCCATGGAGAAACCTTGAGAAATACATGATCACCTACCTCAAAATAAAGATCCTTCCTCCAGTTATCTCCATAACATTTCTATCTACTCTGAGCTATTATCATGTATTTCTGAATCAACTGAACTTTCTCTTCTATATTTTCTACCAATTCGGGTCACATAAGCTTCCTTTCGCCTACTTCATCCCAAAAAGCTATATTTCGACAATTATTTCCATATAATTCCAAAAATGTTGCTATATGTATACTGGAATGGAATATGTTATTATATAAAAATTTAATAAAGAAAGTTGTTGGTCTCAACATCCTTGGTAATCCATCGAAAAATAACATAACATATCTTTCAATTTCTGAATTGTTCTTTATAACATCCCATCTGATTGAGGATGAAAAGCTGTTCTAAAATTTAATTCAGTACCCAACAACTCTTGAAGAAATTTCCAAAACATAGAAGTAAAACTTGGATCATGATCAGATACATAGATAGACGAAATCAATGCAAACGGACTATCTCTTTAATATACAACCAATCAAGTTGATCTAGAGACAATGTATCTCAAACAGAATGTAAATGGTCATATTTAGTCAGTCGATCAATAATAAACCAGATTGCATTATAATCTCAAGATGTCTTTTATAATCCTACAACGAAGTCCATGGATATTTTTTCTCATTTCCACTCTAGCACTAGTAAAGGTTGAAGCATTCCTTTTGGTAACTTCCACTCTGATTTCACATGGGTACATGTGAAACACTTCACAGTAATATATGTAATATCTCTTTTCATTCCATCCCACTAGTAATACTCTGAATGATCTCTATACATCTTAGTACTACAAGGATGAAATGAAAATGGGGAACTATGAGTTTCACATAACAAGTAATTCTTCAAATTTGAATCACAAGGCACACAAAATTTCATTCCAATCCTCAAAATACAATCATTATAAATGTTAAATTATGGAAACTTTCCCTTCTGAACCAACTCTACCTTTTTCTGTAACTCACTGTCTTCTTTATGCGCTTGCTTTATTCTGTCTGATAGACATGATCTCACTGACACCTGATACGAAACAGAAGAATTTTCTACACCAGCAACTTCTTATCCAATGTTCATCAAATCAAAAACCAAATGATCTTCTTCCAAACATTTCATGTTTAATGAAGCATTACATTTTTGACTCAAAGCATCAGCCACTTTATTTTCTTTTCCCGGATAGTAATGGATCATTCAATCGTAATCCGTGAATAATTCTAGCCATCTCCTACGTCTCTTTTTCAATTTTTTCTGAGTGAATATATACTCTATACATTTTTGGACAGTATATATATCACATTTTACTCCATACAAATGATGCCTCAAAAATTTTAATGCAAAACCAATAACAGCTAATTCAAATTCATTTGTATGGTAATTTAACTCATGTGGTTTCGACTAACGTGAAGCATAATCAATTACCTGGTCATTTTGTATTAATACACAACTATATCCTTTCAACGAAGCATCACTATAGATAAAAAACTCACCATTTATGGATGGTAGTGCCAATAATGGAGCATTAACCAATATCCTTTTCCATTCCTAAAAACAATCATCACATTCTTTTGTACAGATGAACTTTACACCTTTTCAAGCTAACATAGTAAATGGACTACATAACTATGAAATTTTTTCCAAAAACCTCAAGTAATAAGCTACCAAACCAAGAAAACTCTGAATCTCTGTTATATTTTTTGGTCTTATCCATTCTTCAAGAACTTTTGTTTTTAGCAGTATCAACAGTTATGCAATTTTTTGAAACAATGTGACCATTGAATGAAATTTGTTGTAACCAAAACACACAATTACTAAATTTCCCATTATGTTTCTTTTCTTTTAAGGTTTTCAATATGACTCTTAAATGACTTTAATGTTCCTCCTTACTTTTTGAATAAACCAAAATATTTTCAATTAACAAAACCACAAACATATCCAAGAACTCACAAAAAATTCTATTCATAAGATCCATGAATACAGCAGGTGCATTGGGTAACCCAAAAGGCATAACTAAAAATTCATAATGGCTATATCTAGTATGGAATGCGGTCTTCATAATGTCTACTTCTTTTACATTCAACTGATGGTACCCTAACCTCAAGTCAATCTTCGAAAAATACAGAGCTCCCAGGAGCTGATCAAACAAATCATCGATATGAGGAAAAGGATACTTGTTCTTAACAGTAATGTTATTCAATTCTCTATAATAAATGCAATGTCTTAGGGAAGCATTTTATTTTTAACAAATAAAACAGGATCACCCCATGGTGATGTGTTAGGTCAAATGAGACCTTTATCTAATAACTCCTTCAATTGCATCTTTAACTCTAAAAGGTCTATTTGATCCATTAAATAAGGGGGTTTTGAAATTTTCTTAGCATCAGGAACTATGTCAACAGTAAATTCAACATCGTGATCATGTATTATTCAAGAAAACTCATCAGGAAAAACATCAAGGTACTCATTTATCACTGGAAGATCATTAATCTGTAGAGTCCCTTTGTTTTCAACAATATGTGAAACGTAACATACATTTCTAGCTTTTCCTATTTTTTAAACTTCTTGATATGTTATAAAAATCAAGGGTTCATTCTTGTACGCAAACATAAAATCAATCTAAAAATAAACCTCTTTAGCTCTGCATTCGATCATAGCTTCATAAACAGAAATCCAATCAATGCCCAAAATAACATCATACTCAACTAGAGGCAAAACAATATGGTTTGCATGTAGATTCATTCCACAGACAAATACAAGAATGTTCTTATGTTTTCTTTTTGTCACAACATTTCCTCCAGGTGTTTTTACCATAAGTTATTTATTCATATCTTGAGATGAAATTACCAATTTAATAGAAAACTTATCAGAAATTAAAGAGTGTGTAGACCCTCAATCAAACAACACATTGGCATAATCTAAACAAACAAATAGTGTAACTAATACAACTTCATTTGATGGCCCAACATCTACTGAAGTAGTTTCAAAGGATTTCGTCACCCCTTTCTGCTTGTAGTCTGGCTTCTTTCCCTCAGTTTTCTTCTTATCTGGACACTCATTTTCATAATGACCCATTTCATTACACATAAAACATCTTACTGATGGCTTTTCATTGCATGCTTTATCATCTTCTATAAAGTTACGAGAAATATGACCAGACTTACCACAATAGAAGCACATTCAAGACTTTTATAAATATTCTCTGGGATTATTTTTACCATAATTTTCACAAGATGAATGTTTATTTTTCTAACCAACAGGCTTTTTTGATGAATTCTTCCCCTTTTCCTGCCAACTGGACCACTTATTCTGTTGTTTGTCAAAGAACACCTAATCATCTGTAAACTCCATTTACACCTTCTCCACACATCAAACAAGTTTTTCTTAACTTTTGAACTCACGAGAGGATAATGTTCTTCGATATCGTGCCATCAGTCCTCAGTAAAATCAATTTAACTTACTTTAAAGATCTCAGATGAAATTTAGTGCATAACTTTCCAGTCGAGTGAACATTTCTTCATAAGAAGCCACTGAGTAATCCTCCTTCATCAATTATAGGAATATTTTTTCCAACCTAAGACGAACCACCTTAGTAAAATATTTATCAAGAAACATACATTTGGATTCATCCCAATCATGAGCATCAATCTCTTCACTATTCCTAATATTTTTCACCACAAACCACCACTGATCAGGTTCATCTTCAAAACGATATATAGAAAAACTATCCTTTTGATGTTCTGAACACCCCATGACTTTGAAAATATTTTCCAGTGCTATAATCCACCCTTCTGTTAGAACTAGATCAGATGATCCTATGAATGATGGGGGATGTTGCCTCAAGAAATGCTCCACTATTGACATGTTCCACTATGGTTGATCTGGCTGATCTCGTGCATGGATACCAACACCATTTATATCCTTAGTCAATTGTTCCATCACATCAACAAACTGTTCAGTTCCTATTCTGACCATCTCAGGTTGTTAGTTTGGAAGGTTTTCTTCCTCATAATGTCGTCCGAACGTAGATGTCTTGCCACCTATGTGGAAAAAAATTCTGAACACAAAAATAGATTAGGCGAAGCACTATGGTAATCTAAAAATTCTATATCATTTAAATCTGAATGTTAAATAATTAGTTAACATTTATTTAACAATATTTTACTTCATAAAGTTGTCTAAACTGACCTCTGATACCAAATATAAGGTATCGGCCCTAAAAATTACATAATATTGAATTAAATGAATAATTCACATTGAGTATTTTATCAGGTTTAGAGTTTAGAGAATTATGACATAACTATTACATCTCAAAAGATTACAAATTAGACACTTCTACCCAGTATCCATTTTTTTCATAAAATAAAAATTTTTGAAAAAAAGAGTCATATCTAGTTCCATGTTTAAGAAAGCATGACTTTTCCTTCAACTCTTCCTTGACCCTAATCCACATTATCTTCTTTGAAAAACATTTCAAATACTTGAGATGAGCATAAAAATCTCTATAAGGGATACACAATGAAGGAAAACTGTTTGGTTTTCAAAACAAAAAGTAAACCATGAATACGTTAACATAAGTAATAAATTTCACCTTTATGAAGTAGTAAATACTCTTCGTTGAATAAAATGTCATTACTTACCCTTTTTTAACCAAAATATTACCATAAAACCCATATAATTATCACAGAACATATAATGTTAACTTGGGACATAAAAATACATAAATGGAATGACAATACAGTTGACTTCCACACATATTACTAAGTGGAATAACCATACAGCCAACTTCCATACCCAATGCATTGGAGTTTATAATGCAACCACCCATCGTTGTAATGACGGAACCACCCGTCATTTGGTTTATCACGTAACCACCTGTCAAATGTCCAAGTACCATTATAAAATAATAATACATAAATAATATATAAATGAAAGGAAAAATTTCCACATTTAAATCACAATATATCACATAAATATATTGACATAACAAATCCATTATCAAAACCATTTTCAATACAAAATAAAGAAAAGTGTATATGGTATTTATTTATATTTTTAAACATTACATCTTGTAGAGGAATCCAACGATAAAATAATACTCATGGCGGTGGAAAGGTCGTTGTCACTACGTATGTTAAAAGAAACATTCCTTTTTGTCTTTTAGTAAAATGCTTCATAGAAAAATATTCCCTTTGAAAGGTCAAGGCTTTATATAAAGCATATAAAATAATTTCATGCATTAAAACAAATTTTTCCTCAATGAAAGGAGATTAAGATGAAGTCCCTTACCTCGTGTCGGACATGACTTGATCATTTCTTAATCACCTGAATAATAAACTAAAGTTAATTTCTAATTTCATAAAAACCTTTTTCAAGTTTATTATTCCTTTTATATCACTTATTACCATGTTATAAACTTTATGTAATCATCTAATTTAGTAATGTATGTTTTGTCGATATATGGTACTTGAGTAAAAATGAACACCTTATATTTACACGTTGTCCATGTGGTCAAAGGTTCGTTATATCCAGAATGATATTAATGATTTGGATATCATATATATCATATATATCTAGAATATTCATGTATTTATAATAGTACATAACATATAGAGGTAAGAAATGATATGCACCGTTCATGGAGACGGTAAGTCGTACATATGCATGAACGCTACTTCCATTTCTATATCATATTTAATAGATGTAAAACATAATGATTCATAGTGGTATTATAATTATAGTACTAAATAATATATAATTTCTTTAAATCTATCCTTTATACGTACCACATATAGTATGAACGAGTCATATCTCTTGGAGGGGGTGGTTGTCCGCACTTTCTCAAATGAAATTATCACGTTTACCCATAATGGAAACATTAACGGTATGATATAAATGTAAATTATAGAACTATAAAAAAACATAAAAATAATATATATCATATATAAATACAGTTCCATCATAATGGCCACTATGAGAGGTGTTAGGAGATAATCTAACATTAATCGTTTCGTGAGGCGTTAGTTTGACATCCACATAATCATTATGTTCATCATCCATTAGATAGAGGTGTGTGTAAGGGTAGTTTTAATCCTTCTCATAACAAAATACCACTGTATTGAGGATGACATTTTTGTTTCAAAATAAATGAATAAACACAGTTTAAGGGTTAGAGAAGTAAAATAAAAGAAAACAATTTAAGAGAAATCGTTGCCTTTAATTTCGGTAACTTCCTTTGGTTTGATCCGAATAAACTTATTGAAGTTCCTTATGCCTAAGGTAAGGATTCTAGGGGGGTTATAGGGATGTATGGAGATTAATTGGGTAGAGGTTGGATGAGAAAAATGTCTTGAGAGGT
This sequence comes from Viscum album, assembly GCA_963277665.1. NCBI lineage: Eukaryota > Viridiplantae > Streptophyta > Magnoliopsida > Santalales > Viscaceae > Viscum > Viscum album. The sequence goes on from OY728163.1 coordinate 1,948,948,172, forward strand.
GGGAGGAATTCGTTAGATTTGGCCTCCTTTTATAAGGGGGAGGATGGGCTCTTTAGAAAAGTGTGAAAATATTATTTTATAATATAATGATATTAAGTTTATAAAGGTCTAATAATAATTATAGTAGAATATAAGATGACTCATATCCTAAAAAATCATCCAATCAGAATTGGATTGGTTTTGTAATATATTTTAATCATTATAAACTTTTTTATTTAAATCATTTATTAATGCGGTAAATACTACATCACTATTGGGTCATAAATAATTTAATTAATATGATGTATAACAAATATAAAAAAATACCATGATGTAGGAAATATTTTTATATTTAAAATTAAAATTTATTGTCAATAATATAACTTATATAACACCATATAAAAATTATTTTACTTGAATGATTTTCGTTTATGTCAATTTTGCCTTTATTTTAAATTATTTTATATAAAGTGTCATTATAATCTATAACTGGATTCATGGAGTTCCAAAATCGACCCAAATATGCCCATGGTCGGATATGTGTCAACCAATGGGATTCGTACAGGTTTAACGGTAATTTTATATTATTATTATATTATTTTTTTACCCTTATTTACCTGATTTACCCTTTAACCAGTGTAAATAAAATATTTACTAATGTAAATATTTAAAATGCCAAAAAATAAAGGTTACTTATTTACAGAATTTTTTCTTTTTGATTCCAAATAAAGAATCCATTTTTACAAATTCTAAACATAAAAATGGCAGCAATTAATTCAAAATTAATTCCAACTGTAAAAAAGCGTGTTGTTAAGAAATAATAACTATCAAAATATTAACACTTGTTTATGTCCAATTTCAATGTGAAATTAATTACATTGACCAAAATTGGATTTAATTGTAAAAATATATTTTAATTACACTTTAAAACCAATTAAAAATATAATCTATCAATATACATAAATTAGATTAAAATTCCATTTTGAATTCAAATGCAGTATTTTTCACTATTCATTAAAAATGAACTTTATCAGAAAAAGACCAAAAAAATTACCGAACGTAAAATTTGATGTCCCCATTCTAAAGAAGGATAGTATTTGGTAAAATATAATGAATTAAAATTACAAAAACTGCATTTATTGAGGGTTCTACATTAATAGGCAGAAAATTTAACTTTTAAAGTAAATAATGCTTAAAATTATATTCATGCAAATTTTAATCCTCTAACATTTTATTGGATAAATGTATATACATTTAACAATAATTAAAAATCATATTGTTGTTTGTTTTTTTCATTCCCACAAATACAATGACTAGGAGTTAACAACCATTTAATATAATAATATTATATTATTAGTGTGCAACATAAGATTTCAATGAAACTTGTTGTTGCGTATTGGGTACGCTATCAAATATAGAAACACCATTAAAGAAAAATTTATATTTAATTCACAAATATTAAAAAATATGAATATATTTTATTCTTCATTTACCTAGGTTGTTACAATCACGAATGAATGTTTAAGGTGTTAATTCCTTATCATCCATCAATTGAGGGTTTAGGCCCTGTGGCCTTGTCTAGTTTAACATCGTTATCCCAAGGTTTCTAGTCAATCATTTATCTAAAATAATAATAATATAATTCCAATAAAATTTCTAAAATAAGAAGACTTATAATTACTAAAAAATATATAAGTTAAACATTAAAGGTTACCAATACATTTCTTATTACTTCCCAAGAATAAAAGGAATTTTTCCTCAAATAACTATATACTGTTATTATGTAAAAGTTATTGTTACATAATTTTTATACCAATATCATTAATCATGTTATATTACTACCACATATATTTTCATTTTTTTATCATACCCTCATACATGAAAACATAATCTCAGGATTGCATCCATAAATTTTATCATAATAAAGAAATTTTTATTTCTAAAATTTAACCCAATACAAATAAGATTTGTTATTCTTCTAAAAAAATTCCATTTTTAAGAATACATTTAAGTTTTATTTCTTTAATTAGAATACATAAATAATTCAACTATTTTATTTCATTGTAGGTCCTTATTTGGTATAATGAAAACAATTAAAATATGTCATTAACAAAGAAATTTCTCAAGATCTACATATTTATGAAAAATAACTATAAATGAATCTTTATGACTAAATTTATTCCCATCCATCATTATTTTTATTTATCCACTGCAATTCATCTCTTTATGAACATATTTTCAAAACATAATAAATTTTCTCTTTTCATTGTGATAATATCCTAGTTATGACATTCAACATTTTTTAAATTAAGGAAATTAAGATATATTTCCACCATGATCTCCACCACTCAATATCACAGTGAACTCCATCAATCTGTCCATTAGTGAGATCGAGAGTTCATTATTCTATAGGTTGTTAAAAATATTTCATGTATGAACTTGAGTCTTATTCTGTAGGTATAGTTACTTATTTTTCCTTTTACTTAATTTTTTTATAAAACAAGGGTAATGGGGGAAAATCCCATAATTTATGGGTACATGTTGTGTAATTTTGTACACACCATTTAATTTTTCCGTGTGTGATGAGAATATAGGGCATGTAGGCATTCCAGCAATTATGGGTGTAAAAACTATCTAGACGTCATGTACTTAGAAATACATGTCGTGTAATCAGTCAGTAGGTGAATAGTAAGGCGGTGGGAGTAGCTTCTAGTGAAATGATAGTACACGCCACAAACTTAGTAATTCACACCATGTAAGTATGTCAACAGATGAATAGTGAGGCGGTGGAAATTAGTCCTCAGGGGAATATTTAAATAAATGGAATGTACATGTCGTGTTCTTGATAATTACATGTCGTGTAGTTATTTTTTTTTATTAAAAACATGAATTAACCTCCTCATTTGGTAGAGGAGGCATAAAACCCCCCAGATCATTAGGATAGGAGGCCGAGACTTCGAGGAGCTCCCTATCTTTCATTTGAGACTACGATTCTTGCATCGTCGATCACGTTTGAACCACGTGGGTAAGGGATTCCTTCTCCTTGAGTCTTTCCATATAATTATTTCTATAATTTATGATATTTAGGATTCAAATGGAAGTAATTAATCTTAGATCTACACCGTTCATGGTTTTTTTGGAAGGCACCCTTCACGTATATCGATTATAGGATATCGAGATAAGTGGTCTTGTGTTTAATTCCAACTGCTCAGTTGATTTTGTGTAATGTTGTGCCACGCTCCCATGTTTTGGGTGTCGTATGGAAGAGACATTGGCTTTTAAGATACCTATATTTTCATAAGTAATATAATGAGTAAGTATAAACTGCAGTTTGGGATCGTTGCTTTGATCCAGGGCCACCTCGATGGTGCAGTTCCATTGGTCAGCCATTTGGCCAGGATAAACGTGGGTATGCTGTGATTATAGCATGTTTTGAGTTTTCATGAAAGGAAAAAAATATAAATTTCCTCCATATGTGTTGGTCTCATCATGATTACTTTCTATACCTATGGAATGCCTAAGAGAATTGTTTTGTTTAACCTGAGGGAAAGGTTTTGTTTAGACAGAGGGGAAGGTTTTGTTTATCCAGTGGGAAACGTTTTTTTGTCTAAAGTCAATTTTTTTATACAAAAGGGAAATAGATTCCATGCCTGAGGGTGATATCTCTAATGCATGAGGGAAATATTAGATATGACTGAAGGATGTCCCATGAGGGTTACTTTTCTGTTTTCTTGAAGGCATGGACATTCATGACTACGGTCAATGTTTACTTCGAATTTTCAGTGTGGTGTTTTATTAAGTTGTACATGCCAATCTAAAGCACAATTTTGGTATTATTATATATATCTTTTACCTTTTAGATAGCCATTTGTGGTTTCTACTGTGGAACTGAATAAGAGATTGTCAGTCGAGGCCGAATAACAGAAAACTCAGAATTCAATTATATTGAATTGATAAATAATTAGTAAAATGGAACTATAACATGTAGGAAAAGTTACTTTTGAGTATATCCTAGTTTTCTGCATTTTATTATTGCACAATGTTGTTGTACATTTTCACTAACAGTTGGGCACGGGCCATTGGTTGTTGCCAAATGGGATTTATATCTCACACCATGTATGGGTCATTTCTTCGGTCCAAACAGATTATATTACTGTAGGTAGTTAAAAGGGAAAGGGTCCCTACACTGGTACATTATTTTGCAGAGGAGTACCAGAGAATGGGACTGAGCTTACGTTTCCGATGCTGCTGAGTTCCTATTGAACTTCTTTGGTTATATTTTTTTGTACTTTGTACCCTGTGCTGTATTGTATTAGATTGCAGTATATCAGGTTTTGGATGCTTTCGTAGAATTATAGAAATGTCGCATCATCATATGTTTTACTGTTGGTTAACATTTACTTTAGTTCTGTTTTCCATTCCAGGTTTATATTATTTACTACTTCCTCTTATGTATGTTTTTATTTATTTTCTCTGCGCTACACTATGAAAAATGAGGACATAGATTCCCCACTATCACTACTAGGCCATCACGTCTAGTCGAAAGCCTCCGGAGTTTTGGGAAATGCACGTGAGGTCATGTGACCAGCTGGGTTCGGGCCTCCCGTTGAGTGTCACCCAGGTCCGGGATGTTACAAATTGGTATCAGAGGGTTTCCCATTCTCTGAGTTATTTTATAATTTGTAGAGAACATGAAGGGATAGATTTTTAATGGGTTTATTTTTAAACTATACTCTGGAGTAGCTACCCCGTGTATAGCCAAAGGATGGATTACCTCAAATTAAATTGTGATTTTCTGTTTATGATTATTACAGTTGATTTGATTTTAACCATTGGGGGATGCACTTCTGGTGTGTTGTATGTATGTTTATCCATGGTTTGTATTTAGTTACTCCCTTACGAGATGAGGGTATTCCGTCTCATGCATCATTTAGGCACGTGCTAGAATAACATGCCATGCATAGTTTTCATGCCATGTTGGTGCATTAGAAATTGATTGTTGTTTTGATAGTTATTTTTCTAGAAAATTCATGTTTTTGTGATAGGTACATTGATAGATATTACTATTTTTTTCATTGTATTGGTACATGATATTGTTGGGTTTATGGATGATAATTTTTTTATTGAGAAGGATGGGGTCTCTGGGGGGGAATTTAGCGGATCATGATCCAGCCATTTATTGCGTTTAGTGTTACAATGAGAATGGTCAGCTTCTAAAATTAGGTTCACGGCGATTATGGGTGCCCACGTATTGGAATTTGGCATACAGATGATGGAAATAAAAAAAAGGTATTTTAGAGTTTTTTTATAATACTTAATGTCAAGAGAAACCCAGAATACATGCTGTGTAGTTTTGAACACAAGTCGTGTACTCTTGGATTTTGGATGAAATGAAATACATTTAAGTACACACATTGTACTTATAATTACACTTACTGGGGTATAAGGCCGTGTAACCCACCGTGTGGGAGGGAACATAGTAATTTAAGTTTTTTTACCACGAAGAAGCAGTGTACCTAAGGGACATGCGTGTATTACTAACCGGTGAGAGACCGTGTGGACTTGGTTGTGTGGATAGGGAAATAGGGTGGTGAACAAGTCGTGTGCCGGTGTAGCTAGTCATGTTCCTATGGTAGAAACATAGAATAGGGAAACTCATGTGGGAACACGCAGTGTACCTGTTGTACACGACATGTCGTAGTTAACCTATGTCAGCCCGTGTGACTAAAAACACAGACGATGAAATCTAAGTTTATACATCATGTATCCATGTTGAACACACCATGTAGTGTAAAATTTTAATCTAGACTTGTAACTAACAACACTGGTTGGTGTTACCTATTTTGGTACATGTCGTGTCTTTATGGAACATGTCATGTACTGTCAGTCGAGTAGTGAGCTGGGTCACTAACAAGGCGTGCAGTTAGAACCTAAGTAGTACACATCGTGTCCTTCTAGAACACACCTAATAGTGTGACCTATGTATCCGGCCGTTTCATGAACAACAAGGGTTGGGGAAGCTCATCTAGTACATGTCGTGTATACCTTATACACGTCGTGTATTCTAATTCTAAATAGTACTATGTGGCTTAGCCTTGTATAAGGACTCAGGAAGAGGAAGAAAAATCAAGTACGCGCCATGTGTAATGGAAACAAACCATGTGTTTGGGGTGTTACATGACCAATTCTGGTATAAGTACATGCCCATGTGAAAGACTAAAGAAAACAAACAATGTAGTTATTATACAATCCATGTAGTCATTTTTTTTAAAACATGAATGTTTCTTTTCTCTTGTTCCCTTTTTATGCTTACAGTTCATAATCCTTGATGATCTTTATCTAAGGTGTGTGTTGGACATTATAGAGTCATGCAACTGTTGTGGAGATACTTGGGCTCTGTAGTTCTTCTATATATGATATAATGATTCTAGACACTCCATTGGTAATTACAACGGTTGGTGTGCATCAGTGCATGTTGTTCCCCCTAGAGGTTGGTGGGTTTAACTTTCTATGGGACCTTTATGCCTTAATGATTGCAGGATTTGATGAAATTCTCGGGATGGACTGGTTGGTACCCTTTCGATCCTTTGTGGATTACTATCTTTACAGGGTGAGTTTCACATCACCAGAGGGATGAGAGTTTCTAAACAAGGGAGAATGTTATGATCAAGGGAGACGAGATGGACCCGATCATCATGGGAGAGGTGGAGTGACAACCCAGATTGAGAGTTTATAACTGGATGACCATGGAACAAGTCAGAAGGGTTATCCCTAGTGGTTAATCGTTTCAGGGATGTCTTTGCGGAAAATTTTTATGGTCTACCTCTGGAGAGGGAGGTGAATTTATCTATTGAGGTTGTTCCAAGATCACAACTAGTGTCCTTTCCTCCTTATAGGATAGCTACACCAGAATTGTAGGAGATCAAGAAGCAGTTAAAGGAGTTGCAGGAAAAAGGTTTCATTGGACCTAGTACTTCTCCTTAGGGTTTGCATGTCCTATTTGCGAAAAAGGAAGACGGTACCCTAATATAATGCATGAATTATCAGATGCTAAACTAGTTAATGGTTGAGAACTGATATCCCTTACCTAGAATTGATGATATTTTTTATCAAAAACGAGGAGCATGAGTGTTTTCAAAGATATACAAGAGATCATAGATATCATCAGTTGTATGTTAGACATTCAGAAATACTGTTTAACCCCTTTTGGAATAGTTATGGTCTATTTGAGTACTTGTTCATGCCGTTCAGACTCACAAATGCACCAGAAGTTTTAATGGATTTAATGAATCATGTGTTCCACCCTTATCTGTATTACATTGTGGTAGTCTTTGAGGATGTTATCTTAGTATACTCTCACACTCTACCCAACCATTCCATAGACCTTGAGATCATTTTGAGTACACTGATAGAGCATCAGTTATATGCTAAGCTCTCAAAGTGCCACTTTTGAATGGACCAGATTCACTTAATGAGTCATATTATCTTAGAGGGAGGAGTTTCTATAGACCTAGATAAAGTGAGAGCAGTAGTTTTCTAGGATCAACCTAATAACGTGTTTTAAATATGCAGTTTCATGGGGATGGTTGGTTACTAAATTCACTTTATACAGTACTTCTACCACTTAGCAGTTTCATTGAAGGGTGAGACTAAGAAGGGGATGTTGTTCATTTGGTCGGAAGCTTGTGAGACATCCTTTCAGGAGCTGAAGGGAATGATCACATCAGCACCAATCCTAATACTTCTAGAGTGAGGGATGTGGAATACAGTTTACTATGATGCATTAGGTATTGGGCTGGGAGTAGTGTTGATGCAGGTTAATCAAGTAGTTGCGTATGTGTCTCGACATTTGAGGCCACATGAGAGAAATTACATGACATATGATCTCGTGTTGGCTGCAGTTGATCATGCATTACACTGTTGGAGACATTACCACTTTGGAAAACATTTTTTGTGATTATGGACCAAACAATTCTTAAATACATATTTACTCAACGTGACATAAATTCAATACAACGATGGTGGGTTGAATACATTCAGCCCTTCAACATTGATCTTACATATACACAAGGTAAGGGTAATGCAGTAACTACTGCACTGAGTAGGAGGACAGAGAGACAGGAAGTGCAGGAGGACAATGGTTAGTGGTAGCTTATGGATTTGTTTTGTGAGTTGCATTTAGAGGAGCATGATAGTTAGGGGTGATCCTATCTTTCATCCTTAGCTGTAACTTCTACCCTCTTGTATAATGTGAGGATGAGACAACTATTAGATTCGTAATTCCAATTTCTATGGGAGTTAATGGAAAATGAGGACCCTCTTCGTGGTTGGACGATGGGTCATGACGATGTATTGTGTATCCATGGATGAGTGTGGGTTCTTGGGGACATACACAAGGATTTGATGTTGGAATTTCAGGCTTCATCTTTAGCAGTGCATCCTGGATTTACCAAAATGTATTGTGACTTGAGACGTCAGTATTGGTGGCTGGGTATGAAAAGAGAGGTAGTTATTTTTGTTATTAGATTTTCGATATGTTCGCTTGTGATGGCAGAGCATCATAGGTCAACCAGATTGTTACAAAAGTTACCCATTCGGGGGGTGGAAAGGAGATGATGTTCCGGTGGACTTTGTGACCAGGTTGAAAAAGTCAACTCGAGGCAATGAAGACGTATGGGTTCTTCTGGACAAACTAAAAAAGGTAGCTCACTTTTTTCCAATCAAGGAGTCCTTCAGTGTAGAAAAGATCTAGAAGTTGTATATCTGAGATGTAGTATGTTTTAATGGGGTCCCTCATTCTATAGTTTCAGATAGGGCTACCTATTTTGCATCTCGTTTCGTGCAGGGTTTTCAGAGGTAAATCCATTCTCATGTGCTTCTGAGCACAACATATCACCCTTAGACCGATGGGAAGATAGAGAATACAATACTGTTTCTAGAGGACATGTTGTGTGCATGCGTCCTAGACTTTGGGGGATCTTTGTAGAAGCACATACCCCTGGTCGAGTTTGCCTACAATAATAGTTTTCAGGAAACTTTTGAGATGACACCTTATGAGGCTTTATATGGTAGGCCATGCTGATCGCCCATGTTCAAGTTGGAAGCAGATGAGCTTGCTTTATTGGGACCCCTTCTTGTGCAGGAGTCATCATATCAGGTCTAATTGATTTTGAAGAGGATGGTTAGAACATAGTCTCATCAGAAATTTTATGTTGATCGCTGTAGATGACCCTTGGAGTTCTTCTTTAGGGATCAGGTCTTGTTATGCATTTCAGCGAGGTTGGGACATAGGCAAATTAAGAGACAGGGTAATCTTTCTCTGAGGTATGTAGGACTATTTGAGATTATAGAGAGAGTTTGGTTGATTTCCTATCGGTTGAAATTACCACAAAGGTACTATGCCACGAACGATGTCTTTATCATATCTCAGTTGCGCCGTTATCACCCATACCCATCTCACGTTTTTCAGCCTGAGGAGGTTGAACTATAGGTTGATGCATCCAATGAAGAGAACCAAATTCGTATTGTTGTTAGGATCAATAAGGTTCCCTAAGGCTGGTCAGTTCCACTCATAATGGTGCTATGGCAGAATTACTGAGTGTAGGATGAAACCTGGGAGCGGGAGACTGATGTACATGCTCAGTGGCCATATTTGTTCTCAACATTATCTTCACCACAGTTTGAAGGGATATTGAGGGATGAATTTCTTTATGGGGGGAAGATTGTAAGAATCTGTTTCTTATTCTTGATGTACGAGTTTCTTTATTTTACTTTTCCTTAAGTGTTTTTGAGAAAATAAGGGAAATGGGGAAAAATTACAAAATTTATTGGTACACTCCTTGTACTTTTGTACACATCATGTAATTTTTCTATATAGGATGCGAATACAGGGCGTTTAGGCTTGACGTATATTAAGGGTGTAAAAACTAACTACAAGCCATGTACTAAGAAATCCATGTAGTGTAATCAGTTATCAGGTGAACAGTAAGGTAGTGGGAGTAGCCGCCAGTGGAATGATAGTACACTCCATGAACTTAGTAATACACTCCATGTAAGAAGTTGGTATATGAACAGTGAGGTGGTGGAAATTATTTGTCAGGGGAATAGTTAAAAAAATGGAAAGTTCGCGCCGTGTACTTGAAAATTACACACTGTGGAGTTATGTTTTTTTGTTAAAAACAAGAAATATCCTCTTCATTCAGTAGTGAAGGAAGAGAACTCACTAGAGCTTCGAGAGGAGAGGCCGAGACTAGGTGGAGCTCCCAATCATTCATCGAGACTCTGATTCTTCTGTCATCAATATCATTTTAACCACATAGGTAAGGGCCTCCTTCTATTTGAGTATTTCCATCCAATTATGTATCTATGGGAAGTTATTTATGTTTGAATGGGTAATCGTTCAACTCAGAGCTATATCTTTCTTGGTTTTTCGGGAGGCGCCTTTCATGTATATCGATTAGAGGAGATCAAGGTAGGTGGTCTTGTTTTTTATTCAAACTTTATTGTTGATATTGTGAATCATTGTTCCACACACCCATATTTGGGGTGTCTTATGGGTGAGGCATTTGATGACTAGATACATAAAATTTCATAGGTAATCTAATGAATATGTATAAACTGCTATTTGGGATCATTGATTTGATCCAGAAACTCCCCAAGGGTGCGGCTCCCTTATTCAGTCATTTGGCCTGGATAGATGTGGGAATTCCATGATTGTGGAATGTTTTGAGTTTTCTTGAGAGGAAAAATATATAAATTTCTAGCTTATGCATTGGGCTCGGCCCAGTTACTTGCTTTTCCAATGGAATACATGAGAGAATTGTTTTCTAGAATTAGGGAAAGGTTTTTTTTAGAATGAGGGAATGGTATTGTTTAGTTTGAGGGAAAGGTTTTGTTTATCCTCTAGGTAACATTTCTTATGACTGAGGGTAGTAGCTTCTGTGCCTAAGGGAGATATCTCATATGCCTGAGGGAAATAATCGTTATGCATGAGGGAAATCACCAAAGGGTATCGTTTATCTTTGCATATGGGTAAGGACTTGCATGTAAGAGGACAATGTATCCTTTGAATATTCACCGGGGTGTTTTATTAAGTTGTACTGACCATGCAAAAGCACAGGTTTTGTGTTATTATTGTTATCTTTTACCTATTAGATCGCCTGTTGTAGTTTCTATTGTGGCACTAGATTCGAGATTGTCGGTCATGGACGAGTATCGGAATACTCCGAATTAAATTATATTGAATTTTTAAATAATTATTCAAATTGAAATATAATAGGTAGGAATAATTACATTTGAGTACTTCTTAGTTTACTACATTTCATTATAGCACACTGTTGTTTCACAATTTCCCTAACAGTTGAGAACATGATTCGGTGGTTTCATACTGGGATTTATATCTCACACCTCATTGGTGTCATGTCATGGGCCCAAACAGATTATATTGATGCGAGTGTTGAGAATGGAGAGAGTCCCAACATATGTACATGATTGGTTTAGTGGAGTTGGACAGAATGGGACCGAGCTTAGCCTTGTGATGCTGGTGAGTTCCTATTGCACTACTTTGGATATGATTTGTTGTACTTTGTACCTCATGCTATATTGTATTATATTGTAGTGTATATTGTTATGGATACATACTTAGAATTAGAGACATGTGGCATCATCATATATATGACTATTGTTTATCATTTACTTCAGTTCTGTTGTCCATTACAATTTTATAATGTTTATAGCTTTTTCTTTTGTATGTTTATATTAATTTCGGATGTGCTACACATTGACAAATGAGGGGATAGTTTCTGCACTATTAGTCCTAGACCCTCACTGCTAGTCAGAAGCCTCTGGTGTTTATGGAAATGTGCTTGAGGTCATGTGACCAACCAGGTTCGGGGTAACCACTGAGTGGCACCTGGATCGGGGACATTACAATATTGGATAATTAATTAGTAATAATAATAATATAATTCAATCATATCATAAACAAATTGATATTCTCAATAGTAACTACATTATACATCATGTTCAATGATAACATGATTTCTTTGGGTTCTATCCATTAACTAAAACAAAAAAAATATATTGTGTGAAATAATAATCATAGTGGGAAAACCCTTTAATCATTTTTTGGATTTATAATGTTGGAAAATTTATTCTCAATGTATAACATAATAGTTTTAACCTATGCTATTAATTTTATTTATATATTTTGATTCATTCATAATGGGTTTTAAAGAAAAATTTTATAATAAAAACCATATCCCGCATTGAGTGTCAAACAAGGTAAAATATATGACCCTTTCTCACATAAAAGGTATGTCTTGAGTCTAGACTAACATAAATATTTCAGATTTACTACCCATATTTACATCTATTATAGATTCTCAACCACATGTATTATTTATAAAAAAAATGTATATCCATGAAAAATCATATAATATATACCTTAAAAAACATTACTTTTTTTACTATATAATTATCCAAAAAAATTTAATAGAGTCATGTTCCATAGTCTCTATTTTTTCTAAATCTTTTTATCATCTTTTCTATTAAACCTACTTTAATTTCTACTATAAAATTAATGAACCCAGAAAACTAGAACAAATTTTTTCATTATTTCAATCCAATAAGATATAAGTAATCACCTTATTAAGAACCAAACAGGTTAGTTGTCTTATGAATTGACATATATAGATGATTACCAAATAAAATATGATCATAAAAATTAAAAAAATATTTAATACAAATATTAACATTAGAATATCCTTTAAAATAATTAATTTTATTGTTATTTATTTCAAAATAATGGAATAAAAATAATGGTGAGGTCATATGATTTGTAGGAGTAATATTAAGTATATTCTATCAATGAAAAATGATTACTAATAAACAAGAATAAATTAATACGGAAAGGTAAACTACTGAACAAACATTTCATTTAATCTATAACCTGTATATAATTATCACATAATGAATAATCAATATGGATTAGTAAGTGAATGAAAACATGTTCGATTTAATTTATATTCTAATAATAAAAATGCATCAAAATATTACCTCATTGAAAAAATATCATAGATAATATTTACTGAATTTGTTAAGAAGAAATATTTAATTTTTTGGATATAATGATATCAATAATCATTATAACTCTAATGTTCATACCTTTCAAAAAATAGTTTAGTATTTATAGGGTAGTGTACATTTGAATCCCATTTAACAATGGCTTGGAAAATGAATCACCTCATGAGACTACTAATGCATCGAGGTGATATAAATATCCTGTTCCAACCATTATCTTCATGTAAAACTAATTCAAGACATATAGAATGATCTATTTAATTCATGACCTATATTCATTATTAAAAAAATACATCATCGATTAATGAGTATTGATTGAAAGACATTTCTGCAATCAATAATATAAAAATTATTTTATAATACTATATATAGAAATTATATATTTTGTATGTTATAAGTATATAGATGTTAAACATTATTGATATATTTTTCATGAATGTAACATTTTCCAACACATTTTTGGATGAAATTGTTTTAGATGAAATAATTCATTCTTTTGAATAAAGAAACAATGTCATATTTTTATACAAACAATTTCTCATTTTTTATGTACCAATGATAGGTATATTATAATATTAGATAAAATGATAATAAATATCTGTTGTATAAGGAAATTAAATTAGTTTATTATTAATTAATAAAATAATTTCCTTCCATGGAAAATCAATTATAAATAATCTCGATTAAAATGAGATTTTAAAATTAACCATCATCATGATCATATCATTAATGTAGGAATTATTCAAGGAATAAAATATGTACTTCAAATACGAAAACAAAAATAACTAGAAACAAAGAATAATATATTCAATTGTCTATACACATTTAAAATTATAATTTCAATGTCGTTTAAGAAGTAATATAACTCAAAGAAAAGAAATTATGTTTTGAAATGCATTTCCACTACGTAATTTTGAAGACAAATTATATTAGATGATAAAAATATAATTAATAAAAAAATACCACAATGTATGAAATATTAATTATATTAACTGAAATATTTGTATTATATACATTATATAAAATGATTAATTTACATAATTTTACAATATGCCTTAATGAAGGGAAATTATGAGGAAGACACTTCCACATTCTTCCTTTTGGTTGATTGTGCCTCAACTACATATATAATTGTTCTAATGAGGGTATTACTTTATAAAGATCCGAATTTATATTTATAATATCATGTATTATCAAATTGTAACATTTTACTACCCAATTGTTAATAATATAGCATTATTTTCATTATTTATGATGATAGTTTCCTTGTTTGCTCAAGCGTTATTACTCATGAAATTTATGGTTCACTAAAATATTATATAGTAACATAATCATGAGAATTATAGTAAAAGTATAAATTTATTGTTTATCCATTAAATTTTTTTTATAATCGTTCCTTAATGTTGTAAATGGATAATAAATTGCATCACTTCGTGGAGACGTTAGGCAATAAATAAGAATCAGGGTCGATATCATTCCATTTGTGAGTGCAAGTGTAAAGAAATGGATGATTAATTAGTTATAAAAATATCATATAACATAATATATATTCAATATATTCCTTTAATATATCCTTATTACATACCATGAAAATTTTATTTGAAATAATTAATCACATCGCTTCGTGTGGTTGTAGTCCACCGTACACACAAGGGATATAATAATATTTTAAAAGGAATGGAAGGTAAGAATTTATAGATCATATTATATTTATACCAGTAAAATAATTTCATAATTATAATATAAATATGTTAAATTAATCATTGTATCAATCCATGAATGTAGTTCATGGAAAATAAATTACATCGGTTTGTGAGGCGATAATCATTCATTCAAATGGTCAATAGATACATTTCCAATTTTATGTAAGTGGAGATGGAAATAGACAATAAAATTATTATAATAATATCCCAATATTTGGAATATAAGCTTCATATTATATAATAATTTTATAATATAATTTCAAATATGTCAATAATGAAACCAAATAAAAACTCACATTTAATAATGTTTTAGTTTTTTCAAAATAAAAATTAATGATTTCACAAAAACACTTTATAAGTTGTATTTATGAAAATAAGTATAAAAATATAATTTTTATGTGTTATTGTAGGTATTTGGGTAGGTAATAGTTTATCCAAATTTCACTAGAGGTGTTGATAGGGTATGAGAGGGTGACCATTTAGATGTGGTAGGAAGGACAAACATTGGATTTTTTTAATGAATATATTGTACCAACATTTATATCCTTACAAAAGACTCTATAATAGATATTTTTAACACTTAGATAAGATAAGGTCTAATTACATATATAAAATGTTGTTTTCAGATGTTGGTAGATCAATTTAAAAGATAACATTTTATATTATCCCTACTAAATTAGTTTTTATCTTAGCCACATTATGAAATTTGTATTGATTTTATTATTTCTAATGGTAAAATCTTTTGTTTAAATTATTATATACTGTAAATTATCTATATTATATGTATGTAATAATGTTTTTAATATTCAGTTCATAGAAGTGGATAAAATTCAATTAAAAATTATACATGTAGACGCGATGGAAAAGTTGGTTTTAAAAAATAGCCTTAATAAAAATGTTTTGACATCCAAATTCCATATAAGATCCAATGAAATGGAATAAATTATATATTTTTTAACTTTATTAAGATACTTTTACTTGAAAAAAATATAAAAGTAAATATATATTTGTAAAAAATATTATTGAGTTGGCAGTTTTTGATTATAATCATTATTTTCACTATTCATTGAAAAATGACTCATTTTAATAATACATAAAAAATTAAATAAAATTGAAATTTTAATACTTATTTCTTAAATTATGATAAATATAAAAAATAAATTTTTAGATATTGGTTAAATATAATTTTATATTACGTGTTCTAAGCGCTACATAACCATCTTTTAGAAAAATACAATTTTTTATTAACCAAATCATTTTCTGTATAATGATTTAGGTTTTATTTCTAATCAATAGATAACCATAATTTTCATATTTTGATTTGTCATATTAACACCCTATACCATAACGGTTAGGCTCGAATAGTCACTTTTGGAATAATAATATTTTAGTAAAGGATTTTGAATCACTTAATACTAGTGTTGTGTTCATCATAAGATATCATGGATATTGAATTTATTTATAAATCAATATATATTAAAGTCTGGGGTGCGAAATTCTATTCTAATATTGGTGTTTCATGTTATATATGTTATAGCATGAAATGTTCATATTTTAACATATTAATTTTTTTATAATATTATAAATTATTTATTGTGTGGGGTATTTGGGTCAAGAAAGTCAGAAACATTGATTTCATCATATGTTTTAATCAAGTTAAAGAATATTTAACATTATTTATTTAAATATTTATCATTTATATATAAAAATGGGCATTATGTTTTCAACTATGTGATTTTATGTTTTATTAAACATGTTACATGAACAATATAACCAAATGTATGCCATATTGAACAAAATTTATAACTAATTGAATCTAATAAAATTTTAAAATATTATATAAATAAAAACTATATTATAAAAATTGTAGAAAAATAGTATTAGTAAAACTGATTTCTAAAAATTTATTTTTCTTAATAGTGTTTAATATTTATTCCTTATAAAATAATATTTATTATATTTCAATATGTGTTTATCATTAATAAAAAATCAATACATTAAATTATATCAATTTAAAAAATTTGATATAAAATTTGTAATGTTTTTAAAATAATAATTTTTAAATGACTTTTTTATGAGTAATATGTTAATTATTTTTAACCATAATAATCTAAAATTTAAACCAAAAATTGAAATTTTCTAAGCTAAATATGATATAAAATATTATGTAAAATTAAATAAGTCCCATATAAAATACACATTTTATTTATTGTTAAAATAATATTAAAATTAGAAAATGTATAACTAAAAAATTGATTTTTAATAAAACAATATTTTTATATAAATATATTTATGAAGGGATTTGAATTATAAATGACATAAATTATACTAAATTATAAATACTAATTAATTTTTAAAAATTATTTATTTAACAATAAAATATACCAATAACAACATTGCATAATGTGATAATTAATTGAATATGTTTTCCAAAAAATTAATTTTTTTAAATATATATATAATCTTTCAAAATATTGATTATTGGTTTTAAAATTTAACATTCTATTTTACCATTCTTTCTCATTTTTTACAAGATATTATATTATCATAAAATGTTTTAAATTATTATACTAAATTCCTCTAATTAAATATATTTTATATTTATGATGATACTAATAAAAGATATATTTTATCTCTTCATATAAAAATAAATTATTTTAGAAAAATAAAATAAATTGATCATAAGATAAATGTGTTTTTATTAATTCGGAAATAAATTTTTCATTATTATATTTAAATGCTAAAAATTGTAAATTTGTATGTTTAATAGAGAATATATAATATAAAGATAACTACACATATTTTTATTAGCCTTTTAAATACTAACACAAATTATTTAATTAAATTAAAAAATTAATAATAATAAATATATTACCATCCTAGTTTTTATTATATATTTATTTATATTTTATTCATAATTAGTTATGTTTTTTTATGTTGGGCATAGCATGTGACACAGTTTTTAGAAAATATAATGTATTTCAAAGGATCTTCAATCACATGTCATTACAATATGAATATTAAAATGCATGATATAGAATTTTCAATCCACTTCTTTATCAAATTTTTATATAATAATTTGTGATATATTTTTGAGAATTATATGTATTATTATAAGGTAAAATATACACTAAAATATTGTGACCTCAAAATCTGAATGTTAATAGTAATAATTTGAATAACATCCTCATTTAAAACTCATTAAATATAGATGTTTGATATTTTAAAAATGTATGGAGTTCATTTTATTCATTCAAGGGACATAAAAATGGTTAGGGTGGAATTTAATAATGCATTAAAACACATAATAAATTACATGAATACTCAACTACAATAATCAAGGTCTCTATGTAAAAGTCATATACCAATTTTATATAGAGGTGTGAGACTCATGTATGTTGTATTATATAAATCCATCCCCCAAAATATACATATTTTTTAACATTTACCAATCAAAAAAATTTAGTTCCATTGTGAGAAGAGAAATCCCACTTTTGTGTTATAATGGACCAAAGATTTATAAATTAAATCAGATTTATAATGAAAATATTTTTTAGGTAACATAGTTATATTAAACATAAGAATTATATTTCATTTTTCATTTTGGACCACTATAAATTATTGTAATACTTTTTTCATTGGCTATACATGGTATTTAAGAAACATAACTATGGGTAATATAGCCTTAATACATTGAAAATTATGATTAAATTCTATTTGGGATATAATAAAATAGAATTTACAAAAAATAATCAAGTGATGACATTGATTATTCGGATCATTCCCTGTAAGGCCCATTTATTAGTTCTTATAATGGATTTGGAATGACAAGGATATTCTCATTTCACATACCATGGTGAGACTCCATAACTGAAACGCAAGTAAAATTATTTATGGAAGATGTTCAATATTAACTAGATCATGAACAAAAATATATTCTTTAAACCACCCCCAAAAATGTAATACCATCACATAGGATACCCATAGGGTATATAGAAGTGTAATAAGTGTTTATGTATATTTTCCATACTATCAAAAATAATTATATTTTCATTTTTATAAAATAATTATTATATTTATCCATTCTATTAAAAAAACCTCTATGATTATATAATGATATTGATAAAAAAATAAGTTTTGAATCAATGAATAAAAATTATAGTTTTTGAAAATAATTAGTTTAAATAAAAAAAATACTTTTTGATAAAATTATGAATTTCAAAATATTATCTTCTTATTAAACGTTTTTATTAAATAGTATAAATTTAAATAAAAATCGGAATTTTACATAACAATGTCCAATGTAATTTTTATAATATTTAAAATGTTTTATGTGATAGAAAAATGAGTAATTTAAAAAAAATATTTACTTTTAGACAAAATTGTATGTTTTTATTGTTAAAAATTTATTTTTGGGACATAATTAGTATTATTTAAATAAGCACATTGAAATAAACAAACATAATTTGTATAATTTTTTTTAATATAGTTATTTTTTTAAAAAAATAAACTAATGTAAAAATATATTGTATGTATTTTTACATCAGAACGTTCCAAATGTGATGTAATAAATAATTTGAAGGGAAAAAACAATAAATTTTTTTTACACATTAAAATAATTTTTTATGATGTTATTTGATAAATTCTAAATCTTATAAGAAATATTCCAAAACCAATATTATATTTTATGTTTTAAAAATTAATACGTTGTGTACATCACTCCAAATTAATATATGATTTTATTTTAATGTGATCAGTACATGGAATAATAAATTAATTGATCCACTTTCTCATAAGTAGATAATTTTGGATAATACAATGGGACAAATTTTGTTTTTGATTAATTTATTACTTAGAGTCCATACACCGTGTTTTTAAATTAATAAAGAAATATATTTATTTTTGAAATAAATACCCATCCATAATCATATTAAGCTTTGTAAAATACCTATTAATCATGACATTACATAGTATATCTCGCTCTGTATCCCACCTAAGGTTCTCCCAAGAACTTAAGAATGTCCTTCATTGCCATTTTAAAAACACTCTTAATGATACAAACTCTCTTCCTCTTCTATTATATAAAAAAAATTATTTCTATTACTTAATTTTAAGTATATTTATAAAATTTTTAGCAATTGTTTTCACATAACATTAATATATTTATGATTTATACTAATGATAGGGTTCCTTTAACTCACATTAATCATTTTTATGAAATATGATGTACACTTGTTTTCATGTCCAAATTTTCTTATGATTTTCTATGAAAATTTTTTGTGTTGTTAATACCAATCTTCATTTAAAAATAATGGTATTCAACAAGATTTACCTATGATATATTTATTTGGTATATACACATATTAAACCAGCACTCTTTAATCAAGAGATCAATTTCTGTAGAAAACATTATTATGTTGTCTGATCAATGTGAAATTAAAATAGATGTACAAGACATGAATGTGGTAGGTAGGCATGAAATTATGTACCTGTCATGTGAATTTGTTAATACTTTTATCTCATGAGATACCATTTATGGTGGAAAAGTGGTAAGGTTAATAAGACTATGTTACGATACATAGGTATTTAACATTGACTTATGCTTACGATGTGTTGTTTTATGTTGTTTCTATATTCTAATGATTCCATGATATTATAATACCATGACATGAATATAAGTTTAAAAATATGAATAGTATCTTTATATATCACATTTTTGTGTCCCTAGACTCACATGTAGATCTTTCCATAATTCTATTCATTGAACATCCCCTTACTAATATTTATATCTAATCCATTTCTTATGTATGCTCCATGGATATCTCATTAATTGATAGAATATTGGTATATTATAAAATAATGGTAAGGAGTTTTAGAATAATTGTATTTATTTTTATATTGGTATGTATATATTTTTCCAAAGACACTAATACACTTGATATTTTAGGATTTGTTTTATGTATCATAATGATGTAAATAATTATATAAACTTTAATATTGATATGGGTTTTCATAGATTCAAATTGATAAAGGTTAATTTACGTTTTGGAATTAATATTAAAATAGTGTCTTGAATAATAGTCTAGAAAAAATTAAACATCATAATTGAATTTCACAATTTCAGTATTTTATAGATTATATATTTCTTTTTAAAAAATACATCACTTTATGGACACTTGATGTTGTATGTGGCTATAAAATAGACGTACCATGGTGGTATAACATCAAATGGTCTATATAAGTATTATATCAACCTATATATGGTACCAAGAAAATTATTCTAGTAAATACACACCTAGAAACATACATCTATGGGTTATTTTTTTAACCATTTACTTTTATAGACAATTATGAAGTGTAAAATTCAATATGAAATTTTATGTTAAGATCTTGATCATATATAAAATATAATAAAGCATAAAAATTCATAGGATTGTGAATAGATTTAATTTATTGGTTATCTTTCAAATGATTATTGTTTTCATTCACATGAATAATATTATAAAAATTATCGTCCATAATTTCTTACTGTTTTTGACAATTTATTAAAAAAAGTAATGGATTCAAGAAAATGTTATGAGAAATATGATGACATCAAAAATGGGATTCAAAACCCAATGGGAGTTAGAGTCTATATCATTATGAAAATACATTCTAAACTAAATATTTTTTTTAAAATGATTTTTTTTAAATAACCCCATCACCCTAAGTATGAGAATGTTTTAATTTATATCATTTATCTTATAAGGTCAACTAAAATTTATTTGATCATACTATCCATTAGTGCTTGATTAATGAATCAACTTGATCAAGATATTTATTTTATTTTTTTCTTCAATGATCTTTTCAAGAGATGTTTGGGATATATGTTGATCATATAGTGGGATATGGAAATAAATAGTCGACATCATTCAATAATACAAAACCAAAGGAGGAAAAAAATAACTGGACTAGAGTGAATTAAAGAAATTATTTTAGTAAATATACTCCTCGAAATCTATGATATAAAATAGATAGGTATTTCATTATAATCATTCAAATAGACAAAAAATCCACGAGGTAGTACAAGGAGAGAATAATCAGACTTTTATAGTAATCCTAAAACATTTTAATTAACTATAAAAATATATTTGTCTACTTTTTTTATAGGATAGTGTTGAATTAGTGAAAAGAGTATAAAATTTATGACATTGATAAATGTGGACAAATTTTTTGTGGATCCCTAAATGCCAACATAGAGATCATATAATCTAATGGGTCTCATTGTTCTAGAATCTAGAAGTGGGTAATTGTGTTTAATTATGGGTAATAATGAAGATATGTCATTGTGAAAAGTAATTTCAACATCCTTCATGCCAAATATGAATAAATGGGTATCATATTATTTCCATGAAAAGAAAAATGAAATGATTAGTTGTGGTAAGGATGTGATCCAAGATAATGCGTGTAAATGGGATAAACCTATCAATGTGATGCAAGAAAGAAATATTCCAGTCAACCCTCACACTACAGTTGAATTATTAAAATGAATGGATCATGAACACTATGAAAACCAATTCACTATGATACAGTTTATTACAAATAAGTGATGATAAAAACAACAGTTTAATTGATAAAAAAGGAAATCATATTCGACCACATTTCTTGAGGCAAACTATGATCATGAATTCATGATAAGTATGATATTTATCTCTTTAATCATATATTAAATAAAATTTTATTTTACTTCAATTCATTCATTCATATCATAAATGATTAGTGTAACCATTAAAATGACACTAAAAAATGAAGAAGTCATGTTATTAGTGAAAATGGAAAATGGGTCAATTATATAATACAATTAATATAATATATTTGTTGCAATTTTTTTTGTGTTGTACTAAATAAATAACGTTTATAGACACCCATTTTTGTGATTGAATGTAATAATATGTTTATATTTAAATTACATTAATTTTTCCAACCTAAATTTATGATATAATGAATTTATTATCAATATAATGAACTAGCATCGAGTTCTATTAATGTGTAATGAGGAAGAGTAACCTCCTTTGGATTTATCATATCATGATTTAATATTATAGCCAAATGAGAATGAGTATCTCGATTAAATGATTGATACTAAGGAAAATGTCTTCCTTGATGATCTTATAATTATTAAAGAATATTATAATGTGTAACCAGATGATTTTCTTATATTTCTCCTAGATACGTGTTTTACTTATCCATAAAAAACCCCAGGCTTTCAGAATATCCATGAATCTATATTAAATATATAATTATGATAATTGTGAGAAAACAAATAAACTAACAAATAATCTAAGTATGTTGTTTATATTCCAATGGGGTTCACCAAAGTCTTCACCATACCATTTGATCATGAATAATGATTGGTCAATGTACATGTTCATTAATTATCATGAAATCAACATGACCGCAATAATAAACATGTATCAACATATATGGATTGAAATAATTGTTGATTATCAACATGTATTTGAATAAATCTATATTGAAGAACTTCTATAATGGTTTTATCATGTAAGGAGGACGTATTATATATCAATGACTTCATTTCATAATAGGTATGTAAATTATTAGATCATAGTGATAGCATTTGAACTCACCAATTCTCTATCTATAATCATGAACATATTAAAAAGCGTCTCTAATGATTACCTCAACAATATTTGTGAATTATTTATCACATATATTCTTATATACTCTAAAATAGTGTAGGAGTATGATGAGTTTATGGATTTTATAATATTGAAATGGAAAAAGGAATATATTTGTGGAATTTATTGTAAAAGAATGTTTTGGATTGGGAATGTAACATTTATGGGGATCATTATCACTAAACAATAATGATATATGGTCTTTCAGGAGATAGAGGCAACTTATGGATGGGCCAAACCAATATCTATGATGAAAAATAATATTTATGTTAAATTATGGGGGGTTTATCATGAAATTTTCAGAAACATATACTGATTTTAAACCCCAATAACTAAGTTAACTTAGTTGAAAGGGAAGTATACTGGGACAGTTGAATGTGGGGCAATAATTTAAGGGTATAATTATATGATAATAAAAACACATATACTCATATTAACCACTTATGTGGAATGGTTTTTGATTTAAATTTTTCAATAAAAAATATTGTTTAGTTATCCCAAGTAAAATAATTTCTATAACATCTTCATATAACTGAATAATGATAAAATATTTGAACTACATGATTCATGTTTTAAAATTTATTGTAGTGAAGTTTATATTAAATATTTTTGATCATTATCTATATATTGAAAGGTTTTAAATATATAGAAATCATAATATTATTCGGTATTCATTAACAAATGGAGTTAAATATGAACCAATGATGTTTTTATAGCTGATGAATGATTATGATTAATCATTCGATTACCATATGGGGGGAGAACAAACTGGAAAATGATAAGAGTAGAATAGATCATGTAACCCTATCAATGATAAAAATAAAAATTCATCCATTCATTGTGTAAATAAAATTTAGCTTTTTGGAAATCATGAAAGGATATTTATCCTACAATTGTCACAAAATTTATCAACAATACACTCTAGGCATGATCAAGAATACCCTAAATGATATTGATAAGCTACAAATGATGGTAATAAATATTATGATATTAAATTTATTTTAATATGGAGTTATATGGTTATGAACTCAAATATGTGTCACATGAAATGTATAACTAAATAAGGAACTTTTGGTTGATTTTAACAGCTCATCAATCCCTATTCATCCACAAATCAATATGATGTTTATATTTTTGTAGAAAAAAATCTAGTTTAATAACATGGATAGAGGGATTAGAAAATATGTATTTTGATCTATGGTATGACGTCATTTCAAGGATAAATGAAAAAAATAAAAGTTAATTATCTAACCATTTTCTATATTAGTTTGGAAAGGGGAAAAACAACCACTACGTTTTTCATAGGACTCCCCAATAAATATAAATCTAATAAGAATATTTTTGTTGTAATTAATTACATAAAAATCATGTGTATTTCCCAAAAATATCCAAAATATATATAGTGAATAACTAAATAGTATATATATAAGATATGTTGTAAGACTATATGGAGAACCACATTCTATTATTTCTGATCACGATTTGATATTTACCCATAGGTAATAGGGACCCTTAAAAACAAGTTGGATATAAAAATGAGTTTTTATACTATATATAACCCTCATATGGATAGTTAGTTTGAGAGAATTGTCAATACTGTAGTGTATGTTCCTAGATAGAATTCAATGTATTTCAAAGGATGATTTAATTAACTATCCCCTAGTTTAGTTCCCATATAAAAATATTTTCTACTCAATTATTGAAATCAATATTTATGAGCTTCATATGGGATGTGGTGTCGGACACCCATATATTGGGATGTAGCTATAGTGTAGAAGTTTATGATATCCAATATTATATATCATATGATAGATAAAGTGTATTCTATTTAATATAATTGGAATGTAGTGAAGGGATGAAACAAAAATATACAATGTCAATCTCTGACAATACATGGAGATTATGATTGGAGATAATGTGTTCCTCCATATATAACCATGGATGAATATCATGAGGATTGGATTGAATTAAAATCATATTACAAGATACATTTGAGCCTTTAATATCCATTATCCCATTATTAGTGTTTCCTATTAATTATTACACCCAACTAACCTATGTAATGTACAAGATGTGTTTAATGTATCCCTTTTATGTAATTATATACCAAACCCCTCGCTTTTAATTAATCATGATATAATAACTTTAATGAATAATCTCAAAAACAACCATAATATAATAAAGATATTAGATCTAACAGACACTGTTATATGAAAAAATATAACTCTCTTGGTGAATGTACAATAGCGGTTTCACCTGTTGTTGGATAAAACATGGGAATCAAAAGAGGTGATGAAATATAAGTACCCTCATTTATTTTAGTGTTCAAAATAAAATTTCATGACTATAATTTATGAATGGGTGAAGAATATAATGACCAAATCATTTAGATATAAAATTTTCTTTTAACTGAATGAATTATTTATTATATAATGTAAATTTATAAAGTTATTTCTTTTTCTATCACAATCATGCATAATAAATCCAACCAGTTATAAATTAATAGGTATATGGGATCACTATCATTTTGTTCTTGTGCTACGACCTCTGCTTTATGGAACTACATTATTGAGTTATTTTACTGGTAATGGTACTTATTTGACCCGATTTGTTTTCTTTTGATGAAATGTACTAAACATGAAGCCTCTCAGTAAGTTAAATACATTTTTCTTGCGGCAGTGGCAGAACTCCTACCTGAAATCTGGTATGTAATAAATGACCTTATTCATAATAAGCAGTCATTCAGTCTCAATGAAGGAAAAGCTCGAATTCTCATTGAGATTCTGGAAGCCACTTCAAATCAAAAAGATTATTACAGCAATTATATTGTTGAATTTGAGGTCCTCAGATGTATCTGTGTCTCGGGTATTTTCCTGAAGATTAGGCACTCATTGAAGTTTTCTGGAAACCTCTGATGCCAGGTTGGATTACAGTGAACATTGAAAGTGCCTCAAAAGGCAATCCTAGACCTGCCAGCTGTAGAGCCATTTTTAGAGATTCTTCTGACCAGTTTTAGGGTTGCTTTTACAGTGGGTGTGGGACTACCTCATCCCTAGAAGTAGAGATACAAGGAGTCATACATGCTGTTGATTTTGCAATGCAAAGAGGATGGAGAAAACATTGGATTGAAAGTGATTATACCACCATTGTTCAATCCATTTGGAATGGAGTCATTCATCTCGTCTGGCCGCTCACTACGCTTTAGATGAATTTCCTGAATTGGATATAGGAAATTGACTATATTTCCACGCATGACTTTCAGGAAGCAAAGATTGTTGCTGATTCCCTTGCCAACACAGGTGTTCACGAGAGCATGACTTGGCTGGATGAGCTGCCAGCGGATTTATTTCTCCTCTTTGAAAGAGATTTTTATAATATTACATCCTTTAGTCTCATGTAAACTATTGCTTCTTTAATTAATAAATGGTTCTTTGGTCCTTGACCGAGGCATTACAAAAAAAAATATTAAAAAAAAAACATATCATTATATCTATGATTATAAATTTATTTTGTGAAAAATATATTCTGATAAATATATTCCAAAATTTTATTTTTGGGAAGTATTTAGTTTCAATTAAATTACCCTTGTTAATAAATTCAATAATTATGAGATAAATTTTATTTTCATTAAAAAATATTATTTGATAACATTTATTTGACAATTTAATATAACAAAATTTAATGATTTTAAATTTAATTTTTATAAGAGTTACTATTTTTTGAGTGTTGTAAAAATTAGAATATCTAATAAATAACGAATTTTGAAATGTAAAATTATGATATTTATATTTTTTTATTAAAAAAAATAATTTTTCAAATCATAACATTGAAATAGTCTAATATTGAATTTTTCATAAATTTATAAGGTAGTCGAATGTTCTGGTCAATAATTAATTCGGAAATAAATATTATGTATGTATTATTACATCATAATAACCAATATTTTATGTAAAATTAATATAATGGGAATCCAAAACCGAAAAAAATATTTACCCTTTAGGTTAATTTTTTTTATGTTATTTTATATTTTAAAAAACATATAATGAATCCTCTAAAACCAATGTTATATTTTTAGGTTTAAACAAAATTCATTATCATAATGAGTCACTTTGAATAATCAATTTTATTATATTAATGAGTTAGGTATATATAAAAATGGATTGTTTGAAGCCACGTTTGTTCAGATTCAATTAGAAAAAACCATTGGAAGGATTGGGGGGTTTATTAAATTATTTCATAGAGTCGAAAATATATTTTTATGAATTAAGAATGATTTACTCTCACTTATACTATTATCACCCACCCAAACAAAATTAATACTAAATCAAATCCAAATAAAAATTAATTTTCTATCTCTATACATCTATATATATATCACACCCTACGTTGTCCTATGATCATAAAAAGATCCATCTATGTCTTTAGAAGAACCCTCTTTAGGTAATTAATTCCCTTACTTTTCCTTTTTGTTCATGTAATATCATTGTATTTAGTCTATTTTTTTACAATTATTCATGTTTTAATCTGTTCTAACAGACATATTTATTATCCTTATTATTACTATGTAAGTAGAAAACACTTTTCCTAACACTAAACCCTTCTATAAACCATTATGTACACATGTTATACATCTAAAATTACACATTGATTTTCTAGACCAAATATTTTTTTTTTGAGAATTCCCATATCCATTTATAATAAAGGGTATTAACCAAGATATATATATCTTCCTGTTATTGTGAAAAATAATTTATTTTACGCATAAACCATAATCAATTGCTTAAATTTTATGTTATCATTTCTTATATTTTATAATCATTATTGCACACAAATTCATGTACTTGATATGAAGGTGGTAGGTGGGTGAGAAATTATATATACCTTCAATGTATTTGGTCATGTTTGTATCTAATGATATACCATGTGTGGTTCATGAGAGGAAATTCAATATACACAAAGTAGTAATTTCTTAAGAGATATCCTTGACATGTGATTATGATTTCATGTATTATATTGTAGACACATTTTTATGTTTCCAGTATGTTATCATCCTATATCATTATTCAATGTTCAAGATTATAATTCTCTATTTTTTACTAGTATTTCCTCATTGAATATAATATACCACTTTACCTCATGATATTATTTTATTATTTCCTTACTGATCTTTATATATGTCCCCATTCGTACATGTTATCAGGTTATATCATGAAATACTATAAGATTAGTGTAAATTCAGATCATGTTATTGTGTTATTAAAAAAATGTCATTTCACGTTATTATGATGTGTATATAATTTTATAATGAAAAATGGAACTTGATATTTGGGGAGTTTTTTAGTATATTTATATAGTAAATCATGAAATAAAACATATAAAATATATTGGTTCCCAAATGAATTGACTGATACTTATATTCCATTGATATATTTGAAATAAGGATTATATTTTCCCATGAATACTATGATATTCAACATGAAACGATGAAAAATGTTCAATAAACATATTATATGAATGATAAATATTATTTATATAGTGTATAGGTAAATAGATTTATTTCGTATTGCTAAACATGTAAATTTTGTGTTTTTATTAATTACACTGTTTTAACATGGTTTTTTGATGATATTATTCCCAAAAGTATTATAAGAGTTCTTCAATGAACTTTCATTAATGAAATCATCTGAAAAATGATATTTTTAATGTCTAAATAATTGTAATAACCACTATTGTAAATTTTAATAATGTGTTTAGTTCTTCCTTATTGAGTGGTGGATAAAGATATAGAATATCACATATTTTAACAAAATATAAATCCATTAATTTTGTACAGGTCATGTCATATTAAAACATGATATCAACTATAATGATAACAGTGCCATTTGGTTTTCAAATATTTTCATCGTATTACTTTTATGGTATCAATGGGAATCATAAATCCTGATATGATGTGAATCAGTGTGATTCCTTGATATATAATGGTATGTATGATTATACTTATTGTTATATTAATATATAAGAGTATATTATGTTTCCATGGATTATAATTATATTGAATATGCTTCTTATCATAATTTATTTTTGGGATATCTATCATATAATTTGACTTATACTACAATACTTATTTCTGATCTATAGTTTATCAATCATATTCCAAAAAATTTCCCCATTCAATAAATATAATCGGAAGTGAAAATTCATCCCTTAAAATTTTAATGTTAATTTATTTATATAATTTATAAATTGAAAATAAATTATATGAAAATGTATTTTTGGATATTAATTAATTTATAATTTATTTATAATAATTAATTATAACATGTTTACAATTTAGTAAATTAAAATCATATGTAATATGTATTTATAAAAATTAAATTAAAATACTGGTTATTATCAAATTACAATTATAATTATATGTAATTATTTATAACATAAATATAAATTTTTATATTAAAATTATATGTTTAGTTTTCAATTGGTCTAAATACTACACAAATTAAATAAAATAAAATATATTTACAGTTAATTTTGAATAATTGATAATTAGTTAAATTGATTTACTAGAATTAATATTAGTTGTGGGATATTATTTAAACGCCACTATAATGAGTTTTGTTTTTTAATTTTGACTATGGTCTAATTAATGGTATGAAATTGAAATATAACTTTGGCACATTATTTATATAATATAAATTGAGATATAAAATGATCTAATTTTATATAGTATCTTATATTTGAAGGTAATTTCATAGAATTTATAATATGATACATTTAATTTTACGAAATGAATATATATATTTAATATAAAAATTTATAAAATGAATTAAAAACAAATGATTTGTTTAGAAATTTTTATCAAATGTCAAACAATGTTAAATATTAATTTATTTAAAAAAGATATCTCTTTTCAATTACTCATGAATATAATTTATTTGATCTAATTGATTGTTTTTATTAGTCTAAAATTTAAAACTACTTAATGATCATACCATACATGTATCCAAGGAGTTACATTCTAATTATGATAATGGATTTAGCATTCATATACCATGGAGTTGTCATGAATGTGATATTCGGTTCAATTAAATAGTTATTTATGATATTTTCATAGAAGGTGTTTGAAATATGTTTGAACAAATTACTCTATACACTAAAGAATAATTTTTTAGAGTGCAATTGGAAAGTACACACCATTATCTTGGAGTCATATTCCTAGTTCAAGAAATCTATGGGATAATTATTTTTATGCCCATGAATACTAATATTGTAATTTATTATTTAGTATGAATCTAAACATTTTAATGAATAATTTTCATGTACATTATTAATAGGATGAAATTAATTATGTGTGAAAATATTTATATATTGATTGGGATTTATAACACATTTTGTGGTCCACATAAAAAGGTATACATATATATGGTTTGAAAAAAATTATTTTATTGATATAATAATATAATAAAATTTATCATTATATTTATACACTCATAATATGATAAAAATGGGTTGATATTTCATGTTTTTAATGAAACCTTAGTAAAAATAAAATGTTTAATATTTCATAAAAGGTTACAATTTAAAAAAAACAATCATTTAGAATAGGTTACCCTAATAGGTAGCTGATATTGAAAGTTCATGTATATGAAAAGAATGTAATATGGTGATTATAATTTTTAGTTTTGATGATTTTGGAATTTTATTTGGATTATTATTATATTGTAAACCCAAGATATTATGATTCCCTAGGAATATAGTAATATTTATCCATTTTAAATACCTTGTATAGTGGTACTCGGTTATGTATTCAAAAATCATATGTGGTATTAATGGGATAATTACGCACAGATTTTGTCTATACTAGACTCATTATGCAGTGAAATATGTATTTTGTATCATTAAAAATCCTGATAAGTTTAAGAATAGGAAATAATTTTATTGGGATAACATTAAAAAATGTTTATATTAAATGTAAGTATGGTATGGTAGCTATTGGATAAAAGATACTATTATTGTTCAATTTCATAACCACCATTAAACAAAAAATTTAAATAATTATTTGAAAGGGGAATTATAATATAATAAAATATAATTTATGGAATCTAAGTAAAATTTCTTAATTAAAAAATACATCATGTGTTAGAGAAATCAAATCATGAGTAACCCATTGTAAAAACAGTTCCATATATAAGTATTTATGATAATTTAAGACTAAAATTATAAAAAATGAGTTAAAAATTAATTATATAAATAATGAATAATGTAAATTCATTCTAAAAAAATATACTTTTCATGACTGGGAATGGTCTTAAAATAGTTACACATGATAATTCCATGATGATTATTCTAATTAAATAATTTATTCTATTATGAATTATTTAATTCACTAGATATGTGAGTATATTCAAAAATTCATACTCGGTTTTATCAGTGAGTAGTGAAAAAATAAATTTGGGAATTAGATTTACATGTTTTCGTTCTATTTTGATGGTATATGTGGGAAGAATCACAAAATAGAAGAACAATATTTGGAATGTATGATAATGTTCTTTTGATTACTCTATCAAGGTCATTTAAAAAATGTAATATTATAAAGAAACGTGAATGTATTCTCTTAGATGATGTTATATTGGAGAAATAAATGTGTTTCATAAACACCATTGAATGTTTGTATCAATAATCTGTGTTAAAGAAATAAATTGTATTATTTTAAATGGTATGTGATACCAATTGTATGTTATAAAAGTGAAAAAAATATAGGATATCAAAAATAATGATAGGAATAGGAAATGATTATAATTTATATTCAAATAATTATTATAATTGTTATAATGTCATATGATATAATGTATTGTAATTTATCTAACTAATATGGATTAAAATAAAATATATTTACAGTTATCTTAATTACAATATATGACATGAAGAGTTGTTATTTAAAAAATATTTATTAATTAAAATGAGTAATTATACAAAAGATTTATGATACATTAGATTCTATAAGATGATACGATAACATGATAAGGATAACACGTTTTATCCGGTCCAAAATTTTTTATCTATAAGAATTTTAATTCATGGGGGAAATATTCTCATCACCCAATATATGGATATGTTATATAAAATAATAATAACATTTTCACTCTCTCCATGATTTTTATTTTCACGGTGAAATGATATTATTTATTGTCAATATACTTATAATTAATGATTCAATTACCCTATTAGAATGCTCAGAGTGCAATTATGTATCATAATAAAATCAGGTGAGGTGTAATTAACACCACAACCATTATTAACTTCATGAACTAAATTTTAGAAATTTATCTTAGTGGGGGGGATATATGAATCTAAAAAAATAAGACTAATTACAGTCTAGATCCATTTTCTTTTGGAACTATCGTGGTCAATGTCCATATTTGTCAAAAGAAAAAAATAGGGAATTATTAAGGATCAAGGCCCCATGCCGGTTTTTTTCTTGGTGAGATTAACATATCCCGACACAAGGTGATGATATAAATGAATAGTGATCAGTGGCCTTACGATGTAGATACATAGAGCAATATCAAGGGGATTATAAAAAAATTTAATAAATAATTAACTGTGAATTATTTCTTCTACACATTGATGTTGAATTTATTATCTATATCATGTCTCACAATGATGAGTCAAGAAACTCTTTGACATCAGAATATAATATTTTAGTTACAACACAAAAAAAATTAATGTAATTTTCAACAAAAATTATGAGTAATTATATATGATCCACAATGAATATATATGTTCTTATAATTTACTATTGTGAAATAATTCCATGTCATTTCATGATGTATATTTTCACACCCTGATGAATAATGAATCAAATAACCTTGGAAGATCCGATTAGAGACCATATTGTGGGCAATGGTATTCCCTCCACAAAAAAGACAATCATGTTTATGTTTTGTAAATGACTACAAACCATTTAATTTTTTTTCATTCAAACATAACTATTATACAGGTACATTGTTAAATATTGGGTGATGTTATCCAATTTTATCGATATGGATTTTGTGTTTTGATATTTATTTGATTTATTATTTATTAGATGAGATATATTTTATATGTTATAAAGTCACACACCATTACTTGGAACATTAAGTTGAGTTGATTAATGTGTTAATGTTTTAGAGATTTTTCCCTGTTGGAACAGTATTGACTCTATTTTTAAAAATTGATTTATGATTTTATGTAAATCGATGAGATATAGTATTTTTGGGGAATCATTTTTGAATACCATTTAAACATAAATTTTTCTAACATTAATTTAGTATTCTAAAATCCCAATTTTTTTCTTTTATGATATAGTATTTTCTATGCATCCTTTGCTAATTCATTTAATATAGTTGTTTTAATTTTTTGACTATTTTTAATATTTTATTCTTCCCATATAATAATTCCAATATTATCTCAAGGATGTGTTATGGTGTTTAAATATATAATTAAATTCTAGTATTCATAAATGGGGAGAGGTCTAGATTAGAAGGTTTTATACTTTAATGAGTAATAAATATCATTCATATCTTATTGTTTTGATTAAATAATGTTTTCAATTTTCATTGTGTATTATTTCATTTAGTATCATTGAAAAAGAGACGTGTATGAGGATGAAACAAAATGTAGTTGATATTATTTAGTAATTTATAGTAGTATTATTTCGTTTTTTGTTTTGAGGAATCAAGAAAATTAATATAGGGTTCATTATTCCTATAAAACATGTGTTTTTATTTGGTTGGACATAATCAATGCATTTTATTATAATATGTCAGTTACATTAAAATGACGTTTTGACCAATCATTTCAATTAATCAATTTGTTTGAAATGATATATATTCTTAAATCATCATTTAAATTTAATATTGCGACACTACTATATTTATTTTTTTCAAATTAATATGATTTTATATTTGATTGATCTAGATATTAATATGAAAATTAGGTTGGAAAAATTTATTATACACTCTTGAGGATTATACTACTTCCTCATGGGAGCATCCGTAGACTCTACAATTCAATTTTTTTTTTGCAAATGATTATATGTTTTCATATCCAATATATCATCTATGAAAAAAACATTACCAATTCTAATGTTGTCATCTATGTTGTTTCTATCATTTTGTTGGAGGAATGAAAAACATAATATTTATTTAAAATTTTTAGGTTTACTTGGTCCTTTCTTATAATTATTATATTTTTTTAATGGTTTAAGTGTGTTGTGATCTTACTAAACCTTCATAAATTCTGGATTATAACATGGATTAATCAACATGATATTTTTTATTCTCAAGAGCCAAATGAGTATAAATTTATGATGGTGGATTCCCTCTTCACATGTTAAAATCTATCTATATAATGATTTTACAACGTTGTTTCAATCAATAGTTACTATGATTCATTTTACTATATAGAAAAATGAGATGTAGCAGGAAAATATCCTATGGATATAAAAATATTACATTATCGATGAACTTCAATTTATGGTTATACATAATGCATTTTCATCTATTATCGAGGTGAATTAATTAATAATAAATATATTCCTAATTCAAATGAGAAAAATCATGGGAATGTTTAATGATTTTTTATGTAATGCCTCATACAACCACATGTCTATCTTTACTGATATGTACAAAAAAATTACACATAATGGTGTCTCTTTAGTTGTATTTCATGTTATTATATTCCAATTTTCGTTATTCAATAGTGGTATTGATTGAATTAGTAGATAGATATACATATACATATTTATTTGGGATGAGATAGTAGATTGGTTCCAAAATAAATAATTCATATTTTCTAAAATTGAAAACATCCGTGTGATATATATAAATTCACATAGATATATGGAGAGTTTTTTTTTGATGAAGAGTATAATATAAAATACATTCTTATAGAATTCCATCATCATGGACATAATTCTTATTTTTACATAATTTCATTTTACTTAGGGTTATATCATGTAACATTAGTTTTCCTTGATACATCAATGTATAGTGGACTTATAGGGAGGTATCTGAAGGTCAGGTAAGACATCCTTTATTTAATATCCATAAAATATAGTCTTTGACACCAAATTTGGTTTTCACCATGAGGATGAATCCATTCTATTAGATACAATTACTGAAACAAATAAAAATAAATATGTGAAACTAAAATTTCCTTGTAGCACATACAAAACTCAAATAACCATCATATTCTAACAAACACTTGATGTTCACTTGTGTGAGATGTATTTTGGTTCCCATGAATATCATATTACCTTGGATAAAGTCAGAGAAACCTATTAACCTCATAAAAATTTCATTACTTAAATTAATATCCCTCAATAAAATCATAAAACATATAATGCTTCATGGATCATGAAAACCAAACCCAAACAATATATGAATAGTAGAAACATTTTTGTATGATGTAGCACATACATATCACGAACAAGAAAAACCTTATAAAACATTTGACCTACACTAAATTCCATGATTTAAAAATATTTATACTCTATAATAATTATATCATATAACATAAAAGCAATATAAAATTTCTATGTTATTTTTTGAGGACATGATTTGAGACTTTACAAAGAAATTCATTGGATAAATAAATATAAAACTAACCCTATGAACCAATGGTCTTGTGCATATAACCCTGAGAATTATAAGGGGTAGATTTCACTAATAATATCATATGAGTTACTAGTTTCACTACTAGGTAACATGAATTTTTTTTACTATCATGGGAAATAGAAATGATTTTATTGAGTTGGAATGAGTTAAATTTTAGGAAGCCACAAAAGACTGATTTGAAGGTTCAAAATTGTGAGCAAGAAAAAAGTAGATATGAGGACCACATTGAAATCCTATATTAATGTAACAAATTTATAAAGAATAAAAATATGATGAAATAGTTACATAATAAGTACAATAGTGTATAATAAAAGAATACATTAAATAATGCGAAGACCCATTGATCCATCATTTTTCTATAACAAATAGGATGGGGAAAGGCATATTATAATCTATTTAGATGTTCATTGTATATATTTTTAAATATGATTTTTATTATATCATTATAAGTAATTAAATTTATGTATCCCTAAAAGATATTTATTGAGCATATATTATCGAATTAGTGGAATTCAGAAGATATAGGAGTGGTCTGACACTGTAAATAGTTATTTTTGGTCACTTGTCCAACATCCCACACAAGATGAACGATCTTTGGAATAATTTATTTCTATTTATCCTTGGATCCTGAAAAAAAGTAACTTTTTTAATATATGTAATAACTTGAACATTATGTCATTTAGTGTATTTTGGAAGTTGGGATTGGGAGAAATGATACTAATAAGAGAAAAAAAGTATCTTGTAGATTAGTCTATCATATAATGACGATCTATAATTGAAGATGTTATTATAATGGTTGGTATTAATATTTTCCCTAATAATTCTCTGATAATTTAAATGGAATTTTTATGGGATCTTTATATTAATCTAGTATGACCATTCATGGAATCTATAAGGGTTATGACTGTTTTAAATCAGGGAATAATAATTTTTTTAGTGGGTGGCGAGTAATTAATTTTCAATCATTTAAAATATATTAAACAAAATACTAAATTTGAATACTATCAAGATATTTCACTAATTATTAAAACAGATATCACATTGGATTACAAGATGAACACAAAAAATTCATGAGGCATATCATTAATGATATGACAGAAACAAAAAGATGAGATACTTGGTGATGAATATATAATTGATGATGACTATTTGGAGTGTACATAACCTATATTAGGTAAAATTTATCTTAATTTATTGCATTAAATCCTTAAGATAACAATTATTTGTTAAAATACATCAATACCCTTCAATAATTATTATTAGGATATAATAATTCTATCTATTGATTTTCAACATATAAGTAATAAATAAAAAAGATAAGAACATATTAATAGTTTTTTAAAAAAAGCACACAATTACATTTTTCATTTATTATATTAATGTAACATTCTCTATAGTTTTCATATATAATGTTCTATTGGGGGAATCAAGGGGACCCAAACATCAATCATAATGGGGGCCCATGAAACCAATGAATGATTTGTTAAAAATATAGATATATATTATATAAGATGTAGGGATAATATTTTGTTCATAACAATGATTATATAATAGACCATTCTAAGATACATTTATGATGGGAGTGAAAACATGGGTAAATAAAGAAAATAATTATTTTATTTCAACAATAACAGTTACAATTTTTTGATTTTATGTATACAATTTGTAACATAATGAAACTATAATAAATTATAAAATTTTGGTCATATTAAGGCTTCAGATTTCACGAAGATTAGCCTAAAATGAGGTCTATAATTTATTACTTTGATAACATAGTTGTTAAAAAATATAAGTGAAACTATATTTTAAATCAAAAAATAATTTTACATGAACTTATGACGATTTTTTGAAAAAAATAATATCATTTTTTATTTCAAGGAAAAATTTATTTCAATAGTATGCGACGCAAATGTTTTGTGATATGGGGATGAATTCATTGATCATTTTGTAGACTACTATTAAATTAATGGCAGATAAATTGAGGTGTAAATGAAAAAAACTTTACTTGGTGTGCAAAATATATGGTGAGAATTGATTTTTATATAATTGGGAGAAGTAATAATTCATGGTGAATGATGTATTTCTACGTGAGTATTAAATCTCAAAAAATGTTATTAATGTCTATCCTCCTATATTAAGAAGAATACCACAACATCAAGTTCCAAAAATTAATATTGTAAATATAAAATTATTATATGTTTGGAAATATACCATCATTATTTATTTAATTTTAAATCTCTATGAAGTCATAGTATATTTATTTTATAATAAAAATAATTTCTTCAATATTTTACGACGCACTAAACTCCATGTTTAGAAAATTTTACTAAAATTTTAATTAAACATTAATATTATAACCAAGACATTATGTATTTTTTTATTGAATGGAATATAGAATTTATAAAAATATATATTTTAAAAAATTTAACATATGATATATTTATTATAAATAAAAATAATAATCATTTTTAAAAATAAATGTTCTCTGAAAAATTTTATTTTCTCCAGAAGATTCTTTTTTCACACTACATACACATAATTAAAAACTAATTATTGACAATTTTATTTTTTATTTTTTATAAAATGTACACATATTTTTATACCATAATATAAAATTTATCTTAGGTTGTATTTCCTAATTTGTTTTTGAAATGCTTTATTTTATAATGAGTAGTGAAAAATACTAGTTGTTAACTAAAAACAACTTTTCTATTTAAATTATTTATGATGTTATATTATATTTTAATTTATATTTAAATTATTTAAATTATAATTCATTTATCTCAATTTATTTCATTGGAAATATCTTCAAATTTTATTTTTATTTGAAAACATTTTAAATTTTAAATCATTTTTTCATTGAAAACACGCCTTGTCATCACATATTCAATATTAATATTAATTTATATTTTTAATATTATATTAATATAATTTTTAATAATGGGTTAGATATTTAGAATAAAAAAAATTATTTTATCTAATAAGATAAAATTAATTTTTTAAAATAATAATTTGTAAAAATAAAAAATATATATTATTTACCTTGGGGTGGGTAAAAATTATTTTATCTATTGTTAAAAAATAATGATAAGGGTTAAAATATCCATAAAAACTAATTCCTATAATTTATATGGCCTTATTTACATAGTATAATTTTAATTATTTTGAAAAAAATCAATTTTGATTAATTTTTAATGATAAAAAATGATAGTCCTTTTTGTTTCAAACAATTTCATGTGTATAACTCACATCACTAATAACTGGACACCACATATCCTATCATATTTGGAAATTTAATTCCTTTTATAGTAGATTGTACCTAATGAAAAATAATTAATATTCCAAAAAACGATGCTAGAATAAAGTTTTGGGATATAAAGTTATTCTAGGAATACATTTGGTATAATTAAAAAGAGTTTTTCGGATAAAACCTGATGTTCCTAACAATGTGTTTTTATTATATTTATTCACCCAATTAATTAAAATAGTCTTTATTTATGTTTATATAATTAAAACATTATCTGAAATATACTATTATGTTATAATGTTTTGTTAATTAACTACGTACATCTTCTCTTACATAAAATTTTAAATAGTAACATCACTTGTTTATACTGAAAATTACTACCTCACAAACTGATGTGACACATTTTCCACCATAACATTTCATGAGTTTGATTGTAGATTATTTTAAAATAAATAATTGATATTTAATATATTAGTATAAATCTAGATTCATTAATTCATATATTATATTTTTTTTCGTAACATATTTGGTAATGTCGCTCATGTTTACGGTGGACTACAACCTTAGGAAGAGATGTGATTCTTCTGTAACTAATGATTAATGTGGATAAATAAAAATATAAAATAAATTATTTTCTTTTATATTTATGAATCATTTATGATATTAATTATTATTAATATAAAATATGTCATTTTATTTTTTACATTTTAACTCACTAAAATATAATAATCGTATTTCATTAGATGAGGGTTACCACATTCATTATGCGATGTGACTCTCTTTTCATAGCCCGACCATACAAATGATATATATAAGTATTTATAATGTAATTATTCATTAATTATAATCTTATGAGCATTTTGATATGATAAAATATTTGTAACATCATTTCTGTAATGGTTGCTTAAAATGGAAACATTACTCATTTATAGGTACGACATACCTTCTACATGATTATATCAAAATAATATCTCATAATAATCTATTAATATTTGTTTTACAATTATAAATGATGTATAAATATTATAATTTTTTCATGATTATGATTATATATATTTTGTTATAATTACCTCTTAGACCAATAGTTAACCTACCAAAATAATTTTCACACAGAACTCAAATATCATTGAAATACAAGACACAAATATAATTTATTATGTAATATTATATAACATTGTTAAATGTGGAACATAAATAATTATAATAATTAATTTTTTTCAAATTAAATTTTATAATTAACACATTTTTATTATTGAGGAATGTAAATAACATGCTAGATAACTCAGACTCATCGCAAGGGACATCATCTCAATTTCCCTACATTTATGCATAATGTAATTTTATGAAAATTATTTCATTTATATGGTATATGAACTTCTACTTTTAGATATAATATAAATATTTTTTCATAATTCATCTTATTTTATGTTTCAATTTAAATAATATCATTCAAGTCAATTTATCATGAAAATTACCTTGTAGTAATAGTTATTGTACAATGAGAAATTATTTTGTGATTGTTTACATTAATTTGAAACAATAACTTTATTGTGATAATTTATCAATGTAAATTTCATTTATATTAAATATAAATATTATTATATTATAGATATAATTATTTATTATTCCCTATACAATTATTTACATAATTTGTTTACTTTATAAGTTATTTGATTAAAATGGAAATATTGATAAAAATGTATACATTACTCACTATTGTAATTTTTTATAAGGAATATTATAAAGGAATGAAATAGAATATTAAATTGATGTTGAATGCTTTATACGTAAAGTTGAAGGTGGGTCTATGAATTATATATCCCCTCGATGAATCATTATATCTAATAATACAAATCAGATGGCCTAATTAAATTGGTTTCTTCATGTAGTTTTATTGCATATTGTGAGAGGGAATGACGAGCAATTTTCATGATGATTAAGATCATAATATCCCATAAATAAGACCATATATCATCTAAAATTCATTTATTTTTATGATCTATGTAATTTTTTTATTGATATAATCACTTCATGAATATCATTCTCCAAACATGATTAACAGTCGTATATTGTAAGTTATTTACCAATAAATATTGGTTCTTCTTTATCTTTTCATTATTGTTAAGTAATATAAATTTTTATATGTGTTAAGTAATTTACCATTCCATTTTTATAATAAATATTGACACAAGATTTATTCTTTTGTACCTAAAAAATATTGAATTTTAGATCACCCATATTTTTTTCCTTTAAAATGATATGAAAAAAAATTGGAATGAGTATTCAAGGATGGAGTTCAATTGAATTTGTTATGTAAAATGTTTTATTTTCTATTACCAATGTAAAATGGGCTTTATATATGTATCTTTTTCTCCAAAACTACTTAAATGGATGGTTATATGGGATTTAATCCTTCGTATCAATGAAATTGTAACAAAGGATACACCATCTGCATGATGTTGGGGTTAGGGATGTTATAATTTTTATTGGTGTATGTTAATTAAAAACCAATAAAACATGATTTTGAAAACCATAGAACATAAAATATAAATCCATGATATAAATTTAGAATTAATATATAAAAATATCACAATGTTTTGGCATGGAATATATTATGTGGTATTTAATAGAAAAAAAATCCTTTCATTTATACATAAAATGTACCTTGTTCTACAACCGACGTACGTAAGGGTAAAAAATACAAAACGGGTACATTTTACTCAACCCAATAGTCATTGAGTTCAAAATAATGGTATGTACTGCATATATTATTTGATGCTCCATGGGGAAAATATTAGAGAAATTCATATTTTATTTTAAAAGATTATGAATTATTTTAAGCTAATTATATCATTAGAGAAACTAATTTTATGATTTGGAGATTAATATATTATAATTATAAATTAAATCTATGTTTGAAAACCTATTTTTCTTTATAAAATATGATTTAATATTTATAATTTTTTAATCTAATCCAGTATATTAAATTATTTTGGAATGGTTATTTGAAGGAGTATGGGTATAAATACACATAGAAAATTTATCGATTTATCTACAGAGAAAACCAACAGAACTAGAATTAGAACATAGAAAATAACGGTTGTATTTGTGAAGCATAATTAGGTTATGAATACAACTATTCCATAAAGGAAAATAATTTAAAATAGTGGTATTATCACATGTTGGATTTATTTATGGTATTTTATAACCCATAATAAAGTTAAATTAATAATCCAGTTATATAAAATCAATGGATTATGTCTTTGTATAATATATTTATGACATTGGGATGATGTGAAAAGGAAACAGTCTCACATGAAGTGTATTTTATGAAATTAAATAATCAGAAATGTTGTCCATTTTCTAAAATACAATGGTGGAATAAAAAATATAACTCATGGTATGGAATTATTTCATGGATACAATCTTTGAAAAAAATACCGTATTATAAATAAAATAAAATGACGATAATGAATCTAATATGAAAGAAAATTTTAGAAAATTTTTATCCTTAGTATCAGGATACCATCAAAATGTTATATAGGTATTCTATAGATTTTAATTGCAACACTGACTATAATATTGACCATTTATATGAATATATTAATCAATTCCATAAAAGGGAACTAGTCTCTGAATGATATTCTACACACATTAAAATAGTTTTATTTTCCATGAATATATAGTAGAAATTATCTATATCATAAACATTAAATTGACATGATGGGATGTAGAAGTCATTTGGGATTCAATATAATTTAAATTAATCAAATAAGGATATGATGGTGGAAACATTAAATAATTTTTTAATTATAGAAACACTCATCACGATAAGTTCTTGATGGGTTTGAGATTTTGTTACAAGTGAACGTATAGGTGTAATCTTAATCATTAATGAAAGGGGAAGGAAAAAATAAATTATGTGAAATGTTTAAGATGTTATAGAATGGAATATCATTCCAACTAATCTCACCTTAGTCATGGAATTATACCCTATAATAGGGAAAGGGGGGGAGTATAAGCATATACGATCACTATAGTTTCGGTGGAAATACACAAGGACATGGATACAAACACTTTAATAATATTATGAAATTTGTCTAATAAATATTTAGATTCTATATCCTCATATTTATTCATAACTACCATGTATTTCTAGAAAATAATATACTTTGAAATTAACATTAGATATGAGTTTTCATTACAACTCTATAGGAAAGTATCATTGTAATGAGGATGTGTTAGATAACCCCATTTATATAACATAAATATACATTATTTTTTTATCTTATTATCATACATATGGTTCAATTAAATATAATACATAGTATAGACTATACATCAAAATAAGAATCTAAATTTTATTCCAAGACAATGTAAATTATGATATTGAAGAATATTTTTAATTACATTTCATTAGGGAAGACACTTCATCATTTGAGTCATAACCATTTCCCCCAATTGCTACTTTATAATTAAGGGAGTTGAAGAAGAAAATATTAGATCTATTTAAAAATGAATTTATTTTATCAATTGTTTCACCATGAATATTTCTTTTTCACTACATTAGAATGAATGATGAATCCATTATTCCATTAATTAATTATAGAGAAATTAATGTTATCATGAAAAAGAACATGTATGATCTACCATTAATTGATAACATATTTGATTAACATCCTAGATCCCAAATATATTCAATGGTTGAAAATCATTATGGGTATAATAAATTTTATTTAACAAAAAAATACATTTCAATGACAAACTTTAGAAGGTGGCATTGGCATTATGAGTTTATTTTAATTCCATTTGGATTGACTAACTAACCCTGTTATGTAATGGATATAATGAATAGAGTATAGATGGAATATCGTGATTAATTTTTGTGGAATTCATTAATAATAGTTTTATTTGTATTCTAAAAGCTTTAGGTACTATGATAATCACTTCTGGATCATTCATGTGACTCTTAGATGGAATGTTCTTATATTGGAAATATCATGAATGTGATTTTTGGATTATAGATTTTTATTTTCATGGACATATTTTCTCTAGGGATGAAATATTCATTGACCCTATAAACATAAGGGATGACATAGAATTCCTTATTCCAACAGACATTTTATAGGTAATTAGTTTCATTGGTTTGGAATCTTTCTATAGATAATTTGTTCATAATTTTTCTTAATTGTGTAACTAGTTTTCCAAGTTATGAGTAAGGTCTTTATGGTTGTTTGGGCAATGTAATGTAATGTCTGTTTGGATGAACTAAGTGGTGATTATTCAATGAAATTATATATACTATTTCATCTAGAAATGATTTATTTTCTATATATATTTATGCATATGAAAATTAATTAGTTTTTTTTAATGTAAAATGATAATTTCATTGAATATGCATCAAGGAAATTGATGAATCCTAAGAAGAAATATCCAACCCTTGTTTTCTAGTTGAAT
Organism: Viscum album; assembly: GCA_963277665.1. Taxonomy (NCBI): domain Eukaryota; kingdom Viridiplantae; phylum Streptophyta; class Magnoliopsida; order Santalales; family Viscaceae; genus Viscum; species Viscum album. Next base: position 1,948,992,972 of record OY728163.1, read on the forward strand.
TATGTAGTATTTGCATCATAGATATGGAGACATTATTTATATGGTGAAACATTTGAGGTATAAATATACCATAAAATCCTAAAATTCATTTTTCATATAGAGATATTATAATTATGAAATGTCGATGTCTTGATCAACTCAACGATTTCAAATTATCAACACACAACCACCTAAGGAATGAGAATAATGGAGATGATGAAATGAGTTAAAATGTCATTGATTTATAACCAAAATTATGATTGTTGGGGATAACATGTTTATGGATCATCTAAATATGGATATGGAAGTTTATAAGTAAGGTGTGATATAACACAATTTTTAAATGAATTTGAAATCATATTTATTAAAAAAATATAAAATGTTCTCAATTTGATGATGAAAATGATCATTATAATATTAATGCTATAAATGACGGGATATTATCACACTTAATATATGATGATGGTCTTATATTATTTATAAAGATGTTAGATATTCAATATATATCTAAGTTAAAAGGGGAATTGTTGGATGATGATCTGACCTCAAATATCTACATCCAACCCTGAATCATGAATATGAATAGGGATTTACGGTATATTTTTTAAGAATGACATGATGTTTAAATTATTAAATTTTGTGTTCTAGTTTCGCATTTGTCAATAACTAAATGATCTGAGAGAATATGTCTAAAATATAATAGATGTACATATTTAGACCTTATTATTTCTAATATTCTAAAATAGTCTATTTTTTCCATTTTTCATTTTCGAAATTTTTGCATTCCATTTTGATTTTCAACATTACAAGTGTTCCACACACATATATTATAAAAGGGCACCTCCAATCATCTCTTATTCACAGTATCAAACCCTTTTTTATCATACAATACCTGACCCAATAACATCCCCAAATCCATACCCACATCATTGAGGAAATTTTTTGTTCATAAATTCATTTTATGAATAATTTAAGTATAAAACCATAGTGGTGGTCCGGAAAGAGGTAAAATTTATAACAAAGCAATTTTTTTTTATTTTTAGTCGTACGTTAAATATTTATCATTTAGGATTATATAATAACAAGTTAGAATAAAATAATTTTTTTCTAATGTTTTATTAAAATTACATCTACAAATATCTTCTTTCATCAATGGTGAAATGGTAATGTCCCTTGTGCGTACGACTAACTACTACATTACGACCCAATGTGAAATGTTTTTTATAAACATATTAAAAAAATGTATATGTTTAGTGTTATAAATAATTTAATTTATATTTATAACATAGTATTAAATTTTTATTCACTATATCATATGTATATATATACTTTTCATTCTTTAGGGTTTACAATAACATCACACATGTGTATGTCAAACTATGCCTCGCAAAGCGATGTAATTATTATTTCACTAATGATTTCCATGGAGGTGATAAAGGAATGGTTAATTATTATATGTCATATACATGAAATAATTAATATATGAAGAATTTTTAAATGAAAATAGTTCATTTTATTTATTACCATTTCACTCAATGGTGTATGATATCGTTTTTCATGTTTATGTGGACTGCCATATTAATGAAGTTACATGACTTTATTTTCATATGAAAGCCCCATGAACGATTTGTATAATAATTTCTAAAAAGTAATATGTTATTTATGATATTATTATCATTCAAGAAATACAAAATATTATTTACCTTTATTCAAAAATGATTAATGCAAAATCATAATTCACTCAAACATTCATACTGCTCATGTTCTCTATAATCATAACATACATAATTTATCATAAAAATTAGTCATTTTTTGGGTTTTAAAGAATAACTTATTTTAAATATTATAATAGTCTCTATATTTTCAACTATTTATTTTTAAATAATAAATTATTTGAAAAATATTGAAACCAATAATGTATTTTTTGACACGTAATTCTAATATAATTAAAAAACTTTATGTAAAAATAATTTATTAATAATTTTATATAATATTTTAATATGTGTATAAAAATGATAAATAAACATGAATAATGTTATTAATAAATTAAATAATTAAAATATATGTATGTTATTCAAGAAGATAATAGACATACGTGATTAGTGAGACTCAAAATAAGAGAATTGAGCTAAATTTCTCTCATGGATGAATATTGTAATGTTTCATACATAATTTATTTGTATTGTGAATATAATATCCATTTTATATGTAATTGAAATATTAATTCATACATCATGGTAAATAATGTATTATTTTGATTTATTTCATCCATGAGCTTTTGACATGGAACTTGTTAATGGTTAAATGTTTCTGTACAAAGTCACATTGTTATGTAATTGTTAACTATCACATTAAAAATCACTTTTAAAATAAAATTTCCTTTATAAATTAAATTTATATTAAATTCCTATATTCATTAATGATGGATATTATTATTTATATATCATATAAATTTTTAACAAAATTTAAATATGTGTAATGTTATATTATTAAAGTGGGAAATTTAATAAATTTGGGTACATTACTAAATATATATATTAATTGATAGGGAAAATAATTCATTAGTTAAACCTATTATTTTATATATTTTCAGTTCATTTAATTTTTAGTTAAATGTGATTCATAAGGTTCTATATCCCCTTCACGCATTGATACGTATAAGGTGAAAAATTAGTTGGACAACTTAATGGGCCTATACCTATATTTTAAACTATAAAGTGAACATTACTGATTATGTAGTTATCGTAATGTAAGAAATCAAGAGTTCCATTATTTAAGTGTTTACTTCATTATGCAATATGGTTCATAAAAATGAAAATATTATATAGATATTATCACTGGATTCATATTAATCATAGTTAATGGTTAAATATGTTTTTTTTCTTTTATTTAACATTCCATGTTTATTATTCATTATCTTATAATGATTTTAAAGTCATTTAAACATAATATTTGTTGAATAATTTAATATTCGATTTCCTTATTCTATATTCATGTTACATTCCCCTATACATACAATTTTATAATAATTTTATCTCTCCTTATGTTGATTATATTACCAAAGATATGGATAATAATTCTTGGAATTTTTTTTCAAGGGTTAATTTATTTTTCGTTTATTATCTATCATGTTTTATTTTTTATTCCCAACATAAAATGGGTATAATGTATATATTTATTTTTCAAAATAGATAAACAGAGCATACCTTCTATATTTGACCATTTTTATCGATGGTAATGAAATATATATGAAACCCAAACATGGATACAAGGATTATTGTTGTTACTGGACTTCACTGAGATAGATTTAACCCTCATATAAATTTATTAATGAATATTCCATTCAGTTTGGTCAAATATATATGAATTCCAACATACTTTTAAAATGAGAAATAGTATGTTACCTTATCTTCTTATCGTCAAAATATAAATAATATATCAATATGATGTGAAACCATTAAAACATAACTATAGATGTTAAGTATTAGAAATGAGTTATGAAACTATTTCAACCCATCATTTTTTCTAGTCACACACACTATGATACCCAACTAAACTACACTACATTTGAAATGGAACATTTTATAGTGGTCAATGTTTATCATATGAATAGATCATACCATATATAATCTATAGTTATTTTGTTACACTAATCATGTTCCAAAAATATACATGATTTTATTTTTTCTAAATACAAAGGGGATTCTATTAATGCTACATAAATATGAATTTGACATCAAGATTACAGAAAAATAATCTTACTGAATTTGTATTCTGATAACATAATTAGGGTGTTGTTTCCACTAGTTGAAAATGAGAAAAGGTTGCATTTCATGGATTATATGTATTATTAGATTATATTCTATGTAGATATGAAATATAGTCTATGTTTTTTTGTTATAAAAGTTTTTATTCTCGGTGGTACAATTTACCATAACATTTCATAACAATAAGGAATGTTATTTTCATCCAACATATTGTGTTATTGATGGAATGACTGAATCATATTTAAATAGTTTATATATGGTAAAATTTAATTGTTTCATACTATATCATTAATAAATATTATATTATAATTTTTATTCATCACCCACATAATTGTACCGTGGGATTGATAGTATAGTGCACGATGTCCTACAGAGAATATTATTTAGTCTTACTATTCATAAGTATTCTTGATAATTTGTGAAATGTAATAATAAATTATAAAAGATAGAAAGTATTTAAAGATACAATGAAATAACAAAAAACCATATCCCAGATATTAATGAATTATATGTATATGGAATTTATTTAAGGGGATCCATTATAATTTACATCTGAGACACAAACATTTTGATATGTGTGGATTATATTATAAAATTTGTTGAATCTAATGAAACATAATGAAATATGGATTTTATGAAAACCTTTTTATTTTAAACAAATTTTTTTCTGAGGATATAATCCATCAGTTACACATTAGTTATGGTGTCAAGGCCTTTAACAGCACAGAGCTGGTGCTGAATTCATTACATTAGCATATATATAAAGGAACAAATATAGATGGACTAATTGTTTTAGTAGTTTTAAACTAACAAATATATACATGATACCCATTTTTACTATGGAAATAAAATAAAAAACATTATAATGGATATCATTTGGAATCGTTTATGTCATTATAGAAAAATATTCATCATATATTGGGGAAATTAAACATTGTAATGGAGGTATAAAATGATCAGTATGATTTATGGATAGTAGATTCTACTAGGATAAAATAAACATAATTAAATATTTTCACATAAATAACATAAAATAGATACCATTTAATCAATAAAATGAGAAAAAATATTGAATAATCAATATGGAAAGGTAACTGACTGAATAACAATGTCATTTAGTCAATAAACATAAATTTAAATAAATCATGAGAAAAAATCAATGTGTTATTTTTTGGGATAAATGTTATTAATGAATTATAAATTAGTTCAGTTATTAATTACTGGATTTCACTATCTTAGGAATCCTAGTACCTCTTATTCAATACCATTAACAAAATAGTTTAAAAATATGGGTAAAAATACATCTTATTTTTCCAATATATTTGTCTCATGAGATCGTTAAATAAAATTAGGGTCAACATATAATCACATACACCATTAACATCATGTTAAAATCATTAATTGTCAATCAAATATTATATTTTACTCATTTTTCAGAAATCATTATCATCAAGTATCTTTATTGGTTAAATGATAAATATATAATGATATCCCCAATTAATCAATGAAAATTGACTATCAACGCCATATGTAAAAATGTTTTATGGTTTATGAAATAATTATATCCATCATATGTTAATATATATATATTTAAAATAAATATATTTTTTATAAAATACAATCTCATGAATGTTATTTGTTGAAGAGAAAGTAAAAAATCATAAAAGAACATGAGAATTTAAAATAATATTTAATTCATTAGTGAAATTTATATTAATATCATAGTTAATAATAAAAGGTAATGAAGATAACTCATCATTTATAATAATTTATTCATTTTAAATAAATTAATGGGTTAGTATATATAGCACGTAAATTTGAATTATATACTATTAACAAATTTTTCAATGTGAAATAGAAATTTGGATAAAATCCAATACATTAGGATATCATTAAGTTAAAATTATTTGATATCTATTTTAATGGTTATAATCATATTATTAATTTAAAATATAACTATAAATATTTTTATATTATATTATATTATAATATTATAAAATTTTATGAGTTATTTTCCAATAATATTTATTTATTATCATTATTTTGGGTGTTAATTTTCATGTTTCTCATGCGAGCATTGTAAGGAATGTTCTGATTCCCCATTAGTTGTAATAAATAAATCATCTCAATACTGATTAAAATTTATAAAAATCATAATTAATAATTATATACATTATTATAACCATTCATGAATTGTATAGATATAAAATGAGTCACATCACTTTGTTAAGATGGTAGGTCATATTTATTAATGAGGAATGATATAATTCCCTGAATATATAAAAGTGAAAGGTAGTATATTAATAATAAATTTAAAAAAATTCACAAGGTCATATATATAACATATAATTACTCTATTTATTCTTGTTTCCATCCATGTAATATAGAAGTGAAAAATAAATCACATTGTTCACAAAATGGTAGTAGTACACTTGAGCGATGTTACCATATTTGAAATGGAATTGAAAAACAAAATGTAAATGTGATACTATAAATAATGTCGTAAAATTATATATTAATTATAATATATGTATATATATTTTTTAATTTTATTATTATATATGACATTGAATGGTGCTAATGGAAAGTGAGTTAAATAAGTACATGTGGTTCTAGTGTTTTGAACACAGGTTCAGTGATTTCAATTCCCATTTTATGGTCATGGATTTGGATATATTTTACTATTTTATCATAATAAAATCATAATATTTGTTTTATTGTGTTTTTATTATTATTTATTGATTGAAGAATATTTCAAGGAGATGGTATAACAAATAGAATAAAAACAAATGTTTGATTACATAACTACTTCTTCAATAGAACACTTTGGGTTATGAACCAAAATATAACATAGGATTTATATATTATAAAAAATTGTATTTAAGATATTTTTAGGGGATGATAGATTTTATTTGGGCATGTATTTTATGATCAAAATTGATTTGGGTTGTTTGAAAATGGGGGGATTGTGGGTTGTAGGTTCGAAATATGAATGTAGATGCTCAATTACATGAGGGCGTGAATTATATTTTGAAAAAAAATCATTTTTAACGTTAAGGGAAACCATGTTTAAAAAAGTAAAAATTGTAAATTCACCCCTAGTGATCATGAATAATATAAACCAAAAGAGATAATTTATATAGTTGATAAGGTAATTCACGTGCTAGTCCAAACACCAAAAAAATGGGTTGTGAAGAATATAGTTGTTGGATGTTCGTCAAAGAATAAAGTTGACGAGTTCGAAAAAGAAAACTCGCAAACCAAACATTCCGAATTAGAATATTCCTATTTTGGACATGATTTTTTTGTAAAATCATTGAAAAATATGGTTGGAACAATTCTCATATTGCCAAAAATAGATTCAAGATGTCAGATGCTTCAACATTCGATGAATCTGAAATCACATTCAGTTTCAATGATTATAGATAAATGTGTCATAACTAAGTAAAATTTCAAATCCTTGTTCATTGGTTATGAGGCTCATAAAAGGTAATGTAATAATATTATAGGCTTGTAAAGGAAAAAATTTAAAGACCTGAGAATTTTTGACGAATTTAAAGATAATGCCTATGATGCCATTAAAGATGAAGATGGAAAGCTTAATGATCTTACTATGAGCATTGAGGAAAAGAAGACTCATGAGCAGAATACCCGGAAGCTAGAAGATAATGATCTGAATTGAAATCTTAATTTTGTGGCCTTGAATTGCAAGAGGGAGAGAGATCTTATAATATAATTTGAGGAGAATTGGGTTAGGAAAGAAGAAGTGTTGAAAGCTCAAGAAGAATGTATTAATGTTCATGAATAATGGATTAATGTGATAGAGAAGAAAAGTAAATACCAGGATCATATGATTAAGAATATTGAAGATAATCACAATGATCTCATGAAGCTGAAAACCATTGTCATGAAGCCAATGCTGAAGAAGATAGAAGTGTAATTTTTCAAATTATGATCTTCTGTTTAGTTTATCCTTGTAAAGAAAATTCTATATTAATAAAATTCTATATTTCCTGCATATATTTGCTTGTTTTATAATAATTTTTCATGTACCATCCAGTTTTTTTCTATTTTCCCTATTCCTTTTGGAAAATCACAAAGGGGGAGAATGGAATGATAAAAATAATACTATGATATAAGATAATTCACTATGTAATGGGGAGTTCAATAAAGGGGATGTTCTTATCAAATATGATTATATTATGTAAGATAATGTAAAATATCATAAATGAAACCAAGAATATGATAATTAGTGATTTCAAAACATAAGGGTGAGTTATTCGTATTCACATTGATCCATATGTAAAGGGTGATAAGTATTTTTCATGTCCATAAAAATTCTACATCATTATATTGTTTTTAGTAATGATGTTTGAGATTTCTAAAAAGGGATAGATTGTTGAGACAATAAGATTCAATTATAACTTCTCCATTCCTTTGTTTTTTGAACATAAAAGACATCAAATCATAGGGAAAATTTAATTTCCCCAAGAGTTATCTTATAATGGAAAATTTTTTCATCCCAAGACAATTTTCTTCTTACCTTTGGTTTCATTGTGCTTGTTATAGTTTATATATTTGTATCTCTTATTTTTAATGTGAAAAAATTGGTTTTGTATCTAAGACCATGGAATATTATTAGTGTAACAACACAAGTGTTCACGGTATGTTTCCCTTTGAATAATGTGATTGGTGGAATTGTATGTAACTCCGAGATTCTAACACACCGAGACTAATCAAACTAGCCATTATGAATAGTAATACCATCTTTTTAAAATTTTATAAATTTCATTTTTCAAAATGGACTTCATTTTCGAATTCAGAATATCGAAATTATCATAGTTTGAGTTTTTGGTATTTTGATGAAAACATTCAATATTCGATGAATAATAAAAAACAATACGTAATTGTTTAAAAATGACTTTTTATTTAAATAAATAATTACTTTATTTAAATTTATTTTTGGTCAAAATAGATACATAATACCTATATAAGTTCAATTTAATTCATTGGTGTAATTTTATAATGTGTTTGGATATATAAAATTTTCTCGAACATTTTACCGTCTTTTACAAACCTCCTTGGAGTATTACCAAATTTGTATAAAACATAATTTTATCACTTCTTTGAGTTAAATTTCAAAAAATCATGGACACATAATTGATATTAATATTTAAAATGTCGTTCGATATGATGAAAATAATTTTCTGTTGATTGTAACTTTTTACTTTTATTTATCACAATTTAAATTATATAGGGTAATTAATGGTAAACATAATTTCATTATTACCCTAACACGTGTCCTAATTCTATTTTATAAGGATAATTAGACCAAAAAAACCTTAGGAATAAAATATTAACCACCTTGGTCCACTTGGATAATATTAAGGCATGTATTATAAAACTCGAAAAATAGGGTTTTGGTGCGTGAAAAAACATGAGTCGCAAAAAGGTATATTGAGACAAACAGTTTTGACAGATTTGGTATCATTTAAATGATATACCCCAGGAAAGAATAATCATATTATGTATATATAAATAATCATTACTTTATTTATAATATACATATTATTCTATCATGGGTAGTATATACACCAAAAAAAGTATAGAGTGGTGATCATAACATGAATATCATAAAAATTAAAACAGAGACGAAATTCCCCATACCTGGTATCTTTACACTCCCTATACTCATAAAAACGTGTTTTATAATAAATATATGTTTATTATAAATCTTTTATATAGGAATATTATAATATATACTACAATATATGGTTTAATTATAAAATTATCTTACCTGCTTGTTAATTATCCAATATTAAAGTTTCACTTTGGCTAATATTCCCTTTGTTCTTCACATGTGTCTTAATTTTATATATCATTTGTACTTATAAAAATATAATTATTCAACAATATATATAATGATATAAATATCATTTATATACATTATTTTCTTATTATAATAATTCATTTCATAATTATGTAAGAAATGGAATACATCATTCATGGAAATAGTAAATCATTTGTATGCAGGATCATTGTTTCTATTTTAATTTTATTTTTGAATGAATGTATGTGAATTACATATAAATATATAGATATTAATAAAACTATTCTAGTAGAATTAATATATCTTATATATTATATTCATTCTTTTATCACATCCCTAATACATCCCATGTGGTGGGTGAACGAACCTTATCACTTTTAGGGGGGTGTCCATACTTCCTCAAACGAGATTATCATATTAACACAAAAAGAATGGTATTATATGAGTTTTAAAAAAAAAAGAATATTAAAGTCATTATATATATAATATAATACATTTATAAATATATTTTCCACCATACTGGCATCAATTATTGGTGGTAATGGAAAAATCAACTATCATCATTTGATGAGGTGGTACTTCAACGTACACAAAAATAGTATGTTCAACATCCATTTTATGGTGTTGTGTGTAGGTGAAGGTCATAATATTTCCATTAAATCATAATATTATATGTATGATATAGGTATTGTAAAAAATAATGTAATAAAGTGATTTGTGGGTGTGTATATGTAAAAAAATGAAAATATCTTAAAAGAATATGTTACCTATAAGTCGCGTAACTTCATTTGGTTTGTGATTAGTGGTTTTTTTGAGACAGTTTCTTCCCAAAGTGAGGATTCAGTTTTGAAAATAGGGTTTTGTAGAGGAAATTTTGGTAGATCTTGGCCAAACATTAGAGGCTTGAGTGGTGTGGGGAATGGGTAGATGTGGTGGCCTTTTATAGGGAAGAAAATGACTGACAATGATTTTTTAGAATAAAATTAGGTGTGTACATGTTCATACATAACAATAGTCTTAAAAAAAAACCAAAATAAATAATATACGGTTTCTGGTGAAAATATCGTCATCCAATGGGTTTTATAAAATATTCATGGTCTTTTGGTCCTTTAATATTAAGGATTAGTTTTAATTATTATCAATTTGACCTTAATTATTTTTATTAATTTTAATTTCATATAATATTCATTTTGGTAAAAAATTTACATGGTTTTTTTAGAATCTAAAAATTAGAAAGAATAAAATGGTGAATTTCATATTTTTTAATTTTAAAATTAGTCTATGTTTTTGAATTCTGGTAGTGTATGGTGTAACGTGGTTCCTAGTTTTCCATGTGGGTTTTATGAAAAGTACAAAAAAAATGATTTGGCTAAAAGTATTTTATATTATTCATCAAAATATTAAATTTCTCGAAAAAATAACCAAAATTTACCATTTTTTAACTATGAAAATCAGAATTAAAAAATGAAGTTTATTTTATCAAATTCAATTTCTAAATTTGTATAAAATTAATTTCACTATTATATGTAGTTCATTCGACAAAATGTTTTTTTTAACATAAAATGGTCTTTACATAAAATCATATATTTATTATCAATATTATTTATTTATATTAAACAAATAAAAAAATTGAAATTATTTATTACTATATATATTAAAAAATTTAACAACTATGTTATAATTATATTATATAAATAATTAAAACAATAAAAAGAGATATTTCTTAGATACAGAGTATAGCATGTATCGTATTCCAGGTGACTGTTGCATGGAACATAAACAATGTCAGTGTTTTGTGTAACATATGTGGAATCAGTTCAATGTGAAATGTAATATTTGACATTGTTTATTGTAATATATAAATGAAAATTTAAATTTAATTGAAAAAATAGATCCATAAAAACATTGGGTGTTATATTTCTACCCATATCCTATAATCCTTATTTTGGACATAAATCCATCCAAGATAAGCTTTAATTCAAAGCAGTTGAGGATCAACAAAGAATATGTGGTTTTCATCATTGAGAATTGTCATTTTATTTCTTTCTCCACCTCCTAAAATTATTATTATATCATCATTATATAATAACCATAAAAATATTTAATATACTACAAATTTATTATGTTAATGGAACAATTCACAACCAAACACACATTCATCTAATAGTTATTTTAAACACTGCTTTTTGTATACGATGGACTACAGCCTTGAAAAGTGATGTAATTATTTTTCCATTACCAAATTTCATGGATGAAAAAAAATTTGTATTTATAGTGTATATATGATATATATGTTATTAAGGATTTAATTATTCTCAATTAATTATTATATAATAGATACCTTCAATATTTCCATTTTCAGATAATACGATAATGTTGTTGTGTAATGAAAATATGTTTGATATATTATTATTTCATTCAAAATAACATGAAATTGAAATACATCATTCATATGTACAAAAAGATGATCATCTACATGAATCCTGTATTTTATTTCACACTATTATATTTTATGTACAAAAATAAATACATATATAATGAATTTATTTTATATTTATATAATTATTATCATTATTGATATTATGTGACCAAAATAAATGTTATATTAAAAAAAATAAAACCAATTCAATCATACAATAAAATATTCGTTTTATTACCTGAAATGCATAATTATCATGGAATAGTTTATAAACATTTAACAAATAGTAAAAGAAATAATATATTATATTTTAAATATTAATATGGAAATTAAATTGATGAATAATAATCATATCATTATTATATAGTTTGTTCTATGGACTACGAATGATGTCATGACTTAATGTAGTGTATTTCAATGTATCTTTTTACATTTGTGAGAAAAATCACATATCCACCACCTATCTCATTTAGGTTTTCTATATACTACCCCTGGATGAATTTTTGGATTATTTTACTTAAATTTATGGGTATTTACTATACATTATATGATTTCTATTTCAAAGGGTTTACATTTCAAATGTTACAAATACGTTAAAGGATTTAGTTTCTCAATTTTCTTTTGTTGAGTTGTGTGTTATGTTATGCTTATGTAATAATTTTCATGGTGTATATACATTTCTGGTTAAAAGATATTTCATGAATTATTTTGACTTCATGATATTTTATTTTCCATTTTATTTTATTCTTTTATATATAATATAATTAAAATTTATCAATTTTGTAATGATTTTATTTTATAATAGCATAATTTATTAGGATTAGTTAAAATTAAATATCCAATGTTGTGACATCTTGGTTTACATCTAAATAATTCTCATGAATTTTCTTCTCATATAGTTTTATTGATAGCATCATGTAATTGTACATTTTCCCACAATTTGGTAGTTAATAAAAATAAAAATAGGATTGTAATAAAATTGAAATCTATTTCTCTCTTAAATCTTAAATATTTGTCTTCCCAAACCAATTATTCTAAATATTTTTCACATAATTAATTTAAAAGATGTTTTAATATAATTTTAATATAAAAATAAATATATTTTATTTTATTTTAATTTTATTTATATTACCTTCAATGATTCATTTATAATTTGGAATGTATATTTTCAAATAAAGCGTGATGAACATTTTTATGATTAAAAATTGATTTAATGTATTTTCAAAAATTATTATATATTTTTCATTATTAAATTTTAATAATTTTTTTTATAATAATATAACATTTTTAGAAGTTTTTTTCATGTTGTAAATAAAATATTTTAAAAATAAGATTAAAATTATCTTTAAAAAAGTTCCATCTAAAATGACTTCTGTTGGAGTTAATTGTACCTTTAAGAGGATATATTTCAATGATACATTTAATATTCGTTCAATTAATAGATTATGTTTTGATGGGATTATTCCTATGAACACTTATTTCATTCATTAGATATTCAATGGTGAAATATTTATGGAACTTATATATTGTCCATTGGTATTGATACGACAAAATGTTTCTAATAACCATTTCATTTCATGAGATATGATATGATGATTTTTTATGATCTTGAGGCACACATAATAATGGTTTTAATAATGTGACACGGGAATATATACCTACATCCAATGAATTTTTTAAATATTTATATATCATGAGATTGAATGAGTAGTAATGAAGAGTGAACTTGGTTCATTAAAGGACTTCATCCACAATGATGATAATGATGATTCAACATGTCCACTATGATATATTTGAGAGGGAACCAATTACAATATTACAACCATAGTATTGATCCTTTACTTATATAGAAATGATTTTTGATACTTTTGTTTGTGAGAAAAACTATGGCTTAGGTAAATGTTATGTTTTCCTTACAATTTTTCATTTTTTAGATGATTTTTTTCTTTTTAACTACTTATATTTATACTAGTAAAAAATAATTTGATCTTTGTTGTTCAAGGGATTTTTTTCATATATCTAGATCATGTTATGATCCCCTCATATTTATTTTATTCCTATGTAGATCCATTTTATATCCTTACATAACATCTGATCTCATACTTTATTATGTTTATTTCCCCCATGTTATGAATAAAACGTTTATATGGGGTATGAACATGAACTGAACTAAATGATAGGATATTTCTAGGAAATATTTAATAACATTATCAAGAATATAAATGATTTATCCAAGATTAAAATGAAAAAAATATAGTAAAATACTCATCCAAGTTATTATGTAATATAATAAATATTCATTAAAAATTAATACCATGTTTGAAAACATAGGGTCTATATTATTGGTATCATATGAAAGGAATAGATAACCTTTAAAAATCGGGATGATCAATAATTTTTGTGATCACCATTTATATATTTAATGATATGAAATGGTATGTGAGTAAGGATAATTCTAAGGATGTTTTAAATGACACAAAAAGGTCCTAGAATTTTGAAATAGGGTAGAATGAGTGGAAGCTATGAAAATTCATCCCTATATGGAAATAATAAGGGAATATGGGTATATAACATATGTAACATCGTGTAATAACACTAAACCCCATATTTCGACTAAAATTTATCATGGATAAGTGAATAAAAATAGGCTTTTATGTAGACATGATTCGATACACTAGGGGTATGTGCTTTTAAAATTCCAAAACACTATATAAATAATCATATTGGATTTAAATTGATGATTTATATGAATATATTGGGAAAAACCTAAGGCTGCATAAATTAAAAATTCTTCTTAATTTAGACGTCCTATAAGTTATTTTTCACGATTATGTGTCTCCCCAATATGATTATTGTTTCCTGAACAATAATTTTTAATTTCAGGAATTGGGTGGAAGGAAGAAGAATCATTTCAACCTGGACTCTAATTCAAAACGAAGTGACATTGAGAAACCTATTTTTTTTAATACTATGTAGAAATTTATTTTTTTACTAATGAGTTATCATGATTTACAATTAACTATGTGAAATTTTGTGACATTCATATCATATAAAATAAGAGGAATGAGACATTTAATGAAATTTAATGTGGAAATTATAATAGAGGAAAGAATATTAGTTTTCCTTAATTTTAACAAGGTGGGAATAAATATCTAAAGGAATTTCTAAAATTGAGATGAATATGATATATTTGTGGAAAATAAGGTCATAGAGTGAAAAATATTCAAGGATTTTATAATCAGAGTTTTGGATAACATGGGAATTTCTAAACTCACTAACCCAAATAAAGAATTAACATCTAGAAAAAGGGTATACATAATACATTAATTTCATTGGAGTGAGGTAATTCTGTCTTTATTTATTCTGATTCATGAATTATCAAATTGTAAATAAAATAGGGATTTCCAGAATAAGTTTTTATTTATTTTTTTAATAGAATCTGTTGAATAATGTTGATGAAAAAATGTTTTCTTTAAGTTTTATTTAGTTAAAAAAAATATGATTAAATAATGATTAAATAAAATATTTTACTGATGTTGATAAAAAAAAATTTTGTTTGGACATTTTTATTTTTGTTAAGAATATAGTAAATTTCATAGTTCAGATTACCTTAGAACAGATTAACAATATGTTAAATATTTGTTTTTTCATTTATGTTTGGACTTCACAATATGTTCAAATATATTTATCATATCCCATAATATGTTTTCTATTTATGGAATTAATAAGAATGAATATATATAATATTTTTTAATGATAATCCATATTTATAACCGGTTTTAAGAGAATAAATGATGAATGTATTAACATATTCATTATGTAAAAAACAAAAGGTACTTTTTGATATATATGTGATCAATATGAAGTTGATTTTGAGAGATTTAGTGACAAGTTTCTGATGTTTTTTTCATTTTCATTAAAAAGTTGGTTTAAAATTATAACCATATATAAAATACTATGTATTTACAGTTGAATAATTGTTTAGAAATAAATTTTTTAGTTTTCATGATGATGATTGATGTGCATTGGATTACCTATGATAAACAATAAAGTTTGATGATAACTAAGGATGGAATGAATGTCATGACATTTCATCTATATATTCTATGATATGTTAGTTATTTAAAAATAACAAATTAACCTTAATATTTTTTGAAAGTGAGGATGTAGAAATTGATACACTTGAAACCATAAGGTGATATTTTACATATGAAATCTAATGAAATCAAATAAATATATATGCTTTTGAAAATTCATAAACATTATGAAAAACAACCGGAAATAATATTTCATATTATCATGATTTATAATTATATCAATGTACATTGTGAAGCCTCATTGGTTTTTTTAATTTTGATCATTAACTTTCTCTAGACCATGTTCTTTATCAGAATACATCTGTATTTTGATGTATTCTTTCTCTAATGTGTTAATTTGTTCACATAACCCATATGTTATTCTATTTGTAATCCTAGTTACATGTTAACTTAGGTAACTATTATGTATCCAAATTTACATTTATAATGTATTTTTTATTATTCTATCAAAAAATATGTGTTTCAATAAATGAATTTCAAATGTTTATCATTTGATGTCTAAGATGAATTTCATAGGAAATATAATTATATTGAGTGTAACACCGAGAAATTTTTCTTTATTTTAATCGTAATTTATTTAACATTTTATGTCGTCTAAATTATATGGAACATTGATATTATCATAAAATACACATATTATTATGAATTGCATCCCTTATATAAAAATATTTTTTATCTTCTGTTACAAAAAATAATTTTGTTTAAACCAAACATAACATACTACTTAAATATTATAATTTAATATTTTAATTATCATCTAACCATTAGAATTATGGGTAGTAATATGATGAAATAAATTTTAAATTTTTTACAAATATTGATATAATTTTATGCTAACTAATTAATTAAAACTTAAAATAAAACCCTTTTGAAAATAAAAGAAAATCTTTTTCGGAGAAACTAATTTTATGACCAGAATTATTTAATTATATATAAAATGATAGAAAATATCATTGGATAAATATTTAATTTAAAATAATATATTATCCTTTCAATCAAATTTTTAACATTGCATTTATTTATTATATACAATAGATAGGAATTAATCAAAATTTAAGCATAAAAACAATATTTTCCAAGAAAAATAACATTTGTCTCTAATTAATTGTGGACATATAATTATAAATATTAAAAATTTAGAAAATAAATTATTATAAAATAAATATATTTTTATAGAATGGAATCTCAATATTATCTTAGGCTATTTTTTTGGATTTTTATGAAAATATTTTTTTTTTCAAAAAGTGAAAAATATTAAATTTTAATTGAAAAATGCTTTTTTATTTATTTTTAATACAATAAATGAAAATTTTTTGTTTATTTTTATAGATACATTAGTTATTTTATACATATATTATTTAAATAAATTTCATTGTTTTCGATTACATATTAATATTCCATAAGAAAATAGTATAAATGTTTTATCATTTTCATATAAAAAACTGGATTTCTCATAATGTCTACGAGATTAATAATAAAAAAAATTACACCAATGTGAATGGAATTTGGAAATTTGGATTTCATATTTTTAATCTCATAATTAAAATTTTATTATATGTTAAAAAAAATTTGTCAAAAAGAATACTGAATGAAACAAAACCTAATTAACCTAATTAAAATAACAACTAGTTTATAATAAAAGTAGATTGATTGGAGTGAGAAAGAACTAAAATATTAACTTATTTTTTTATTGAATTATTTTTAATGTTGTACCTAAATAATTATTGAATATGAAAATTTATTTCTAATTTATTTTGTATTTGACCCATATAATAATTTATGTTATGAAAAAGACATAAAATTAATTTTCTTTCTTATAATATATACAATGTATTGGGATAACAATAAAAAATATATTTATTTATATATATATATATATATTAAACATAATTAAAATTCTTTATCATAATAATTTATATAATTTTTTAGTTAAAATAATTAATTTATATTAATATGAAATTCCAAAACATTAACTAAATGTTTGACAATAAAATATAATAAATGAATCTAAAAATGTTAATAGTGAATTAAATTGATTTAATTACTCTGTAAATTTATTTATTTTTAATAATATTTATCAGTATACATTGGATTCTACGTAAAAAGTTTAAAATCCATAATTTTTGTGATGTTTTTAACTACAATTTAATTGTATAATTTGAAATATGACATTGGTGTTATTTTATGGTAAATTAAATACTTTCAAATGATATATAATGACTAAGAAATATATTCTGACATTTAAATTTTAAATATTAAAAAGTATTAAATATTTTCCATCAATGGATCTTTATTTATCTTATAATGATATTATTGAATGTTAAATAGTAAAACTAAATTTATCATGAATATGGTTAAAGTAGTATTTTTTCTAGTTACATGTGCATATGATTAAATAAAAATCACACACACATATGATTTATATTTTATAAATTATAAATATTATTAATAATTATTAGATCAAAATTAACTAATATGTATATCCATAATTTAATGTAAATGTATAATTTAATGAGGATAGAAAACTATTTTATGTAGTGAAAAACCAAAAAGGTAAAAATATGGATATATATAACCTAGGAAATAAAATGTTTAAAACATGCGTTTCATTTTTTGTCGTGTGTCTATTGGAAGAAATAATCCAAAAATGTAATTAAATAATATATTTTTATCATATTGTGGTTTGATTTACCTCCCCATACTGATTACATTTTATAATATACAAGAATCACAATCCACCGAATCTATAAAAAGGAACTCACTCTCCCACTTTATTCACAAACATTCATCCATTTGGTCTAATATACCAATTACCAAATAAATTAAGATCATATCTACAATCAAAATAAAAATATATTTATGACATAAATTCAATTAATTAATTATATAGTGCAAATCTAATGAGAATATAATATGTAGAGGTAATTTTCATCAATGGGAAATGTAATTTTACTTCTTCCTCCACTTCCATGATTTTATTATACAATGATTATATAATGATCTCCATATATTCCATAAAATATGATGTTTTTTATGATTTTAACCTGAAACTAAGATAAATTCGATGAAATGTGTTACAATATCATCATTAATGTTTACATCAGACTAACGCTTCGCGAATCGATGTCATTTGATTTTCCATTAGCATATTTAAATGTTGAAATTGATGATGTATTTGTTGATTTATGTTATAATTATTCTATTTATATATTTATTATGATTATAATATTATAATAACTCACATACCTTCATATATTCAATTTTATGGGAAAATTATAATGTCATTCTTATCTACAAATGTCTACCACCACATGTAGTGATATGATTCGCTCATGATTTAGATGATATTTAGTGGTGTTTTTTTGATAATTCTTTTATATTTATGACATAATAATTATTATTAAGTATAATTTGTATAATTTTATTTTCATTCATTCCAAATTATATGATACTTAAAACATTGTTTGTGTTAATGTAATGCATACCATTTATTTAAATGTGGTATTTCATTTCCTTTCTATAAATTTCATAGATTAACATAAATACATATATGATAAATATATATGATATTTACTTCATGTTAGTCATTTGTATATTACTGAACTGGGGTCAAATTAAGAGGTCCTAATATATGAACAATCAAAGCATATATGAAAAAAGAGCTTATTACCCTTAACGTAACATTAACATGATATTGTTTATAAATGGGTAATGAAATAAAAAATTAAAATAAAATATATATATATATATATATATATATGAATATGGTTCTATATGATATATATATATATATTAAACATATATTTATTATATACGAAGTTTGAAAAACTACGCCAGAAACAATGACTTAAAGTAGTGTTTTTTTGTTGTTCTCTTTACATCTGTGAGACATATGCCATATCCTTCACTTATTTCATTTATTAGATGTATATAAAATCCTTATAATAATAATAATAATATTATATTTAAATATATGGTTATCTATATATCCATTTTAATATCACTATTTTATTCGGATAATGGTTCAAAATATGAAATAACAGTAAGGTATTTTGCTCTTAATTTTACATTATTGAGATATAATTCTTTTTTACACTTATATTTATTAATATAGATTATATATAGCCTCATTGACATGGAATATAATTAATTAATGTATCCTCATGATATTATAGGTTTCATTTTATGTCATTCCCTCTTTGGGAACATTATTTAATGATACAAAAGTGTAACACAATTTCTGTTACATTCTTATGATTTATCTATGTTGATTGAGATTAAGTTTCCATTATTATAATATCATGGTCTAAATATCATGAATTATAATTAATTTTCCTCTCATATGGTTATTCAAGAAATATAAAATTAATTTCATAATTTTTCCACTTTTGATTACTTAATATAATTGAGAAGATTGTTTTTAGAATTTATGAATTTATTTATCTCTTTTGTTTGAAGTATTATTTCCTCCAAAATAATGTTTTATAATAGTGATTTAAAAATATTTTTCAATGATCATATAATGAATTTTTAATAGATTTATTAAAATGTATTCTATTTTAGAATTGGTTTTAAATAATTTTCAAAAAATCCCTTATATATTTTAATGTGTATTTTAAAAGAAATTGATTTTGGAACTTTTTAATGATTCAAATTTGTTTTAAATTACTTTCAAATACTTGTTTATAATATGGAATAGTTATTTTCATAAAAAATAAATGATATTTTTTGTTTTAAAAATCATTCTTATAATTAGATGGGATATTGACCTCACGATATTTTTCAAATGATCATTCAAAATCATTTTACATTAATTTGAAATATTATAGTGTTACTTATTCTTTAATGGTGATTTCATTCAAGGACACTTCTTGGATATTTTTATGAATGGTTTTGGTTTTTATGGAGTGATTTATATGAAACAATTTTTTTAATGAGTTATTTTATGATGAAATGAATATTAATCCTTTTTCGGTTTCACATGCAATGATATGATGAAATGTAAACGATATCCATTAGATTTCAGAGTTTTTTATATGATAAAGGATTACTATATTATAAATCACATAAATATTTTTCCCATTATTGGAATATTGTGACCTATATATATCTATAATGAATTATCTAATGATTTATAACTCATGAGGTAGGTAGGACTTGAATTATTAGTGTAATCCATTCAATAATGGAATTTATCTTTTATTGACATATGAGAAATAAACTAATAAATGTTTGATGGTTTTTGGAGTGATCCAAATATAATATAATTTTCATTGTTGTGGGACATGAATAATATGAAAATGATTTCATATTCTTATGTGTATTCCTAAAATCAATGTATTATAAAAATATTATTCTATCATGACTCAAGTACATTGATTTCCATTTTATTCATGTCATATTAGCATCCCATATTGATTACATTACTTAATGTTATGATATTTGATATAAAAAATATGGTTTTCATATATTATGATGATTTTATCATATAGCTTTTTCCATAATATACTTTGTTATCTTACTTTTTGAACCATAAAGAACCTCATAAATCATTATTATATAGGTTTACATACCCTATGTTATTAAGAATAGTTTTATGTTCGGTATGTTCTAGAAGATTAAATAATTGGACGATCATTTTTCGAAACATTGAAAATATTTTTCTAAATTATATGTTTATGGTCCATGTTACCAATGTAACCAACTTATTTTCATTTTGAAGATTATTTTTTTGGAAAAAAAAATGAATATTCCAAAAAAAAAAATTATATAATATCCAATTTATGATACGACGGGGTTTCAATATGTACCATTATTATAAAATGATAATTAGTGATTTATTTTTTTAATACATGTTCATTTGGCTCAATTAGATCTATAATTTATTAGTTATTATAAAACATCTAATAGATCTAGTTTCATTTTGTAATATTATTATAGAAACCACTTTGTGTGGGAAAAGAGGTGGGATTTAAATGGCAATGTTTTCATTTGATACATGATGTTGAGTTAGTATAGGATTTCATGGTTCACAATATAGTTAATTTTAGCATCATCATAAGGATATATTAAATTATCTCTATTATTTTAGATGTTTATATTTATAATTATCATGTCTTGATTCATACAATTTATTAATGTTCTCGGGTATTTCTAGAAGAGTGTGATATATATTCTTTTTCTACATGAACATCCCTAAAATATCTCATAGGTTTTTTCATTCACTTGTAGTTGAGCCCAATGAAATTTCATTTGTGTGTAATCATTCATTTTTGTGGAGGATTTCCTTATTAGAGTATTTTATTGATATAGTTTCAGATACATAGTTTCTCTTGATAACCTCTTAAAATAATGTTCAAGCATAGATAAAAATATCATGATTAAGTTGGATGATATTATTGTGAATGTATTTGTCTTCCATTGTATTTCTATTTTGGAAGCCTTTGTGCTTATTATCAAAAATGAATTCAGTTCACCTAAATTTTGTGAAGAAAATTGGAAGCTTAATTAAGTAATATTTATGAATAAAGAACCTCTAACCCATTTGGATTATTATTTTGGCCATTTGAAAATGGAAAAGTTGATTTCAAATATTTTCATTTAGTGGAGTTATCAAAAACACATTTTTTTGTTATAGGATATATCAAATATAGATATTAAGAATAGGTAAGGGCATTACTAATATCATGTAATGCCGGTTTTTTAACTAAATCTCATATAGATATCATGGAAATTATTAATAAGATATTCATATAGTATCTCAGAACTTTTGATTCAGTGTCCTGGGTTTATATTTTTGTAAATTCAATAACTTAGTGCTGGAGTGAGAACAATTGTGTTTAGTTTTAGAAATTATTATGAGTAAAAATTATATGTAAATTAATATAAATGTTGTTTCTAGATCAAAGATGTTATTTTATTAAAAAAATGATAATATGTGTGTCTATTATATTTATCTTCAAAGTGTAAAGGATGTATTATCATGGGATGATCCACAGAACACCATTGAAATTTGGAGTTCATTTGGGTTTTCTATGAACTATAGATGAATTGTCAAATTTAAATGAAGTTAGCATCACCAATGACTGATCCTACCAGGAAATTGGTTAAATTCATTCTAGATACAATGTGAAAGTATTTTTTCAATGAACTAAAATGTATTTGGACATAGAATCATAATTTGATCTTACTAGATACTTGTTAGAGATATGTGCAATAGTGAGAAAAATTACATTAGTTATTTTTCATTTTTACATCTTTTTTTAGCCGACGTTATTGTAGGGGACATTATAATTATTGTTTTTTACATCAGTTAATTCGAAATCAAAGTAAAATAGAAATCTCAAGCAATTTTTACTTTAGTTCATATAAAAACGATGTGGAAAATAGTTTGTATTTTTTATTTATTACATAAATTTTAAATAATTGTCGTTATATATTGTTTATTTCCTGGATTGTTAAATAACCGATATGATTAACAAACCATCTGATGATTTTTACACCTCGGTTATTTGAAAATGACATGGAACACAAGGTTATCACATCATTTATTTTCATAACTGATGTGATAAATCAGTATGTGGATTGGTTTTTCAAGTAAGTTAAAAAATAACAGATGTGAAAACATATATACTACAATAGTTATAAAATAACTGGCATAAAAAAGATTCCCATTAATTTATTACATCAGTTAGAAAATAACCGACGCTGAAATCATTATTTAGTAATACTGTTTAAACATTACAATGTACCACCAATGTTGTCCTAAAATAAGTAGAAAACATACCAAAACCATTGGACATCCCCCCACCCATGGACAACTCGTACCCGCTAGGAAAGCCCCCCACCCCCCTGGACACCCCGCCCCCCTAGAAACCCTCCCACCCCCTAGAAAACCTCATGGATATCCCCCACCCTCTAGAAAGCCCTACTTCCTTCGACAACCTACCCCACCGCATTGGACTCCCCCACAGACATGGACACCCACCCACCCACTGGACACCCCCACCCCCTGAATAGACCTTCTCACCCCCTGGACACCCAGAACCCATAGATCCCGCCCTAGACACCCTCCCACCCACTGGAGAACCCCCCCCCCCCCTGGACACCCTCACACCCAATGGAAACCATCCCACCCCACTGGACAGCCCCCACCACCTGGACACACCCACCCCCTTGAAACCCTCACACCCACATGACATCCCCCACACCCCTAGACACCCCACCCACCAGACAGCCCCCACCCACTATACAACCTCACACCCACTGGACACCACCCACCCCACTAAAAATCCCCCCACACCATACACACTCGCAAACCCCCTGGACAACCACCCTATACTACCTCGAACACACTAGACATAAACCGACCCCAATGGACATACCCCACCCCCCGGACAGTTTCCAACCCCCGAGATATCCCCCACCCACAGGATACCACCCCACCCCACTGGAAAACCCCTCACCCCCTGGACACCCCTGACCCCCTAGGACGGACCCCCCCCCACCTCCCACACAAGCACCCCTGGAAACCCCCACCACCTAGATAGAACCACCCCCCGCTTGTACACCACAACCCCCTAGAAGCCCCCCATCCCCTGGAAACCCTCTTTACCCCCACATGACACCACCCCAACCCACTAGACAACCCACACCCCTTATACATCCCCACACCATTATAAAACATTCCACCAACTATCCACCACCCCCACTACTTTGGTAGCCCCCCCATGGACACCCTCCCACACCCTGGACAACCCCCACCCTCTATACACCACCCGACCCCAGTAGACAGCCCCCCCCCAGACAACCCTGACCCCCCATAGATAGCCCCTCATCTGCTAGACATTCCCACACACTGGGAAATCCCCTCCCATATCGCTGGTCATCCCCCACACATTAGAAAACCCCCATCCCACCCCATAGACACCCTCCCACTCACTGGACACCACCACACCCCATTGGACTGCTCCTCACCCCCTAGACACCGCCGACCCCCTTGGATAGCCTCCACCCCTGGTAACCCCTACCCCCATGGACACCACCGACAACATGGACACCCCCAAGGACATCCCCCTAGCCCCCCCCCTGGACCCTTCCACATCCCATGGATAACCCCCAACCCCCTTGGACAACCCCACCACCTTGTACACCCACTACCCATTGGACAGCCCCCCCCCCCCCCACCCAAGAGACCCCCACACCACATGAAACCATTTCTATGCTATACCAAACTATGAAACAACCGGAAACAAGACCAAAAGAAGACCAAAACCAAACCAAAATCCAAAATAGAAAAACATCATAACTATTACTATACAAGAATAACAAGGCAAAATTATGCATTCACATATATACCATTCGATAAATAAAATCTCAACTAAAGAAACCTAAATCCATAAAAAACTACCAACTAAAATATTATAATTACAATATTCAACGTTTTATTTTACAGTACAAATGAACTAAAATCTAATCAAACATGTAAAATAATTTGACCATTCCATTATTATTTGTTTTGAACTCTTGAGCACTATATGTTTGACGGTCGTCAAATAGCTACAAATTAAAAGGATAGTAGTTAACATGTATACTGAAAAAATCAAATGATATATTATGGCTATCTTTTTAAGGAAATCTTAATAGGTTAAACTTCACAAGAGTTCCTATTTTAATTATTTCATTAATAAATCTTATCATATAATATCTAACATGTATAATGAATAAATCAAATGATATATTATGGCTATCTTTTTAAGGAAATCATAATAGGTTAAACTTCACAAGTGTTCCTATTTTAATTATTTCATTAATAAATCTTATCATATAATATCTTCATTTGATGACACCTTGTTGTTCATTATAATACATTTTAAATGAGAGTCAATTAAAAATATCAATTTTATGTAACACAACGAAAAATAAAAATTATAATAATATATTTACCTAATATGTTACATATTTAATCTAGGCAGTCTTTTTCATTGTTTTTTAGAAAGTAGACCCATCTAATAATAAAAAATAATAAGAATGGTATAAATTTTAAATTCATTATAATATAAAAAACTATTAGTAAATTGTACCTTAATTTTCCAAAATATTCTGAAAACATTCATGCACATCACCACAGACAGAGGATATCCAAAAAAAATTTATCCCTTGGTAATAAAACACCTACCATCCAATGATCACTCATATAATGAAAATTCATAGTTAGTTGGTTTTTTTGATAAATGATAATGAACACTTTTCTAGATATTTATTTTAGACCCCTCACAAAAAGGCATCATCCAACCCTACATGATTATACTCTGTTAAAATTATTCAGTAATATGAAGTGATATTTATTATTCATTCAATGAATGTACTTCAGGTGAAATCAATTTTGGATCTATCAATCCATATACATTTTCCTGATAATTATTATCCCACTTTTTATAAATATACGTAATACAAAATGTCATAATTATACATTTTAAATAAATATAAGCCAGGGAAATGAGTTAAGACTTACATGGAAAAAATTTGCACCAAATTGATGCCCAACATAACTCCAGTAACAATCTCCATGATATTAAATATAAAATTCCCCAAATTTATTGCACGTCCACAAAAATGAGCTTCCCTTAGAATCTCATAATGATCAGTCAAAAAATTTGAATTTCATTTCAATCAGTCCGGACTACAAGAATCTGTATCTGATGACATAACCATTTGTATTTTTTATTTTTCATATATTATTTATATACATTTTCATTATTCTTATTAAAATAAATAAAATAGTATATTTGTTTTTTAATGTTAAAATTTTAATAGAAAATAATGTAAAATATATATCATATATACCTCTATGGTAATGAGTTGCAGAATTATGGATGGCCAAACTAAAAAGTGGATGATACTATGTTCAACTGTCCACACCTCATCTGTAGGTAATGGTAGTCGAGCTGATCGATCTATAATATCTTTTACAGTGCTCATATGATTATCTACCTATAGCTGTTAATGATGAACTATATCTCCAATACAAAATAACATCCCATATGAAAATATATGATGGTGAGGATCATCAACATAAAATTCATTATAATTAAAAAAGGCATGGTGGAGGAGTAGGGCAAAACATTGGGTCCACAATCCGAGGAAGGTGAGTGTGAGCTATTAGAGGCGGTAGAGGGTAAATAATTGGGTCATCAGTGTGAGGTGGGGGAGTGGGAGATGCAGTCTGAAATTGACTTTGCATATCGGCAAACATAGACTGTATTGAAGCTCTAATAATATCCTACATTGTCAAATTAGTATTAATAACTTTAACCTCTGAGGATTCTATTTTTTTACAAACACCCACAATGTTATAATTTGAAGAACACGACAACACTTTTATTACTGATACACCTACCAGATATCTATTTAGATGAATAGGGTGTTCGGGCTTTCCCAATTCTGAATAAAATATATCTTGCCTCTCGGAAGTTGTAAATAACCCATGTGGGATCCACTCTTCAAGAGTCTCATATATTAATTAATTGATCATTTCTATAATGATTGAAATTATATAAATAATATAATTTACGTAAATAAATAAAATAAATATCGTATAATCCTATCATCTATGTTTCTAGATTATTCCGAAAGATATTATCCCTCTTTTCTCATCTGAGATCTCTTCAATTTTTCATGTCTAGATAGAGGGGATGGAGGGGCATCCTCTCCATATCATGAAGACATATCTATTTTTTTTGTATATTTCATCTATCTTTTTTTCTTTCAATAATTTATACCCTTCTCGAGATAGACTATGAGGGTACAAATTTTTTTATTGGAACTATTAATGATATTCCCTTGTTTTTTTGTAAATTAAAAATAAAAAATCATTAAAAAATCGTTAATAAGATCATATATATATGAAATATTATAATATTTTACATTTCCCTTAACAATAATGAATATTTTCTTATAAATTAAAAAAATGTCCTCAATGTGTGTTAACTTATGAAATAATATATATGGCATGGACTGTCATGATTAATATGAAAAAAATGGATGTGGGGGTTCATTTGAAATTCCATTATCTCCTGGGATCCATCGATATAAATTTCTTCAAAAATCTTCTAGTGTGAGGAAAACAATTTTCATCTAATAAAGATGAGGTAAAACATATTATACTATCAACATTTAAAGATTTAATGAAAATAACAAAAGATATTACCAAAAATTTCTCCCAAAACCCTGATTTTATTTTATTTTCCTCACTTCTAAAATTATCATTGAAAATGCATAACTTGCTATTACCCTGAGTGTATACAATAATTTTTAATTATTTTTCATTTGGAAATCTCAGAATATCATTCATTTCAAACTCAACCAATAACCTCTGGTCTGAGATATGGGAAAGTGATAATTTATGTAAATGTGTCCAGCAACATTTACCAAATCATTAACTCATATTTGACATTATAGGAGCACATGAGGAATATTGGGGAACATCAAGAGGAGCATGTGAATGTTCCTCCCACGAGGTATGATCATGATGGTCATATATAGAATCATGTGATTGTTCTACTGATTGATCTTTCATTATCCATCAAATCAAAAAATCAAACATTAGATCACAGTTATTCATAATCCAAATAATAAAATATTATTGTAAAAAAATAGAAAATGAAACTATGTCACATAATAGTAAAAAAGGTAAATTTTGTATGCATGTTAAAAAATGGAAAAGATGTTAAACATGGTAAATATGGTAATGTAATTTTCATTCAAAAAAATAAATATATATATAAGATATGTAAAGGTAAACTACAGTCAACTATACTAAAAATGGTAATCATGTAAAACATGGTAAACATGGTAATGTAATTTTCATTCAACAAAATCAATAGATATATAAGTTATATAATGGTAATAATGATAAAATAATATAAATAAAACTAGAAGAAACAAAAAATTCTACTTATTTGTTTTATTATGTTTTTTTGAAAAAGAAAAAAATAACAATATCTAAGAGTTTTTGAAAATAATATGTGTAAACATGAAATAAACATATGTTACCTGTAATATTATTACTGTAAAAATTGATTTTTTTCCAAAATTCCTTCATCATGATCATTCCTTATGGAACAAATCATATCTTAAACAGTCTAATCATTATTTTATGCTAATCATTCCACAAATGTTGTGACCTCACATAAATCAACATCTTCATATTTTTGATCCTCGCCAACATATTGTTTTTCCCATTTAAAACAACAGACAACTTCATATCTGATTTATCAGCTACATTGAATATCTATTTTTAATGTACATCCATTGTAAAAGAATCTGTTTTGTCTTCTAATATATTAAGAATAACTACTATAGTTCCAAATTCATCGTGTATGAATATATTGTTATTTATAAAACATTTTTAGTTTAAAAAAAGAACATTAATTTTAAATTAATCAACCTACCATATTTCATTAATGAATTCACAATATGCACTAGATTCAAAAAATATGGATTTTTTATCTACTACATGAAAAATGCATTGATTCCCTAAAAATCAATACACCACTATTCTGAACTGCACTTCCATAGTTTTAAGCTTTCATAAGAATTGTATAACCATTAATGTCTGACCCAAACCATGTTATCACAATCAAAACATAGACCACCAAATAACCATCTAAAAAACACTAATACATCTAATATATCGAGAAATGTATTTTTAAACCAAGGGAAAAATATTTTGTTGTGCTCATTCAAAATCCACATTTCACTCATCATTGGATGAAATTGTTTCAACCCATTTATATGAATTGTTATATATAGTTGATCATCCGATCTGTTATTAAAGAGGTATAATTCCACCTTCTTCATCTATTCAACTGACAATGAGTTGACGTTGATTCCATGAATCCTCAAACCCTCATTAATAAATCGTTCACATAGGGATGGAGGAAACATATATGCACTGCTGCAGCCACATAGCTCATACCAAACTCACGAACCTCCTTATAAATAAACTTTTCAACAATGGAGGCTTCAGGTCAATATTGAATCTTGACATACCCCTTCAATATTTTCGTATTACAGTAAAAAGGTTACATCCCACGATTATAAACAACTCCACATATCATTATTTTTCAAACCAGATGAAATGTTAAATGCACTGTTATTTCAAAAAAAGTTGGATACAAATACATTTCCAATTGAAAATGTATATAAACTGCATCATTTTCCAAAATTTTCAAAACATTCACATCAATCACCTTATTAAAAATTGAATTTATAAAATAATACAACTTCATTATAGTCTTTCTGACAGGGTTGGGAAATATTCCACAAAATGAAACTTATAGATGTTGTTTCATGCTGACTTTATTATAATGATATTTCATACCTATCAACTTTAAATCCTTTAAAATGGTATTTTTTTACATTTTAAAAATAACCTTGAAGCACTTTGATGTCATAAAGACACCGAAAAAAGGAAATTTTCTCCTTCTTGGATAATGTATGAAACGACGGGGGAAGAAATGTTCATCTTCCATTTGGAGTGGGTGGTAACTCCAATTATATTCCAATTGATATTAAGTCTAATCTTGAATTCAACCCATATTTAGTCTTTCCATTAATATATAACAATGTTCCAATAAAACTATCATAGATATTCTTCTCTACAAGCATGACATCAATATTATGTTTCACTTCATGATATTTTCATTATGGTATCTCAAAAGATATTGACCTTCTCTTGAAAACATGTTTATCATTACCAGATTTATGTGACCTTCCCAATGACAAATCATGGTTTTGCACCCTCGAAAAATACACATCTGTGGATAATAGTTTTGAGGGAATATAAAATTCTTGGGAGCCATTGAAATCATATTTTAATCTTCTATAAGAGTTATCCTTATGAAAAAACATTTGATGACCCATGTATACTTTTTTATACTAATGATGTAATTGAAAATGTGAAGTTAGTTGTTCGAAAATTGGACGTGCTTTATTCCCCTTTACACTGTATCCAGGAAAATTTCCATACATTAGGAAGTCATTTATAGTGAACATATGCACTTCATGGAGTGGAAAATATTCCATTTTATAAGAATCAGACACCCTAATACTATCCTCCCCTAAAATATTCAAATAATCAATCAATGGTGATAGGAAGAAATCAATATCATTTTTGGGTTCCTTCGGATCAGATATCATTATACTCAACATGAAATATTTTCACTTCTGCAATCATCAAGAGACAAGATTCAAATTACAAATAAAACATGCCACGAACTATGAGTGATAGTAAGGGTTTGGTATAGATTCATTCCATCTATGCACAACCCATGTATGATATTTCTAATTTCAATTCCAAATATATGTTACTCCTCATCAGTTTCCTTCTATTATGGAAAATCTTCTAGTTTTCATATTTTTCCATCACATATCCTCTCATCAACATGCCATTATATCATTTTTACATCATGTGAATTAGAAAATAAACATTTCAAATGAGGAATTATATGAAGATTCCAAAATACCTTGGCATGTATCATTGTAATCTCCACATCAGCCTATGATTTTTTATTCAACTTATACTATAACGTACCACATTTCAGACACTTTGACAGAAATTCATATTTCTTTTCTATATAGCATATAGTCATTCATAAATTCATGTATTTTATTGTATTCCAATCCAATCAGACATTATATTTTCTTGGCCTTATAATGTGAATCATGAATATTGATGTATTTTTGAAGAATGTATTTCATCAATTCAAGTTTCTTTGTAAATGCATTGTCACTCCATCCTTGTTTTGCCTTCCAGTTAATCAATCTTAACATCACCGACAAAACTGTAAAATCTATAAATCCAGTAAATAATTGTTTTTCATCATCACCAAATTGACGTGCAACTTTCAATTTTATCTCAATTTGTTCGGCTTCAATATCACGAATTATTTCTTCAATTGCATCAAAGTTACCATCTTACTAATCATCATCATCATTATATCTAACATTGTGTCTAGTTTTACCATACCAACTCCAAGGGCTATAAATCAGATTAAAACCACGAAAATTCATATTATATTTGATTTCTTTACTTTTCAACTTCTTCATATTCAAACATTTCAGGCCTGGACAAGAAAAATATGTCACTACTTGAAACATTTCATTTAGAGAATTCCAAAAATTCATCAACACCTTCCATGTATTCATTACTCGTTCAATGAGTCGTAATACAACATCAAATCATTATCACCTATAACAAATATCAAGATTATAAATCTTGTTATGATATACCAATTTAATATTTTTTTGAATATATCATAATATTAATGTAATTCACTTTTGATATATAAAACCATTCTATACATATTTCCAAAATATATGCACGAAAATGAGTTTAAAATGAAAATATAATTAGATATTATAGTTTTAAAATCAAATTGGAATCGTTATTCTTAAGGTACACAAAAAATACACCTTGATGTAACAATATTCCAAATTAACGCTTTTATAAACAAGAAATATGGAATATTAATAAAAAAATATGTATACATTAACTAATTAAAATTTCACCTATCCCAACGATTTGAATCTATCAGATAGCCAATGAAACCATTGGGATAGAATATCCCAAAGGATTCACTCACTATTAGCATGGTGGTTGTTGAAATATACCCATACCAAAGTGGGTGAGGGGTGGTGTCAAGGGCGGTGAGTGGGTAGACCAAGGGGGTTGGGGGTGTCCACATGGGTGGGGGTGTCTAGGGGGTGGGTGCTATACAGAAGTGGGGTGGGGCTGTCCAGAGGGGTGGGTGGGCTGTCCAAAGGGGTTGGGGTTGTCCAGGGGGTGGTGGGGGTGTCCAAGGGTGTAGGGGCTCTCTAGTGGTTGGGGGCAGAACATGGTGTCCAAGGGGGTAGGTGATGTCTTGGGAAGTGGGGGATATCCAGGGGTGGGGTGTCCCTGGGGGTTGGGGTGTCCACTGGGGAGGGGGAGTGTTGTGCAATGGTGAGGGGGATATCCAACCCCTACCCCCATAGACACCACCTCATCTCCTTAGACAATGCAAAGACACCACCACCCCCCTTGACTTCCCCCTCCACCTAAACAACAATCCCAACCCTTGGGACACCCACACCACTGGACACCACCCCCAACCCCTACCCCCTTGGACACACCCATGACACCCCCACCCCAGGACACCCCTCTCACCCCTGGACACCACCCCCACCCCATGGACTACCATTACCCCATGGAATGCCCACTCATCCAATGAACATTTTCGCCCACCCCTTGGACACACACTAGGAACGACCCCCCCCCCCCTTGGACAACCCCTACCCTTAGACACCCCCCATGGACTACCCCCACCAACGTGGACACACCTAACCCCCTTGTATTTCCCACTGACCCCCCCTGGACACCCCCAACCCCTGAAAACACCCACCCCATAAAATTACCTCACCCCACATGACACCTCCCATCCCAGGGACACCCAACCACCTGGATTCCCCCTACCATATTGAACAACCCACTCACCCCTGGACACCCCCCAGACACCCCCACCCCCTGGGAACCACCCCTCACCATGTACCCCCACGCACCCCCTAGAAACTCCCACACCCCCTGGACACCCCACCACCTAGACAGCCCCCTCACCCCTAGAAACCACCTCGACCCTCTAGAAACCCCTGGACACCCCCTCGACATCACATCATCCCACTGAATATCACTTACCCCTTTGACAACCCCCGCCGCTCTAAACATCCCTCACCCTCGGGACACCCCCACCCCTCTAGACAGCCCCCACCCCCACCACCCCCCATCATCCCACCCCTGGAAACCCCTAACCCCTTGGACACCACCACCACATGGACTCCCCTACCCCCATATTCATCCCCCCCACACCCCACTGGACACCACCTCCACCCCTTTGTACACCACAACACCCTTGGACATCCCCCGCACCGCCTTGAACACCACATCACCCCAATGGACACCCCTAGGCACCCCCACCCTCTAGACTGCACCCCCCCCCCACCATCTAGACTACCCTACCCACATGGACAACCCCACAACCCTGGGGACGCCCACTATACGCACACATACTCATTATATAACACATAGAAATCATAAACATTCATGATATCAATGAGATGGTTTATTTTACCAGAAAATAATTTAGCATGGAATAAAATAACACTATTAAAATTATCATGATATCAGAACAATGATAAAAAAATAACAACTCAAAAATTCAGTTTAAAAAATTGTAAAAATTAAAATAAAACGAGCCTTGTGAGGCTTACTTGACTGTTTCAAGTCGACCTGATAGATCTGTTGATAATAATTATGATTAAAGATATTGGAAATACAATGCTCGAGGGAATGACATCGAGGAATCCTTTCTAGGTTTTCTATCTGAGAGAGACGAGACACATGTCACATAATAGAAGAAAATAGAATGACTGAATATAGGGAATGATAAATCATTTAAAATAATTATCAAATTAGATATTTAATAACAAACATGATAAACTATTTAATTTGTTTATAACATCAGTAATTTAATTGTCGACGTAGAAAATAATTTATCAGGTCGATTATTTTATAGCTGACATGATAAATTGTACTATATCACATTGGTTCATTTGATAACAGACGTGAAAAATTGCCATGATTTTAATTATCACATCGGTCATAAAATCATTAACATGATAAATTGCCCAGATTCAATATTTCACATCCTTTATTTTATAACCAACGTTATAAAGCTAATCATTGTATTTTATTATATCAGCTATAAAATAGAAGTTGTTAAAAATCGATTATCATCGATTTATCACATATATTATTGAATAAACGATGTGATAAATCAATTTTTATGGATTTTCCTGTCGGTTATATAGAACAGATGTTAAAAAAGATTACATGTTAAACGTTTTTTTCCACTAATGGTGAATAATATTATCCTTCTAGTTATGATATATATGTGTTCTCATATAAGAATATATAATTGTGGCTAAAGGCTATCATCATTTTTGACATCATCAGAAGAACTACCCAACTCATGACATATGTCATTCCATGATTATGAATTTTTTATGGTTTTTTATGTGATATTTTATTTGGATAGGATCACATTGATTTTTGAACATATTATTTTGAGCTATATCTTATCTCAAAAGGGAATGACCCTCATAAAGAGGAAGTTAGTGGAATAACTTTCGAAATTTTACATCAACAATTCATATACCCTAGGATGGAGAATGTTATTGGACACTCTCTCAATAAAAATGTACCATCACTATTAATTATGGAATTAGAGTAGTGGATCCTAATGTGGAAATTCTCTTACTGGAAACGAAATTCTAAATTGGATGTTTTATTTGTTGTTCTCATCAATTTTCATTCATCATCATCTCTCCATAAATCTATTTTTTATAGTCAATAGGGGGATGATGAACACATGTTAATTTGAGATAACCTATTTAGTGGGGAGTCCCTTTATGGAATTTCATTATATTCATTTGGTTTTCTCTATTTTTGGGGATCAGTAAGTCATCCTTGTGTTTATGAATAGATCATTTTTGTTTTAATGTCATAATTATTCATGGACCATTCATCTATGCACTATAAAGAAATATCATGACCTGAGGTGGTGATTCTAGTGTACGGTTAAAAAGTGTTTCTGTTTGGATAATATGTCCTACTATTATAAATTCCAATAAATAGAGGATGAAAATATGAATTATTCATGGTTTATCTACCCTCTTCTCTTATAAGACATTAAATGGGATGAAGTATATGTGTAGATTGTTTGTTTTTATTACCATGGTATCTTTATTATAGAATGTATATCTTTGTGGTGATTGATCAGCTTACAAAGTCCTATCACTTCTTTATGATCTGGGACACTAGTAATGTTGAAGACATGCATATGTTGTATGTGAATGAGGATGTAAGGATTCACTGGGTTCAGCATGGAATTATTTGGGATAAAGATCCATTGTTTTTACAAAAATTATAGATGATTCACCAAAAGGAGAATGAGACTTAGGTAAATTTGTGCATACCATACCATCTATAGATAGATGACCAGATATAGCATGATATTCACATCTTGAAGTATATAATCTATTCATGTGTCTTGAAATTTAGTGGATCATTGGATATCCATCTAGGATAGGTAAATTTTTTATATATTAAATGATATCACTATTTGATCAGAATAGCTCCGTTTGATGTGTATTTTTGCCTAAATTTTATGATCAATTCATTACATGGAGAATGATGACATATACTCTCATTAAAAACCAAGTCTCAATTTGCAGAATAATGTGAGGATTTAGTATATACATCAATGTCTATTTACACATTACTGTCAAATAATATAGAATATGGATATTATACATCATAATTTGGAGTTATTCCTTAGTAACATTATTTTCATGACATTTTATTCATGTCTGGGTCATCCTCATCTTGGAAAATAGATAATTTTATATCTGAGATATGTTGGACTACTTGAGGTCAGTGTGCATTTATGAAATGTTTCTTGTCAGTTGTCATTAAAAGTTCAGTTAATAAATATTCTTGTTATTATCCACATATCTGAACACAGGATGTACCATATATACCCCTATCATGTTCTATGTGACATTTAAGATCCATAGGTTATAGTTTAAATGATACTAGTGGACATCATTATCACTAAAGTAAAATTCAAGTTTGGGAAATGTAATCCATTTAGTGATAGTTTTACAGTGTAATGGATTATATTTTCATGATACATGGGAGATTTTGTTGTCCAAGAAGGCATTTTTTCATCTCCTTTTTTCAGACACCACTCTTCCACATGGCATTCCATGGAAGTAATGTCCTAATTTGGTAGGATTAGAGAATCCAACTACATTATTTCCATAATTTCTCAATTTTATATTCATTTCACCATTAGTTTGGGTGTGTTATTATACATTCTAGGATAGAGATCCTTTTCCAGGAAAAATGGATTATTTCTTGGGGATTCATTTTTATAATTAATGTAGTCTGTGAATAAATGTAAAAATACATTATTGGATTTAAGTTTCTATCTTGTTTTTCCTATGGTATTTTTTAAACAGTTTTTATATATTCATTCTAATTAATTATTTTACATCACTAATGGGTAATAAAAGTTGAATTTATTTCCATGATGATTCCATGAAATGGTTTAGAGTGTGAAATGCTTACTTTTCATCATCCTCATTCACATTCTAAAATTTTAGATTATTTTTTTATAACCGATGATATTACTTTATCAAAAAATATAAATTTCAAGGGTTTCACACCAGGAAACCGAGATTCACAACTTGAAGTGTTCATGGCCTGAATTTTTATACACTAAATTTTAATTTTGTTTTACATTTGAGGTAAAAAAAATGTTCTCTAAAAAACTAGGAACCCTCCGAGGTGATTTTCAGAACACTCATCCTTTTAAATCAATTTTTTTGGAGATTTATCCTCATTTTCATTGTCTTTAATCTCACAGGGTATTTGATCTTTCTGATTCATTATTTTCCATGGAAAAAATATTCCTATTTCAATACAGTTTTATATCAATTGGTATTATGGTTTTGATACTCTTCATTCATTATAGTTCCTTTCAGTGGTCTTACAATAGAGGTTGACCATTATGTTGGTTGTGGTGTGATGGTTGAGTTTCCAGAGGTACATGATTTTTTATCTTCTCAGCCAAAAAATTTTCATGATAACATAATTCAGAGATGTATAGATTAATTATAGTCCATACATTATTATTTACCAGTATTCAATGATGTGGTACCCAATTGTGGGTGTCCTCAACTTCAGTTGGAGGTAGGTGGTATGGTCTCTAGACTACATTGTATGAAATTTTTTTTCTTTGGTTTTCTAAATTTTTTATAAATGAAATAGCATGATTTTGTTTCGTGTTTGGAATTGGGTTTTTGTTGAATGATTCTTTTTTCATTGTTTTGGTAAAATGAATTTTATATTA
This sequence comes from Viscum album, assembly GCA_963277665.1. NCBI lineage: Eukaryota > Viridiplantae > Streptophyta > Magnoliopsida > Santalales > Viscaceae > Viscum > Viscum album. The sequence continues at coordinate 1,949,031,077 of OY728163.1, forward strand.
AATGAATTGTGAAATATATATATTAAGTATTTTTTGAAGGAATTTTTTAATGATATTTTATGGAAAATGTTGCATATGGAAATCTTTTTGTACATAGTTTGGAAGAATAATAACATGCTTATTTCATTGATATTTTTATGGGGTTTACTCAATGAAATTTTTCTTCTTCCTAGGTTCTTTTTTCCTTGTAATTTTTAGACTTTTTTATAGGTTAACCTAATTAGGTGTTCCTATTATCTATAGATATGATTAATATATAATAAATACTAATGTGTCCGTTTTTTTATGTTAGTATATTAATATTTTATCCAACCTAACATGTTGTGATCCCTTTGATGATGTTATCTTTCTATTATATGTACTATTTTATAATTAATAAGATACGTGATACATACAATGGATTTAATATTCAGAGATAAGTGAAATGATTTCAAACTATTTTACATGGAAAGTTTATAAATAAAAAAAGGGAGAAATATTTTACCATGTATTTGATATAAAACTATATTATTGATTTTGATTCCTTTTTTCATTTAAACATGATATTTTATAGAATTATCAAAAAATACATCATATGAAATATATGGTTGGGATTCTACTAATATTGTTTAAATAACACCCTACTTGTAACACCCTACGATTCTGTAAATTACTTTTTCCTAATTAATTAATCATTTTAAATATTTTTTATTTAATGTAATACTAAAAATAATTTATATCATATTAATACACAATTTTTGGCATGAATTTTACCCATCAACAAGTTAATAATTCACTATAAATGACATAAATTTTAGCTTTCAATAAATAGAAAAATGTGACTAGATTGTGACATGGTTTACAGTATACACAACAATGACGTGGTATATGAAACATGAAATAACTACCTATCATGCATTACACACAATGCATATGTTTCTATGAATCCTTATTTAATCACTGTAAATATTTAAATGAAATAATTATACCCAGTTATCAAACATCGTAATATGATTTGTAATTACTAATTTTAAAATATATTTATAGTGGTTGAATATATATATATATATAATATTGATAAATATATATATAATTTTTGGTAAAGTCTTTATATGTTGAAAAAAATAAAATTTTCTTGGAAAAACTACTTTTCATGTCATTATGTGAAAAAAAATAAATTTAATTTTAGAAAAATTTCTTACCTTAATTTTTAAAAATAACTGTAATTTATTATTTTATAATTAAATTTTTTTTATGGGGGATAATTTTGGATTTTTCTAAGAAACTTCATTTATGGATGAATAGTTAAAAATATGGAATTTTAAATCAAAATATATTTTTCATATATGTTATTTATAAGGATAAATTTAAAATTAAATTGTTTTAAATATATAAAGAGAAAATATTTTTATGAATTTATACAATTCAAGTCAATCAGATTTATTTCACATGGAAATTGGATATAAAAATTTATCAATCATTTGACAGTTTTTACTTATATTGCACACATTGTCAACCCTAAAATGATATTAATTTTATATTAATTTTTACCAATTATGACATTATAATTTATAAAATTTTATTCCATATTTTATCTATAATAATTTATAATGTTTAATAAAATAATCTTAGTATTTTACCAAAAATATTAGTGAATTTAATTTGAATTAATTATATCGAATAATGTTATAATATTCTCAATTTAGGATTAAACATTAAATTTATGATCCAAAAAGAAATTAGAAACATATCCAAAAGATATATTCAATCCAATAATCAATAATTAATGATAAATTATTTTGGCTGTTAGGTTTATTATTACATTCTTTAGGTGAAAAATGTTAAAACCTAACTTGTTTTTAAATATGCCAATTGTGCCATTTACATTCCCTATAAAATGCCCCCACCTCTATCTATTTTTACAAAAAATAAAACAAAAATTTTTTGGCCATGTTATTTACAATAAACATATCATCAACCCCATTCCTCCCAGAATCCCTCCCTTTGGCAGATGGAAATCCAAGGAAGCCTTTTGGCACAAACTAAAAGGAGTTACCTGATAAAAGGTAAAATATTTTCTCTTGATCTTTCTTTTTATTTTCATTATCCTCCACCTTTACTATCTTTATTATATGATTTTTTAACAAAATAAGTATACTAATTATACTAGTATGTTATTATGATTTTTTATTGACTTACTCATAGACAGACCGCCACATAATGGGTAATGAACATAATGTTTATGTGTACAACGAACCGCCACCTCACTATACGATGATTGATCATTTTTCAATTACCAATTCTCATGGTGAAAATTATAATGAAAAATCTATCTATATAGGTTATATATCATATATTTTATTCATTTATTCTTATTTAATTATTTTAAAACATATATATTTATACTTTCCATTAGGTATTAATATGATACTTTCGTTGAAGATTTGTAGACTACAGTCTCACAATGCGATCGAATTTGTTCATACATTACATGGAATTTTTTAAGGATGGTTTTAGTAAATATATATGATATATATGTTATATTAATTCTACCTTAATAACGATATATATATATATATTTGTGTGTGTGTCTTTTACTGTCTTTCTGTCAACACAATAATTAAAAAGAAATGGCGTTCAAGCATACATACGGACTACCATCTCCATAAATGGTTTCATACATTTAATACATCTATATTTTATTGGCTATAATTGAAATAAATTATATTTAAATTTTTTATTACACTCTGGAAAACATAATATATTAATAAGAACAAATGATGTAACAAATCAAGTCATATACAAAGAACATAGCCAATATTAACCGAACTAAAACCTCAACATTGAATTGTTTAAAAACAAATTATATAAGTTCATGATAAAACCATTTATGGTATTATATATAATAATATTATTCATCAAAATATAAAAAATAAATTAACATTTATTTTATAAGTGGTTTTTGTGAGTATGAAGACATTCATGACACAATGTATGGGTATTTCATCCCACTTTTTATTTGTGTGATATACATGATTTATTAAACATATATTCCTTTTTTGGTGTGTATAATTCCAAAATATATAATAGATTATTATTACAGTTCTACTTATGGGTATTTAAATATCCATTGTATGACATTAATTTCATCAGTATTAATTTTTAATGGGTATAAAATTGGTAAAATTGTTTTTTCTCAATTTTCCTTCATTGAGACTCATGTTTTGATATGCATCTATATTTTCTTTTTGGGTTATATTCATAAATATTATATAATATATAAAAAATATATAGTTTTTCATTATAATATTTTTATTTTATTTTATTTTCTTACATGTAGAGTATGATCCCATGTTACCAAGAGATTAGTGTTTTTTGAATCAATCTCAAGGATTTTCCATATTATTTATATTTAGGATTCCATTGATGAAATATTATAAACCATCACTCATGATAATTCATAAAATTTCTTATAAAATGTATATTCATGATATATTCATGTATTGGTACCATAATTCTACTCATTAGTACATATGATATATAGAATATGTTATTTAATAAATCCTGACATTAACATCTATTCGAACGTAAGTCTATGTTTTCTAAAATGGGTTCTATGAATGTTTCTTGTTATCCTTTAATCTTAAAATTAAAATTTTACCCTTATTTTCATTTACCAATCCCTTCAATGGAATATTAAGGTTTTTTTCAAAACAATGTATTTTTATATCCTTCTTTCCATAGTAAAGGGTTGTTTTTTTACCTCATATGGCCTGTAAGGTTTTACTCGTTATTATCTCTTTGAAAATTCCAATGCATTTTGAAAGGTAAATTTTTTTTAAATAAATTTAAAAGTAAATTTATGGTAAAATTAATTTCAAATTGCATTAAATGTTATCTTATAAGTTTTTAAGGAAATAGTTTTTCAAAATTACTCCAATTTTAATTCATAAGTTCTCAATGCATTTAATAAAAATGTGTTTCAAAACATTTTCATGATTTAATGATGTGTTTTCATGAAAAACGATTTTCCAAGAATTTTAAATATTTATTTATATGTATTCAAAAAATAAAAAAAAATGTTTTTTAAAATATTGTGATGTTTATTTTCAAAGTATTCATGGAATAAAGATTTCAAAATTATTTTCATATTTCATTATAATTTTTCATGGTATATTCTTAGATAAATATTTTAGAATGTTTTAATGTAATAAAAAATATTTAAAAAATATTAAAGGATATTTCCTTAATGATGTGTTTTTGAACGATATTTTAAAATTCATTTCCATCTAAGAAAGGGTTATAATTTATGTAATGGAATTATTGAAACCCATTTCTCCTCCACATGTTTTATGTTTATGAATTCCTTTTCACATTCACAGGTCATATGTTTGTGAAATCCATTTCCCTTCCACATGTTATGTTTATCATGAAATTATTATGAAATGTTTATCTTTTTCTATATGTTATTTTATGATTATATTTTTATGAAAATCATTTCATTTAATGGGGTAATAAATGATTTTTTTATGATTTTGTGGCACATGTACGACTTATTTAACTATGAGGAGGGTTGGAAGTATATATTACTAAAATGAATTTGGTAATTATTTATATTTAATGAGATATATATGACTATAATGGTAAATGAACACGGTTTAGTATTTTTGTACTAGAATAGGAAACTAAATTGCATTAATATTTTCAGGATGGAATGGGAAGGGAACTTAGTTGAGAAAAAAATGGACAGAATAGGGTGTAAAACCAATTCAATAATAGAAATATTCAACAATGTCGGTCTCTATAGAAATGCCTTTACTACAACAGAAATATTTATATATTCTTATGTCTCTACCAAAATTCCATGTTTTATTCTAATGTAATGATTTCACGGATTTTGATCTTCATTTACTTATGATTCATATTTTATGAAATTCCCATATTTATTCCATGATTCATGTATATGATATTTTTTATGAAACGTATGATCTTATGTTTTCATGGTCTTGTTCCTATACCATTATGATCAGGATTATTCTTACATATCTCCCTTGTATACCCATATTGATGATTTGATATCACCCCTTTTTATGTTTCATTCCCTATATTACTCATATATGTATTAAGTTTGATGTGTCAAAGAAGAAATATAATCAAGATGATCCTAGGGTGAGATAATGTATATCACTAATGTATTAGTGTTTACGATTCTATGAGTCCAAATGCACTAGACTAGTATAATATTTTGGTGTCTGTGTTTAAATTGTTATATATATCAAAAAAATGTCAGGTGCTGTTAATGAATGAAAATAGAGGGTACATAATTGTGTAATAAGAGAAATGGTTTGGTCAACATTTATAATCTGGGTTAATGAAAACAAATTGAGTAACCTAAGGACAACACTATGGAAAAGTATTTGGATAAAGAAAAGCATTTGAAAATGTCCAATTTTTTTTAAAATAAATGAGTGACTGGTTTCCTATAAATACCACTCTATCTAGAAACTAAATGTGTATATAGATGTGGAGCATATTTCCCTAGTAGTAACAACTCTGAACAAATGAATAATGCCAGACACGGTGTAATCTAGTACATAAAAACGAGCCTTGTTGCTCACCTGGTTTGAAACTCCCTGGGGATATGATTTGGGAATTAAAAAACTCTTCATGAAACCTAATAGTGTATTTAAATATATGTTGTCTATGAATAACCAAGGATGATCCTAGAGTGACATAGATTAAGTAAGCTGTAATGATTTAGACATCCTATATGTAATTATTTCCATGACTATGTGGCTTTCAACTATGATAAGTATAAATAGCACAATGGATCTATTTTTAGTTAATGATGTATAACAGAATGAATAATATTGACACTGAATATGATGAAATATTCTTTGATGTTATTCTATGTGGGATGATTACTATAATTAAAAATGCAGGTATCATTCCAATTCACTTTTTCAAGAACATGATTAATAATTTTTACCATAACCCACTCTCAGACTCAACATGGAAAAAAAGAGTTTGATATGTGTTTTGGTAATGGATTCCATTGAGGAATGAATATTGTATTTTCTTTTGTGATAATAATGCTGAATAAATCACTTATTTTATTGTCAAAATTGTTCGGGAAAATATTTTTATATTATAAAACAAGGACCCAATACAAGTGTGTGTAATGTTAAAATGATGTGTTCAGTTAACAAAATAGAGGAAAACAATTTCCACTCAAAGATTGTAGTTATGTGTAAGTGTTTTAAATTAAGAATAAATGATCATTATGAAACTAAATGTACCAAGATGAAAGATCTTAAATAGGATTTGAAATGTGGTACTTGTAATTGATACATTAATGATGATGATGAGTATACAAAGTAAATTTCAATGTATAGAGGTATTGTGTAATAGGATGATATATCATTGGTAAGGGAATCCAGATAATGTTGAATAAAAAAATATTTTATGTATAAATATTCATGATTTATGTTATATGTTAGGTGAAATATATAAGTATTATTCAGTTTATGTTTTTCACACTGGACATACAAGAACACGTTGAATGGTTATGATGGAATAGAAAGGTAATATAATAGAAAGTTTATTTACCTAGAATAGTTCTGATTAAATACATGATAATCCTAAATATGTTCCTAATATTATGGTAATGTTTTTAGATAATGATATGTGGGATATAAATTTGTAAATATAATGTTACTTTTTACCATAGAATAAATTTAGGACTTGTTGAAAGGTGGTCTATACTATAATTGACGATGTTTAAAACGTTTTTGTATTTATTGAATAAATAATATATACTACGAATAAAGAAGATTTCATGTTTTAAATAAGGATGCATAGTAGTTAATTTTTTTATAAAAATTCAGGATAATATTTGATAATGTAATTCACGTGTTTGGAATGCAACAACCAAGAGCATCATTGTGATATACATGGGAATCAATGTTATGAAAATTTCATGATTATATTTCAAATGTTATGTATTTTCATCTTTTAAAAGTATTATAATGATATTCATTTATAAAAATTTTATGTTAAACATCATAGAATGTATTTATGTATTTGGATAGTATTTAAAGCCTTTTTTAAAAGGATATTTAGTGATTAAATTCATTTCAAGGATTCCCATACTATTTTTGAAGATATATTTATATGGTTTAAAAAAAGACATCATGTATGTTGGGTGAGACCCAATAATGTCTGGAAAGGCTGCGGGTAATGAACACTTGACCAAAACAAGTTAATGGGTTTAGGCATACCTCTGGCCTAGACGATGTCTTAGATATTGTATAATAATTTTTTATGAATTATTATATGTGATGAACCGATATTAGCTAATTTTTAAGTTTATATATTAATTTATTAACTATATGGATTATTATTAATAGTTATAGATTAATAGTTATAATTTTATTTCGTTATGGGCCTTATGATCTTCAAAAATGACATTTTAGCACATTAGGCATGAAACATAATTTCTGGATTTCCATTAAATGAAGTAATTGATGAATTAGTAATTGATAAAAGAACAACTAAATAATGAAATTATGTTTAAATAAATATATCATGTAATTTTATTTCCATACATTCTGGGTTAATAAAATAATTACTCAATGGTCGGATAATGTGAAAAAAAATTGTTTTCTTAATAGAGTAATTTTAATTAACTAATGGTCTTTTAAATGACCACAATTTTTTGAATTTTATTCCCTCATATTTTCATTGATCATTAAATTTTTTGTGATTGATGTCCTGAATTATTATTTATAAATATTTACATTTTTCCTACATGTCCAATCATCCCTCTCAAACTATGATCTTGTATATGGAAACATAGTTATATGTCACATTGGGTAACAATTATTGTTCAAAAACTCTCTTTATTGGTATGTATTGGTATCCATTTTTATGATGTCGGTTTCTATAAATTAATCATTCAAGTATTTAACATTTATAAATCTAGATTAATTTTGGGGGAAATATTAATTTTTAATGGGGTAGAATGTAGCACAACAAGATTTTTAATTTTTTTTTCAAAATAGTGTATCCTTATCTATATTATTAAATTTCACATAAAACCAAGAATAGAATATTTTATATCAAATCGCTATGTTTTTATATCATTATCTACAACACCAAATTAATTGTGTAATGTACATGAAATAATTTTTATCTTTCTCAACTAGAATCTTTGAGTTTACATTTCCATGTGGCCTTTTATGCATAAAACATCGACCTAGAATTTGAAACACACAACAACTACATAGAGTTAGTTGCACACAACATAGATGTTCTACAATAACTCATTTTATTATTAAAGATTTTTAAATGAGATAATTATACCTTAGATGTTAAACATGGTAATATGAACATAAATTATTAATTTTAAAATATTTTGTTAATGTTTTTAGATAAATAAAACATATTTATAATAAAATATATAATTTTGTGTAAATTCCTTTTATGTTTAAAAGAACTATTTTTTCAAACAACTAATTATCATATCTTTATATAAAAAAATAGTAATTTTTTTAAAATATTTATGTCTTTAATTATATAAAATAAACATCATTTTTAAAATTTTAATGTCAATATTTTTTTTATGGTGAAATTTTTTGGATTTTTTTATAAAACATCATTTTTGAATGAATAGTGAAAATACCAAATTTTAATTCAAAACGTATATTTCATCAATTTTATACATATGTTTAAATTATATTTTCAATTAATTTAGAAGAAAAATAATATTATATTTCTTTAAATTAGTACAGTTTAGGTTATTATGATCAGTTCAACATTATAATTGGATATAAAAACAGAGTAATTGTTTGATTAGTTTTACTGTAAAAAACTTCATTGTCAACCCATCAATGGGATTAATTTTAAATAAATTTCTACTAAATATGTGATCATAAATTAAAAAAAAATAGATTCCATAATTTAAATAAGAATAATTTATAATATCTAAGAAGGTAATGATAGTTTTTTAACAAAAAAAATATTGAATGTAAATAGACTTATTTACATCAATTAAGGTAAAATTAAGATTAACAAAGTATAGAACATTGAATTTAAGACCCAAAAAGATTTATTAACATCTATAAAACCCAATTTATGTCCATTATTCTGTAATTAAACTTAAAATATTCTTTTTCTTGCTTTTTTATGACATATTTTATTTATTATTATGGCTATACCAAACTTTGTTTCAAAAATGTCGAGTGTGTCCTTTTCCTTAATTAAAAAGTCCACAATCTATGCCACTTCTTCACACATCTAAAACCACATGTTATTCTCCATGATCTAATAAATACACCTAAAAACATAACTCAATTACTTCTTAGTAGCTATACATTTAGAATAAGTCAATACACTGAATCATTTTTGTGGAATCCAAAAGAAGTTACTCAATTAAGAGGTAATTTATTGTCTCAAATGTCTTCCTTTAATTAAATTTTACAACCACATACACTCTCTTTATTAAATTAATGTATAAAAAACTAGTATAATAAATATACAATGATGTTTTTGTTCTACGGTTTTGACCTACAGTTACACACACATACATCTAATGGGGAGTGATCATATTGCTTATGGGTACTGTGAACCACATCCTGACAAAATTATAGTTGTCAATTTATCCATTAATACCTCTCATTGGGTAAATTTTTATGGAAAATCTATTTATATATTAAAATTACTTTATTTATGTTATATTTATGATTATATAATTATTTTAAAAAAAATTCCTTTATACATTCGATTTTGTGTTAATACGATAATTTCGTTTGAGGAAATGTGAACAATATCCTCGTCAAAGCGATGTGATTAATTCATACACTAAAAGGAATTTATTAAGTTTGAGTATAGTGTATATATAATATATTTAAGATTAATTAAATCTACTATAATAATGATATATGTGTACATATATGTTGGTTAATTTGATTCTTTAAAAACTATAGTTATACGAAATTAGCATTCATTCTTATGTATGGAATATCGTCTACATGCACATTGTATTCCCTTTCATAATTATATATAATTTGGATTATAATGAATATAAATTATTTTTAAATCATTTTTCACATTGTCGAAAACATTTTATATGTATAAGTACCACATATAAAAAAAATTACGACACAAGAGAAGAATAAATAGAATATTGTCATGACCAGTCCCCCAGGGCCCATACCATAACTACCCCAATCCCACCATCCATATGCCAGGGGTTGGTGACAAGCACCAGAAAGGAATTTCCCTAAAATTTTAAGGCATTTACTCAAAACCTTTACACCTATAAACATGTTACATTTCACTCAAGTATAACACAATGGAAGAAGAAAGGTACAACCGAAAAAAACCACCATAGAGTTTAAAAGTAAGTACTAATGTAATGGGGAAAGAATATACGCCAAAATTATATAGAAATATAGAGAATATGGGGAATAACTCCTAAAGTCTTTTTTCATTTTTCATACATGAAGGGTAGGTATAGCTCATCACCGCAACTCTCCATGTCTTCTGGTCACCTCTATACACCATCGGTCAATCGCCTATGAGCACTATCAATCCCAGACTAATTAAGACTCAGTCTATTTATCCACCATCTTCATAAGACACTACAAGGTGGTGGAAAATACCTTGTATGGTTGAGTGTAACAATTCCCTATAGGGACTATAAGACCCTCAATGGTATCTTATAATTCCACAAAGTAAAATGCATAGATCAAGATCTCAATCACAAAGAGAAAATCCAAAATATAGCTCACACCATGATTAACATAAGTACAGAAGTACATATGATTATTAATAATGAAAGATCATCTTATTTAATCATGAGTCTCTGAAGATGACCCAAAAAGGATGACTCAGTATAGATCCACACATGATCACATTGTACTAATCCACATAGGATCATCCAGTGATGATCCACATAGGATCATTCATTGTTGATCCACATATTATCACTACTCATTTTTCACATCTAATCCAGCCACTGGATTGCTACACAATGCATGCATGATTCTATGAGGATCCCCTTCTCAATAAATCAGTCATATTTAAATTGGAATGAATTCCCACGAAGATGTAACATAATTAACTACCATGCCATAAGGGTTGTCGTGCATCAGATTGTTTATGAATAAGATGCTCGGTCTGTGAGTTATAAGTTGTTTAATGTTGAGGGACCAGTTGGATTCTTGTTTGATCCAAGCCAAATGTTCCAAAACGTCATCCCAATATCATGGGGAGTATCACCAATGGTCTATTCGTCCTTTATTTTCTGGCACCGCAGACGTTTCATCAAAAAGAAATCTTGTTCAAGAGATACACTCATTTAAGTGTATTTGGGTTGAAAAATGGTATGTGTCTGGTTTGACCTGGTCGGATAGACCCGACCTGAAGTGTTGTGCCTGGTCCCAAAGGGGATGGGCTCGGCTCGGCTCGATTGGGTATAGGTTGGTCCGATGGCTTTGAGATCTGCCTTCTGGGCCGAGGGCTCAATCCTGCTCACCCGGCTGGGCGGGGCCAATTAGGGCATAGATCCACCCAACCTACTAGCTGATTTTGGGGTCTGATCCCTTCATGAACAAAAAAAATACTATTTGTTCCCAATGAAGTGGCACTGCTCTAGATGGATGGTTTTCTTTGACTGGTCACTCGCGAATCCCCTAGGGCATGGGTCCTCCCACGACTGTGGATGGAAGTCATGGCCTTCATCCTTGGCATGTTGTCGTGGAATCAACGTGTGTGTCACTAAGCAGCCACCCCTCTTCTTCTACCATAGCATGGAGCTACGACCCTTATTCACAGCATGCTACAACGGTGCACCACTTTAGTCAGTGATTCCGGTATCTGCAATCCACCCGTTTACTCCGTGGAGCCTTTTGGAACCGCATCCACATCATGGTCGAGAGTTTCTGGCCTCCTCCTTCCTTAGACTTTGATGCCTCTATGCCTGCATAGCTTATATAGGCCACTGGTGAAGCACCAGTGAAACTATTTTTCTCTCTTCTGCACCTACGGGCCACCCGAGATGGTTCCTATGAGCCGCGGCCCTTTGTTCTACCTTACCGCTTCATATATTGGTTTCTCATGTAACACACAACCTTCACCAAAAATGAAAGAGGGTTCATTCCTTGTTTGTTCGGACAGCGCCTTCGATGTTAGTATTATATCACAGGGAGTGTTCAATGTTATTAAAGGAGGTTGAAACATTTTTATATAAAAACAAAACCCCCACCATGATCTCATTGCATGTCAATGCGGACAAGGAATGAGTGTTTACATATGAGGGTGTTGTCGAATAATGAGTAGGTTCTTCTGTTTTGGTGCTCATCATCGAGTCCTCTATCATTCATTGAATCCTTATTCTAGGTTGGTGGATTATGCCAGGGAACATCATTATAGGTTCCCCTCTTGACTCTCCAAATCCCAAGCCCAAACTTCATTTAAAAAGGTTAAATTGAGGATCAATGCACTGAAAAATTAATGAGGTTCATTATTAAATTGAATTAATGAACCTTCTAATTCTCCCAACTATGTGGTTACAAAAACATGGGTAACTAGCCATTTAATGGTTTGAAAACCCAGCGGTCCCACCACAGCCGATCAATAGTCATAAAATTGAAATAAAATAACTCGTTGAATAATTTTTTTAATGTCAAAAAATTATCATTTTCATCTAACACTTTCTGGTCAATGTTTTTCTCCCCATAAATGAATCACAGCGCTGTGGATTCAACGGTGCAGTCCGATTTTTAATCTGGGCCCTAGTTCAATCGATGGGAATCACCGCATGCACATTTACTTAATGTACCTTAATTTTTTTTCAATTATTAACAAACACCCTTGACCCACACCGTTCGAGGATAAACACTTCTTAAGGGAAACACTCTCTCATTTTCTCAATGGTACTCACTTATTTCCATTCTGAGATACATTTTTCTTGTCAATGAATTTGTCAATAATATAATTTTTACTTATTTATTTAAATAAATATTTTAGATTCCACTATTGGCGCATGCTGGAAATGATTAGGATCTTCCTCATGAAAACATACCCTCAAGAGCTCATTTGTGGTGTCCGATTTTTAATCTGAGACCCCGTTCATGAGTTAAACTCATTTGGAAAATAAAATAATTTTATTTAATTATTTTATTTACAAATATTCCATTTTCTTCATTTTCACTCTGGAGGCCTTATCTGACTAGACATATATTATTATTATAGTTAAACTGCCATCCTGAACACAATGGTGACCATATATTTCTGATCTGGGAACCTATTTAATATTTTTTTTTATTTTTTAGGAAAATTGATCAGCCGCACTATTTATATAATAAAATTTTTCAAAGGATCATTCGGGGAACTCCGGGCTTCGAAATCACGTTCCATCAATTTATGTAGTCTTGTAATAATCCAATATAATTAAAAAAAATACAGAAATTAATGGTATTTACATCCTCCACAAATTTGAGATTCTCATCCCCAAAAGCTACAACAATACTACGATTATAAATGGGGTTACAAAGAATGCATCTGAGCCTCATGCTCCTATGAACTCTCTTGGAGGCACTCGTGCTGCTACCAAACATGCACCCGAGGAATCTACAGCCCATGAAGGACCCACTCTTGTCGATCATCTATCTATATTGGGAACTCCAAAAAAGTCACCCCATCATCAATTTCTCGATCTCCCTAGTCCATAACGTGGGATGGATCATGTGATTACATCCTCATCTGTGATAATGGAAACAATATGCACCTGGTGTATCTATAGGGGAATAGATATATTTTAAAACACCTCTCCTACTCTGCTGAGGATCTATAATGGTCTCACAAATATCATAGATATCTTCTGGCCATGCCAGATATCTTTAATCATTGTAGGGGTGAGACCCAATGGAAGACATGATATCCTTCCTTGAAATACAAGTGTCTCTAACTCTTGTTAGCATTATACATTTGTTGGCTCTGTGTTGTCTTCATCTACTCCTAGATTATATTAACCTTATCATTAGAAGACCGTACCATCAATAGTCCCACAAGTTCTGACTCCCCTGGGTTTGTCTAACATATTGGTGATCTGAATGTCACCCGTACAAGGTATCAAATGGTCCCATGCCGATGGGGGAGGGATAACTGTTGTTGTATGTTAACCCCACCAGTGGTAGGTGATCCACCCAACTGTGACCAATATTCTATACCCAAGAACAATGCATTTCCTCCATGATCTATATGATACACTCTATCTTACCATCAGTTTGGGATGGAAGTTTATTCTTATGTGTGATGGAACCTTATGCTCAGCTTTCCATTACTGACAAGTAAGGAATCATGACATAAACTCGTCAATTTCATTCTAAATCACTAGACAACATTACTAATTTCAGAGGTCCTGGTAGATATTTCCCACAACCTGATGTACCGCCAAAGGGGATGTGTGGAACTCCCCTAAAACCTCCTCTCATGGAATCACTGCTACAATGGTGTGTCCTCTGAAAATCATGATATGCTCCCCACTACCAGAAAATCCTTCAAGAGCATGTCTTGTGGGTTTTTGAGCACGTCAGTTCACACCATCCACGTCCCAAATCAGTTCCTCCAGAACTCGATGATAGAATGTGGGAGAGACACACTTAGACTGGAGGTAAGGTGAATTATCACTATTAATGAAGGATATATGCAACGTGGAAAGCTGCTCTATCACCTCACTCAGTAATTGTAGAGCAACCCTCATGTTTATAGTTCCTACCACCATATCCCCCATCTCGGGGGTATAGACTATATCGATGCCATTGTCTTGCTGGAACACCAAACATCATTATTTTCATAACCACTAAATCACTTATATTCACCTTTCCATCAATTACAAAGGCTACCCCTTTTAACTGATCAGTGAGCCATTGACCATTTGGTATTGGTTACTCATTCTCCATAACCACTTGGTTAAAGTTCTGGTAATCCACACATAAACTCAAACTATGGGTCTTACTATTTCATTCATCTACATGTTTCTAGACTATAATATTAGCTCACTGATATCCATGGGAGCCAACCAAATTATAGTTGTAGATATTGATTTCATTCCTAGGTACAAGAAAATGTATAATTCCCTCTCCATGTCTAGATGAATTCTGGGAAACATATTTAGAGTAGATGTTACCATACTCTGCAACAACTGATTGGAAACGACAAATCAAATATACAACTGCCACAAGTGTATAGATTTCCAACTCATGAGTGATCAGCTGCACCCTCATATGCATGAATATATCACGTGATTCCCAGGAATTCATTTTTTTCTATGACCAAAGAAATAATTATTCCAAAACTGTAGAAATACCAAATTATTGTTTCCTAAAATAGTCAACCTAAAAAATAACTGTGGCTTATGAGTCCTAAATGAAATGAACATTATAAGGCCCTGACACTTCCACTAAGAGGTTCCAACCAAAACTCTGTCCTCAAAAATTATATCACATCACCTACACAGGTGTGATTATTGAGTCTCTTCTCAAAGGTATCCCTAGAAGTAAGGTTATAATAAACAATTTAACCAGAAACTCTAGGTATTGAACAAGATGTATGACAAGAAGGAATTATCTGTTGATATTTCTATTAATTACTGTAGCTATTAGTAGTCTAAAATTGTACCTTAAATAATTTATGGATCACATGGGTCATGCTTCTTGACCGAATGCAACTAGTCCCTTCCCCTATCCTCCAACCCTCACTACCTGGAGGGGGCACATTGGGTTTTTGGTTATAACATGTAAAAAAGTATACCACCTTATTCTGCTATTCTTGCCCAAATTCATTGTATTCAGCCCTACAGATTCATTTGTCCCTATCACTTCCTCTTCCCGAAAATATTTACACATCTATGTCAATGATAATGATGCATCTTTCCTTCTTTCCCACTAGAGACATTCACTGGTTGCAACTACTCAGCCCATTAATTTTAAACCAAAAAGGTTTTCTATACCACTCAAACATAAGTAGGAATGCACAGAGGGATATTGTATCTTGGATGTACCTATAAACATCACGCTCAGAGGTCTGAGCCCTGAATCATCGGTCATGTCATATTCATTATGTACGAGGAATGTTCATTACACCTAGTTGAATAATCAATTAAAAACATGTCGTCCTATAAAAACTATAGAATCTCTTTGGAACACTAATCCATTAGCTTTTCATGTAATGATACCCCATTATATGTAGAAGTTTATCATGCTCTGTCGACAGAAATATTCACCTCATCCTAAGATAGGGGTAATCTAAGCCATTCCATAGCCCTGCTGAGAGACATAGATGGCTCACTACAAGGACCACAATCTGATTTAATGGTTCCCTAGATAGATGGAATCATAGTCACCACCTCAATCCATTCCTTATGCACTAGTGAGTCAGTATCACTACAAAACCTGAGGGGTATCTATCACTAAAACTCATGTAAGAAACTGAGCCTATATTTGTCCTCGACTTGTATCACTGGTACTAACTGCTGATCAACGGGTAGTGGTATCACTAGGACACTACCCAGAGGTACCATCACATGAAATAGTCCATGTACTGAAGACTCATCACACTATGGTACATCCTCTTGGTCATGCATTTGAATATTAGATGGCTATATGCGTGGAGGAATCATGTTAGAGAATCAAGATGAACCATGGTCAAAAGGTCATACCAGGTGAGGTGACATTAATGGGATCAATAAAATAAAATTTTCAAAACACATGAAACTAATATTTTTGTGTACCAGGTCAGAATATAGAATTCATGGACATGGTGTATGGATACATCATCTGCCACACAAACACTAAAATCACTGAACTAAAACATGAAATTAATACATTTAACAACATTTCTCTATTGAAAACATAGACTCTTATTTCATCTGGTATAACTGACTACACTTAGACACCAATTTGACTTGACCTGTCCCCCATGACCTGTTCCATGACTACCCCAAACCTACCTTCCATATACTAGGTGTTGGTAACTTGAACCAGAAATGAATTTCCCTAAGAAGGTAAGGCATTGTCTCAAAACCTATACGCACAATGACATGGTACACTGCGCACAAGTAAAAAACAACGGAAGAAGAAAGCTGCAAGAAAAACTAAAACCCATCACATAGTGTAAAAGTATGTAATGATGTAACGGGGCTAGATTACATACCCAACTCAAATATGATTATAGAAAAAAGTCAAAATAACGCCTAAATTTCCCTAACAAGTTTCTTACCTGAAGGGTAGTGTAACAACCCGACCCCAAAATCCAAGACCCGGTGCATTATTTTAATACATTAGCATGATCACAAGGGATCAAGTATCGAATGACTAATCTGTTTAGTTCTCTTGGAAAATATATTACATAGAAGTTCGTTACATTACACATTCAAATATAAAACACAAAATAAATATACCATTGAGAACACCATTATTCAAATTGATTAATCCTATATATCAATCATAATTCACTTCGTGGAATCCGTGGAAAACAATAATTAATAAAGGGGTGAGCTCAGATGCTCGGTAATGGTAAATAATTTTTTAGACGCTATAAACATTTAAGGCAAGATGTATAATAAAAAAACAACCATTTAAGACAAAACATGAACATAATATAGGAAAAATAATTCTAACATTAAAATATAAATATGGACTTGGATATTATACAAGTCGAATAATCACATGTAATAATTTGTTTCATAATGAAGGAATTCCAAATGCTAAACATCATTACCACATAGTCAAGGACTCGGGCTAAGAAAAAAATTAAATGTTTTGTCAAAGCCTTATGCGGAAAAACTATTTTGTCTCTTGATACCTACCGATGTATCGAGAGGGTATAGCAGGCCCCACCCGTCACTTACTAAGTCCAATGCATTTTACATGTGAAAATGTTGAAACATAACACACACATTCATACTAAAACAGTAATATGAATTGTCAATACATCAACCATAAACCATGAAAGGTATTAAAATAGAACATCCATAGTCAGACATATCATAACTCATTTGATTAACTATTGAATATTTTATTATAACAAGTAAACCTTTATCAAGAATAATATCCAGTAAATATTGTTTGCAATGTTTAAAATGATCAGTAAGAATTTTTGTGAGAAATATCACTTTATTGAAATAATATAAGTCACAAATTTATAATGGAAGTAATTTAAAATATATTTGAGAATCAATGTGTCCCATAACACATTAAACATTTAAAAGTAATTAAAATTTTAAAACAATCACGTCCATATAAATAAATGCTTCAAATAATTTTGAAAACATTGACATTAATGAGAATGATTTTATAGAATAAATATTTAAAACATTTAAAATGTTGTTTTAGATAAATTGTAATTTTATTGAATAGTTTTTAAATGTAGTTAATAAAACATGGACATGTATAATAAATATTTCCTATACAATATGTACACGTAATCAATCTCAGAAAATAATGAGATTGAGGAATTAACCTGTCGCTTTTACTTTCCTTTGGTTGATGGTTAATTTAACCTCTTGTATAATGATAATAGTATGTTATTCAATTATAAAAAAAACTATATTAATATATATTATGCCTTAAAAGATTAATTTATGACATTATACTATCAAATTAATATTTATTTGCATATTAAATTAACATTTTGGGTAATAATCACTTTCTTTATCGTACGCATTTTATGTTGTTTTTCTTGTTCGTATCATTTATATATTGATTTAAATACATATAGAATATAGAAAATGATATACATATATCATATATATTTAGAATATAAATATGTATAATATATATATATATGAAATGTAAAACATCATTTATGGAGATGGTAGGCCGTACGTACGCATAAACACTATTCCATTTTCATATCATTTTAAATGGAAGTAAGTGAATAAGATATATGTCAATACATAAATATATATATATCTCTATATCTCTAGTAGAATTATTTTGGCATATATTACAAAATTTTTAATAATATATATTTTTATAATCATCGTTGAATGGTTAACGTGGAAATGAATCTCATACCATCATGGAGACGGTAAGCCATACCTATACACGTGTGACGATGTCATTATATAATGATTAAAAGGTGTATAATTTTATGGTATATTAATTTAAAAGAAAAAATATCATGTTATTTTTACTATTTATATACATATTACAGATAATTATACCCATCCAAATAACATAGTGTTGAATAACAAATTACACCACAGTGTGGAGATGGTAAGACTTGCGTACACATGCATGGTTACATAATCATTCATAGAATGGACATAATAATGAATATGGTTATACCATATTTATAATAACATCACAGTATGTAGGAGTAACTACTATTTTTATTTCGGTATGGAAATAATAATGAAAAAGATTTTGGAAGAAGAAAAGAATATTGAAAGTGGTGATAAAATAATTACCTCCTTCTTGAATGTTCGAATTGATTTGAAAAAAATTGCTCCCAAGGATGGATTTATTCTCAAGGGATGTCCGCTAGGATGGAGTGAGGTATCTTGCAAGAATATTTTTGTAGGATTTTGCCGATAGAAATGGATTTGGATGTGTGATTTTAAGAGAATGGTATGTACACATTTATAAGAGATGTGATGGTCACATTAGAAAATGTTTGAAATATTATTTTATCATAAAATCATTTTCTGTCTCTATTGGCTCAAAATAAATTTATTTAAAAAATAATCTAGGAATGGGATGAAATAATCTCAACCAATAGGTTTTATACATGATTAGCTTACCATATTAACCATATCTTTTAGATTTAACTCTTAGTTAAATAGTTCAACTTTTACCATGTCCTCTTGTATTACAATAATAAATTGTTAATAAAAATATGATAAAAAAGTCACTAAAGACCAATGTGGACCATTATTGACATATCTAATATTTTAAAAGACCATTTATTAGACCATAGATTTGTATTAGTGTTTTATCATTTAATAAAATATTAATTTTTTAAAAACTAATTTCTGTCAATTCTCACACTATTTAATAGCTGGTTTTATTAAAAGTCATAATAACATTATTAATAATGAAAACCCTTTTAATAAACCCTAACATGTCATGTTAACTTTTTAAATTTATGTAATTAATTATAAGTATCAATTTACATTTATTTTAATATTTTTAACATCAATTATTTTAATCATTCATGAATAATTTAAGTACTGCAACATCATTATGTCATAATTAAGTTTATTTACATTATGTCCAAAAATTATAAATATAATCCCACGATGTAGTTAATCTTTATATAATAATAATAAATATTTATATCAAAATCTATATTATGTATTACCCAATATTTAAAATGGTTTAGTTATTAATCATTGAATTTTACAATTTTATCTATTCTTTAAATAAAATTATAATAAATTTCATAATCTAATAAAAGTATACCAAAAGGATCATATTTTATTCATAAGGATGGTTATGTTCTAAATAAATTTTTCAAATATAATTAGGACATGTGTAGGAGTAATTATAATATCATTTTGACAATTAATTACCCTTTTTACATTTAACCATGGTAAATTAAAGTCAAAAGTTACCATTCACCAAAAAATATTTTCTTCATATTGAAAAAATTTTACATACTAATTTCAACCTTGTCTCTTGAATTTTTTAAATTCATTTCCATTATGTGTTAAAATTACATTTTATGCAAAATTTCATATGTTTATAAATGGTGGGTAAACGATGTTAAAAGTTGAATAAAGCTTTATACATCTAATTTACCTATAAAATGACCACAAATAATTACAAAGAAATTATATAGGAATTATATATCTACTTTGACTAATATTTTTATAAACTAAATATTTATTAAAAAAAAAAATCGTTTTAAACAATAACAGAGTCTATTTAAATATTCATAACAAATTGAATTTTTTAGGAAAAATAGCTAATATTCACCCTAATATAATTTTGATATTCCAAATAAAAAAATAAATTATATTTTATTATAGTCAAAAAATAGAAATTAAATTAAATTATTTAAAATTAATTCTCATTGTCAAAACAATAACCGGTTTTTTAGAAAGTAAAAACCATCAATAGATAGACATGTGTTTATGTCATATCTAAATCTGAAATTAATTATAACGACATAAATTTTATTAAATTATAAAAATATATTCTAATTATTATTCAAAACCATTCAAATTAATATTTTACTAATATAATTTTTTTTGTTTAAATAATTTGTTTTAAATTAAAATATAGTATTTTTCACTATTCATCAAAATATGAATGTTATCAGAAAAGTACCATGAATATTTCCAATCATAATTTTTATATCTGGCTTCAATAGAAGAATTTAATTTCATTAAATTGATTATATAAAAGTGTAAAATATTTTATTTTAAAATGGTTCTCCATTTAAAGGTGGTAAATTTTAAATATTTGAAAAATACATTATTTATATGAAAAAAATGAATTAGTTCTTATATAATGTCATTGAAACACATGTTTTTTATTAAAAAATTATGTGTATTATTTAAAATTTAAAATTGATTTAATACTATTCATTACTACTTTATAAATGACTATTTTGTTAAATCGTGGTGCACATAAACTCAGTGTTGTGTGTAGTAGAAATTATTGAATTACATTATATAGATAAAGTACTATGAAATCACGGTGTGTTACATTGTCTCCTTAAATAAATTGAATCCTCAAAATGTAAAAATGTTCTTAGAATAAAAATGGTTAAACATAGAAAAATATTTTTATGAAAACCCCACATCAGAAACTAGGATAATAGAATTTACTATTAATAACTGAGAAATAGAAATGAAAACGTCACCACTAAATTATTATTTTGATTAGATGAACATTGGTTGAAATTATTAAAACATAATTGAAAAAAAAGTAAATATTTAAAATGATTGATTATGGTCATCAATCACAAACAAGTGTAAAATTGACGGCTTCAAATCCATCAATCTATGATGGTTTAAAATATTATCGGTTCAACAAAACCTATGGTATTAGGATAACACATTTCTAGTTTTAAGATCCCTTCCCTAATGATTAAGAATTAATTTATACATATAATAAGATTGAAAAAACATTATATACATGTAGAGTTTCATCATTTAACTAATTCCTACCACAAAATCATCTTTCAATCCAAAGGATAATAGAAATCAAAAAAATTATATTTATCCTGATAGTACAGGGTTCAAAAAATAATGAATTTATAATTCATTTTTTAGACTATTTAATAAAGTTCATTATAAAAACTAGGACATCATGTTGGATAGTGGTTGGTAATGAACCCTTATAGCTTGACCTACATGTTTTAATTTTTATAATAATCCATAAGTAATCGTTATAAATGCTCTAACCTTAAAAATAGTATCCAATGTCAATCTTAATCCATTCCAACCTTTAGATTTACCGAAAATAATTATGTCCAAACTCACAGTCCAAAATTTATATGCAAGGTAAAAATAATAAAGATTCTTTTTTCCACATAATAACATGTGAATACCTTCTTTGTGTATTCTTTTTAAACTCAGTAAATCATTGAAATACAATATAACTTTATTCATTACATTCATGCACCCTTATTCCCTATAAAATACTGGATATACTCAGCATAACCAAATTTTTTGTAAAATCCAACAATAATGGAATAAAAAAACAATTAATTAGTTTCAATGTAGTCGATAATATCGAATATAATTTATCCAAATTAATCTTATATTATTCCAAAACCACTACCTTTGTATTCTAACTATATTATTATATATCTTTTCTTCAAACATGTATTTTCCAAAAATTATAACTTCCTATTGAGTTACATTTCTTAGAACTATATAATCTAAAATCCTCAATGATATAGTAATACAATACCATCCTTATTTATTTCCATAATTCAGATAACCAGTACATTGTTGATACAACATTCAAATGAAATAATTATTTAATAACAATATAATAACACAATTCATTCATCATCATCAGTGGTAGTATCATAACATGATTATTAGCTAATAAAATTATTTGGGGCTTACTTGGATGATTTGGAAATTGATTTGAATAGTGTCCCAAATCCTTGTAGATGATGCAATGTAAATTTGAAATCTTTTTCTTGCCCTTAAAATCACGTACTTGGTTCCCTTTTTCTCCATACTTATATCAAACACTCATTAGCATCCATCATTTTCCAAGGTGATTCTTTCAACAGTTATCACATGTGGGAGAATTCTTTTTTCCCTTCTTCCTTTTGTCCACCATTCTCTCAACAATCTTTTCCTTCTCAGTCATCCCTTCAAATCCACAAGACTTAGATAAATGTTTACTTGTCTTATTAAGACATTATATTATTTCCTCATATGATGAGAAGACATGATAGAATATTTTTCTTCAAAATGATGGCTTAAGGCCCTGAATGATACATTCCTTCATACTCATTGGATCTAGTATATTGCTGGAGTTCTCATTCCTTCTAATGGGACCCATTTCAAGAAAATGGCAGAATCTAGGTTAGTTTATGGATCTCAATTCATAATTCCAAACTTGTAAAATAACTAACGTAAATTGAAAATATTATGCATATAATACATAATAAAAAAATGTTTTCATCGAAAAATTATTTACTCCTAAATACATATTAATGAATTATAATGAAAATGTGAATTATCATAAGTATATCCCCTGGTTGTTTCATAACCCATAGAACAATAAGGATTTTTGTCGTGTACCAGGATACCCCGGTCAAGCCCGAAACACCTTGTCGGAGTTTTCACTCCTTGGTACATCTGTTCCATAACCACATCATTCTTCTCCTATCCATACATATATCTATTTCTTATAAAATATATAAAATGTCATCATTAACAAAATTATATGATGTTCTTCTATACAAAAGATCTCCATTTAAATTTACATTTCTGGAAATATTCAATTTATTAATCATACATGTTTAAACATATTATTTTTTTCGTATCATTTAGAAAGTTATTTATATAATTATAGAAAATAAAACATGATTTATATATCATATATATTTAAAATATAAATATGTATAATACATATATACATGAAATAAAAAATACAATTTATGTAGACGGTAGGTCGTACGTACTCATAAACGTTGTTTCTGTTTTCATATCGTATTGAACAGAAGTAAGTGAATAAGTTATATGTAAGTAAATACATATATATATATATCCAGTAGAATTATTATTTCATATATTACATACTTATTAATAATATATATTCTTAATCAATGTTGAATGGTGAACGTGGAAATGAATCTAACCGCGTCGTAGAGATATTAAGACACACATACACACGAGCATAAATATATATTTTATAATGATTAAAATGTATGGAGTAAAATGGTATATTAATTTTACCAAGAAATTATCATGTTATTTTAATTATATATATACATATTACTCATCATTTTATCCATTCAAATAAAATAGTGTTGAAAGAAATATTACACAACGACGTGGAGACAGTAAGTCGTACGTACGCATGTATGGTCACATTATCATCGAAGGGATTGATAGAATAATGAATATGGTTGAAACATATTTATAAAAACATCATAGTGTGTAGATTTAACTAGATTTATTATTTTGGTATGGAAATAACAATGAAATGGAAAGTGGAAGAAGAAAAGAACTTTGAAGGAGGTGATAATATAATTACCTCTTCTTTGGGTGATTCCTTTTGATTTAAAAAAATTACTTCTTAAGATGGTTATATGCTCAAGGGATGGCTTATAAGTTGAAGTTAGGAATGTTTCTAGGAGATATGGGTTGAGGTGTTCTGACCCAAATGTTTTAGTTGGTGTTATTTTAAGTGAAGAGTAAGTACCCTTTTATAAGAGAGGTGATGGACACTTTAAAAATTGTTTTAAATATTCTTTTATTATAAAATTTTTTTCAGTTTATAATATCTGTAAATTGATTTATTTAAAATATAAGGCGTGATGGGTCGAAATAATGTCAACCAATAGGTTTTATACATGACTAATTCACCATATTCACCCTATCTTTTAAATTTAACTGCTTTTTAAAAAGTTTAACTTTTACCATGTCCCCTTGTATTATTATAAAAAATTGATAATAATCAAAAAAAGACTATATAACCAAAATTGGTACATTATATAAATATATAATCCTTTCTTAGTCCATGTATGAAACTTATATTTTTAAGATATTTTATCATTTAATATAATAGTATTTATTTTAAAAAACTCATTTACGTCAATTTTGACACTATTTATTATTTGGTTTTCTTGAATGTCATACCAAAATTATTACTTCCAAAATAATCCATTATATCAGCACTAAAATTTCATATTAATATATATTTTTTGTGGAATGCATCAAATGATTCATTTTACATTTATTTTGATATTTATAACATCAATTATTTTAATCTTTCATTAATAATGTAAATATTGCATCATCATTTTGTCATAAATAAATTTAATTATTTATTCTCTCAAAATTATAGGGTAAATACCATGATGTAGGAAATATTTTTATAATTAGAATGAATATTTATAGTAAATTTTATATTATATAGAACCATATATTTAAAATGGTTTAGTTATTAAACATTAAATTTTACACTTTTAACTCTTCTATAAATAAAATAATAATAATTGTATTAATCTAATAAAATTGGAAATAATGGATCATTTTTAATTTAAAATGTTGGTAGTGGTATAAATTCATGTATCCAACATTATAAGGACATGTTCTGAGTAATTATAATATCATTTTGACCGTTAGTTACCCTATTTACTTTTAACCGTGGAAAATAAGTCAGAAGTTACTATTCATATAATTTTTTTTCTTACCCAACCACATATTACTAAAATATGTACACTCTATGTCTTGGATTATTGAAATTCAATACAAATAATAAGTAAATTTACGTTTTTTGAAAATTTGAAAATGTACCTAGAAAGTGTGTAAAAGCCGTTAAAAAGTTCAATAAAAATTTATACATTGAATTTTATTATAAAATCAGTCCAATGAATTAAATTTATATTATATTGGTAGTATATATCAATTTATAGTTAATATATATTTAAATGAAATGAATAATTAATTAAATAAAATGACAGTTTTATACAATAACGTGGTGTTCTTCTCGATTCATAAAAAATGATGGTTTTAAGAAAAACACCCAAAATTCACAATTAAGACCATTTTGATATTTCAAATTCAAAAATAAATTTTATTTTTCCAAATTCAAAATATTAAAGTTTCATTAATTAATTTAAAATTAATTCCCATAGTCAAAACCAAAAAAAGGGTTTTTAAAAAATAAAAACTATCAAAAGATTGACATGGGTTTCTATCAAATATAAATGTGTAATTATCTATAACGAACTAAATTGTATTAAATGATAAAAATATATTCTAATTATACTTCAAAACCATTAAAATTCATAAGTCAACACTATAAATTATTTTGATTAAAAAGTTGTTTTCAGTTAACATTTAGTAATTTTCACTGTTCATCGTAATATTAAAGTTATAAAAAAAGTACCAAACTTTTATCCAAACAAAATTTTTATTCCCCACTTCTAATGAAAAATTTTATTTCATTAAATTTAATATATAATAGTATCAAATATTGGTTTTAAAAAGTGTTCGCCAATAAAAGGCACTAAAATTGTGTTTAAAAAAATACTTCATTAATCTGAAAAAATGAATTTGTTCATATATTATTTTTAAGAAACACATAATATGGATTCTAAAATTATATGAAGTATATAAAATTGTAAATTTTAGATAATACAATTCATAACCACTATTTGAATGGCTAGTTTAATAAGTCATGGGTTGCCCAAACTCAGTGTTGCATGTATCACACGTTATTGAATTAAATTGAATAGATAGCATACAAAAAAAATATTGGTGTGTTACAGGTAGGTATAGCTCATCACCACATCTATCCACATTTACTAGTCACCTCGGTATAACATATTTCAATCAACTCTGAGCACTGTCAAGCCTGACTCTTCAAGACTCAGTATCGTTGTCTATCATCTGCACTAGACAAAACAAGGTGAGGGAGAAGCCCGTGTTGGGGTGAGTATAAAAATACCATGTAGGTACCCCGAGACCCCCGATGGTATCCCAAATTTCCATAAATGAAAATCCACAAAGCATGATATTAATCACACATAACAAAGAAAAATACAGCTCCCACCAAGTTTAACATTATTACAGAAGTAAAAATGTTTTGTCATATCGCATGATTATCTTATTCATTCAAGAGGCTCTAATTATGACACACATATGATTGCTTAGTGTTGATCGACAAATGACCACTCAGTGCTGATCTACACAAGATAGATTGGTGCTATTCCACACAGGTGTTCTCAGTGCAGATCCACAAAGGATTGCACGATACTGAACCACACAGGATTAGTCGTGGTTGATATATAGAGGATAGATATTCATTCCTCACATTGAATCCTGGTATTGTATTCACGCAAAAAATCATGCATGATTCCATGAGGATCTACACCTCAATCCTTTAGTCATATTTTAGAAAGCACGATGTCCCACTATGATATAAACCAATGACCCATCATCTCAAAACTATTCGCACACAGCATATGGTGAGTCAATTGGAAACATTGTATATGAGTTATAGGCATTATGGTGCCGAGTTCCCGGTTGGATTCGAGGTCGATCCCATCCATATTTTCTAAAACTTCATCCAAAACTAATTTTTTTATCAAAAATGGATGGCCTCATCCTAAGGGATCTGGATCTACTAACAGTTTGTCAAATGGACATCTGGTTTAGTTCATATGCCCATTTAAGCATAAGTGGGACTGAAAATGTGTTCATATCTGGTCCGTTGCGATTAGACTGACCCAAACTGGCACGTTGGGCTGAGAATAAACGGTCTTTTCTTATGTTGTTTAGTTTTTCCTTGTCCGGGCTGCTGGTTGGTGGGAGAGGCCCATAGGGACAAGTCCCAGGCCCGCTATGATGGGGGCTCATCCTGGCTCACAAAGCTAGGTGCGGCTGGTTGGCCCATAGAACTACCAGGCCCACTGGCTGGGCGTAGGGTCTGCTACCCTCCTAAAAGGAAAAAACTATATTCGGTCTCAACTCAGCGACACTGGTAGGTGCATCTCCAGCTGGCATGTCCGCTCGGACCGGTCAATTTTAGTACCCGTAGGGTGTGTATCCACACTATGTCACATCTCAAATCCACAACCATCCCTCTGTGGAACACTTCCGTGGAATGCCGCTCAAAGTCAATGAGGAAGGCGATGTCTACCCCCCCCCCCCCACATCTGATGCTGCTCGGAGCTTTCACCCATCTTCGGGGTGTACGGTCACGGCGTGTCGTCGTCGTCTACGTGGCATGAATAGGTCGTCCACCATTATCTGATGTGGCACCTTTGGGTGATGCCTCCTTTTCCTGGTTATCTGTTTCTATTTACCTCCTCCTATTTTCATCGGTCTCTCTATGACGACAAAGCTTCCCCGTGCCAACGATGGTGTTCCAGGGATACAATTTTGTTCATTTCAGCGCCTACGGGCAACCCGAGACAGTGGCTACACTGGGAGGCCCTCGATTCCACAAGTCCACCCCATCATTTGGTTTCCCACGTAGAGAATGACCAACACTGATATCAGCGGAGGGTCTAGGAATTTTTTGTTCTCTCTGCACCCTCCATTTTAATATTATAACATGTGAAGGGATAAACATCATAACAGCATATGGAACAATTTTACTCTTATATCAAAACCCATACCGCGAGCTCGTTGGACGTCATCAGGGATGAGAAAAGAGTTTCCAAATCTGAGGGCGTTGCTGATGAAGGATACGGTTCACATCCTTTAGCGGTCATCATCAAGTCCTCCATAAGTCATTGAAGCCTCATTCTAGGATATTGGGGGATACAAAGACACTTCTTGAGATGGTACACTATTAAGTGCGAAAAACCAATATGAAATATTCTTTTAAATATAAAAAAATATGACAAACACACCCCATAATTAATGGGGTTCATTAATAAATTAAATTAATAAACCTATAAATTCTACCAACGATTACACAATGATGTGTAACCATCCATTTAATGGTCTGATTACCCAATGGTCCCACCACTACCTCTCAATAGTTAAAAGAAAGAAATAAAATGACTCATTTTTTATTAATATTTTGTAATATCCAAAAAATAACTTTATTGTCTGAACCTTTCATGTCAATGTTACTCTCCCTTTAAGCGAATCCTGGTGCTGTGGATTCAACGTTGCCCTCATATTTTTAAATTGAGCACTGATTCGAATGATAGAAGTTTCCACAAGAACGTTTACTGAACGTATCTTATGAAAAGTTCCAAAATTATTAACAGTCACCCTTAAACCATTCTAGTAAAGGTTATTTTCTACCTAATAGAAACATACCCTCACAAGCTGAACAATATTATCAAATTTCATGTAATATTTTCCATTTAAAAGTTATATAATTTAACAATAAAATAATTTTTACATTAGTATTTTACTTAATGATAAAAATTAACCACTGATGTTAGGCCACATAGGCCAATGTTAAGTTCTCCCTAAAGAAAACATACAAAAAAGAGCTCAGCGGTGGTCTTGGATTTTTAATCCAAGTTAACGATCATGGGTTATAAGATTTTAAAAAATAAAATAATTTTATTTAAATATTTTATTTACAGATATTCCATTTTTCTCTTTTCACATTAGAGGCATGGGATGACTAAACAATAGTTTTACCAAGGTTAAAGAATTTATATTGAATGCAATGGTGCACATAGATTTTTGATCTGGGAACTCATTTAATAGTTATTCAAAATTTTCAGGAAAACTTCCCATGTGCACTTTTTAATGGTTAACATTTTTCGATTGATCATTCTAGGAACTATGGGCCTCAAATTCAAATGATGTCAATTTTCAAAGCCTCATAATAATCCAATATAATTAAAAATATTATACAAAAATTATAGTACTTTTCAAATATTAACTAAATTGAATCCTTCACAGAGGATTGTTAATATATGGGTAATATAAGGTCATAAATAACAATATATTTTATTAGATATAAGAATATTGATCATTAAAATATTTTTATTATATTTTAATTTATTAAACATTTGGTTTTTACAACAACGACGATATTAAATACATAAGGTAAGGGGATTTAATATCACATTTTATTTTTGTGAGATACATTCATTATTCACAACCCATTCATTTTTTGTGGTATATACACAACCTGTGGTTATAATGAGTGATCCATATAGTTAAATTTATAGGTTTATTAATTTCAATTTTATTACCATTATTTCCTAGGGGTTTATGTTTCAATGTTTTCCAAATCCCTATAATAGTTTTTAATTAAATTTCCATGTTTTATATACATGTTTTCTTATGAAAATAAATTATTTTTGTGGTGTATATACTTTAATTTTATATGATATATCACAAATAACAATATATTCATGATCGTATAAGAATTATTTACTTTCATTTTATAACATGGAGGATATGATACTATGATTCCATTGGATACTAGTTTAATGAAATAATTTCGTCACCTTTTTGGATTGATTATTTTTATGATTCATTTGATGAAAGTTTATATCTTGTCTCTTAACAACAATGATGCATTTTATTCTACTATGGTTATTCATGATATATTTGTATTCGTACTATTACTTCATTATATTATACATATAATAGTTGTGAATGGGATATTAGAAAAGTATGACTATACCCTTTCTTTGGTCAGATGACTATTTTTTCTAAAAAGGGTTCTAAAAAATTATTCCATTATCCTTTAATAATTAAAATAGTTTTTACCATTTTTTATTTTAAAAATATCATAAAATGAATATTCTTGTGTCCATCCAAACAAGTCATTTTTATATAATTATTACCAAATAAAATTAATGTTCTTACCCCATACATCATGTATGTACTTCCCTGATATCAATTCATTGAATAATATTTTGATTTTTTAAATGTCATTTTAATGAAAAACATTGTAAAAGTAATTTTCAAGGATTTTTTTACATTGTTTTCAATATTTTATTATATGCATTCTAGGTTAATTGTTTTGAAGATGTTTCCAAGAACTATTTATATGTTCTCAACGAATTTTCCACAAATTGGATTTGAAAAAAACATTCTCTTTCTTATTATTTCAAATATAATAGTTTAAAAAAATTCTATCATACTTTATAAGTATTCATAATTTACTCAATGATTTTTTTTTTAAATAATTGGAAGCATTTTTATATGTTTTTAAGGAATAATTTTTTTAAAATTATTTGAAGCCTTCTTTATATATTTTGATGGTATTTTCAAGAAAGGTATTTTCAAATTGTTATATGTATTTAACACCATTTTTTATGAATAACGAATATTTTCCTCATGAAAGATTTCTGAAAAATATTTAAAAATAATTTAACATCAATGATTACATTTTTAGGTCACTTATTCACTTCTATTGAATTATCTAAAGGTTCCACTCATATTCATTATATGACTGGGTTATGCTTAATTTCATCATCTTTATGAAACCTTTTTCTCTTTTATGGGTTACATTTTATTGAAATCTATTTCTCTTTTATAGTTTATATGAATATTAAATCCATTAATCTTTCACATGTTATGTATTTTTGGAAATTATTATGAAAAATTTAACTTTTTCCATATGTTATGACATATTTAAATTTTTTTGATACCAATTCCATTTCATGGGTTATGATATGATTTTTTAGGATTTTGTAGTACAAGTGTGTATAATTCAACTATGATATTGTTGGGGGATACATCTCACAATAATGAAATTAGTAATGATTTATATCTCCTGAGCTATATATGGTTGGAAAAGGAAATTAACATGGTTCATTGTTACATGTCTGGAACAGGAAATAAACACAATTTTGTATTATAGGGATTGAAGAGGTAGTGAACTTAGTTTAGTAATACATATATATAGTGGGGTGTGAGACCTATTCAGTAGAGTATTTTTTATAATAATGTTATCTCATTATCAATGGCTTGAATACTATGGAAATAATTATAAATTCTTATGTTTCTGAAACATTTCAATGTATTATTTCTATGTTATTATAAGGCCCCAGCCTTAAACCTTACTTAATCTTGAGTTATTACAAGATTACACATTGAGGATCTTTTCAGGTTTAGAGTTTTAGAGAATTAGATAATGAAACATTCATTACATTCCACATTTAAACAAAGTGGTTACATAAAAGACAATATTCATTCTTCTCATCAACGGAAACCTATTTAAATTTAAACACAGATTCATTATTGACACATCCTTGACTCTATCATCTTATCATGTACCTTTCCCTTGACCTGAAAAAAACATTTCAAAAACATGGGATGAGAATAAAAAGATCAGTAAGGGATATAAAAATATGGAAAGGAAACATGAGTTCATATATACATAAGAATGAAATCATACTTTACCCATAAAACATAGGCATATGAAATCATGAATAAATCATAGAAAACATAAGACATAAAGGTAACTTGAGGCATTCATAAAATTCTTACGTAGGGAGTAACCCTCTTGGTTACGTTTGGAATACCCATCACAGTATATTCCCTAAATCTCTTCGGAGAAACCTTAACGTTTCACTCCTTCGCGTTACCCAATGCATTGGAGAGCTATAACGGGCTCACCCACCCTTAGTTTATCACGGAACCACCCGTTCTTCATAACAATGCCCAAGAACCATAACATAATCGTATCACATAAACATGAACATAGCATTTCCACATTTGAATCACAATATAACATTTTAGGATATTGAAATAATGAATCCATTCAAAAAGAAACCATTTCCAAAACCATTTAAAACATTTCATAAAGAGATTTTTGAATCAAAGTGTCCCATACCACCTTGAAGCATAAAATTTTAAGCCATTAATATCCATATAAATAAATCCTTAAAACCATTTTGAAAACATGGATATTAATAAGAACAAATAATTAAATCATTTAAAACGATATTTTGGTTAAAGGGGTTTTACCAAAATCAGAGACACTTGAATACGATAATTGAGGAATAACATTTACTCAGAACTTTATAATATCATGAGAATAAATTTATTCATGATATAATACTCCAAAGGACAGTATATACACCATATAAGAGTGAATTGGTGCATAACAACAATGAACTCTCAATAGAAATGTCAAATGTGATGAAATCCCTTATAAAGAATGTATCCTTAAATTAAGGACAAATCAATCTCAAAAATATGTGTGACAAATATATATACACCCAATATAATTGGATATTATGTGTAAAACAATAAAAGGTCATTCACACATATTCAATGGATGACATATTCAATGACTACATGTTGAACCCAAAGAAATTTAAATTGGGTTAAAAAGTTCCCTTGACAGCATAACGACATCACATCAAAAAGAGTTGATGAGAGATAAAAAGAGTATCTCATCACTTGGACATAAAATTTACATCAACAAGGATATATGAGAACATATCCCAAAATAACAATATGTAAATTAAAATACCCAACAAAAGAAGTCTTTTAAAAAAAGAGGAGGGTGAAAGGTTCCCTTACCGACTTGGGTATCATTCAAAACATACACCCCATGAATGAAGGGCAATAAATCATTGATGTAAATACTCATAAGCGAATGTATATTACACAAAGAGTAGAATAATGGGCAGAACATACACCACTCAAAGGAAATTGTGGCAAATGTATCATAAATCTCACGAGAATAAAAGTGAGATGGAAAATCCCTTACGAAAACTCGGCAGCCTAACGGCGCCACATAAACCTTCCAAAATCGATTGATGAGATAAAATAGGGTATCTCATCACATTACAATAAAATTTACATAAATAAGAATATAAAAGAACATCCCCCAACATTACAAAGAGGAGCTTAAAAGAGGTGACATAAAGGAGAGTACTTAAAAACAAAGAGAGAGGTTAGATCTCTTATGAAAGTTCGGCAGCCTAACGGCACCACTCAAAACTTCCAAAATGGATTGATGAGAGAGAATAGGGTCTCTCATCACATGAACATAAAAATTACAGTAAGCATAATATAAAAGATCATCCTAATAACAAGAAATATGAGCTTTAAAAGGAATGACATAAAAGTGTGCTCTTAAAAAGAAAGAGAGGAGTAGGATCCCTTACCTCGGGTCCGACTTGACTCGATCGTTCCTTAATATCCTGAATAATAAACTTGAGTTAATTTCTAATTCCTTAAGAAACCTTTTTCAAGTTCATTATTACTTTTATACCACTTATTACCATGTCAAAAACATTATGTAATCATTTAAGTTAATAATATTTGTTTTGACGATATTTGGTTCTTAAGTCGAAAGTGGTCTTCTTACAATTACATGTTGTTCATGTGGCCAAATGTTTATTATATCCATAATTTTATTCATTATGTAGATATCATATATGTCATATATATCCAGTACATGCATGCATTTATAACATTACATAATCATTTAGAGGTAAGAAATGAAATGCACCGTTCATGGAGATGGTAAGTCGTACGTACGCATGAACGCTACTTTCATTTCTATTTCGTATTTTATAGAATGGAATAATAATGATATAAAGGTATATTATAATTCCAGTATAATATCATATATAATATCATATTTCCATCCTTTATACATCACACATATGGTATTTAACGAATCAAATCACTTTGAGGGGGCGGTAGTCCGCACTTCCTTAAATGAAGATATCGCGTATACCCATAATAGAAGCCAAAAAGGTAAGACAAAAATGAAAAATACAGAAGCATAAATAAAACATAAACACATTATATATCATATATAGAAATAGTGACATCATAATGGCCACCTTTGAAGGTGTTAAATGAGTATTGAACAATCATCGTTTCGGGAGGCAGAATTTCACCATCCACGGAAACCGTGTGTTCTTTAACCATTTGATGTAGTTTTGTGATAGTGTAGCATGAATAAATATTATAACAACATCCTAGTATATTTAATATACTGGTTTTGTTACAAAAGAAGTAAATAAAAAGAGTTTAGGGGGTTGGAGAAGCAAAATAAAACAAATGAACATGAGAGGATGAATTACCTTTAAAAGTGTAACTCCTTTTGATTTAATCCTAAAGGATTACTTTGAAAGGATTCTGCCCAAAGGGAGTCCTCTAGGATGAGTAGAGGGATGTGGAGAGAGTAAATGGGCAGGGGTTGGCCGAGCCAAAGGCTTGAGAAGTGTGTGAAATGAGGTAGAGGTGCGGGCCTTTTATAAGAGGAGAGGAGGGGTACTTTTGGAAAGTAAGAAATATTACTTTATTTGAAAATGTGTTTCGGTTTTAAAAGGTCCCACATTGATAGAATTCGTGGATAAAGTGATAAGGCTTCGAAATCCACTCATCCAATTGGTTTTGGCCATGTGTAGTTTGTAGATGTTTCATTATATTTCCATTTTAATTAAATCGTCAAATAATGATGTCATCGCTTCATCATTATTATGTCATAACTAATTTAATTTCTTTAATGTATAAAAAAATACTATGATATAGGAAATCATTTTAGCTTTCCAATGACTATTTATAATCAAAATTTGGTCTTGTATAACCCCACTTAAATGTTTTTTTCGTAAAACATATTATGTTTGTGTCATTTTCACTTCAACATTAAATAAAAAGTAATTAATGTCATTTCCCAACAAAAGTGGATCCATGGGGTCCCCAAGTTGGCCCATGGCTTGTCTTGGTCGTCCATGACTCACCCAATAGGTGTAGGAAAAGTTTCATGGTGTTTTCACATTCTTATAAAATCATTTTTACCATAAACTACACTAATTACCACTAATCGCGATTAAAAACTTAATAAGTTACTATTCACCAAAAAATTATTTTAATCTCATTGAACCACATTTTACTTCTTAATGACAACCATGTATGTCGGATTTTTGAAAATCAAAACACAATTATGGCAAAATATCATTTAAATGAAAAATCAGTTTTTATAAGTACCACTTAGTGGTTTCACTATTCATCAAAAATTGAAGTTTTTCAGAAAATTACCAAAAATTCACCCTAAGATATATTTGATATTCTGAATTCAAAAATGAAGTCTATTTTACAAAATTCAAAACATATTAGTCACATTAATTAATTTAATAATTAATTCCCGCTGTCAGAGCAAATAGCGTGTTTTTATAAAACAATAAGTATCAAAAGATTGACACTAGTTTAAGTCTGATTTCAAAGTGAAATTAATTCCAATGACCACTATTGGATTTAATGGTAAAAATATTTTCTAATTTAACTTTAAAACCAATTCAAAATATTATCTAATCATATAAATAAATAAGATTAAAAAGAGGTTTTGAATTAAAACACAACATTCTACAATATTCATTAAAAAATGAACTTTATCAGAAAGATACCAAAAATTTACACAAAGTAAATTTTGATGTCCCGATTCTTAATAAGAGTTTTATTTGGTCCAAAAGAATGTTTAAGAGTGAACAAAACTATATTTAATGACGGTTCTCCATCAAAAGGTGATAAGTGAACCTTTAGTGAAAACTAGGGCATATACGCCAAAAATTGAATTCTTTACGTATTTTAAGACTTTATCTTTTATTGGATAAATGTAAAAACATTTAAAAACACATATAATCATATTTTAGTTATTTCTATCCATTCCCGCCAATACAACGGCTACAAGTTAACTACCATTTAAAATAATATTATTAGAGTGCAACGTAAGATTCCCAAGATACTCGTTGTTGCGTGTTGGGTACGCCATCGAGCATAGCGTCCCCTTTAAAGTCATATTAATATTTTATTCAAAAATATGGATAAATATGAAAATTTCTATTCTTTATTTACCTGGGGTGTTACAGTTATGGTTTCATGTATTCTGGTCTTTGTTTCCATATTATTCATATCTTATTAACTACCAAACGTTGTTCCATGATTCATGTATATATTCTTTTTTATGAAGGGTATGATCCTCTATTTTTATGATCGTGTTCACATACCCTTATGCTAATGATTATGCTTATATATATCCCTTGTTTACACTATCATATAATTTTAGATCAACACGTTTTATATTTTTCATACCCTAGTTATAGAAATATTTATGATTTTTTTGTGTCTAAAAATGGTACTAGTCAAGAAGAACCTAGTGGGAGATAATATAGCTCAGTTATGTGTTAATTTTTATGATTCTACATTTCAAAAGGGACTAGAATAATTTTATATTTTGGTGTATGAATGTATAATTTTTTGAGTATTCCATAAATGTTATGTAACATTATTTTTTGAAATGATATGGTCACTATAGTTGTTATAATAGAATTATTTTAAATAAAATTGGAATCTAGGATGATAAAAACATAGTGACCACTCCAAGGATATGTCTATTATTAGGATAAGTAATATAATAAGAAAATGTTTGGGAATTCTGGTAAATGATAGTGTTTGTTATTTCATATTAATAAATCTATGTATGGATGAAAAAAGTTGATATGGAACTTGAACATATTTAACTTGGAGTGAAAACATTGACAAGATATGTTAAGACCGTGTCTAGGTAATCTGGTACATGACAATGGGCCTTGTGACTCAATTGGTTTCAAACATCACGTGGAAAGGCTTTGTGAATTCACAAATTATTCAAAAATAATCAGGATTTATTTAAAATATATGTTATCTATGAATAACTTTGGAAGAAGTTAGGCATTCATCAATAAATTAAGGTGTCATGAATTATACATTATATAAGTACTTTCATGACAATGTTTTATTCTTATATAATAAGTAATGGTCACACAATGCTTTCGGTTTTATTCAATGAAGGGAACCATAAGGAACTAGATTATCATTGAATTTTATGGAGGATTTTCTAATGAGCGGTCAAGTGGGATGATAATATGAGAAAAATATTTTGTGATCATGCTTAATAATTTTTCATGAAACATGATTAACAATGAGCACATTAACCAACTCTCTAAAACACAAATGTGGACAAATGAGGAGTTATATGAGAGTTTGGGTAATGGAAATTTTAGTGGAAATAAGATTTGGTTTTCTATGTGTACACATTATGGATATAATCACTTTTATGAATTTCTATGAAAAACTAGATGATTTTTTTGACTGTAGAAAATAATGACACAAACCTAGTGATTGTTAGGGAAAAATAATGAGTTCAATTAATGAAATTAATTATAATATTGGAATCCCATTAACATCCTCGATGGTTAAGTGTTTTGAGTGTGGAGTAAATTTTCATTATAAAAATCAATTTCCCACGATAAATGATTTTGAAATTGATCAGAAATTAGTTATTAACAATGTTTACATTGCTGATGATGAAGAGACTATATAGGAAATGTGAAAGGATAGTGGTATCATGTAATATGATATGGTTTACATAAAATATACTTAATGTTGAAGTGGAATACTAAATGATTTTACGTTTTTGGATTCCAAAATTATGTTATAAGAGATGTAAAATATAAAAGGATTGTTCAGTTAATATTTTTCACACTAGACTTGTTGGAATACATTAAAATGTTACGCGGAATATAAATGTGAAATAATTGATTGGTGGTGTCCTTGGAAATGACATTATTAAGGGAAATATGAACCATAATATGTTCTTTATGTTATTATAATTTTTTTGGATTAATATATGTGTCATGTGAATAAGTAAATTGCAAGGTACTCATAACCACAGAGCTAATTAAAAAATTATTAACAAGTTGTTTATGTTATCATTTAAAAAGATTAAAACATATTTGCAATCAC
Source organism: Viscum album (assembly GCA_963277665.1). NCBI lineage: Eukaryota > Viridiplantae > Streptophyta > Magnoliopsida > Santalales > Viscaceae > Viscum > Viscum album. Next base: position 1,949,069,958 of record OY728163.1, read on the forward strand.
AGAATAAATGCATTATACTATGAATAAGAAATAATTAATGTATTCAATACGGATTTATGGTAATTAAGGTTATTATCATGATTCAAGTTTGTATATGATGATGGTATTCACATGTTCGAAAGGTGTCAACCAAGAGATTCATTGGGATATATGGTGGAATCATTGTCAAACTGATTTGATGAAATTCTTTTTAATGTTTTGTATTAAAATAGTTTGGATGGATGATATGGTTAACCGTTAAAAAAATATTTATAATAAACTATAGAGGAATAATTTATGAAATTATATTATATTAAAACCTTTAAATAAAAGTGTATTTTTGTGATTCAACTTATTTCTTCGATTTCTATCAAATTTTGGAAATTATATTATTATGGTTTTAGAAAATGAATTAATGTATGTTGGGTGACAACCAATAATGTATGAAAATATACAGAACGTGAACCCATTACAAATAGATGATATTGTTTTACGCCTTCGACTATGCCACAAATGGTCAAGAATTTGTAAAATTAATTATGATGAATAATTAATTATTATGAAACAATATTGAAACTTTTATATTTATATATTAATTTATTAACAATATTTTTTTAATAATAGTCAACGAAAAATTTTCCGACTTCTTTTTTCTTATGTGACCCTTATGATCTGATAATATTTTATTTAATCATTTCCTACATAAGTGTTAATAAATGTCTTCCATTACACAATAAAAAATATGAATTAGGAATTGATAAAACTAGTAGTAAATAATTAATGATTTATTATTGAAATATATCATATATGTATTTTTCCATATATTATTGGTCAGTAAACTAACTACTGAACGTTATAAAAATGATCAAAAGATATTGTGTTACCCTAATATCTTAATATTTTAATGTGATTTCCTATTATTTCATCACATATTTATGACTATGAATCCCTAAAATTTAACTTGAACATTCAATTGTTTGTGATTAAAGACCTCAATAACTTCATATGAATATTTATTAGTTTCCATCATGTCCAATCATCACTCCCAACATATGTTCACATAGGTGGAAACAATGTTATATTTTACATTGAGTGACCATTATTGTTCAAATATTCTCTTTTTATGGGTTGTTTTCATATAAATTTTAATGTTTTGGGGTTTTATGAATGTGGGTTGTTTTCATATAAATTTTAATGTTGTGGGGTTTTATGAATGGAACATTCATTAATTAATCCTATGATAACCCATAAATATTTTGAGAGGGAAACTCATTTTATGAGTGGTTAAATGTAACACCCATAGATTCATTAAACTATATATTTCAAATTAACATGACATGTTCAATATTTATCATTTTATAAAAAAACATTAAATTTTTATTGTGGAATAATGGTTATATTTTGTTGTATGCAACACCAAGTTAATCGTGGACTATAGATGTCATAAAATTAAATTTTTAATGCACGTAACAATATATTTGGCTCGAAACAAGTCCTAAAATACATTATACCCAGACATGGCTTATGCAACAAACAATATTTACTTGGAATATTTTACATTCAACATTGATGTTTCTACAAAACATCATTTTATATGTATAATTATTTAAATTAGATAATTATAACATATCAGTTAAAAATAAAAATATAAATATTAATAACAAATTTTTAAATTTATATTATAACTGTTATTTATAAATAAAACATATTGGTAATGAATAAAATAATTTTTGGTAATGTCCTTATATGTTTTAAAAATAATTTTTCCTCAACAAAACAATTTTCATGCCCTTTTGTGAAATATAATAAATTTAATTTAAAAAACCTATAAATTCAATTGGATTAAATAATCTACAATTTTTAATTTACAATTTCCAAATATTTTTTTGTGAAGTTTTTTGTTATTTCAAAGAAACCCCATTTTTTGATGAATATTGAAAAAACAATTTTAATTCACATAGATTTGATTCTAATTTATTTATATGTTTAAATTATATTTTATACTTCTTAAAATGTGTACTTATATAATATTTTTACCAATTAATTAAATTTATGACATTATTATATATTTAAAATTGAATTTTGTTATAAAAACATAAAAAACATTTCAACGTACTTATATTTAAACCCCACATTGTTAGGATGAATACTTGATTGATTTAATGTTAATTTCATTAATTTATTTGATAATAATTTTGTCAACAGGATTAAATATTTGTAATGATCATTATTAATAATTTCTAATAAGTCAAGCATAGTTTTTTACCAAAAACTAGTGATTGTTATAAAAATTAATTTCATCGATTTAGGTACAAATAAGCTCAACTATTTACTAAAACATTAATTTAAGACCCAAAACACCTTATAACTTTTCCTAAACCCATTTTTTGGTCAATAAATAATCAATAAAAATTAATATATTTAGTTATTTTTGGTTTTTATGGATTTTGTTAGGTAAAAAACATGGTACACCTAACTATTGTCAAAAATGCCATGTGTTTCCTTTACCTTCCTTACAAATGGCCACCAATATATCCCTCTTTATAACTCCTCTCAAACCAAATAGGTTTGGAAAATATATTCCAAATATACTTCCGAACATACCTGAATTCCACAAGGAATCACTACCTTGGGCATAAGGAAATCCAATTAATCCATTGGGCACAATCCTAAAGGATGTACCCTATTAAGAGGTAACATCTTCAAACAAGCTCCTTCTTTTTATTTTCATTCTATACCCTCTCCACTCTCGTTATTATTTGATTTTATAAAAATACCAATATGCTGAATATTCTAATAACATTTTATGATATTTTTTTGACCAAAACATACACAAACCTCCAACTAATGGCTAATGAACCTACTTTTTATGTGTAAAGAGAACCACCACCTCCCTAAACAATGATTGTTCATTTATCCATTACCACCACCCATAGTAGACCATATAATGGGAAATATATTTATATATGTTTGTATTCTATTTATTATATCCAACGATTTATTTATTTATTTTTAAAAATAAATCTTTATACTCCTCAAATTGTGTTAATATGATGATTTCATTTGTGGGAGTGTGGACTAACGCCCCCTCAAACCAATGTGATTTTCTCAAACTCTACATTTAATGAATTATAGATGGTTTAGGGAATATATAGGATATATATCACATAATATATATATATATATACATATATTCACATATATTCATATATTTATTTTTCTTCCAATCATTCAACATGAAAATTAAACAGAATTAGAACTCATGAAAAGGTATGGCCTACCATCTATATAAACAATGTATTTTGTTTCTTACATATATATTATTTGGGTTAAATTGAATGTAAATTATATTTAAATCATTTTTTACATTATGGGGACTGGGATATATGTGTATGGAAAAAATATATAACTAATTATGATAATGCAAAGAACACAATTAATTTTTACTGATGTGAATACTTAATATAGGATTGTAAAAAACAGGTAATAAAAGGTCATAATAAAACCATTTAATGTTATATATATATTAATATGGTTCATTAAAATATTTATAATGAATTTATTTTAATTATAAATTTGGGTTTTTTCGAGTAAAAATAGATTCAAGACACATGGTAAGAGGATTTCTTCTCACTTTTTATTCCTATGGGATACATGATTTATTCACCAAAAATTACATTTATGTGGTGTGTATAATTACCATGTATTTAATAAATGACTATTATATTTTAATATATGGATATTTTATTATCCGTTATATGACCTTTACTTTATTGGGTTTAAGTTTCCTTGGTTACCAACTTGGAAAAATATTTTTATCTAAAATTTATTTCTTTGATACTCATCTTTTTTTGTGCACCTATATTCATTTAATGATGTATATAGTTCCAATTTATTTGAAATATAATGAATCATTATATTTAAATGATATAATATGATTCATGTGATTTCTTTTTCTTACAATTATAATATGATCCCAAGTTATAAAATAGTATTATTTTATTAAAACAATCTCATCGCATTTCATGATTGATTATTTTGGGGCTTCTATTGAGGAAATTTTATAACCCTTATCTCAAGAAAATTCATGATATTTCATATTATATGGTTATTCTATATATATTATGTTATTGGTGCCATATACCTACTATTTGATACATAATATTGTTATGAATGTGTTTTTAAGAATGGCCGACTTTACACACACCTTAATCGGAAGACTATGTTTTCTAAAAAACCGTTCCAAGAATACTGTACCATTATTATATAATATTTAAAATATTTTTTACCATATTCTTATTTTACCAATATTTTTAAAGGAATATTGTTTTCACCATCTCGTAAATGATTTTTTATAACCTCTTTACCATGGAAAAAAGATGGTTTTTACCATGTACTACATGAATGGATATTCCCGCAGTCGTTTCCTTGAAAATTATAGTGCTTTTTTAAAATATCAATGTTCAATAAAATTTTTTTGAAAGTAATTTTGAATGAAAATTGTTTTAAAATTTTTTCTCAATTTTTTTTATATGTTTTAATGAAATATTGTGAACAAAATTGTTTCAATCCTTACATATATGTTTTAAATGTATTTTCAATGAAATTGTTTTATAAAAAAATGTTTCTTCAGATATTTTTTAATTTAAATTGGGATTTTAAAAATTTTCATGAGGTAGTTATATGTTATCATATTTTTATCAAAGAAAAATATTTTTAAAATATTTTGAATCTTATTTTATAAGTTTTCATTGAAAATGGTTTTAAAACTGATTTCATGCCTTATTTATAAGATTTGAAGGTATTTTAAATGAATGTTATTTCAAATGTATTTAATTATTAAATATAAAATTTCAAGTAAGAAAGGATATTTTCCATAGTAATCATTTTTGAATGATTTTTTAAAATTATTTTGATCTACGGTGACATCGGTTTATGTCACGCATTCTCTTCTAGAAAAAGATATAAAGGTTTCATTAATATTATTTATATGAATGGGTTGTTCTAAATTTTAGGATCATTATGAAAACCAATTATATTTTATGTATTATATGTTTATGAAATCCATTTTTTATTTATTTGATTATGAAATTCGTTTCTCTTTTTCAGGTTATTCATTTTATTAAATAATTATAAAACATGAATCTTTACCATATGTTATTATATGTTTATACTTTTGTGATAACATTTTAATTTCGTGTCATAGGATGTGTTTTTTATGATTTTTCATCACAAGTATGTATGATTTCACAGTGAGATGTTTGGGAACAATGTCTCCCTCCAATTCAAGGCGTAATGATATATATCCCATGAGATAGACATGGATGGAATGGGGAATGAACACAGTTCAATATTATAGGGATTGGATAAGAAATATACTCGGTTCACTATTATAGGGATGGAACATGGAGTGAAATTTCATTATTAATAATGGAATGGAACATCGTATGACCCCAGTTCAGTGAATGACTATGTCTACTAAAATATTCATGGAATCAATGCCTTGAATACTATGGAAATCATTATATATATTTATTTTTCTTCCACGATTCCATTTTTTCCATCCTTAATCATTTAAGATATATGTTATTAATTCATTATGATTCATGTTTTATGAAATCCACAATTTTATGGCTATATTCATGTGTATAATCATTATTGCTTAGGATGTGATATTATATTTCCATGATCAACTTATAATACAATTATTCTCCTGATTAGGCTTACATATATCCATTTTTTACCCTTAATGAGAATTTTATCTGACCCATTTTTATGTTTCCTTCTATATGTTATAAAGATGTGTATATTGTTTGTGGTGTTTAAGAAGGGTTCTAGTCAATAACCTAGTTGGAGATAATGTAACCCACTTATATGTCAATATTTATCTTTCTAGGATTAGAAATTAACTATAGAAGTATAGTATTTAGGTGCATGTTTTTATTATGTCATAATTATTTTGAAAATGTTATGTAATGTTAATTTTTTATAATGTGAGGGTTTCTATAATTATCAACCTTTCGGTGGTGAATATACCATCATATGTGATTCGATGTAGGGATGGAATGGAACTTTAGTGAGACGATTTGGTATTTTCAGGTGTGTATCTGTATCTAGTGGTTTTATAGTTGGTGTTTCACAATTTTATCACTTGGAGTTATTATATAGGTTTTATTTTTATTTTTTGTCAGATTTGTGCGTAGAAGATTTTTTATCCTAATTTTGGTTGTTTTGATTTTGTTATTTATTTTTTTCAATGACATATTTTTATATCTTTATCTTATATTATTATTTTTATATAATGAATATATATATAAATATTCATATGTATGAAATTGAGTTTACATTAGGTTGGGTGAAATCCATCCATATTGTTATTCTTTATGCTCATGTTCTGGTCATTATACCTTTGTGAAAAGTAATTACCTTGGGGTATGTGATTTTTTATGTTAGTAAAGGATTAATTGTGTGTCTAGTTTTATTTAATCATATATATTAATTTGATTATGGATTGTCTTATAAATTTGATTTATATTAAAATTTTCATTAATGTTAGAGATGCTCTAAGGGAGTGATTTAAAAACGAGATCAGCTCTAATTTCCACAAGGAGATTATACCCTATAACATCTTATATCACAATTTTTCAATACATATTGACTATGTGAGGCCCAAATAGGGAACCATTTCTTATATTTATATGAGAAATGTCATGGATATTTAAAAAAATCATTTCATGATCACCACTGATAAATGAGACTGAGAGGCTTATGCATTATATAAGAAATAAATTTTTCATTATACTTATTCCTTACCAAAACACATATATATTATTATTGAACAGTGAAAATTGAATTCATTTATCAACTATATTCATAATAAATGAAACCATCATCAGTTGCCTCTTAAAAATTTCTATGAGGTTGTGAGGATTCTAGAATGTTATATTTCAATTCATGGAATTGAACAAAGTAAATAAATCTAAACCACTCTTGGAAGTTACTACTATTGTGTAGGATTTCATTATCCAGTATTTATTATTGATATTATGTTGATTATGATATTTAAATTAAATTATATAATTTAAATGTTAAATTATAATTACTTTTTATTAACATAAAATTATGTGAGAAATAATAAATTATGTGATTTTATAAATTTTCAATTATTTTTTTCATTTCCAAATATCCCTCACCATTAAACACCTAATTAAATGTTTTTATGATTATTTATTATAAATTATCCACATTGCCATTAATATAATAAGAATAATGGTTGGTCAATCTATTTTAATGTATTTATAATGGAAGACCATTCTGAATTGTGGGCCTGTAATTTCTTCATTTGCTATGTGGATTCCTTAACACTATAATATTTACATGGATTTCCTAAAAACATCCTTCAAAATTACACCAAATATATAAATGGATACGTTTATTTTTGTAAAATGATTAATTCACAAAAAAACCAATTATAATAACTCAACTTTAAAGAAGCTAATTTCCAAAAAAAATTCATTCAAACACATAATTCAATTACATTAATTTCTAATCATGTAATTGAATGTGAAGTATAAAACAATATTTAGTTGAGAGGTTTGATTATTATTATGCATAATTTTTATCTTTGTATATTGTTTAATTATATAGTAAATTGTATTTTGATGATAAATAATTAATTAACCATATTTGAAGAAAAAATTATGAATAAATCATTTATTTGAATTTAATATTTCAACATTAATTCATTATATTATGTGATCATGGTCTTTCATCCATAAAACATATAGTTTATAAATATAGATAAAAACAATTAAATGGTTCTATCATGAGTTTTTCTAATTGTAGATATAATGATCCGATAAAGAATCAACCTATAACATAGGTTGAATAAATCAGTATTTTATATATGAAATTTTATACAGCACTCCATTTCTGTATCTTGTTATTTGGAATGATAATTGTTCCATATTGAATAACCTCCATGTGCCTTTAGGTACTCTAGTAATTACATGTACTAACTCAAAAATATGTGAGGGTAATATCATTGGTTAATGGGGAATATAGAGGCATGTATACAACATAATAATGGACTTAGTATTGTCTTGTAGGCTATTATATTTAATAATACATATTTATTGGTCAAAATTACTATTTTCCATGCATGCAATGTATAAACAAAATGAAATTTTTTACATACATTTCATATTTCATATTTATTTTTAAAATAAACACTTTTTGATTAATTAATTAATTCAATTTAAAATTAATGACCTTCCTAATCCTCATGGATATAACTATATTAATCTCATTAAATTAAAATAAATTATAGAAATAGTAATTGCATGTTTATTGTAATAAATTAATAGAAAATTAAATTTATTTAAAATCCTTGTTGAATTTCAAAACACAAAAAATAAAAATCAATGAATTAAATATTTAATGGTTCGATTTTTAATTTAATTTATTTTATAATTCATCAATTAAATTGGGATATTAAGTTTTCTGTATTTTTCACAAACATGTCATGAAAAATTGTTGTCAGGTATCTTCGTTACACAATTAAAGAAGCATCATAATGATACTTCATACTACATGGTGTGTAAATTCTATATGAATCCAATGAATAAGAATGATCTGTCCTTGATATACTCACATACATCTCCACCGTGTATATTCAAAAGATCACATGATGTTTACATGAAATCTAAAAGTTTTGTATCACCTATGTGTGGTGTCTGATATTTTTTCTGAATCTCTCAAAATTTATTTTATACATGGGAAATGTTAATCTATGTATCATTTAAACCATATACACATCGTTTATTCCCTAAATTCATTTTTCAGTAAGTATCATGTGGTTTTACTGTGTATAATGACCACATTGATTGAGTGATTTACACATATAACATGTGAATACTACACACCATATATGCCAGTTTGACATCGTGTAATCTGATATGTTATGTGATAGGTATTCCTGGTCTGCACACTATGGGAAACAAATTCATTGTGTGTAATTATCCAATCTATTTGTTGTGTATCCCTTGACACAACAATGATAAATAAAAATGGTTATGCAACATGTAATCGATATACATGTTTTGTAACCATTTTTTACCAGCAAATATTTTGGAACACCCCAATAACATATTTAGTCAATCCTTATCATCTATTATACCATAAAAAATGTAATGCTAAATATACATTATTAATATAAGGGTAACATGTTAATTAAAATTTTTATAGTGGAAAATAATATTAAATAAAAAAATATAACCATGATTTATTATAGATCAATAATCAAATCAATAATTATAATTTTAAAATATGACCACTATAATACCAATTATGGGTTCAATGAGAAGTGGAATAATTTAGGGATGGGTAAAATATTATATTTTTATTTATTAATTTTATGTCTAAAACCCCAATAAATAATTTATAATGCTAAATTTTTAATCAAGTAATTTATATCAGAAGAAAAAAATAACTTAAGAACACTCTTCAGCATGGATTTTTATCATCAAGAAATTCCCATTAGTAATTCCATTGTTACACTATGAGGATCCCAGGATAGAATCAATATAGTAATGATTCCAATGTTCTTATTTAATCTTTATGCAATTTCAATCATTATATGGGTGCTATCATAGTTAATAGATTGACTTGGTTTGTGGTTTTTAAAAAATACTCTTTTAGACTGAAAAGAATCACTATTGAGTTTTTCATTCTTCTTAGAGAAAGAGGAGTAAGAGTCACATGAGAATTAATTATTCATAACAATTCTCTATTTTTGTTTTTATGCATTACAACATATACAGAACCACCTATTTATAGAGATATATTTTATGATTAAATATTCTTTAATTTCATAATAATCAATAAACATTATTATAAATACTAATATAATCCATGAATGATAATAATAATAGTAATCATATTTTTATTACAATTATTATTATTATAATATCGTGTGAATAAACATGAACATTAGTAAATAATATTTAGCTTGCATGTTAATTTAATTTTTTAAATGGTCATGGTGTTGGTCTATTACAAATACATAAACATTTATTGAATATCCAAATAAATATGCAACATTTTATTCATCAATATATATTTTTGATCGATATAACATGTATAATAATATTCATCAATCATAATAATAACATATACATAAAAATTAAATTCATATATAATCTAATGAGATCAACAAAATAACAATGAATGTGACCCGATATGATTATTTCATATTGAAAATCGGCATGCTTCCATGATGCCCAAGATATTTATCTAGTAATGTGTAAAATTACCAAAGAATAATATTATATTGTAAAAACAATGAAATAATCATAGGAACGCACATTGTGTATTTTAATCCCCGTTTCAGAATATCACATCAAGATGATTTCACATTTATTTTTCCAACATATCTGGTCGATACACATTTATTTAAATACCATAAATATACTCTTTTTAACATCATAAAAATAAATTATAGTGTGATGGTTCAATTCCCATTAGAAGGAATATTTTTCATATTCCATAAGGATGTAAGGGAAAACTAATTCTATGAATTATCATGTAATAAAAGATCATTCGTGACATAGCAAACATAACAGATCCAACATAAATATGGCATGATTTTTTCATCTAAAAATCTATTTCATAATTTCATGACATATATTAATGATAATAAGAATATCGACGTACCATTACTCTTCTATGTATATAGGAATATCCAATGACACCAAAACATGTATAATTCATTATTGAAGGTTTCTTCTCATAATCATTTGTGATATAGATTAAAAATGTTGTACTTCTTGAGAAGAAGCCTCATTTTATTAAATGTTTTCACAATAGAAAGTATATGTACAATGTTTCTCCTCATAATATATCATCCGACCATATATAAATATTTAATTATTTTAGCATAAAACATAATGGGTAAAATACTATAGGGGAAATGTTATAACCTTATTAATTCAAAAGATTATGTAGTATGTTTTTTATCAATTAAATAATGAACGATGAAATATAAGTAATAATTTGATTTATTAATATTCAACACATCAATTATACATTTAATAAAAATAAAACCATTTATCAAGGAGTCCATATCCAATAAAAAATGAGGCATATGGGAATTAGGGTATTAATGTTTTTGTATGTAGTTTTTTGGAATATTTTATAAAGACATTTAATATTTGAGTTCTCAATGAAATTTCATCCCCACCATGGGGATTTGATTCATTTTTAATCTTTAATTCTATGAAATCTAGTATAATCATGATTCCAAGTTCTAAATTTTAATATTGATTATATTAGTTTTGTAAGATGGAATATTTAATCATTGGTTATGGTAATGGGAAATTTATTTTCAGGAAATTTTATTTCAGAATAAAATTTATTTTATATTAATTAATTTCAACATAAAATTTTCATTCCTTGAATTTTCGGTGTTTTGGATGATTGATTAGTTATTCGTATTATTTACACGTGTTCTTAAATATTATTATATGTATCCCACTACAAAGAGTAATAAAAAGAGTCATTAATAAATTAAAATTAATGAAGAATAACTTGGGTATGTTTTCTTCTATAAAAAGATTTTCATCTAATTAGTGAAAGGAATATTTGAAGAGACAAATAAAATTAAATATTATTTTTTGATCCATTTATAATAGAAATATAGCATTGATTTTTTATACTTATTTTTTGAATATATATATCAGGAATTACATTGATATCGATGATCCAAATTATAGCCCTATCATTAAAATAAGTTTTATAAACAATATTTCTTGAATATATTTAATAGTTTAAGAGATTGGGAGAAGTTGTTTATAGTGTAAATAGATGTTCAATATGGAGGACATGATGATAGAATTTTTCACTATAGGTTCGGGAGAGGGTTTGTGATTATCTATCATTGTGTACAATTGTTTTACCTCTAGAAAAAACTTATCAAAAAATTGGAAATAGAAAATAAATATAAATAAAGAAAAAAATTACGTGACATAAGAAGATGAAAAATCATCTTTATTATAACTTATGATTTTATATAATTGTTAAAATTATTTTGCTGAGTATATTTAATATATTACTAGTGAAGAGTATTATATTATCGATAAAAATAACATTTATAAAATGAATATTTTGTAAAAAAATATACATTTTAGATAATTCATTTCTAATAATTTTTATATAAATAAGTATATGATGACTTTTGATGTGTGGGTGAGGTAATTTCATTGATGTGTGGGATATTAATAAGAATTATTATTTTTTATCATTAAATATTATATATATTAAATACCCTTTGGGAGACATACAACATTTTCAAATCAATAGCTACTAACACAATGCCTCATTGTAAAATTTACCATCATGTGTAGTCATCATGATTAATTTTGGAATTTTTCATTATATAAATATATTCTGTATTGTTTTTATTGTTTATATATATTATAACATGCATGAGGTATGTGTGTAAATCAATTTTAATTTTTTCCCTTGTGTGATACGAGAAAAACATTAAAAGTTCGTCCATTCATGACATGATAAGATTACTAGTAGTAGATTATGATATGTGAATGGAAGTTTGGAGAAGCATCTTATATTGAAATTGATATTAAAAAAATTAATTATTGAAAATTTTTCTTATTATATAGTAATTAATATTTTTTAAATATGTGAATATTCTAGGTATTTTCATAGTTATGATTGATTAATTTCATTGATTTATTATTTGAATATTGTTAGGTTAGTATTTCATTGTAATGATTTTTAGATTACATTGTAAATAATTATTAAATTAATTTTTTTAGGAAGGGGGTTTAAATGTTTGTATTTCATTACAATATATTTTTATTAGTTATTTCAATTAACAAGATAAAATTTCACAATTATTGATTTTGTAAATAAATTTATGGCATGAGAAATTTAGAATATAATTTTGAGTAAACAATATATATTCTAATTTGAAAGATTTTATATCTATGTAAAATTAATATATATTTTAATTAAAAATACTTTCATCAATCATTCAACAGAGGACACCTTGAAAACATTGAAAATGATGGATCCAACCACATAATAGCACAATTGGTGATTATCAATATGCCCATAAAACCAAAGTGAAATTGATTTGTTCAATATAGTATAGGATAGATGGGATATGTATTTAATCTATTTATTGATTCCTAGATGAATAAATTATCACAGAGGATGATTACTATAGTAGAACTCATATGGGATTCATCATTTATATTAACCTATATGCATTATAAAATTTCACCATTTCACCCCATGTACATATCTCCCATAATTTGGAATGTCATACAACTATATAAAACAATCTCATCTTTCATCCTTACCTCACATGAGTTGAATAGGTTAAATATATTCGTTTAATATAGTATCATGAATGCAATGATTCCCGGAAGTCATCAATTATGAATAATAAATGGGTACCCAAGTCTATAATTTATGAAGAATGTTATGAAATTAATGGGTTATATCCCCAACGAACATAAATATCTATCCATGTATGTAAGGGAGGATGGTGGTAAATGATCTATTTTGATAAACATGGCAGATTGTGGACGACATGGAATTATAAATACAAAAAAACTTCTTCTTTTGAATGTTAAAAGTTGGGGTGACATTAAAAAAGTATATAATTTATATTTAAATTGAAAATTAAATGGAAATGTATTTATTTCATAATGAATGAAAATTTGATCTTAAACAAATGTGAAATAAGATGTATTTTGATGTGTCTTTCCAAGATATGATTCATATATACTCAATTTAATTTTGTAATATTTTTGTTCAAAAAATCCATGATAATAAATTTTATTTTTTTAATTATTTCCTCATTTGAAACGAAAATCTAAAACAATATTTGGATATATTAAAATATTATTATTGGACATGATAATTATAATATATATATATATATATATATTAAATTATCATGTATATATTATAGTAACCACACTATAAAAACACTTTGGAAAACAGAATCTATGAAATTAAACATTAGGATTATTACATAAGATACCCTCCTATCAAAGATGTCAAAAGAGGTAGATTTAGTTGGTTTTTTAATGATCATGATCAATATACTTTTTAAAAAAACATTTTGGTGTTAATAGTTTTTGAGATTGGTATTTAACATGAGATAAATTCTCAATGATCCATATCAGTAGAAACACCTCTCATGGTTTCAATATGGGTCAATATTATAATTATTTCTGATGACAAAGTAATTGTAGGTCTTGTATGTGGAATCAAGCATGATATGAGCATGTATTTTTTTTAATAATTTATTTATAAATTTTTCCAACATAAATTAAATTTTTCAATATTTTTCATTACTAATATGATTATCAAATACAATGCATATACCTAAATAACTAATAATATCGTCATTTTCTGAAATATTTATATACAGTAATTTAATAAAAATAGATAATAAATACAAATAACAATACTTAATTTTTTTATAAATAATTTTCCAATGTAATAAAATTTTCAATAAATTTTATAATTATATTATATATTACTACCAAAATATTATAATTTAAATTCAAAAAATATAATTCATTTTTTGATTCATCATATAAATATTTTTTAGGTGCAATTTTTTATTTGTTTGTTAAATTTATAAATTATAAGATGAATAATTTAAAAAAAATATTAACAATAATGATTTTTTGAAATTAAAATAAATTAAGTATGCCATTAATTCTTTTTAAAAACATTTAATGGCCATGAATGTAATGTCCCAGAAATTTCAAGGAAAATTTTTTCATAAATACTTTGAAATTTTAAGAGTCTATGGATTCTGACGGCACATGATTCCGAGGCCCGGTGTTCCCATAATCAATTTTCAAATTTTAGCTCGGGTGTGTTCAGAAAACGAATGAGCGGGTTTTTTTAATATTTTGAATCGCTGCTCGGAATTTAAATCTGATGTCACCGATGAACTTGCAGCACCGGTAATTGATTATGATGACATTTACCGAATATGCGTTTTCATGGGAGAAGAAGTTATTTTTTTGTCTATTATTTGAGAGGTGAATAAAATTGTGGAACAATCTTATTTTTATATCTTAAGTGGTTATAATCTTACTAGGGAAGTTAGGGTGGGACCCACTATCGTTCTAACTACCCATGTGAGGATAAATGTGATGTGGGGCCAACACGATCCCCAACCCTTCACATTTCCATAACTCTCATAAATTCCCCCTTTAAAACCTGTTAACTCCCTTTAATTAAGTAACACTCCCTCTCTTTCTCTTTATTGCATGCCAACACACATTAATTAATTAATTGAATCTCGTCATTAGTTAATTAAGTGTTTGAATTTTGTAATTTCGAATACATGGCATGATTTAATAAAATAAGAGAAGCGTAAATATATTTTTGGGGTCGGAATGTTGTGTTGAGATTTTGGGGAGAGAGTTGTAGTTTTATTTGAAGAACTTCATCCTCAACGAATAACGTCAACTCTTGGATGATGAACATCGACTCGGTGACCCAGGTTTCTCCATCCAATTCTTCCTCTGTGACAAGGGAGGTAACATCGACGGAGGAGCTCTCCGATGACGTGCAATCATCTTCTTCTCTCGATGATAAGATGAGGAGACATCTTCCTCCTCGGACACTCTCCGTCGACGTCTACGAACCCTCATCCTGTGATGCTACTGCATGTTATCTTTTTTTCAGTTAGGGGTATGTTTGTTTTGGGTAATGATTGGATATCCTTTCATGTTGTTGTTCCTCTTAAACCAATTTTTATCGGACTAATGCAGAAGGTACCAGACCAGACTAACACAGACCGATTCCTCCTCCGTTATTGTGAATATGTGGAGTTCTTCATGCGCTCATGAGAGGTGAATCAAGTTATGTTTTTGGAGCCAATCAGTGGCCTGAAAACATCATTAATGGAGACCTAGAGGTGGATGTTTTGTAGAAATTGAATCATCTGAATGATGAACGGACACCATGGGAGGCATGTTGGCCAAGGGAGTCATTTCTGGAAAAATCAAGAATACACAATGTCTACACCAGAAGCACATGCACTGTAGTACAATTGTATTGTGGAATTTGTTTCCGAAAATATAATAGTAACACGTAGGGTGTGAGTCTAGTCACATAGCGTGTACTCTCCACACTTTTGGTCATAGGAGGCTTCAATGTACATGGCGTGTATTCAGGGAAAATACATGGACATGAACAGAAATATACGGCCATGTAACACGGCATGTATTCACTTCATAGAAAGACAGAAGAGGCTTCACGAGGATCGGCATGTAATCTAGGAGATACACAGACACGGGAAGAACCACATGGCCAATAGACATGGTGTGTACTCCTTTCACCATGATAGAAGCGGATTCATGATGACTCGACGTGTATTCCGGGAATACATGGACAATGGGTGGAGTACACGGGCGTGTACCCCACCACATGGCCAGGCGTGGCCCGCACACATGGAACCAACCCTAGAGGTTTGGACACGACATGTATGCATATCACACACTGTGTACTTATCTACATGACCAGCCCTGCGACACGGGCCGTTTCACACAGGCAGTACCTGGTGTTTGATGAAAAGGTGCGTATCGCTTATCTACACATCGTGTACTTTAGGAAAATGGCTTGGTTTTCTTGTTCTCCATGACATGGGCACACTTTTCATGGTTTTTCACCTATGTCGTGGGGAAGAACTATAGGATACATCAACTCTAGACTTTGTGACAGTTGATGTATCGATCTTTGACTCGAGGAGCGGACCCTCCGGTAATCGAGCGTGCTATGTGCGAGAACCCGAAAGCTGGTTGCGACTGCGATGACTACCATGCCGAGATCCTCCATGGGTTCGACGACGAAGACGACAATACTTGGATCCTACGTGGGTTTGGCAACGATGATGAATGAACATGGATCCTCCGTGGGTTCAGCAGCGATGGCGACTATACTTGGATAATACGTGGGTTCGGCAACGATGGTTACTTTTCGTTGATCCTACGTGGGTTTGGCGGCGATGAATTTTGTACATGGATCCTACATGGGTTTAGCAGAAGAGATGATTTAGAGGCTACACCTAATCATCTCCACCCCTCTTAATGACTAGTATACCTCTATAAGCTGAGACTTGACATTCAATCATTATCTTCGATATGATTGACTTTCTTTCCTTTGTGGACTAGGTTATGATTTTCTGTGAGAATTGGGTTGTACATTGGATCATGAGTTCAAGCCAAACTAGAATTGGAGACTTAGGTATATGCATGGAAATATTTCAAAGTAGAGTTGGTTGATTCTTCGTATTTGTATCTTACCTTTATGGTTAATCCTTTGTGAATTCTGAGAGTCCTTCGGGGGTCTCAGGGTCTCTACTGAGTATCATATAATCACCCATCCACGAGTTATTCCTACACTACATTGTTTTGGTTGTAGATGATGGACAATAATGATTGTGGTTGAGGCTTGTGGAGCGGAACGGTATCCATAGGTAGACTATTAGGAGAGACGTAGAAAGATCGGACGGACGGTTTCAAGGAGCTGTGGAGACCATATTTACCCACCCTTCATGTGGGATTTCTGGAGGATGTCTCGGTGCTAGCTACATTACATTTCAACTTTTGTAATTTCTTGATAGATGGACTGTACTTTTGGATGGGTTTGTATACTGGCCCATTTACTTTTAATCATTTACTTTTGCACTCAGGTTACTTAGTGTTTTCTTCTGCTTGCGTACGCTGTTGTGTTTGCTTACTTTTATAAAGGAAATTCCATCCCTTTTTTGGGATATTATGTCTTTCATGCTAGTCGCCAGCCCCTGGCCTATTGAAGGTAGGATTGGGGTAGTCACGGCACAGGCCCCGAGGACGGGTTGTAACAAATTGGTATCAGAGTGAGGCTATGACGCAGAACTCTGGACTATGAAAATTTCTTCTCTGTGAAGCAATAATGTTTATATTATTGAGTGTGGTTATTAGTCTAGGGAGTCCAGTGTTGGTGCGGTGGCTGATGTATCCATACACCAGGAACCTGACTTCTGTTTTCCAACTTAATACTCGAAAACACTGATTTCATGTGTGTTTCAAAAGTTTTCTTTGTGAATACATTGTGTCAGCTCACCTGTTATACAGTATTAACCGTGGTGCACCTGTTTCTTTTCAGGATGGCCCCTGACGACAGCCAGCTAGGGTTCCCAGTTATGATCAATATGGCAGCCCACCGAGGGTTCGAGGCCTCGGTGTAGGGCCCCATTACAGTGGAGGCACTGACGGTACCTCTACCCGCCGAACCACCGATGCCACCAGCCCCAGCAGCTGAGAGTGCATGTCGCCTGAGTGCGCTGCACGAGTTTCAGCGACATAGGCCACCCGGGTTCCATGGAGAGATGGACCCTCAGGAAGCCAATGATTGGCTGGATGATGTTTTTCGAGTTTTCAGATTGTTAGGGACACCAGCAGATCATAGGGTGATCATTGTCATGAGTCTCTTGCACGCAGCTACAGGTAGATGGTGGAGCCTGATGCTCTAGGTCATCAACGAGTAATATCTTCTATTGATGGACTTCGATAGTCTCTTCCGCTCGGAGTTCGTTCCAGCCACCCTCTGTACGGTGCACATCTAAGAGTTACTATAGATACTGCAGGGCAACATGATATTAGCCCCGTACTCGATGAGATTTACTGACCTCTCGCACTACTCCACGGACATGGTACGAGACCCATTCTTCGGACCCCCGACATTCGAGCAGGGATTGAGGCATGAGATCAGGGATTTGATGATCTCCCTCGTCATTCTGAAGCAGGAAAGTGTACTGGAGTGAGCTCTTCTTGTGGAGAGCTTCCTTGCTGAGCCTACGCCAGAAGTGAGCCCTACCGCAGGGCGACACGTAGCAGAGTCTTGTGTAGCAGGCATTAGACATATGTCTCAGAGGTCTAAGCGGACCAGGCCATCAGTTGGGAGACATCATGATACTGGTTCGTATGTGTGGGGAACATGCAGTAGAGCCATCCATAAGAGAGTCAGGTAGTGCTATACATGTGGGGGGTAGGGCCACATGGCTCATGACTGCTCGACTCTCCATGCAAAGGAGTAGCAGATGGTTGAGGGACCACCCTTGCAGAGGTAGATGATCGACCATGGTGGTCCACAAGGAGATGGTGGATGAGGCAGGGGAACTGGCCGAGCAGTAGGTGGTGGGCAGCGCTTTGAGGCTCTACCACCACCACCATCAAGAGGACCACCCTAACTACAGGGATCAGGCAGACAGGGGCAGGCTCAGCTCAAGCCAGCCGAGGCCTACGACCATAGTGCACCTAAGATGATTTGAGGTACTATATGTGTCTACTCCACCCTTGATTCAGTTCTTATAGACAAAAAGAGAGTCATTATTTTATTTCCTCCACACTAGTTCGGATCTCGGAGATTCCGACGGAGCCGTTGGATTGATCCTTACATCTAGAGACTCATACGAGAGTAGACTCGATGATTACGCACTGGTGATGACAGTGAGAGCTTTCTCTAGGAGGCGAGATCTTTGGCTGGGATCTTCTTGTAGCAGCGTCGAGGCATTATGACATCATCTTGTGTATGGAATATTTGTCGACATTCCATGCTCAGATCGACTTCATTAGGTGCGAAGTGTTGTGTATCCGCACGTACAAGACTAGGTTTACTTTCACTGGTGAGAAGGAATCCTTTAAGTGCAGGATTCACTTACATAGTGAATGAGGAAGCTGATCACACATCAGTTGGCTTGCCTCATCCTCGGAGAAGTTGATGTGTGGAGACCGAGTTTTCCGATTGTCGTGGATCTGTACATGGACATTTCCCTGGCAATGTTCCAGGACTACCTCTTCATAGAGAGGTAGACTTCTACATTGACATGTACTCCGGGGACATCACCAATATCCACTCCAGCATATCTGATGGCTCTCGTTGAGCTTCGTGAGCTATGGGTATAGCTGGAGGACTTCCAAGGCAAGGGATTCATCTTATCTAGTGTTTCACCCTGGGCTTCTCTGATTTTATTCGCCAAGAAGTCGGATGGAAGCTTACGACTATGTGTCAACTACTGTCGCCTGAATCAGGTGACTGTAATGAACAATTATCCACTCCCATGGATTGATGAATTCTTTGATCAGTTAAATGGAGCATGATGGTTCTCGAAGATAGACCTCAGGTCAGGATATCATCAGCTCAGAAATCAAGACGAGGATGTGCAGAATAAGACCGTCAGGTGTTGGTATGTCCATTATGAGTTATTGGTTTTGCCTTTCGATGTAACCAACGCTCTAGAAGTGTTCATGAGTCTCATGAACAGGAACTTACACCCTTATGTCGATCATTTTTTCGTATACATTATTGATGACATATTAATTTACTCGACTACTGAGGAGGAGTACGCCTACTACTTGCAGGTTATACTAGATACACTCCAAGAGCACCAACTTTATGGTAATATCTCTAAGTTACACTTCTAGATTAGAGAGGTTCACTTATTGGGGCACGTCATCTCGGAGGTGGGAGTTTCTACGGATCCTGCGAAGATTGAGGCAGTACTTTTTTGGGAACCACCTAGAAGTGTGACAGAGGTGAAGAGTTTCCTAGGTCTGGCTAGGTACTATCGAAGATTTGTGCCAGAATTCTCCAGAGTTGCAGCACCACTTTCTTCTTTGAAGAAGAAGGGGAAACCCTTCGTGTGGTCAGATAGGTGTTAGTAGAGCTTTTAGGACCTGAGACGGAGACTGAGCAGTGCACCAATAATGAGGCTACCAGGGGAGGGAGTAGGTTACGTAGATTACTGTGATGCATCAGCGACCGGACTCGGGTGTGTCCTAATGTAGGAGTGGGAAGTGATCTCTTACGGTTAACGATAGTTGAGGCAGCACGTGCAAATCTAGGCTACCCATGACCCGATGTTAGTATCAGTGGTTTTCACCTAGAAGATATGGAAACACTATCTTATTGGCGATCGCTTTATAATCTACTTTGACCACCAGCGTCTCAGGTAAATATTCTCACAGATGGACCTGAACCTAAGATGACTGTGATGGCTCGAGTTCCTCCAGGACTATGACTTTGAGATAGTCTATTCTCCTGGGAAAGAGAACGTAGTATCTGATGCTCTCAGCAGGATATCATGAATTAAACTACTAGGAGAGGTGACAGAGCAGCTCACCGTGTTGTAGATATTTTTTGTGGATAGAGATAGAGCAACCATTCTACAGTCACTCACAGTCATTCCTCCATTACATCAGAGGGATAGAGAGGCATAGTGTGGGGACATTGACTGTGATATGCGACGTGTACTAAAATTCACAATACTAGAACCTGATGGTTTTTCTGTAGGAGGATAGCATGTCATCCTATTCAAGGGACATACCATGGTAACAGTTTCATTACAAGAGGAGGTGATGAGGGAGATTCACACTTCCCCTTTGGCGGTACATCCAGGAGTGGCGAAGATGTTCCAGGATCTCAGACAACAGAACTAGTGGCTGGGTAGGAAGAAGGTTGTAGAAGATTTTGTTTTGTGATGCCTCACTTTCCAGCAAGTGAAGGCAAAGCACCAGGTTCCAGAAGGCTTGGTACAACCCTTAAAGGTCTCGGAGTGGATGTGGGATGGGATATCAATGGATTTCGTGACAGGGCTCCCTCGTACTTCCAGAGGTCATGACTCCATCTGGGTGATTGTCGACCGACTAACCAAGTCGGCCCACTTCCTAACAATCAGAGTGCATGGCTCAGTAGAGATCTTGGGATACCTCTATGTTCTGGAGATCATAAAACTTCATGGTGTTCCATAATCTATCATCTCTGATCGAGATGCTCACATTACTTCCCTGCTTTTGATGGGGTTTCAGGAGGTATTTGGGACACAGCTACACCTGAGCACCGCCTTTCATCCTTAGACGGATGGCCAGACATAGAGGACCATTCAGACTCTCGAGGACATGCTCTGTGCATGTATTATAGACTTTAGTCCTATCTAGGAGGATCAACTACCTTTACTAGAGAATGCGTACAACAACAGCTACCACTCCACCATCGGTATGGCACCATACAAGGCATTGTATGACTGTCCTTGTAGATAACCTCTTTGCTGGACTGACCCTGGGGAGTCATTACTCGTATGATCAGAGATGGTTCAGGCTATGACATAGAAGGTGCAGATCATCTAGGAGTGGATGAGGACTACACAGAGCAGACAGAAGTCCTATGCTGATAGGAGGCGGAGACCACTAGATTTCTAGTATGGCGACCATGTTTTCTTATAGGTCTCACCTCGGCGTGGATTACGGAGATTTGGATGGGGCGAAAAGTTATCTCCACGCTTCATCGGACCATCACAGATTCTCAGTAGGGTAGGTGAGGTGGCTTATTGTCTGGCTCTTTCACCTCAGTTGCACCGAGTGCACGACGTCTTCCACATATCTCAGTTGAGGAGATACATGCACGACCTAACACATATCATTGATCACGGGGAGCTGGACATTGATGATGGGGAGACTATTGTGGAGGTCCCGGTGGAGATCAAGGATCGATAGTAGCGGGAACTACGTGGACAATCTATTCTTCTAGTGTGCATCTGGTGGTAGTATGGGAACCTCTAAAAGAGCACATGGGAGCAGGAGGCTCAGATGTGTGCCCAATACCCTCATTTGTTTCCCTATTTTATGATGTAGTTTTACAGGGACATAAATCCCTGAGGTGGGAGTAATGTAAAGAAACATAAATTTCAAGGAAAATTTATTCTTAAATACTTTGGAATTTTACAAGTCTTTGGCTTCTGACGGCACTTGATTCCGAGGCCCGGTGTGCCCGAAAACAATTATTGAAGTTTATCATGGGTACGTTCAACAAATGAATGAGTGGGTTTTTATATCTTTTGAACCGATGCTCGGAATTGAAATATGAGGCCACCAATGAAATTATAGGGCTGGTAATTTCTTAAGAGGACCTTTACCAAAGATGTGTTTGAACGGGAGAAGAAGTTTTTTTTATGTGGATTAATTAAGAGGTGAATAAAATTGTGGAACAATTTTATTTTTATATATTATGTGGTTAAAATAAATATGGGGAAGTTAGGGTGGGACCAACTAACATCCTAACTACCCATGTGAGGATAAATGTGAGGTGGGGCCCACATGAGCCCCAACCCTTCACATTTTCATAACTCTCATTAACTCCCCCTTTAAAACTTGTTAACTCCATTTAATTAAGTAACTATACCTCTCTCCTCATTATTTCATGCCAACACATATTAATTAATTATTTATAACACTTCATTAATTAATTGAGTGTTTGAATTTTGTAATTTTGAATAATCCCATGATTTAATAAAATAATGGAAGCCTTATTTTATTTTTGGGGATGTAATGTTGTGTTGATATTTTGGGGAGAGAGATATAGTTTTATTTGAAGAACTTCATCCTCAATGAAGAATGTTAACTCTTTGATGAAGAACATCGACTCGGCGACCCTAGTTTATCCATCCACTTCTTTCTCAGCGAAAAGGTAGGAAAATTAGACACAGGAGCTCTCCGAAAACATTCAATCATCTTCTTCTCTTCGTGATAAGAAGAAGAGACATCTTCCTCCTCGGACACTCTCTGTCGACGTCTACGAACCCTCATCCCGCGACGCCAACTCTCGTAATATTCTGTTGAGTTAGGGGTGCGTTTGGTTTAGGTAATGATTGGGTTTCCTTCCTTGTTTTTGTTCCACTTAAACTACTTGTTATCGGACTAATGCAGAAGGGACCGGACCAAACTAACATGGACCAATTCCTCCACCGTTCTTGTGAATATGTGGAGTTCTTCATGCATTCCTAAGCGGTGAATCATGTTATTTTTTTGGGAGTCGATCGGAGGCCCAAAAACATCGTAAATGGACTCAAAACGTTGGGCTGACCTAGAAAAAGATGTTTTGTAGAAATCTTATCAACAGAACGAAGAATGGACACCTCAGGAGGCGTGCGGCCCAGGGGCATCATTTCTGGAAAATTTCAGAGTACACGTCATGGACACCAGAAGCACACACCGTGTGGTACCAGCATATTGTGGCTTCCATTTCGTACGTTAGAAAAGTAACACACGGTGCGTGACTCTAGATACATAGTGTGTACTCTCCACACTGTTGGTCATATGAGGATTCGATGGACATGGTGTGTATTCACGGAAAATACACGGACACAAACAACAATACACGAACAAGTAACACCGTGTGTATTCACTTCATAGAAAGGAATAAGCGGCTTCACGAGGACCGATGTGTATTCTGGGAGATACATGGACATGGGCAGAACCACAAGGCCAAGAGGCACGGCCTGTACTACCTTCAGCATGGCAGAAGCGGCTTCATGATGTCTTGGCTTGTATTCTGGGAATACACGTACATGGGTTGGAGTACACAGGCATGTACTCCACCACACGGCCAGGCGTGGCCAGCGCACATGGAATCGACCCTAGAGGTTTGTACATGGAGTGTATGCATAACACACGCCATGTACTTGCTTATCAACATGACCATCCCAGCGACTCGAGCTGTTTCATAGGGACAGTACCTGGTGTCTGATGACTCGGTGTGTATCGCTTATCTACATGCCATGTACTTTAGAAAAATTCCTGGGTTGCCTTGTTCTCCATGAATTGGGAACGTTTTTTTTGTTTTTTCTATATGATGTGGGACTGAACTACAAGATACATCAAATATGGACTTCGTGATAGTTGATGTATAGATCGTTGACTCAAAGAGCGGACCCTCCGGTAATCGAGCGTGCTGTCTGCAGGAACCCTATAGCGGGTTACGACTGCGACGACTACTATGCCAGGATCCTCCATGGTTTCTATGACGAATATGACTGTACTTGGATCCTACATAGGTTCGGCAGTGATGACGATTGTACTTGGATCCTCTGTGGGTTCGGCATCGATGACGACTGCACTTGGATCCTACGTGGGTTCGGTAGTGATGGTTACTGTATATGGATCCAACATGGGTTCTTCATTGATGACTTCTATACTTAGATCCCATGTGGGTTCGGCAGAGGAGATGATTCAGAGGCTAAATCTAATTATCTCTGCCCCTCTTCATGAATAATATACCTGTGTGAGCTGAGTCATGACTTTCAATCATTATATTCGATATAATTGACTTGCTTTCCAGTGTGGACTGGGTTGTGTTTTCCTGTGTGGATTGGGTTGTACTTAGGCTCATGAGTTGAAGTTGGACTAAATTGATGACCTAGGTATATGTATGGGAATAAACCTATGTAGATATGTTTGATACATAATATTTGTATCTTACCTTTATGGTTTATCATTTTTGGATTCTATAGGTATTCAGGGGTCTCGGGGTCCCTACTGATTATCGTAGACTCACCCCTGTATGGGCTATGACCGCACTACATTGTATTGGTTGCAGACGACGGACAATGTTGATCGTGGTTGAGGCTTGTGGAGCAGAACAATATCAAGCGGTTGACAATCAGGTGGGACGTACACGGATCAGACGGATGGTTTCGAGGAGATGGGGAGACCATCTTTACCCACCCTTCATGTGGGATTTACGGAGGACCTCTCGATGGTTGTTGCTTTACTTTTCAGTTGTTGTAGTTTTTTTTAGTTGTACTATACATTCAGTTGGGTTTGTATACTGGCCCATTTACTTCTCATCAATTACTTTTGTACTCAATTTACTTAGTGATTACTTATGCTTCCATACTCTGTTGTGTTTGTTTACTTTTATAAAGGAAATGCCATCCCTTTTTCTGGGATATTATGCCTTCGGTGCTGGTCACCAGCCCCTGGCCTATGGAATGCATGTTTGGGGTAGTCATGACACAGACCCTGAGGACGAGTCATGAAAATGAATTTAATAAGTATTAAAACAATTTATTTTTAAAAATAATGTTTAAAATTCTTAAAACCTTGTTTAACATTATAATTAATAGATAATATTTATATAAATAAAATAATCATCTGGTATGTTTCAATAATATAATTATAAATAACATGGAATACATATTCGTAATGAATTAAAACGCACATAACACTTTTCTTAATGAACCAATTGATGTTATGGAAATTTAAAACCATGATTACATTATACAAATTTTAATATTTATGATTAAAAATACACATTTTCTGGGAAATTTTTTCATGTCATCTAATAATATAATAATTTTTTTTATTATTATGTATTGATATTTTATTTTATAGAATTTATTTCAAATTTTGAATTAATTAGTATTAATTATCGAATAGGGTCCTTTTTATTTTAATGATTAAAAATAAAATTTGTATGCTAAAATTGGTTACCATGATTAAAAACATAAATGATAAAAATATCACCCCTATATTATGAAAACTGATTGGATGTTCGATAACATGTATGAAATGTTCAACTAAGTGCAATAGAGATATGAAATGTCATTGTTATATTAATATGAATGTGAAAATTCATCCTTTGAATTGAAATCTGTGATTATGATTAAATTACAAATGATATATATGAATAATTCAAAATCAGTTTAAACTTATTGATTAGTTCTTAAAAAGAAATCACTCAAAATTTAGAATAGTCAGTTTATTCATCGAAATTACAACTTATACAAAAAAAATTACATTGTATTTTGTGAGATAATAATATAATTATAATGTAATACATTTAATAAATTTTTTATTTTAATAATATATTATTTTGAAATAAAAATCTAAAAATTATCTTATGCTTAAATTGTAATATTTTTTTTAAATGATTTATTTTTCAATGAATGTTGAAATTTAATAATTTTTTGAATGATTTTTTCGTCGATGTATTTCAAATGTAAAAATATATAATGGATTATTTTAAAATTTTAGATAGTTTCATTTTGATAACATTATTTAATAATATTATTTGGAATGAAATTTATAAATAATATTGGAATAAAAATACTTTTCCATTAAAAATTAAATTTTATGGAAAAAAAATTTCTAATTTTGTTTTGCATTATAAAATATAAATTATATTATATAAATTATATTTTTTAATAAAGAAAAAATAAATTATAATTTTTAATTGTTATGTACTGTTATTAATTATTTAGATTCTTTTTTAAGTTATTTTTAATATTAATCATAGAAACTATTTTACATATATAAATGTGAAATTTGTTTTCTATTTGTACAAATAAAGTGATAATGATTAAAAACTCTCACGAAAACAAGATATAATATTATTCCATTCGTATATTTCATCCATAATCATCCAAAATTTTATGATATGATATTTATTAGATATATAATGGTGATTTTTTAAATTATTTTAATTTTTTTTAAAAAAATTGTCCAAATTTCCATTCAATTTTATTAATTTTAATTAAATACTATACATTGGGATACAAATTTATTATTTTGAGTTAAATTTTTTTTTGAAATATTACCCAATTTAAATTTATGATGTAAGATTATTTATCAGATTTATTATATAACAAGTTGTATTAATTGGCTAGTAAATTATGATATAGTAATCATATAAATAATTGAAAAATATAATAAACGATATGATAAATGTTAAAAGTAGTATCATTTGATGGATTTTTTTTAATTTTCTTTTTATATCAAAATTTAATAGTATATTTTTTGGTGATTCTTTCCTTTTGTATTCCACGAGTTCTATATTGTTTAAATTGTTAAATGAAATGAATAGATCGAATGTAAACATTAATGTTATTTTATTGTATATAATATTTTATTTGTGGATTTAAAACACCAGAAAATCCTATATGAGGACATGTTAATTTGATATGGTTTAAAATATCTTACATGGTCCACTTGTATTATAATTTTTATTTTATACAATCATCATTAACCATTAAATTATGAAATCATTAATAGAATAAAAATTTTAAAAAAAGGTTAATAAGGGTTAAAACACCATGATAAGTGTTAAAATGTCACATTAACATATCGATTTTATGGAATGAGTGTATTTTGAATCATCATCTTCTTATATTAGATTATTATCAAATTATAATCATTTAATCCTAAAAATTCATATATATTAACCTATTATTTTATTAAAACTCGACATTTCCCTTCCCCCCAACAATAAAAGGGAGGATCCTCTCCATTCTCAGGAAAGTATGAAAATATTTTATTCAAAATAGCCCTAAAAAATTTTATTCTGTAAAACACACAATAAATCATATATTTATTTATTTAATAAAAAAAATAATATAGGAATTATTTTGAAGTTTACCATAAAAGATTGTATGAAGATGTGATATACATCTTCAACAAAACCAAACAATTCATTTATTTTTTAAAACATCATTAAAACTTATTCAATAATGATGAAAACATATTAACTTTATTTCCCACATATGTATTTTTTATTTTTATTAGAATAACATATATCGATACCATCTTCCATCAAATTGTTTGAGAAACTAAAATTTGTTTTTAGGGAGGACTACCAACTCATGAACCAATGTCATTAGTTTTCAATCAACACATTTTAATTATAGTGTTAATGATATAAATAATGTTAATGTATTATATTCATGATATATTTTAAATAATAAAAAGATAATATATCTTTTAATTTTTTACATGTCCATTCACAAAAAAATGATAACATTGTTTGTCCACACATGTGAAATACAACCAACTTGAATAGATATGATTTATTTTAATTCAAAACCAAATAAATTTGTTGATATTATTAAAAATCTTTTTAAAGAAATAATTTTATATACATTATATTCGATAATTGTTAAATGAATAAATAAAATTACATTTATTCTATAAATATCATTTACAGATATAAATTTTAATAATTTTTTTATAATACCTAGCCAATCAATGATTTTGAAGAATTTTATTTTTCATAACTGTTTATCATGAATTTTTTTAACATTACAATTTATGGTAACATCTCTGAAATTTCATTGTTAATAAAAAATGAATTTAAACAAACTAAGAAATATTTTTTAAAAAAATAATTTAATTTTATTTAATCAAAATTAAATTTCATTATATGTTATTTGGATTGATTAAAATTATAATAGTACCTACAAATATTTTTATAAATACAAATACTTTGTACTATTTTATTAAAAATGTTCAAACATTATTTTATTTAATTATTTTATCATCAAAATATTTCTTTTAAAAAGTATTTTGTAATATTTAAAAAATATTAATGAAAAAGAGTGTAATTTTCCTTAATAAGTATATTTATAATTGAAATATACTCTTATTTAATATTATTTTAATATTAAAATATTTATTATGATTTTAAAATATATTATTTTTATTAAAAAATAAATATATATAATTTTTAGAAGGACAATATTAGTAAATGAATATTGACTATATAAATGTAAATATAATATATATATATAATAAAAATTAATCAAATATCTTCAAAACAAAATTTATAATATATATAATTAATTTTCAAATAATTATCTGAAAATTATAATAAATATATATGAATATTATTTTGTATTATTAAATTTATTTAATGAATTTTATTATTAAAATTTTTATTTTGTAAAATAAAATCATATTTAAATGAAATAAAAAAAACTAATAAATAAATTAAATCGAATTAATGATTATAACAATAAATATTATACTAAAGAAATGGTAAAAAATGTGAAATCATGAAAAATGATAGGTTAATATCGGTTATGTAAAATGGTCTAACTCATTTCTAAGGGTACATTTATCTAGTTGTAAAATTATTTGGGGTATTAGAAAGAATTAGAACTGAATATCATGTCAAGGGTCTTCGTTGGAGGGCTTCGATGAGGGATATCGAACATATTATGAGGTTGTAACTAAATGTGC
Source organism: Viscum album (assembly GCA_963277665.1). Classification (NCBI taxonomy): domain Eukaryota; kingdom Viridiplantae; phylum Streptophyta; class Magnoliopsida; order Santalales; family Viscaceae; genus Viscum; species Viscum album. Next base: position 1,949,099,822 of record OY728163.1, read on the forward strand.
AGAGGAGGTCTAACCGCCTGAGGGATTAAATGGGGACCCAAATGTCAGATATGGGAATATATTGAGTTTCAAACACAAAATAATTTTTTTGGGTTTAGAATGGGGAAGCTCTAGATCTCACGGTGGAGATGAGTTTTAGTGTTACTATGGATGAATATCTTGATGTCTATATCAAGGGTGTGTGTTTTTTATTCGTTTTTTGTATTCAAATATCATTTATAGATTTAATTTTTGTGTATTAATTTCTTTCTATGTATATTTATTTCAATTAATAATTCCATAGATATGTTTTTTTTATTTTTCTTCAAACATATGTCCTCAAAATACAATAACCGTTTAGTTTTGTTTTTCTCAATTTTCATCAATTATTGTTGAAACTATTTTATTTCAACAATTTTAATCACATTTAAATATTTATGATTGCCTTCTTATTTTTAGAAATTATTATATTTTTAGGTTTTTCAGTGTAAAATTTATTTAATTAAATTGTTAATTGTTTGTTAATGAATATGGTAGAAATCCAAATTCATTGATATTGAAGCTTTGAATTCACTGATCTTTTTGTTAGAAATCAATAATTTGAATTCAATGAATCATATTTTATACTATCAATTTCTAAAATATTATGTTATATATTGGTATACGTCTAAATTAAAACCCTGGAAATCTCTTCAAATTATCAAATTGATAGATATGAATGATTTAATTAATTTAATAAACATATTGGGATTATGAGCTTATAAATTGGAGCTTCACACCTTTTTGTTTTGTTTCACTATGTTTAAATGTGTTGGGAGGGATATTGGGGAGTTAAAAATAAAAATTAGATGTCTACTATAAATAATTTACAATAGAAGAACTAATGATTATGTAATTTATTTTTTAAAATCCATATTTCCTTAAGGAATATGTTAAAAATTATTATTATAAAATTTAATATTTATTATTTGTTGTGTAAAATATTTTATTATTAATATTAATAGAAAAAATATGATTATATAATGTTTTATAGAAAATATATTATAAGAGATTAATTATATCTCTTATTATTTTATGATCATTTTTTTAAATGAATTATATTTATTTAAAATAAATTAAATTTTTTTAATGTATTTAATGATTTCTGTTGGAATATTTCATTATTTATAATTTTAAATTACATGGGATTTATTAAGATATCAATTCTTGACATCATTCATATTATTGGACATAACCATATCCGACAATTGTATATATCATTGAAGAAACAATTTAATATTAATGAAGTCTCAACATTATGATTATATGTTTTGATTGTAATAATTTAATGGAAATAATCAGTTCACTAAATAATTAAAATAAAATTTTTAATTGTCAATTTATTTTAGAGTTTGTTATTGCAAATATCACATTATATATTCATTTTTTTATTTTATAAAATATTTGTTTATCCTAAAAAATTTCCTTAAAAGTGATGTATCAATATCTATGTAGATATAATAATTTTATTTAATGAAAATAAATTTCTAAATATTTTTGAAATTTTATAATTGATTGATATTGAGAAATTTGGAAATATAAAAGTGATTGCATAAAATTTTGAACATGTATTTAGATAAAATCAAGTAATATATATAGTGTTGATAGAACCCACAATCTCAAAAAAATGTTGTTCCACTAGAGATATTTCTCAGGGGAAAATAGGTTTTCATTTTATCTACCCCAAAATTAAAAAAAATACATACAGAAAGTATTATTTTTAAAATTATTTTAAAGGTGAAATCTATGTGTTTTCAATGAACATATTTTGAAATTATTTTTCATTATAACAATTATTGAACAGTTTTTTATATATCTAATATTTATAGTTTATATATATTATTTTTAAAATAGCATAATAAAAATATTTATTCATATTTTGAAACGATTATTGGGTAATTAAATTTTCATTCATTATTTAAGATGTGTTTCACGAGTATCATAAGTTTCCAAGACAAACATATTTTATTTTGGATTTAGCACATACAAAGAATAGTGATTTATTTAAAAAAAATCTATTAAATTGTATTTTGTTGTCTAATAATCTATAATCTTGACTGAAAAAGTTCTTCTATTATGTAAAGTGTTTTGTACAATTTTTGTTTTCTTTTATAAAAGGAATAAAAATAAAATTATATGATCTGAAACTATAAGTGTGGTTTCAAGGCCTAATATTTAAATAAAATAATGATAATAAATTCCGGATTATTATTGAATATATTATGTTAAACTTTACTAATTGACTATGGTAAACCAATCAAATACATTATTGAAATATGAGATTAATCTCATCAATACAAACAATGTGAACATGATTGATTATGTAATTGATTATAACATGTTCAAAGGAATAATATAATTGAGAAATGTTATAAAAAGAGTAAATAATCTAATAATGTTTATTATTTATTAAGATAAAAATAATACATTATTATCCTCATAAGAGGCAATGATCCTTATTTTAAAAAATACTCTTTTAATGTTTCTATTCAAACTCTTTTCATCATTTTTCCTACTTTATAAATTTATTAATAGGAATATTTATATGAATATAAATATGTTATAAAATAAATTTTATGTATATTTTTAATTTAAATTAAATTAATTCAAAATGAACATTTTTATATACTTTAATTGATGTATTTTGTAATTCATTTATTGAATAAAAAGAAAATGTTTTATTCTCACAAATATAGTGATACCAGCAATTTCCACCCATTGAAAATGTTATTTGATATTTTAGATCATATATAAGATCATATTTTTTCTCATATAAAAACCCTCAATACCACCATTATTTGAATTTTATTTTTTAAAATCGGATTTTAGTTTATTTATATATATCAATATCCCAAAATATTTTCTTGTGAGTAAAAATAATTTGTTTGTTATGCATGATTTTATGTCTTCATATTATGTGAGGGTTATTATATGTTTTTATAATGACAGGTGGTATAATTATAAACCATATATTTTTGTGCCCATGATGGAAAACTATTGCATTTGATATGATTCATATTTGTATGTTGAATATGATTGTTATTTAAAGTGTGAATGTGATGTTTATCCTAAGAGTAAGATTGATGGTTTCCACATGTGTTATTATTAGCATTATTACATTTATAAAAATAAGTATTACTCTAAATTTTATAGGTTTATGAAATATATCCATCATGTTACAAACATTATTTATTTATTCATTTATTGGTTCTAATAGAATTATCTTGATTTATCTATGTTAGCTAATGAGTATGTGTCAAATAATATTATTTGATACTTCTTCTAAGATAAAATTATATCATTTTGAAAATGTTCTCATGAAATTTTAATGACTAAAAATAAATATTTATTGAGTTTATTTTTCGTTAAAATAATCTTATTAAATTTATTGAGACTTGATTTAGGATGAGAATTTAATTTCATGCGTATGAAATTTTTTATTTTGGACACAAATTTTATATTCATAATGGAAATTTTTACAAATATTCATGGACTAAAGATATTTTTATTTAATTTATTTTTATAAGAACCCAACATTATTATGATATATGGATTTTATTAATATATGTCTACCTCTATCTAAAACCTATTGTGGATGCCAAATGATGTCATGAATGATTCATGGGGAGTTAAGGGATATTTTGATGCTCAGAACCTATAATGATGGAAGAAATTACTAGACTACATAGTTAGAAGAAACGGTATCGCCCCGCCAACACGGTTTATCCTAACCATGATGGGAACTTCAAAGGGTAGAGGAGTGGGCATGTTCTTCCCTATCTATGATTCCTGAGATACTGATCATGAGGATTGTAGGAAATATTTATCATATCCAAATGGAAGGGTTAGTGAATAGTTTCTCAAACCATAAGACAAAAATATATACATTCCCTCTGGATACAGTGAGGTGTACGTTGATGATGCATGGTTTGTTGGCCAAAACCATGACACCCAAATTTTTTTTGGGTGCAATATCCAATTTTACCTAAAAACCAATAATTTATTCCTCCACATATTTTCTATACTATATATGATATGAGGTCATGTTATTCACCCATATAATATCCCATGAATCTATTTATATGTTTTGATACCATTTAATCATCTAATATTTGATTACTTATTTAAATATCTCATTTGATTCATCAAGGTATTTTATTTTATCCTTATGGATAGTTCGTCATTTTTCATCCAACAGATAATGGTATTTTTATATAGGATCATAGGACCAATTTTCAGAACATTGATCAATTCCTCAATTTTCGTCCAAAACAAGATAAACTCTAGGTCAATACAAAAATATTACTGTTATACAGTAATACATTAGATGTTTAATGAAATTATCATTAAATTATATTATTTACAAATTCCCATCCATTTGTGAAAATAGGATTCATCAAATTTTTACTATTAATTTCATATTCCATGCTTATAATTGTTAGAATAGTATTCTAGATAACGTTCTATACTTTTTATTCCATACATTGGATGTTAGAATAACATTTTTTTCACAGCAAGTAGGGTGTGCTCCCATTTATGAATTTAATGTCGGTTTTATGACTACAAATTCTGCAATTTTGTATTGATATAACATAACCGTGAAAACTAAAGTGTTTTAATTTATTGATGAATATTTTAATCGATTAAGAAAATATATACATATAGAAATCATTTAGACCATAATATGTTATTAAATTTAATGGATTTCATCTCCCATAAAACAATGTTTCCTTGGATAAAAGCTAATTGATGAGTCTAATGAATTAATAAATGTAATTTATAATATTACTCGATGTAAAAATAATTAAATGGAAATTAGTTGCATCTCATTATGAAAACATTACTTTTCAAATGAAAGTTAATGGGATTATACCAATTAAAGACTCTATAATTAATGTAATAAAAGGTTTCATGTACATGATTTTCCTTGTCATATTGATAAAAGTTGACAAAATATAACTAATGGCTAATTAAAAATCATTATTATTTTATGGCCTCTGTTTACATATAACATATAAATGGAATAAGTATAATGTGACTACATTATATTGATTTTTTTCTTAACTGGAATGCAAACACATGATATAGCCATGGATTCACAAGTGAATGACTATAGCTTGAAAAAGGCACCATTCTGATTCATGGATCCGGGTATCAAGGGTGTTACCCAAACACGAACATGCTCTATTTTTATAAGAGGATTATATAATTGATTCAATAGAATCCCATAACTAAAATTATGGATATTTAGATTCCTCAGATATAATCTATGACCATACATGATTTCTTTTGATACATGGAGCCATGAATTCACCCCATTGGGCCCAGTCATTCACATCCTACTATTATTATGGATGAGTTATATAGACATAGATATATTCATTTAACATGGAATTACATGGGCTTCACCCAATAGGATTACACTATGATTATAATTAGGGTTATACTACGATTGATACTTCTATAAGTCAGATGTCCCCGAAAGTCAATGATTCCATGGTTACACCGTGGATCCCCATTCATTTTTGTTATGATAAATTACCATTTTTCTATGATCTTCCCAGAAAAAAACTATATAATTTAAACTAAAATGAATAAATTAAATGATCTCACGGTCAAACACATTACATGTAATGGTTTAAGAATTTATAAGTTATTATTTCCATATTTCATTACATTTATATAAAACTACACATTTATCATGTTATATTGAATGAATATATTATATAGATATCATTGGTGGAGGAAAATGGAGATCTATCTCAAAACCTTCAATTGGTTATTAGGTAATATATATAATCACAGGTATAGACAAGGGGATGCATCCCAACGTGGACACATGACAATTTAACAATCTGAACGGAGATCTCGGTTTTAGAAGATTGAGATACTGCTCATGATTCTTGGAAATTTTTTTTATTTTATCCATTTATAAAAATTGTATAGTAATTCATTCATACTAGATTGTATAACTATTTTACAGAATGTTTGTCACATGGAATTATATAAACATATTTATTATGTTGAACTATTCATATTTTTTTTAGAATATTTTCTAATTGATAATTATTTCATCAACAAACAATTTTTCAAGTTATTAGTATTCATATCCTATTTTTATCAATCAATTAATTTTTTTAATATTATTGATCTCCACTCTATCCTCAGGGTATATTCTTCCCATATTCATTCAATGGGACCTCAATGCTAGTTGGGATGTTTTACAACACAAGGATGTGATTTTGATTCCATTTGTCCCACCAACATAGTGTTCCTATAAGTGGCACCATGTTTGGGACATAACAAATTTGTAACTTACTATATTTAATTTATTTTGAATTATTGTTTGGGAATATAGATAAGAGATCAAAAACTTGTTGGGAATTTTTCATGATCCAATTCTAGTAGTAGATAATCCACATTCTGGGTAAATACCTAGTATCTTTGGAATTGGTAAATGTTGTTTTGTATTTTTCTTATTATAGTTGTTATATCATTACTTTTTGGCGATTCACATGAATTGGGGTATTTCAAATTATTTCTAGATATTTTATCTTAGCCTCGTATGGAATTAATAAATCATTCAATAATCAATATAGGAACCAATAAAATATATTCCTTGTAATATAAGTTCATTTTACTACTCATATTACGTGTGTTGTTTGTGATCTTTGAGTAAGACATGGTTATCATATATACTTGGGAGGATATTATAATCCACATGAGAATTTAATTGGTTATTTAAAGTGTTTCCTTAAATATAAATAATGTTTTACAATATGTTGTTAGAGGAACATTAAATAGTTTGTTTCTATGACTCTCTACAATGTAACAACAGTTACCGGAGAAGGGATTTGGATGGGATTGAGTGACTAAAAGTATCAATCCTGGAGGTGTATGGGACCTTGTTAATTGTATTGGGAAATTAAACAAGTCTAAGAATTATATGTCATTGATTACATTATGATACTGAATTGTGGGCAGATTAATTAACATTAAATTGGTTTTTCTTATAGTTATAACATGTACGATAAATTATTACATAAAAATGATTATCTGTTAAATCTAAGATTATTATATGTATATTAGAAAATAAGACAATTTAAATAAATTATATAAATATCATAAAAAATGGTTTTGAATAAATGAATTAAAAATTTGAACATAATTCATCACCCACTGGAAACTATATAAATTAAATTTTAATGCTATCTAATACCAAGGAATTCTAAGAATATTGTTGGGGTAGTATATCTTTTTTAGTTGTCCCTTTTCCATATGATATTTTTATTCTATTATGTAAGAAATATTTTCATTCTATTTTTAGTTGTGTTCTTGGATTTTATAGACCTGTGGTGCCACAAAGTTATCTAGTCAGGCACCAAGATGGTGGAAAAGAACACACTCTTGAGTTGGGGGGCCTAGAGCCACCGGTGATCTATCTAGTAGTGTCACATGAGGAACCTACTAAAATTCAATAATTAGACACTGGAGATTTTATTTGAGGTAGTTTCTTAAATTTTATGCAATCTAGATAGATCACACCTTAAAAAACAAATATTATTGCGGAACTGAATCACGAATTTTAGAAGAAGCATTTTCCCATATTCTTATGGGATGGAGGGCCTTATGTTAGAGAGTATGGGGAGGAGTAAATTTCTTCTTTATTCAAGCCTATGGAGATACCTCCAGATAGGCGGGGAATTATTCAACCTATATGCTTCAAGTCTCCTTCAAATGGAAGTTGGATGTGGTTAATCGGGTCATTCATCCCCAATACATTGTACTGACAGACATCCCTAGTTCCATTTATTAGAAATTATTCCCTCGGACATTGAGTGATGAATGAGGTAGGGAGTTCATTCACTTTTAAAATGGTACTATATATATCAGAAACTATTTATTGCAATTTTCTGTGTTGAAATGGTTTATTGTACTATTATCTGGTGATGAGTAATCCCAAAATATAAATTTTTAGAATGTTTTCAAGTGTTCCATCTCTTCGTAGTTGAATTTATTTCCCATTTACACATTTTTGGAGATATTATATTAGTCTATTAATATTGAGAATGATGTAAGAGAAGATTATATAATATGTAATATTGTTTTAATGTTAACACATGGTAGTGGTAACATCGCTTGAAGGATGTATATCCATGTGGTTTCTATTAAAAGCTATGGTAGAAAAAGTATCTTCACATTAAGATCCATTAAATTATATCATTGTGGATTTAAGGAGAATCTGAATCCTATTATTATTGATACCCTATCAAGTGTTATTATTTATATCAAATTGTTCATATTCAAATATTTTTCAATACATTTATACCTATTTCATTTGGGAGAGGAGGCCTACCATAACCACTAGCAATAGAAAGATCAATTTTACCATATTAGGCTAAGAGTTGGAGTAGAATGGGAAGAACCTGTTGAAGATGAGTCTGTGGCCATGGTAGCAATACTTTTTATTATTAGTGATATCATGGAGTACCGATATTTGGTACATAATCTATGGAACATGGTTATGTATGAGGTCAGTTTGATACCTTATAACCAATACCCTGGAATTATAGTATTGAATAATGGAATTTACAAGTTATTATATTATTAGCCTCTATAGTTTCAACTCTTTTATTTTATATAGATGTGTCTCAACCTTTTATCTCTTTATAGACTATGCAAATTATCACAATAAAAATTCGGTGCTACTGTGGTGTGATGATCATGGATACACCAGTTGGAGTGTGGAGATATAGAATATGGCAAAGGAGGGACTATCTCATTGGGGTAGGAAGTTATCTCATTTTATGGTACCTCATTATAATCATTATTGTGGTCTTTTATGCAACTCAAAACGTATTGGGTGGTTCAATATCATACATATGTGGAATATTAGAATTAAAAAATTTCATTTACATATCTATAGAGAGATAGTGATATTCCTAAGGCTTACACAAATTCCCATTCAAATAGAGATATACCCTAGAATCCTGGGATAGGTGAAGTGACTACCCAAATTAATAGTCTTTCTATGTAGGATTAGGTATCTCTACCAAATGATTTCTATAAGTAATATATCATTTATAGGTTGTTTTTTCATATGATTTATTGGCTTTTTTCCTGTGAGAGGGTTTAATTTTTATAATCAAACATTTTATATGTGAAGCTCAAGAATCTATTACTTTTTTAATAACGGATCCTACTGATCATAACAAGATCATGATATAGTTGTAGTATTTATAATAAATGGGTTTACCAATCCCAATGATTCTTCTTGGTATTCACATTAACATCGTGAGTCTTAATGTACCTTATTCAAATACAGTAATTGTATTTGGTGTTTTAAAATGATAGGTACACTAAATAAATAATTTATTATATGCAACATTATTTAAATTATATTATAAACAAAGCACCATATTATTTAGGTTAGACACATCATTTAGTTTCAATGAAACATTGTTTTATTATCATATTTATATAAATGATATAATTATAATATATAAATTAGACATACTAATATGAATAATAAAAAAAAGAAATTAAATTTTATTTAAAATGGATTTATATAAATAAATCATATTTACAATAATACAAATAATATTTCATAAATTCATTAGATGTTTTAAAATACTGTTTTCCTAAATGAACAGATTTTTATGTCCTTATATAAAGATTAATAAAATTAATTGTAAAAAATTATAATATTTATTTTTATAAAAGAAAAATCATTTTTTTATTAATAATATTAAAATTACCATTTGAATATTTTTGGGATTTTTTTAAATATCATCATTTTTGAATGAAAAGTGAAAATGATGAAATTTAAATCAAAATAGAATTTTTAAAAATGTATCTACATTTTTATATTATATTTTTATTTTTAATATTTTAAAATATGATTAATTTTCCTATTATTAAAATTTTGTTAACTAATATCAATTTATCATTGTAATTTTATATAAAAACATTGCAAACTTTTTTCCACTTTTGCCAAAAAACTTATGGTCATGACCTGTATGGGGGAATAATTCTAAATTAATTTTTACCAAATTTATTATATGAAATTTGAATAATGTGTAAAATATTTTTAATTAGAATAATATATATTTTGTAAAGGATTATCTTAAATTTTTCCTATAAAATTACAGAATGTGATTATAACTTATCATAGTTATTAAGAGAAATATTATCTAAGCAAAGGACTAAACCATAATCATAAAACCTAAAATGACTGTAAATATATCCAAAATATGTTTTATGTTTATATTTTTACCTTACGATACATTCAATCATAATTTAATTTTTTCACTTTATATCGGAAAAACATAGGTGGAATTTCCTTTTCCAAAAATTTAAAGAATATCACTCCTCCACCACTAAAAAATAAAACTCAAACCACCCACTTATTCAAATGTAGAAATACTTTTTTGAAATCCTAAATCATACTGTATATCTTCAAAAATAAATATATTAATTATATAATCTTCCCTTGGAGATGATAGTCAATCAAGTATTCCATTTTTCGCAAACAATAAGAAGTTCCCCAGAGTAGAGGAAACATCACTCATCAAGGTATTTTATATAATTTTCTTTCTCCACCACCTAAAAACATATTATTACAGGAATATATAATATCCTAAGTATCATAAATATATTGATAAATATTTCTTTTATTTTTTTTACTACACTGACATACATTTCAATCTAATGGTTAATGAACTTACCCGTCTTCTGGGTAGAAAACTATCGCCTTAGAAAACGATGTTGTTCATTTTTTCTATACCATCTATCATGATTTGGAGTTATGATGGAAATTTTTTTTATATTATTTATAAATTATATATATTATGTTATTTATTCTTATTTAACTATTTCATTACATATACCTTCATTATTTTATTTTGGTTTAATACAATAGCATCTTATTTGGAAGAGTTGACTACCACCTTAAAAAATATGATTTTTTCACACAAAACAATGAATATATTAATAATGGGTTCATTGAAATTATATGATATATTTTAAATATTAATTGTACTTTAATTTATATATATACATATATTTCATTTATAAACATTCATTCAAAATAATAAGTAAACTGAAACATTTTAAATATATAAGTTTGGCCTACTGTCTCCCTAATCAGTGTATTCCATTTAATATTTTTCTTTTATATATATAATTTTAATGATTTATATTCATAATATATATGTTATTTAAATCATGTTTTACATACATTAAATATGTAAATCAAGATTTTAGTAGGATGACCAATAAAAATTATTCAAAACATGAATGAAAACATAGTGATATTACCCGAAGCGTAATATTAACTAGGAATTGTTAATAAGTAGGTAATATACATATTCTTATATAGTATAATATTTAATAAAATATTTCTTATTTTATGTATAAAAAATATATATATTATATATAATGTTTTAATGAGTATGATGAAATTCAAGACATAATTTAATCGGAGCACACTTTTGATTCCTTGATATTTATGCCCTGCTGAATTCTCATTTATTTTATGTTTTGTATATACTAGAAATAAATATATTATATTATTTGAATAATTAAATTTATGGTTATTTACTATTCTATTTTATTATGTCTCTTTTATTGGTTTTATGTTTAAAAACTATCTAAATTGGTAATGTAGTATTTTCTCGATTTTCCTTGAGAAAAATGGCATGATATGAACATATATAATTATATGAGGTATATAAACATAAAATTGAAATTATATATCATAAAAATAATTATTTTTATTATAATTTATGATTTATTTAACGCCATGTCCATACAAGGTTATTCTAATTTTTTTTCAATTTTAATGATATTATTGCATGAATCTCATCGATTATCAGGATTTTAAATGATTATGCTTTCATTGATGAAATAGTATTATCTATATTTATATAAAACTCCTGAATTTTATTATACTATGTTTATTAATGAATTATTCATGTATTAGTATAATGTTTCTACTTTTTAATACTTACTATAATTAAGAACCTTTTTTAATAAAATATGACCTTATTTCTCTCTTCAGTCGAATTCTTATCTTATTCATAACCCATGTTTTTAAACATGATTTTAATATTATATTAAGATTTAATTTTCATGGAAAATTGTTTTCAAATATGTTTTATGATTTTTCAAATACTCTTTTATATGTTTTTAAGATATTTTCATGGAAATAAATTTTCATGAATTAAATTTTTTTAAAATATAATATATTTAAAAACAAAAGAATGGATTTATTCAACAAAGTTCATTAAATGATCATACAAAAATAGTATCTATCTAAATTTTTTTGTAATTAATGAACATCTTTGGAAACAATCAAAAACATCCAATCGTATTATTTTTATTATGGTTTTATGTTTTTATGGAATGCTGGTTATCAAACACATTCATATTCAAAGGGATAATGTTTTTCTGGCCCAATTATACTTCACGAGAAATATTCATTTGAATATTTCTTATTTTCATGGTTCTATAACTAATAAAATAAGTATATATCTTTTCTCTTTTAAATTTTTAAATATATTATGACATCTTCTTATACCAATTTCATATAATAGATGATAATATGATTGTTTATGATCTTTTGGAACATACATGTTTGTTTTCATTACAAGATGTGTAAGACCTCTATCTCCCTATAATGAATTTGTTAAAAAAAATATCTCATGAGGTAATGATTGGAAGGAAGTCAATGGGCATGATCAAATATTGAATATGTGAAAACCAGATCCATTATGGGATTATGGGGAAACCCAATCCACTATAGCAATATCGGAAAACCCAATCCCTTAAAAGGAAATGAATATGAATAGGGATGGTGGTGTGTCTATCCCAGTAGGTGTAGTCCCCATTATATTCTCATGTTTGTTTTGGAATTTCCCCTTGACTTATACGGGATGATATTACATGTTTACCTGACAATAATAATTATGTTTCTTGTTCTTATGTTATACATTAACTCTATATGATCATTATTCCCATAAGTGTAATTTCATACAATCAATGAATATTTCTCCATAATTCATGATTATTATATTTTATATGAAGGGTATTCTCTTGTAAAGTTAATAACACATTCTCATACATTTATTCTTATGTTTATTTTTAAATATCTCTATTTTTACCTATATATATCATTTGATCTCAAAAAATTTTATGTTTTCTTTTTGAAGGATATGAATATATTTATTCTGTATGATTTCTATATAAAAGATTCTAGTAATAAATTTTTTAATGGGAGGTAATGTATCTCACCCATATAACAGTGTTTATGTTTCCATGATTCTAAAGGAAATAATCAAATATGGTATTTGGGCATTGGATTATATTATTTATTTTGTATTACATAGAAATGATTAATTGTTAATGTATGTCATGGGAGGGTTTATATAGTTTGTATCAAGTAAATAGTTTGGTCATCCTTTGGAATCATGGATGAGAAACAAATGGTGAGAACAGCAAGGGCATTAAAAAGGGAAAGCCTAAGAATTATGAAAAATAAAATTACATATCTTTTAATTTTGTTAAAGGATAAATTGATTGGTTTCCCAGAAGTACATCATTATCTAGATAACGCCATTTGATGTGTATATAACACTATTTTCTATATGGGTGACAACACCGAAAACACAGTATTAAGATAGATTTGATCGGGAACTAGTGTATAACAATGGGCCCTATGACACCCATGATTTGATACTCTTTGGGGATATGATTTTTGAACTAAAAAAATATTCTTGAACCATAATTAAGTGTTTAAATATGTGTTTTATATGAACAACTCATAGATAATACCAAGCTATCATATATTAAGGAATGATGCACAATTTTTAAGTCTTATAAATGGGGTCTCATGATTTTGTTGTTCCTCAATCTGATATGTATTTAATACTATTTGATTTATGGTTTTAGATAATTAATGGAACCAGTATGAAGAACATCATTGGTAACTGCGACACAATATTTAATGAATTTCCATTGAAGAAACCAAATTATATAGTATCTGAAATAAATATATCATTCTTATCCTGAGCGAAATATATCAATATTTGAATCGTGATTGAATTTCAAATTAGAAAAGAGGGGAACAACATTAAATTAATTTATTAATAAGGGAATGATCACATTCTTCCATCAAGACTTATGATAAAAAAATGAATGAAAAATTAATTTGTACCACTGAAAAGATATTTTATGTCCCCCAACATTTTGTACTTGAATAAGTCATTCTAGTTTCTTATCATTAGGAAGGGGAAGAAGACTAGTATTTGAATGTAATTAAAAAATATGATGACGCATGATTATAATGTATCATTGGATTTGGATGATCTCAAGAACATATTATTCAATAAGTATATTCCTCACTATATTCATAACATAATATAAAAGGAGCAAACTAAGTTGATATAAAAGGATATTGAAATTTTCAGTAACATTGGGTCTAATTTCCCAGGACATAGGTATTATGCATTTTTCATTGTTATCGAAATATAAAATAATTTGTTAGGTTCATCAGTGGAATATATCTAATGCTCATATGGGTGTTAGACTAAAGATAATTTAGTAGCTATACATATATTGTGCATTTGGAAATCATAGTTGAAATTTAGGATAAAATTCTATATGAATCTAATGGTTTAAAATTAAATAATGGGGAAGTTGAAAAGAATGTATAAAACCATAGAGGGAGGATTATGAGACTTATGTTATACTAGAATTTAATAAATAATCATGGGGGGATTACTTATGGGGCCATAGAAATGTTTTATGTTAGTTAGAGAATTATTTTGGGTAACTGAATACTGAAATGATTTTAGAAGGTTGGAAAGGACGGAAATAGAGGAATGCTAAAAAAAGAAAACCATACAGACATCGGTTCTTCAAGTGTAAGGATGATGAGAATTATATAACATAGTCAAAAACATGAAGTTTGGTGATGATGATCGACATCAACAACCTCTTAAATTAAATGAAAAAAGTGAATTCTAATGTGATCATGATTTCTGATGAGGGGTGAACAATGATATGGTGAAAGTTACACATACAATACACTCAATAACAGCTTTTGTGTTATTTGATTCTATATCAACAAAAATAGTCATATTTATAGAATTTCATAATAGTAATCTAATTCCACATAAATTATTAAATTTATAATTATAATTTCAAACCACTAATTTTATGATGATTTCATAAAATGTTTATAATCCCTCTCTAAATGAAAATTGATTGATTTCACTTCCTATATATCTTGTAATTATTTTTTTAGTTGAATTTAATGTTGTTCATTGTCATGGGATGCCTTTCCATATTTAGATCATGCATTAGTTTTCTAAAAAAGTAATTTAAAATTGATATTGGATACAAAATTATAACAATGTATCAGTGTGAAAATAATTACGATCTAATAATGGAGATTACATCAATTTTATGGGCCTAAATTTCCATTTAGATGTTTTTTTTTCTTAAATGGTCCGGAAAACTCTTCTTCAGTGATATTACAATTTCTTATAATTTTATTTATTTCTTTCGATAAGGGATTTATATACTTTAACCAAATCATATAGTTGATTTGTTGATTGAACCCATACCTTGTTCCATACTAATTTCAATGGATCTATATATAATGGACCGAATTTAGTTGGTGTAATTATAGACGAATCCCTATGAAAACCATTATATGTGATTTATTCGGCCAACAGTTTCATCGTAGGGTGCACCAATTATTCCTGTGAAAATTAAAAGAAGGATAAATGAAACTCTTTATTGATTATAATTTGAAAAATTATCACAATCAAGAAAAATTATCATATTCCTTATATTGATGACTTTTTAATAAATTATTCATAGAACATTATATTCCAAGATTGAACATCATTTTTTGCATCATCAATTGAGGATCATGAATTAGGATATACCCACAAAACATTTCATATAATTTTTTGGTACGATTAATATATTTTTATTACTTTTGGCCTTACTTATTTCCCTATTTTCATTACGGATTTGATGATTATAGTCTTTTAATATTACCTCAAGTATATTTTGATAGAATTTGGATATGATATTCTTTTCTATTTAGTGTGTAATGTAGATAATGAAGACTATAAAATAATTGTACTATAGAAAACAATAATGGATAATTTATATGAAAAATATTCCAAGTGTTATTTTTTTCATCAAAATGTATAATTCCTAAGTTAATTAATCTTATGAGATTGCATACTATAGAAAATAAATAGATAAAGTCTATTTAATGTTGTCCTAGACTGACCACGATGACTGAGATATATTGTTTTTATAAATTAGCATGACATTATAAAATTCTTTCAGAGAATTTAACACAATAATCAAATATTCTATCCATGTTAACTTTGAAGGGATATGTGTTCTACAAGATAGTTGAATATGATAAACATTTCATGAAACTAAATAGAAGGTTAGTCAATATATTTGTTCTTACAATATGTTATAGGGTTATCGAGATTCTAATTTATATTGTTTCTTGAAATAATGGATTGGTATGTGTTCTTATGTAGAATAAAATGGTCATCAGATATTCCATGATATATTTAATAATTCAAATAAAACATTAACTAATTCATGTTTTGGAGTTATAAGTGTTAATTTGTTATTTAATCTTATTGAGACATTATAATTATGGAGAAAAGTGTGATATATACACCGATCTTAAATGTTTTAAATGTAAATTAAAATTATGGTGACAATGTTGCTTAATAAAATAAGGTTATATTAGATAAAATATTATGAATTCTCAATATATTACCACCTCATTATTTTGAATTAGTTGGTTGATGATTTTAATTAAAAGGATCAAGAATGGTTTTACCTGATTATGATAAAAAAGTTCAATTTTTTTTTTGTTTTTTAAAGGATGTATATAGAAATCATAAATGAAGGGGAAAATTCATATCTTGCTCAATTTAATGTTAAACCCTCTATCTGATTGATGATTAAGTAGGTTCATAAGAAATATGTAGAGATGAAAATGATCGTTTGAAATTTTATTGAGTTTAACCATGATTATGAAGTAATGATAATTTTCAGTAACCATGTCCATGTTACATCCATACTATATTTAATGAAGGATTTGTTAGAGGAAGATCTTAATTCTCCATTATATATTCATCATATAATTACAATGATATATATTGATTTTAAAAAATACTTCTAGTTGGATGAAAGGAAGAGTGATATATAAGAATTTGTATCACAGTGAATTATATTCTAGCAAGTTTTGGTAAAATTAAAAAATTATATGGGGATGTTGCATCATTAACCCATTGATTAATAGAAATGGAATAACATCACTATTGGATTTATAATTGGATTCTCCAAAATCACTAATGGATTTCATGATATATTGGTGGAATCTGATCTACTTACTAAGACAACACACTTCATCGCTATCAGAAAATATTTCTATCTAGATCATATTTCTAGGATATACATTAAATAAGTGGCAATGGTACATGGAGTACCACATTCTATTGTATGTGATGAAAAGATGAGGATTTCCACAATGTTCTGTAGAATTATGTAGTATTCTCATGATACAAAATTGAGTTTCTATAAATCTTATCACATTAGTGGATTTTTAGTCCAACCAAACAATTAAAACCCTATAGGATATAAACATATCTAGATCATTGAATTTAAAATGTTGTTAGGTATAATACCTTCCTCTAGATGATTTTTCTTAATACAAAATCTTTTTCAAAGACATTCATATGGGTTTCTTATGAATCCCTCTATTGGAAGAAATTTTGATCTCCAATGTACTTTGTTGAAGTTTTATAATGAATTACATTGGGACCCAGGGTCATTGAAAAAAGTGTTGTGAAGGTTAGAACTATTCATCATCATATCAAGGAAGATATATATTAGTGAAAACATTATCTAGATAATCAATGGTGTGATATAGATTTTGAATATGGAGATAGCGTTTTCAAATTTATTTTCCATGGAATACGATTATGTGTAATGTGAATAAAGGGAAAAATTCCCTTGGTATATTAGTCTCTTTTAGATTCTTAATCATATATAGATGGTGTCTAATCGCATGGAACTTACAAAAAATATCTATCAAACACAACAAGTTCTATATGTATATCTCTTAGGTAATTTCATACCTAATATTTCAAATGTATGGAACTCGGAGGTCATACCACTGAGCATGATATTTCATTTGGGGAACAACAAGATAAAATCATGGAGTGTACATAGATTGTTCTATGAAATAATACCAATCCCCTGGTGAATATTTTTTCGTATAGAAATAAAAATGTTAATGAAGCTATGTGGAAACATAAGGTTAATATGATGGAGAAATATCCGTAATTATTTTTATCATAATGATAAATTGTTTCGGAGATATTCATTTAGGGGGGTTAATGTAACTCCTACATCTTTTATAAACCTTTTTTCAAATAAATTAATTTTATTTTATTGTTTTCATTGCATCATACTCTATGTGGAACATTAATTATAATCTACACTAATTTAGGATTTCTTTGTATCTTGCACAAGAATAACATATATTACATGCAACACTAAGTTTCTACAAAACATCTTTTTATTATTACATTTTTTTTGTAATAGGATAGTTAAAAAATAGACGTTAAAATAACAAATATCACTAGTAATAACTAATTTTAAAATATTATCTATAATTTTTCTTATATAAATAAAACATTTTGATAATAATTCATAAAATAATAATAAATTCATTATATGTATGAAAATATTATTTTCATAGAAAAACTACATTATATGTCATTCAGTGAAAAATAATAAAATTAATGTTATACACTTTTACATATTAAATTTAATGTAATAATATATATTTTTTTACATCAAAATTTCAAAATTACCTTTGTATTAATATTTTGTATTTTTATGAAAAACATCATTTTTTGATAAATATTGAAAAATATTGGATTTAAATTCCAAAAATATTTTTCAAGTAATTTATTTTTATCTGTAAAATATATTTCAATTTTTATTTAATGATTATTTTTATTTTTATAACATATATTAATACAATTTAGTTAATTGGATGTAATACCTCTTTGAAATTCGATATAAAATATTCTGAAACATTTAAATATTTTTTCTTAAAAATCCATATCACGAGACACATCTAAGAGATTATTTTCAAATTAATCATTTCATATTATGTGATGGGAATTTGGAAAAAGGATTAAATATTTTTTATGATTTTAAATTTAATTTTATAATAATTTAAATAAGGATTTTGATTAAAATTATTAGAATATCTGATCATAATTAATTATAGTGATTAAGATAAATTAAAATTTATATAGGACTACACCTCAAACATAAAGCCCAAAATTTCCTATAATAATTCCCAAAAGACATTTTTTATTTATTAAGACCAAAAAATTCTATGTATCTTGTCATGAAAATTATTTGAGCCACATTTCATTTGAAAAACATGGAAGATATTCCACTTTCAAAATATTACAAGAATGCCACACCTCCTCCTCTGTAAAAATGTGATCACCCCTACCACTTATTCGAACCTCTAAAAAAATTATAATATACCATAATCTTCCATAATCTCATTAAAAAATCTAAAAAATCATCATATAATCATTCCTTTTGTTATAAATAATATCAAGTAAGCCTTTTGGTGAAAACCAAATTGTGTTACTCAAAGAAGAGGTAATATACTCCCTCATCTATTTAGTTTTATAAAAATTATACACCATATAAACTCTTATATTTATATTTCTATATATTACAATAAATATATTCAATATACTACAATGTTTTTATTCTAGTTTTTATACCTACACATTCAAAGCCATTCATATATTGTTTACGGAAGTTCCAATTCTTTTGTATGATGAAATACATACTCACAAAATGACATTGTTCATTTTTTATTTAAAACCTCTAATGGTTGAGAATTATAATGGAAAAATTGTTTTTATATTATATAAATTATATAATAGGATGATTTTATGATTCTGAAATTATTATATTACACATACCTTCATGCAATACTTATTTTTTAAATATGATTGCCTCAATTGTAGAATGATAACTACTACCTCATGAAAGCAACAAGACTCATTTTCATTCCAAATGGATTTTATAATTAATGGGTTTCATAAATTTATATAAAATATATGAAATAATAATTGTAATTAATTTATTACTTATATTTAAATATACTTCCTTTAATTACATTCTTTCAATATGATTATTAAACAGAGATAGAGTTCGTGAATACATATGTCCTAACATCTCTATGAAATGTATATTAAATTAAATACTTATATAAATTTGTGAAAATAATAAATATTTATATAAGGAATATATATGATATTTATATCATGTTTTACATTATATAATTTATTAAATAATGATCTATGATATAGTATCAATAATAATAAGTCTAAAAATGACTACAAATCAAAGCAGATAATACCTGAAGCATAATATTATACTTAATTATTAATTATTGGGTAATATAAAGTCATATATTGCATTTTATATAATAATATGGTTAATTTATAAATTTTTAATAAACACATGTTCTTTATACACGAGTTTTTAACAAGCATGAATAAAGTTATGACATAAGGAAAAGGGATTTCTCGTCACTTTTATTTCCATCATATTTATACCTTATTCAACACCCCATTGTTTTCTGTGGATAATATAATTATAATTAACATATTATATTATTTTTTATCTTTATATTAATGGGTATTTACATATTCATTTTATGATCTCTATTTCATTGGGATTATGTTTCAATAGTTAGCATATCTAAAAAGTATTTTTTTTCTCGAATTTATCTTCTTTGAGTTGTATGCCTTGATTTGAACCTATATTATTTTAAGAGGTGTATAAATCACACATTTAAATATTATATCCTGAATTTATTCTTTTAATGTTATTTTATGATCCGTTCAATTTCATTTTCTATCATGTGTACACCGATTCAAAATTACGATGTTTTATGAGTTTATTACAAAAATATCATCATTTTCCAGGATTGTTTATGATTTTCATTAATTGTGAAGTATTATGATCTATATTTCATGAAAGCTCATTTAATTTCATATAATAATTTTATTAAATTTCTATTCATGTATTATTATGATTTTTCAACACTTTTATACTTATGATAATTAAGAAATCATTTATAGAAAATTTGATGTTATTTATCACTTCGGTCGGATAAATGTTTTATACCAGAATTATGTTTTCATAAATAATTTCAACATGTTTTTAAAATTATATTGGGAACTCAATTTCATTTTTAATGAATTATATATATATTTATGTTTTTCAATTCACTCATTGTTCATTTTTAATCTATGTTCAATAAAAAATGTTTTAAATGAAAATATTTTTTAGAAAGTTTTTTTTCAGATTAAAATAGTCATTTTCCATCAATTATATTTTTAGAAGATATTAAAATGTTATTATAAACATAAAATACATTGTTGTTATTCATAAAAATCAAGGTAAATGATCCAAATGAACTTATAATATTTTTTATGTGAATTTTTAATGTAATGGTGGAACGATGGATCTGAGAAACATTTCTCTTTCACGAGTTATATGTTTTTGAAACAAAATTATCATTCATTAGATATATTATTAATAAAGTCACATATTATAACAAGTTATTCAATTATTAAATTACTATAAAACCTCTCACTTTTTAACAAGTTATGATATAATGACTTTTTATGTACCTATTAAATTTCATGGTTTATGATATGATTGTTTAAGATATAGTGGAACTTGAATGTATGATTTCATTAAGAGATTTGTTTATCATATGTTACCCATTAGCAATTTGTTTAATTATTTATATAACATTATATAATTATAAGAATCATTTGGACAATCTTGTTCCACTATGGATGATGGGGAAACATGATCCACTATGGGAATGTAGGGAAACCTGATCCACTATGGGAAGATAGAGAAACCGGATACCTACATGGAATAGACTATGACTGGGGATTGTTGTGTGTCCCACCCATTAGGTGAAGTCCACTTGTTGTTCCCTTATTATTTTTTGAAATTCACTTTTACATATAGGGAATAATATTACATGTTAATGTAACATCCCTAATTCCATGTCTTGTACCTATGTTATGTTTCAAGTATTATTCCCTTGATTCTGTTATGATTCATGTATTATAAAATACAAATCAATATTCCATGAGTCATGTTTATGATATTTGATATATATGGTATAATATTCTAATATTAATATCTTATTGTTGAAGCCTTATTTTCATTTTCTTCATACATATCTCTATTAAATACCCTTACTAAGAATATAAACTAAACAATTTTCAGGTTTCCATACCTAGGTTATGAATATATGTATTATGTATGACATCTATAATAATGGTGATTCTCATAGTGAACATTATGTGAGAAAATTTACCTCGCTTATTTAAAATGGTTTATGTTTCCATTTTTCCAATGGCACTAAAATAATAAGGTCATTGGACATCTATTTATGTAAAATATTATGTGTTCCAAAAATTGATGTTATATTAACGAATTTTATGTGAGGGTAAATTTTTTATCCCATGATTTTTGAAAATATGGAATATTGTACAATTTTTTTATACATTTATTTATGATGGTTTAACCATGTTATAGTTAGGAACTAGTTTCCACTACACATACTAGATGATCTATTTGA
The DNA here is from genome assembly GCA_963277665.1 of Viscum album. Taxonomy (NCBI): domain Eukaryota; kingdom Viridiplantae; phylum Streptophyta; class Magnoliopsida; order Santalales; family Viscaceae; genus Viscum; species Viscum album. The sequence continues at coordinate 1,949,122,611 of OY728163.1, forward strand.
TAATCATTGAGGATTTGATGACTTAAAAAATAATGAGATAGGGATGTGATTAAAAGAACATAAAGACATCATATATATCACATACATATTTTTGATGTTTGTGAAGTTAGTATTTATATCTCATTATTATTATTTTTTTACAAAAATTCCTTTCATCTTGATGGACTTTATGAATAGTGTTTCCTAACCTTAAATGGATTCCTCTATTGTTGTTTTTTGTGAGTAAAATCCTAGTGTATTATAACACTTCATGAAAACATAATAAACATATTGATATTGTTTTTATTATACTACGAAATTGTAATCTATATGATAAAATTTTTATATTCCACTTCTGGATTGACTATGTTTACTTATTGGAGCATATTATCATAAAATATAAAATATCAGTTGACCTGAAGAAGGTGTGTGTGGTGCGTTCCTAGAAGAATCCTTATAAAATATTGTATATACGATGAACCACGGGGATATCTTGATACTAAGATTTTTTTTATACGAGAATAATATTCACATTCAAAACCTTTTACTAGTCTCCCAAAGATAGTCTTGATGTATCTATGGTAATATACATAAATTAAATCAATTTATGAGTTAAAAGGGAGAAATGTATCAGCACTAATTCTGATTCGTAGATACTGTAGCGTAGGATATTCAATGTTATTTAATGCATCAGAAATTATGTTAGGTGTAGTGTTATTTTTGGAGGATGTAGTTTTTAATACATGTATTTTCTATTAATACCTCGCAAGAATAACTACCTGACACATGAACATCATCTAGTAGTTTTTTTCCATGCCTTGAAGTGTTGGAGACACAATCTGATCTGTGATTGATTTCATTTGTATAATAACCAAAATAACATCAAATATATTTTCATACAACATTAATTGAATGTTATAATGTTAATATATGTCGAATACATTAAATAATTTGACTTTGAGATATCATTTGATTCTTTTAATGTGAAATGAAGTGGCTGATACACTGATTCAGAAGACTTAGGAATAGGAGAAACAGGAATACAATGATTACAAGAAAATTATGTTCATATTTCCTATGATTTATCTATAGTTTCATGAGATTCATGAGAATCATCTAATGAAGGCTTTGTAGTTTCCACAACATTTCTAGAATGGGTAAATAGAATGGTGTTTTCATATAATGAGTTCATAGATCTCTAGGAGTGTTTTTCATGTGAGGGCCCACCATAGATTACTATATTTATCGAGACAACATCCTACATATACTTGGGTGTGTTTGGGTTAAACAAGATTTTAGAGATGAACATATAAAAGAGTCCAACATGTCCAAGTGTGTAGTTCATCAAAGATTCTTTGAGGTGAATCATAATACGTGATACCAATATTAGTGGAAAGGGATGAAATGTGATATTTTATGTTTTATCACTAGGTTATCAACTAACCAACATGTGAATGTTGAGAACCATTGGACTTTTAGACTGTTACATCCATTTTTCAGTCCATAAATAAACCTGTAATGATGTTACAATGAACATTGTAGGAATATTAATAAGTTTGGGTCAATTTAGTGATGCATTTTATTTATTTGTGGATTGTTTCTAGGGATCCTTCATAATATCTCTTCATATTGGGACTCTCATTTCATGTCGTGGTTATGGAAGTGGTTATTGACGGCTATGTGAATTAAGGTGCTTCTCATAAAATCCATTCACCCAATGATATATAACAATTTATAAAAGACCCTAAAATTGTTAGATGACATGATCAGAGCTAGTTTTTTTATTTCTTTGCTACATGATAGAATAATATCACTCTCATTGAGTTTGACTATTATAGTATCATATAATAAACAATTCAGATGTCTCTATATGTGGACTTATATAGTTGGGAAGATTATTCAAACAAATTATAGTTATATATAGGTGAGATAGAGGTACTACATCCCTCTCTCATGTATAAGACTTTTGATCTAGATTAGCTCAACAACCATCATATTTCATAAACTAATAAAATAAAGAAATATTATCTCAATCGATGTCAATAAACTCTAGGGTTTGAGTATGGGGACTTTATATCATTATGAAGTTATCCAATAATTTTCCATAAATGGATACAAATGTAGGGGAAGCTATTTAATTCCATTTTTGGGACTTCTTATATAACATATAGTTTCATTTTGGTGCCCTATTTTTTCGTATTAACTCGAAGGTTCTATTAAATGCATGAAATCATCAATGTTTCATATCATCTCCACTATCAAGCAATACCATATCATAATTATGATCATGAGGATATTAAACTATATGATTATTCTTATATTGAGGATTATCCCTTCACAAAAATTGACTAGATCACATAGGATATTTGAAGATGGTGTTTCCCTTTAGTATGGGTATCCTGGAAACATGTTTATTTTCAAGATGAGATGTAGGAGTTAAAAGATGATATGAATTTTTCTGGTGGTATTTTTTTACAAAAAATGTTTTACCTCAATTAGAATAGAACTCTGGAATGATTTATATTAATGGGGAAGAATATCAGAATGTATAATTTATAGTAGTTAAGAATCCTTCTTTAATTGTAATTATATATCTTGGACATGTTATAGATGCCTAAAAAGGTCACAAATGATTTATGGTTTTAGGGAAATTTTTAGGGATTGGAACCCCATTTAGTGAGAGAATGAATTGGTCCCAACAGTTAGGATAAAATTATGGTCATAGAGAGAAGGTCAATGGGTATCATTTTATTTAACCTTGTGACATGTGCCACATCCTTATGTAGATTGTTTACAATATTTATCATATCTAAATGGAGTTTATAGAAAGATGGTTTCTCAAAATTTTGGTATATACCATGAAGGATCCCACTTAAGAATGTAGGATGTGCAATGTTAGTGCTTGATTTGGTGAACCATAATACTAAACCAAAGGTCCCATTGATTTATTGGAGATATTACTAATTTTCTAATAAATATCTATAAACACCCCATCCTCCAAAATTAACTCCTCTAATAGATAGGATGTATTGTGCTACACTTGGATGAGCTCTAAATAATCTCATATTAGGATATGATAATGTTCTATCCCCCATGTTCATATTATAACTCGATATTTCTTTTTAGTTTTATCATGGTCAGCTCTTCAATCCCTATGATCAGTTCACCATTTTTTCCACTCGATGACACTATTGTGATTTACGATCATATGCCCTATTTTTGGGCATTGATCTGTTATTTTGTTTTATTCTATTACAGGAAAAACTAAGGGGTAGTAAAAAATCATCATAGTGTTGACTTCCTAATATAAATCGACTATTAAGTTTCTATAAAATATCATAATTTCTAAATTTACATCGTTAAGAACATGATAGTTTCACCAGACGTTTCTTATTAAATTCATATCCCATAAATATAATTGTTGGAAATTTATTCTAGAGAACATTCTATATTTGTTATTAATGATGTTGGAGTTTGTAACATCAATTTTATTATCCCTATGTAGGGTGCACTCCGGTTTATTCTTTTTGTGCAATTATTATGACTACTTGTGACAGCTTTTGGGTGTGCTATGACGTAACCTTGAGAATGAAAGTGTTTTAATTAATTATAGAACCACTTAATTTATAAATTAAAAGTATATATATATTTATCACAAAGACTAGGATATTATAATAAATTGAATGGATTTCATGTCCTATTAAACTATGGTTCCGTGGATGATAGGTAATGGAATGGATGTAATAAATTATTATAAAAGGAAATTATATTATTATTTGATATCACTTTGCCACATTAATTATAATTGAATGGTAATAGGTTAAATACACATAGAAATACATTTAATTTATAATTAATGTAAAATGAATGATCCTCTAAAACAATTATGTAATAAAACTAATTGGAGGTTGAATGTACTTGATTAACATTGACATGTTAAATTAAGGTGATGGAATGAAAAGTATTAAATTTTAAAAGTAATGAATATTACTTGGAATATATTTACATATGTATAAATATAATATATATATATATATGTTTCCTATTAAATAAATAAATTATTGTTTTTATCGGAATGGTTATGTATGAGCCATCCTTGGATTCCAAATGGAATAACATGAGTTATCTGATGATTCCATTCTAATTTAAAGAGACAATTTAAAGGGAGATACCTAAATTATAACAACATCCTTTTCTATTTGATGATTCTAAACATTATGTATTAGGATACCCTAACTATCTTTATATATTTTAGGATGCCTCATATACACTCCATGGATCCATAATGATTTCTTAAAACATATAGTGCCACAGATTCTCCCCATTGGGATCAGTCATTTATAGTCTATGATTATTATGGATTATCTTCAAGGACTTTGTTAGAATATTATATTATATAACTAACTGGTTGTTTCAATTTTGATTACACTCAAACCCCATTATATCCAGCTTACATGTTATAATTCTAAGATTTTTCAATCCCATAAGATTTGGTGTACCATTGTTACACATTCGATCCTTTTTTCATAGTTATGATGATATATTTTTACTATTTTTTACACCTTGTATGACTTATAAATCTAACCAGATGGATTAAATTAAATTATCTCAAGTTCAGATACATTACCAACTGAGCCAGATGTGCGTATGAGTTATTATTTCTACATTGCATTACATTAATATATAAATACCAACTACTCAGTCCATAATTACAAACTAGATTATATACACACCATTCTTGGTGGAATACATAGATTTATCTCGCATTTATTAGAGAAACATTGGTACCTTAAAATATTATATGATTTCTGGTATGGACAATATGAAGCATCCTACCTTGGACACCTATATTTATTTCATGATTAGGATTGATATTGGTAGATTATACTTGGATCATTGGTTATTATGCTTGGATTGTTTTTGTTCTTTTTTACTTTTATATAATATATATTTTAATGATTCACTCTTGGATTGTATACATTTATTCATGACTTGTAGAAACATTGATTTTCACGATCACCTTGTGTATATTGTATTGTTCAGCATTTGAGTTGATTATTATCTAATTTATTATGATTATATCTGATGCACATTTTTTGAATTATTAATATTTTTCCATAATTTTTTATATTTTTTTTAATTATCATTATCATTTTTTTACTCTTACCTGAGGGAATAGTCTCTACACTAACACATCGTAGGTCATTCATACTATTTGAAAGCCTATATCAAATGTTGAGGTGCTCCTGACGACATGTGGCCCACTATAACATTGTTCCATTGAGTGCAACTAGGTTGGGATGTCAAATAAATCACATTTGATATTTCTATACTCATTATTAATTTTTAATGCTATTCACAAGCTATTGATGATAACTAAGGACATGGATGAGGTGATAATCAAAACAATGATAATATTTATAAAAAATAAAACATGTCTTATTTTAATAGTTTTTCATTTTTCGAAACATGTATACTATGTGAATGATTCAACCATGTGATGTAATATTAATTTGGGTATGTTTAATTACCTAATTATATAAAATAATAAACCTAATTGATTATATAGAATGAAATAAAATTAGTTATTCTCAGTGTACAATTGAATATATATTTTTCAAGGATGGGTACTTATAGTTGAAATGAGATAAATGATAATGATATCCTTATTGGTTCAAATATTATTGTGAAAACTGTAAATATACTCTAAAACCATAATTGTAATTATATTAGGTTTAATTATTTTTATTTTCTGAAAAATGAATAATTGAATATTGGATGACATGGTTAAGTATATCTTATAATTAATCCTTTTATAATATGGGTTATATTGGTTTATTTGATATAAAAAACATAATTTTTTTATTAGTAAATTGTTAAATCAAGAAATAACCAATTGAAAAATTGATGTAACAGAAAATGCAGTAGTAATCTGAATGATAAAATGAATTAAATGTGGTTATTAGTCAAAATAATTTTGGTTATTCCTAACTAGATATTAGGAGTAATAGTTAAATATTTATGCCTAAGTTAGTTTTCTAAGGCATAAAATGTGATTGAAAAGAATCCTTTTTTATGTTAAATTGATAGAGACAATAGATGTTAAAATATTAAATGACATATAGGTCACGAATTCTAGAGGTAGCACCCAGTAGAATACTATAAAATAATGCTAAGTGGTTTTATATATTTTAAAGGATTTAATAATTGTAAAAAAAAATTATGTTAAAATGACAAACCCAATTATTTTCATAAATCGATGTAAATTTCTCCTAAAATTTTCAATTCAATGATTTAAATTTTGGGATTTTGGGAATTATTAAAATCAATTTCATGGGGGAAAGACAAAAAATATATTATCATGTCTGTAAAGATAAATGACCTGAAATTTTTATTTCTATTATATTATAGGATGATTATTATTAAAATTACATATATAATCAATGTATTATATCTTATAATTTGTTCCTTTTAATATTAGGACACAATTCATATTTTTTTTGGAGGACAATATGATGGAATATATAGAGAATCATTGAGAATAATTTTAATAGATTTATGTGTAAATATATACACAAATATATATATATATATATATATATATGTGGATATAAGAGTTATTCTGTAGTAATAGATTTAAGGATGATCATAATTTTACAATCACAATAAGTGTTTTTGATATTTTATAAATTGGTGTATTTTGGGAGATATTTAATGAGTTTTGATATATTTTTGAGGTTTCTGTAACTTTTAACTTTACAATTATAAAATGATGTTTAAGGAAGAATATTTGTTTCATTTTATGGACATGATATTATATGTATTGAACAAAATTAGGGTTGATATAATCTTTGATAAATAAAGTTATTTTTTTCATATTTTCATCATATTTCATGGAATAATATAAGAATTATATTTTTATAGTATTAGTAAAATTAAATCCTATAATCTAGGAAATATTTTATCTCATCTAGTAAGGTTCTGGTGCTTCAACGCGCAACGAAAGGTTTACAAGTGATCAACACCATCCACATTTCTACATGATATCTAGATTAGCATGAAATTTTTTATACATAGAATAATTATATATAAAATATTTATTTTTAATTTTTAACTTCTACATTCATTTATAAATAATGGTGGGACTAAGAAGTTATTTTATGATTAAGTGATCAATGTTATTTTAGTAGAAACAATCTATTATGAATATGTAATATGATTAAGTTTATTTAATATTTTTTGGCTAAAATCGGATTTTATATTATTAATATAGGATTATATTTCTTTTAGAAGCATATATTTTATTATTGTGGATTTATTTTATTTTTTGTCAATTTTTGAAAGAATTAATATATATTTTTCATTTTATTACCATATCATAATCATTTTTATTGTGGGAAATTATATGTCATTTAAGATATTTATAGACAAATTATGGTAGAATATGTTATAAAATCATTCTAATGATTAGGGTTAAATTTAGTCATTTATGTATAAATTAACATTATAGGTGGTTGTTAACAGTGTTATGTAATTTGACATTTTGGTACAACTGTTGTATTTTAGAAATTAGTTTATTATTTATTGGTATAATGATTTATATTTTGGGAATAATATTAAAAAGTGATAACCTTATTTATTTCATTTATTTTATAAATATAGGGAAAATTTATTTTTTCCCTTTTATATAAATATATTACTTGGTGGAACATGATTTTAGTTTATCATACATTTAAAATTAAACATTAATCAACATCATTTAATGATTAATATAATATTTTGATATAAATTGATTAATGTACTAGATTATAATTTTCATGTAAATAAGTTTTATCATGTTGTTATTCTGGGTGGTAATGGGAGTCAACATCATTGGGAAATGAAGCATGGAAAAAATATTATCTAATTATATTCATATATGATGAATCGATTGTCTTCTTCAAAACTCATTGGTTTATGAATTTTTGGTCATTAATATTCTCATGATCATTCACCATCTTATGACCAATAATCATTGACACACTCAATCAGTATTTTTCAGAATTATTTTATTTTGTTTCAATATTTTCACATCCCAATAATTTAATCCAGTTATAGTACCTGGTTCGGTGTTATTTTAGATAGACTTTTTATTTTTCTTTTCCACATATAAGGTGAAGTTTTATTAACCATTTTTATGTTCATGGATTGAAATAAAGGTATTTTATGATAGAAAATGTTGATTACTATCACACCCCGACCGTAGATGCCCTTATTTTACTCTTTTCTTGGTCTCGGTCAGAAATTTTCAATGTTTATTTGTGATGGCAGTTTCATGCCGGTGCGCGGTCACCGCATCGTTAGAGGTGACTGTGCGTTCGGCCAGGGTGACCATGTGTTCACCCGGTGTTTTAAATATTAAAACTGTTAAGTTGACATTTTATTATTATTACTATTTAAATTGTTATTATTATTTTTGAAGTTGGTTTTATTGTATGTATGTCTACATATATGTTTATATATGTATATATTGATATGCGTGTGTGTATATATATATGTTTATATGTGCTCATGAATATAAGTGTATATGTTTATATATGTTTAGATATAGGTATATATGTCTTTATATATATGTGTGTGTCTGTTATTTTTAAATGGTTTTATTATTCCGAATATTTGGCCAATAATAATAGTTATTATTATTAACAAATTTTTATTTTTGTTATCATTATATTATATTATATTATTATTATTATTATTATTATAAAGTTATTATTATTATTGTTATCAAGATTTGATGTTATTTATTTAATTAATTTATCATATTATCATTATTATTTTCATAATTCTTATTATTATTAATATTATTACTTTTTTTCTTATTATTATTATTATATTTATTATTATTATTATTTTTTTTATTATTATTGTTATTATTGTTATTACTTACGATATTGTTATTATTATTATTATAATGTTTTATTATTATTATATAGTTTTATTATTTTTAGGATTTTTTTTATTTAATTACTTATACTATCATTCAATATTATTATTAGTATATTATCTTTATTTTATTATTATGAATATATTATATTATTATTATTATTATTAGTATTTTTAACATATATATATATATATATATGTATTATAACCCTAAAATCTACCCCAAACCATATTCCCCGTGCAGCCCCCCCCCCCCTCTCTTCTCTCTTCTCTCTTATCTCTTCTCTCTTCTCTCCCTTCTTCCACACCCTCTGCACGTCTCTGCCCTCCTTCGGCCGCCGCCTCGCTGGCCTCCACCTCGCCGACCGACCCGCTCCCACACTCGGCCGCCCGCCGCTCCCCGCGGCCCGCATCCAGCTTCTGGCCCCGGCTTCCCTTCGTTGCGCCGACGCCGCTCCCTCACGCAGCACCCTGGAGGCCCCAGATTTCCGTCGCCGCCACCCCCACCCCGTCCGGCTCCCGTTCTGGCCACCCCCAGCCGCCCTCCCGCCTTGCCCCTGGCTCCTCCACTAGTCCGTCCACAACACCTCCTCCCGCACACCCGGCCTCCCGACCTGCTGGCTTCCATTCACCTCACCGCACCCCTGTCCGACTCCCCCGATGTTCAGCACTCCACCTCGCCGCACCTGCACCATCTGCTTCGTCCCTGTTCGGCGACCTCCCTGACCGCTGTGCCCGACATCCCCATTTCCATCCTCCTTTAGTTGCACCGGCTTCTCGTCGACATGCCGCCCGGCCCTGCTCCGGCGGCGACCTCCTGTCCGGTGACCAGTCCGGTAGACTTTCCCCATTCCCGGCCTTCATCAGCCACGCCGGCGACTTCGCCAGTCTCACCCTACTTCGGCAACCCCGCCACACCCATGCGGCCCAGCCGCCTCCGGCCGAGCCCTCTCTGGCCATGTCACCTCTGGCCAGCCCGCTCCGGCCAGCCCGCTCCGGCCAGCCCGCTCCGGCCAGCCCGCTCCGGCCAGACCGCCTTCGGCTGCGCCGCACCCGACTTGCCCTGCTCGCCACACCCCTGTCGCGCTCGCTTCGACCCACAAGACTTCCCCGGTGTTGATGTGTCGTCTGGTCAGCCTCGTGCAGCGTCTTCGCGCCGTCTAGCACCCTCAGGACCAGCCACGTGTCTCATTCTTTTTTGGGCGAGCGGTGAGCACCGCTGCTGAAAGTGAGTAATTAGGTTAACCTTATTTCACCTGCCTTGATATCAAGGTAGTTTTATGATGTTTGTTCATAAGAGTTATTTTAATTTAGCGTTTATGTGTTTTTAATTGTTTTACTTTTGTTGCAGCTTGTTGGTAAGGTTTATCCATGATTCTACGTTCGTATGCTTGCAAGTGCTAGTGCGACCATTTGAGTCATGACACTTCCTTATGTATGGATAGCGAGAAGAGATGGGTTTCTGCATTGTTTATACTTTTAACTTAGTAATTATGTGTTTTGAGTTATTTTCCTTTTGTTGCAGCGTGTCACGAGGTAGTTTTGCGTTATCGAAATTTTCCAACTTGTGTTTTCTAGTGCCCAAATGTGTGACGTGTCGCGTTATCGCAAACAAGCTGTAATTCAAGTAGGTTTCTTGTTGCATTCGCCTTTAAATATAGAATTTATTTATTCCTTGTCTTTTTATTGAGTTTTAGTAAATTTAAAAGTATTATTAAGTAGTTATTCATAGTGTGGTGATCTACTCTGTTTATTTCTAGCATTTCACTTGAAGTATTTTTCTTTGTTTTAATAGTGTGCTTTCCTGTTTATATTGCTAAATGGGTTCTTTATGAAATGGGAATGTCTTGTTGAATTGTGTTTTGAAATGGTTTTGGTATGTGTAAAATGGCAGGTGTATTGTTTACGGAAAATGGTGTTTTCATAGAACTTTGATTAGAGTAAATGCATGTATGACCTTTAAAATTTATTTTGGAATCATTAAGTATGGTTCTTGGTTGTTGGAAACAAAATGTTTTACTTTGTCGCGTGAATAAAAGTTTGGCTTTCATTTGAGATATAGAATTCCTTAAAAAAGTGATTAAAGGCCCGTTTGGTTCTTGATAAAAGTGGGGTGCGTTTGGATATTGGAAAATGATTTTACTTGTGATACCAATGTGTTTCAGGTTTAATATGCTGATTTGAGTTTCTTAATTAAAGTCCTGAGTGTGTTTCTGGTTTTCAACGTAATGGCGTGTGTCATGTCCTTTGGAAAATGCTTTGGTATTAAATGGTTACAATATGAATAATGTGACATCCCGGTTGGAACTGTATTGATTGTGAACTGACTATATATATATATATACTTATGGGGAATCTCTACAGGTTGACTTCCCTTTGAGGATTGTCGTGTAGGGGTGTCCGTGTAAGGGGTTGGAAAGTGCAGTGAGATGAGTCATGCGTGCAAGGGCCTCTCACTTACACAATATTATTAAAAACCACTTTGGGTTCCTGGGCATCTTTTAGAGAATCGAGTGACGGTTGATGGATAACCCCGATTAGACAGTTAGTCCTCCCTTGGTAGGTAGGCCTTCTGGGGCATGCCACTGGTTTGCTGTTAGTGTGGCTAGTTGGTTATTGACTGTGGAGTACCATGCCGGCAGGTACTCTGAACCCGAGTACGTCCAGAGGTTTTCTAGGGATGTTCAGGATCACCCATGGTTATTTCTTATAACTTCTGGTTTACCTTTACTTGCACTTGTTTTCCATTCTTGTTTACCTTCAGTCATCCGTCACAGCTTATACTGTTAGATTTTGGGAAAATGGTTTTCAAATGAAAATACATTATTCTCTTTGTTTAAGATTTGAAAATCTATCACTTCATTCCTTTTTAGAATGAGTTTAGAACTAATAAAAGGAACCATTTTTCGAAAAATAATATGGGAAATGTCTCATGTATTGATTTTCAAGTGAAAAATTATGAGATCTTACTTTTGTACATTGTAGTTCAATCCTGGAATATGTAGATTCTTTATTTACTAGCAGTTCTTTGGGATTTGTTGTTGGGCTCACCTACTGAGTACTTCTTGTGCTCACACCATTCTTTTACCATTTTAGTTGTAGGTTCCTTGTGTTCAGGTTTTCCTGGCTTGATTCGCTCAGTGATGGAGTGACGTTGGTTTTTAGTTGGGTGGTGACCCGCGAGGTCACGTGGAGGTATATATGTGGTGTAGTTTTTTTTTGTCGTTAGTGTTTGTTTGATTTTTTCTGTTCTTTCTTTTGATCCTGTATTTTTTGGGCTAAAATCATTCCCAACGATTAAAATTTCAATGCATGATAGTTGTTTCCATCCCGGGGGGATCGGGAACGCTCCTCGGGACTTGTCGTGGACCGGCTCGGGTGACCGGTTCTGGGTCGACCCGGGCTGGTTCGTGACAAAATGGTATCAGAGGAGGTTCTTATTATTTGGGCTGTCTAGTAGGTGGAGATTAAGAATGACAGGACTTGAGAGTTGGGTACAGGAAGGACGTCATGAACCCTCACCCGTTCCGTACCTCGAGTCGCCTAGGGTAGTCCAAAAATTGTGTCCTTGTCTCTTTTGGTTTGTCTTGGATTCAACGATGACAACAGAGGCAAGCCGACGTTACATCGTGATTTCACCTGGAGTGGTGACCCATGCGGAGTCTGAGTACACAGTTTGAATTCCTCCTAGTGGTCGATGCTGACTTGGGACATGACCCACTACCATGTCACCAGGTTGAGCGTGACTACTAGTCCCTCACTCCTGTGGTTGATGCAAATTTGGATGCTTCTTTCATTTTTATCAGTGTAGGTGAATTGTTGGAAATGAAAAAGGGTTTTTGAAAAATTGGACTGGTTACTTTTAAAAGACATTAAATCTATGAAATGAGTTTTAAAATTGAAATATCATGATTTGGAAATCTGTTGTTTGCTTGGAATCCGTGAATAATGGTTTGGGGTGAAACCTTAGGTCCTCTTTATGAACGTTTTCACATGTGTAAGAATTCATGGAAAATGTGTGTTGGTGCGAGTATGAATGGAAAGTGGATGAAGACATGTGCAATGGTTCAGGGGATTACTTGGGTGTGTAATTGAAATTAAAGGTTTGGCCTTGTTTTCCAAATTGGTTTTCAAAAGGAGAAATGGTTTTGGAAAGTGGTCTTGAAATAGGGCGGTTTCGAAATCTAAAATAAAAAGGGGATTTTGAAAAGGGAAATTTGGGTAGTGTTTGAAATTGTTTGGTTTTGAGCTGGATGTTTTGGACTACTATGTTACTTTTAATCTTGCATTGATTTGATATTGGTCTTGGGCTTGTGTTTTATATGTCGTTCAGGAAATGCCGCCCAGAAAAGTCCTTAAGGATTCTGATAAGTTATGCCCAGTTTTTGGTCCTCCTCAGACTCTGCCAATTCTCCATGGTTATCGGAGTCCGTTAGAGGAAGTGAAATGGCTCGATGAAGTGGAGTGTATCTTTAGAACGTTGGAAACTCCCGAAAATGTTAAGGATCATGCATTTATGGGGTTGTTCGAGGGTCCATCTCTGGACCAGTGGAAGATGGTTACCCCACCGTCAACGCAAGTCGAAATGACGTGGGATGTCTATAAAACAATTTTCATCCAATGGTTTGTACCTGAAGAAGTGAATTTGGAGAAAAAGAGAGAGCTTGTACATATTCAACAAGGCCAACGGATGGTGAAAGAATATGTTGATCATTTCAAGGAACACATTTCCTTTTCTCTAGAGGTGGCGTCGCATGAGCTCTTGAAGGCCTCTCTTTTCACCGGGTGTCTTCATCCAGAGATCAAGGAGCGAGTCCTCCCATCTAAAGACCATCATTTTGTGAAGCTGGTGGAGGAATCTTTCTTAGCTGAGTTGGTTTCTAGTGCACAGTTGGTTAGTACTCCAGCATCCCCGGTTGTTCGTAAGAGTTCCCCCTCTGGTGTTGAAAATACACCAGAGATACCTGATCCTATGGAGTTATCCCCTTTGGTCCCAGCTTCCAGTTCATCAGATCGTTCAATGGTATGCTATCGGTGTGGTCGTTTCTGGGATTTAAAGTCGTCTTGTCGCAACCCTCTGAAGACGTGTCATCGATGCAGATTCCTGGGTCATCTAGAGAAGTTATGCAGGAAGCGTCGCTTGAAGAGGACGCCGTGATGGGAGAATGTCATTACCTGACTATGAGGGAGGAGATGCTTCAGCCATTAGAGCCCTGCCACAAGTCGCAGGGTGAAGCTCGCGCACAGTCAGGAGTTCCCAGGGTTGTAATGCCTTTGTCCTGGTTCTGTTTTCCATATCAAAGGTGAAACAATTAAAAACATTTTCATAATTTTTTTCCTGCAATTAAAGTTTCATCAACATTGTAAATGCGTTGTTTTTCCATAAAGTTATGATGGACATGTTCTATGATAATCCAAGCAGACTTGTTGTATGGATGTGTTATTCAGAATCGTGTTTCATTCTTAAAAGTGTGTTTGCCCTTTGGGTGGGTTGACCTCGGTTTAGTTATGATTTTAGGATGTGGTTATGTTCCATGGATTTAAGTGGGTCATGTTTCCAACTCGATTTCGGGGTTCCGTCTTTTCGTGGGTTTCCCCTAGAGTTGATGTTTGTTGACTCTAGTCGAGGGTTCAATGTTTCGACGGAGGTGTTGTTTTGATCATGTTATAGGAGTTGGTTTGGATCAGTTATGAGTTCCCCTACTGAACCCACCTCCATGTAGTAGTATGTTTTTAGTGTTAAATTTTTGAACTATTTATGTACTTGTGGTGGGGAGAACCCCTTCCTGTACTCCCCTCAACTTCGGACTTCAGTTTTCTCTTGAATCGGTCGGGTGTGACTTGTGTAAAGTAAGGTCATTCAGATATTCTCAGTTATCTTTGGTTCCATTAGTTCCATTGGGGCATGGACTTGAATCTTGACCGACTTTTGGCTTGGTGACTTTATGGGGGAAGAAAGTGTCTGTGGTGGGGAGAATTGACACACTCAGACCGCAGATGCCCTTATTTTACACTTTTCTTGGTCTCGGTCTGAAATTTTCAATGTTTATTTGTGCTAGCGGTTTCGCGCTGGTGTGCGGTCACTGCATCGTTAGCGGTGACCGTGCGTTCTGCCTGGGTGACCGTGTGTTCACCCGGTGTTATAAATATTAAAACTGTTAAGTTGACATTTTATTATTATTACAATTAAAATTGTTATTATTATTTTTAATGTTGTTTTTATTGTATATATGTCTACATACTTGTTTATATATGTATATATTGATATATGTGTGTATATATATATATATGTTTATATGTGCTCATGAATATAAGTGTATATGTTTATATATGTTTAGATATAGGTATATATGTCTATATATGTGTGTGTGTGTGTGTGTGTTATTTTTAAATGGTTTTATTATTCCAAATATTTTGGTTATAATAATAGTTATTATAATTAACAAATTTTTATTTTTGTTATCATAATATTATATTATATTATTATTATTATTATTATTATTATGTTATTATTATTATTGTTATCAGGATTTGATGTTATTTAATTAATTAATTATCATATTATCATTATTATTTTCATTATTCTTATTATTGTTAATATTATTACTTTTTTTTATTATAATTATTATATTTTATTATTATTATTATTATTATATTTTATTATTATTATTATTATTATTGTTATTACTTACGATATTATTATTATTATTATTATAATGTTTTATTATTATTATATAGTTTTATTATTTTTAGGATTTGTTTTATTCAATTACTTATACTATCATTCAATATTATTATTAGTATATTATATTTATTTTATTCTTATAATTATAATATTTTATTATTATTATTATTATTATTAGTATTTTTAACATATATATATATATATGTATTATAACCCTAAAATATACCCCTAACCTTATTCCCCATGCAGTGCCCCCCCCCCTCTCATTTATCTTCTCTCTTCTCTCTTCTCCCTTCTCTCCCTCTTCCACACCCTCTGCGCGTCTCTACCCTCCTTCGGCCGCCGCCTCGCTGGCCTCCACCTCACCGACCCGCTCCCGTGATTGGCCACCCGCCACTCCCTGTGGCCCGCATCCAGCCTCTAGCCCCAGCTTCCTGTCGCTGTGCTGACACCGCTCCCTCACGCAGCACCCTGGTGGCCCCAGCTTTCCGTCGCCGCCACCCGCGCCCCGTCCGGCTCCTGTTCCGGCCACCACCAGCCACTAGCCTGCCTTGCCCCTACCTCCTCCGCTAGTCCGGCTGCCACACCTCCTCCCGCACACCCGGCCTCCCGACCTTCCGGCTTCCCTTCACCTCGCCGCACCCCTGTCCGGCAGCCCTGACGTTCGGCGCTCAGCCTCCACGCACCCGCACCATCCACTCTGTCATGGTCCGGCGACCTCCCTGACCGCCACGCCCGACTTCCCCATTTCAGGCATCGTTTAGCTGCACCGGCTTCCCGTCGTCGCGCCGCCCGGGCCTGCTCCGGCGGCGACCACTTGTCCGACGACCAGTCCGGCAGAATTTCCCCATTCCTGGCCTTCATCAGCTGCGTCGGCGACATCGCCGGCCTCACCCTACTCCGGAAACCCCGCCACACTCCTATGGCACAGCCGCCTCTGACCGATCCCTCTTTGGCCACGTCACCTCTGTCCAGCCCGCTCCGGCCAGCCCGCTCTGGCCAGCCCGCTTCCGGCCAGACCGCCTTCGGTCGCGCCGCACCCGACATGACCAGCTCGCTGCACCCCTGTCATACTCGCTTCGACCAGCAGGCCTTTCGCGGTGTCGACGTGTTGTCCGGTCAACCTCGTGCAGCGTCGTCGCGCCGTCTAGCGCCCTCACGACCAGCCGCGCGTCTCGTTCTTGTTTGGGTGAGTGTTGAACACTGCTGCTGAAAGCGAGCAATTCGGTTAACCTCGTTTCACCTGCCTTGATGTCAAGGTGGTTTTATGTCATTTTTTCATTGGAGTTATTTTAATTTAGCGTTTATGTGTTTTTAATTGTTTTACTTTTGTTGCAGACTATTGGTAAAGTTTTTCCATGATTCTGTGATCATCAGCTTGCATGTGCTTGTGCTACCATTTTAGTCCTGACACGTCATTATGTATGGATAGCGAGTAGAGGTGGGTTTCTACGTTTTTTATCCATTTGAATTAGTACTTATGTGATTTGAGTTATTTTCCTTTTGTTGCAGCGTGTCTCGAGGTATTTTCATGTTATCAAAATTTTCCTTCTTGCGTTTTCTAGTGCGCAAATGTCTGATGTGTCACGTTATCGCAAAAAAGCTGCAATTCAAGTAGGTCTCCCATTTCACATGCCTTTAAATATAGAATTTATTTATTCCTTGTCTTTTTATTGACTTTCAGTAAATTTGAAAGTATTATTAAGTATTTATTCATAGTGTGGTGATCTACTCTGTTTATTTCTAGCATTTCACTGGAATTATTTTTCTTGGTTTTATTTGTGTGATTTCCTAGTGATATTTCTAAATGGGTTCTTTATGAAATGGGAAATTCATGTTGAATTGTGTTTTGAAATGGTTTTGGTGTGTGTAAAATGGCAGGTGTATTGTTTACGGAAAATGGAGTTTTCATAGAACTTTGATTAGAGTAAATGCCCGTATGACCTTTAAAATTGATTTTTGAAACATTAATTGTGGTTCTTGGTTGTTGGGAAAAAAAAATTTCCTTTGTTGCGTGAATAAAAGTTTGGATTTCATTTGAGAAATAGTGTTCCTTAAAAAAGTGATTAAAGGCCCGTCTGGTTCTTGATAAAAGTGTGGTGCGTTTGGATATTGGAAAATGATTTTACTTGTGATACCAATGTGTTACAGGTTTAATATGCTGATTTGAGTTTCTTAGTTAAAGTCCTAAGTGTGTTTCTGGTTTTCAACGTAATGGCGTGTGTCATGTACTTTAGAAAATGCTTTGGTATTAAATGGTTAAAATGGGAATGATGTGGCGGCCCGGTTGGCACTTTATTGATTGTGAACTGACTACATATATATATACGTACATATGGAGCATCTCTAAAGGGGGGCTTCTCTTCGAGGATTGTCGTATAGGAGTGTCCGTGTAAGGGGTTGGCAAGTGTGGTGAGATGAGTCACGCGTGCAAGGGCCTCTCACTTACAAAGTATTATTAAAAACCACCGTGGGTTCCTAGGTGTCTTTTAGAGAATCGAGTGACGGTTACTGGCTAACCCCGATTAGACGGTTAATCCCCCTTGGTAGGTAGGCATTGTGGGGCGTGCCACTGGTTGGATATTAGTGCGGCCAGTTGGTTATTGACTGTGGAGTACCATGTCGGTAGGTAGTCTGAACCCGAGTACGTCCAGGGGTTTTCTAGGGATGTTTAGGATCGCCCATGGTTATTTCTTATAACTTCTGGTTTACCTTTACATGCACTTGTTTTCCATTCTTGTTTGCCTTCAGTCATCCTTCACATCTTATACTGTTAGATTTTGGGAAAATGGTTTTCAAATGAAAATACTTTATTCTCTTTGTGTAAGATTTGAAAATGTAACACTTCTTTCCTTTTTAGAATGAGTTTAGAACTAATAAAAGGAATCCAACTTTCGAAAAAGAATATGGGAAATGTCTCATGTTTTTATTGTCAAGTGAAACATTATGAGAACTTACTTTTGTACATTGTAGTTCAATATTGGAATATGTAGATTCTTTATTTACTGGCAGTTCTTTGGGATTTGTTGTTGGGCTCACCTACTTAGTACTTTTTGTGCTCACACCATTCTTTTACCATTTTAGTTGCAGTTTCCTTATGTTCTCGTTTTCCTAGATTGAGTCGCTCAGTTATGGAGTGACATTGGTTTTTAGATGGGTGGAGACACGTGAGGTCACGTGGATGTATGTTTATAGCGTAGATTTGTTTATGTCGTTAGTGTTTGTTTGTTTTGTTTTTTTTATGTTCTACATTTTGATCATGTATTTTTTGGGCTAAAATCGTTCCCAACGATTAAAATTTCAATGCCCGGCACTTGTTGCCATCCCGGTGGGATCTGGAACGCCCCTCGAGACTTGCCGTGGACCGGCTCGGGTGACCGATTCAGGGTCGACCCAGGCAGGTTCGTGACAAAATGGTATCAGTGCAGGTTCTTATTATTTGGGTTGTCCGGTAGGTGGAGATTAGGACTGTCGGGGCTCGAGAGTTGGGTACATGAAGGACGTCATGAACCCTCACCCGTTCCACACCTCGAGTCACCAGGGGTAGTCCGGAAATTGTGTCCTTGGATCTTCAAGTTTTTCTTGGATTGAGAGATGACAACGGAGGCAAGCCGACGATACATCGTGATTTCACCTTGAGTAGTGGCCCATGTGGAGTTTGAGTACACGGTTTGAATTCTTCCTAGTGGTCGACGCTGACTTGTGACATGACCCACTACCATGTAGCCAGGTTGAGCGTGACTACTAGTCCTTCACTCCAGTGGTTGATGCATTTGGATGCTGCATTCATTTTTATCGATGTAGGTGCGTTGTTGGAAATGAAAAAGGGTTTTTGAAAATTTGGACTGGTTTCTTTTAAAAGACTTTAAATGTATGAAATGTGTTTTAAAACTGAAATATCTTGATTTGTAAATCTGTTGTTTGCTTGGAATTGGTTAAGAATGGTTTGGGTTGAAACCTCAGGTCCTCCTTATGAATGTTTGCACATGTGTTAGAATGCATGGAAAATACGTGTTGGTGCGAGTATGAATGGAAAGTGGATGAAGACATGTGCAACGGTTCATGGGATTACCTGGGTGTGTAATTTAAATTAATGTCTTGACCTTGTTTTCTATATTGGATTTTAAAAGGAGAAATGGTTTTGGAAAGTGGTCTTGAAATAGGGCGGTTTTGAAATCTAAAATAAAAAGTTGATTTTGAAAAGGGAAATTTGGGTAGTGTTTGAAATTTTTTGGTTTTGAGCTGGTTGTTTTGGACCAAGATGTTACTTTTAATCATGCTTTGATTTGATATTGGTCTTGGCCTTGTGTTTTATGACTCGTTCAGGAAATTCAGCCCAGAAAAGTCTCTAAGGATTCTGATTAGTTATGCCCAGTTTTTTGTCCTCCTCAGACTCTGCCTATTCTCCATGGTGATCGGGGTCCGTTAGAGGCAGTGAAATGGCTCTAGGAAGTGGAGTGTATCTTTAGTACATTTATAACTCCCAAAAATGTTAAGGTTCGTGCAATTATAGGGTTGTTCGAGGGTCCAGCTCTGGACCAGTGGAAGATGGTTACCCCACCGTCAACGCAAGTCGAAATGACATGGGATGTCTGTAAAACAATTTTCATCCAATGGTTTGTACAAGAAGAAGTGAAGTTGGAGAAAAAGAGAGAGCTTGTGCATATTCAACAAGGCCAATGGACAGTGAAGGAATATGTTGATAATTTCAAGGAACTTATTTCCTTTTCCCTAAAGGTGGCGTCGCATGAGCTCATGAAGGCCTCTCTTTTCACCAGGGGTCTTCATCTAGAGATCAAGGAGTGAGTCCTCCCTTCTAAAGACCCTCGTTTTGAGAAGCTGGTGGAGGAAGCTTTCTTAGATGAGTTTGTTTCTAGTGCACAGTTGGTTAGTACTCCAGAATCCCCGGTTGTTCGTAAGAGTTCCCCCTCTGGTGTGGAAAAAACACCAGAGATACCTGTTCTTATGGAGTTATCCCCTTTGGTCCCAGCTTCCAGTTCATCAGATCGTTCAATGGTATGCTATCAGTGTGGTCATTTCTGGGATATAAAGTCGTCTTGTCGCAACCCTCTGAAGACGTGTCATCGATGCGGCTTCCTGGGTCATCTCGAGATGTTTTGCAGGAAGCGTCGCATGAAGAGGACACCGCGATCGGAGAATGTTAGTACCTGACTGTGAGGAAGGAGATGCTTCATCCATTAGAGCCCCGCCACAGGTCTTGGTGTGAAGCTCGCACACAGTCAGGAGGTCCCGGTGTTATGAAGCCTTGGTCCAGGTTCTGTTTTCCACATCGAAGGTGGAATAATTAAAACCTTTTCATTTTTGTTTTCCTGCTATTAAAGTTTCAACAGTGTTGTAAATGCGTTGTTTTTCCATAAAGATATGATGGACTTGTTCGATGATAATCCAACCAGTCATGTCGTATGGATGTGATATTCTGATTCGTGTATCATTTATAAAAGTGTGTTTGCCCTTTGTGTGTTTTGACCTCGGTTTAGTGATGCTTGTCGGATGTGGTTATGTTCCGTGGATTTCAGTGGGTCATGATTCCGACTCGATGTCTGGGTTAAGTATTTTCGTGGGTTTCCCCTAGAGTTTAAGGTTATTGACTCTAGTCGAGGGTTCAATGTTTCGACGGAGGTGTTGTTTTGATCGTGTTATAGGAGTTGGTTTGGATCGGTTATGAGTTCCCACACTAAACTCTCTTCCTTGTAGTAGTATGTTTTGAGTGTAAAATTTTTGAACTAGTTAATTTCATGTGGTGGGGAGAACCCCTTCGTGTTCTCCCCTCAACATTGGACTTCGGTTTTATCTTTAATCGGTCGGGTGTGACCTGTGTAAAGTATGGCCATTCTGAGATTCTCAGTTCTCTTTGGTTCCTTTAGTTTCATTGGGGCATGGACTTGAATCTTGACTGACTTTTGGCTTGGTGACTTTATGGGGGCAGAAAGTGTCTGTGGTGGGGATAATTGTCACACCCCGACCACAGATGCCCTTATTTTACACTTTTCTTGGTCTCGGTCTGAAATTTTCAATGTTTATTTGTGCTGGCGGTTTCGCGCTGGTTTTTGGTCACCGCATCGTTAGCGGTGGCCGTGAGTTCAGCCCGGGTGACCGTGTGTTCACCCGGTGTTTTAAATATTAAAACTGTTAAGTTGACATTTTATTATTATGACTATTAAAATTGTTATTATTATTTTTGAAGTTGTTTTTATTGTATATATGTCTACATACATGTTTATATATGTATATATTGATATAAGTGTGTGTATATATATATATGTTTATATGTGGTCATGAATATAAATGTATATGTTTATATATGTTTAGATATAGGTATATATGCCTATATATATATGTGTGTGTGTGTGTGTTATTATTAAATGGTTTTATTATTCCAAATATTTTGGTTATAATAATATTTATTAAAATTAACAAATTATTATTTTTGTTATCATTTTATTATATTATTATTATATTATTATTATTATTATAAAGTAGTAGTATTATTGTTATCAAGATTTGATGTTATTTATTTAATTAATTTGTCATATTATCATTATTATTATCATTATTCTTATTATTATTAATATTTTTACTTTTTTTCTTGTTATTATTATTAAATTTTATTATTATTAGTATTGTTATATTATTATTATTATTGTTGTTGTTATTACTTACGATATTATTATTATTATTATTATAATGTTTTATTATTATTATATAGTTTTATTATTTTTAGGATTTGTATTATTTAATTACTTATACTATCATTCAATATTATTATTTGTATATTATATTTATTTTATTATTATGATTATAATATTTTATTATTATTAATATTATTATTATTATTATTAGTATTTTTAACATATATATATATTTATTATAACCCTAAAATCTAACCCTAAGCCTATTCCCCGTGCAGCCCCCCCCCCTCTTCTCTCTTCTCTCTTATCTCTTCTCTCTTCCCTCCCTTCTTCCACAGCCTATGTGCGTCTGTGCCCTCCTTCGGCCGCCGCATCGCCAGCCCCCACCTCGCCGACCCACTCCCGCACTCGGCCACTCGCCGCTCCCAGCAGCTCGCATCCAGCCTCCGGCCCCGGCTTCCCGTAGCCGCGCTGACGTCGCTCCCTCACGGAGCACCTCGGCGGCCCCGGCTTCCCGTCGCCGCCACCCGCGCCCCGTCCGGCTCCTGTTCTGGCCACCCCCAGCCGCCAGCCCGCCTTTCCCCTACCTCCTCTGCTAGTCCGGCCACCGCACCTCCTCTCGCACACATGGCCTCCCAACCTTCCGTCTTCCCTTCACCTCACTGCACCCCTGTCCGGCTCCCCCGACGTTCGGCGCTCCGCCTCGCCTCACCCGCACCATCCGCTTCGTCTCAATACAGCGACCTCCCTGACCGCCGCGCACGACTTCTCCGTTTTCGGCCTCCTTTAGCTGCACCTGCTTCCCGTCGTCACGCCGCCCGATCCTGCTCTGGTGGCGACCTCTTATCCGGCAACCAGTCCGGCAGACTTTCCCAATTCTCAGCCTTCATCAGCCGCGCCGGCGACCTCGCCGGCCTCACCCTGCTCCGGCAACCCCGCCACACCCCTGTAGCCCAGCCGCCTACGGCCTAGCCCCCTCTGGACATGTCACCTCTGGCCTGCCCGCTCCGGCCAGCCCGCTCCGGCCAGCCCGCTCCGGCCAGCCCGCCTTTGGCCGCGCCGCACCCGACTTGACCTGCTCGCCGCACCCCTGTCGCGCTCGCTTCGACCCGCAGGCCTTCCGCGGTGTCGACGTGTTGTCCGGTCAGCCTCGTGCAATGTCATCGCGCCGTCTAGCGCCCTCATGACCAGCCGCGTGTCTCGTTCTTGTTTGAGCGAGTGGCGAACACCGCTCCTGAAAGCGAGCAATTCGGTTAACCTTGTTTCACCTGCCTTGATGTCAAGGGGGTTTTATGTCGTTTGTTCATTAGAGTTATTTTAATTTAGGGTTTATGTGTTTTTAATTTTTTTACTTTTGTTGCATCCTATTGGTAAGGTTTTTCCATGATTCTATGATGGTCATCTTGCAAGTGCCGGTGCGACCATTTGAGTCATGACACGTCATTATGTATGGATAGCGAGTATAGGTGGGTTTCTGCATTTTTTATCCGTTTTAATAAGTACTTATGTGTTTTGAGTTATTTTCCTTTTTTGTAGCGTGTCACGAGGTATTTTCGTGTTATCGAAATTTTCCTGCTTGCGTTTTCTAGTGCGCAAATGTGTGATGTGTCGTGTTATCGCTAACAAGATGCAATTCACGTAGGTCTCCCATTGCACTCGCCTTTAAATATTGAATTTTTTTATTCCTTGTCTTTTTATTGAGTTTCAGTAAATTTCAAAGTATTATTAAGTAGTTATTCATAGTGTGGTAGTCTACTCTTTTTATTTCTAGCATTTCACTGGAAGTATTTTTCATGGTTTTAATTGTGTGCTTTCCTAGTGATATTAATAATGGGTTCTTTATGAAATGGGAAAGTCATGTTGAATTGTGTTTTGAAATGGTTTTGGTGTGTGTAAAATGGCAGGTGGTCTGTTTATTGAAAATGGTGTTTTCTTAGAACTTTGATTAGAGTAAATGCTCGTATGACCTTTAAAATTGATTTTTGAAACATTAAGTGTGTTTCTTGGTTGTTGGAAAAAAAATTTCCTTTGTCGCGTGAATAAAAGTTTGGATTTCATTTGAGAAATAACGTTCCTTAAAAAAAGTGATTAAAGGCCCGTTTGGTTCTTGATAAAAGTGGGGTGTGTTTGGATATTGGAAAATGATTTTACTTGTGATACCAATGTGTTTCAGGTTTAATATTCTGATATGAGTTTCTTAATTAAAGTCCTAAGTGTGTTTCTGGTTTTCAACGTAATGGAGTGTGTCATGTCCTTTGGAAATTACTTTGGTATTAAATGGTTAAAATGGGAATGATGTGGCATCTCGGTTGGCACTTTATTGATTGTGAACTAACTATATATATATATATATACACGTACTTATGGGGCATCTCTAAAGGGGGACTTCCCTTCAAGGATTGTCGTGTAGGGGTGTTCGTGTAATGGGTTGGCAAGTGCGGTGAGATGAGTCACGTGTGCAAGGGCCTCTCACATACACAGTATTATTAAAAACCACCGTGGGTTCCTGGGCGTCTTTTAGAGAATTGAGTGACGGTTGCTGGCTATCCCCGATTAGACGGTTAGTCCCCCCTTGGTAGGTAGTCCTTTTGGGGCGTGCCACTGGTTGGCTGTTAGTGCGGCCAGTTAGTTATTGACTGTGGAGTACCATGTCAGCAGTTAGTCTGAACCCGAGTACGTCCAGGGGTTTTATAGGGATGTTTAGGATCGCCCATGGTTATTTCTTAAAACTTATGTTTTACCTTTACTTGAACATGTTTTCCTTTCTTGTTTACCTTCAGTCGTCCTTCACATCTTATACTGTTAGATTTTGGGAAAATGGTTTTAAAATGAAAATACTTTATTCTCTTTGTGTAAGATTTGAAAATGTAACACTTCTTTCCTTTTTAGAATGAGTTTAGAACTAATAAAAGGAATCCGAATTTCGAAAAATAATAATGGAAATGTCTCATGTTTTTATTGTCAAGTGAAACATTATGAGAGCTTACTTTTGTACATTGTATTTTAATCCTGGAATATGTAGATTCTTTATTTACTGGTAGTGCTTTGGGATTTGTTGTTGGGCTCACCTACTGAGTACTTTTTGTGCTCACACCATTATTTTACCATTTCAGTTACAGGTTCCTTGTGTTCTGGTTTTCCTGGCTTGAGTCGCTCAGTTATGGAGTGATGCTGGTTTTCAGTTGGGTGGTGACCCGCGAGGTCACGTGGAGGTATGTTTGTGGTGTAGTTTTGTTTCTGTAATTAGTGTTTGTTTGTTTTGTTTTGGTTATGTTCTTTCTTTTGATCCTGTATTTTTTTGGGCTGAAATCGTTCCCAACGATTAAAATTTCAATGCCCGGCACTTGTTGCCATCCCGGGGGGATCAGGATCGCCCCTCGGGACTTGCCGTGGACCGGCTCGAGTGACCGGTTCAGGGTCGACCCAGGCTGGTTCATGACAAAATGGTATCAGAGGAGGTTCTTATTATTTGGGTTGTCTGGTAGGTGGAGATTAGGACTGTCGGTAATCGAGAGTTGGGTACAGGAAGGACGTCATGAACCCTCACCTGTTCTGCACCTCGAGTCGCCAGGGGTGGTCCGAAAATTGTGTCCTTGGCTCTTCTGGTTTGTCTTGGAATGAGAGATGATAATGGAGGCAAGCCGACATTACATCATGATTTCACCTAGAGTAGTGACCCATGTGGAGTCTGAGTACATGGTTTGAATTCCTCTTATTGGTCAACGCTGACATGGGACATGACCCACTACCATGGTGCTAGGTTGAGCGTGACTACTAGTCCCTCACTCCAGTGGTTGATGCATTTGGACGATGCATTCATTTTTATCGGTGTAGGTGCGTTGTTGGAAATGAAAAAGGGTTTTTGAAAAATTGGACTGGTTTTTATTAAAAGGCATTAAATGTATGAAATGAGTTTTAAAACATAAATATCTTGATTTGGAAATCTGTTCTTTGCTTGGAATTAGTTAATAATGGTTTGGGGTGAAACCTCAGGTCCTCGTTATGAATGTTTTCACATGTGTGAGAATGCATGGAAAATGCGTGTTGGTGCGAGTATGAATGGAAAGTGGATGAAGACATGTGCAAGGGTTCATGGGATTACCTGGGTGTGTAATTGAAATTAAAGGCTTGACCTTGTTTTCTAAATTGGTTTTTAAAAGGAGAAATGGTTTTGGAAAGTGGTCTTGAAATAGGGCGGTTTTGAAATCTAAAATAAAAAGGGGATTTTGAAAAGCGAAATTTGGGTAGTGTTTGAATTTTTTTGGTTTTGAGCTGGTTGTTTTGGACCAAGATGTTACTTTTAATCATGCTTTGATTTGATATTGGTCTTGGCCTTGTGTTTTATATGTCATTCAGGAAATGCCGCCCAGAAAAGTCTCTAAGGATTCTCATAAGAAATGCCCAGTTTTTGGTCCTCCTCAGACTCTGCCTATTCTCTATGGTGATCGGGGTCCGTTAGAGGCTGTGAAATGGCTCGAGTAAGTAGAGTGTATCTCTAGAACGTTGGGAACTCCCGATAATGTTAAGGTTCGTGCAACTATGGAGTTGTTCGAGGGTCCAGCTCTGGACCAGTGGAAGATGGTTACCCCACCATCAACGCAAGTCAAAATGACGTCAGATGTCTTTAAAAAAGTTTTTATCCAATGGTTTGTACCTGATGAAGTGAAGCTGGAGAAAAAGTGAGAGCTTGTTCATATTCAACAAGGCCAACAGACAGTGAAGGCATATGTTGATCATTTCAAGGAACCAATCTCCTTTTCTCTAGAGGTGGCATCGCATGAGCTCATGAAGGCCTCTCTTTTCACCGGGGGTCTTCGTCCAGAGATCAAGGAGGAAGTCCTCCCTTCTAAAGACCATCATTTTGAGAAGCTACTGGAGGAAGATTTCTTAGCTGAGTAGGTTTCTAGTGCACAGTTGGTTAGTACCCCAGCATCCCCGGTTGTTCGTAAGAGTTCCCCCTCTGGTGTGGAAAATATGCCAAAGATACTTGTTCCTATGGAGTTATCCCCTTTTGTCCCAGCTTCCAGTTCATCATATCGTTGAATGGTATGCTATCAGTGTGGTCGTTTCGGGCATTTAAAGACGTCTTGTCGCAACCCTCCGAATACTTGTCATCGTTGCGGCTTTCTGGGTCATCTGGAGAAGTTTTGCAGGAAGCGTCGCTCGGAGAGGACGTCGTGAAGGGAGAATGTTAGTACCTGACTATGAGGCAGGAGATGCTTCATCCATTAGAGCCCCAGCCACAGTTCTCGGGGTGAAGCTCGCGCACAGTCAGGAGTTCCCAGGGTTGTGAAGCCTTGGTCTAGGTTCTGTTTTCCGTATCAAAGGTGGAACAATTAAAAACCTTTTCATTTTTGTTTTCATGCTATTAAAGTTTCAACAGCGTTGTAAATGCGTTATTTTTCCATAAAGTTATGATGAACTTGTTCTATGATAATCCAATAAGACTTGTCGTATGGATGTGATATTCTGAATCGTGTGTCATTCTTAAAAGTGTGTTTTCCCTTTGTGTGGGTTGACCTCAGTTTAGTTTTGCTTGTCGGATGTGGTTATGTTCTATGGATTTAAGGGGTTCATGTTTCTGACTGAATATCTGGGTTAAGTCTTTTTGTGGGTTTACCCTAGAGTTGAAGGTTGTTGACTCTAGTCGAGGGTTCAATGTTTCGATAGAGGTGTTGTTCTGATCTTGTTATAAGAGTTGGTTTGGATCGGTTATGAGTTCCTGCACTGAACCCGCCTCCTTGTAGTAGTATGTTTTGAGTATTAAAATTTTGAACTGGTTAAGTTCTTGTGGTGGGGAGAACCCCTTAGTGTTCTCCCCTCAACTTCAGACTTCAGTTTTCTCTTGAATCGGTCGGGTGTGACCTGTGTAAAGTAAGGTCATTCTGAGATTTTCAGTTCTCTTTGGATCCTTTATTTCCGTTGGGGCATGGACTTGAATCTTGACCGACTTTTGGCTTGGTGACTTTCTGGGTGTAAAAAGTTTCTGTGGTGGGGATAATTGTCACACCCCGACCGCAGATGCCCTTATTTTACTTTTTTGTTGGTCTAGGTCTGAAATTTTCAATGTTTATTTGTGCTGGATGTTTCACGCCGGTGCGCGGTCACCGCATCATTAGCAGTGACCGTGCGTTCGGCCCGGGTGACCGTGTGTTCACCCGGTGTTTTAAATATTAAAATTATTAAGTTGACATTTTATTATTATTACTATTTAAATTGTTATTATTATTTTTGAAGTTGTTTTTTATTGTATAGATGTCTACATACATGTTTATATATGTATATATTGATATATGTGTGTATATATATATATATGTTTATATGTGCTCATGAATACAAGTGTATATGTTTATATATGTTTAGATATATGTATATATGTCTATATATATATATATATTTGTGTGTGTGTTATTTTTAAATGGTTTTATTATTCCAAATATTTTGGTTATAATAATAGTTATTATAATAAACAAATTTTAATTTTTTTTTTCATTATATTATATTATTATTATTATTATTATTATTATTATAAAGTTATTATTATTATTGTTATCAAGATTTGATGTCATTTATTTAATTAATTTATCATATTATCATTATTATTTTCATTATTCTTATTATTATTATTACTTTTTTTCTTGTTATTATTATTATATTTTATTATTATTATTATATTTTATTTTTTTATTATTATTATTACTTATGATATTATTAATATTATAAAGATTTATTATTATTATATAGTTTTATTATTTTTTGGATTTGTTTTATTTAATTACTTAAACAATCATTAAATATTATTATTAGTATATTATTTTTATTTTATTAGTATGATTATACTATTTTATTATTATTATTATTATTATTATTATTAGTATTTTTAACATATATATATATATATATATGTTTTATAACCCAAAAATCTACCCCTAACCCTATTCCCCGTGCGCCCCCCCCCCCCCCCTCTTTTCCCTCTTCTCTCTTCTCTCATCTCTCTTCTCTCTTCTCTCCCTTCTTCCACACCCTCTGCGTGTCTCTGCCCTCCTTCGGCTGCCTCCTGGCCAGCCTCCACCTCGCCGACCCACTCCTGCGCTCGGCCAGCCGCCGCTCCCCGTAGCCCGCATCCAGCCTCCGGCCCTGGCTTCCCGTCGCCCCGCCGACGCCGCTTCCTCGCGCAACACCCCAGCAGCCTCGACTATCTGTCGCCGCCACCCCCGCCCCGCCCGGATCCCGTTCCGGCCACCCCGAGCCGCCAACCAACCTTTCCCCTACCTCCTCTGCTAGTTCGGCCACTGCACCTCCTCCCGCAAACCCTACCTCCCGGCTTGCCGGCTTCCCTTCACCTCTCCGTACCGCTATCTGGCTCCCCCGACGTTCGGCACTCCACCTCGCCGCACACGTACCATCCGCTCCGACCCGGTCTGGCGACCTCCTTGACCGTCGTGGCCGACTTCCCCATTTCCGACCTCCTTTATCTACACCGGCTTCCCGTTGTCGTGTCGCCCGGGCCTGCTCTGGCGGCGACCTCATGTCTGGCGACCAGTCCGGAAGACTTTCCACATTTCCGGCCTTCATCAGCCGCGCCGACGACTTTGCCCGCCTCACCCTGCTTCGGCATCCCCGCCACACCCCTGCGGCCTAGCCGCCTCTGGCCGAGCCCTCTCTGGCCATGTCACTTCTGGCCAGCCCGCTCCAGCCAGCCCGCTCCGGCCAGCCCGCTTCCGGCCAGCCCGCCTTCGGTCGTGCCGCACCCGACTTGCCCTGCTCGTCGCACCCCTGTCGTGCTCGCTTAGACCCACAGGCCTTCTGCGGTGTTGACGTGTCATCCGGTCAGCCTCGTGCAGCATCGTCGCGCCGTCTAGCGCCCTCACGACCAGCCATGCGTCTCATTCTTATTTGGGCGAGCGGCGAGTACCGCTACTGAAAGAGAGCAATTTGGATAACCTTGTTTCACCTGCCTTGATGTCAAGGTGGTTTTATGACGTTTTTTCATTAGAGTTATTTTAGTTTAGCGTTTATGTGTTTTTAATTGTTTTAATTTTGTTGCAGCCTGTTGGTACGGTTTTTCCATGATTTTTCGATCGTCATCTTGCACATGCTGGTGCGACCATTTGAGTCGTGACATGTCATTATGTCTGGATAGAGAGAAGAGGTGGGTTTCTGCATTGTTTATCTGTTTGAATTAGTACTTATGTTTTTGGGTTATTTTTCTTTTGTTGCAGCATGTCACGAGGTATTTTCGCATTATCGAAATTTTCCAGATTGTGTTTTCTAGTGCGCAAGTGTGTGACATGTTGCATTATCTCAAACAAGCTGTAATTCAAGTAGGTCTCCCATTTCACTCGCCTTTAAATTTAGAATTTATTTTTTCCTTGTATTTTTATTGAGTTTCATTAAATTTAAAAGTATTATTAAGTAGTTAATCATAGTGTGGTGATCTACTCTGTTTATTTCTAGCATTTCACTGGATGTATTTTTATTGGTTTTAATTGTGTGCATTCCTGGTGATATTTCTAAATGGGTTCTTTATGAAATGGGAAAGTCATGTTGAATTGTGTTTTGAAATGGTTTTGGTGTGTATAAAATGGCAGGTGTATTGTTTATGGAAAATTTTGTTTTCCTAGAACATTGATTACAGTAAATGCTCGTATGATATTTATAATTGTTTTTGGAAACATTAAGTTTGGTTCTTGGTTTTTTGAAAAAAAATGTTATCCTATGTCGCGTGAATAAAAGTTTGGATTTAATTTGAGAAATAGAGTTCCTTAAAAAAGTGATTAAAGGCCCGTTTGGATCTTGATAAAAGTGGTGTGCGTTTGGATATTGGAAAATGATTTTACTTGCGATACTAATGTGTTTTAGGATTAATATGCTGATTTGAGTTTCTTAATTAAAGTCCTAAGTGTGTTTCTGGTTTTTAACATAATGGCGTGTGTCATGTCCTTTGGAAAATGGATTGTTATTAAATGGTAAAAATGGGAATGATGAGGCGACCCGGTTGGCACTTTATTGATTATGAACTGACTACATATATATATATGTACTTATGGGGCATCTCTACTAGGGGACTTCCCTTCGAGGATAGTCGTGTAGGGGTTCCCGTGTAAGGGGTTGGCAAGTGCGGTGAGATGAGTCATGCGTGCGAGGGCCTCTCACTTACACAGTATTATTAAAAACCACCATGGGTTCCTGGGCATCTTTTAGAGAATTGAGGGACGGTTGCTGGCTAACCCCAATTAGACGAGTTAGTCCCCCTTGGTAGGTATTCCTTGTGGGGAGTGCCACTGGTTGGCTGTTAGGGCGGCCAGTTGGTTATTGACTGTGGAATACCATGTCGGAAGGTAGTCTGAACCCGAGTACGTCCAGGGGTCATCTAGGGATGTTTAGAATTGCCCATAGATATTTCTTATAACTTCTAGTTTAACTTCACTTACACTTGTTTTCCTTGCTTGTTTACATTCAGTCATCCTTCATATCTTATACTGTTAGATTTTGGGAAAATAGTTTTCAAATGAAAATACTTTATTCTCTTTGTGTAAGATTTGAAAACGTAACACTTCTTTCATTTTTAAAATGAGATTAGAACTAATAAAAGGAATCCAAATTTCGAAAAAGAATAAGGGAAATGTCTCTTGTTTTGATTGTCAAGTGAAACATTATGAGAGCTTACTTTTTTACATTGTATTTCCATCCTGGAATATATAGATTCTTTATTTACTGGCAATGCTTTGGGATTTTTTTTGGGCTCACCTACTGAGTACTTTTTGTGATCACTCCTTTCTTTTACCATTTCAGTTGCAGGTTCCTTGTTTTCTGGTTTTCCTGGCTTGAGTCGCTCAGTGATGGACTGACGTTGGATTTTTTTTGGGTGGGGACCCGCGAGGTCACGTGGAGGTATGTTTGTGGTGTAGTTTATTTCTGTTGTTAGTGTTTGTTTGTTTTGTTTTGTTTATGTTATTTATTTTGATCCTGTATTTTTTTGGTCTGATATCGTTCCCAATGATTAAAATTTAAATTCCCGGCACATGTTGTCATCCCGGGGGTTCAGGAATGCCCCTCGGGACTTTCTGCGGACAGGCTCGGGTGACAGGTTCAGGGTCGACACGGTCTGGTTCATGACAATTATTGTTATGAAAATTTCATTTTAAGGATGAAAATTTTTCAAAGGTGGATGCAACACCCTAATATTAAAAAATAAACTATATGATGGATTTTGTATATGTCATGGAACACATAGATTAACAGAACCATAAAATATTATTATTTAAATATTTCTATTATAACATAGTCATTGAATTAGAAGGTATGCATTTAATTAACAACCTTATTATATATAAGTTATAATCATTAAAAATTTATTTCATTGATCTATTTAATTAAGAAATCTAGTTTTTTAAAAGACTAATTATTCATTAAAAATACATTTTCTGAATAAAATTTTATTTTAAGCTCTGATATTAGAAGACATTTTAAAAAAAATAGAAAATATTATTTTATAAATTTTTATTATATATTCAATAATAATATTAAATATATTTTGGGGTTCACTATTTATATTTTTCTTAAAAATATTGATTTTCAATGAATAACAAAAAATAATATTTTTTTATTGAAATTTATATTTTATTTTAATGCAATAAAAAATTTAAATTATATTTTTAATTAGTAATAATATTTATTTTGTTCCTTTTAATTAAATATAATCCAATTATATTAAATGGGAATAAAATTATACTTTAATTTAGTATAGAAATATATTTTTTCACTAAATAAGTTATTTTTCTAAAATAATATTTTTCATTATATTTAACTCCGTCAATTCTATATTATATTTACCAAAAATATTTTTTGAAGTAATAAAATTTATTTATATTGGGAATTAGGTTTTTGAAATATATTAAACACATTCCATATAATTGTATTTAATATGAATAATTATCAAATAATATTTTGTTACTACGATAAATAGAAAATGAGGTAATAAGTGTGAAAATATGTAGGTAATGTCAAAAAAAAGTGACCATGATACACACAATTAATTTTATTAGATTAGTATATTTCATCCATAATATCAAAAAAAATAAATTTTCTCGCCATTCAAGAACACATGGACAGGATTTGGACCTTGAAAATGTTTTATGTAATTAAATGTAAATAACATCATTCTATTTGTTTTAATAAACCTAAGATTTTCTATATAAAAAATTTGAATGTGTGGCAGTTAATATTAAATTAAAAATAATGTTTTTTATAATTATCATGGAAATTTATTTAAAATTTTTATTCAAGAAATAATTTCATTAAATTCTGACAGAACAACAATGTTTTATTTATTCAATTATAGAATATTTAACTATATGGGTTTAAAATTTTTAGTAGTAATATTATATGAATGAATTATAGAGTTTAATGATTTTTTTATATACAAATAAATTATTTTTCATTTTTATTGGACTTAATATTATATTATTGTCTTTTAAAATATTTAATTGTCATATTTAATGAATAGTTTCAAAAAAGATATTACTAATATTTTATAAAAAATAATACTTTAAAAGATGATATGAAACCCTAAAAACACCAATATTGCTAACATTATTGGGATACATATGTAACTATCAAACGATTCCAATTTATTTTACAATTTTCATTTAGAGTAAATTTTTGTCCCTTAATGATTACAATCATTAATATTGTTTAAATTTATGTAATAGTTTAATACATGTTCAAAAAATACATGAGAAAATATAACATAAACAAGTCAATTTTTTTAAAAAAAAAATTTGATTCGTAATATTTTTTCTATTAAATATTTAAAATGAGGATCAATTTCAACAAGAATATAATTTTAAATTAATTTAATACCATATAAATTTCAATGAGTTCCCCTCCCCTCAATCATAAAGGGGAACATACCATCCACTTATATTATAACAGAAAAATATTTTTTTTACCTATCACCTACCCAAATTCCTTCCATAAAACCCTAGCCATATTCATGATGCCATTTTTTATCAATGATCCAACTTATAACTGATTTTTGGTAAATCCATAAGAATTTTTGTAATGATGTTATACAATTCTTAAACAATATTTTTTTTGGTTTCCATTCTAACTTCTCCAAATTTTATACAGCCAAAATAAAATAATATCAAATGTATTTCCCTTAAGAGGAGGTTATGGATGGTTATAATTATTATATATATATATCATTATTGATCTAATATTAATACTTGAATTATTATATATAATTAACATTCATAACATTCCATTCACTAAAAATTAAAATTTCATTCATGTTTACTTGTTGATTACCACCTCTTCGAAGGGATAGGATTCATTTTTATTCTCTAAAAAACATTAATGATATATATATATTGATACTAAAATAAAAATTATATCATTAATCATTTGATTTGAATATTATAATGTTAAAATAATACAATCCATTTATTTATAGAGTCAATTGAGAAATTGAAAAATTAAAGATGCATATATACAGCCTATCGTTTTCAAAATTGTTATATTGTTAATATTTTAGAAACATTTCTCAATTTTTTAAATGAATACATGATTTATGTAAATGAAAATATTTCATTATTACTATTCTAGAAATGAATTATAAATGAGGTCATTGAAAATTATTGAGGAACATATGTCATTTTAGGAATATGGGTTGCTGTCATAAAAATTTATAAAGTCAACATAATTTATTCAATAATTGTTTATAAAATGTCTTAAGAAATAATAAAAATGAAAATTTTTGGTAATAAATTAAATTATTTATATAATTTTTTTATTAAATAAGATATGGAATGTGAAATATTTTACAGACTCATGGAAATGGGAATTATTTTATAAATTCCAATTATAATGCTTATTTTAAATATCATTTTCTTCCAATCAAATATTGCTAGAATTATATTATGTAAGTATTTATTCCGAAATAAAAGGGGTAAAAAGGATATTTATTGTTATTTTTTTACATTATTTACATATTTTATAGAAGTAGTCATTGTTTTTTCATTAGAAAGAAAATTTTTACATTCATTTTAAAAGAAAAAAAATGTTTTCTTTGTGTATATATAATGATGGTGAATTTTATAATAACCATAATCATTATTTAAGATTTAAATATATTATATGATCACATGTTTTCTTCAATAAAAACAATCAATAAATTTAGTCATGTGAAAAACGTTTTTAAAAATTTATTTTAAATGAAGTTGGTCTTCAAATGTCATAAATTGTTATTTTATAGGTTGAAAGTTTTTTTATTATGTATGATTCTATGTGTGATTATCATGTTAAGGTTCATGGAAATTATTTATGATGATATTTGTGTCATGAAAAACCAATTATTAATGGTTATTCGATATCTCTCAAATGAATTGTGTATGATATATGACTTGATGATAACCATTAGGTTTATTCCATGTGTAGCCTTGATAGTTATACAAATTGTAACTGTGATGATTTTACCATATGTAAGTGTGAGGGTTATTCAAATTTTCAACATAATGGTTATCTTAGTTGAATTACTGATATGTAAATGAAGCATCATGTGTCCTATATTATTTATTTATTTATTCTATTTTTTTATAGTAATATCATTTTTGAGGTAAGATAATTGGTTTATGATTTAATAAATATATATTGTATTTATTTTTGGTGTAAACAATATCATTGTCAATATAATATGATGAAATTTTCATGATTTTGAAAAGAAAATTAATTTTTTTTTCAATTAGTATTTATTATTATTTTTATAAAATAATTGCAGATTGGATATTGATTTCTTGGACAATAAAATGTTTACATTGAATGCAATTATTATTTTTAAAATTTAATATTTTATATGAATTTATAGACTAACTTGTTTAGTTCACTATTTTCATGTACCTTACATTGTTCATTTTTCTAATACCACATGTTTCACGTCTTCAAATGCTGATATGAATGAGTTGGGACATGAATGAGGTGAATATCAAAATTGTGATAATATTTACTAATTTTGTTTCCAATTATAATAGTTTTTTGTGGAAAAAAATTGATTCTATGTTCTAGTGTTATGTTCGTGGTGGGATATTTATTATTCTTAATGTTGATAAAATATGTCTCTAAAATGATTAAAATAAAATATCTTCTTGAATGATATAAAATTAATGTATGTTCAATGAAACATGAATATAAATTATATGAATTTTTATCCTCATATTAATAGTGTTGAGTAAATTGTTGAAATACTAATACCATATTAATAAATATCATAAAACAAATTTGTAATGTTTTTGTTAGAAAAAAATATCTCATAAAAATTAATTTTATTTAATTCATTCACCTCCAAGGTCAAATAGGGGTTCTCTATATATTAATAAGTGATATTTGAAAATATATCATTACCTTAACATATATAAGGGACATTATAGTATCTATATATGGAATGTCTAAAAATTATAATTCATATTACAAAAAGAACCAATTTTTATACCAATATAATCTTATTTAAATATTTAATTCCTTTAGTCATAATT
Source organism: Viscum album (assembly GCA_963277665.1). Taxonomy (NCBI): domain Eukaryota; kingdom Viridiplantae; phylum Streptophyta; class Magnoliopsida; order Santalales; family Viscaceae; genus Viscum; species Viscum album. Next base: position 1,949,159,384 of record OY728163.1, read on the forward strand.
AATCTTAATATACATAATTTTTATAAATTCTAGTATTATAATCTCATACCCAATACATTAATACAAATCAATAACTATTTATTTTCATTTATTCAATCCACAAAAAAAATTAATTTCTCAATAATTATATAATTAAATAATTATTTTTTTTAAAATTTATATTATTATTGTTTTGGAATAATATTTATCCATCGTTCCCAATTTCTAATATGAATATAATGAATAAATTTTTATTCATAACGAATACATGTTCAATGATGTAACCAATTTTATTTTCAATGAACACAAAAAATAACTAGTTTAGAATAGGTATTTCTGAGAAAAAAAATATAATTATTATTTAAATCACAATATAACAGTCCACATTTCGTTGGTTGATGAAACTACGTATTCACTAATTCTATTCACAATGAAAAAAAACTATATGTAGATGAAAAGAAGTATTTATAACTAATTTTAAAAAATATATAATATTTATATATTTTATATATAAATTAATAACTTGGAATCGAATAAGAGGATCAAAATCAACACATTAGATAATTTGAGAAATAATTCAAATTAATGACATCTGATATTGAAAAAAATAAAAATCACTAGTTATTGTCTAAAAATGATTATAATTAAGTAATTTACCATGTTATCATTAAAAATAATTATATTAAAACAATTATTATAGAATTCATGATTAATATCATGATCTGAAATAACATTATCAGAATTTAGGATCTATAGTATGTGTTTTCCAAATAACAAATTTTCATTCTCTATATAATAATGAATATTCTTAAACCGCATTTAATTTTATTTATTTACTAAATCCAATAATTTTATGAATTTATAATAACTCTTTTAATTATGTTAATTCATAAAAAAATATCATGAAATTCTTTTTGAATTTTTTTTATTATATGTGTAATGGTCATTCCTAACTCATCATATTTTTTGCGAGTTATAATTCTTATTCTTGTTCATCGTAATTATATGTTATATAAATTATTTTCTATAATATAATTACAAATTATTACAAATTTTTTTATATAGAATAAATGTTATGTTTTATAATATTACTTTAGAATGATTCTTAATTCATAAACATGATGTTTGTATTGGGTTTTCATAACACAAGTAATTTTCCCCAGTCATAACCATTCAATTTTTAAAATAGTATGACATAATGGTGTTATAATATTATATGGTCATATTCTAATAAATATCCCCATTATTCAAGTGTTTTAATATTTATGTATATTTTTCCCTATATTGGATGATCATAATAATTATTTATGTTTAATCTAAATGAGGTGATTCTCTTCAACATAAATATTCACTCTTATAGTATGAATTTAAAATATTAATTTTATTTAAAAGTATGTATTATTAATAGTGATCATAAAATTTCCCTTTACCCCTCTCAAGATGATTTTTTAACTCTCTTTATGATGTCGGTATGGAGAATGGTATTATTTCAAAAAAAAATATATGTTTTTTATTTTCCCTTACAATTGTTTAATATTCCCCTCCGATTTTCAATAGATACCCCGATATTACATATTAATTAAAATATTATTGGTATTACTATCCAAATAATCATTAAAAATTATTTTAATGTAATATTTTTGAATTTTTATTATTAAATGTAACCAATAATATTTCATTTTTACTTATAATTTTAAACATGTTTAATGATGAATATTATTTTTATTGATATCAAATTTTATTCATTTCTTCCCTGATATATATGTCATTTTCTAATATATATTTTTTGAATCACATTCTATATTAAAATTTGAAATAAATGTTTTGGGGGATTTAATATTTTGTATAAACTGAACTACTTTTTACTTCATGATATACCTTACCTTTTAGAAATAATACGAATCCAATATTATTTCTATGTGAATTCAAGATAGAAATAATGGTGAATATCTTATGGAACACATATGTATGGATGATGATGATGTATCAAAAAAATGTAACAAATTCATTTTTTTATATCTCAACACATAGAAAATTTTATCATTCCCATAATCGTGGGATTATTTCTTCATAATGTTTTTTATGGACATGATAATATTACAAATTATTCTATTTATTTTATTTAATATTATAACATAATTCATAATTAAAATAAATTTACTTGTACAATATCAAATATATCATTTTTACAGGATAGTGGGAGATATAAAAAAACTCATTATTTTTACATATTCCACATAATAAAGAAATTTTATATCTAAAAGGAAAAACTATCCAGAGACACAATGTTTTACTATCATTTATTAATATAAACATAAATATATAATTATAAATAATTATATCAATATACTTCCCCTAAAATTATGTAAATATTATATCTTGAAAGATCCATGTCTAGAGTTTCCTTTTGAATGGAAAAAGTAATGGTGAGTTTAAGTTATCCATGATAAAAACTTATTAGTGATCCAATATGGATTGTATAATACATTGTGGATAAAATATTAACTTCATTAATTTTATTTTATTTAATTGAACTTAGAATCAGAAACATAATAATAACAAATGATACAATATCATGGATCATTTTTTAAGATGCAATCTATTCCATGGAACTATAAAACACATATCAAGGTAAAAAATATATCACAAACCATGGAATTACATTATAATATGACTTAACATGGATCTATATAATATATTATAAATTATTATCATATATATATATTACAAACATATGAATATTAACACATTGTGTGGTAACACAATCTTGCCGAAAATTTTTAACCAAAAAAATTCAGGTTCGTGTTTTAAAAAAGATATAAAATACATTCATAATAATGATATTTATTATATATTTTAATGAAAAATATTATATAATTCATTTATTTCTAAAACAATATTTAATCAATTATCAAATTATAGTGAAACAATTAATGTAAATTTACTCATAACATTTTCTATTATTATAATATATAAATTTATTGATAATTTTGTTGGATTAATATAAAAATGATATCACCCAAAAAGAATAAATAATAAAATAATTTTGAGGGTGATTATTAAAATTATATCCTTTTAAAATTATAATTTAAATCATGAGTGGAAAATGTATTTGAAATTGATAAATGGATTTTTATAATGATTTAACAACGTCATTTAATAAGAATAATAATTATTATTATCAAATAACAATTTTTATTGGGAAAAAAATATGTTATTTAAAACCATAATCATTTAAAAATACCTAAAATATAATCCATTAAAAATAATGAAAATTAATAAAATTAATATATATTGAATGAAACAATATTTTTTTTAAAAATAAATAATATAGTTACGATAAAATTCAATCCCAAAACCCCAATAATCAAAATATCTTATGAGAAATACATTTAATGTAATAAAATGAAAAAAATATTTTAAAATATAAAAAATAAATTTAGATTGAATTTATGAAAAAAATATCATTAGTTAGAAGAAAAATATATACATGTTAGAAAAGGATATATTAAAATGATTTTGAATTATTTCTAGCAATATAAGTTTTTTAATATGGTGTAAAATATAAATGATGAATATTTTTGTTAAAAATGTAATTTTACTGAAAAAAATAAAATACTTCATATTTAATATGACAATGGATTCATAAATGAATATTTTATGACTAAATGTAATAACAAAATGTAGTTTGTGGCTCAATGGAAGAATAATTAGTTCACAAATACCGTACATTTAGTAATGAATAACATGGTTTTTGAAAATGGAATTTATAATAACAAATCAACCTATAAATTCATGATTCAAGAATGATTTTCATCTAAATTTTATTTATTTATATTATTAATGTTTTTTAAGAATCACAAATTATTTTTATTTCATATAATCTTGTTGGTTTTCATTTCATGGTACTAATGAGACATCGATTATTTATTTTTTATAAATGATCATGAAAAATAAATCTACAACTCTATAATTAATAAGAAATAATTATTATGTAAAGGTAAAATTTAAATTTTCTGAAATATCCATAACTGTTCTCACATAGTAATAGTTTATTTACTAAAAATATTTCTATCAAATAGTGTGTTCATTAAGGATGTTTCATCCAGTATCATGGACTAATTTTTTTAGTTTTGTTTATTAATTTATAAAAATATTTAAAATAACTACTATGTTATAATGTTATGATATTTATAATAATTAACAAAAATATTAATTATTTAATTATTCATGAAGGTTGTGACAAAAAAATCAAGAACGCCATCCATGGTGGTCATTGTCCCCAGGTACACATACTAACTCTTTCCATTGTATAAAAGAATGAGTTGCATGTATATAATGAAAAATAATATATTATTATATTTATGTTACTCATTTAATTATTTCATGTTTTATGGAATACATGTGTAGTAGTTCGTAAATGACAGGATTGAAATAGTTTATCTAAGAACATTACCTCTTCCTTGAAAATTTTTCCTTTTGAGTGGGCATAATACCTATATTAGGGGGTTTATGGTCATAGTAAAGTATTTAGGATTGAGGAATCAGTTTTAAAAAATGTCATTTTGGAAGAATATTGAGGTAAAACTAAGATTAAATGTTCCTTTAAAAGTGATAAATATATATATTTATATATTCCGAAATTATTTTTATACATTGATGGTGTTTTCACAAATACATAGTCATTAAGGATAAAGAATCACCCTGCCAAAATTAATTTGGACTAGAAGTTGATATTCTGCAATTTACCACATTAAATTGTTTACTGATTAGATATTTATGATTTTTACCCAATTAATTAAATATTTCATATCTTAAAAATCCATTTAATTTCATTGCTAGAACATGTCAAACATGTCAACATTAAAAATATTAAGATACAAATAGGATTTGAATATAAATACTAAAGTTTTCATTTATCCATTTTCATCATCAATGAAAATAATTTATCTCTTTAATTTTTTAAAACACATCCTATTTAATATTTTTTTCATTTTTTTCACTGAATTAATTTTTGAACTCTTATTAATTATGTTGAAATTGAAAAAAATTAAAAATTACTAAAATAATTTTATAATTATAATGATAATATAATATAATATATAACGTTTATTAATCATTAAAATTATAAAATATTTTTTTACTATATTAATATATATCCTTATAATGAAAAGAATGTGATAGAAAGTTACATATTTTATATACTCTTAACAGAAAAAAAACATAAACTAGTATTCAAGCACATGGAAAACACAACTACAATAACATTAAATAGAGCATTATTTCAGTCCAAAAGTCGGTAAATAATATTATAGATATGGTGTTATGGTATTTAGATAATTTTCTATAATTTATAAAACTTTTAACTCTCTCAACTCTTACTAAGGTGACACACTGTTAATATATTAAAATAATTCAATAACCAAAAAATGATGTGTTCATTAGTTCATAAAATTTATTATGATAAATATAAATATTTAATTCACATTAATTAATTTAATTTTATATTATTATAAAATTTAAAATAAATTTATGTACATGTAAAATTTATATAAAATCGATTATTCTATAAAAAGCATATTTTTTAGATAATTTTAAAAAATACCATTCTATTATAACTATATAATGGTATTGAAAATTATTTTAATTTTATAAAATAATTATTAATTAGATAAATTTTTTATAATAATGTTTAGTAATGAAAAATAATCATTTCCAAAAAATATTTCTTTGCACAAAATTAATCAATTTATTACTATGAATATAATAATTCATCTAAATAATTATTACATGTTTTTATTATTCTAATATCTGATGAAATCTATTTAATACCTCCGAATAATTAAAATGGGTAATATCATTTTTGGTCATTATGGTTGGTGGTGGTTCGTCAAAAATGTATCTCTTGGTTATTTAAAAAAAACCCCCTGACTATTATTTATCACCACTCATACATATTAATGTTCAACATATGTTTAGTGTAGGGAAAAACCAAAAACACTACATCAGTTTAATGATTTGTCAATCAAAATTTATAAATATGAATCTGATGAATTCATGTGATATTTTATTCTTTAATAATAAATTTCATTATTTGTTTATCTATATTTATACATAAAAATTAATACATTGAATTATAATGATAATATTTAATAATATTATTTTTTTTAATATAAACACTCATTTGTTCTGTCATAATTTTATTTTTTGTGGTCCAATATATTAATTACATAGGGCCAAAATATTTAATAATATCAGTTGAATTACATTATATCCCCATTAAAAACAATTTCAACCACAAAATGTTTTTACATATATAATAACTTTTGGATGTATATATTTCATTTGATGTCTTCAAGTTCCCACATTACAACATCAAACATGTGTTTCTACTATTTAAATTTAACTATATGATTAATCATGTTATATTATACTTTGATTCATTAATCAGTATTTTCACATGTCACTCCCCATAAGTGAGATCATGATCAAATTACACATCTTATATATTTATTATATATTTCAAATAATGAATTTATTTCCTCAAAAGAAATATGTGAGACATTCCATATTCCTAGGATAGGTATGGAGAATGTGCTATGAAATATGATACATCAATGATATGATCATTAATCAATATATTACTAATGTGTCTATGGATTAGCTTCCCATTATCCCCATATTAAAAAATCCACTTTTAAGGAGATATTTTCTGGAATACATTATCACCAATATAAAACACTAATTTTCATCTTATTGTAGAAATATAAATTTTATTGGGAATTTATGAGGATTTTATATATTACTAAAGAGAATAAATCCTCTCTCACTTATCATGGAAAATATCATGCCTGGGAAATTTTAATCTATAATTTCTTCCTATATAGTGACATTCATGCATTTATTCCAATACAAATCCTCATATTATTGAATTTCAATTTTATAATAGAAAATTTCGTTATATGATAATTTGACTATGAGGTATTTATTTATACATGTATCCATGGAAAACTAATTAATATGATCTCAATATATCCAGTAGAGTTTTACCTATCCTTTTAGATTATCCATCTTTAATAGGGGGATTATAATTGTTTAAATTCCGCTCATTCTAATATTAGTTTTATAGAGATATTTATATCTTCAAGGTATTTCGTTGATCTAAAATTCAAAAATTGAACATTGGTACTCTATATAGCCTTTTGACTTCAATTATATATACCATAGTGAGTTTTTCAAGTAATAAATATTTTTTTGGAAATAAAATTCACAACCATTCTAATGAGAACATCTATAACCAAAATGGATTTATGGTATTTATACATCCTCAGGATCCCAATGATGAAATAGGGCATGATTATTTCACATTTACATTAAGGTATGCATATGAGTTATATCATCAACTAAAAAATCTATCAATTAACCTTATAATGATAATATACCCAATATCATGATATGTAATATGATTTTTTTTTCTTGTTATCCTATTTTTTTTGTTTTTGACCTCAATACTTCATTATTATTCTAAATTGTATATAGAAGTTTGTTCAATTTGCATCATCCAAATTTTACATGGTAAATTATGTATTTGATATGACATATATTGTTGTTAAAATACTTATAATTCCATATATATCAATATTGATCAATATAATACTACCCCTAATTTTTGTTCCTCGAAATTATATTTCCGGACCTCCTTGACTTTTGCATGAATGGATGGTTAAGATGTCATTTGTTAAAGTAAGGACTTTTTCCCACCCCCATGAAATAATGAGTTAGACTTTGAAAATACATGTTTACTGGGTATTTCTAAATCCAAATCATGAGTAATATGGAATAATGATTCCAAATCAAAGCATCATCTACATTGTCTTCCATTACCTGCTACTAATGTATTATGATTTTATGATTTTTGATCAACAAAAACTAACTCTATTCATCCATTTTTTCGTTTTAATGTATATTTTAATTTTTTTATCAGTATATATGTATCAAATTTCCTTATAGAGATTATGACTCAAAATATTTAATACAAATTTCAATACCATTATCTCATTATAATTTCTGTGGTATATTTCCATATGTAGTTTTAAATATGTTTTTTTATAAAAATCACATTATAATTTGACCTAAGGATGAAACCAATTACAATTAATGAATAATTAATATAATTTATTAATCCCTCCCTATATCAGTTTAATGTATATACTAGTGAAGTGGCCAACCTATTCATTTGTTCCTTGAATATCACTGAAGATTCTACTACCCATACGAATATTACACCCTACCATGTTAAAATGGTTTTAAATATTTCATTCAATATAGAAGTATCATAAATAATTGTGAATATATTATTAGCCCAATAAAATTATGGGACATTATTACAATGGATGAACATGTAAGGTTTTTAATAACATTCTAGTGTGATGGCTCTAATGGTAATCACTTAAATTTTATGACAATACCATTAAATGATAATTTATTTTCATAAAATTTAAAAATTATAAATATCACATAAATAAATCCAATGTAAATAATTTAAATACAATATATAAGTGATCATTTTTCCCTAACATTATCATTAAATATATAAAAATTTCATCAATATATATTTCCAAAATCTGAGCAAGGTAATATCTATTCGATAATAATTAAATATGTGATGATGATCGGTGATACTTTTTTCCAAATAAAATCGCTATATATTATGTGTTTATATCTATTATGGGATATTTTATTGGAAATATCCTCAAATTTTCTATCAACTTGGGATATAAGGACTCGTATTAAATCCTTACAAGTTATTGATATCCAAGTATTAGATATAATAGTCATCAATATGAGGTAGAAGAAACATGTTATAGACAATAATTTATATCATGCTTATAATAATTAATTCATAGATTCATTGATTAATAATTCTAATTAAAAATAGGACTAATGAAACATATAAGGAAACATATGGGTTCATAAAACCCATATAAAGTTTTCCTATGTATTTTTTATTTAATTTATGTAATGTTTTACTATCCTATCATTAAACAAAAAAATTCATGAGCCCATCCCACCAACGATGCCCCTCCTAAGGTGGAAATGGTGAACAGAAGATGATGACCCCGGAGTCCCGCCTCTAGTAGGCCCCAGAATGGTGACAAGCACTAAGGGTATGAGTTTTCACAATTATGGGAGGCATTACCCTTTTTATTAATTAAGATCGGGAAATAGGATGAGTCAAACAACAAAAGGAAAAGGAACAAGTAAATGAAAATAAACCAAAAACCAAACCCATATGCATGTTTTATAAAATAATGAAACAAAGTATATGTACAAGAAAAGCTCCAAATCATGATACCAAGAATGGAATGCAAAAATACAACCGGAAAAACTCCAACACCCAACTAGCAGGGCCCCGCATGGTCCCTTATGTCCTCCTAAAAACATGAAAGTAAACGTAGGGTGAGCATACAAGTATAATCAGTAGAGAAACCTAAAGCTCTCATTCACAGGAGGTGATACATCCTAATTCCATTTGAGAAAACAAAATGAACCAGAGCCTATCAAGGAATCTATCCACCCAACCTTACAAGCCACAGTCACAAAATATCACAACTAAGTAGATTAGTATAGTAGTATTATCAAAGCATGTGTACCCCACACCACCTTCCCACTGAATACTACTCAAGCCCTCACGCCTAATGCTCTGATGCTTCCCCCTCTTCCTGATCTAGTGCTGCAACCTGGCCACATGAAGCTCGAGCTAGTGCTGTAACCAGAACATACGAAGATTATTGTATCCCACCGGCACACAATCATCATCCATTACCACATCTCATCCCGAAGACACCTGGGAATATCTGTCGTAACCTGCCCGAAGGATCTTGGGCTATAGAACCTTGAAGTGGGAGCACCTGGAAGAACAATAACCAAGCATCCTTTGGATGTTTGGGAATCTCACCCCCATACCACAGGTGTTCGGAACGTGGTGCTCAACATGGGTGGGGTGCGTAAATTAACATAAAATTTACAGATATATATAATTACATCAACCAATCAGCCCATCCTAAGGCTTCTACACAAACTATCTGAGCAGAATCCTCGACACTGCTACCACGAAAGTATGCACACAATGAATAGACCCAAAGCCCATTATGCTCTTCATGTTTCAACAATCTTAGTTTATCAGTTCCTTAACTACCCACCAACAAACAACATCCAAAACAGATCAAACATTCATAAAACATATCCCTTCTGACCCTAAATTATTTTAGGAAAACACAAGCAATACAAAACCATTTTATTTTTTCAGCCAATCAATTCAATTGATTTTCCATATTTAATCAACTATCATGCCCCAGAGTTCATTAGTTAACTCTTACACTTTTATTCATATGCACAACCCATCCCTGCAGCCCTGCTGCCAACCACCACAACCAAAAACACCTTAGAAATGATACACGTACCACATCATTATTCCTTCAATACCATTCACTATAGCTCTACTACCTGTTACAAAAATATGATACACGCTAACCCACAACCAATCAAACCATATACCCACTTCTCACCCATTCCATAACAACACACAAAACACCCCATCACATAATTAATCCCAAATCAGAACCCACAAAATTCATTCTTTCATTTAATTTAATCGGGGTGATCATACAAGGGTTCCAGGTAATCATTTAATCATCCAACATTGCATGATTAACCAATTAACACATTCTATGAATTCCATCCATGAAAAAATATTGAAAACCAAGGAAACATCAAATAGTGCAAGAAAAGCCCCCCGATGGTGGTGATTTTCAATAGGAATTAGCCCATTTAATTCAAAACATAATCAAAGGAGAAGCATTGATGGAAATAAAACAACAATACCAACAAAAATCACCCCAAACCCGTTCTTTAACCAGTTATTATCTTTATTTACCAGTTCAAAATTATCTCATAAAACAAGAGAATACCCACCTTGCATGATGCACAAATGCTAGAGGGAGGCAAAGGTAATATCCCTAACTCAATGGTTTTTGACGCAACGTTGAAGGTCACAGAACGCTAAAGAAACCGGGTCAATTCTCAAAGAATCCTCCTTAGATATCCTCTCCTAACACAACCAAGAAAAAATATCATCATATTCGACATCCACACGCTTATATCTACCCATAGAGGGTGCAGATAAACGAAATAGATTGAAGAGAAGGAGTAAATCTAAGTAGATCAAGGAAATCAAGAAAGAATGATCACATACCTCAAGAAACTATCTTCAATTCACCATGAAATGCCTCCGAATTTCCTCCAAAGCACTTGGGAGAGGTTCTTCAACCTCCAAGGAAGGGTAATACCGAGTTATGGTGGATTAGGGGCATAAACGAACCATTTAGATGCAAAGTAGTTCAGATCCAAAATTTTACGATCTATCATTAAGTGCCCACATTGTTAGTCCGCACAGTTTAACAAACTGTGTGCTAACTGTGCCTTAAATTCTGCCTCTCCAAACACTCCTCGCACGGTTAGTCCTCACGGTTAGGCAAACCGAGTGCTAACCCTGTGTTATCCACTCCCTTCAACACTAACCTTTCATGGTTTGGTGGCACAGTTTAGCCAAACTATACACCAATCGTGTGAAAGCTATTTCCCTTTATCTTTCCTTAAAAATCCACCCAAACGCACCCCCAAGTCACCTTGACCTCCCGAAACACCTCCAGTACTACATTTCACAAAGGAATGGACTGGAGAGGTCCAGGCCATTACATCAGATACCTCTCAAAAACATTCTCATCCTCGAGAATCCAAAAACCCACCTATAGAAAAGAGTGGGGTCTGAACAACTCCTCCGTGAAAGATACCTATCATGGGCAGACCTCATTGTTAACAAGGATCCCCCCTCTTCCTCATCTGTCTCCTAAACAATCAATAACATACCGCTCCTCTTCCCCATGCAACCATGCAAGTCAAAAGATTAAATCATCTGGTCTTGTGGGTGAGGTGTTTTCCTTACTCCATGTTAAGATACTATCCACTTTGGGTGGCACTGACTCGCCCACACGTGTTTCGGAACATCCACTTTAATGCGTCTAAACTCGGAATCAGGTCCTCCATTCCCCCACATTCATAGACACTTCTTACGCACTTGAAACATATTTCATAGTTAACAAGGTTAAGCATTACATCGTAAACAGTTACGAAATAAAAAATGATAAAACTCAAAACAACTCTGGGTACTAGGAACACATATGTGCTTCACTTTCCCAGGTACTATCTTCAAGCCCACCAATTCTCCATAAAACACGAACCAAAGGAATGGTTTGTCCACGAAGCACCCTATCTTCATGACCTCCGATCATCATGGGTCACTCCATGAAGGTTTCATTGTCCCCGATATCTATCTCTCCCTAGTCAAGGATGTGTGATTCTTCATGCAGGTACCGACGGAGCTGAGGCACATGGAAAACGTCATGAACCCATTGTAGCGGTGGCAGAAAAAATAGTTGATAATCCACCTCACCAACCGGCCACAACACCTCAAAGGGCCCGACAAACATAGGAGAAATCTTGCTTCCCTTTTGGAATCTTTGCTGCCACACTGAGGAGAGACCATCAAGAAAACATGGTCCGCAATGTTTAACTCCAAGTGTCTTCTCCTATTATCTGCATATGACTTCTTACAGTCTGGAGCTACCTTTATCCTCTCTCATATAAGCTGAAAATTATCCATCATTCTCTACACCACCTTGGGGTCAAAAACACCTACCTTTTGACCTCTATCCAACATACGGGCGAGCGGAACGGCCTCCAATACAAATATTCGAAAGGAGACATGCCAATGGTAGAGTGATAGCTATTTTTGTAAGAGAACACTATCAGCGGAAAGTGTTGTTCTAATTATCCTACAAGGTCCAAAACACATGATTGTAGAATATCATCCAATTTTTGGATGGTGATCTCTATCTGCACATCTTTTTGGGGGTGGAAAGGAGTACATAGACATAGCCGGGTGCCAAAAGAATGGTGCAATCCTCTCCAGACCCACAAGGTAAACCTGGTATCCCAGTTTGAGATTTTAGATATAGGAACACCGTGAAACTGCACCACCTCATTCACGTACATCAGAGCTAGGGCCTCAACCATACTTTACTCCTTGATTGCTAGTATGTGGGATGATTTCATCAGATGGTACACCACTACCAAGATAGACTCGCAACCCCCTTGAACTCTGAGCAGTCCCATGGAAGAACGCATCGATATTTCTTCCCAGTTCCACTCGGGGAAATCTAAAGGTTGTATCAGACCTCCTGGGATGCAGTGTTCAGCCTTCACCTGCTGACACACGAGGTACTTTGCTACGAACTCTGTTACGGCTCATTTCAACACGGGCCACTAGAACTGCCCTCTCAAGACCTAGTACATCTTGGAATTTCCCAGGTGTACTTCCAGGGTTGATTTGTGGAAATCTCCAAGAACTCTCTCACACATTTCCTCTAGAACAAACAACATCCCCCGGAGAAGCATATGATTCATACCATCCTACGACCACCCTTCTGGACCATTTCCCTGGCTTACCCAATCGTGCATCACTTCACTCTCTTTATCTCCCCACTGAGACTCCTCCACCTGAAATTGTAGAGATTACTACACTATCATCTAAAACAGACAACATCAACCACCATCCTCCCATACATCGAGGTGTTGTGCAACCAATTCTTCCATCACCTTCCAGACATCTGCCGACATTCGAACTTCATCCCCCCCTACTCAATGATTCTGCCACCACATTTCCTTTTCCTTTGGTGTAAAAGATTTAGAACTCTTAGTCTTGACAGAACTCCATCCACTTTTGCTGCCACTAATTCAGGTCTCTCTGGGAGAAGATATACTTCAAAATCATGCGATCTATAAAGACCACAAAGAGCACCCCGATGAGGTATTGCCTCCTCAACTTTAGTGTGAACACAACCGCCACATTATGTAGATCATTGGTGTAATAGTTACGTTCTTGAGGAATTAACACCCTAGACCAATAGGAGACCACCCCTTACTATAGCATCAGCACGTACCCCAAGCCTTGGCCTGAGGTATCACATAATACCTCAAACGTTACTATCTCGTCTGGTAATCTCATCATTGAGGCACAAACAAAATTTCACTTTAGATAACTGAATAATGCCTCACACCTCTAATCCCAAAATAAAGCTCGATCCTTATATGTCAGGGCTATCAAAGGTGCGGAAACCTGGGAGAAGTTGGGTATGAACCTCTAGTGGTAACCTGTCAATCCAATGAAACTACAATCCTATTCCATGTTCTTGGGTGCTACCCAAGAAACAACCGCATCGACCTTCGATGGGTTCACCACTATTCCTTGATCATACACCACGTTCCTAATGAAGTGGACTTCTCACGTCCAGAACATGCACTTGGACAATTTCCCATAGGGTTGGTGCTGTCAGAGGACCTATAAAACTCCTCTCAGGTGCTCAGTGTGATCCTCCTCTGATCTTGAGTAGATCATAATGTCGTTAATTAACATGACTATGAACCGATCCAGGTATTCCTAGAAGATAGAGTTCATGAGTCCCATGAACACAACTGATGCATTTGTAACACTGAACGACATGACTACAAACTCAATCTGCCCATACCTACATCTGAAGGGAGTCTTCGAGATGTCTCCTTCCATCACCCTCAACTGTTGATATCCAGATTAAAGACCGATCTTAGAGAACCAACATGCTCCATTCAGCTGGTCAAAGAGATATTCTATCCTTTTGAGGGGGTAATGGTTCTTGATCATTACCTGATTCAGCCTCCGGTAGTCTATTCATAGCCTGAGACCACCATCAACCTTCCTTGTGAACAAGATATGAGCACTCCATTGTGACACACTTGGTCTAACAAAACCCTTCTTCATCAGATCGTCAATATGAATCTGCAACTCCCACAAATCATAATGTGTCATTCGGTAGGGAGCCATCGAAATTAGATGGTCACTAAGTTGAAAAACTATCTCGAACTCAACATCACGTCGAGGGGGTAGGGTCGCCACCTCTTTAGGGAAGATGTTCATAAACTCACCAATGATCCATGAGACTTCCGCCATTTATGTATTCACCGACTCCACTAATAGTTCATCTAACAATGAAAGGAGGGGATCCACTTTATGATTACCTTACTTGTAACCCCGCTCGCCTATGAAAGTCACATGTTGGCTTCCCATGTCTGAAAACACAACCCTTTTTCCGAAACAATCGATGACAGCACACACTGAGAACAACCAGTTGATGCCTAGAATGATGTCGTATGGATGCATTTGCGGTAAAAGGACATCTCCACCGGATTTGTGTGGCCCCAACATCAACCTACATTCCCAGAAATCATGAGACAAGCAGGTCTGACCTACAACTGGTGTACTCAAACCTAGGGGTATGGAAAGCATCTCTATGACTAAGCCAAAGGCACAAGCTAGACTGGGTGCAACAAAGGAGTGTGAAGCCCCTGAATCAAACAAGGAATAAGCAAGGGTACTAATCAAGCAGATCATACCTCGAACGACGTTTGTCTCTGCTGGAACTGCTGCCTCTGCGGCGCGCATCTACCCACGCTCAGTTCCTCTGCCTCTCGTCTGTCGGCCACCTCGCCAACCATGCCTTGGTCGAGGTCCCTGAGGAGCACCCTGAGGCCGGACTCCTCCTCTAGATTAGCCTTTTTTTGATTGGCCAAGTGAACTGCTTGGGGCTCGTTCTCCAAAACTAAATGTGGTCATCTCCCATGTGCCATAACTACAAGGTAAAGAAGGAATGCATAAGCCCGAGTAGTGTTGAATATTGTTCTTAAATTTTCATAGACTCCTTATTAATTTTAAATCCCCAAAATTTCTCTAGAAACACAATAAAACAAGTCATTATGATGCATGCACCGTTCCTAGGGTCTCTACCCTACAATCAGTGTGGCCTCACTTGGTCGTTTGGTAGGTCCAGATTCCTTTCATCAGATCACGGGGGACCATAAAATCTCGTGTCATATTCGGTCTTCCCTGGCCAATTTCATGCTCCAAGATCACCCGACACTATTTCCCTACTATCCCATGCAATCCTCACTGGGCCTAACTCCAGACTCTATTCTATCTCTCAACCCCCAAGCCTTTGATACCATTCTTTCAGGACCCCCACCCACCAAAGATTCCCCTCCTGAGCTGGAAATGGTGAAATGAAGATAATGACCCCCCAAGTCCCACCTCCAGTAAGCCTCGGAGTGGTGACTATCACCAAGGGTACGAGTTTTCACAATTATGGGAGGCATTACCCATTTTATTAATTATGATCAGGAAATAGTTAGAGTTAAACACCAAATGAAAATGGAAAAAGTATATGAAAATAAAGCCAAAACCAAGCCCATAAGAATTTTTTATACAATACTGAACCAAAATATAGGTACAAGAAAAGATCCAAAGCGTGATACCATGAAAAGAAAAAAACTGCAACCAGAAAAATTCCAGCGCCCAACTATTAGGGTCCCGCACAGTCCTTGAAGTCCTCCTGAAAACCTGAAAGTAAATGTAGAGTGAGGATACATGTATAATTAGTAGGGAAACCTAATTCTCTCGTCCATATGTGGGGAGACATACTAATTCCCTGTGAAAAAACAAAAGGAACCAAATCCTAGCAAGTAATCTATCCACCCAACCTTACAAGCCACACTCACCAAATATCACAAGTCAATAGAGTAGTATAGTAATATTATCAATGTATGGGTACCCCGCACCACCTTCTCACTGAATACTGCTCACGCCCTCACACCTAACGCTATGATGGTTCCCCCTCTTCCTGAGCTAGTGCCACAACCTGGCCTTACGAAGCTTGTGCTAGTGTAGCAACATGGCCATACAAAGCTCATAGTTTCCTGTAGGCACAAAATCTTAAGCCATAACCACATCTCAACCCTAAGTTATATGGGAACATATGTTGTAACCTGCCCGAAGGATCATGGGCTATAGAACCTAAAAGAGGGAGCACTGGGAAGAACAATAACCAGCCATCCTTTGGATGTTTGGGAATCTCATCCCCCCTCATTCCATGAGTGTTCACCACGTGGTGTTCAACATTGGTGGGGTTTGTAAAGAAACATAAAACATACATATTTTTATAATTATATCAACCTCTCATCCCATCCTAAGGCTTCTACACAAAAGATCTGAGCGCATGCCTTGACACTGCTACCATGAATGTATGCACACAATGAACAGACCTAAACCCCATTAAGATTTTCATGTTTCAAAAGATTTAGTTTATGTGTTCCTTAACTACCGAGCAACAAACAACAACCAAAAAAGATCAAATGATCGTAAAACATATCCATTCCAACCACAAATAAAGTTAGGGAAAACACAAGCAACACAAAACCATTTAATTTTATCTTGAAATCAATTCTATTGATTTTCTGTATTTAATAAACTACCTTGTCCCACACTTCATTAGTTAAGTCTTCCACTTTTATTCATACGCACAACCCATCCCTACAGCCCTGCTGCTAACTACCACAATCACAAACTCCTCTGAAAAAATACATGTACCACATCATTATCTATTAAATACCATTAACCACATCTCTACTGCCTGTCACAACCATATAATACACTCCAACCCACAACCAAGCAAACCGCAGCCCCGCTGCTCACTCGTTCCACAACAACCCATGAAAGACCACTTCACATAATTAAACCCCAACCAGCACCCAGCAAATTCATTATTTCATTTAATTTATTCAGGGTGATCATAAAAGGGTTCCAAGTATTCATTTAATCAACCAACATTAAAATATTAACCAATTTCTAAATTCAATGAATTCCGTCCATGAAACAATCTAGAAAAACAAGGAATCATCTAATGGCACAGGAAAAGTCCCCCAACGACCGTGATTCTCTATAGGCATAAGACCATTAAATTCATGACATAATCAAAGAAGAATCATTGATTTAAATAAAACAATGATACCAACAAAAATATCCCCATACCCATTCATTAACTAGTTATTATATTTATTTACCGGTTCAACCATATCTCATAAAACAAGAGGATATGGACCCTGCATGATACCCAAAGGTGATAGAGAGATAGTGGTAAGATCCCGACCTCAAAGGTTTTTTATGAAACCACGACAGTCGAAGAACGCTCACGAAACTGGGTCGATTATCCACAAATCCCCCTTAGACATCCTCTCCTAACACAAGCAATACCAAATATCATCATATTCGACATCCACACACTTAGATCTACCCATACCAGGTGTATATCTAAGAAACCGAGAGAAGATAAGGAGTAGATCTAAGTAGATCTAGGAAATCAATCAAGGACGATCACAAACCTCAAGAAACCGGATTCAATTCACCAAGAAAAGCCTCTGGATCGCTTCCAAAACGCTTCGGAGAGGATATTCTACCTCCAAAGAATGGTAATCCCAAGATATGGCCACTTAGGGGATTAAACAAACTATTTAGAGGCAAAAGAGATAAGATAAAAAATTTTAACATCTAACTTTAACTGACCACATGGTTAGTTCGCACGGTTTAACAAACCATGCACTAACTATGAATTAGATTCTTCCTCACCAAACACTCCTCGCACAGTTAGTATGCATGGTCATCCAAATCATGCGCTAACCGTGCATTAGCCACTACCTCCAACACCAAACTTGCACAGTTTGGCCGCATGGTTTAGCCAAACCATACGCCAACTGTGCGGAATCTTTTTCCCTTTATCTTTCCTTAAAATTCCACCCAAACACAACCCCAAGTCACCTTGACCTCCCGACACACCTCCAGCACCAAATTTCACAATGGAATGGACAGGAGAGGTCCATGCCATTACAAATTTAAATCATATGCATTGATAGATGTATTAGTTAAATTGATAGCTCCACAACACTCTCTAATGGATTTTTTGAAGATTTTCCTGAAAATAAATATATTTTTCTCTCTAAACTATTTTGACTTGATTTCACTTATTTGTGGGTATCCAGATCTATATCATAAATTTTTTTCTTCTGAATTTACATTATAGTAATATTTTAGTTAATATTATGTTATATACTGATTTTGTTGGTCAAATTAGTCTTACTTTTTCCTAAAACACGTTATGATCCCTATACCCAAAAAATTCAAAATGAAATTAAATTACACCAATGATATATAAACTATATCTAGAAATAATATCCTCCCACCAATCTCAATAAGATAATATTAGTTTATCTTACCCAAGTTCATACTTTCACCTTGAGTATTACAAGATTGATCAATATCAAATGTTCATTCTAGTGAATCAACAATCATATATATTTTATATGATTTCATTGAATATGAAGAACAAGAAAAAAAATATTTCATTTTCATGCCTTGAGTGGATAATTTTTTTAAATTTCACCAATTCTTATATTCACACACACTGGAATCAATAATTTTGTTATCTACCTTTTTTACTAAATTTATGTGGTTTCTTGATCATATTACCTTAATTTAATGTAGTGTTAATGTATTTATATTCATAATTCATAACGCCTTTCCATTAAAACATTTATGTGGGGTGGAATATTTTCTAGGACCATTTTTTACATTGTAGAGTAAATCAATCTCTGAGAATTACACTGATTGTTGTATGTTTTGTTTCATACTCCTCCACAAATAATCCCTTTACCTAATACCTTGAAGAAATTACTCTTATATTCAACCATCATTTTTCATTATATTACATTATAATTTCAATCCGTGTGATTTATCATTTGGGATCCAAGAATATTTTTTCTATTCTTTTAACATAATTAAACATAATTCTCAGTATCTATCTCAACCATTAGTGCACCCTGAAAAATTTCCTAAAATATTCCAATGCCTCTTATTTACAATACCTTTAAATGAAATTATTTTAATCCTCAAAAAAATTTATTGATTTTGATTTATGATTCACCAATAAATATAATAGAATATGTTAGCTATCTCAGGAATTTATACAGAAATATACAGATTGATTCCAACTTATATTTTGAATTAATATGGAAATTCCATTTCAATTATTGTGTAATGATATTAAAGAAATATTTATTTATTAATTTTTCTAAAACTCCACCCATAAAATATTGTTATCATTTTTTATTTACCATATTATTTTTCATATTTCCTACCATTATTATGCCTTATGATATACATAATGTACAGCTAAAAAATCATTATGAAGGATTAGCACTAATGATCATTAATAATATCTATTATTAATTGGCCTATTTCAAAAAAAAACATGTGGAATGGAAGAGTAACTAATGTAGAAAGTATGCGTATCATTAAGATAATTTATAATAAAAATTCACCTCATATTCCCCTATTGGGAAAAAACATTTTTTGTAATACATTACATAGAAATACATTATTGTCAAAAACATTTCTATAATAATTCTCAACCCAAATCCAATATCACATGTTCCTCATTTCTAATTTCTTTAAACTGTCCTTTTCATCCATATTTACATCAATTCCTCATAGTTAAATATATTTTGAAAAAACAAGAGAAATTTTATTCTATTATTACTTTCACAATGGAGAGAAACATAAAATAGAATATATAAAACATCAAAATTGTATACAATTAAAAATAACCATTTATATTTTAATCCTGGTGACCCATGGTATTTTTTACAGTTATGATTTCAAATTATATTTATTAGAATTCAGAATGTTGTCAAAAAAGATATTTTGGATAACAAAATAACATCCCATGGATGTATCTAAACAAGTGTGTAGTTATGACTCATTTTCATGCAATGATTTAATATTGAGTGAGTGTTAATCAAGTATTTAAAGGGTAATTACAACTATTTGAAAATTTTCTAGTGTGTGCATCCAGTTGTATAAATCTAGATAGATAATCTATAATCATGAGACAACATACTACATAATTGACTAATTTTTTTTGATTTATACCAGTATATTGTTTTATCAAGATGTTTTTCACTATATTTTTCTCATCAAATTTTCCAATAAAATAATGCAGTCCAAAATAACTAATCATAATTTTAATGAACACAAACAAAACTCAATGTAAACATTTATCTATAAAGACACATTTCTATAAATTATCATTATATCTCAAAAATAGTCACCTTATTTAATATCTCAACAGTTTATTGTATTTATGTACTAGAAAGATAGTAATTTAAAATATTTTGTTAATTTATTAAAAAATTTAATATACATAAAATTACTTATTTGAAAACATATGA
This sequence comes from Viscum album, assembly GCA_963277665.1. Taxonomy (NCBI): domain Eukaryota; kingdom Viridiplantae; phylum Streptophyta; class Magnoliopsida; order Santalales; family Viscaceae; genus Viscum; species Viscum album. Next base: position 1,949,180,627 of record OY728163.1, read on the forward strand.
ATAGAAATAATATTATTTTGAAATGGAAAAATTATGTTGTGAGAAAAAAAATCTTAATTTGGTAAACTTCTTAGAGAGACGCAATGTGTTACAAGAATAAAATGTGAGAAAAAATAGTATGTAAAATATATTATAAAATAACATTTCACTCAAGAATCTAATAATATGAAATGATAAAAATATATTTATCATATATTTATTTTAAAAATTCATCATCTAATCCTAAATCATATTACATGTAATTCAAAAAACATATCACTATCCATTTAAATATTATATCAAATCATTAAATAATATATATAGGTGGGATATCCTAAAAATGATGAGTATATTTCAAAATGATTCAATAAAATATTAATACCATAATATTATTGTTGAAAGTCAATTTTTCCCATTCTTCACGTATAAAACAAATAATTTTTATTTTTAAAAAACATGAGAAAACATAGTCTGGATCTCACCATTCTTTTTTGTAAGATATAAATTTATAACAAATTAGTTTTAAGGATATATATAATAAACACCATAATTATCAGTATATATGTGTGGCACAAGATTATATTCATTTCTTAAATATTAAATAAACCATGGAATAAATTCTAGTTTTTGGACATTTTCTAATATCATCACATGAAAGATGTATTGGGAATTCAATTAGACAGAAATAAAAATCTAGTCACCCAAAAGAGTGATTCATAATATCATTTATAGAGTGATCAATAAATGTAATTTATAATAAATTTATCTTTTGTGCTGGAGTTGAAAATTTAATTGAAATTAAATATTGGGTTTTATTTATTTTACAATATAATTTTTAAACAAATTCATAAAATATGCCATTAAATAATTTAAAATGTGGAGAAAAGGTTTTCTTTAAAAATATTAATATCACAACGATACAAATTTTGATAAAATTTAAATGGAATAAAATTAATGAATTAAATATTTATTATAAAAAAAATTAGTAAAGGTTATCTAACATGCATAAATCATAACATGGGGAAGAAACACAAAAATTTATAATACCTCATCCAAAGATCAATATAGAAATATCATAAATAGTTAATCTTGTCACCTTTACCAAATAATAAGTTTCAAAAGATTATATAGAATGACACTATATTTAAAAATGAATTGTTGTGATATCCTGACCTGTTTTCCATATGTTGGTTCCCAGATATGGTTATTTATATGATCTTAGGTGAATATCCCCATATGCTAGGGGCCTCCAACTAACAGTGATAGTGTAATATATAACATTGGGATATTATACCCTCATTATCAAAGTACAACATTAATGGAAAGAATCATCATATAACTTAATGATATAATAAATAACAAGTGGAATATAATAACGGTACCAATCCTTTATCACATTATGAACAAAAAGAAGAAAAAATATCCAAAACTAAAGATAATTTATTTTATGTCATAATATGTTTAATATTTATAATTTTAAACCATATATATAGTCATTGACACTCTCAAGTGGGTCCCAAAACCTTGTATGGTTGCCTCATCCATGATTTATCCTAACTCATCCATGCTGAATAGGTATATTTCACTTGTCCAGCCTTGTAAACATGATGTTTATTCAGTATCTGATCAAGAAGCCCAAGTAAGGTTTCAATGCATTAGAGTATGCCACCTCCAATGTTATCGAAAATAGTTTCCAATAAATAAGTTTCTAAGATGTTGGATAAAGAGTAAAGTTCAATTATTAATTAATTGGTTACATACTCAATTTATCTTAATTTATCAACATATTTTCTTGGGTCCACAATGACTCTAAAATTAAAATTCATGCTTTATCTCATGAAGGATTCTCAACAATAACACAAAGGGTGTTACAATTCATTATTTCCTGAGATTTCATTGTCAATTTTATTCCTTTTCATAGCACTACTTTATAGAACCATTTTACCATGGAAATCACATGTGGTTAAAACATCATGTCTTAAACCCTATAATTTTTAGGCCATCAATCCACACCCACACCCCATGGGTATTTGCAGAATTATTCAATGTACACTATAATAAAATATTTTTATTTCATTCTATGACACTCAATGGGTATTTAGAGTATCGTTATATTTTTCCACACTCATTTATCGAATAATCACAGATATCTCATATATCAAAATTTTAATTTGTAATCATAATATACCCTCTAATAAACATTAACATCACGGAATACCATATAAATTATTAATTCAATCAAAATACTTTACATTAATAATGTGTAATGTAACGAACAATTCTCCAATAAACCATCTATCAATATTTATTCACATTACCCATTAAACATTCAATGTGAATCCAGAAATATAATATTTCCCATTATCTAAAAATTCCAAATCAAAAAATTTTATTAATGAAACAATAAAATTAATTGAAAATTCTCATAAACCAATTAACCCATCAATTTCATAATCAAATCATTCCATTTGTTAATTAAAAAATTAATTTATCTAATTCATGATGCAATTTATAAATTTGTAATGTTCTATTTCAAAATTTACCAAACTCTTTTATAATCAAGATTATGGGATTAGAAATTTAGACAACTATCTTTATGATTTTTATTGGATGCTCACCAACAGAAATCCCCAATTGAAGAAAGATGATCATGAACTAAACAATGAAAGATATATAAAACCAAACATAAGATTCATTAAGATCTATCAACTATACCTTTTATTCATTAATAATGGGATTTGGGATGCATAATAATACATTCAACATCCCATAAATTCAATAGAATAGTGTTACGTTATTGTTGGGGTGTTTAGGGATATAATTCAGGGGGTTCGAGAATTTTAAAACAATTTTTTGGATAAAGAATTATATAAAAAATGTTTCTGGATTCCCTTTACATGGTTATCCAAACAATTCAAAATAACCATGTTCGTCCATTAGGTATCATAAGATTGCTACCAAGATATCTAATGTTTTTACCGACCGTGTGCCAAATGTAAAATCCGGCACTATTTGTGGTTTAATTGTTTTTTAGGGTAGGCATAACAACAAATATCATATTATTTATACATTAATTAATTATTAATTAAATATACATACACGTAATATAAATCAAAAAAAATATTTAATCCCATTATATTTGGGAATTAGATACATTACAAGAAAAAATAAGACATAAAATAAATATTCATTATTAAAAACATCCTTAACATGATCATATTATTCTATCAAATATATCATAGCATGTTATATCATGGGAACATACATAAGAAAGGAACGATCCATAAAGCCTAGTAAGGGAGAAAACATGTCATAACATGAATAAGGAAATACATGATAGAAAATAGGCAAATAAATGGGGATTAATTGGAGTGATAATCATAAACACGAACATGGAGGCATGATAGAGCATGATAGTTATAAAGGTGACATGTGAAATGATGAAATAACTAAATAAACGACATCATAAGTATTGGTAAAATTTAATTACCAATAAATCAATATATAAAAACTCCAATGGTGTATGAGGTTATTTTCTTAATAACTTTTGCAATGTCTCATTAGACTAAAACATTATCCAATGAATTGGGGTGCTATATAATTTTATGTGCACCCTTCACATTCATTTAATTTTCATTATTAAGTGTCCCACATATGTCATACAACATGGAGTTAGTTTTCTACATATTTTACTCTATGATCAAGGAATATTGATTACATTCATGTAATTACATAAAAAATATGTATAAATTCATAAAGGTGATCACCATTGATATTAATTGGTTATGGTTATTCACTATGAATTTTTTGGTATAGAATCATGAGGTAAAATTTTTGTAGTATAAAATGGGAAGATAAAAGTTCATGGGTGGGATTAATGATAGGGTAAGAGGTTTATCATTATTTATACATAATAAGGATAGTATGGGAAATGTTTAAAAGACACCCCAACATTAATAATAGAAAATTAAATGGGACTATGTGAATTAAATTCTTCATTAAAGGGGAGAACAAAACAAAACCTTACCTTGAGAATATATATCCAAATTCTCGGGAAGAGCTTCCTGAGAGATTAAGGGATGGAAGCATGGGAGGACTCTAGAAATGTTAGGGAAGAGTAGTGATGTTCTCCAGGGAGTTTTTTAAAATATACATTTTTTTTGTATTGTAGGATTATATATGAAAATAGTGGGTAATTTTATATCATTTCTATGAAATAGGTTCTGGACTCTATATATTAACAAAAATCAGAAGTTTTTCAAAAAATATCACATTATTTTTGATAAAAAATGTTTCTATGTCATTATTTTATATTTATATGAGAAGAACATTAAAAAATATTACCCTTGGTGTTGTGGTGTTGATTCATACTCTTAAATACATGTATATAAAACCTTAAAATATAATCTAGGGTTTTGAGGTTTTCTAAAGGAATTATATAATTATTACAATAAAAATATCGTCAAATAAATTTAAATTGAAACCATACATTTGTTCGAGGATAAACACTACAGTCTTTATAATATCACTTTTTTGTCATTATGATGTCATAATACACCCTATATATTTATATGTTTTATCACATTTATATAAAATTTACATTGTCTCATAAAATATCAAAATAATAACCATTTCTTAATTTTAACATTGTGATTCCAAATATAATATTTATTTTAAAAAACTAATGTTTTAAATATCTATATATTGACATTAAATATAATTAATAGAATTTATTGAAAAATGTTTGGTTTTTACCAATAACAGTTTTCGAACCATTATAAAAATTACATTGGTATTTGAAAAAAAAATTAGGATATTTTTTATTGAAAAAAATATTTAATATGTAATATTTCAATAATATATTATTTTATTCAGAAATATATTAATTCATAAATAAAAATTATCTATTTTATTTTTTATTTTACCACATAATACAATTTATATTTTATTGAATTGATTAAAAATAATACATAATTTAACAATAATAATATTAAAATATATTCATTATTCTATTATATATACATGTAAATATTATTAGCGTCATGATACATATAGAACTAATAAACCATAAAACATTCAATTATTATGGTGCATAATAATGACACATTCATTGTGTAGTTATCCTTATATGGTTTATGTTAGGATATCAATGAGCATGAACTTATCCGTAGATGGTATCCCTTTTGGTTAAGTTATTGGTTATCATCATGGGTTGGGTAGAGGGAAATACCCATATATTCTATCTCTCTCAGATTCTATGATAAATGTTAGTCATATGTAATGATCCAATATTTTGAGACCATCACTTTGTTTTTATGTGTCAATTTTATTTTATAAATCCATATATTTATACAAATCAAATGATAATTGTTCATTGAATAAATAAACTATGGTTATGTGTCTTAACAGTATTTTAAATTCGAGAAGATATAATAAAACTAAATAAGTTATTATGTTTTCTATAACCATATTACATAATAATTCATTTATTTATATACTAAGGGGAGTTATATTTATAAATGTTTAGGCCATTATATGCTTCCGCCATTTAGAAATATAATTCATTAAATTTTAATTTCCCACACTAAAATAGATTTGGGTTACTCTCTTTCATCACTTCCTATAGTTCACGAATTTATCCATCAAACCTTTAGTTTCTCAATGTACCTTTGACAATATGAATTATATAATTTTGTATAATGTTTTATTTATGAATGAATATTTTTAACGGCTTCTCATCACATAAGAGATCATTCTCCAATGGTACCACATATGCATTGTCAAATTTTGAGGGGTCTAGTAAGTACTGGCTCAAAAGTGATTAATGGAATACATCATGTTCATAATATGTTTTAGGTGGGATTTCTGGTTTAAAATCCATCACTCTAATGTGATAAGGGATCTTAAAGAGGGATGATGTATGTCATGACCCCCTCTCCAAAATGTGCACCACTTTTGTGCTGGAAATGTGAGAAGTGAGATAATGACCCCATGAATCCCAACTTTTGTAGGCCCTAGGTTGGAAACTAGCACTGAGGGTATTATAAACACACTGATAGGAGGATTTATACTTTAAGAAAACACATGAGAAAGTGAAAGATAAGATAGAAACCAACCAACTCTATCTTGGAAAGAAATATAAATGAAAAATCAAGTAAACGTTTGTAATGTCTTGAAAAAAACTACTACAACCGATAGAGGAAAACAACAAGTACCCAAAATAAATTAAAAACAACAGCAACCGTGAATCCCAAACTGCTCTTGCAACCCCAAGATAGTTTAAAATATCCCTATCTTCAACCTAATCCAAGTTATCTGAAAAAATTATATATATATACATAGGGTGAGTATAATATTATACTCAGTAGGATCCTCCCCGAAGCCACTGGTAAAAAAGTAATAAAAGCATGGTAAATCATAGTGAATAACAAGTGAAAATAACTCGTTACCTAAATAGGTAAACTATGTTTTTAGTCTCACAATGGATACTATCACTATGTAATGCGAAGACGTGTATATAATATAATAAATAATATCAAAGGTACACAACTACTACTTCCCCACTAGGTTGCCCCATTACCCCAATTTCATACTTCCTAAGCATATCTCTCCAAAAAGTCTTACATTCAAACACCTGGGTTAACCACCACCACCTTCACCTCTTTCAATAAAACCAACACGTCCATGTAAGAAAATTAACTAGGTAGTTTTTAGGAGCCACCACCGCTCGCAAAACATGTATCATAAGTCGAGTATTATACTTCTAGCCATTACGGCCCATACACTAAGTAAGGATCCACAATCCATCACAACCTATGCATGATATACCTATAGTATTACATGAGAAACTATATCCATAATATATGAGTGTGAATAAATACAAACCATTACATCCCTCTAAGCACATATATAGGAAAAACTAACCGTTGGGCTTACTAGCACAATTAACTACCAAGAGAGAAGAGTGGGGCCAAAGGGGGTACTAATCCATCTATACTCCCCCAAAAAGTTGGGGAAAATCCCCCCCCCCACTAAAGGCATAGAATCCCCATGGGGGTTTAGTTTCCCTAATTGAAGGGGTGGAATAGTGTATAGAAACACAAAATGTAAAGAATATACTATACCCACAACCACATAATATGGGCATAACCTAGTCTAAGACAAAACTGAAACTGACGTCTCTTGGACTCCTGACTGCCCCTTCTACGAATAGGTATCCTGTAATCTCACAACCATTTAAATTTGTTTTATAAAATTACATCATTCCCATTTTAACTCATGCACTTTACGTTAATTTATTCAATAAACATTAGTTAACCAATAACGATTCCACATTAAATTTCATTAGAATCACACCCAAGGTCCAATGTCCTCTGCATTTCATCCCAATACGCTCCAACCCCATGTGTTAACATCATTTATTAAATAATTTATTATCAAAATTATTACTTTACCATATACCCAGTCATTCTAGAAAAAAATTATATGCTAATAAACACAAGGGGGGTCAACTCGGTGGGTAGATGAACTACTGTTCGAGTCTTTTACACCTATAGAAATAGAATAGGCCCATCCATTATATAGAAGCTAACACAGAAAGCACGTGGCACTGTGTCTTCACCCCTATTAGAAGAACGGTAAGTAAAAACAACTACCTTGAGAAGTGGGTAAAGTAAATCAGAAAAATACACAACGTGATCAGAAAGGTTTCATATACTCACATCCAACTCGTTTCGTCATCCTCTATGTCCACCCTGATACCAACATTCATAAAATGATAAATCTCGCCACTATAGGCATCATCTGCTACTACAGCCAATAGGACTCCCTACCCCCATATATCACAATATCCTTCCAGGCTCACATCACAACAAAAGAAACCATAAAAAACAATCCTATAAATTGTTATTTTGACCTTAAACAAGATATAAGGAAACTCAGAACCCAACAATAAATTATCTTTTATTAAACAACCAGTTCTTTAATCCATCTTGGACTAATAGATTTTTTTTTAGTTTCCATCTTTGGGAAACCTAAATACTAAGCAATAAAAAATAATTAAAAATGGTTACTGCTCCAATTTTGTATACATAAAATTTCAACAAGAAGATTAAGATTCATTTTCATGTCGTTTTATCTTTATCCATAAAATTATCATTTTATTCCAGCTTAACATTTTTACCAATTTTCATCAAGACTGAAATACTAAACCAAACAAGCATAGATATTGCACTATCTTTTAAAAGTATTTGCAATAACATACGATCAATATCAATATTTTTTTCTGATTCAAATATTTATTTTGTAAATTTTATTGTGATCCAGTGGGATAAAACTTTCTAACTCTACTATTTCAAGAAACAAAATACAGAATCTATGAATCCCCAACCACAAATATTTCTTGATGTTCTTTATACAAGAATGATCGACACAATGGGTTCTGATCTCCTCCTCCTGAGACAATTGTGTCAACCCTAGGATAAAGAGACACCACCACACTAGTAAACACCCAAAAATATTTCATTATGAAAATGGACATATAATTCTATAAAAGGTAAAGGAAAAATAGGAGGATATGATTCCAAAACAATGGATATTGATCATACAATACATTGAAGATTTATTAATACTGCTTTATTGCATAAAAATAGAGTGAAACCAATCCATGTAGAAATGTTTGATTTCACGACTCTTACAGGGTGGAATGAATGGTTTGTGCATCTCACAGCCAAAGACATGGAGTAATAACTAGTGAGGAAGATATATCATCCATCTATAATATTTAAGGGAGTTCTGGTTTAAGATACGATGGATTTTCCATTAAAAGCTCACATTGAACCATGCTGTTTAATAATGTAAAGGTATCCTGATCCTAAGAAGACTTAATATAAGAGTTATAGCCTTTTAATCTACCTTAGAGTACTTAAAATGCGGCTTTAAATACATTTTACTCAAAGGAAATGATAAAGGGGAGAAACTGTAGGAAGATGGAAACATTCTTCACAAACATGATATTTGGCAAAGGAAAAACACTACACCTGAACCTCACCGTTGAAACCTAATCATTAGAACTTAACTGTTCTAGAAACACTATTCATGAACTCAAATTTGGAAATGGAATGACATTGTTCATGAACATCACCATTGAAATATCACCATTGAAACCTCACCATTCTAGAGACACTATTCATGAACATCACTATTGAAAAATCACCATTAGAACCTCAATATTCTGAAAACACTATTCAAAAACCTCACCGTTAAAACCTCAACATGGGAACCTTCCATTCTAGAAATTCTATTCATGAAAATCACTGTTGGAACATCACTATTCTTGAATCATTGTACAAGAACTCAAAAATTTTCAATGCAAAGAGGATAGCATTATAACCACACCGTTCAAGAAACACAGTACATTAACATGAAATTTTTCAAAGGAAGTAGGTTACCATGAGAATATCACAATTCTTGATAAAATGTCCATGAACTAAGAATTTGGAAATTGAAAGAGGAAACCATTGGAACCTCATAGTTATAGAAACACTGTTCATGAACATGAAATTTGGAAATAGAAATAATATACCATTAGAACCTCACCATTCTGGAAACACTACTCATGAACTCAAAATTTGGTAATGGAAAGAGGTTACTATTGGAACCTCACTATTCATGAAACATTGTTCATGATCTCAAAATTTGGAAATGTAATGTGGCTACTGTCAGAACCTCATTGAGCAACTGTTCACATCGCCCTCTTGATGGAACTGTTCAAATCAACCTCAATGATGGAATTTTCACCTCAACCTCCTGGATAAAACTATTGACATCAACCTCACCAATGGAACTATTCACACCAGCCTCACTAATGGAAGTGTTCACATAAACATCACTGATGGAACTGTTCACCAAAACCTCACAGATGGAACTATTCACATCAACCTCACCAATGGAACTATTCACATAAACCTCACTAATGAAATTGTTTACATTAACATCACCGATGGAACTATTCAAATCAACATCACTGCTGAAATTGTTCAAATAACGCTACCATTGCACAATTCATAGAATTGGAAACACAATTTATAGAACTGAAAATTTGTCAAAGTGTAGGGGATATGTCAACTTGACCTCCTAGAACACCTTTGACATCGAATTTAGGCAAGGGAATGTACCAAAGAGGTCTGATCCAATACATAAGATGCCTATCAAAATACTCTCAACTTCAAGAATTCAAAACCAACCTAAATGTAAATAGAAAAGAATACCCAACAACCACCCATTAAGATAACTCTAAAAAAAGAGTAGGCCATAAGAAGAAATTAAAGAATTCTTTCGCATAACAAGAATGGTCAATAACCACAAAACTAACATTCAACCTGAATAGAGTAGGACAAAAACAACTCTTGGTATTGAGAACGTGTCTATGACTCACATTCCTAGGTACCCCCCCTATATGACACCACGTTGTCACATGACATGAACCAATGAGATAGAACTCCCACACAATGCCTTCTCTTTGTGGTCTTGGATCTCTAGAGATTGTTCCTTGAAGGTTGCATAATCGTCAACATCGATCCCTCCACAATTGATGATGTGTGAGTCATCATGAAGATAATGACAGAGCTGGGACACATGAAAAACATAGTGTATCCGAATCATCTGAGTGGGGAGTTCTACTCGAAACTCCATTGCTCAAAAAAATATTACACCTCAAAAGGTCCAACAAACCATGGAGAAATCTTACTCCTATGCCCAAACATTTACAACCCATGACTGGAAGTCATCTTCAGAAACACGTGATACCTAATATCAAAATCTAAGGGTCTACACTTTTGATCGACATATGATTTCTGATAATATTGTGTTGTCTTCATCCTCTAAATAATCACATAAACTATCACTATTGTATTATGGACTACTTCTTTCGTGAGAATTAGAGACTCTCCAACCCCAGTCCAGCAAAACGGTGAATGACAAGGATGGACAAACAAGGAATTAAATGGTGCCACACCAATGTTAGAGTAAAAAATATTCTTATAATTGAACTCCACCTAGTGTAAGTGCCTCATCCATAATTCTACAAAATCTAGGAAACATGATCATAACATTTCATGAAGAGTCTGGATGGTCTGCTCTGTCCGGTCATCCATCTGAGGATGAAAAACAGTGTAAAAGCGTATCTTAGTACGAAATTCATGATAGAGAAATCTCCACCCCAAGAGGTAAAATGAGGATCCTGATCAGAAATGATCATCCTTGGGACTCCATGAAGTCTCTCCACCTCCTCTATATACATCCTCGACAACAAATCCCCTGATCGTGACTCCATGATTGATATGAAGAGGGATGAGTTTGTTAAATGATCCACTACCACCATATTATCATCATTTCCTCCCTGAGCCCAAGGTAAAATAGTAACAAAGCCCATTAAAATGTCTTACCACTTCCACTGAGGAACATCTAATGGCTGGAGCAGACATCCAGGAACACGGTGTTCAACCTTCACCTTCTGGCATACCGAACATCGAGACACAAACTCTACCACCACACACTTTAGTCGAGGCCACCAAATTGGCTCATCAAGGCTAAATAAAACTTTGTCATTCCATGATTCACTACTAAAGGAGAACTATGAAACTCTCTGATAACCATATCATCCATGGAAAAATGAACAAATATCTTTCCATGATACAACACTTGGTTTTTTTCATCCTCATACCAACCATTAGGGGAATCACCATAAAAAACACGGTCTTTCCCAACATCCACCTATAGATCCCCCTAAAATGACTCTTCTACCTGCTACACAAGAGATGACTACACCATCCTCTGATAAATACATCCTATACCCCTAAATTCTCTTATATATAGATTAAATACTGACATTGCTTCCATTACACTCCAGGAGTCACCGGATTCACACACTACATCACAATGTGACTTCTAATTTAGTGCATCAGCAACAACATTCCCCTTTCCAGGTGTATACAATATTTCGAAATCAAATTCTTGTAAGAACTAAATCCACTGACACTACTTCATGTTCAAGTCATGCAGGGAGAAAACAAACCTCACACTCTTATGATCGGTGAAAACCACAAACCACTCGATGATGAGGTAATGTATCGACAACATCATAGCAAACACCATAGATGAGAACTCGATATCATGGGTGGAATAGATACATTCATAGGTTCTCAACTACAAATACCCATAGGAAACAACTAATCTATGTTGCATCAGAACATAGCCTAACCAATGATTTCAAGCATCGCAGAAAAAATCAGACTGAACACCCACTATTGGAAGTATTCACATCGACCTTGGCAATGGAACTATTCACATCGCCCTCGCCGATGGAATTGTCCATATCGACCTCCCTAATGTAACTATTCTCTTCAACCTCACTGAAGGAACTAATCACATCCTCCTCAACAATGGAACTATTCAGATCATCCTCACCAATTTACTTGTTCGCATATAACTCATCGATGGAACTATATACATTGACCTTACTGATGGAATAGTTCACCACAACCTCACTGATATAACTTTTTACATCGATCTCTCTAATGGAATAATTGACATTGACTGCAACGATGACATTGTAAAAATATTGCTATCGTTTCACAATTAACAGAACTGGAAACACTATTCATAGAACTGGAAATTTGGAAAAGTGCTGGGTATAAGTCCCCATGAACTCCCAGAAAACCTCTGACACTATATTTTCAAAAAGGAACACACCAAAATGGTTCATGCCATTATAATGTATCTTGGAATATTATTTCCATTCTTCCAAAATATCTTGCACATATTCCATGTAGATTGGAGGACGAATACTATGTCTCAAACAACACAATTTATGTATTTTCAATAAATATAATCATTTCTCTTTTTTCGACTCTATGAATCCTTAATTTGATGTTGAATGGTCTTGGCCTTTTGTACCATTTCCTCAATCATTTCAGAACCGTGAAGACTGTGTTCCCCAACATCATCCCTACATGAATTTTTTCTTCACCTACTCCAATAAAGGGATTCAGAGAGATCCATTTGAATTATTGAGTGTAAGTTGTTATTGTAAGAGAACTTTGTGATGGAATGATTTTCATCAAATATTCTATTAAAGACAATTGATTATGCTCACAAAATGGAATCACGTGTTTCAATTGTTTGCTCATAATGGAAATTGGATTGGGCGTGACAAGAAATGATGATGTTCAAATCAGTATACAGGGAATTTTGAAAATATTCCTTAACACATAGGTAAATATTGGGTCTTAGTAAGATTAAATTTATAGTGTTATTCCACTTATCTTCACAACATATCTAATGTATTTCCTTCCAAGTTGATTGATTGAGATTTGGTCTCAAATATCAATGAAGTGTGAAATATTTTTAGGATATTCCACCATATCATATATATCATTATTTTATATTAATGTATTTTTAGGAACTGTGGAAAATTCCATGGGTCTGTTTTGCCATATCCATGTAGGCATATTTAATTATTGCATCATCACCATGATTTTTTCCTTTCCTCCGTCACATGTAATCATAATAGAAATCATTATGTATATTCTATAATATCCATTTTCATGTTATCCTACCAATATTTATCTCCAATATATTGATACATTTTTCACTTACAAGATAGATATCGAATTTATGACTATGTGTGTCATCCAACAGATCATTATTTAACCCAGGATTTGATTTTATGGATTTTCTATACCCAAATCCTACAAATTCTTCTACATTACGATTAGACATATATGATCTCCTTTTTCCTTATAGTTTCCAATTTCATTTAAAGTCAAACATAAACTCTTATATCATTCTTCATCCTCATCATATAGATTGATTGAGAAATCATTTATGGAATGATTGATGATCTTCCACCCATTATGATTCACATTTCCATTATTTTCAAATTTATGATGAATTGATCCTTCTCAATTGTCATCAATGATAATATTTATATATAATTTCTACTAGGAATGTATTCCACTTTATTTTCATTAAAATTATGTTACTGTATTGAAAAATAATAGTACTTTATATACTATATCCTTTTTCATTGTTACAAAATCATCACTTTTTTTGTGAATATATACATGAGTCCTTTAGGATCTGTATATATATATCGCACATCCCACAAAAGAGATAATTTCACCATAATTTTTTATGAAAGTATCACTATAGGTATCTATATATAATGAATTAGGTAGTTTCAATAATGAAAATTCAAAATCAATGAAACATAAGATATCTATTTTCAATTTTATATTAACACATAACACATTCCCAAATTTGAAGCATCACTGAATACCATGAAAGTTTATCTACATTTGGTTGTGTGAGTAAAAGTTCAATTTTAAATATCTTCTTGTAACTCCATGAATAAATATTCACATTCATCGTTACAAGAAAAAATGATTACAATATGATTGAGGATTATTATAGGGTTTTAAAATCACAATAAATTTTCCCCAAATTGACAATACTACCTGGAAAATCGATGGAAACAATTGATATCTGTCATTGATGTTGTCCTTGGAAATAATTAGATTTTTTATATTTTTTATGACCCAATATATATTCAATTTATTATGATAATATTCTATAATAATGATAATTTATTTGACCAGAACTCAAATTTTCTTCATTTAAAAGAAAATATCCTTCAGTATGGTTTTTAGCACAGTGTTCAGATGGTTCTCCTGATCCTTCTTTTTTTATACCATATTATAAGGTAATCTATAATGAGTAAAAAAGTAGTCAATTTAATATCTAATGACTCAATTATACACATACATTAATATTTTTGAAAATTATTGAGTCAAATTGTAAATAATATGAACTTATAGTGGCAATACCTTTTACAAAATTATGTATTAGGGTTTATCCTCTAGCTTCATCATAACAAAATAATATTGTGAATAAATGTCCACATTGGATAAATATTTGGATCAAAATAGATAATAATAAAATTCATCAAGACTTGTAAGATGATACGTTTTCTTTGTCATTATCTTTATGATCTCATAATAATCAATGAAAAGTAAAATTCAACCATCATCCTTCTTGATAAAGAGGGCTGATGAACCCAAGGGTGTAATAGTTGTTAATATGAAACCTTTTTATGTATTATCATATAAATGTTTCCTTTCATCCTCATACTCTACAAAAAATATTATATATATAATTTATGGATAATGGAGACTCTCCATGTATATCCTCAATTTAAAATTCATCATCTCGAATAGGAGGAAGACAAGAAAAATCATCAGTAAACATATTAATGTACTCCCTCTCAATATGAATGTCTATAATTATTATTAAATCCTTATAACCAATCATTTATAATAGATATTTTTTTATCGTAGGAATATAATATACATTCATGATATTCTGTTTCAAAAATGATTTATTCATCTACATGAGTATTTACAAAAAGTTTGGGTGATTCATGATATTGAGATTGTGTTTGATCTCATAACATTTTATTTTGGATATATATACGGAAATACAATACATTCCCATAATAACATAAAATTATTCAAACGATGGTGTCACAATGTTAACTAATAAATTAAACCAAAATGAAAATGATAGGGTGTGAGTTATATAGTTTGGATGCAAAAATTTATCTAGTTTTAGGGATCAACCTTAGCTGTTCTGAGATCATATGGTCGAAATTTCTACCTTTGAGGTTGTTAGTTGTCTAATAAAAATCTTGTCGATGTGCATTGGATTTATATTTATCCAAATTACTTTTTTTTGGAAAATAAAACAATGAATTTAGATTTAACAAGATCATTCCATTCCTCTAATGTATTAGTGGGTTTCTCTTAATGAAATTCACTAGATACTTGTCCTTCCTTCCCGCCCCTAAAGAATATCCCCTTCCCCTTATTCAATTTTCAGGGTGATTATTTCTACACTTTTAATTTGTGGTATGATTAAATTTCATATCACTATTATAATTATCCACTAGAGATCCAAATTTAAACTCCACCTTACTATTTTTATACATGTGATACCCTTGATATTCTCTAATACCCATTTTGAATTTGAGGACACATCGAAAAAATTCTTTATAGTTATAATTGACTAATAATTCCAAAGCATTTCATAGAATTGGTTTCATAACACAAATTAATTTGTCAACATATCAATTCTGAATAGTTAAATAGTATAAAGCTTAATGTACAAATCATTTAATGTTTTCAAAATATTCCCCAGTAGATTTTTCCATTATTTTCTTGACGAAATAAAAATATATTTCTATTTTAAGTTGGATTGTATGTGTAAAATGTTTATTAAAAATAATTTTCCATAGTTACATCCACCCCATCACATCTATATCTTCCTCAAGATTCATATTCTTGATCAATGTACAAAATTGACCTTCTAATCGTCCAATGCGATTAAAAACCTTTCTAACCTTTACTTCTTCGGAACAATGATGGTTTTATGAATATATTCTCAATGGAGAAGAACCATAGTTCTGGTATTAAGGTATCATTTAATCCACTAAAATTTAGAGACCATTGTCTCATAGAGGTCCCAATTATTGTTTATCCTTTATTTGGGTAATTGGGATCTCCAATAAATCATGGTTTCAATTTAGAATCTGAGACATTGGAGGGAGTATCACAATAATGTTTGTACTTCCCACTCCTATTAGGTTTTGAATTTCAATAGGGAAACCATTACATTACTCTTTAGGTGGGAGGATTAAATGATTACTTCTATTTCTGTGAATTTTCCATAAGAAATGAAACAATTAAGAGTTAATATTATTAAACTATTAAATAGATAAATTGAACTCCAATGACATGACAGAGATAAAAAATAATTAACATTTATTTCCTTAACCTATGAATTTATAGGATTCAATCTATGTTCTCCATTATCTATTCCCTAAAATATACTTTGATGGGTATTTATTTTTATCATTTAATAATGGGTCTAAATGATATTATGAATTTACCAAATAATATCACATGTTAGTGTCAAACCATGTATGTAGTAAGGACAATTTTCATGAAGGAGATCTTATCTGAGTCTATCTCAATGTGTTGTTTTCGAGTTTTCCCCTATGTAAATTTGTTCTAGAGCCATTTCCACATGTAGTATGTAGATATGTAAGTATTTTCATGATAAATCAAAATAATTTAATTTAAAAAAATTATAGGATTTTTTATATACTAACTCTTATTCCTTAGGTTGTAGCTATATTTTTATAATCCTAATCCAAAAAAACTGGACTATTACTTTCATATCAACTATAATAACCCTTCTTTATATTATACATTAATTTATGATTTATTAAATAAAATTTGATTAAATAAAACCCAAATGGTCAATTATTTTATTGTATTTAGGAATTAAGTACCTTAAGTATTAACTAATAATATGGATTACATCATCTTTTTTGAGAACATCTTTAACATGATGTAATATTCATTCCAACTTATCACTACACATGATAAATTTGGGACATACATTAGGAAGGGGTGCTCTATGAGTCCATTTAGTGGAGTAAAAATTTCAAAACAAGAACAAGATGATTCATGATATAATATTTTCAAATAAATGGTGCATTAAATGTGTTATAATAATAACCATGAACAATTAGGAAATATGTTGAATGATAATCGTAAATGAAACATGGGAAATGTAGAAATAACATAAAACACTACATTTTAACATAGGTTAAAGAAAAATATCATGAAAACACGATAAAAAAGTAATGTGGTGGGTTAGGATCACTCAGTAATCCCTGGAATGGCATCTGAAGATATAATATAACAACCAAATGCATTGGATTATTTTATTATTTCATGTGCATCAGTAACATTTATTTTATTCTCATGCTTATGTTTTCTACATTGATCATACAACATGGAGTATTTGTTATCATATTTTATTACCTTTTCAAAGAGTGTTGAATAAAGACATATAATTCCCCACAATCAAATAATTATAAGTGCATAAATGTGGACACCCTTTATATGAATTTTTTGTCGTTATTCACTAAAAATTATTTGGCATGGAATCCCATAGTGAAATTTCAACAAATAAATGATGGAACATAATGGTTCGTTAGAGGGATTATTGATATTTAAAATGGTATAAAATCATTTATAAATCACTATTGTAGTGTGGTGATATTGGAAGAACACACCCCAATATATTAATTTTTATATAAAATTACATATATTAAAGGAGATTCTTTAATAAAGTGGAGAAGGAAAACAAAATATACCTTCAGAATCCGACTCAAAATTCTTGGGGGAGATTCATGAGATATTGGGGGAACCTTGGGAGGAATATGTTGAAGGGATTTAAAATTACGGGAATTCTTTAAGAATTTACATTAAGGATAATTGGGATCATGGGTGTGTTTATATATGAAAAGTGTGGGGAAATAATCATCATTAATGAAAATTTGGATTAAAAATTCTATATAAAAACCTAAACCAAAAACATTACCATGGTTTTCACAAATGGTTCTACAAAATAGGGGATTTTTCATGATATTATATGTCTAAGGGAATAACTTATTAGAATAATATCCATGTGTATGTATAGTTGAGAAATAATATTAAGGAAAAGATTTTTAAATAATAAAACACAGTATTGGTTTTGGGGGATTCACAAAGGTTTAATAAAAATAATAAAATTAGCATAAATAGACAGTATAAAAATGGTAAAAAAATTGTTTTTCATGTATACACTTTATTTAATTTATAACATCACTTTTGGGTCATTATGTTTTTATAATACAAATATTATATTTATACAGTATTTAATTTTTACACAAAAAATTAACTATCTCAAAACATAAGGAATAGTTAACAATTAGAAAATTTTGACAGTTTGATTCAAAAAATAATATTCATTTTTCCAAAAAAATAGATATTTTTATTATTACATGTAAAATATGATTGGACATTTATTAATAAAGGCAGGTTTTTTACAATAACAACCTTCCATCACATACAAAAATTAAAAATTTTCATTATATAAGTTTTATGATAATTTATATTAAATAACAATTATTTAACTAAAATATGTAAACAATATTTTGTATTTCTAAATAATCAATTAATTCATTAAAATAATTTCTTTAATGGAATTTGAATATCACTTAAAAATATAATTTTTATATTGTTGTATCAAAATCAAAATCACTTATAAAGTAACAATAATAATATAAAATATATTCATATTTCTATACAGTATAAATATTCATATCATCTGAATCATTATATATATACATTTAATAAACCAAAAAAATACCTTTCTGTAAGGTGTTCCATGGTGAGTATTCCATAGGGCGGTTCTACATACATGGTTTTGTTCATGATCACGACGAGCTTGAGCTTCTCATGTAAAAGGTTTCTCTCCTACACATGTTATTATATATCATCATGAGTTGGGTCAAACATAAATTCTAGATATGATATCTACCTCAGAATCTCCAATTAATGGGATTCAATGGGTATGATCCCGCTGTTTGAGGGAATCACATCATGTTTATCTATCAATAAGATATGAAACAACATTGTATTTGTTATAACCATATGATAGATTATCAAAGACTATATTATTAATGGTATTGATTCATAACACTGTTTCAAATAATACATGATATAATAATAGTAAATAAGTTGATGTGTTTTTATAACAATATTAAATAATACTACATTTAATTAATCAAAAGGAAAACATTATTTATAATAGTTCAGGTAGTTATTGGTGCACAGTTTGGGAAAATATTGTGTTAGATGTTAATCGTCTGTTCTTCTTCATATATTCTAAATTTTCAAAAGAAACAACCCAAAACAAAAACCCAACCATGATATACTAAAACAATGCAAAAAATAACTATAATTGAGCATGATACATCTCTAGAAAAGATCAATATATTAAAATATCTCCAACTTATAAAAACTACACCTTGAACAACACTCCCAATAATCTATACGATTCTCGGATAAATATATCATGAGTGTAACCGCCCCCCCAATATCATGTTCTCTCTCCCATGTTTCCCCTATAATACTTAGAAGTTATTAAAATATTGTTTCAATCTGTATAGAATTTCCCCAAAACACTTCATCACTGTGATCTATCATGTCTACTAGATAATATAAAAAGAAAACATTAGACTTAATCTCATAATAATAAACATAAATCACATGTGAAGGATCAAGATGATACCACTGAAGACATCACCGATGAAAAACATTTATCATTGAGATGTACCTCAATATAGGTGACAATCAGTATGCAACCAGCCTGATTCTCTCATGTGCCTAAAATGGTTCAACAAACCTAGGAACCAACATTCCAAACATCAGAATTTTAATCTGACCTGATCACGGAGACACCCGAATGAATACATGATCACCCACTATATACAAACAATTATTTGGTGGAAAATAATAAATGACTTGTACCTACTCTGATCAATTGCCATACAATTTTGAAAAATCTTAAACAGCTCTAATGAATCCTAAATGATACTAGATCCCAAAAACTCTTATTCACTGGCCTCATCCAGCATAGTGTTTATATTTATGGACTAAATATAGATCCACATATGGTACCATTTAAATATTTTCTTAATAAATGTTTCATATAAAAATCAACTTGGGAGAATATAATCTCCCATGAACCACCAAATTCATGAACACATGCCCAAAAAAATCATCATGGAATTTATTAGACATTATGACTGCCCGTCTCTCTGTGGGTGGAAATCAATAATCATTAAAAAAAGTGTACCCAAAGTCCTCTACAAGTCATTTTAAAAGTGTGAAGTATATCATGAGTTAATATCTAAAATTATTCTCCTTGTAATCCCATGTATATGGTCTATCTATCAGACAGATATATATATATATCATATATCTAATCCACAGATAATTTCTCTTATATAGGCAGGAAATGTGAAAACTTTTTCATTTGAACAAAACCCCCAAAATAGCATCATTCTTCCCCAGTTTCCATGAGAGGTGAAATACAAATTTCATACTAACATTATAAAACTTATATTTTATAATAGAAAATAGTTGTAGTAAAAATATTGGTTTTTGATTTTTGAACACTAGATGTTGAAAAGTGTGTCATGGTGTATCAAACCCCACAGTCTCCTTTTTTCATGCTCTTCAACCCATATTTATGAACTAGGTCACAATACATTTACATTAATCACATATGCTACACAAAATATGTGGCATAAAAATATCATGTCAAATTGTATTTAATATATGTATTCACTAAAACACGTCTCTTGGAATAGATGATCTCATCCTCATTTGTGTTCCAATCGGAAGGTGTCTCCCGACCATTAAGGCGTTCCATGAGGGCTAGAAAATCTAGGTCCTCATACCACCTCTGCCTAATATGGTTGAGAAAGTGTATAATTTACTAAAACAACTATGATGGTCATCAGATTATGGCCCTCATGAACAACAACATTAATCTCATCTATCAAATTCATTATCTTCTACTCAGAACAATACTCATGAACTACCTGAGTTTGAGTTTTCAAACTCAATGTGTCAGCAACACAATTTCCCATCCATGACATATATACCATCTTTAAATCCAATGATAACTTATACTCAATCCATCTATGTAGTGAGAGATTCACATTTCATGGAGAAAATATACACTATTATAACTTTTGATCAATAAATATAGTATAAATTTTCACGTAACATATAGTAAATCCAAAACATTATGTAATTTAAAAAAATAGTTAACCCATGATCATGTGTATGGTAATTATGTACAACATCCATCAACTACAGTGACCCATAAAACACAGCCTATCCCCTATATCAACACATCTCCATCCCTACTCAAGGAGAAACACAACACATTGTATACTCCTCCCCTGGGTCTGGTAGTAACAATATCAGTGGGGTAGTCAAGATCATCTACAACTCCTAGAATTCTTTCCACATGATCCATACCATTAATAGATTATAGTATTATATTTCAATAAATAATGAGTATTTTCAAATAATTTTAATTTCTGGATGGATCGTTCATAAAAACGTGATACCCTAAGAAAATAGATGATATAAAAAATGTTTTTTGGGGTATCTAAAGATACTATTTCTTGAATGAGATCTAGGTCATCTATGACTCCTTCTAAGATGATGTATCCCAATAAATGTACTTAGTTTATGTTTAATGGAATTTTTATATCATGGAATATATTTTATGCTCACTAAATCTAATCAAGACTATGTAATGTTGTTGGGTATGATCATATTCATTCTTGGAGTAACCAAGACGTCATCCAAAAACACTACATAAAAATTATCCAGGTATGGATGGATGATTCAGTTCACTAAATCCATAGAAAATAGACATGAATTCATCACTCATAATGTTATCCTGAGGCTATGATATAGTTTATATCTATTTTAGAAACATATTACTTGTATATCATATTGTGTAACTCTCAACTAATGATACCATGTTCTCATGGTAATATTGGTGTATAGAAAAATCCCATCACTTTGAAATATTCAATATATAGAATATGATATTGGTTCTTCACTATCATCTAGTTAATATTATGGTAATATACCCATAAGTGTATCATCATATCATCCTTATTAGAAATCAAAACTAGAGAACCCCAAGGTGACATACTCAGATAGACAAACCCCTTCTGCATTAACTCTTCCAATTAATTTTTAAGGTCTTGGATATCTGCTGTATCTATTCTATAGGGTGTAATAGAAACTATATCATCCTTTGGAAGGAGCTCAATTATAAATTAGAAATCTCACCCAAGTGAAAGACCAAAGAATTCATCTACAAAAATGTCAGTGAGCATGTTCACTATTGATGGAAATCCTCCAGGCTTCACACCCTAGTCAACATGATGGGGATATTAATACCAGTCATTGAGCTCCCCTTGGTTGATGAACTGGACCTGCACGTCCTTCCATGATATCACACTCTATATGTAACATAATTTTCGCCTGAATGTGATGTTATATTCATTTCAATATGGTATCAATCTATGTTGTACTTGTTAGATTATAATTGTTCCATACCAAAAATAAATATGAACCAAACATTTAAAAATTTTAAATATCTAATAGAAAACGATACTCCACATCCTCAAGGGGACACCCCTTGAATAATTTGATGTCTCATAACTCTACACCCAAATGTGTTTCAATATTCATAATAGAACTCAATGACTCCACTACCAGGATCAACCAATTCATAATTTTTGTAGATATTAATGAGTAATATTCACATAAATTAAATAATTCACATGAAATCATATATGTTACATAAATAGTACCTCTACATGATTACATTATAGACTTATATTACACAAGTGTAATATTAACTTCATGGACATATCACGCCGATATTCCTTATACTATATTCATTTTTCCAAAATAAGCACCACTCTACATATAGTGTAACTCTATACAAGAAGATCCCTTCCAACAACCTCTACTACAATATCTAATTGAAATCCTAGCGTTAGACTGGTATGAGGTTGAAGAACACCTTCCATCACTTATATTATTCCTTAAATGACTAACACTACCCATGTGTTGTGGGTTCCCAAAAAACCATTGTATATTTCCAATCCTTCCATAAGGGTGGAAATCTATTCGAGTTCATGGAAACTTCATATTAAATTTCTCCAGCCAGCCACACTTGTGGAAATGTATTATGGTAAGATTATGGGTTATAGATCTTTCCTTTATTCAATATTTTATCCACATTTGTGGTCAATATTCTCATATAACATTTTCATACTCTTGTATGTCATAATTTCTATCCATCCATCAAAAACCAAATGCCCCACATGAGAGGCCTCGTTCAAGTTCTATTTAGATATGGGGGCATGGTCCCCCAACTCACAAGGTTATTTAACAAAATTTGTTATCTTATGACATAATATCACATTTAATCTCATTCGGATATCATCATACCATACTTTTATCATCTGGTAGAAGTGATGGAGAAAAGTGAATCAACTTGGTAAAGTGTCCAAAAAGTCAATCTTATACATACTCCCTAGGTTAAACTCTAAAAACCTTCATCCCTACCCTATCAGAGTTTCTCTTGAAAAATTTTATCTTCAAACATTCCATGGAATTTATTTCATAGAATATTATTTATTTATCCATCCTGAGGCTGGATACCAACCTTCTATTCACTGAATATCACGACATATAATCTTCCAATTTGACTTAGTTCTCATCCTGAGTCAGTACATTATTATTAAATCTATGGATTGACTTAATCTAGAAATATGCTACCTTAGATACACCCTCTATTAGGACATTTAATTGGTGTTGAAACTAAAAATTCTCTGTCAATTCATGAATACATTTAACAGTCCACATGTGATATCTTTTTATAAACTATATAAAGAAGGTCAAGACCTCATAGAACATCTCTCTAGCTTCCTCACCCTGAAATACTAGAGCCTCAGGTTCAACTCCTAGAAGAAGATTTCCTCGATGTCGTAATGTCTCCTTATCTAAAACTATCTTCATGAAATCATATCAATAAAAGTAAAAACACACATCTAAGGAAAAAACACTTAACATTATTGAATCATTTATGGGAATTCACATAAATATATAAAATTTCATCCACAAAACCCTACAATGCTGTAAAAAATTAACGCACTATCACATCCCTTAACCATATTACATTTTATTCACAGTTAATAAAGGGTAAACACAATATCATATTAGTGAATCCCATTAGACACTGATTTTACAAATTTTTTATCATTTTATAATTCTCAACCACATTTGGATTCTTTTTCATTAAAATTTTAAAAAACAAGAAATGAACCCTTATATATACAACACATTCATAATCTTTTTTCCCCATGCATGCCTAAAATGATTCATCTATTGATATATATTGAGTAATTAAAATTATGAATTTATACTCAACACTATTTCCATACTTTTCCATGATTGAAATCCAATAAAATCAAAGAAACAATAATGTCATCACATAAATAGTGCATCACTCAAGTTGAAATGTCAACCCACTATAACAACAAATATCAATAAAATAAATTTTCCCTATGTGTATAGTTATACCCTCATAACTGGGTAAGATGATCACATACTAGATCACTAGACCATGGAAAGACTATTCATTGTCAATTTTGTACTATTCCAAAATAGTTAGACAAAATAAAATAAAGTAAAACACATTTTATACCACCATTTAACTTCCCATCTCAAGTGCCACATGTTAGCTCTCGTACCGGCTGGTTTAGTGCAATCAAGCATTCATCCTCATATTCCAAAGGCATCAGACTTGAACTGAGTGTCTCATATATAACAAGGGATGACTATATACTCTTTAACAGTGCATCACAACAACAGAAATGAAGAGACAATAACCCATAGTTATAAACAAGAACAAGGATAAGTCAACAACCAAAACAAACCTGTATCACAAAATGAGCCAAATATAGAAACAATATCCAAAAATAAATAGTAGATATGTCATGTAAGAATAAGTTTCTTGTGTTTACAAAAAAACCAAAAATAAAAACAATATCATTCCTAAGTGAGTCCCGACACCATGTATGGTTTCCTCATCAATGCTCCATCCCAACATAACAATACACCATATAGATCATTCAATTATCTTATCCTAAAAACATGTCATCTATTAGAGTAATGATCAGGAATCCCATGTGGGGTGTGACCACAACATACTAGGCCACCAATAGTGGTGTATAATTAGATACCCAATTAATAATAGTGGAAGATATTATATAATCAATAAAATGAAATCAGTGTAGTAAATATTTTATAATTTTAATTACTCTTCATTTAGAAACTTATTTCATAGGGTTCACAATTACACACACAAAAAAATATCTTCTTTGGACGGAGCTATAGTTCGAACTATGTCAGATGAGGAATCAAAAGTCCTTTTATCATGGTATTATAATATAAATTTTTTCCCCTTTCACATTACAGAAATTTGGAACCATATTCTCGTTCCAATATCATGGGCATAAGACATCATGTTAAGAACCATATATATATTTAAAGAATCTGTACCTATAGAGAAACCAATGTGTATTTGGGGAATCGTCCCTTATCCCATAGAATAATATTTTCAGGCATTCCATTAGAACTCTATGGGTATTTTGGTTATTATTCTATGTCCCAAAATCATTTATCAAATAATCACATATATGACATGTATACCATTTACCATGGTAAATAATGATTTACCATCTCATAAGAATTTTGAATAATGGTTTTGAATTTTATTTTCCAATTCAATCAGAATAAAATTCCTTAATCACATGGATTATTATGATAAATTCACCAGTTAAACAAACATCATCAATTATTCACATAACTCATTATCGTTCCTATGTTTAGAAAAATACCCATGTATTCCCCCTATAAAAAAATTGCATGTCTAAAAAATTAACCAATATAAGAATCAAATTAATTAAACAATCTCATAATATAATTATTCCATTAATTTCATAATAAAATCAAACATTTAATTATGTTACTAATTATTTAATCCAATTAATGATGACATTTTAAAATGTGGAAATTTAAATTTTAGAATTCCCTACAAAAAATTATAAATATGTATACAAAATTTTAAAATTAGAACACCATAATAAATATATATCATATATTTTCACATATTAAAATACCAAATTCTAGGAGGATGATCCCAAACAAGATGAGGATTTAATTTTGGAACAAAATCAAGGATGTTAAAAGATCTGTCAATTAGAACTTTGATTCATTAATATCAGACATTGTAAAGAATAGGAATATATCATGGATCCTAAAAGGTAAAATTTTTATTGTGTATCCATGGTTTTTAGGAATATAATCTATAGATTAATTAATTATTGATGAATTTTTGGATTAAACAATTTTGCGCACATTGTTTTAATGATTGTGGAGGACTTTTTTCCACACCATGCACCCGAACTATGTGCCTCTATTATGGGTCACCTTGAAACTACTAATAGGGTTAACTATTTTCCAAAATGTGTGACCACATTGAAAACCAAATTTATCAATATTTTCATGTTTTACGAATGTTAGACACACATTTTTCGCAAACCGTGCGTAATACTGCACTTTTATTTCAACTTTCAAAATTTAAAATTTTCACAAAAAACAACCCCGTCCAAAAACACAACCATGATCTATCTTGAAAATAGAAATATAATAGATATAAATCTCCTTGAACAATCCCTATAAAAGGACAGTATCATACAACATATCAATAATACACAATAAAATATTATTTAACTATTAATTGTTGTGTCCAAATAATTGAATATGTTCATCATGAAATCTTTTTGAAAATTATAGTAACAAAAAATAACAAAAAACATTAATAAAAACATTAATTTTTCATTATTAATAAAATAAAACACATATAATTGGATAAATTGGTTTAAACCTAAAATGTGTTTAACTCCAGCTAAAATAAAGTAATGTACTTTTGAAAAAATCCTGGATCATTTCCATAGTAGTCAGTATTATCCAATTTAAATTACACATATCAATAATATTATTATCCTTGAATAACTATCTCAATATTATGAACATATTGAGGGTTATGTTTTCCATAATTATGTTTCTTCCAAACAGTTCCACTTTTTAGGGAATTATTTTCCATTGGTCATTATTTATAGTAAAAATTTTATATATAACCTGTAATGTAATTATAATTCAATACAATATTTATATTTTTCATAATTGTTATTATTATATTATAACCTATAAAACAAATTTAAATTTTTTTTAATCCAAATAGAAAATAATATTACTAATTCATCTTTTGACAAATTATTATCAAAATATCGACTTTTATCCATTTGGTTATTGTATGGTACATTCCACTAACGCTTAGGGCATTCAATTTTGTTGTGACCCATCTCAAAGTCTTGGAATCATTTAACATTGGAAATGTATTTCTTTCCTATTTATCCATATTTATTATTTTCATTAAATACATAATTTTATAAAACTCAAAATCCAAGAAAAAAAATTGTAGGGTTTTTAATACCATAATCATCACATTTTTAAAAATCCAATTTCCCCCCATGCCTTTAACAATTTTTTTCTATCACCCTCTTCATCCCATTCATCCATTTAATTCCATATTACATGGATAATTTTTTATCAATCATGATATCATATGATACCATTTCATTATATTATGTAAATGTTTGAGAGATAAGAACCATTAATGGACATAGCTTAATCCCTTTAATGAAATAGTCAATTTTCCAATCCTTGTTGTATAAATAATCTATATAATAACATGATTAGAATTTAAGTGTACATTAAAAATATGAAATTGTTTATTCATACCATAACCATAATCTAGGGAAATTTCCATTCATTTTAATTTCATTTTATGAAATAAATATTTGTTGAAAATATGATAGAAAATTTTTCCATTCCATAGGCTATATTTATTCTTACTTGCTGGTACTAGAAATCTACAATAACCATTGGTATTTATGAATTTTAAGACATGTAAGTACAATTATATACTCACACATTTCATTTAATCCCATCTCCATTGGTATATACAATATTTACTCAATCCATTGTCTGATTCCATTGGAATTGTAGTCCTTCTATATAATGGGTGATTATGACATTTAAATGTATATAAGATAGGAGAATATTACAGTGGAGTTGGATTCTCCATCCAAGAATTCTTAATTTTCATAACCTGATTATGATTTCCTTATTTCAACACAATTTAAATATTTCCAATTCCACCTATATTGGATTCTTCCTCAAGGAAAACTCAATGTTCTCCTACAGTATCGATACCCTAAAACCATCTATAAGCCATTTATAAATAGTGGAATATACAACATTTTCTGATTAAATTATGAATTTTTTATCATAATTTGTATTTACTAATGTTTCATGAATCATAACATGAAATAAATTTTATGCACTGTTAAATTGATAATTATAAATGCAGTTTCTTTGAGGGTATTCGTGTTCTATAAACGTTCATATTTCTTTGTTAACAACAACTGAATTTTATGAAGATTTCCCCCTAGGTGTTTAATACCATGTGTTCAATAAGGTTCTTATTTCTACACCATGTGATTATTAGGTCCATCATAGTGTGCTTTTTTATGAGTTATTACCCCTAGATTCAAATGTACCGAAATCAGGTCCACATGTGGTATCCAGACTACGATGTATTGATAGGAAATAATAAATAATATATTCCTTGATAAAGATTAACATTTTATTATATCCTCTTCTTATATCATAGGATTATGTTTCCTAAAATATTTTTTCCTTAATATAGTTCATATAGTTCGAAATAAAATTCCTCTCATACAACTATAACCACCTCTTCCCTTATAGTAGAGATCTAATGTCTCCATTATTATTATTGTATTGATAAATAAATTAAATCCCAATGGATCAATATATGTTTTTTTAAATGATATATATATATATGAAACCATATATACATTGGGAGTATAAAATAAAACATTATATAAAACAAAATAAAACAAACAACGTCCTTGAAAACTATTTCAAATATTTCTTCGTTACATGATGGGGAAAGAAACAAAATAAGGGTTCTCTCAAATGATCAATGTTCTTTATGTATAGAGGAATATATCATGAATGAATCAGAATAATCATGTTACATTGTTCATAAATAAAACCACATTCTATTTAACTAGTAAACTAAGAATTAAATTCTTCCATTTATAATATCATTGATAAAATATTGTGGATAATAATAATAATTGAGTAATCAATGAAAGAAATGATTAATTATGGGGCATAATATGTCATGATCATGATATAAATTCCAACAATACCATTCATAATATGGTTTAAAACTACAATATATTAAACAATCAAGGTAACCCCACTATTCTTCTACTATAAATACCTTTTACAGTGTATATTAAAACAGCTGGGTATAAAATCAAACAGTTTGGACATCTAATGATTCTCCTGAATCCTATCGATTCATCATGGAAATATATATAACTATGCGCCCCATGTTTATTATATTTTTGTATCATTCACACTATATTGATTAATCAATTTAATTCATAAAAACTCATTATAGTCTTTATATATACAAATTTAATAAAAGATACATAAGTGTAAATATTTCCCTTATTACTGAAATTACATTCGATGTACACAGAAGATAAAAAATGGTATATTTTTTTGGAAATCATAATATATTTTTTTTTATAATTAAGATAAATTTAATTACCAATTGAAAATTATCACAAGAATGTTATTATTTAATAAAAATGAAAACTATCAAAAAATAATGAGAGATTATATGATAACTTCTACCATATGGTAATGATTATTTCATTCCCCTGAATGAAATTAGTCATACTGAAACAAAAATATGCATTATGTATGAATGAATCATATTATTTACATTATATAGGGAATTATATACACAACGTATTATTTAATGGGGGAATAATAAAAAAATTTAATTAATAGAATGTAAATTGAGAAGAAATACCTTAACATAGTTTTCCTCTTGATAAAAAATATTCCTAACCTCTCTTATTATTATGTCATATATCCAAATTCCACTAAACTAGTGCTCCAAATATGGTTGGTCATGTGGGCTCAACTACATTTCCTTAAATACCAGATAATTATAACTAGCAGTAAGGGCCTAGTGGGTGATAATGAGGAAACTATGACCCAATTTGAAGATTGTATCACATTGGAGAAATAATAAACAATTGGAGAAGCAGTAAATACAATACAACTGTAATAATAAATGGATGAATAATAATAAAGAAAACTAGATGTCAAAATATACAAAAGATGATGCTTCTTTTCACATGTTCTTATAATGAATCCAAAACATGTATAATATAGTAAAATGCATTTTATATCTCAAAATAACAATATATTAAAAAATATAATATGAATCATTGCTAGCCTCTGCTTGGTCCCATACTCTCTTACACATATTCAACTCATCACGTACCTATAGAATTCTTATTTACAGGATCCACACCTACAATCATATAATCTGTTTGGGCCCAAAAGAATGAACCAAATATGGTGTGAGACTAAATATAACACGAAAACCACACATGGTCAGTGCCAATCTACGAGTGGATATATATATATATATAATGGGTAGTGTGTAGTATTCAATAATGTAAACTATGTGTAATCAAAATATAGCACAAATTTTTCTTATAAGACAATGTAAAAAAGAATAATTGAACATAGAATCCAAGATTAATCTTTGTCATGGAAGATGCATCATAAGTCATATATTTAATATTTTTAGTTTCTTGATTTATATAAAAGCTTCAAAGACTTGACTAGGCCCATCGCCCACTATATAAAGGTAACTGTCAACTCATGACATAAAAATCATTTAATCAATTTCCAATAGATCCCAGCATGGGTATCTATCAATGGATCCTAGGTTCTCATAAAATTTAAAATATTTGTTAATGATCCCAACAACCCAATATGTGGATCGCTAATGGAATAGTACACAATTAACCACTTAAGCTCATCTATTTTCTTTTACCCAAGTCATTTCTTCACATAATGTATATATGGTGAAGTTAGTCACATGATCCAGACCATGTATTTTAAACCATACATTGTCATACTAAATTATAATTATTTCTTTTTATCATTTAATTAAATTACACATTCCATCTCAAAAGAACCAAATGTGAGTTATACTATCACATGTCTTTAACATATTCAAATCAGGTGGGAACAATATACATAACAACCCACACATTTTAATTATCTATTACATGGTAAAATAAGGATAACATACAAGGGAAAAACATATAACAAGCCAATTATGAAATTTAAACATTTATATGTCTTATCATGACAATTATCTCATGTAGTAAATTCATATAATGTGAAATACATTTTTAATAATCCATTAATATGAAATCAAGTAAATACACATAGGCATTTTTTTCCAAATGGCCATCCAAGGGAAACACACCCATGGGGTGACCCAAAATCAATTATTTCCGCAATATATAGGCTTTCAAATCAACTAATTACTTTCCTAATCATAATTAGGAAATAACAGTGTTCATTATTCAATCAAGGGACACACTATAAGTAGGTGCAGGGACCTATTGAATATATAATCCACATGACTATAAACAACATAACAAGACAACCTACCTTGTGCTAGTATGAATCTACGAATCTATATTCATGAATTGATTCAGCCTAAAATTGAGTGGATCTACAAAATATGTACAAAAAAAATCATTGATAACATAATTAAGATATGAAATCGTGTATAATCGTTAAAGAGGAATCATGTTTTTTTCAATTGGGATCCAAGGAATCCTATGGAGTTCGAATCAGAGTTCAAACAAAAAAATGGAGGAAAAACATCCCTCAAGGCTGTTGTTCATGAACCCATATGAGGGATCAATGCATCTGACAAAACATTAGTTTACTGACAATTTTATCCAAGAAAAAATAAAATTACATGATGTGTATAGGAAAATACATGATGTTTCTTTTCAATTTTTAGTCAAACCATTACATGTCCTTGTAATTGGAATACATGGTATGTGGCCCTCTATACACTCTGTGTACATAAATGTACATGATATGTAAACCCCAGTCAAATCATATAACAGACCAATAGCCACCCCAATAACTTGTTTCCCCCATTTTCAAAAGTAAAAAATGAAAAAAAATGATGTGTGCATTAGAGGAAGAATTGGGTCCATACAAACATCCACCCATAATGTAATTCATCCCCAAATTTCCCTTCCATGGGTGATAAAGAACTATCTATTAACAAATCATTCCACTATGAGTGTATGTTGTACTCCCTCTCCAAACTCTTGTCTGGAACTCGGTCATGCTTCCATAGAACTCATATTAAAGGAATAGACTGACCACATAAAACCTTCATGAAATCTTCCAAAATATTAATGTTTTTCTCATTAAAGGATGAATCATCCTACAACTCCACTTACATGGCCTGAATGTTGTGAGACGTGTTCGTACATTAATGTTGGAATTGTGAAATGTGGATGATTTCGTGCATAGCCACGTACCTCTGAGGTAACTACTCTATAAAGGAAACTCGGTCGACGCTCTCTAGAATCTCAAATGGAACGATGTTTCCCTTAGAAAGAATACCCTATCTCCTGGTCCTCTTATGTCTCATCCTCGGTGCCACAATTTGGAAAAACTCAATCCATGACATCAAAATGTAAAGTATGTATATGGAAACTGGAATATAATTTCTGATTAGAATATGAAATAACCACTCACATCCCAATTAATTGAACTAGCAGAATGGTCTCTTGAACAATATGAGGTCCCAACATCGCTCCCTCCCATACCTCCAGCCCACATAGGGTTGATCAGCATGGCCTACCCTAAAAATCCTCCTATGGAGCAATCTGAATAGTATCCTAAAAGCTATAGTTTTGGAAAAACTCTATAAAGGTATGTGTGTCTCCTAAGAACTACTGAAATCCAAGATGCAAGACCGAAGCATGTCCTACAACACTTGAGTCATGTTCTCTAACTAGCCATCTATCTGGGTGTGGTAGGTTATGCACAGAATCACATGTGTACACATATCCCTCTATATACCTTTTTAGTAAAGAGAAGTACATCGGGAGTCCCTATCTGAAATCATAGAATTTTGGACCCCATACATTCGTACAATCTCATGGATGGGATAAATCTTAAGATCATCAACATTTAAGGATTCCTTGACTGACATGAATTGTACAACCTTCATATCCCTGTCAACCACAACCATACAACATCATTATCTTGGGGAGACATTGTTAATACCATCACGAAATCCATCATGATGTCATTCTAATTCAACCCAAAAATGGGTAGCTAATACCAAAGTCAAGATACTATTTGGTGTTTCACCTTCACCTAGTGATTGGTGGATAATCTCATGAAAAAATAGATACACATCTCTTAATACCTAGCCAGGAGTTCTAAAAATTTAAATTTGGATACATCATGGTTACAACATGATTTGGTACCCAAAATAAAGCCTAAATATCATGCATCATCTACTCGTGCATGTCTTCTGAAACCTATATGCGACCTGTAAGCATAAGAAATTATCTTTATCAATGGCCCAACTAGTATAAGGGTCTTATCATGACATAATTTTACATATAAATACCCATCCTCAATCTAATTGATGCCTCACCATCACTCTATGCAATAATTTGTAGGTAACCGGTATGGAAGCAATGAAATTATTTCCCTACATGTCATACACCACCAAGTGCATCTCATTGAACAACACCATAAGATTCCACCGACTACTGGAATAATTTACTACCTGCATATGATTCCTATTGCTCAGTCTGTTAACCAATTCATTTCCTTTTCCCATCATGTAAGAAATTTCAAAGTCAAAAGGCTAACGTTATTCCACCCACCATTGCAGCCTCATATTTATATCATGTTGTGTAAAAATGTACTTGACGCATTTGTGGTCTATGAAAACCACAAATAACTCCCCCCAATAAGTAATTTCCCCATAAACATAATTCATGAACCACTGCTACTAGATCTAGATCATGTGTTATGTAGTTCCTCTCATGTGGCCTCAACGATTGAGACTAGTACTAAATGACCCCAACCCCCTGCATACGCACTTCTCCAATCATGATACCTAAATCATTGATGTACATAGTATATCATATTCCATGCTCTGTAGAAATCAATATAGGTGAAGAAATTATTCTCTCCTTTATATTTGAATGGTTGTATCTCTAAAATATTACCATACATACATCAAACCATTCTTTTTCCAGCCCTTTATCGGCACAGCTAAACAGGATAAGTACTGTATGAAATGGAATTATTAACAAGCCGTCCTTAGAAATCACCACACCTCAAAGACATTATTGGGATGATCCCAGGAAACTATTGTTATTATATTATCTCGTTCTACTGATAATCTAATCTATGAGATGATGTGACCCAGGTTGTGATTATGATCCATCCAAAACTTGCACGTTGTGTGCATAAAATATAACTGAAGATCTCTCAATGTACTGATAATGATCTAAATATGGTTGGAATGTTCATATCTATTATAGGAATACATCATGATATCATCCACAAAACCACAATAAATGATTCAAGATAAGGATGTAATAGTTGGTTCATCAGTTCCCCAAACACTGTAGGCACATTTGTGAGACCAAACAACATGACCAAATACTCGTACAGACCATACCTTTTTTAGAATCTTTCGCGAGGTATATTGAATTAAATTCCACATACATGAAGATAACAAAAACATAAATCGATATTTGATATTAAAACTGATTTGAATGAATCTAGTCAAATATGTAAAGTACCCTTGGTAGAGGATAGAGTTTCATAAATGTAAAATAGTTTATATTTTCATAATAAAAAAATATATTGAGGGTATCTTCCTTCTATTTCAACAAAAATAACATATGAACCCCATAAAGATGAACTGGGTAAGATGAAAACCATTGCCTCCAAATACTCAAGAATCATCTAGTGCTTTTTCAGTTATGTCGTTTCCATAATATAAGGTGTAATGGATACCTGTGTATCTCTTAGTATTAGCTCAATAAAAAACTCTACCTCTCTTATTAGAGGAAAAGATGGAATTTTGTTCATGATGACGTCCCTGAAATGAAAATCCAATGGAAGAAAATACATCTAATGTTCCCCCTAGTCATCCAGATATAAACTAGAATTCTACATTATCATAACCCTCACCCAATAATTCTTGGGTCCAGCTCGACTTGACCTGATATCTTATTCACCCATTTGTAGAAACGATCTTACCTCTGGTGATGTAAAATTCATCCTACAGGGATACAAATTGACAATGGATTAATAGGATATTAACACATCCATTAGACTTTGAAATAAAATCCAATCATGTCTAAGACGTAGTGATCCCAAAATATGTGACAACTGCATATTTCATGAGGGGACTCATTTCACTATCACACACATGTTATTCTATTCCCTAATGGAGTGTGATGTTTCAGAACATCATCAAAAGTAAAAACATAGATCCCTAGACTCTCCACAATGATAATGAATATGAATCTATGTGAATCTCATATATCAAAAAGTGTTGAATATAAAATAGATGTCACATTATTATTTCTTATAATAGTGGTAGGTTTGGGATCCTTCTCATGCTGGATATGTTGCACTGTATATGCCTATAATGTATCGCGACCTTGAGACATAGCCTGGCAACCATAAGCTGACCCACCCTTGTGTCTCTATGATCTTAGTGTCTGTCTACCATATCCACGACGACCACATCATCCTGAACGACATGCAATATTTCATTTCCTAGATGGGTGAGCGATTATTGACCATACTCTTCTATGAGGATATAGTTTAGACCCTCTCTCACTATATTCTGGTGGAAACATGTTACAGAAATAATATACATGTCCTATCATCGTCCATACTCGACACACGACTGAGACCCTCAGTCAGTGAGGTTTGGTTTTCCAAATTCATCTACTCTAGATGAACCTCACATGGAAACTATAAGATATGATCATAGTAAGATTCTCTACATGTTATCTCTATAAGGCACGTCCATCCATCGTTAAAAATATAACAAGATCTCGGTGCCGAACCTCCCTAGATTGGACCTCAATATTAAATTTAATTATACTCATTAATCACTGCATGGTTCACTATAGTAGATACAATAGTATTCTTAATGATATTCACATATGAATAGATTTCAAACCTGAGACCAATCTCGATTGCTAAGCCTTTGATAGATCATCACCCATCAGAATATTTTTGAAGTGCTGGATCACAGTAACATGGGCATTGTAATCGATAGCTGAAAGAGATTCCTCCTCAATATGCATAAACTCATAGGCCATGTTTCCAATAAAAATCATGGGTTATAAGTATTCATTGAACACTATAAAAAAATTATCCAAGGCCATGTTCTGCTGACGCTCTTTCTATTTGGTAACATCCCACCACCTCATGGAAGAATCACACAACAAATATGTCATAATATTGAACGATCTCCAAGGATACATCTCATGATGCCCAATGATCAATAAAATGGATTCTAACCAAAACTATGTTTCCTATGGCCCACCATCCCCGAAAAACATGGGTGGATGCTGTTGTTGTAACAATCATGTTAGTTCCTCCATATACATGAAAGGTTGTGGAGCTACCATATAGTTTCACATGATAATCATAAATCCTTCACAAAACTATGTATCAAAAACTGTGTCTGGTATAGTGGTCAGTGCCCCAACTGGCATGGCTAAATGGTCTAGTGGTATCCTATGGCCTACCTTTTCCAAGGTATGACCATCTTCACTCTCCTAATGTACAAATGGAGGTCATCGTGGTGGAATGTCTCTACAAGGTCAGGCACACACCATAGTTCAAGATCATTGCTGTTTGCAATTCGTGATTTCAAGAACTAAACATTAGAAGAAAACCCACAATGTATGGAAAAATAATAGTACATGACATGTATAAACATTACACAGTGTTTCCACTTAGGCTCCCACATGTGTTTATAACTCTTCCTTCCTTGGCATGAAAACATCTTAAGTACAAATACTCTATATCTGACACACATAATGTAATAATGTTTCTCATCTGGTACATGTACATTTAAATGTATAGAGATACAATCTTTCTATCAAAGTCAAACGACACAGGGTGTACCTAATGCACATAGCATTTTCCATTCTAAGCCCAATGTCTAAAGGTCTATCTCACATAGCTAGATATAGAGACATTAACCACAAGTTCTGTTCATAGAGTACATGACATGTACTTAAAAGTTAATTTTATTTCTATTTAAAAGAAGACATTACTTGTTTTCATGGACCCACTTGTCCTGTCGTCTTGGTTTCCAGGTTGTAATTCCAATAATCATCCCTAAAACCCCATTACATCAAAATATTAATACATTGAGATAAATTAAAATCTTTTGAGGCCCAGACTCATCATGAATCCATATTTGGAATCACATCTATCACATAATAACAAAATTTCATCTCATGACCGAAACATGATTCACTAAATTTCAATCCAATAGGGCCCATAATTCTTAGTGATTATTGATTTTTTACCATCTAATTCACACCATAATATGTATTAGTAAACCTATCAAAACATTAGGTATATCATTCTTGGTACCTATCATAATGACATTGAATCAGTAATTCTCTCTAAATGGAATGGTTAGAATGCAAGGCATGTGATTTCTAAAGAGTACCTATATGATGGATGAGATGGAATACCCTTATATTATCGAGTTGCAACAATATATAACCATAATATTATCATTAATGACATCAAAAAAATTATTTTACCCCATAGTGAAATTGAAACAATTTTAACATCATCAAATACAAAAATCAAAAATTATTTCAAGGTAAATTGATGTTTCCCTATATATAGGGTAGCTACTGAAAGGCATAAATAATTTAAAAATCATGTGAATTTACACCTGTCTCTATCCCTTCAAATAATAAATAAAACCTGAAAAGTAATAATCTTTTACGAAATTCTAATTTCCCAGATATGGATGCCACTGAAGTATTAAATACCATAAAACTGAAAGAAACAATGGAATAATGATGATACAGATTAACCGAAGTCATAGTGTATATAAGATGATGTTTTTGATCACTTTATCAAATAAAGAATCCAAAAAAATTACACTGCAATAATACAAAATATATGTCTGAAACGAAAAAAATAAAGAAGGAGTATAAGATGTAATGTAAGACATTACATCGTTCCATGATATCATTCTACTATACATCACAACTAGTACTTATGGTAGGGAGCTTTCCTTGATCAACACCTTCAATAATATATTCTATTTGGGCCTCAAAGCATGACCCTTACTAGTTGTGAGACTATGACCCATTAGGCATCCCCAAAAGTCCTATTACAATATATTAGTGTATATATATATAATAGGATGTGTATGATTGTGAATGTTTTAAACTAAGGGTAATAAATTGAGAGCAAAAAAGATATCTTCAATAGAAATGTAAACGAGTATAAGTGATTACCTAATCAAAGATTTGTCTTTGGTTTGTTAGACACATCATTAGTAATCCATTTCATTATTCATGTTCCTTGAAATTTATAAAGGTCTCTAGGTATGTCCTAGGCTCATCGACCTCCCGTATAAAGGTAACCATAATCTCATGACATAACAATCATTTAATGATTTATCAATTCATCCTGACCTCAGTATCCCTCATTGGATAATATGTTTTCTTGATAGATTAATTAATCATAAATGAGCCCTACCACCCTATTTTTGTCTCACTCATATACATTACATAATTAACCACTTCTTCATATCCATTCTCTATTAAATAAGACAATATTTCAACAATGGTATATATGGTGTAGTTAGTAACATGATTTTGAACTTCCCTTTTTAATGACACTGTTTCATTCCCATTACTAATTAACTCAATTTATCATTTAATTAAATTAAACATTAAATAAAAAAGAATATGAAGTAAAATATCATATGGATTTAATATAATCAACTCACATGGGAATATTTTACATTACAACATACACATGTAAATTAATTTATTACATGGATAAAATAAGTTGACTCACATGGGGAAAACATATAACAAACCAATTATGAAATTTAATATTTTAAATGGATATACATTACGATTATCTCTTGTGGGAAATTCATATAATGATCAATTCATTTTTATAATCCTATGAATTTAAATTCATGTAATGGATCAATGGTATTCTCATTCAAATTTCCATCTATGGGATGCACACCCATGGGGTTCCCAAAATCATGGTTCGCAACCCTATACATATTATCAATTCATCTATATAATTACCTGATCATCAATATGAAATAACATGTTTCAGTGATTAATTAAGAGACACCCTAAATGTGGTTGTGCATCACTCGGTCTTAAATAATCATCACAACAATCAACAAAAGGTTCAAGTCCACTTATCTCTTATTAGAATTAGTCTCATCATCAATCATATTAATTTGATTCGACCTTGAATAGATTATATCTACAAAATAAGAAAAACCCCTCATCTATTAATTACTAAATTGAGATAATAAATCACAATGAACAAGTCAATAGAAATTGAGAGCATAAAAATGGTGTTCTAAAGAATATGATATCATTCAAATTAGAGCTCAGATGGAGAAGCGGGAGGTAACAAGGCCCTCAGAACTGCTATTTGAAAACCCCGATGAGGGTTCTTTCCATCTGATGAAACAAGAGGCTACTGCACATTTGAGAAAAAAAAGGAAAAATACACAACATGTACTTGAATATACCCACTGTATCCATATAATTATGGCTAGAAAATTATATGGTATTGTATAGGGATTACTTGTCTTGTATCCCTCTATACATGGTGTGTAGTCCTCATTCACATCCTGTTATAGGACTACAAAAAACCCTTTCTATTTTCCCCCAATTTTTATAAGTATACACTGAAAAGGAATGATCTGTACATTAGAGGAAGAACATGGTTCGTACAATGTATAAAGGTTTGAAAAATATTATTAACTTTTAAAATAAAAATAATAATATTAAAATATCACAAAACATTCTTTTATTACATCTTATCACATGGTCATTAACGATCAGTTACTATGTTCATTGGTTCGAGGGTTAATTGTCTTTTTTCTCATGGGGTTTTATGTCAACAGTGATTCAGTTAGTGTTCATTTTATAAATTTCTCTCATATTTTGGATAATAATAATGAAATAATTATAATATTTTTATATCAATTATAATAATAAAACCAAATAATAATGATTTTTTTATAAATGAAATATTTTAATATATTCAGGATTGTAGTTTGTACGTATGGATGAGTGGAATTTATGTTTTACCGTGATGATTTTAGAATGAAGGAATTTAATATAATTTCCTTAGATAATGATAATAATATTATATTTAATATATCAAATATTTGAATATAATTTTATCTATCATCCATTTTTTGGGGTGATTAAGAGAGAGTCACAACATTTCATGAAGGTGGTAATCCACATGTACACGTAAGACGTTATGATATTTCATTGAGTGAAATTATATGAATGAAAAAAATTTATATTATATTATAATAAGGATAAATATTACGTTAATATAAAATTGAAATCATTATTTCCAAATATAATCATTAACATTATCCATATATCCTTCCATGAAAATCGTTATTGAAAGATGAATAAAATCTCTTCGTGAGGCAGTAGTCCAAAATACAAACAAGTGACAATATCATATCTCTTACTAAATGGAATGTTATGAATATTTTATATCATATAAAGATTTAAAACATCACAATATAATATAAATATGTTATATATACGCGATATCCATCATGATACCCAACCATTCATGGTGGTAAATAAGAAATATTTCACATCGTTTTGTGTGGTGGTAGTCATTCCAACAATCAAATAAATATTTCATTACTCATTTGATGGAAGTGGTTGTGATTTTAGTAAATCTAATTATGATAAAAAATAACAATATATTAATGATATTTATGTCATTATATCATCATGTTTAATTAATAATTTAATGGGGTGTGGTAAAAAAATATAAAAACTCACTTTGAAAAACGTTTCCTCTTCAACATTTATCTTCCATAGGTGAGCCGAAACGCATTCAAAGTAAGAAATAATAAAAATAATAATGCTTCTAGGATTATGGGTTATATTATTGGGAGTTATTTGGTTAATTATTGGGTGATCCCAAAGGTAGTTATGGTGTGTATAAATGAGAATATTTTTTGGATTATATAAGCGAGTCGAGTGGGACACTTGTAATTTTTTTAAAAAGTTTCAATCATTCGCATATTAATATCATGAAAACATTAAAAATTGTATAATATATATATAATATAATAGATATAATATAAATATTCTCCATAAAATGGGTGTTATAAAAGTTGTTTTATCATTTATAACCTACATCTTGTTTGTCTAACCGCAAATAAATCCACTTTTTACCTTAACATTGATAATAAGTATTTAATACATTAACTCTTCATTTTTTTTCAAAAAGAAATATAGTGTTATTAAAAAATTTAAATTTAGTATTATTTTAAATGTGGAATCCATTTTATAAAATTAATTTCATAGAATTGGAAAATTTTATATAAAACTAATCCCAGAATTGGAAAATTTATTTCTCCCAGCCAGATTGAATACCCCCCTTAAAGAGGGGGGCCGGTTTCATTAAGGGGGGCAGACAGACCCTCGTTTTTCCAAGCTGTAGGACCCCACAAAGGGGGGCCGTTGATTGGCAAAGGCGCGGCCTATGCTGCGCCGCCAGCTGAAGAAGCGGGGGCCTTGCCCCCCGCGCGTGGCACCGAGCGGCGCCAGGCCGCGCCGCCGCGCCGGACCGTGCCGCCGCGCCGGCCCGCACCGCCGGGCCGGACCGCTTCCGGCCAGGCCGGGTCGGACCCGGGTCGGGTCCACCCGGTTCGGGCCGACCCGGGGGGGGGGGGTCGGGCCGGGTCGGCCCGGACCCGGACCCCCCGCTTTCTAAATGACTTTGGTCTTTTTTCCATATCTTGAGCCACGGACCTCCGATTGACGAACCGTCAACGGAAATGCGATCCTTGGATCGAGACGGTCGTTTCAGTATATCGCACTCAAAGTTTCAGAATATTTTGAGTTCGGCCGGGTTGGTTCGAACACGAAACCAACCGGGCCTTGAGAGCGGAAACGCTTATATCTTGAGCTACGGATTTCCGATTGATGTGCCGTCAGCTTTGTTGTGTTCCTCTTAGTGAGAAGGATATTTTGGTATACTCCGCCCGAGGTTTGGATGCAGGTGGAGTACGGTTGGGTTGGTTTTGCTTTAAAAACCAACCGGGCCCCAGGGATGAAAAAGCCAATAACTCTCAGACCGGGCGTCCGATCGACGCGCCGTCTGTTGCGATGAGTTCCTGTTGACGATACAGAACTTTTGGATACATCAACTCTGGACTTGTGACAGTTGATGAATCAGCCTCTCGGCTCGTAGAGCGGACCCTCCTGAACGAGCTTGCTATGTGCGGGAACCCTAGTGCTGGCTGCGACTGTGTCTGCTACTGCTACTGTGACTGCGACGACGACAATATAGAGATCCTGTGTGGATTCGACGACGACTACAGCACTCAGCGATCCTACGTGGATCAGTGCTACAGGTCCTTTGTGGGCCCGATCCTCTGCGGGTCTTTGCGCTCAGCGGTCCTGTGTGAACTAGCGCCTACAGGTCCTGTGTGGGCCCGATC
Source organism: Viscum album (assembly GCA_963277665.1). Taxonomy (NCBI): domain Eukaryota; kingdom Viridiplantae; phylum Streptophyta; class Magnoliopsida; order Santalales; family Viscaceae; genus Viscum; species Viscum album. The sequence continues at coordinate 1,949,224,031 of OY728163.1, forward strand.
CTGTGTGGGTATTTTTCGGGGGTTAGTTACCTATCGATCCTTCGTGGGTCCGACGACATAGATGGATCAGAGATCATCTTTATCGTCTTTCGAAGAAGTATACCTGTGTGAGCTGAAACCTATTGCTATCCTGTGTGGATTGTGTTGTGCTATCCTGTGTGGATTTCGTTTGCTTTCTTATGTGGAATACGTTTACTTTTCTATGTGGACTAAGTTGTACTTGAGATCGGAGGTTGGAGCGTATTGGAATTGATGACTTAGGTATATGTATGGGCATATACCTAAACAGTGTCGGTTATTACTTCGTGTTTGTGTCTTCCTTTTTGTGGTTTATCCGTTGTGGATTTTGGGAGACCTTCGGGGGTCTCGGGGTCCCTACTGAGTAGCTTATACTCACCCCTTCACAGGCTATGCCCGCACTACGTTTTGTTGGTTGCAGATGACGGACATCGTTGATCGTGGTTGAGGCTTGCAGAGCAGGACGGTACCTGGAGGTGGACCACTGGGTGGGACGTACTCGGAGCGTACGGTGAGACCCGTGGAGCAGTGGAGCTATCTGTACCCACCCTTCAGGTGGGATTTCCATGGACAGCTCGGTGTAGAAGCTTTTAATTTACAGTTGTTGTTTTCCCTTTCGAGTTGTACTTTACTTTCAGTTTGGGTTTGTATACTGGCCCATTTACTTTTCCACACTTTCAGTTGTAATCTATTTTTACTTAGTTTGTACTTTTCCGCTTGCTTACTTTGTGGTGTTTGTTTACATTACAAAAGCAATGCCTTCCCTTTTTACTGGGATTTACGCCTTGGTGCTAGTCGCCAGCCCCTGGCCTCTGGAAGGCGTGCTTGGGGTAGTCACGACACGGACACCGAGGGCGGGTCATGACAAATTGGTATCAGAGGAGTTCGGTTCTACCGAGAACTCTGATCTTTTCTATGTGAAGCAATAATTTTTAGCGTATTGAGTGTGGTTATCAGTCTAGGGAGTCGAGTGTTGGTGCGGCGACTGACATATTCGTACACCAGGACCCTGACTTCTGATTTCCGACTTAATGCACGAAAACATTGATTGAGTGTGTGTTTTAAAGTTTTCTTTGTGATTACTTTATATCAGCTCACCAGGTATACTGTTCTGACCATGGCGCACCTGTTTCCTTTTCAGGATGGCCCCACGCCGGCAGCCAGCTAGGGTTCCAAGAGTCGAGTATGACGCCAGCACACCGAGCGACAAGGCCTCAGTGCAGGGCCCTTTGTCAGCAGTGGTACCGGCGGTAGACCTACCCGCCGAGCCACCGATGCTTCCAGTACCAGCCACTGACGATGCACGTCGCCTCAGCGCACTGCATGAGTTTCAGCGCCAGCGACCACCCAGGTTTCGCGGGGAGACGGATCCCCAGGCAGCCGAGGACTGGCTGGAGGCAGTGGTACGTGTGTTTAGGCTAGTGAGGACACCAGCAGACCTCATGGTGATCATCGCGGTAAGCCTACTACACACAGCAGCAGGAAGATGGTGCAGCTTGATGCTCCAGGTGCACGATGAGGCATCTCTTCTATGGACGGACTTTGAGAGCCTTTTCCGCTCGGAGTTCATCCCAGCCACCCTTCGTGCGGTGCGTATCCAGGAGCTTCTTCAGCTGCGGCAGGGCAGCATGACGGTCGCTCAGTACTCGGCGAGATTTACCGATCTCTCGCGCTACTCGACCGACATGGTACGAGACCCATTCTTCCGGGCACGGACCTTCGAGCAGGGTTTGAGACACGAGATCAGGTCATCGCTGATCTCCCTTAGCATACCGACTCAGACATGAGTACTCGAGCGGGCCCTTTTGATCGAGAGCTTCCTTGCTGAGTCTACACTAGCGCCGAGATCCATCGCAGGGCGACACGTGGCAGAGTCATCTGCAGCAGGAAGTCGACGGATGACTCAGGGGTTTAGGCAGACCAGACCTTCAGGCAGATGACCTCAGGACACTGTGCTCAGCAGTGCGGGGCACACAGCGAGGAGCCAGTCTTTCGAGAGGCAGGCAGTGCTACTCGTGCGGTGGGAAGGTCCACATGGCTCGTGACTGCCTGACCCGTCGTGCCGAGGAGCAGCAGACAGTTGAGGGACCACTGAGGCAGAGGCAGAGGGTCGACCGTGGCGGTCCGCAGGGAGGAGGCGGACGAGGCAGAGGAGCTGGACGAGAAGTCGGTGGTGGGCGACGCTTTGAGGCTCTACCACCACCACCACCAGGAGGTCCACCCTGACCACAGGGAGCAGGCGGGCAGAGACAGGAACAGCTCCAGGCAGAAGAGGCCTATGACCACGGCACACCCGAGATGATTCAAGGTACTATCTGTGTCTATTCCATCCTTGCTGCAGTACTTATAGACACAGGAGAGAGTCACTCATTCATAGCCGCTGCCCTTGTTCGGAGCTCGAGATTCCGACTGAGCCGTTGGCTCGATCCTTACGGCTAGAGACTCCTACGGGAGCAGACTCGATGATTACGCACTGGTTTCAACAGTGTGAGCTTACTATAGGAGGCGAGAGCTTTGGCTGGGATCTTCTTGTAGCAGCGTCGAGGCCTTACGACGCCATCTTGGGCATGGATTGGCTATCTACGGTCCATGCGCATATTGACTATTTTAGGCGCAAGGTGCGATGTGTACGCACCGACGGGAGCAGGTTCACCTTCACCGGCAAGAAGGGAGCCTTTCCAGCAGAGGATGGACTTCCCCGGAGGAGAGGATAGCCCATCACTCATCAGTTGGCTAGCCTCATCCTTGGAGCAGTTGACGTGCGGAGTCCTAGTTTTCCTGCAGTGGTGGATAAGTTTGCAGACGTTTTTCCCGACGACGTTCCAGGGATACCTCCTCGCAGAGAGGTAGACTATTATATTGACTTGTACCCCGGGACAACCCTGATATCCACTCCAGCATATCGGAGATTCTTGGGACTAGCTGGATGCTATCGATGATTCGTTCTAGACTTCTGTAGAATTGCGGCACCACTCACAGCTTTGACGAAGAAGGGGAAACCCTTCGTGTAGTCAGACAAATGTCAGCAGAGCTTCCAGGAGCTGAGACAGAGTTTGACCAGCGCACCTATCTTGAGGTTGCCTGAGGAGGGAGTAGGGTACGTAGTCTACTGCGATGCATTAGGGACCGGACTCAGATGTGTTCTGATGCAGGAGTGGGCAGTGATCACCTATGGATCACGTCAGTTGAGGCCACATGAGCAGAACTACGCTACCCATGACCTGGAGTTAGCAGCAGTGGTCATCGCTCTGAATACATGGCAACATTACCTGATGGGCGAATGCTTTACAGTCTTTTCCGATCATCAGAGTCTCAGGTATATCTTCTCGTAGAAGGACCTGAACCTGAGGCAGCGACGATGGCTCGAGTTCCTCCAGGACTATGACTTTGAGATAGTCTATACTCCAGGGAAGGGGAACGTAGTAGCTGATGTTCTCAGTAGGAGGACGGGCATTCAGATACTTGAGGAGGCAACAGAGCAGCTAGCCTCATTGCAGATATCCTTCATGGATAGAGATGGAGCAGCCTTCCTTCAGTCTCTCACATTCACCCCTCCACTACTGCAGCGGGTCAGAGGGGCATAGCGAGAGGATGCTGACAGTGAGACACGGCGTGCACTGATATCCTCGGGATAGGCACCTGATGGTTTCTCCCTTAGAGCAGAGCACGAAATCCTTTTTAAAGGACGTACCATGGTACCAGTCGCTTTGCGAGAGGAGGTGCTGGGAGAGTTTCACACTTTTCCTTTGGAGGTACATCGAGGAGTGGTGAAGATGTACCAGGATCTCAGAAGACAGCACTGGTGGCCGGGCATGAAGAAGGCAGTAGCACAGTTCGTTTCTCGATGCCTCACCTGCCATCAGGTGAAGGCAGAGCATCAGGTACCAGCAGGCTTGGTACATCCCTTGGAGGTCCCGGAGTCGAAGTGGGACGACATATCTATGGACTTCGTGACTGGACTTCCACGCACTTCCAGAGGTTACGACTCCATCTGAGTGATTGTTGACCGACTCACCATGTTGGTACACTTCTTACCCATCAGAGATCAGGGCTCAGTGGAGAGCTTGGGACGTCTCTACATTCAGGAGATTATGCGGCTCCACGGTGTGCCATCATCTATCGTCTCCGATCGAGATGCTCACTTTACTTCCCGGCTTTGGAAGAGGTTACAAGAGGCGTTCAGGACGCAGCTACGTCTGAGCACAGCCCTTCACCCTCAGACGGATGGTCAGATAGAGAGGACCATTCAGACTCTCGAGGACATGCTCCATTCATGTGTCCTCGACTTTGGTCGCTGCTGGGAGGACCACCTACCCTTGGTGGAGTTTGCGTACAAAAACAGCTACCACTCCACCATCGGGATGGAACCGTACGAGGCGTTGTACGACCGACCTTGTAGATCTCCATTGTGCTGGACAGACCCTGGGGAGTCAACACTTGTGGGACCGGAGATGGTCCAGGCCACGACAGAAAAGGTCCAGGTCATCCAGGAGTGGATGAGGACAGCTCAGAGCCGGCAGAAGTCATACGCTGACAGGAGGTAGAGGCCACTGAAGTTCGAGGATGGCAACCACATCTTCTTGCGGGTCTCACCTCGACGTGGTATTCGGAGATTTGGCCGAAGCGGCGAGTTATCTCCGCACTTCATCAGACCCTTCCAGATCCTCAGCAGGATTGGCGAGGTGTCTTATCGCCTAGCTCTACCAACTCAGTTGCACCGGGTTCACGACATCTTCCACGTATCTCAGCTGAGGAGATATGTGCACAACCCGGCGCACATCATTGACCATGGGGAGCTTGACGTTGACGATGGGGCAAATTTTACGGAGGTCCCGGTGGAGATAGATGATCGATAGGAGCATGTCCTACGTGGGCGATCGATTCCTCTTGTGCGCATCATAAGGCAGCACAGAAATCTCCAGGAAAGCACATGGGAGCGGGAGGCTCAGAAGCGTGCTCAGTACCATCATTTGTTTCCCTAGTTTTTGATGTATCTTTACGGGGACGTAAATCCATGAGGTGGGAGTAATGTAAAGACCCGTAAAATTCAAGGGAAATTTTATCTTAATTTTCTTTGGAATTTTACAAGAACGCTGTTTCTGACGGCACCTGATTCTGAGGCCCGGAGTGCCCGGAATCAATTTCCGAAGTTTGGCTCGGGTACGTTCAGTGAACGAACGAGCGGGAATTTCTAACTTTTGACCCGGTGCTCGGAATTGAAATCCGAGGACACCGATGAAATCACAACACCGAGATTCGCTTAAGGAGACCTTTTCTGAGGTTGCGTTTTAGGCGGGATGAATGTTAGTTTTGGGAGAATTATAAGAAGCTAAATAAAAATGTGGAAACACTTTTTTTTAACATGTTGGTTAACTCCTCTCGAAGGAAGTTAGGGGTGGGACCCACACCCACATAACCTCCCATGAGAGGATTAAGTGTGGTGGGGCCCACATGAACCCTAACTTTTCATCTTCTCTCAAAACTCCCTTTAACCCCTCTTTAAATGACATGACAACTTGTTTTTTAATTTGATGTTATTTTTTTTGAATTTCAAACCTTTGAAATTCAATTTGTTAAGTGTGTGAATAAAATAAGACTCTAGCTTATTTTATTTGGTTATATTTCTCTAGCCTTCTTGAGAGAATTTGGGTTCTCCTTCTTCTTCTTCAACTTTGACGAAGAACGCGAAGAACCTTCGAGCTCCGACGAAGAACGCCGCTCCTCTCTTCTTCGTAGCCGGTTGTTTCCGAAGATCGACGACATCTTCCGTGTCAACGAAAGGGAACGCCTCTTCCTCCTCGGACTTCCTTCGTCGGCTTACGAAGATTCGCCAACGACGTACCTCTTCGTCAACAGATTTGACGAACGATTACCGCGACGCTCGACCTCCGCGACGTGGTCTTCCGCGGGTCGTTGACGATCATCGATCATGAAACCAAGGTAGGGGTTGTTGTTGATTATTTATTTACTCTCGTTCTTGGTTCTAGAATGATAATCTTGTGGATAAATATTAATGTGATATCATCTAACGAGAGGGAAGGGGTCGGACTGCACAAACACGGCCGAATTCCCCCTCCCTTGTCCTTGATTATTATGATTTTTCTTGTGGATGAACGAGATGGCGTGGTGCCATCGCACCACGCGGAAATTCGCATGGTTGTATTGTGCGGCATCGTCGCGCCATGCTGTGGAAGGATTATCATGAACACGACGTCGTCGCACCACATCGAAGGGAACCGAAGGCACCGCGGCCGGTGCGGGGCCACGGCGGAGGGGTGCGGTGCCGTCGCACCGTGCCGGACGACGAACACCGCGGCCGGTTCCGGGCCGCTGCGAAACGGGAAGACCGAGGGCTAGCCGGGCCGCCGGCGTCGGAAGCCGAAAAGGGGACCGGCTTTGCCGGTCCCGTTGATGAAACACCGGCCGGCCAGGTAGGCCGGCCGGAAGGGGAAAAACCGGTGGAATTTATTTCCCCCGGCCAGCTTGAATTCCCCCCTTAAAGAGGGGGACAGTTTCATTAAGGGGGGCAGGCGGCCCCCCGTTTTTCCAAGCGGCAGGCCCCCACGAAGGGGGGCCGTTGATTGGCAAAGGCGCGACATAAGCCGCGCCGCCAGCTGAAGAAGCGGAGGCCTTGCCCCCCGCGCGTGGCACCGAGCGGCGCCAGGCCGCGCCGCTGCCGGCCGCGCCGCGCCGCCGTGCCGTACCGCGCCGCCGCGCCGGACCGCCGCCGGCCGGGCCGGGTCGTCCCGGACCCGGACCCCCCATTTTCTAAACGACTTAGGTATTTTGGCCATATCTTGATCCACGGACCTCCGATTGAAGAACCGTCAGCGGAAATGCGATCCTTGGATCGAGACGGTCGTTTTGGTATATCGCAGTCAATGTTTTGGAATACTTTGAGTTCGGCCAGGTTGGTTCGAACACGAAACCAACCGGGCCTTCGGAGCGGAAACACTCATATCTTGAGCTACGAACGTCCGATTGACGTGCCGTCAGATTTGTTGTGTTCCTCTTAGTGAGACGGATATTTTGGCATACTCCGCCTGAGGTTTGGACGCATGTGGAGTATGGTCGGGTTGGTTTTTCCTTAAAAACCAACAGGGCCCCTAGGACGAAAAAGCCAATAACTCTCAGACCGGGCGTCCGATCGACGCGCCATCTGTTGTGTTGAGTTCCTGTTGACGATACAGAACTTTTGGATACATCAACTCTGGACTTTGTGACAGTTGATGAATCAGACTCTCGGCTCGTGGAGCGGACCCTCCTGAACGAGCTTGCTGGGTGCGGGAACTCTAGTGCTGGCTGCGACTGTGTCTGCTACTGCTACTGTGACTGCGACGACGACAGTACAGAGATCCTCTGTGGATTCGGCGATGACTATAGCACTCAGCGATCCTATGTGGATCAGTGCTACAGGTCCTGTGTGGGCCCGATCCTGTGTGGGTCTTTGCGCTCAGCGGTCCGGTGTGAACTAGCGCCTACAGGTCCTGTGTGGGCCCGATCCTGTGTGGGTATTTTGCGGGGGTTAGTTACCTATCGATCCTTCGTGGGTCCGACGACTTAGATGGATCAGAGATCATCTTTATCGTCTTTCGAAGAAGTATACCTGTGTGAGCTGAAACCTGTTGCTGTCCTGTGTGGGTTGTGTTGTGCTATCCTGTGTGGATTTCGTTTTCTTTCCTGTGTGGAATATGTTTACTTTACTGTGTGGACTGAGTTGTACTTGGGCTCGGATGTTGGAGCGTATTGGAATGGATGACTTAGGTATATGTATGGACATATACCTAAGCATTGTCGATTATTACTCCGTGTTTGTATATTCCTTTTCGTGGTTTATCCGTTGTGGATTTTGGGAGACCTTCGGGGGTCTCGGGGTCCCTACTGAGTAGCTTATACTCACCCCTGCACGGGCTATGCCCACACTACGTTGTGTTGGTTACAGACGACGGACAGCTTTGATCGTGGTTGAGGCTGCAGAGAAGGACGGTACCTGGAGGTGGACCACTGGGTGGGATGTACTCGGAGCGGACGGTGGGAACCGTGGAGCAGTGGAGCTATCTGGACCCACCCTTCAGGTGGGATTTCCAGTGGACAACTCGGTGTAGCAGCTTTTACTTTACAGTTGTTGTTTTCCCTTTCGAGTTGTACTTTACATTCAGTTTGGGTTTGTATACTTGCCCATTTACTTTTCCGCACTTTCAGTTGTACTCTGTTTTTACTTAGTGTGTACTTTTCCTCTTGCTTACTCTGTGGTGTTTGTTTACTTTACAAAGGAAATTACTTCTCTTTTTAACCGGATTTACGCCTTGGTGCTAGTCGCCAGCTCCTGGCCTATGGAAGGCGGGCATGGGGTAGTCACGGCACGGACCCCGAGGGCGGGTCGTGACGGTAACACGTGCTTAATCCACGTACGTGCACTTGGATAATGTACATGGATTCCTCCCTGGGTAGAGGAACATGATGTGGATCTCTTTTAAAAATCATGTATACCTTCGTCTACATGGAAAAACATGTGACCTGGGCCATTGTACAGGGACATTACTCGGTGTCATAGGAAATGTTGTGTGACCTTTATACACACCATGCTTTTCTCAGTACATGGCTTCATCCTCTTGTGCACTATTTCATGAACATGTTCTGTTTGGGTTAGTTCCCCTTTTCTCGATACCCTGAAGGCCAGGTTTCATTTCCATCCACAATAGTATCATCCCTTTAGAAAGAAACCTTATAATAGATCGAGGTATCCTCCTAGAGGCCAAGAGTAAGATCCAATATCTATTTGTAACCCTAGGTAGAGTCAAGTATCGACGTGAATAATCCTACTAGATTTCGATCCTCAACATAGCAGGCTAATCCAATGAGTTGTGGTATCCTCCAAGTCCTTGTTAGTGATCATCATCTGTGTATCATGAACTTTTCCTTCTAAGGTGTGTTATATCCATTAATTATTGTATATGATATTTTTTCAGATCCATTAGTGCATCTACCTCTCATGGATTTTCTAGATGTACAATACTTCTTGGATGGATGTCATCAGACCTATTTGACTCACAATGTGATTTCTCATAGAAAATTACTTCATGTAATATTCAATATAAATATTTTTATTGGATATATGATCTTGTGACTTGCCTCTAGATTTCAGGTTTTGGTTTTGAAAATATTTGGATTTTATTATATTGTTATATTTTCAGTAGACATATATTGTGTAGATCTGACTATACATTTACATTGTGTATTTATTTGTGGTTTTGAGGGTCCTCTATTGAGTATTGTTATACTCACCCACTCATGGGATGTTCTTGCATATGTTGTGTCTTATGATTATGATCGACCTTTTGACCAAGTCCTCGGCAGACCGGGATCAGAATGAGATTTCTGAGCTCCATAAAGGGCAATGTGTTCCTATGGTTAGGAGCAGCAGTCCTAGTACTTATTTGTGTTTAAAAGTTGGATCATCTAGTTTTAAAACTCTTTCTTTTGGTTGTTCTATATTCTGGCACATTTTACTTCATACACATACTTTCTTTTGTACTCTATTTTTTGGGTTTAATTGTTTTCATGGATATTGTTCTGTATTCATTTTTACTTTTCGGTAGCGTGGTCTTGGAGATGTGTGTGTGTATAGGTACACAAGAAATTCCTCAAATTTTACTGATATGCCTATTCAGTTATAGTCACTCGCCACTGGCCTATTGGTGACAGTCTTGGGTAGTCGCAACATATGCCCCACTATGATAGGTCATGACATGAATTGAGACATTGATCAGTTTTTTGGATCAGCTTGTTGTATTGTTTATAAATTTTATTTTAGTATATTCTAAAGCTTAGGAGAAACATGAAAGTTAAATAAAAATATTTTAGGAAACTATAAATTAAAATAAACTATATGTAAGGTTTAGTATGTGTTGAATTTGGTTGCAAAAAAATTATTCTATTGGCATATTGTTTCTTACGATAGAATAAATGTCAACCATTCAAAAAATAACGTTGTTAAAGAGTGACCATGACTGACCATTATCAAATAACATATTTGTTTTCATGTATTAACAATTTCTTATTGAAGGATTGTTGAATTTGTTTCCTTCTTTTCAATCCCACTAAAAAAGATTACATGTAATGTTATTATATTCATCTAGAAAAAATAATGTGATGATTGTTTTTAGAATATGAAATGAATATTTGTAAATACTACAATTTTTCCACTGACATCTAATAATGGTTAATTTTTATTTACAATGATGCTTCAATGAAAGGGAATGGTTGTTTCTAAATTCCTAATGATCATTTAATTTCTTATTCATCATGTTATTTTAAAACTCATGATTTAAATTAACCTAAACATGATTTAGAATTAGATATTGTTGGTTTAACATTATAAAATTGGAATCATAGTTTTTATAGTGTAAAATATAATATGTATACAGTTCGGAAAAGTAAGAAGTATATATTTTCTGATAAATAATATATCATGAGATAAAAGATATTACTGGAATTGATCTAGGAATATGATTGGATGATCCAATACAATCTATTAAAAGAAAATAAATTGCTCGATTCTTTCAGTCAAAAAATTAATTCTACATTAACCGTGTTGTGTTTGGAACATGATCATTTTGTTACTTATTTTAATAATTTTGGTTTATAAGTTGTTGGTTCAATCAATTATTTTGTTTTTTAGGTGTCGATATAATCATCTCTACCATATAGAATTATGAATGTAATGAAATAAGATAGTGAGTTGTTGAAAAATATAGAATTGGTTAACAAGGGTAGTTTACATGAATTTAACATTGATAAATATTATTTTTTATGTTTTTGAAATAAATACTTTTTCCCTTGTGATTCATAGTTGGAGAAATTTTGTTATGTGAATCTCATGGTACTCTAATATCATTTCATTTGGGCAGCACTAAGACCTACAGATACCTTCAAGAGTAATATTTGATGGATGAAATGAAAAAAGATATTTCTGAATTTACCATAAGATGATTTTTTTAATAAGTTAAAGATGTGTGGTAGTAACTGAAAGGGATGATTTAGCCTTTTCCATTCCAAGAGTGAAAATGGGAAAATATTTCCTCGGATTCAGTACTGCGATTACTAAATAATTATAAAGGTAACAATGAAATCTAGGTTATAATTTATTTATTGAAAAAATATAATCATTTTCTTTATATTTGAGTAACACTCTATGTAGATCAAAATTCTTGGTATTATATTAATGATATAGTCATGTTATATGGAGCTACCCCCTCCATTGTATATGATCATGATCCCAGGATCACTTCTATCTTTATGAAAGGCCTTCAGAAGTCACTGGTTACATAATTAAATTTTAGTATATCTTAACATCCTCAATCAGATGTGTAGTTAGAATGAACCATTCAGAACATAGAGGATATTCTATGTGCTTATTCACTAGATTACCATGGAATGTGGGATATACATATTTCATTGGTTGAGTTTTCATATAATAACGCTTTTCATTCTACTATATAAATTGAACATTGGTGGAATTATATAGAAAGCAATGTTGAACTCCAAATATTTTGTATGAAGTGGGTGATAGGATGTTGATGGGACATGAATTGGTAGAGTATATGGTGGTGAGAGATCAGAGATTTCCAAGACATATGATGAAAACAAATATTGGGCAGACATTTCATGCGGATAACCAGGAGAAGGATCATTCATTCACGATATGTGATCATGTTTTTCACAACGATTCTATATTGAAATGTGTGATGCATTTTGGAATGAAAGGGAAGTTGTGCTTGAGGATCATAAGACCTTTTGAAATCCAATAGAATGTTGTAAGTGTTTAATTCCATGTGGTTTTACCTCTGATTTTATCCCGGTAACATAATTTGTTTCTTGTTTGTATGTTAATAATGTATATATTAGATCTGTTTCATGTTTTGAGACTAGATGAACATTATATTGAAGTGAATATTTATTATAAATAAGAAATAGTCCAGAGTAAGGATCATAAAGAGAATTTTGTGTGGAATAAGGTGATTTATAGGGTTATGTTTTTGGGAAATGACCATATGTTTGAATAGGTACTATAAGAATTTGATAATTCTATAGGGTATAAATACCCCCACTAAATTTCTATGTCAATAAAATTTCAAGTAAATAATTTCAAGATAAATAGAAAGGTTGTAACATCCCAGGTAAGAATATAAAGAAGTAACTATATTATTTTTATGCACGTTTATTAATTTTCATTAATTTATTCGAATAAATTTTAAGGTCATGAAATAATAATAAATTAAATTTTAGACATAAATACTAAAATATATTTTAAATGATATTTTAACTCCATTTTGATGGTGAACCTGTTTTATAAGCTATATTTGGAAACATTAATAAGTTATATTGAAAAAAATAATAGTTTTAATTTTAATTGGGTCGTCAAAATTTAGATGGAATAATGTTTTGGTATTTTTATGATAATATTCATTTTTTAATTAATAGATAAAGATATTGCATTTTATCTCAAAAAACATTCTTTCTACATTTTATATATTTCTATATTATATTTTAAATTGGGTTTATTTTATAATTAGATTATATTTTTATCATTTAATCCAATTTTGGTCATTGGAAGTAATTTTTCAATGAAATTTAGAATAAAATAATTTTAATCTGTTGAAGGTTTTAACATTTATAACCCATGATTTCTTGTTAGAAAAATGGGGATTAATTATAAAATAATTAAAAAAACATATGTGTCTTATAATTGGAAAAAAGGTTTCCATATTTGGTATAAATTTTACCAAAATAAGTTACAAATATTGATTTTATTTTCTGGAATTTATAAATAGTTACTTTGTTAATATATATTTACCATGGTTAAAGTTAAATCAGGTAAAATATCGTAATTAATAATAAGATAAGGATAAAAAAATTTCACTTCTGACTTCCAAAATGCAATTAGATGAATAAGTGTATACCCATAACACCAAAGGATTTAAAATCACTCATTTAATGGACTCTTTTCCAACAAATTGATATAACTATTATTAAAACAAAATAAACTGACGACATGTCACCCTCTTATTTATTATAGTTATAATAATTTCAATATATTAATATAAATAACTACACTATAATTTTAAATAGTCTCCATAAATATTATAAAATTTCCAATATTATGGAAATTTTTTTATACTTTTTAAAGATAAAATAATTTCCATAGATACTGAAAAAATATGATACAATAATTATTTTATTATTAGAATTATTAAATAAATGATATAAGAAATATTAAAATAAAATATAAATATTATTTATTATTTTACTAATATAATTTAATTGGTTAAAATGACATATTATAAGTTCATTAATTTTTTTCAAATTTACCTCCGTGTTTGGATTTTATTTTAAATCAATTAAATGAATATTTTAAAAATTGACATTGTTGATAATTTATAAAACCAATATGTCACTAAATTATTTAGAAATCATAAAAAAATTAAAAATTAGAAAGTTTCTTTGATATGGTATAATATTATATAAAGGTTCCATGTATTATAAATTTATCCCATATAATTAATATATATAGCCTTTCAATATTTAAAATGTTGTTACAAAAATTAAAATTAAAATAGATTAATTAATGGTAAACTAAAATGATAAGGTTTAAAATAAAATCCTCAAATGCTTAAAAAATATTTTATTTGTTGATTTATAAACATACCTATCTTATTTTCTTTGTAATTGATGTTGGTGTCATTAGGATATAAACATTAATTTATAATAATATTATATTATAAGAGTTTCCAAGTGTTCCCCCACCCTCTCCCATAAAAGGTACCGAATATTCTCTATTAATCACACTTCATGATCCATTTTTTCTGCCAATATCCACACACAAACCTTATTAAAATACCATACCACATTATTTAGTCCTTGTTTTAGGAATAACACCCTCCAATGAGGTATTATGGTCTTTTTCAAAGGCAATCAACCTAATAAGAAGTACCATTTTCTTTAAGTATTTATTTTATTTCTTCTTACAATTACATAAAATATCCTCCAATCATGAGGAATTAATAACAACATTATCATGAATATAATGATATTTTATTATTTTAATATCTTCAAAAGAATTAATCTCCAATTTAAAAAAATTAGAAATTAACATTCTTTCTGTGTGTATAATGGACTCTCATATCACGAACTAATAAATTTTTTTTTTCTTAACCATCTCAAAATATATGTTATAATGATATAATTAATGTCATTCTTGTCATATTAATTATATATTAATCATTATATGATAATATTATATCATATTTTTTATCACTTCACATGCACAAAAATGGGATTAAAAACATCGTGTGTTTGTGTGAACTATCACATTATCTAAGAGATGGGATTCATTATTATTTACTAAAACCCTATATGAAATATGTATATAAGTATATTAAAATTATTATCATGATTTAAATGGGTTTATGATCATTATATAAATATTAAATAAATTCTTACCTTCTTTTCACAATGCTCAATAAAAAATGATACTCATGCGAATGTGCGGCCTACTGTCTCTATGATTATAACAATGTTCATTTTTTAGAAAAATATATAAGAGATTTATTTAAAAGTATATTTAATTTTTAAATTTTATAATAATTTCATGAATTTTATTCTTAAGATGATGTAATTCTATAAACATGGACTAGTGACATCAAACCATGATAAATTTTGACTCAACTACCGATTATTGGAAAAAAAATATGACATGAACTCAAATAATTAAATAATTATTAAAACATGTTAATTAATGATATTAAAGGAATAATAAAATTTAAATTTTATGAATCATATAAAATTTTTCCAATTTTTTATATTTAGAAAAAACAAAGAACATACGCGATGAATTGAACTCATGGTAATATATCTTATCTCGATTTATTTTTAATTACAACATATTTGTTGTTACGAACTAATTAAAATTTATATTATATATATAATAAACATAAACATATTATATCATGAATCTCGTTATTATCATGATATTATTATTTTTTATTATGTTTTTCTTTGATAATATTTAATCATGTATTTTTCATGTTGTATGTGACTTTTCAACTCAAAAACATTTCTGAATGTTTTTATTATTTAATCTTATAAATAATTATATTTCATGTAAATGTTTGAAAAATGAATTTTTTGAATGTATTTATATAAATATGAATTTGTTAAAATGAGGACTTATTAATTTTTAAAAATTATATTCCTAAAGGTGTCCTTGTAAAGGACGTCGCCATAATCTCCTTTCATTGAGGAATATTTTGATGTTATACACCACCTTCATTTATATAGTGTATATTCAACTACTTTTAATTTTAATTCATTTTATTATTTTCAAAAGGAATATTTTTTATAATAACCATTTTATGTTCTTTACAAAACTAAATAAAGAATGTTTTTTGACATATGTGGTGACATAGACTTCTCTATCACCATAGCCGTTATTTGATGTTGTGCTTTTGTTGTAAGCCATAATGTTTTTAAAAGGAAAATGAAAACCCATATTCCAATTGTGAGTTTTTTGGCGTTGAAAATGGTTCCAATAGTGGATATAGTATTCCAATATATTGAAATGACTTCTGGTGATTAAAAATAAAAATTTATGAGTAAAATGTTGATAATTGAAATCTGTTATGTTTTATGATTATATAACGGTGCGTAAACATCTAATGGTTGGTAACGTGATAGACCAAATTTGGGTGATTATGTAAAAAACTAGAGATGGGTAGTTCTATGATAAACCAAGGATTGTTGGTTACATTATAACCTCCAATGAATTTGGTATGTAATTCAGCCTTATTGATATAACTTTTCTAAGAGTGGTATGTTTGGATGTTGACTATATAGTTATTATAATTATGTATGATATTGTTTGAAGTTAACATTAACTGTTTTTTGTTTCATTGTTTGCATTTTAAGGTAATATTTTTATTAAATAATGGTAATAAAACATATTATTTAGTTAATTGTATTTACTACTTCATAATGGTAAAAAGTTTTACATTATGATAATGTATATGTTGTTTATATGTTTTCACAAGACTAATAGTTTTCCTTATTTAGGTATCCCTTATTTATCATTTTATTCTTATACCATGTTTTAAAATGTTTTTCATAGGACTTAAATAAGAATAAACTGAAGTATGGGATCATGGAAAATTTATGAACTATAAACATGAAATGAAACAAAGTATATTTTGAAACATTTTTTGTAACATGAAAAAATTTATAGTGAGTAGAAGTTTCTTCCATTTAAAATTTTAGATTTTATGTATAATTTATGGCCCAATTCAATAATTCACTAAATCATATATAATCATGGATTTGAATGAAAATAAAATTCCTGATTTGACATAAGATTGAATATGTTTAAGGATGGGGACTTATAGTACTAGACTTAATTCATCATTATTAAGTTTAAAAAACATGACTATTTGATGATTAAATATATATTTATTTTCTAATAATTTTGGATTACAATATTCCATGTACTTTAGGTTTGGATGAACTGAAATACCCTTCATAGTTGGTTGATAACCATGTTTTCCATTTATTTTTATTATGAACTATTTTATTCTTATATGATCTCTTATAAATTACTTTATGTATGGATTCACAAATGTTAAGGATTAAGAGTTTGTATATCTAGAACTTTTTTCAATGTGATATTTTGGCTAGATGTTGAAATTCGGTCACACTGCATAATCAATTACTTGATACAGTAGTGCAGAAAACGTTTTTTACGTCGGCTATTTTTCATTTTTT
This sequence comes from Viscum album, assembly GCA_963277665.1. Classification (NCBI taxonomy): domain Eukaryota; kingdom Viridiplantae; phylum Streptophyta; class Magnoliopsida; order Santalales; family Viscaceae; genus Viscum; species Viscum album. The sequence continues at coordinate 1,949,240,861 of OY728163.1, forward strand.
ACATCAGTTTCTAGCCGACGTTAATACGAGCGACATTTTAAATAACGTTTTTGACATCGGTTATTTAAAAACCAACGTTAAAAACATAAAATCGCGATGTTTATGATGTCGGTTATTTTAGAACCGACATGATAAATAAAATGAGTATGGTTTATCACGTCGGATATTTGACAACCGACATGAAAAAAGGCATGGAAAATAGTTTATCATGTCGGTTATTAAAAAACCGATGTGATAAAAGGTCGGGGAAATGGTCTATCACGTCGGTTATTAAAGAACCGATGTGATAAACCAGGGGGCGGGGGGTTTATCACATCAGTTATTATATAACTTCCGTGATAAACCACGGGGTTTATCACGTTAGTTATTAAAAAACCGACATGATAAACTGGGGGGAGGGGGGTTTATCACATCGGTTTTTTAATAACCGACGTTATAAACCGGGGGAGGGGGGTTTATCAGGTCGGTTATTATATAACCGCCATGATAAACTGGGGGGGGGGTTTATCACGTCGGTTATTAAATAACCGACGTGATAAACCATTTTCCAGGCCTTTTATCACGTCGGTTATTAGATAACCGACATGATTAACCATTTTCGAGGCCTTTTATCAGGTCGATTATTAAATTACCAATGTGATAAACCATTTTCCAAGCCTTTTATCACGTCGGTTATTAAATAACCGACATGATAAACCATTTCCTATGCCTTTTATCACGTCGGTTATTAAATAACTGACGTGATAAACCCAATTTTTTTTAAAATTTAATGCAGTGATATGCTCTCCATCAGAATCAACCAGAAAACACATCAAGAACTCGTACCACAAAATCAGAAGTAGATCAAAATTAATCATGTACAATGATAACATATAAAACATACCCCCTAGACAGCCCCCACCCTCATGTATACCCCATGGACAGCCCTCCCGCACCCTGTTGGAGCCCTCACCCTCATGTATACTCTCTGGACATCCCTCCCCCACCCCATTGGATCTCCCACCATCATGTATACCCCTTGGACAACCCTCCCCCACCCCATTGGAGCCCCCACCACACTCTTGGACTACCCCCCGACCCCCGGATAGCCCCAAACAACCCTCGACAACCCCCCACCCACCTGAACAACACCCCCTCACCCCCTCACCCCACCTGACAGCCCCCACCACACCTGTGGACAACCCCCACCCTCATGTATTCCCCCAACCCCTGGACATCACTCCCATACCCCTAGACCACCTTCCCACACCCCTGGACATCCCTTCCACCCCCTGGATTGTTCCCCCACCCCGCCGGACAGCCCTCCCAGACCGCTGGACACCCCAAACCCCACTGAACACACCCCCACACCCTTGGAACTCCTCCCCCACAGACCCAAATCCATATCAGAAAAACCTTCATAAGTAAACCAAAACAAGAAGTAGAGAAAAATTAAACATTCACTTATATATCATTCAAAAGTCACACTGTCAACTTAAAAAAAACTCAATCCAACCTTAAAAACTACCAAATACACAATTACAACGAAAATATTCAAAATTACATTTTACATTACAAATAACTAAAATTCAATCAATCGTGTAAAATAATTTGACCACTCCACTTGTAAGTGTTTGATGTCTTCATCAGTATAGGGTTTAGGGTCATAAAAAAGATACAAATGAAAAATAAAGTAGTTAACGTGTATAATGAAAAAATCAAATTGAAATATTATGTAAAATTTTAAGAGAAAATCGTACCAGGTCAAAATTCACAAATGTCCCAGTTGTTTTTATTTCATACATATATCATAAAATATAATATCCACATTCGATGAGGCCTTGTTGTTCATGAAAATTCTGTTTGAATGAGTGTAAATTCAATATATTATTTTTATGTAATAAATAAAAAAGTACAAATTATAAATGGATATTTACCTTCGCATTCACATATTTGATCTTTTCACCACTTTTCTTTGTGTTTTTTCGAAAGTAGGCCCATGCACTGTTAGAAAATAGTACGAATGGGGTAAATTTAAAATTAATTATAACATATAAAACTATTGAGAAATTGAAACATACTTTTCCAATAAATTCTTAAAATATTCATGCACATCACCATGGACAGAGCATATTCAAAAAAGGGCTTTCTCCCTTGGGCAAAATACCCCTAACGTCCAATGATCACTGATAAAAGGAAATTTGACATTAGTGGTTTTTAATGTTAAAAGATAATTAACTCTTTGTGAGAAATGTGTTTCATACCTCTCACAAAAAGGCATCATCCAACATTGTGTGATTATATTCTTTTCAAATCTTTCAGCAATACAAACCATTATTTGTTCCTCATTCAACGCACATGCTTCAGGGGAAATCAATTGTGGGTACATGAATCCATATACTTCTATCAGCTCATTCCTCTCACAAATTTTATAAGGATACCTAATACAAAACATACATAAGTATACATTTTTAATAATTATAACATAGGGAAATGTTGTTACGACTTACATGGAAAAAATTGGCACCATGTTGATGCCCAACTTATTTCCAGTAACAAGCTCTATGATATCATTTTTTATAATCCCCACTCTTATTCCACGTCTACAAACATGAGCTTCCATTGGAAACTCATAATAACCCAACAATAAATGTGAATATCTTTTCAATCCATCAAGACCATTTGAATCTATATCTGATGTCGTAGCCATTTGTCTTTGTTGTTGCCTATACAGTATTTCTTTACCTTTGTCATAGCCATTTTTCTTTGTTGTTGCCTATACAACTCATCACCCCTAGCCTCTGTCGTGCAACTCACTTGCACGACCCAACAAGCACTTGCACAACCTTATTTCCATTATCATATTTTGAAGTTGAGTTCTTGAAAAATGATAGGCGTGCAAGTTTCCGATCCTTCAAAAAACTGGCACACAATTCTCTTCACGGCACGCAGGTCACTTGCGCGACCAACCCAACACTTGTGAGAACCTCTTCCCTTTTTCATTTATCCATGTTTTGTTCTTGAAAATCATATGGTGTGCATGTTTCCTCTCCATCAAGTACACGATGACCTTGTATCTGCTATTTTTGTACCGCCTCAAGATCGCCCATTCCTTTGTCGACATTCTTGAATAAAACATGGATCATTAACCACTTCCCTTGAACTCGACATGACACCATGGAATATCCTTTGTCAAAAAAAATTATGTCATTTGATTGCTTTGTCAACAAGAACCATCACCTCAAAAACACTTCTTATCGGTGATTTTAATCCTTTAGCAACTCTTCTGCTTTCATCACAAACTCCACTATTGTGATATGCATTCTTTGAAGGAACATATTTATCCTCATCATCTTTTGAGACAATGTGATGTGCATGGACATCTCAGAATTTCAATCTCCGCCTGGCCATCTCAGAATTCCAATCCCTTTCACACTTTATTCTTCTTCAACCGTCATTATCTACTTCATGCAAAACATATGATTCAATTCTTCAGGAAGTATCTTGCATGGTTATCATGCAATCATGAAGAATCACATGGACTTCATCAAAACCCCATTCTTCTTTAATTATCCTCAAATGGATTATACCTCACCTTCATCATTGTTGTAAACAATGTCTCACTTTTGACACATGTCTTTGAACTTATGATCAGTACAAAAATCGTCTGAATTTCCATTCCTCCATTTCATGGGACTACTTCTTGATCTCCTTCATTTTGATCTTCGTTGACAACTACTGACAACAAATACAAACTTATGCACAAATTGGATACAAAAATCTCCCCCTTTGTATTTTTTTCAATAAATTATATATCTTATTAAATGAATTCATCAATGTCAAAATGAAAACCTTCTCTGCAATCAACTTTTCTTTTCAAACATTCATTTCACATTCTCTCCCCCATATTGACAAGAAATACAAATCTCATGGTAGTGAGGATATCAATACATACTTAATAATTTGTTCATTAATAATTTCACACTAATTTTACTTGAGCAATGCTCGATGTTGAAAACAAGAGGATTTGATTTAGACAACAAGGCTGTCCATAATTCACAGATCATGATACCGCATGAGATGAGAACAAATGTAAATTGTCGTCAGGGGTTTACCACTATTATTTCAGGTATAAGAAAATCAAATGTGATAGGGAATAATCAACCTGAAACTTCTGCACTCACATCATAAAACAGTTCAAATACATTCAAGTGTTATCGGCAGGATAAGTGACCTTGGGGCACATCCATTCTTCTTATGTAACTGATCAATTCAGTTACTCCCCCTTTGTAGAATGGTCATTGATCTGAGTAACCAAGGGATAGAGATTGAGAAATATCATACCTTCTCCTTTGCCATGTTTTTCAAGAAATTCACTGATCAACTGCATTTGAGTCCAACTGTAGTTGATATTGATTAAAATTGTGATTTTGGATGATTTTTAATTTTTCTCCCCCTCAAGGGAAACACTCCTCATCATTTTCATCACAAGTGATTCTTCACCATATTAATCATTGAATATCAATTTAATAATCTTCCAAGGATGGAATCATCTTTATCATAGCTATCAATAGTTGACAGCATTCACTACTTCTCAGGTTCTCCCCCTGAGATCATTCTTCACCTTCAATTCCCTGCATTATTAGCACAAATACAATACACAAATGAATAAGGGAATAAGGTGGTTCCTCCTTTCTTCATCAACATGAGCTGCATGGTTGAAGTTCTTTTCTCAACCAAGTTCCTCTATTCACCCCAGTCTTCATGCCTGCATAGTTGAACATATGTTCTGACATCTGTTGATGTGGAGTGGCTTTCTTCACCTTGTCGTCTACTTTGTGTGGGGAATCTTTCTTATTAACAACAATCGTGGATGATACATTCTTACTTCTTTTAATGACTGCTTCTTGATCTGGTATTAAGGTTAGGAAACCTTTTATAATGTGATCATATTTTTTGCATCTCTCACACAGAACATCATTGACACATGGGTTTATTTTGGTTTTCAATCTCTCATGAACTTTGTCTTCAAAAAGTGAAAGATTTTCTTTTCCTTCAGCACTATCCTTGGAATTTTAATCTTTATGTTTCCTCATTCATTTCAAATCATCTCTCTAGATATCCAATATGTCATTCAGAACTGTTGAAGCATGTTTGGATCTTCCATATGGGTTAATCTGTGTTTCATCTCGCATTGTTTTTCTTTTGGATGAATTACCCTTCAATTTCATGGATCTAAAATCTTTGGTCTTCTCACCTTTCCTTCTTGATATCCTCATGGGGAAATGAGTGTTCGTACTATTCTTATGATTTCTTCCCAAGTTTCTCACATCATTCATAGAAGGCTTCAGAGTTCTTCTGTTCATATCAGCTCTGGATATCTGTTGACATAGGCATGCACTATTTTTATGACCGCTGCCACTACATACATCACAGATGTTATCAAGCATTCCAAATCTCTTTTCTATAAACAGATTCTTTCAGACCTGCATATATCGCTTCTTCTTCTCTGGATTTCTTCCATTTGATACATGCTTTCTTTTTTCTTTTTCCATTAAAGGTATTGTACTAAAAATCCAGTGCACAATGCCCAAATCTGTTGTAGCACTAACATTGGACAACAAATCATTTCTTCTGTGTATATTCTGTATGAGGTTGTTGGGCCTTCTTATTAATATTTTGTTCTCTATTTGAGGAACCAACTTCCTCCTTTATCATCCCATCCACCCTAGCCATGGTGGTAGGTTTCTTCTTCTCACCTTTACTCATCCATACTTGTTTAGAATTTTTCATGCAGCCCGCACTGATTGTGGAAACGCATTTAGAAACTTAAGTACAAGATGGTTTGGATGGTACCTTCAGTTCCTTACTTTCTTGTGATAGATCAATGAGTGATGTCATGATATATTTATGACATTTTGGATTAATTTTGACAATATAATCCTTCAATGAGCATTGAGTACCAGCATCAACTAATTATTGATGTGGATAATCAAGAGTTGTCATAATATTCTTGTCACACATTGGAGGTATTTCAGCTTTAGATTCCTCCAACAATCATTTAGTACAAGTATCACTCATTTAATTATTTTTTGAAGTATCAATATGTGTATTCTCAATCTTGGTCAACTGGTCTTCCAATTTTTGACTCTCAATATTAAGGATGATCTTCTGATCTTCAATAATGATCATATTCTCTTCACAAGTCTTCTTCAATCTTTCATCATCATCTTCAGGCATCATAACATTGTTTTGTAACAACGAGTCAAGTTCACTAAATTTCATGGAAGTTTATTCCAAACACAAACTCTTGACTTCATTGCAATTTTTCATCTCATCTTCAAGTGCATGGATATTTTCTTTTATAGTCTTATTTACTTCATCTTTTTCTTCAAAGACTTTAACCTGTTTGGTGAGATTCATACTTTCCTGAACATTTCTTTCCAACCCATTTTCCATATTGTCTTATTCCCTTTCTAATGGAGTGATCTCCACCTGTATATATTGGAATAGGATGCAAATAATAGCAACCGTTTCTTCAGGAATATCATGAAGATATGCTTTGAGTTTTTCATGAAAGCATGAATTATGGGTGTCATCTTTTCCTGTGGAAGAATTCTGAGCCACCTTCTCGATACATTCCCAGCCTAATGTTTCTTCATTATTGGAAATTCATGGAGAACAAGACAAAATATCTTTTTTATTCATGAGGGACCTCTTCATTAGCTTCTTCTCTTTCTTTTTCCTATTTGTCAATTCCTTGGTGGATATTTATTTCTTCTCAGAATCTTAATCAAAACTACACTTCATGGTTGAATTTTGGAAAGTAACTCAAATCTTATTCCTAATAGAATTACTAGAGAATATCCAACATATGTTAACCCCCTCTAATACCACTTGAAGGACCGTGTGACACCCTGAGAGTGGAGGGGTGAATCAGGGTGTCAACTTTTTCTTCTTAAAGTTGTGGATATTGTTCCCATGATTGTAGGAACTACATAAACCTATATGATGATTATGATCAGCAATGAAACATTCTCATGAAAAGAGATAACATCGCAATATTACTTGGATCACTACTAAGGGATACTTCGAAGGAGCATATTCTTACAAGTTTCCAGTCGTACCAAATTCCACTAATATTCACTAGTTTTGGATTACAATTGTTCAGGAATAGTTACACTGTCCCAGGCTCACTACCTTTACAAAGGTTCAGGGACAGCTCACTGATTCCCTCGGGTCACTCCTGTTGACTCCCCATGGCTCACTACTGTTGGTGAAGTCACACTGTGTTTATAGACCTGAAGGTCTCTTCAATGGATTTTCATAGAAGTCTTTGCCTCCTGTTCAAGATGAGACTTTTCTTGCATCAAGGTTCAGAGTTGATGCTCTTTTTAGTTAAAACATTCTTCTTTAGTGAAATTACTAATACAATAGATCTTCTTGTCTTTTATTTCTTGAATCACAAGCGCTGATGTGATTAATCAATAAGTGAAGCTCATCTTACTTGGCATTGTCAGAATCAGTTCTCCATGTATACATGAGATCATACATTTATCATTTTGATTTCTTCTTTAACTTCACTTCTCACGGAATGTATGAAGAAATCTTTCATCTCTCATCCAGCTCCAGAAAGGCGGGAGCGCTCCAACAACACCTGGCGTTTCTTTTCAAGCCCAGCGTGCAAGTCTCAATACGGCGCACAAGTCCCAATACGGAACTCATGTCTTCGGCACGAAAGTCCAAACTGGCGCACAAGTGTCACCAAAGCACCTTCGCGACACTGCCTTGTTGAACATCAAACATGCGCGACTCACATCCTTTCACTCCCAAATCACCATGGGTGTGTATCCATCAACCGGCACAGAACTTCTAAGAGCTGGCACACAAGTCTCTCCAAGCCCACTTGCGTGACCACTCAGCACTTGCGCGACTCCTTCAACTGCTCGACGAGAGCTCTGATTTTCTCTAAGGGTTGAGCTCTTGGGAAATGTGGATGGGAGGTCCTCTATTTTTAGGAAAACTGCTCAACCTACATGACAGCTCGCAAGTCACCCCTCGGTACGCAAGTCTCGGCGCACATCTCATCACCCCTAACCTCTGTCGTGCAACTCACTTGTACGACCCAACCAAAACTTGCACGAACTTCTTTCCTTTGTCATATTTTAAAGTTGTGATATTTAAAAACGATAGGCGTGCGTGTTTGCGATCCTTCTAGGCATTGACGCGCAAGTCCCTTCACGGTGCGCAGGTCCCTTGCACGACCAACCCTACACTTGCATGACACTCTTCCCTTTTCCATTTTTCCATGTTTTTATCTTGAAAATCATATGGCGCACAAGTTTCCTCCCCATCATGTACACGCCCTGACCTTGTATCTGCTATTTTTGTACCACCTCCAGATCAACCATTCCTTTGTCAAAATTCTTTAATAAAACATGGATCATTAACCACATCCGTTGAAATCAACATGACACCATGGAATATCCTTTGTCAACAATTTTGTATGTCGTTTGTTTTCTTTGTAAACAAGAACAATCACCTCAAAACACTTCTTCTCGGTGATTTGAATCCTTCAGCAACTCTTCTGCTTTCATCACAAACTCCACTATCGTGATATGTATTCTTTGAAGGAACAGATTGAGCATCATCATCTTCTGAGAAAATGTGATGTCCATTGCCATCTCCGAATTTCAATTTCCATATGGCCATCTCAGAATCCCAATACCTTTCACTCTTTCTTCTTCTTCAACTGTCATTATCTACTTCATGAAAAACATATGATTCAATTCTTAAAGAAGTCTCTTGCATGGTTCACATGCAATCATGAGGAATTTCATGGGCTTCATCAAAACCCCATTCTTCTATAATTATCCTCAGATGGATTATACCTCACATTTATCATTGTTGTAACCAATCATTCACCTTTGACACATGTTCTTTGAACTTATGATCAGTACAACAATCGTCTAAATCTCCATTCCTCCATTTCATTATATTACTTCTTGATCTCCTTCATTTTGATCTTATTTGACAACTATTGACAACAAATACATCCTTATTCACAAAGAGGTTCTAACATAACTTTCTTATGTGGTTTATTCTTTGTGGATTCTGGGAGACCTTCGGGGGTTTCATGGTCCCTAATGAGTATCGTATACTCAACACTACACGGGTATTGCCTGTAATACACTATGTTGGATGTAGACAGTGGACATCGCTGATTGAGGTAGAGTCAGGTAAAGATGGATGGTACCTGAATGTGGATCACTTGGCAATACGTACTCAGAACATATGGATAGACCTGAGGGGCTGAGGTGGCCATCTGTACCCACCCTTCAGGTGTGATTCCCAGAGTACGACTCAGTAGTTGATGTTTCCTTTTCATCCATTGTACTAGCTTTTCAGTTGTACTATACTTATTGTTGGGCTTGTATTTACCACCCCTTTGATTTTAGAACATACTTTTTGAATTCAATATTTACTTAGAACTTACTTCTATTGCCTACTCTGTTGTGTTTTTCTAACTTTCATAATTTTAATGCCGTCCCAGCTTGGGGATTTACACCTTTTTTGCTAGTCACCCTCCCCTGGCCTATGGAAGGCGGTCTTGGGTTCGTCACGGCACGTGCCCTAGGAAGGGCCGTGACAACGATAAGAATACCCAATTTGAAAACATCTTAGTAAATTAAGGAAATAGATATATAAATGCTCAATTGGTCAAAATGTTTCTCAAAGTTTGACTAGTTTTCCATTGTATCAGTTTACAATAGTTATCCAACATTTGAAATAGGTATACTGAATTAAACACATATACACACAACCCAAAAAAATCTATTAGAGTGAATATAAAACAATTATCTATTTTTAAGTTATATAGAACAAAAAATAGAAAATATAGTTTTATAAAATAATGTACACAACAGAGTTAAAAATAGATTCAATCTCATACCATGACCAAATCCTCTCCACCTAGTGATCACCTTCCACCAAGCAGTTTATATTAACAGTAAACATGACACACAACATGTATCGGGCTATAAAAAAGTTTTCACAAATTGTATAGGGCTCACACACAATACTATTGTTCATGATAATGAAAATACACAATAATTCCACACATATCCTAATACATGGTCACACATGTGAAAAAAAATGTATGTAATATTTGGGGCGAGGATCTTCAGTATCCTCTAGTGCAAGCGTAGGAGACATTGTCTGAAATAGATAAACACACACTTCTCATAAATGTATGATAAGAAAAAAATAGAGATAATGTTATAAATATTGATTTCAGAAGGCTCTATGTGTTTTATGTTTAGGTCATGACACCATAGAGTGATGAAATTGCAGTTTGAGTCTTTATTTGGAAGTTACCTCCAAAACAGAGTATCATAACTCAATATTCTAGCTTCCAGGTACTGTGGTGTCCTATATTGTGGTCTGAATGATATTTGAGGATGCATAGAAGAGAGTCTTGAATTTTTTATGACAAATAATATTCATGAAGCTCTTGGGTTCCCTGGGTAAATATTTGTATGTCTTCTTTATTCTTCAATTCAGTCGTGTAGTTTCTCCCTCACATGCATCCTCTTGTTTTCATCTCTTACTCTGTCTTTGATTTTATTTTTGAGTACCAAAAATAGGAATAAGAATACAACATGAGGTTTTCCTTGTACCTTGTACTATATTTAGATACAATATCCTAATATTTCTATAACAAGAATTAATTACTGTTAAAAGTATTAAATTTACGAAATATGAACATTCGTATAATCCTAATAAATTTACAATGAATGGATTAGAAGAGTGTGCATATGTAGACTAGTATCAGCAGCTTTATGAATGGTATGATTCATCATTAGGCCTCATCGGTAGCCTTTCTCGGTAGACATCATCAGTAGGCTTCATCGGTATCCTTCATCAGTATCCTTCATCAGTAGGCTTCATCGGTAGCCTTATAGCAGTTACCTCTAAATATAACTATAAATCATTACACTATGAGCGATAGACTTGTAGCGATGAGCTGGCATTGATAACTCAGTGGTGTGGTTCCTTAGTGGTGACCTCTATTAGTAACCCTCTAGTTGTAACCCTCTACTAGAATCCTTTATTGATAACCTCTATTGGTATCCTCTATCAGCAACCTTCTCATGGTAACATTCTTGTAGTAACCGTTATCGATAACCTATATCAGTAACCTTCCAGTCATAAACTGTATCGGTAACCTCTATCAGTAACCTTCCAGTAGTAACCATTTAATTAATGAAATTTTACACTTTAAACATAATAGAGGGAGAATTGAGATTAAAAATACATAGTTTTTACCAGATAGAAACATTAGATATTATTGAAACATGATTATCAGTTAAAATAATTATGATTTCGGATTATAAAAATAGGCGAGTCCCACATTAACTTATCCAAATGAATATTTTATTAAGTCCATCTAAAAACAAATCATTTAAAATTTTCTTGTTTACATGAAGGACAATATCAGAACCAATGTATATTTTTCCATGATTATGATTTAAAAAAATTATTTTACAACCATTAATCATGATTATCATATGAATTTATTGCATGTTACCATTCATGAACCTTTATCATAAACTATCAATGTACCAAACAATATTTCTATTGAAACATTTATTATTTCCTTACAAATTGAAAATTTATGATTTTTCAACCTTGACATGATTGGTTCTAAAATTGATATAATAAAAAATATTCGAAACCCAAATCTATCCAGAATTTATTTTTTATAGATAAAAATTAATTTGAAATATATTCATTGTTAAATTGAAAATGATAATCATTATTTAGAGAATATTAATTCTTCTACTATCAACATTTCAAATATTTTTTACAAAATTGAGAGCTTTCAGCAACTATGTTAATTTTATGGAGATTATATTTTTCTATAAAACCATTTATTGAAGTATTTATAGCTGGTTTTAACTATTTTAACATTTTATCATCATTTTCATTCCCATATAAAATATGTGTTCTTAATTTATTAAATTTTAAAATTTTAGATTTTAGTTTTAAAAAAATATTATTTTCAACAGTTTAAGTGGAGCTATATTTCATATATAATTACGTATTATAATTTGAATCCTCAATGGATTTTTTTTACAATGATGATTTATAAATTTAAGGCTCTGGTTTAGACTTATAAATATTTTCTGAAAAATTACTTTTTTATTTTTCAAACAATGTAGCATATCGAGAGATGGACTAATGACACAGAAATGAATAATTATAATAATATATAACATGTAATTATTCATTAAAAAAAGTAAAATATCATTTATTAGAATCATGAAAATATTTATTCAAAGCCAAATTTGATTATTATTCAATATAACAATATTCAATAAATAATTTATTCATCTTTTTAATTTATGTATAAAAACCAACACATTTTTCAATCCCCACTACTATTCATTGTAGAAATACAAAATGAGTTATTTCTTCCACTTTAAGTCTATATTTAATGATTTTTTTATATTAATTCTCACTATTCTAGTAGAATAATTTTAAATTGTTGTTTATAATATCCATTATCTTCTATATTATCCAATCCGGTCTTATGTGACCATGATTATTACAATATTAGTAAATAATCTAATATATATCATTCTTATACCAAAACTCCAAGAAGATATCGTGTTCATGAATATAAAAAAAACCATAAAACAATATTCTTCATCATATTAGCATGATTGGAATGTTCATTGTCAAAGAATTATGAATAATAATATTCTATATAAATAGCAACTATAATATTTTTAGATTATTTATTAAGATTTTATTATTATTAAACTTTATTAAATAATTTTTATGATTATGAAAAAAACTACTTTTATATCTTATTCAAAGTTTCTTCATTTTTCTTCAATCACCAATCATATTGTTTCATATTTTCAATATGGTCATTTAACTCAACATCATAATATTCATTTTATCATTAAGTAATATTGACTTTGATTCCCAACAATATGGAGTTATTTAAATTACATTTTGAATATACATTCGTTATTTTATCCGTTATCAAAAATAAATTGTATACTATCAACAATGTTATTAAATAAATGATTCATTTGTGAAATTGATTCTCTAGGAATGAAACAAAAAATATTTATAGTCTTCTCCATGAATAAAATTTCTAGTTTCAATATAAAAATTTGTTCATAGGTAAGTAACGTCTAGTTAATTCCACATAATATTAGAAGATTCATATAATATAATTTTACAATTCATATTTTTGGTTATTTATAATAACAAAGTATTTTAAACTCAATAATTATGTTTTAATATGAAATTATATTCTCTAATGATTGTTGTAACATCTTTCTCAAGAATTCAATAATGTTTTGTCATCATAATAGATTTATCCACTAATGACATTATAACAATAGTATTTATTAATTATCTCCAATATTAAAAATAATAACAAAAAAATATTGGTTTGAAATGTTGATTTTATATTTTGAAAACAATATTTTCTTAGTGAAATGATATTTAATTCATATTTTGAACTATTATAAACATAATTTTTTTTATTTTCATTAAATCAATTTGATAAAATATAATTAATTTGTGAAACTATAATTTCAATATTATATTTTGTTTAAATGTTTAAATTTTTCTAAAAAGTTTCAATTTTTTGATAAATAAAGAAAAATATTGAACTTTAAATCGACACCTCCTTTTTTAAAATAATTTATTATATTAATATATATGTAAAATTTTAAAAAGAAAAAGTATATAAATTATTTATGAATTATAAGTATTTAGGGAATTTTAATGAATTTAATGTTGAAATTGGATATAAAAACATTATATGATTTTGAATATTTTCTCATTAAGAAAATAAATTTATCGTCAAATCTGTGGGATTAATATTAAATATTATTTACAACCTAATTAAATGTAATTTATAAAAATTTATTCTATATTTAAATTCATCATAATTTATAATGAATTCTATTTTCAACAGTAATTTTAAACAAAATGAATAAGGAAGGCATTGTAAATTAAATAATATCAAAATAGTAAAATTGTATTTACTAAGGGAAACTGAATTTATAAGTGTAAAAATAATTATTCATTTAATTATAAAAATTAATTAAAAAAATGTAATTCTACCTCATAAATCAAATTTAATTAATTATTTTAATTCATTTCCAATTTCTATTGAATATTAACGATATAAAATGTTATCTAATAGAAAATAAAAAAAATTTACATGTTATATCTATAATGGTTTGGTATAGAAAAAATAACAACATTTGTTCAGTTATATTTATTATTGGGAAATATAAATGAGCTTTTTTTTTCATAAAAATTTTTATTTAATTTTTAGATATGAATTATTTATGTAAAATGCTTACAAAATGCTAAAATTGTAATTATGTATATTATTAATGAAATAAAATAACTGATAATAAATATAAAAAGTGTGAATTTAATTTAATGAATTATAGTTATAAACTAAATATTAGAAGGAAATATCATGTAAAAATTTTAAAAATATTAAAGTCTAATTACATTATTTTCATGATATTTTTTTATTTTAATTATGTGGATATTTCCAAAAAATATTTATTAGTGACACTATGTAAAAAAATTATGTTTATTAAATAATTTAAAATAATTTAAATATATATATTATGTCATCTTGCTATTATATAAAAAAAATATAATCTATAGTCCATTTAGTGTCTATATTCTCTCTTATAATTTATATATTGATTGATCATAGTAAAAACATGTTATCATGATTAAGGTTAAAACATTGTTTTTTCACCTTTCATTTACTTTTATTAAAATAAATTTCCCAAAAAATATGATTTATTTTAAATAAATTAGACATCATAATTGTAATCCTTATGATAAAAATATATTATTTTATCACTATAAATTATTCATAATGGATAAATTAAAATCGATAGAAAAAATATTATAATAGAGAAAAACCAAACTGGTAAAAATATGAAAACATATAATTTAAAGATTTAAATGTTTAAAAAAGTTGTATGAATTGCTATTTGAGGTATTTAACTACCATATAATCCCTAAAAAACATTAATTATCAATTTTGGAGATAGTTTCAAAAATTATTACCATACAATATTTAATATTTTTTAGTATTTACAAGGTGTTAATCCACCTCATCTATAAATGGGGAATCACCCCCTCACTTCTTTACAGCCCTCAATAAATTTGTATTATCCAAGATCCAACCAAATGATATTTATAACCATATACTATAATCATTATTTTGGAATGAACGAAATCCAATATGTATATTACTATAAACTAAGGGAGTATACCCAAAGATGAGGTGATGATCTACAAACGAGCGTTTTATTTTATATCCTTATCCTCC
Organism: Viscum album; assembly: GCA_963277665.1. NCBI lineage: Eukaryota > Viridiplantae > Streptophyta > Magnoliopsida > Santalales > Viscaceae > Viscum > Viscum album. Next base: position 1,949,256,237 of record OY728163.1, read on the forward strand.
TATATAAATTCATATTATAGTATTATTATATAGAAGCACAGTATGGTCAATATATAAATATTTTTTTGTCTTATGGTTACAACCTAAAACCTCACAAAATTCAATCAATTGGGTTACAAAATCATCTCCAATGTGTATGACAGACAACCATCCCGTGAACCGATGTCATTCAATTTTCCATAAGCACATTTCAAGTTTCAGAATAATTAAGTAAATAGTAATTATATATGATTTTTATGATTTTTATGAAATTATTATTCTTCTGTAATTTTTATACCACACCAACCTTCATTGGTCCCATTTTTTGGGAAATTATAATGTCATTCGTGTCTACGGTAAGCTTCTACCTCGTGAAGCGATAAAATTTATTCATGATTCACATATAATGTGTTAAAAATGATTTTAATAAAATATATTTATATATAATAAATAAAAATAATATTGGAATTATAATATTCATATATATTTATATATATTTTACCTTTATTTCATTCAATATGATAAGGAAAGGGAAACACAATTCAAGCGCATGTACGACATACCATCTCCATGAACGGTGTACTTCAGTTCCCTTCAATAAATTTTATTGATTACTATAAATACATATATACTTGTTATTATATATATATATATATCATCATTTAAATATGGGAAATTCTGAAATCATGATCGTAGTAAGAGGATAAAAATATAAAAAGTCAATATATATATATATGAAAAATTAAGTGCTTATTAAGCGAAACATGACATTAACAAGAAATTTTTAATAAAAAGGTAATATAAAGTCCAAATAGAATCATATATTATCTTAAATAATTCTATATTTTAATTATATATATATATAATAAATATAAATTTAATATACATGAATTGTTATTGAGTCTGATAGTAGTCAGGATATAATGTAAGTGGATTTCTTATCTCAAATTTATTTTTTACTGGCTCATTCAATATTCACCACTTGTTTCATTTGTGTGGTGTATATAAATCACTTTTATATAATATATCATTAATATAACTCAATTAATGAATAATAATGTTTTTATTGAAGTTATTGTTTCATTAGAGACTACAATTAAAAATTTACTCAAGCAATAATGCATTTTCATCTCACTTTTTACTTTTGTTAGAAACATGTTATATTAACCACATATTTATTTTTTTGGTAAATATAATTACCCTAATGTATATTATAATAATTATAATAATTATTTTTAAATTACATATTTTTTTGAACTTTCGTTTATGTGATTTGATATTCAAAACATACCAAATGGTTAAGTGATTTTTTTTCTATTTAGCGTCATTGAGACGTATGTCACATATTGAATCTATATCCTTTAATGATATTATTATAAAACCACATTGAAATGTAATATCATGAATTTATTTATCATCTTTATATTTTATGATCCCTTTTTATTCATTTTTTTGTATTGTGATTCAATGTTACCAAAATGGAATAATTTTATTATAGAATCTCTTTATTTATCAAGATTACATATGATTTTGTATAAAATGTTGAAATATTAGTATCTACTTCTAAATAATTAATATTTATCTTATAATAGTCTAGTTATTAATGGTATCTTTAATTATGGGTAAAGTTTGACATTATTTTAAATTTAATATGATTATGAATTTTTTATGAATATCAAACTTTATTTGACTATTCGGTAAGAAAATAGTTTCCTTAAAAAATTGTTTTATAAAATAAATTAAAATATGTTTTTATATGATATTTTAATATATTTTTTGGGGAAAAATAATTTCACCCTTTTTATGTATTTAAAAGTGCATTAAATGATTTTATAATAATCAATTACATTGTTTTATGTTTATTTTCAAACAAAAAAGTTTATAAAATGGTTTCTATTTTAAAAAGTGTTTTCTAAGGAGGAAAATTTATTTTACTAAAGAAAAATTTTCAATGGGATTTGAAAATTATTTAATATCTATGATTATATCCATTGGTGTAGATTATTTCATAATGGGGATATGATCAAATGATACAATTCATATTATTTATCTTAATCTATTGTGTTTTGATGCAATGATGTTTGTGAAAACCATTTCACATCCATAGGTTTTGACATGATATAATTATTATGAAACATTACTATCTTGATGGGTTATATTATGGTGAAATGTATATGAAAACCATCTATTTTACACTATTTAATATAGCAATTAATGTGTATAATTGTCATTTTATTTCATAGATTATTATATAATTAATTTTTATGATATTGTGGAACACAAAAAAGTGTTTCTAATATGAGATGGGTTGGATATTTATATCAATATAATGAATTAGGTAATGATAAATTATATATGGGCTTAGATTTTACATGGGTGGTCATCGCAAGAACATAAAGGATGGTATTGGGTAGTTCGGTCCATGTATGTAATTTATGGTACACTGGTATTCAAACCCAATCCCATACTAGGTACACTGATGGTCATCCCAATCCAAACATGTTGTTAATATCTTTGTACTTATCCTTGAAATAACATTTTACATTTATATGTGTTTGCCAAAAATCTATGTTTATATATAATTTTATGTCATTGTGGATCATTTTATTCATCACATTATGATTCATGTATTATGAACTATCAATATATATTCCTTTACACATATTTATGATATACGAATTGTTGGGTATGGATATTTTTTGATATGTTCATTTTCACATACAATTTTTCTTATATTATGCTTTCATATGAAGGTATAGTGACATCACATACGGTTACCCTTACTGAGCATCTTAGGCCACCCATTCTTATTTTTCAATTTACTAGGTTATGAAAAAATGTTTTATATAAAGTATATCTATAAATAGTACTAAATGGGATGATATTTGTGGGGATCATTGATTTTATTTCACCATTTTAGAAGATTATGTATCAATGATTACACAAGAACTAAAACATTATGGTCTACATACATGTATTTATTTAATGTAATTGATATTAATAAAAATTGAGGTAATATCTAGGAACGAGAAGCCATTACTACTCTATTTGGAATCAAAGGAAATGATTAGTTATCCTTGGGAAACATGGTTGAGAAAACTATAGTGATGTCCTTTTTGATATTTCTATGGATATGTCTTTGGATATCTCTATAGATATGCCTTAATATGAGTATATGTTTAAGAAAAAATCCTCAAATTGTGTTAAGGGATTGAGAGATTGGTGTCCATAAAATTACATATCATTATAGATATTGTATGTGGGTGTCCTTATATCATATATATATATATAGGGGTACCAACCCTGAAAAAATAATAATGAGCTAGTCTCAATTGGGAATTTGTGCACAACAATGGACCTTGTAACACACCTGGTTTATAACACCTGAGGGATATTATTTTGAAATTCACAAACTCATTATGATCCAAGGGTTAAACTATAATTATAAGATTAATAATGACTTAAATGTTATATTAATGTTATTGAATGAGTTTATTTCAACCTTTTCCATCATTGTCTTTAATAAATGTTAATTTCATTTCAAATTCATTTTAATATGACCCATATAACATGTTTCCAAATGAAAATGATCAAAAAGATATTTTTCTTACATTTACTATATATAGAATTAATTGTGATAGAACCAAAAACAAAATTATTCATTATATAAATTATTTCAAAATAAAAATTTAATATTTTTATAATAATAATTTATTACTTAATTTTATAGATGAATTAGATACATAAAATGCTAAAACATTCCTATGATATAATTTTTTATGAAATAAAAAATATATTTTAGCCAGTACTATAAATAAAAACAGTGAATTAAATTGAATGTATTATTTTTGATTATAAATTTTTTAGATGAATATATCATGTTACACATGTGTGATAATAATATATTCTATCTCCATTATTGTCTTTATAGATTCTAGGATTTAAATTAAATGAATAATTTCAAAAATGAAAACAATATCATTTTATAATAAATGTTGTTTTATTTATTTTTTTGAAATTACTAGGAACCCAAAATTATGTCAACCGATTTTCAAATATTAATAAATTTCAACTATGTTTGATTAATATACAAATTTTTCATTTAAAATTAAAACATTGTCCATTAAATATTAAAATCATGGTTACCATGGTTAAGGTTAAAGTGGCCTTTTTTCACATTACATGCACTTTAATAACAAATATTTTATAATACATGTAAAATTTATATTTATGGAATTATTTATAATATATTTAATAATTAGTTTCAAACAACCAAAAACATATCGCTATAATTTTATCATAACATATATTTTTACAAGGTTAAAAACTAGATACCATTATAAAAACCCAAAATGGATAAAATAATGAAATCATATAAGTTAAGGAATGAAATGTTTGAAACATTTATGTAAATGTGTTTATGAGGAGTGTCTCGGCCATATAATCCCTCCATGCATACCAGTTTGGATTTAACATTAATAAATTTTGACATCAAAATAATTAAAAAAATTTATTATTTACAAGAATACCACTTTTCCTCAACTATCGATAGACAGTAACCCCGTATATCTTCACACATCTTAAGGCATTAGGATCAGCTATGATCATTCAAAATATCTTCCCAAAATCCCCTACCTAATCCTAGAATTCTTATTATCATCAAAAATAAATTCATTAAATTATTTAGTGAAAAACTAAGAATGATACATAATGAATAGTTAACAATCTTTAAAAGGGTGTTTTCTTTTATATCTTCTTCCACCTCCATCCATTCTTATTAAACCTTGATAATAAAATAAATGGAGTATCCTTCATATAATAATATGTTTTTATGTCTATTTTATGACTTATAACATTATAAAATTCCATCAAATGTGTTATGAAATCATCATTTGTGTGTTCGGTGGACTACCACCCTGTGAACTGATGACATTATTCTTTAAATTACCACTTTTAATAATTAGGCAAAATGATGAAAATAATATTTATAGATTATTATAATGATACCTATGATATGATTATTTTTATGGAATTTTTATATCATACATAACTTCATTATGATGAACCAACATGGGTACCCTAGTAACTAGATAACTGAGTCGGTCCTAACATATCCCGATGGGTGTTCCCGATTCCCATTGTTCGGTGACTAGCATGTGACATCACTCCTATTAAATGTTGGAATGGTTTTAAAACTAAAAATTTTGGGGGTAAACAGAAAAGATAGTATAAATATCTAAAGAAAATTCAATATGATTAATATTCTAGAATTCAATAACAAATTAAATCCAAAAGTACGTCAACCAATGTATTAAAATAATGAAAAAAACCCCATGTCCCAAAGGACCCAACTCACCATGTACATGGCTCAGCACCCATATCTATCTATAATAGATCACTTTGTATGGATCAAATCTAGTTGGATATAATCTACAAATACTAGAAAGAAGAAGTAGGGTGTGATCCAATTACCAGTAGGATATCATGCAAGGAATCCATAACAACATTCCAATTTCAAATTCAACATGAAATTGATTTAAATTTTTAAATAAACATGTCTAAAATTTAAAAAATCATTTTTAAAAAATCATTCTATCAAATTTAAAACATGTAAATACATTATCAATTCATGCTAAATTTTTCAAATGATCGTAATATATTTACAAAGATATAATTTAACTAAATTCAAAGGGTTATATATACAAATGAAACTTCTCACAAAAATGGATTAAATAAACAAAGTTATTTAAAAGAATTTAATAAAATTTCATGTCATATATTACAATTTAATATAATGGAATATATACATTTGAAATTAATACAATCAATAATAACAGTCATGTTCCAAAAATGTATGATAGTTCATTGCTATATGGACACAACACTATGAAACTGAAAGTATGCATATATGCAACATTGAGTCAAAGGAAATTGGGTCTCATCACCATTTCTTATATAATGGGATATGATGATATGATGTTTTAGAAAATTATAAATCAAAAAGTATATATGAAAATAAATCTCCAACAAAAAAAATCACACATGTTCACAAATACAAAATATTATGGGAAATTAATTTCAAGATAGCTTAAAATAAAATTAAACACAACCCCTATTTCATATATGGAAATTTAAATTTTAAAAAACTGTAGAAGGGATTTAATAAATAAATAATGATGTTTCTAATTTATAAAAACCCAAGGTTTCCAACAAAACCACATTTAATATATTTTTCATAAATTTAGAAATTGAAACCAATTCATGCAATTCAAATTCCAATTTTTTTGTTAAATTCATCAATTTATTTTCCAAAAAACCCTATATCTAATTCATAATTGTTCCCTATTAACTATATTCGTGGTTTTTAATAGTTTTCTAACAAATAAAAATTCCATGATGTAATAGGAAAATTTAATTTTTCAATCAACATCCATCCACACCGTAAACAGACCACATTTTATTGGAATTGGTGGTTTTTGAATTTTATTCCAAAGTAAAAAAACCAATCATCAATGGAATATTTATTTTTATAAAATTATTGAATGACACATACCGAATATATGAAATTTTATATACTATCAAAATGAATTTAAATCTAGAAATTAATTTTAAACTGAATTGTCAATTAAATAAATAACCACCTACTTTTCTAATAGAAACTCAATGCCTACAATGAAACTCACCAACATAAACAATGGAATAAAAGGACTAAGACAAACTCCTAGAATCAATATAGAAAATGTACTTTAGTTATATAAATATCATGATTATTTATTAAACCCAATGGAAGATTATAAAAATAGAGGAAAAAATGGAGTTCCCTTAGCTGTGAATTCACATGAAAAACACAATGATGATCAATCACTAAACGAAAGGACCTGAAAGTGTTATAGGTTTCCATGATCGACTGGGGAAGGCTTTATGTTTAGTGAAATTAAATATTAGAGGATAAAAAATTATAAATCAATCGATCTATTTTTTGAAAAATGAATTTGGTATTTTATATGTAGTGTATCCCAATTACACATCATGTAATTGGTTACTCTTGAATATTCTATAAAACATGTAACCCTTGGCATAAAAATAATTTATTTTCATTTAACATTTGAATGCTATTTAATTTTCTAACTATCTTTATATATGACATGTTAAATCTAACATCACCATTATAGGTATCATACAAACTCATTGTCGAACCTACCTAGATTCTGAAAAGAAATAACATGACAAGGCTTAGATCTTACCTCATAACAAGGTTATGGGATGTTACAACCTCCCCATAATAGAAAATACCATTCCTCAAAATTAATTTACTTAATAATACAAGGTAAAAATATTTGTCCACTACTCTCTCATTAGGGTCTCACACCACCATGAATAATAATTATCTAATCCATCTTGTCATTCCACATGAAATAGAGGTATTTTACACCCATTAAGTACCTTTTTTTGAATCAACTATCCTAAATGGCCTCTCTATCCAAGATAAATTAGTTTTTATTGTATCATTTCTTCAGCTCAAAATATGAGATTTATTAGAAACAAACTTTCTCATCACTGATACATGGTGTTAGATTATGTTGAATTTCAAAACAATACACAACTTTCCCAACTTATTCAATAAAATATAATGGTCCCACATAATGAGGATAATTTTTACATATTCTTCTAAGACATAGATGAACCAAATGGGGGGAAACATTCAAGAACAGTCAGTAACCAACTGATAATTACAATGGTTTGTGGTGATAATCAACATATGAATTATACCATCATTTTGTTGTCAATAACATATAATAAATATATTGAATCTTTGTTGTTTTCTCTTGTAGAAAACATGGTCCAAAAAAATCACCATCATCCAACTAATAGAAGGCGTATTTGAAACGATGAGCAAAAAATTCCTTAAACGGATCAATCCGGATTTCCAAATATTATCAATTATTATAAAAAAACATAACTACTCCCAAATTATCATCCCAAACTCCACCAAATTGAGATCAAAACTATGTATAATACCCAAAATAATAAATATTCATCTATATTATTGGAAATACGACTATTTATTGTATGTCTTACTCAAACAAATGTGCGAATCAAGTGCCTTCTAAGTGCCCCTCCAAATATGAGAAGTGAAATGTGGATCCCTAATAGAGTCAATAACTGATGAGACTCAATGAAAATAAACAACCCCGTTTATATAGAGATTTATCGATGAATTATCTTTTGTTTTCACACCAATGTATAATATGAAATCTTATTTCATCATCATATTGATCACCTATAATATTTCATTTTTCATTCAATGGTTAAATGTAAACACAACTACCAATTGCGTAGAGAAATCATCTCTGTTACAAGTAGGAACTAGAACTTGATGAAGTGAACTAGATGGTTTCTAGTGCTCAACCATAACCTACTAGCATATAGGGAAATGAGAGTAAAATTTAGAAATGTCTCTTATCATACCTATCCACCCGAAATATAACCTCATTTTATATAATATCTTCATGGTAACTTGGTACATTTTTCACTAAAAACTATGATGATTCCCCATAAAAATTAACCATAACCAAGACTACACCAAAAAATGATTATGATAGGAAAGACTTATCTATTTAGAGAAATACCACTAAGAAAATATCACCACCCCATATATATTATTCAATTCTATAATCCCATCATAAATATTATGGTCTAGAAGAATCAATTCAACAAGAGTGGGTGTCAAATGAACACTCTTCAATGTAAATTCATCCCCTTTAATTTAATTTCCAATGTGAAAATTTAAAAAGAGATCAACAAAATTGAAATATTCTGATTAATCCATTAATACCATTTTTAGATCTTTCCATCTTAAGGAATATTCAATTCCATTGTATCCTTTCAAAAGAGCACTACCAAAACCTAAACTGAATCACTCACAGAAGGCCACATGGCCCTTCTAAACTTTTGGAAGATTCAATACCAGTGCTAGAGTCAAATGGCATTTCTGGTCAACAAAGAACCTCTAACACTTGTCATCCCAAGAAAAAAACATTGTCTTATATGTGAGAACAATCATCAGATAAGACAACATTGAGATGTCCTTACTGAACCATCATTATTATTCAGGTAAAATAAAGAATCCCTGAATCTAGAAAACATTTCATGGTTATTTCTATATCATAATAGTATTCACCTTATTAGGATCAACTAAAATTAAATTTTCTAATATCACGTGTCCCAATAATTTCACATCACAAATCCATATATAAAACTTTGAATGTTTATCAATGAGTTAGTGATCTTTCAACATACTAATAGTTTTTCTCAGATGATGAACATGATCCTTTATATATATAGAGTAAATGATGATATCATTAAAAAATAATACAATATTTTTTCTATATACTCATGGAAAATCATGTTCATTAATTCCATAAATATTATTGATGCATTGGTCAGTCCAATGGAAATAATAAGGTACTCAAAATGGTCATACTTTATTATAATGTTAGATTTCTAAAGTTTAGATTCTATAAAACTCTCTATATGGTAACAAGATAGAAGTTCAATATCTGAGAACAATTACACCCCTTCAAATAGAAAAAAAAATCATTAATCATTGTTAATGGATACTTTTTCTATATTTTCAGATGATTGATCTTATTTTAGTCAAAACATAAGAGATCTAAACCATAATATTTCATAGAAAAATAGAATCAATGCCACCCAAGGTGACACACTCGTTGGTATAAATCTGTTCTCCATAATATCATCTAACTGAGAATTCAACTATTTCATTCTAGCTAGTTTCATGTGGTATGATCAGATAGATACTGGTTGAGTTCAAAAAATTAAGTCAATAAAAAACAGAAACTCCCTCAATAACGAAAAACAACATAATTTTGAGGGAAACATGTTGCTAAAATCATATATCACTGGAGGGATATCCCTAGTCAAACTATCCCACTGTAGATCAAATTCAAACACCGATGTTACTTTTTTGAAATCTAGATAATATGGTATGGTCATCTCATCCAAAGGTCACATACTCTTTGAATGATATAGCACACACCAGGGGGTATATAAAAATTGACATGTCAAAGAGAACAATCAAAACAAGCTTTAATCAAAATGATCCAATATATCCCAAATTTGACACCAAGGGATTTCATATTGACTATCCGAAAATTATAGGCATACTCAAAATATGGAAATGAAGAGAAATATGCATGGATATAGAGAACCATCTCTCACATAATACCTAGGGGTGATGTTATATTTATTAGATAAGGTAATATTCCATAACAATATTTAGCATAGTAAAAGTATAGGTTAAATGAAATGATTGAGATACACCAGTATCAAATAAATTAGTCAATGATGATGAATATACAGTAATGGCACCACTCACACTCAATGGACCCATGTCCACTTCCTCTGGAGACCCATCCTCTATGTGTAGTAGAATACTTCTAAATGCCTATGGATATAACCCTTTTTCATATGAATCATATGATTTCCTCAGATTTTTAGGTGGATATGATTATCTTATTCCACTATTAAGAGTGCATTATAAATTGAAAAATCATTTTATGTTATCATAGCTCCAATTGTAGCCATAGTTATTGGGGGCATCAGTGCACACAATCATTTATTGTCCCACATTTCCACACTAGTATAAAACTAATGTACCACTTCCATGAAATATAATTTTTTTCTAAAAATCATAAAAATTAAAACTGCAATGAGAATCCTCACACATCCACAATATCGTGAAGGAACTCATGCTAACACTGAGAGAGAATGAAGCTTCTGATAACCCTAACCTTCCTTCCAGGTCTATCTTGACTATCAATGATATATCTATTAATACATTAAAATAAATATGGATCTGAATGAAAACCTATGAATGAATATAATGTCAATGATCCAACTCAACCCTTCAATACTTATTCCATTTATTATATACTATCTCATGTGTGAAGCACAAGATCTTGGAAAAATGATTTTCATACTCCCTCACGGTACTGCCATCTTGCTAGAGTATTAAGAACTTATAAGAAATGGATAACAACTTCGACTCTAAATAATACATGTCTTTAGAAATAACATTTATTTCCATCCACTATAATACCTCATTCTTCATCATCGTCACCATAGTGTCCCATCATCTTCATAATGGTCCTTCTAGCATAAAGGAACCACAATACAATTTTATCTCTTTAAGGTAATCTATGAAACCAAACAAAATTTCCATACATATCCATCATTCTACTACCACTTGTGGATCATTTGAGTAATTAAACAATGATGTATTTTGGAGAAGTAACTCTTGAGTGGTAACTTTGTTATCATCCCACTAAGGATACACAACTAGATCCTGAAGGAAAATTAGAGGTGGTTCATGTCATAGAGCATAGATAGTTCACACAACCACCTTTGTTATGTTCATGTCTAAAATATGTTCTTCTCATTGAGGATCATAAGCCGCATCCTCCTATATCTAACTAAAACTTCTTCTCAGATTCATTATACAACACAACATCAGTATACAACAAGGATGATATCTGATTTAACACACAAAAAGAGAGTCAATGGAAATTAATCCAAACTGATTGGATAGATAGGATATGGATTTCACTCTATCAAACTAAAAAATGGAATTAAATTGAACTAATACTCAAGAATTCATTCCCTAAACACCGTAGTGAGTTAAGGTACATTGTAGTGAGATTTGACAAGGAACTAAATCATAACTAACCCCTATGTCCTGAAATTATTTCACATCGCATATTGAATTCATGAATAGTAGAAAAACCAAACCTCTGATACTAATATTATGACAACCAACATGGGTACCCTAATAAAAATAACCACGACCTCCCTGACATATCCAATAGGGCGTTTTCATTCCCCAAGGGTCGGAGACTTGCACGATGAATAAATAAAACTAAATATGATACTGGTTTTTAAAAAAACATTTCAAAAGTAAAAGAAAACATGATAGAATTAAAATAAAAACAATCCCCACTAGGGGTAATTTAGCAGAAGTCAAAAATCAATAAATCCCAATGTATTGCAACCAATGTACTAAAACTTGGAAAACATTCCAATTCCCTATAGAAATAACTAGCAATGTCCAAGGTGCCATGAATAGATGCACCTTCAAGAGATAAATTTCTGTTAATCATACATTTAAGGAGATAATATAATAACACATGAAGGAACACATATGGTTTTACTGAAATACAAGTAGTATTTCTCAGATGGATTCTATAAGGATATTCTAATTTTAAATTTACGAAGATGATGATTTTAAAATAAACAGGGTTGACATTCACAAAAGAATATTTAATCAAAACATGGATTATATATTAAAATTTTTATAAGCCTTACAAATTCATGTTTCAAATTTAAAAGGTTGAAAATACATTTACAAATATGGAATTTACTATTAATCATAGGGTTCTTTACACAATGGAACTTTTATAATAAAAAGGCTTCAATAATCACATTTATATATAAAAAATTTATATAAATTATCAAAACAATTAAAATAGATTAGATCAATAGAATATATACATTAGAAATTCAATAAACTGAGAAATAATGACATCCCATATCTGAATGATAGTTCCGAGAAATAGGGACCCCACACTGTGAAACATACTATACATACGTACAGCCCTTAGGGCCTAAGGCCAAGGGGTCTTGTCCCCATCACTTATGAAATGGGATGAGTTTACATGATGTTTTAGAGTGTTATATATTATAGGGTGATCAAAAAATTACTCAGTAAAAACATAAGGATTTAATGTTAACATGTATAATCAATGAATGACAATTTTTTTCATGTATTATTAAAATATAATTAAATCCCTTCCCACATTTCAAATATGTCATTTTTATCTTAATAAAACACAACAAGTTTTTAGTCAAATAAAAGCCATTTCATAAAGGTGTAACCAATAGGTTTCTGAAGAAACCTATTTTATGCCATTTTTTCATGAAGAAAAATTTAAAACCAAATCATTCTTCTCAAAATCCAAATTTACAATTAGATTCAACATTTTATTTTTCAATATAATCCATCAATTTTATAAGAACCCCCCAATTCACTTGAATTGAAGTGTTTCATAATATTTCATAAAATAATCATTCCAAAAAAATCATCTATTTAATTTTTTTATAAAAAAATACATCCACTCCATAAACTCCCCCCAAATACCAGGAATTGGGGGTTTTCACAATTTCATACCAAAGAGAAAAAACCCCCCAATTGTCTAGAATTATATTTTTAATAAAACAAGAAAAAGTGATGTATACAATTTAGGAAATTTAATTTTATATCAATTAAAATTTAAATCATGAAATTAATGTTTAATAAAATTGGAAATAAAATATAGGTCCACATACAAATCTCATCGAAACACTATGCCTGCAATAAAACCAACCACCAAGAATGAATGTGTATAATGACTAGGAACACAACATATAAACTAGATGTAATTAAAATTATTATATATCCATTAATTTTAATAATATCTATTAAACACCAGGGAGGACAAGAGATATTGATGAGAAAAAACTGATTGTTCTTATCATATAATTCAAAAATCAAATGAAATGATGATCAATCATAGAATGAAATGACCCTGAAGAATGAGAGGGATCCAATATCACATAGGGGTGGTTTTATATTGAAATAAATGAATTTTGAGAGGAGAAAAATGAGATATTTGTCGGGCAACTATTTTAAAAACCATAGATGGGTATTTACACATGGTGTAACCCAATTACATAAAATGTAATTGTTGACTCTAAAATATTCAAAAAAATCAACATCAACCTAAAATTAATTTCTTTTCGTTTCTGATTTGCATGCTATAGAACCATATAACAACCTATGATATACTCTAATAGGATGTAGAAATGACCAGTTAAAACTGAAATCCTCATTATAGGTATCCTCCAAATTCATTCTTGACCCCACCCCTTCAATGGAAATAAAACCCATGATTAGGATTAGAATATACATGATAAAAATTTTACTTGAATTTAAAATCATGCATTCCATTTTGTGAGAATACATAATGTTGATCATGTGTGCACTATATTACCACCTTATGAAGGGATGCAATTCATTCACTCATTAAACAAATTCAATAAGGACTGTTTTAATAAAATAATATGATATATATGAAATACAAATTTTACTAAAATTATGATATATATATATATTTATGTAATTTACATTTCATTCATTCAATACAATAATAAAATTTAAACAACGTTAATTCATATGTAAGGATTGCCTTATTTATTAATAGAATACATAATTTACTATTATTAAATGCGTTATATTATTATTGATTATTATATAATTAATAAATAGGTTATCATATCACTTTTCCCATTGATTAATGTATTATATTATGATTCATGTATGAGTAAAAAAACTAGTCATGATATTAATGAAAATAAAGTTATTTATATATATAAAATAAATTTAACATAAAATTATATATTAAAATGTAATTTAATGACATAATAAAATAATATATGTTATGATATATATATGTTTGAATGAATTATTTATAATAAATTTATTTTATTGTACAATATGTTTTAATGAGTATGATGGAATTCAATACATACAGTTAGGGGATTTTAGCATAACTTTTATTTCTGAGAGACTTATTTCATAATCATTTATTTTTTATTTTATGTTGTTTATATGCGTCCTCGTGAATATATATATCATGAATCCTCAACATTTTATCATAATTAATGTTTAAATTTATGATATTATTTAATGCGTAATTAGGATTCAAATTTTTCTAAATTATTAATAGATTTTATTCTCACTTTTTACATATATGAGACACATGTCATATTTACCACCTACATATTTTGTGTCATGCATATATTTCCCTGGAATATATATTATGATGATTATAAATCACATTATTTTTATTTCCATATTCATTTTAGTATCTATTTCTTGGGACTTTGGTTCAAAAGATGCCAAATGGGTAAGATATTTTGGCCTTAAATATCGTTCTTTAAGACATACATTGTTTCATGCCCCTATATTCATTCATGAAGGGTATATATAGACCCATTTAAAATAAATATAGTTATTTTACATATCTGCACTTTATTTCAGATACCAATTTATGTAATCATTTTTTGGGGTTTTGATTTAGTGTCACAAATGTGGTAAACAATTTATGTTACCACACCATCTTTTATTAGAATTGTTTATGATTAGGTCTCTAATGTTGAAATGTCTAGATATAATACAATATAATTATAAATAATTAACATATACTCTATTAATATAGAATATATAAATTTAATTGAACCATTTATTCCCTTATTGGTTATTAATATATTTTTAAAAATGTTTTTAATAAGATCTGACATTATTTTTCTATTTGGTCAAAAATATTATTTCTTCCAAAACATGGTTTTCTAAAAAAGGATTTCAATTTTTTTGAAATTATATTTTATTATAATGATCAAGTAATTTGTTGTTAAAAATTTTATATTATTTAAAATGTCTTTTAAATTGTATTCATATATTCATTTATAATACTATTGATTATTTACAAAAAAATGTTGATTTATTATGTTTTAATAAGGTATTTTTAAAATAAGAATGGATAATTTTATCAGGAAATATTTTAAATGATATTTAAATGTTATTTAAATTATAATTTTACATCTACTGGGTTTAATTATTTATTAAATGACATATGATTAAAATATGAATTCACATTTGTTCCCTTAATGTTTATAGTTTCGATGGATTGATTTTAATGAACCTTGTTTCTTATCCCCAGATTATACCATGATAAAATTCATATGAAAAAACTTCATTTTATTGTTCATTTTATAGTGAAATGATTAATAAAAACTTATTACTTTAAAAATGTTACGATATAGTGAATTTTTTATACATATTTCAAAAAATGTGTTATATTAGGATGAATGTTTCTGATCATGTGGCACATAGAAATATTGTTTTCATTATGTCTTTTGTATTATTAATATACTCCACCAAATCATTGGGTAATGATGAATTACCAAAAAAAATTGGTACCTTTTTGGTATGCCTAAGGCCATATAGGTGAGTACACATGTGGTCATCCGAAGCCCGTAATGGAGGGTACATGTGTGGTCAATTGAAGCCTAATGCAGGTTCATAGGTGGTCAACAGAAGCATAACATGTTTTAATCATATAGGTTTCTATCAATGATATATGATTTTATATTCTTATGTGTATTCAAAAAAATATATGTTTTATAATAAAATTAGTCTCCCTTGACTAGTGTTTTTTTTACCTAATGAAACATGTCTTAAATTATGAATCACTATTTCACCAGTCATATTTGTTGTCTATGATATGACGGGTACAAATTTTTAAGGTATATTAATAATAATGTTTCATAATTCGGTTAATTTTCATTCATATGATTATTTTTGGATATATATTATGTTTACTCATACTGGGAATTTCAGCTCACCCATATGATTCCATTCGTGAGGTTATGGAGAATGGTTTTATGTCATATATGTCTTTGAAGATTATTAAAAGGGATGGTATTTTTTGAAACCATTTATGATCATCACAATATAAAAGTATTATATTTCAAATTTTACAAATTAAACTAATCTATTGTTGATATCATATATATGTTTATGTAATGTAATGTATATTCAAAAAACATAAGTAATAACCACATATGAGAATCATGGGTCACTATAACACTTGAGTAACAGGTTTATAGAAAATATTTATTTAAACATTATTAATTCAATTAAGAGATATAAATAAGTCATGGACTTCCAAAATCCATCCCATCCTCATATAAAACAACAATTTATAAGTACACTCTAAGGGGTCATATTGTACATATCTCGGTGGTGGTTGCAATGACATTAGATGATCTCCTTAATCACGTGAAATATTCTTTATAGCTTATATGAATGATGTTCATCATTATAATGAACATTTTTATTACATGAAATTATCCATGTAGTTTAATGATTATTGTTGATAAAGTTGAATTTTAAATTTTCGTTTGTTTCGTAGGATTTGAAAATTTAATTAGTGACAATGTCAACCTCCATGTAATGATACATGTCTAGTAGACTCAGTTAATCATTATATAATAACATTTTTTATAATCTTCTTTATTGATATTATAAACGCCATTCTACTCAAAAATTAAATTTTCTCTCTAATCTACATAAAATTTATATGCATTATATGAAAAAAACATCTTCTAAAAAAACTTTATACATCTAGTAAAATCATTTGTCTTAAATAACAATCCAGGAAAGAGGAAATTAGAAAATTTATAAGATTAATTAATTTTAGATACCTAAATGATGAGATTCAATTATAGGTTTAGAAACTAAAAAAAGAAAACATTAGACTCAAAATAGATAAAATGATTATTTAAAAAAAATTATGATAATGAAATTTTTATCCTAACTTGGATTTTTTAAGGGGTAACTTGTTTTTTTGAAATTCACCATTCTGATGCTGAAATTAATGAACATTGAGGAAAACAAACTTCCATATCATATTTATAATGTTTTTTATGAAAAAATATGCATCTAATTAATGATTTCTCTACTTATAAAAAGGAGATATAATAAAATATCAATGTATATAATAACTTATTCAATATAAAAATAATTAACCATATGTTATGATTTAACATTTAGAGTTGAAAATAAAAATATAATTAAAGGTATAAGTTAAGGATGTAGAGATTAATATCATCCCCTCTAGGGTAGCGGATCATGAGAAGCTATAAGAAATATGTATTCCCGAAATGTCTAATATTTTATGCAGGATAATGGGAAAGTAATTGATTTGGTATATAAGGATGACTCATCTTCTCAATTTATGAACGAATAATTTATGAAATTATGTTTAAGAATAATTTATTTTTAAATGGATGTAATGATGGATAATAAAGTAGATGTTAAGATTTATTTTTATAATCATATATATATAAATGAATGTTCTAGTCATTTATATATACATAATTACATGATTTTTCGGTTTTATTTCCAATAAAAACTATTTCACTAGTTGAAATTATCTAGCTTTTTCTAGACGATACATTGAAATCACATGAATGACTTATCTTAATATGTATGTTATGGTTTAATAATCTATAATATAATGGATTCAACTGATATCTAAATAAATTACTTTTGTTTTCTACTCTTAGTATAGTTCTATTAGTCCTATAGACAAATTTTTTAGGCCACACTAAACAAGAAATAATTGATTATATCAACATTCTTATAATTATTGATTATTTTCAATCAGTGGGAGAGATGATAAAATAATATTTGGTATTGAACATTAATATATGTGTAGAGACTAATTGTCCCACTCTATGTGTGTTTTATTTATTATAAATGAAGGATGACATATGAAGAAGAGGGATTTATTAGTTTTTTAATTGATATAAAATTATTTTTTTTCGAAAATTAGAAGGTTGATATTTCAATAAATTATAGTCTTCTGTACATAGTTATGAGTATTTATTGATCTCTGAACAATCACCATTATATATAATTTTATATAATTATACGTCATTTTAATTTAAATAAATGTGTTAAACACAATACAATCATAATTGTATGATAATTAATGTGCATCCATAGGTTTTTACATGAAGATAATATATGATAATATGAATTAAGATTACAAAAAAATCTATGTTTTACCTATAATAACTTGTGTTAATAAATTCATAAATTTCTTAATCATGTGTTAATTACTATGTGGTTATCTAATGGAATCTATACAATTATAGGAATATGAACTTACTACTATTTAGAACATTTAGATGTATTTTTAGTTGTTTTAGAATTCATAGAGTTGAATTTTATCATTTTAATATGATTTTAATAAATATTATATTTTAGTGATGGGGAAGGAAATGGTTATGTCTCAAAGTCACCCAATGTTTTATACAACACCGTAATGATTTTCTTATGATATAAATAATTTCATGGATGAATCTCTTTTGTTTTAAAATCATCAAAATGTATTCTTTTTGATATCTAATAACAAACAATAATTATTACAAATTCATAAAGGATGATTTTAGTTTTTAATATGACATAAAATTAAATTAAAATATATTTTCTATTCCATCATATTTCTATATAAAATTAAAAACCCTACGAATTTGTAATGATACTAGTTTATGAAAAATTTAAAAATTCTAGATTGTATATTTAAAACAGAATGTCAATGAAGCTATTTCTTTTAGAAATGATATTTATGGATAAAAATCATAGTCATGTTTATATATATTATTTTGGAATGATTTTAGATATTGAAAATACAATGTGTCATGACATAAAAAATTTGAGGAAAATTATAGTTAACAAATGTGAACTAAATGTAGATTATTACCTTTCTATATTTGAAATTATTGTGAGAATATTTTTTGAAAAAGTGGAAAACCTTGAAATCTATTTCAATATGAATACTATTTCATAAAAAATAAATACTTCTAATAAATTGTTATTCATATGATTACATTTTAATGATCATGGTGATTCAAATGAAATATGAGCTCCAGGCTAAAGAAAAATATGAATAACACCACATCACGGGGTATGGAATTTCAATGAACAATGTCACCAATAATAAAGCATGTGATTAAATATCTTGTGGATCATATCTGATGAGTGTTTCGATATTATTTCAATGAAGAATATTTTCTTAAAAATAATATATGTCAATAAAAAGTCTACTTTTATATATTACATTATCACTATAAATATGAATATATAATTTTTTGGATAATAAAATTATAATGAATATAATGACATTCCTAAATAAAATCGGGAATAATAGATAATTGTATTTTGTAATATCTGATGAAAGGGTTTGTATAAAATAAATCTAATGATAAATTGTTCTAAAAAGGCTATTATTTATGTATACTAATTTCTGAAAATATGAAATATTTTAATTCACAAATTTGAACTTTTCTAAAAATATATAAACTAAAATTATAAAATGAATAAATAGTAACCAATGATATGAAAGACATATTTATTTGGTTCAACTCAATGAATAATAATTTGGATTTTGAATCGTATGATCAATATATATTCAAAAATTAAAATATTATAATTATAATACAAATCATTATATAGACCTAGGAGTATGCATGTAAGAGTTCATATTTTTCATGAAGAATTCAACCATTGAAAACTAAACACAAAGATTAAAAATGTGAGAAGAATATTGTTGTATTTAAGTCAATATATATTCAGGATGTTGTTCTATGAATACTGAATTTTTATCTCATGCTAATGAATGATAATGACCATTTGGATACCCAATTCTTTACTATATTCTAATATTAAGACCATCCCTATAGTAAAACATGTAACATATGGTTATTTTTTTAATATTTAACACAATGTGCATGAAAATCATATTTTATGATGACAGTATCGAAACACATTTAATTTTTTTATTTTTACCTATTCATATCCAAGAAAACAATTTAATGTTTAAAAATATTCCTAGACTTTTTCTGATTATAATAAATAATTTTTTTATTTGTGGGTAATAATTATGATAAATTGGGTTTGGGGTAATCTATAATGGGAGGATAAACTCATTAATAAATAATAAGGTTCTTCTTTTCTAATATAATGTTTACGTTTTTTTATTTCTTTCAAATAATGAGAATGTGAAAAATATATCCTCTGGCTATAAAAGTTATGAGTTTTATAAGGGATAAATATTTTTTTGAAGTAAATGTATATTAACACCAATTCACCACCATTCCCTCCTAGAATTATCTAAATACTTTTGTGATACAAAACAATCATAGAAAATATGGAATAAATTACCTTATATAATCATTATAATGATAATGATACCCACAAATATAAACAGGAATGAAATATATTGTATCCAATAAATAAATGTTTCAATATAACAATTCATTTAATATCAGAAAAAATAAAATATTGTATATAAATTTAACGTCATTGTAAAAAATTCATATAGAATCTACTCTTATAACAAATAATTGATAACCACATGTAGATAATTTATGGTCATGAACACTCATAAAAAAATTCATGATAATCTATAAATATATAATATTAAATTTAAGGGTGTAAAGACACATTTTCTTGGTATATTCCCATATGAAAAACCTACTGTAAATATGAAAAAATAAAACAAATACCTTATGAATAAAGAGAAAAATTGATTAATTTTGTAACTGAATATTACATATCCAACTATATATCAAAGTGATCACAATAGAAATCAATATTTAAAAATGGAAATTTTAATTATTGAATATTTTTTCATGGATGTTACCATCACCAGATTCCCCACTAATATATATACTCAAATCAGCATGAAAAAATGTTATATTCTCCAATTACATCTGTTATAAATATAAAACATTTCAATGTCCGTGACTACACTTTAAACCAACTTACCAAATAATAATAACACTACTATAAATAAAATATTTATATTTTAAAAATTATTATTACTATATAATAATTATAAATTAGTTTGGAATAGTGGATGATAGTGATTATTAATTCAACTACATGAACTGTATCATCCATTTTGACTGTATAATCATGACCACTTGCCTTATAATTATGTTTGTTTGGTTTCTCAACTCTTGTGGTGGTTAAAAAGAAATAAAATTATTATATTGTTAATATATAACATAGAATATAACCTTATATTCTTCTAATAATAAATCATCTCATGAAATATATCACATCCTCACGTCATTTCCTCATCACATGAATATCAACATCCACTATCTCTAAACATAATACAACATTCACTAACACAAAAAATACTCCATTATTCATATTTTATATATCGCATTTATATTTAAAATATCCATTAATGAATATAATTATCTATCTTGATTATATAACTCAATATCATCTAATAATATTGTAATTTTCTATAAATTGTTTATTCAATCTAATGTATTTCAAAATTCACATTACTAACAATTAAATAATATATATCATTATTAAATGAATCAATTCAAAATAATTTAACGACTTATATTCTGTTATATTTCTCAAATGACCATATTCCATTAAACTCTATTTCTTTCATTTTTTTCTTCATCACATGAATAAAACCAGGATAAAAACAACAAAATCATCAAGAAAACATCAACTATTTCATATCACCATAGTAAAAAAAACACCATTCCTCTTCTTTTGGGACATTAATTTTTATTAACAATTAAAAAGAACATTCATATTCACCACGATACATTATTATAAATGAAACTAAACCTATATATTACATATATAATATGTTATCATAATATTCAACCTCATGACTCTTCTGAAAATAAAAAAATTAAATTTTTGTTATTGTTCAATTATTTATCATGAAGTAATTTCATGTAATCCATTATCAGTCTCATAATATATTTTTAAATATCCTAAATTTAATTTTCCATGAAAAAAGTAGATAATAACACGAAATAATAACATATTCAAATGTATATTATATTAATTATACACTTTCGTTTTTTTAAAAAAAAATTCCTTAATTTTATAAACTCCCATTATTTATTCCATGGAACTTTAAATTTTTTATAAACCTTATTAGTTATAATTAAATAAATATTGAATATAAATCACCAAGCTCAAATAATATTTCAAAAAAAAATACCATATATATAATGAAAATATTTCATTAATATTTATATTCAAAAATATAGATTTATCATCAAACCTATATCTCTACATATTCTATTCATCCTTAAATTAAATACATATATTGTCTACATTGAAGAATAATCCATATGTAGAAAACTGAATCAATATAAGGTAAATAAATGAATATATTTCATTTTATTATGGAGAATAAATATCACAATTTTATAAACAAAAAGATCTTCACATGCATCAATTACCACCAAAACCTCATTAATAACTGTGACAAAAAATTAATGATGATTTTAAAACCAATCAATATATAATGGAATATATTAAATTTATTATTTTTTGTGACCGATGGATGATATAAAGAAAATAATTTTATACATGGATTATCCTCTTAAATATTTATATGAATTCCATAGATCGATAAAATATTTGGACTATTAAATATTTAATTCCATTTAACTTCATAATAATACATATTCTACAAATGTAATAAATATTAATGTAAAACCAAAATGGTTTCATATGATCTCTGAATTAAACCAAAAGGCAATGATGATTTAGAGTTATTAAACCACATTGTTTGACCCAGTTATTAGAGAAATTTATATTTTTATCATTATTATTTTGTAAAATGATTTGTTTAAAATATTATTCAAAACTATGACTAGAGAATTTGAAACAGAAATAAAACCACATTTTCTGTTATGTACAACAAGATAATTCTCTCTACAGTTGCATATATATAGATAATTAAGAAAACTTTCTAACAAAGAATGGTATAGATTAAATCTATGGTGATGATAGGGTAAAAATGAAGTGTTGATGTTTAAACCATCATTAGTTTTACAAAAATGATTAAAATCTAATCTATTTTCCAATTTATATATTTTAACATACTATTTTTTTTTTAAAACAAATGTAATTCATAATGTAGTGGGCCTTGAAAAATTTAATCCGCTAAAAAATATATTTGTGTAGCCCCCTTGTAGTATTGAATAAAAATTAGTTATAATCCAATTGACTTACTAGGTGGCACCATATTGTCAGTGGAGTTACATTGTGTTTTTTTGGTCCCAACCAGTTTCTCCTCAATGATTTGAATTTAGGTGTTTATCCTCTATTAATTTAAATATCATTAGTGTATTTGTTAATATCAATTAAATATTTACTCTAAATAATGGGATATATCACTTAGGTAGACACCATTTGTATCACAAATATTTTCCAAACTAATTGAATATAATATGGATGTCTCTCTCTAAATAAAATTGAATCATATCCATTTCATCATCATTTCATCTACATCATTATTTTTTATATTTTATTTAACAAATTATAGATTTGAATTTTAAATCCATTCAATAATCATATATTCAGTACCAATCTATTGGGATTTTCTAAATGATTCTATGAGAATTATATGAAGGGGTAACCCACATCTGTAAACAAAATTATATTGTAAATTAATTATTGGAAAATTATTTTCAGAATATTATTAAATTTTGTTATAATTATAGTTATTTTTATATTTTAGATTTTTTTAATTTAATATCATTAAGAATATTAAGGATATTATGATTTTTCAAATATGATATATACTATATTTCTCTAATTGTAATTATTATTTGTTGAATATTATTTATTAAGAATTCATATAAATATGTTAATTTTTTCTATGATATTTTTTTATGATCATAGGTTCAGGAAAATCATATTAATTGGTTATATTTATTGGTGTTCAAAACTACTAATGAAATATAAATATGTAATTCATATAATTTATATAATTTAAATTATAAAAAACAAAATGAAAATATTTGTCGAAAAATAAATATATTGATATTTAAATAGGTTGTATCTATGTAAAATCTAATGATTCAATTAATAGTTTTTTTTGTAAAATATGGTAATTATTTTAGGATATTTAGTTTTAAACATTTTATAAAAATATTGTAAAATATATAATTATATTATAGTAAAATCCATTATTAAATATTTTTATTTTATTATTATTAAAAAATAAGAAAAATATCTATATTGGTCAAAAATAAGATTGTTAAATGATGTTCATGTTTATGAAATTTTTATACACTTTTAATATTTTATCATGTATTTTGGACTCTATCTAGGGTTCAATAAACAAAACTTATTTTACTAAATTCATATTCTATCATTGCATAAAAATATGTTTTATTACTTTGATATGAAGATAACTGATCAAGAAATAAATTTTTAGTCATATATGTATTAACTACTATAAAATAAATTCTTTATTAACTTTTAAAAACAATTTAATAATGCTGTCCTTTATATTAATTATAGTAATGAACTTTTTTATCAAAAAACATGTATCATTTTGTTAATATGATAAAATATTAATGTTGTCAGGGGTATGTTCAATTGAGTTTGGAATAAATATTTTATTATTTATTTATAATAGAAATTTAGTAGACTATGTATCTTTTCATTTGAAATAGATAAATTTATTATACAATTATCCATTCATTACGTGTTAAATGAGTTACAACATCGGTATATCTAACTTAGTTGCAATGGTACAATATGGGTTAATATTAAAAAAAATTAAATCATTATTTTTGTGATATATAAGGATGATTATTTTCAATTATATAATTATTTATATCACATATC
Organism: Viscum album; assembly: GCA_963277665.1. Classification (NCBI taxonomy): domain Eukaryota; kingdom Viridiplantae; phylum Streptophyta; class Magnoliopsida; order Santalales; family Viscaceae; genus Viscum; species Viscum album. The sequence goes on from OY728163.1 coordinate 1,949,281,600, forward strand.
ATATTGAATATTATGTAATTACCTAGGTTGTAAAGACTATAAAATCACAAAACATTATTTGAAACTATCATAAATGAAATTATTGATCCCCATGGTTTGGAAACAATTTATTATGTATCAGTAAGGTAAACATTGTGAAATATTTATCCTCATAAATCCAAATAAATACATAACATATGATACCTAGAAAATTAAAATCACCCATCCATGTATTAGATTCACAAACATAATATCAAATGTTTAATTAAAAGTAAAAAAACAATTTATGAAAAATAAAACAATACCAACAATTATAAATCATAACTATAACAATATATGTATTGAAAGAAATAGTAATTAGATATAAATGTAAAAAATAAAATCTATTGGACAATAATTTTGGTTCATCACCATGAAAAAATAATAAAAATGGAAACCACCACTAATTATCTACTCATGGACCACAATCACTCAACACATCCTATTACACAAATAATTAGTCAAATGAACTATATACCATATATATAATAAATTTTTGTGACATAATAGATGAAAATATATATTTATAAAATTATTTGTTTGTTTGACGTTGTTTCATAAGAAGAAGAAGAATTTTATATCTGGAATCACTCAACATAAGATTATAAATATCCATATATCTATAGTTTAATTTTATTCCGATGTTGTGGTAATTTTTTCTTTGTATCCTTTAGTAACTAGAAAACTTTTTACATTATTTGAAATTTAATGAATCTATGTATGTGCCAATATATTTATATCCCTTACATTTGAGATTTTTTTTCACTTCATGTTCCATGAAGAGGCTTTGAAAATGAAATAGGGGAGTTATACTAATTTATTTACTATTGATCGTGTCGTGAAATAGATTCTTGTGAATTTTCCCAGTTAATATTCATGTATCACTAAGAGGTGGAGGGTTTATCAGTTTTTTATTTTTCATTTATATTTACATACAAAAGAAACATTATATTTCTCCTAATAATTATTTTTTCCATTGCTGAACACAACTCAACCATAGATTACAAGAAACATAATAAATTAAAAGGTTTGCTACTAAAAATTTGTTTCAACTTCCTTAGTATGATATGGAATCTATCCAACAAAATATAATCCATTTGAAAAAAAATATTTTTTTGTGGAATAAATCTAGTAGTGTGTCTCCTTACAGTCATTCAACTCAATAAAAACAATAAAATAGTGTGGGTTATTCATATATCCTAGAATTAAGAAATTTACTTTAATGGTACTTCATTATCGACATTAAAAAAATTTATCATTCAAAACATTTATTTACTTTTTGACTCATTGTACAGTAAGATCATCCAAAACATCATAATGATTATCAGTCCGATAACCTACTCTAATTTCCATGTTTTTGTGGACATGAGTTGTTTCACATTTAAATAATGGTTCATATAAATAATATATCCAAAAATCATGTTTATTATGCTCCCACATGAAATACACAAACTTCATATAGAAAAAAACCTTCACCAAACCTACAACCCTCATGATGATCAGGGAGTCAATGTGAAATATCCTATCACCATGAACCACCTGATAATTATAATAATTGGGATTAGTCAAGACTATTGAATTATTTTCATGATGCTCAATCATACATAGAGTGATATATTCATGGAACATATCTTTATCTGTGAATTTTGAGTAGCTCTGGATTTTTTATATTTTTTATATCAAAAATGTTGTAGGGGCCACACTATATTTATAGTATCTCGAATATGTGATGCTCCCCCACATCTAGTTCATATTTAAAATCACAAAAAATATCTTTTTTTGTGCTCCTCAATTTGTGATTCACCTTTGAAATTTTTCGTTGTCATGAAAATCTCAATCAAATAATTACCCACCCATGCTTCCCTATTTCTCCTAATTACAGGGATTATCATCACCGTTCATGATGCTTCATATCATCAAAGTGATCTTCCATTCATAATTATCTGAATCATGTAATCACATATCAATATATAAAAATAATTTCTCCTTCTTCTTCCATCCTTCATGAAACACAATATTCATCGAAATTATGCATTTTATATATTTCAAAAATTCCTTGAAGTAAATTCATGTTTGCAATGCTATCCCTCCTTATAATTTTAGACTTCAAAATTTTGATAAACTCAAAGAAATTATGCCTCCTTAAAAATATGCATCATTAATGTCTCCAATAATTATTTATGGTCATCAATATATATTAATAAACTAAAATGGATTCATCTTAAAATAGTTATCCATACAAATAAAAAAAATAAATTCATTCCAAAATGTCCCAAAATCATTTATCGTGGTCATTATTTTTCAGGATATAAAACCATTGATCGATGACCTATAAAATAATCATATTTTCAATAGAATGTACTGTAACTTATCAATAATCTAGTAAAAAAATTCTTTACAAATCAATTGGAATTTCATAATAATTCTGAATTGTATTTAAACAATATGATGGTCAGTCCATTCATACAGTTATACAATGTGAGGTTATTTATTTTATTCTCATGATCCCTTGACAGAAAAATGAAATACCTGAATTGATTGTCTTCTTTATCAACTTTGTCATAACAGTTTGTGCAATATTATTGAGTCCAACAAGGAGATGAGTCTACAGTGTTGGCCCATAATAGTTGAATTGGTGTTTGAGGAAACTTTTGGGGTATATATACCAATTATTATAAACTTTCACCATGGGGATAGTCTATGAAATGGTATAATGAGAGGTGAGTTTCTATGGTTCTCCATTTTTGGGGTCTCTACATTGTGTATCTAGGTTTACGTGTAGCATTAATCATTAGAAATATATGTTTTGGGTGTGTGGGAAAGTCTAGAATTATTTTAATTTTACTAATTAATAGTATATCTATCATTGGTTGTCCTATGTTTCTTTATCATGGATTTGACTAAGCATGATACGACATGACCTCATTTTTTGCGATGTATTTTTTTACAATGAAAAAAATATTTGAAATTTGGTGTAAGGAGTTATGCCATTGTACTCTAGATTATAGTTTATAAATAAATTCATAAACAACTATAGACATTTTCAATATTTCAAAATTTATCTCGAACCACAGGTGGATAGAAGAGATCTATTTTGAAATTTTAAATCCAATTCGATAGGTATTAATTTGCATATTTCTATTTTTTATCTCTACTGATTTAGGTTTTTTCCTATTCATAATATTATTTTTCTACAATTCGTTATGATTTACACAAATATTTCATTCCTAGACTTTGAGGTTAATCTCTTCCAATCACATGGATTTACTTATAATGTTTCTTATAACACTAGTGGAATCATATTCTTATAGTCTGATAGTTTTCTCTCTAGGTAAGTAACCATTGACCATTTTTTATAGCATAATCAATTTAAGAACAATAAAATCCATAGGTAATGGAACTGATTTCATCTCCAAATTTCAAAAATGAAATCATAATGTAATCTAGTATTACACAATTGAATTTTGGTAAAATTATACATATTAAATATTATATTCATTCCTAAATTAAATTTTAAGTCATTGTAGTGAACACATGTTTTCCCACCATAAAAATGGTCTACCATTAGTTTTTCTTGATAGTGAACTATTTATGTTTATTAATGGATTAGTTAGTTTTTATGTTATAAATTTTCATGTTTAATTTGATGGAAATGGATAAAAATTTTAAATAATTTAATAAATGGAATGCCAAAAAATTTATATATTTGTTTTTTTTTGTAAACTAATATTCTTATGATTTTTGGGAATTAAAAATTAATACTTAATTCATGAGAAATAACAGTTTTTATTTAATTTTATAATGGTATTTTATAATTTACATTAATAAATAATTGGTTTGATAATAATAAAAATAAATTTTACTGGTTTTTTATTATTGATGTTAATAGAGCTAAATATTATGCTTCCAATAATGATTAAATAATTTATATAGTTTAATATCTAATACATTAGGGGACCATTATCTTATTCACATGAATTAATTGGATAATTCATTATAGTAAGAAAACATGTTTTTTTAAAAGGAATTTTTTTAGTGTTAGAGCTCTATCGTGTTCATATAAAGGTTGGATAGATTGTTTTTATGTAATAGATGAAAAATTGAATCTGTTTTCTAGTTTTTCACTTATATTATAGCTTAATCTTTGTGACATTAAATTTTATATGATATTATTCCCAATTATTTGACGGTTGAAATGAAATTATCAAGGAGGATAATGTTTATGGTAGTAGTTAGTACCTAAAATGAAGGGATTTAGGGTGATATGAATGGTAGATGAATATTGATTTTCAATTAGGTGTCAGTGATGGACAACATACTAATGTAACGTGTTAAAGATATGATTTCCCATTATTTTTATGTATTTATATTTATTACATCATTTTATTTTTCATAAAATACTATATAATCTAGATTCTTATTTTCATACATTCATTTCTATACTGCTTGATGAAGCAAGTAGGGATTCATTATGAATCTTTTTTAGGGTTGATTATGATTTTTACTTGGTTATATACAATTATTGAATAAAAATAACTAATCAATGATTTAATCTCTTTGGAGGGATCTTGAATAAAATGAAAATGTTCTTAATCATTTTGAAACATGAGATTATTTGGATTATGTTGGGAGGGAATGAAATCCAAAATGAGGATAATTAATCATGAATAAATATATGTAAAATAAATTTTAAGGAATTAATTTATGTAAAATTATATGTTTAATAATTATAGAGTAATTTAAAAAACATTCCTATATTATTATTTGATTATATGACATGTCATTATTAAAAGTGTTTTTTGGGTGTCCTAGCAGAAATAGTTGTAGAAGAGTTTAACACTATGTTAATTATCTTATTGTTGTTATTATCTATAATAAATACTATATTTTTTGTATGATTTCATCAGATACTCTGACCATGTTGTCTAGATGACTGAAACCTTGTTGACTCTTAGAGAGTGTTTTTCCCAACATTTTGTTATTATGAAATATATGACTGATTAACCCCACTAGAACCACTATCTACTCTTTGTAGTATTATGTTATAGTATCCACATGGTTGTCTTTCCAATTTATATGTGAATAGGTCATTAATGGATTATAGATATTTCATTCACATTTATATTTTTAAATAGTATGCTATGTAACATTATAGGTATATCATGAATGAGATATGATGGCTTGAGGTATAATACATGATATTCTAGAGAAGGTGGATCCTAGAAACTACTATGTGGAACTCTATTGGTATGGAATGTGACGACACAAAGATATAATTCATGAAATAGTTGTTATGATACATTAACCAATTATTGATTAAGGTAGCTTCATGTATTAACAAGTTGATCTACATATTCAATAATGCGGTAGAGATTAATACAATTGGGGATGAGTTAGTGTGGTACCCACTTATTATATTATAATATATTTTAATATGTATTCAAATGTTTGTGATAGATTCCCTAGTTGGGTTGGGAACGTTTTATACATGTATATGTCCTGATTTAGCTTCACATTGAATTCATTGATCCTTCATATGATTCATTTATCATTTACATAAGAGAAATAGAGATGATCCTACTAATTTTTCTTATTTATGACATTATACAAATATGTTAGTTTTTTTCTAGGATAATATGAGTATAATAGAAATTTTCCTAAATATTAATAAATTTTGGGTTTTTCTGTGATGTATGGGATCTATGATCATTGTTGAGTTTCTCATTTGGTAGCTATTAATTAATTTTTTATTATAATGATTTTTTAATTCATTTCAAACATATGTGTGACCCTTATTTTATCATCACAAGTTGAAGTTTATGTAACATCCCAGGTAAATAAAGAATAAATCATTTTCATATTTATTAATATTTACGAATTAAATATTAATTTAACTTTAAAGGGGTTGCTATGTTCGATAGCGTAACCGATATGCAACAAAGAGTTTCATTTAAATCTTACGTTGCACACTAGTAATAAAATAATATTAGTTTACATGGTAGTTAACACATAGCCATTGTATTGGTGAGAATGGATAGAAATAACTAAAATATGATTATATATGTTTTTAAATGTTTTTAAATTTATCCAAATAATGATAAAGGCTTAATATATGAAACGATTTAAATTTTAGGCATTTGTACCCTAATTTTCACTAAAGGTTCACTTATCGCCTTTTGATGGTGAACCGTCATTAAATATCGTTTTTGTTACTCTTATACTTTCTATTGGACCAAATAAAACTATTCTTTAGAATCGTGAAATCAAAATTTACTTTGTGTAAGTTTTTGTTATTTTTCCGACAAAGTTCATTTTTTAATGAATAGTAAAAAATGTTGTATTTAATTCAAAACCTTTTATAATATATTTTATTTATATGAATAGATTATCGATTGAATTGGTTTTAAAGTGAAACTAGAATATATTTTTACCATTTAATCCAATAGTGGTTGTTTAATTAATTTCACTTTGAAATCGGACTTAAACTAGTGTCAATCTTTTGATACATATTATATCATAAAAACACGCTATTTGCTCTGACAGTGGGAATTAATTATTAAATTAATTAATGCAACTTATATGTTTTGAATATTGTAAAATAGACTTCATTTTTGAATTCAGAATATCAAATATATCTTAGGGTGAATTTTTGGTATTTTTCTGAAAAGCGACAATTTTTGATGAATAGTGAAACCACTAAGTTGTACTTAAAAAACTAATTTTTCATTTTAATGAAAATTTACCACCTTTGTGTTTTGAATTTCAAAACACTGACATACATGTTTTTCATTAGGAAGTAAAATGTGGTCCAATGGGATTAAAATAAATTTTTGGTGAATAGTATCTTTTATGTTTATTAATCGCGATTAGAGGTAATTATAGTAGTTTAAGGTAAAAATAATGTTTTAATTAAATGAAATGACCTAGACACATGTCATACCCTTATTTTATGTGTCATGTCCGACAAAAAAATCCATGGGTCAACATGGGGACCCCATAGAGCCACATTGGTAGGAAAATGACATAAATAACATTGTATTTAAAGTTAAAATAAAAATGTCACAATCATGAGTTGTTTTGCTAAAACAATTTTCAAATGGGGTTATAAAAGTCATATTTTTTACTATAAATATTCATTAGAAAGATAAAATGATTTCCTACATCATTATATTTTATTTATAATTTTTATACATTAAATAAATTAAATTATTTATGACATTATGATGATGCAGCGATTACCTAATTAATGAACGATTTAAAAAAAAGAAATGATAATGTAAAATCTAAGAATTACACTTGTCAAAGACCTATTGGATGAGGATATCTATAACCTTTATCACCTTATCCTATAATTATATCAATGTGGGACCTTTAAAATCCGAAAATCATTTTATAATAAAGTAATCCTTTATAACATTCCTTGAGTACCCCTCCACTCCTCTTATATAAGGCCCCCACCTCTACCACCTTACCCACGCCTCTCAAGCCATTGGCTCGGCCAAACGTATCCCATTTTGTCTTTACAAATCCCTGTATTACTCCTAGATGCCTCACTGTGGGAAGAAGTCTTTCCAAGGAAGCCTTTGAGCTAAAATAAAAAAGAGTTACCTGTTTTAAATGTAGTGTTTTCTCTTGTGTTATTTTGTGTTATTTTGCCTCTCCAACCCTCTAAACACTTTTTATTAATTTATTTTGTAACAAATCCAGTATCTTCAATATACTAGGATGTTTTTATAATAATCATTTGAGCTACACTTATACACACCTACATCTAATGGTTAAAGAACATACTGTTTATGTGGATGGAGAATTTCTTCCTCACGAAACGATGATTGTTCAATATTCTTCTAACACATTCAAAGGTGGACATTAAGATGTTACTATATTTATATATGAAATATAATATGTTTATGTTTTCCTTAATCATCTGTATTTTTCATTTATGGAAAACCTTTATGGCTTCCATTATGGTTTTACGTGATATCTTCATTTTAGGAAGTGCGGACTACCACCCCCTCAAAGTGATTTGATTCATTAATGCCATATGTGGGACGTATAAATGATGGATTTAAAGTTATCATATATGATGTTATACTGTAATTATAATATATATTTATATCATTAATATTTCACTCCATTAATGTATGAGATAGAAATGAAAGTAGCGTTCATGCGTACGCACAGCTTACCATCTCCATGAACGGTGCATTTCATTTCTTATCCCCAGATGTAATGTACTATTATAAGTACATATATATAATGGATATATATGATGTATGTTACATATAAGTGATGGATATAATTCTGGAATTAATGTATACATACCTCTCATTTAGTGTTAATTCAATTATATGACATAGAAATGAAAGTAGCGTTCATGCGTACGTACGGCTTGCCGTCTCCATGAACAGTGCATATCATTTCTTACTTTTAAATGATTATGTAATATCATAAATACATGTATATTCTTGATATATATGATATATATGACATCCAAATCATTAATATCATTCTGGATATAATGGAACTTTGACCACACGAACAACATGTAATTGTAAGAAGTCCACTTTCGACTTAAGAACCAAATACTGACAAAACAGACATTATTAAAATAAATGATTACATAATGTTTATAACATGGAAATAAGTGATATAAAAGGAATAATGAACTTGAAAAAGTTTCTTAAGCAAGTAGAAATTAACTCATGTTTATTATTCAGGATGTGAAAAAACGATCGAGTCAAGTCGGACCCGAGGTAAGGGACTTTGTCTTAATCTCCTTTCATTGAGGCATATTTTGTTTTATACACAACTTTATTTTATACGGTGTATAAACCCCTTTGAATTTTTATTTTATTCAAAAGGATTTTTTTATACGAAGCGTTTTACTAAACGTCAAAAAGGAATGTTTCTTTTAACGTACGCGGTGAAAACGACCTTTTCCGTCGCCGCGAGTATTATTTGGTCTTTGGCTTCCGGAACAAGCCGTAATGTTTTTTTTCTAAAATGAAATAAAGACTACATAATCTTTCATGTATTTTGGTATTGAAAAAGGTTTTTATAATGGATTTGTTATTTCAATATATTTAAGTGATATATTGTGATCAAAGTGTGGAAATGTTTTCTTTCCATTATATTTGTTTTATGTCTTATGATTTTATAATGGTACTTGGACATTTGATGGGTGGTTAAGTGATGAACCATATGACGGGTGGTGTCGTGAATACTAGGATGGGTGGTTACGTTATAACCTCCAATGCATTGGGTATGGAAGTTGGCCGTATGGATATTCCATGAAGTGATATGTGTGGAAGTTGACCGTATGGTTATTCCATTTAAGTATATTTATGTCCTAAGTTACCTTTATATGTAATGTGATCATTATATGGGTTATATGGTAATATTTTGGTTACACAAGGTTAATTAATGATATTTTATTCAGTGAAGAGTTTTTACTACATCATAAAGGTGAAAATTATTACATTGATAAAGTATACATTTTTTACTTTTTGTCTTGATAAACTAACAGTTTTCATTCTTTGTGTTTACCTTACTGAGCTTTTTATGCTCACCCCAAGTTTTTGAAATGTTTTTCATAGAACTTAATGTGGAATAGGGTCAAGGATGGGATAATGTAAAAGTCATGCTATCTAAAACATGGAACTAGACATGATTCTTTATAAGAGTTTTTTATTTTATGGAAACTTAGTAGAAGTGGATACTTCGTAATATTTTGAGATGTAATAGTTATGTCCTAATTCTCTAAAACTCTAAACCCGAAAAGATCCTCAATATAAATTATTCATTTAATTCAATATTAAGTTAGGTTTAAGACCGAGGACTTATAGTTTATTTGTATATATTTTTTATATCTCATTAACCATATTCATTAATAGGATAATGACACAAATTTATGTCTATGATATTCCATCGGTGATTAAATTTAATAGATTTCTTATTTGAAGTTGGATCCATGCATCACTATCCAATTATCTCATTTCCATTTTAATAGGTGTACCTATGGTGGGTGGGTACATGATAGATTAGTATCATAGGTTTGGGTTAATAGAGATAATATATATTGGAGTTATCAAAAGGTTCAGACCACAATAGATGGTTTGGAATAATGTAAACAATGTATATTAGTCGATGAAGATATGGGATTCTGATTAAGACTCTACTATATAGGTCCTCCAATGACCTAATGCATTGAAATTTTCATTTACATTTACTATAAAGAGATGTAATTCTAGTTTTTGTTTAGAGAGTTATGAATGGACTATGCATTATTCATCTCTCACCCATGTTTAAAATAGGAAGGCCATTATAATAATATAATTATTAAATAAATAAATAACAAATAAATCATAAATATTCTCCATTCCACACTTTATAATCCCTAATAAATTGTTCTTGTACATGTATTGTGATGTACTATACCTGATTAAATCTTATGTAACCAAACATGGTTGTACACATGGACATAAGAATGACTCTATATATTCTAGATCCTACTAAAAATAAATTATGGTCTATGTAGGAATTGTGTGGAGGATATACCCTCATAGTCATAGTACCATATAATGGTGATATATCAGATTAAATAAAAAAAATAATTAAAAAATATTTATGGAAATAGAACATAACACACCCATATGATCAAAAAATTGACCTAACTGATTAAAAAATTGTATAAAAATGTTTTCATGTCTATAAAATAATTAATCATCCATTCATATGATGCATTTATAATAAATTATCCAATAAAAATATTTGATTTGTTCGGTGAGCATCCTACGAACTGGTCGAGTCCTCCAATCCTATTCTCCTATGCTAATGATCATAATAATGCCCTAAAAAAGGGATGTTTCCCATTATCCATTTTTAAATCCACAAATTATATAGGAGTCCCAATTGATGACCTTAATTATTTATGAGTACAACATAGTAGGTCACCGAAAATGATATAAATATAAATTACAACCATTGATTATAAACAATAAAAATGGGATGGAAAAATAAAATTAAAGTTTAACGAGTTCTCTAACACATGGTTTGAAGGATGAATAATTTATGTATAATAGTTTTCTTTATAAATAACAATGAAATAATCATCAGCTTCGAAATTTACTTTTCTATCTTGTATCATACAAACATGGTCCAATAATCATGGACAATGACCAAGGACTCTAATTGAGGTCTAGAAAATCAGCCATTGTGAACTACATATTCACACTATTGTAGCCCACAATGGATTTCCAATGTTTTCCATTTCCATAGAAAACATGTTATATCCATGTTATTAATCCATGTAATCCCAAAAACCAAATAATCGAAGAGGATCAATTGTTTCATATCATGACAACACTTTCTGATGCCAATAAATATTGAAACATCGATGTCATACAACATTTCCCATCATCAGTTTCATTCTGTTATGTTTCTCATAAAAAATCTTGTAAAATTATACAAATAACCATATAAGCATCCATCAAAATTTAACACCTTTAAATATTTATGAATATTCCATGAGATTACATGTCACCTCATAATTCCCATTTATTTAATTATGTTATCCTTTCATAAAAATATATTGTTTCAAATTAGAATTAAAAATTTTTATTTAATATTTTAATTATTATATGGACTCCAGTAATATGTTCAAGATCAAAAAAACATCCAATGTGTTATATTTCAAGACATTCATTCGATCAAACATTAATGGTGGTTCTGTTTTAGGATGAAAATATCCAAATTGGTCAAGGGGATAGGTGGACATCATATTTATATTCTACAAATTCATCTTATTGTATTACACAATATAGGGGTAATGCATATATTTTTCCTCATACATTACATCAATGATAGTTTACAAACATGAAAAATATTAGGGAAAATTAAAAAAAACACCAGAATAGTTCCCAAAACATTAATTTTGGATGAATAATGATGCACTACCCTACTGATATATTGAACCACCCTTCTATATAACCTCATCATCCTTTAGTTTATACTCGGTGTCAAGGATCAGGATTACTATCCTTGAAATAGTACAAAAATGATTAGAATCAATAATTGATCATATAGATTTCATAATCCAATCCTTATATTTCTATCTTTACATTTCTAATATATAGAAATATTAGCTAAAATGATGAATCAATTTAAAATGAGATTAATAATCTATTATTGACATATCATACTTCTTGGAATATATAAATTCCTTTGATCGATACGACTTATGAGTCCTATGGAAAAAAGTAATCATATAAATAATATAGATAATCTCACTAAACTTTATTGTGGTGCTAATAATCCATGTTTACAACATCAATCCATCACATGGATGATCTTCAAAGAATACAAATCAAAAGCTAGACCCTTTTTTGATAGAGTCTCCAGATGCAAGAACTTGTAAATACTGGAACAAATCAAAAACTCATCATCCTACCATCCACAATCCACTAATAATTTTAGTGTGTGTAGTTACTAAAATGCTCATGAAAAATTTCCCATTCAAGGGGTAGATCATGGTGCTCTAGAAATTTTCTACATGAGAACTAAGAACAAATCAAAAATATGATATTTGATTCATATATTTGGTCAATAATAAGGTGATATAGATAGAATTAATCAATGTAATACGGGTAAACCATGACCCACTAAAACAATGGAATAGTTTTTACCACATTGTGGTGCATTACATGGGACAATAATGGATGTATATCTCTACAAATTTCAAACACACACCTAAGAACAATATTTTATAATAGAAATGATCTTTTCAAAATTAATTTGAATGATACAATCCATCCTATCTAATATTACACACCTCTTATAATTCTCCACTGGAAAGGTCTAGAATATATATATGATCATAATGAACCCAAAAATATACTCCCCACATTAAACTATAATATTAAATGAAAATAATTTTCACTGTCTCACAGTATAGGTTATGGAGGATGGAGTTCCTATTTCGTGTTACATGGGAAAACACATTTCAATTTAAATTTTATTATCTTATTAATCATACCCATTTCATCCAATCATAATGGATTTACTATGTTTACAATTATATGTATATCTATCACATTTTGGTCAGATGAGTCAACATTCCAAATTTATAAATTGAGACCTTTATAAGATGGAATAATTACATCATGTAAATGTAACCATGTATTTACAATGGATTAATTATATGGAAAAAAAAAATCAACTTTACTTATGAACATGTAGTCATTAAATTTAAATTAGAAACCATGTGATTTCAACCACTTAAATTTTTTCCTATGTGACATGTATGTCCATTTTTTTAAAAACCATAAATTTTCGATTTAAGGTGACACCATAATTATACATTAGAAAACACAATTAAGAATAATGATAAAATTTTAATTGGGAATTAATTTTCCACATTCACCCTATATGAAATTCTTTTCTGTTCACAAATATAATTTTTGAGGGAAAGCAATAAGATTTAGGTAATACACATGGTATGTAAACATGGTATCACATAATTAATGATTTATAAGTCACCATGTGCCTAATATGATCCATGATTCTATGTATCTATAAAATAATTGGACAAGGAGAATATTTATGATGACAATGATAAACACCACACAACATGTATGTCATCCAATGGAGTAATAAGTTAAAATGTAATGATATGAATTATAGAACTATAGTCACATCCCATGTAATTTGGATAATCAATTTATATTGGTTTGGTACTCCCTCTAATAAGTTATTTTACAAATTTTGAGACACCTTATTCTACATTCTACCAATAATAATAAGTTATGGTAATGAAGAGAATCCTTTAATAAGACAATGTGTGTCACTATCACAATTCAATAAAAAGTATATTATAATGGTTGTCTAGTTCTCCTCAAGAGAGACATCACATATGCTAATGGCTTCAAACTAATAGTGACAGTCAATGCTGATATGATGTTGAGAATATACCCTCATGGTTAGAGTACCATAAGACAATGATGTAATAGATGTAATCCTAAAATAGATGAGATAATATAAGGAAACAAAATATAACAATACAGTGAGTATAACACAACTGACATATCCAATAAGAAAAATAATATAATAGTGATGTCATCTCTCTATAAGAATGTTGAAGGCCCAAAAATGATACATGTTGAAAGAAAAAAAATGACTACATATTAATAAATCTAGAGAACTATATCATCACTAGGATATAATTCCCATATTATAATACATAATATCAGGTTACCATAGCATGACACTTCCTTTTATGCCTACATGTATCCATGAACTCTGTTGAGGACCAAATCAATGTTTTAAATAGGGTATCAGTAAACAAATTATTCAACTAAAAAAAATATTTATTTCAAGACCATCAGGTCAATATAAACAATAACATTGTGCAGGATTAAAAAAAATTTCGCATTATAATGAGTGTCATGTAAATCATTTTTTTAATACCTATTGTGAATGAGTGTTATAAAAAGGAAAAAATTTATATATAGAATGAACAATTGGAGAAGCCTAAAACATGGAATTTGTGGCCATTTAAAGTATTAGACCTATATAGTAAATGAACTAGAGAAAATTACCCTGGATTCAACCTCTAGGGCTAGGAAAATGTTCACATTGAACATGGTAAAGACTATATGGGAACCCAAAGAACATGTATACTAATGTTTTTCTAAGATCCCAACCATTAATTTATTTTTCTTGAACATGTTTTTAGGTACTATATTTCATCATGTTGAATACCTATCAATGAGGGTTTACATTGGGGTGTGATTGGATGAATTTTGAGAAAAAAAATAGGAATGAGGGACGTGCATGTTTGGTTCATGGTTAGTGTAAATGGTGCGTCGTAGCCGATTAACTCGTGAAATAAGAGATAATGGGGATTTTCATAGCTGGTACATAGTTTGATAAAATATTATCCATAAAAGGAGACACCATGATCCCCTAAAATAATAGACACACAATTGGTGTAATATTAGGGAAAAACCACATTACCCTATCCAAGAAAATATATGTATTATTTGTAATAGCCATAAAATCATTTTTTTGATTCCCCCAAACCCCCAACCCCCAAAAACTCATCCATTACTTCCCAAACTCTGTCCCATATGATTTTTCCTGATTTAATAGATTTTAGGAGGGGATCTATGTCTGTCTGACCTCTTTTATTAATGATTCAAAACCTAGATCTGAGATCCACACCATTCATGGTGAGAAGATCCTATAACACTTTATATCATGTTCATCTCCCATCAGTCACTATTTATATAATGGAAGTCATTACCTATTATAGGCTACATTTATACATTATAATATATATATATCTAGTATTTTTTCTCATGATCTAAATTATATATTTTGTTATTTTTTAAATCCTGATTTTTTACTTTAGATATTGATCTACATATACATTGTTGAGTGGCTTAATTTTTTGGGATTTCTATTGGGTGATCATTCATAAATGTTTCAATGAAAGTGGTCAATTATTTAGTTCCCAAATCCATTATATTAATGACAACACACTCAGTTAAGAAAATGATGTTGTTTTTTACTAGTTGAAATTCATAAATTTAATTCATTAATGTTGATAATTAATTAATCGTGTAAATAGGAGTTTTAATTGATTAATGGAATTATAGAAAAAGAATTATTAATTGGTGATTTAATTATAGGGGTATTTAATTTTGGAATTGAGGATTTTTAATTATTTGGTTAATTATCAGAATTTTTTATTTAAAATTGAGATAAATTAATTTTTGAATTGTAAATTTATAATTATAAATATTTGAAATTATTATTTGATGTTAATTTTATGAAATGGTTGATTAGTTTTTGAATTCATTAAATAAAGAGATTTAATTAATTAATTAGTTAATTAAATTATTGGATGGATGTGGATAATTAATTAATGAAATAAATAAAATAAAAATGTTTTTTTCAATTAATTTTATAATTAATTATGTTAAATGGATTAATATATTTATGAATTAATTAATGGATATTGAGGGGGATAATTATGAGAAGAATATTAATTTTGATTAACCCTCGTTCATGTGAAATTGTGAAAATATGTGACAATGAGGTACATATAATATTTGGATGTGTTATGATATATATGAAAGGTTGATAAATGGGGAGCTTGAAATTATGATCTATGCCAAATTTATATACAGAATAGTTGATAAATGAGATTCTATACATGAACATATTTTCTAATGATATATATATATATATATATATATGCAGAGTTGATAAGTGGGGTGCTAAAAATTATGATCTACCCCAATGATATGTATGATTGGTTGATTAATGGGATTCAATAGAGGATGTTCTATGCCAATGACATATATTCATTGTTGAGAATGGAGGTTCTAGATAAGACATTTTACTCATATTTTATGTATACATGATTGATAAATGGGGTACCATATGTGGTGTTCTATACCCAAAAATTTAACATTGGACCATGGATCTATGTGGCCAGGATAATGAAAATGATGTGACAAGGATATTTATTTCCCATATACCATAATGAAATTAGAATTGATGATATAACATAGTACTAACTCGGTGTAGTAAAAAATGAAATGAGGTATGGGTGTTCTAATAATCCTAGTGGTATATGTTGTTTCATACCAATTAATTGAAAATTAGTAAACTATTTAATTATGAATTGTAATTATTTTTTATTAAAATAAAATAAAAATAATGTTGAATGTTTTTTGGAACCAATAGTTGTTTACCATATATTTTTTAATCACACACTACTTGAGCTTCCAAATCGGTCCCCTAATGGACTACATTGTTGTTGGACGAGATAAGGGAAAAAGCATTGGTTTAGACAGATGATTAAGGGAAGAACCATGGTTGAGGAATGAATACATAGTTCAAGACCTACTAGGATTCATCAGTTTATTTATTTTGTGTTATATTTTTAGACACGTGACATGTATTTTAGCATGTCATGTTTCCTGATATAATTATGACTTTTTATGTTTCTCTCCAATTTTCATTAGATGATGGTATTATTAATGGTTATATATATTATTATTATATTTTATATTATTTCCAAAACTTATTAATATAATAAAATATGACATAGTATTCCCATGATTGACTTATAATACCCTCTCTACTACACTATAGCCTATGGAATACAAGGGGAGACACTTGAGGGCATGTAACCGACTCACTCGGGACACAAGTGTTTATCACTCAGTATGAGATGTTAAAAATCTGTATCAGATATGGTTATCTATATTTTTATTTTTTTCATATCATTAAGGGATGGGTAGATAATAGAATAAGAATGTTTGGAATTAATAATGAGATCATGCATGGGATTTATAGTCCCATGATCAGGAGAAACCCAAGTACCTAGGTTGGGATAATTGTTGTTGATTTGTGTTGTTATATTTGAATACTTTTTCACCACGAGGGAAAAACTTATTGTGTGTTGTGAAATATTTTTTTTCTGATTTTACATGATATTTTAATTGTCACATGAGAAGGAATGAGAGTTTATTATTAATTTTTCATTCTTAGAACTCAATATTATTTTGTGACCAGCAACATTTTAGGTATGCGAAAGTAAAATGGTTATGGGTAAGTTGTAGAATGAGAATGGATTTTAAAATACATTAAAATTTAATTGAATATGGATCATAATACATAATTGAAAATGGTAATATGATAATTTTTTTTGAATTAATGGTTTTTTATTTGAGAAAATTGATATAAATGTGATTACCAATGTTAACCAGTACCTATGTGTTGGAGGTTAAGGGTAGTGATAGCACCGTAGTTTTGGCAGTGTGGGATGTCAGGGAAAAGACTTTTTGGGACATTATGTGACAACAATTCTTATGTAAATGTGATAAAGTTTTGTTATGAATCCTATGAATTGATTATTACATTATATGGATATGCCTCTTTGTGGACTGATATTGATAGGATGAACAAGGGATAAGGAATGAGATGATTTAAAAGAAATAAAACATGAGGTACCCATTGTACTAAGTGATGCATTGATAGAGAAAATATTTTCAGAATTATTAATTTCAATTTAATTAATTTAAAACTCACCAATTTTAATATTTTGATCTGAATTACCTTGTTTTTCGATTTTGTGGATGTTTTCATCTTGACATTTAAAATTGAACAATTATGGATTATTATATATTTTAAATAACTTATATATTTTATTCATATCTTTTTAATTATTGATCCAAATAGATTTATTATTTTCTATGAATATTATATTTTTGAGATAAAACATTTGAAATTGGGTCATCTCATGATTAAAAAAAATTGTGGCCCAACTAAATCAATTTTTTTCGTAAAAAAATTCTAGTTGACATGATGGAACCACTTCATTGCATGAAACATAACTCTGGCTAATGGAGAAAAGGCGAGAGGAATAAAATATGATATTAAAGTAGAATCAATTTGGAGAATCATATTAATTTTTTTGCAGAAATTTTTATATTTATGATACCCTATCAGTTACTCCGATATAATTAATATTAATAGTCTCCTAAAGTAGAATGAGTTACCCTGAATAATGAACTCATATAATTTTAATATCATGTTCAAAATATATGAAATTGTTTAGGTTGACATAGGATTCAATATTGAAAAATATATAGAATGGACTAGAGGTATATCTAGAATGGAATGTACTGAATGTGGGGTGAACATCAGATAGAAAAAAGATTCACAACATATTTTCAGCCATTCCTTTCTATTTATATTTCCATTACTTTAACAGTACAAGTGCTGGTTTGAGAGAGAAAATTGGTCGTGTAATTGATCATAATGATTACGATTAGGAATGAATACATAGAGGTTTTTAAGTAATTGAATCAGTTCA
Organism: Viscum album; assembly: GCA_963277665.1. NCBI lineage: Eukaryota > Viridiplantae > Streptophyta > Magnoliopsida > Santalales > Viscaceae > Viscum > Viscum album. Next base: position 1,949,300,510 of record OY728163.1, read on the forward strand.
TTATGATGGGAAATAATCATTTTATTATTTTTATATGATATCCTTGATAAGTAATGTATTTATCTACATGTACATGGGTTGGAATTGAATGATCAAATTTGAAAATAATTTAAAAAAGGAATATGGGAGTGTTCAAGATGGTAAAGTTTATCTGTGACCACTATGTTGATACTGATTTCAATGAAATATTATTTTTATCAATATTATGTATTTTTCATAAATTTTATGTCACATTATATAATATTTATTTCGTGTTTTATAATTTTTAATCAAATTCCTAAATTTCTTTTTTTTAGAAAAAAACAAAAGTGATAGTTTGAAACTCTAATTGAAACCTCTTTGAGAGACAATCTAGGGACTTCAATACTGCATTCTTAATAAGGATAAAAATATTGATTGACGTTTTCATGAAAATAACCACCACATAAAAATTATCCCCTGATAAAAAGGATTATTTTGTTGAATTTGTAGAAAATGTTTTTCTAGGACTTGAAATGCTGACCAAAACATGGTAACAATAAATTATAAAATTAATTGAACATTTCATTGTAGGGTAAGAGCTACTAGAAATCCCCAAATACCATGTTGTGAATATAACACTAACACACATAGAATGAATTTGGTTGAGTCTTAAATTATAATGGTCGAAAACAAAACTTTGAAAGAATTGGCATTCTCCTATGATGAAAATAATGATATTATAGTAGAATATCCCAATTCACCCTCTGGGATAGATATTAAATCTTGTTTCGTCCACAAACATCCAAAATATAGTTTGTTTTCATGTGAATATCCTCCTGAAAACATTATGAATTTATTTATTTCTATGTCAACATGAAACCTTAAGGAATTTATGGAAATGAAATGAAATTGTGGTATTTTAGTTTTCCATTACAAGGAGCAACCAAATAATGGTTTTTCAATTCACATTAACCATTTATTACGGATTCGAAACAATTAATGAAATTTTTTATGGTATTTTCAATTTATTTAGAACTGCTTCCATTAGAGAAGAGATTTGTGGAATTAAAAAACTAATGGTAAAACATTGAATGACTGTTGGGAAAGAATCAAAAGACTATGTTTTATATTACCCCAACATAAAATTAGTTATAAATATTTTATTTCATATTTTTTTTTGTATTGTGTATCACTAATAGAATCATGATTTTTGTTGTTGAGGGAGGTGATTTAGTTGAAAATAAACTCATTGATTCTTGGAAATTAATTACAATCATGCTCCAAATACACATTTATTTGGAACAAGATGACTTCTTCATGCGAAATATGCCCATGAATTCCACACTATTAGTATAGATAACATCATGTTTGTCAGGCAACATTCATATCATACAATAATTATGAGGTCGATTATGATTTAAAATAACCCACCAACACCAACTATGACTGAAGAAACATTTTAAATGCCTGTTAAATAATGAATTTTTTCATCCAATGAACATTTTATTAAAAATTCCCATAAATAGAAGAGACTTTTGAGAAAAAAATGTAGTTTTTCCTAGAAATCCATTTCCATAAAACCAGCAAATTCCATTTCTTACGAAACTAAATTTCATTCATGGTTAGTGAATCCAATATAATGAATTATTTTGGTATATTGACTATATAAACGCTTCTTTTAAGGAAAATAAATTAGTTATAAACCCAACTATTATAATGACCATGCCAATTTTCATTATGGATGAAAATTTTAACCATAAAATCAAACAATAAACTCATATAGTACCCTTTAATATGAAGTGATAAAAAACAATAATTCACAAAACATCAAAAGAACACGATTAATATTTTTATAAATCAAATGGGTCATGTTTCCTATGATCTATGTTTCATCAATATAAAACATGTGTCGGCTTAACATTAAAATATATTCGTTAATCTGGTGGATAATGGAAGGAAAATGTGATTACAGTTGAGCTTAAATATGGAATAATATTGAATAACCCTCAAACTAATAAACTTAGGCATTCTATTGAAACTATTAATGATAATACCTCCAGTAATGGAAATAATAATAATTATGAATTTTATTTTAATGGAATAAAAAATTCAAGAGATTAAAATTTCATATAATGAAAAAATAAGGGTTGGAAGAGGATTTCTAGTTTATTGGATTCTCAAAAGAGTTCTAATAGTAGGCCACAAACATTCAAACCACCTTTTCCATTTTCTATGAGTGAACCACGTGTGTAGTTGAGTGTTGAAAAAGGGTTGAATAAGGATCTTTTTGAGACTCTTAAGAATTTTTAGGTCGACACAAATTTTCCTGATGTTTTGAAACAAATTCATAAGAGTGCAATGTTTCTGATTGAGATGTGTAATCACAAGAAGAAATTATATTGAGGTGAAAATATCAACTTATGGTGGAATTTTTCTTCTATGATTTATCATCATTTTACAATGAAATTTAAATACCTATTGACTCTAAATATTACCTAATAATTGGTCAAAGTGAATTATATGATGTCGTTTTTTATTTAGGATCCCCCATCAATGTTATTAGACATTCAGTTTACTAAACTCTAATGGTTGGAGAATCAAAACCTTCTAGAATTATTATTCATCTTGCTAACCAAATTATAACATAGTATACTTGAGTTGTATGATATTTTCTCAGTAAGGTGAGAGGCAAGAGTTTTCCTATAGATTTCTATGTCCTGTATATGTATGATGATCAGTTTAGTACCCATGCACCTCTCATTCTAGAGATATCATTCATGAAAACTAATAAATCCATCATCAATGTTTTGAAAGGTACACTTTCAATATAGTGTGGAGGATAAGTAGTCAAATTTAATATTTCGTAGTACCTGAATCTTCTAGTTTATGCCCATTCATCCACCAATTAAATATGATTGATTGTTCTTCTACTGAGAGGTTTCTGTATTTTTTCCATTAATGATAAATATATTATTTTTCTTAATGATGGAATATTATTTGTTGCAGAATTTATTCAACAAGGGGTGAAAATGATTTTTTTGATTAATATTGAGATTTTGATACTTCTATACAATAGACATTTCATCTCAGAATTTATGACTATTACTGCATGTGGAGCCTTTAATCTTCTATTAGTCTCTATAGAGAAGTATTCAATTTCTAAATGAAACAAATACCGAGAACATGGAATGTGACTATCCTAATGAATTTCATTAAAAAAATTTGCATCAATAAATAATAATTTCATTGAGTAGTGTCTATTGATCAATGGGAATAACTAACCTGAGTTAGAGGTTATTACACTACCTAAGAACCACAAATATTCATTCGTAGGTGATAATAAACAATTCCTTGACACCAATACCAAATATTTTTCACATTACTAGGAGATCAATTTTTTAGGAGCCTTCAATATCCTCTATAAATACATTCTATAGACCCTAGTTAATTAAACTAGAATCAGTCCCTCAGTATGCTTCCATATAATTTTTTGGATTAAATTACCAAAACTAGTGAGATAATTTCAAAGGAGGTTTAACCCAACAAGATTTGATGTTTTTGAGAAGGAATTCTCCACCGTATTGGCTAGTGGAATTATTGTTTCCATCTATTAGATTAAATGGGTTTGTCCTATCCATGTTACTAAAAAACGTGGATTTATAATCTCAAGGAATGAATTTGGTAAGCTTGTCCCTATTATGCTTTCAAATAAATGGATATTGAGAGTTCATTACAAGATACTAAATCTGGTTACAAGGAAATACTACACATTATTTCTCTTCAATGATCAGGTTCTAAAATGACAGTATGGTCAATCCCAATATTTCATTATTTTGGTATTCTTTGGTAATTCAAAAATTCCAATTCTGTCATATGATCATGAGAAAACAAATTTTTGACACCCCTTTGGTCCTTTTTATTATAGGAGGTTTCCCTTTGGATTGAGTAATTTTCCAAGAAATATTTAATGGTGTATAATGAGGATTTTTTCTAAATATCTAAAAACATTCATTGATGTTTTTCTTAACCCCATTACTTTTTATAGATCATCATTTGAAAGTTTATTGAAATGTTTGACTCGTGTTATTAAAACATATATTGTGAATAATCATGCTCTCAATTATTAAAAATGAAATTTCATAGAGGATAAAGGGATCATTCTTGGTCATTTTGTGTCTTTAGGTGGAACTCAAGTTGATCAAATACCAATTGAGGTCATTTCTTTATTGGCATAGAAAAAAATAGTGACATATGTGAGATCCTTCATTGTTCATGATGGTTTTCATCAGAGTTTCATTTATTATATTATTAAGTTTCCACATACATTATCAAGATTTCTCTAAAAAGGGATAAAAATTTTCTTTTATTAGAATAGTTAACATGCATTTAGTGATATGTTACAAAAACTGATAACCCCTTCCATTTTTCAACCTCCCAAATGAGACTTTCCCAATGATACTATGATTGTTGCATCTTAAATTTCACTTAGTGTGATGTTGAGTAAAAGGATGGAAAATATATGTCATGTGATTTACTATGACTCTACAAAATTATACAAGGACTAATAAAAAACACAGAAATTAATAAGGAACTTTTTGCTTTAGTCTTTTCTTTGTAATTTTTGTGATGTAATCTGTTAGCCCTCAAGGTGATTGTTCTCACAGATCATTATGAAATCTGATTTTTTATAATGAAATGTGATGAATAAACATGAATTTTGAGATGTATATTTATATTATATGATTTTATTGTTATAATAAAGGAAACAAATGATGATAATATGTTATTGCTGGTCATTTGAGCATGATACAATCTGTTTTGAATAATAAACATCATATTTGACCACCAATTTAATTAATCATTACATTTTTGAATGTGAATGATTGTCTCATTGAAATACCATGTTTTCTTAATCTTGTGAATTATTTCGACACTGAATATGTTCCCCACTAGTTTTCTATGAAAAAGAATTTTATTTTTTTAAGTGACTCAATGAATTACATTTCGGAATATCATTATTTGTTGCATGTTTCTAGTGATCAAATTATTGCGAGATGCATTCCAAAATATGAATTTCAATATATACTACATTTTTTTCACCCTTTGAACAATATAGGACACATTAGGCCACATATATAAATAATAAAATTTCTTGAATTTAGTTTTTATTGACCAACAATTTTAAGGTATGCTTTCTGAATTTTCGTAAACCTCTAAAATTTGGCATTTTCAATGGAGAATTTACAAAATGAATGAAATGAATCAATAACCAAATATGTTTGTGATGTAATTGATGTATGTGGTATGGATTTAACCAAAACATTTCAAAATTATTTTGGATTGTTTTACATATTTTTTTATTGTTGATTATGTCTATTATTGGGTTGAGGCCATTCCAATGAGAGGTGATGATAGAAAATTGTGTCCAAATTTTTTAAATGAATTTTGTTTTTAGGATTTGGATTTTTAAATTTTCTTAATTACAGATCAATGTACCGACTTTTTTAATTGTATATTGTAATCTCTTTCGATGAAATATGGAAATCATCATAAGTTATCTACACCCAATTATCACCATACAAGTGGAATGAATGAGTTTTCCAATAGATAAATGAATCAAATTTTCAAAAAACAATAAACACAAATTGAAAGTATTGAATTTTTAGAATTCATGATGACCTATGGGAATATGAATCTATATTAAAAACACATATTTTCTTGTCATCATTTAGTTTAGTTTTTCAAAATTATTTTTACATATAGGTTTAGTTAGAGAAAAAAATATCATTGGGATATTAACACATGTTACCTGAATCATTTTTCTACTATAAAAGACATAATTATTTTTTGTAGGAGATGTAGGAGATCATAAACAATTCATATGAATGTTATAGGTTGTACAGGTAAAGATATAAATATATTTATTATGGAATGATTCTCAATATAAAATCATGATAAATTGAAATGTGTTTTTTATATTATATACTAATTATTTTCCAAGGTATATTTTGTTCTACATGTTTTGGCAGGTCTATTGTTACTCATGATTTTCCATTTTATGTCATTTAGATAAAATCCCATGAAATGGTGACACCATTCATAGTCAATTGGAAGAATTTGAAACTATTTAGAGTGAATGTTCAAGATCCTCCAGGCGATGAGATATATCTTCATGAAGTGGGATACAATTGATGCCATTTTGTGTCATTCCTTCTAACATATTTTTTATGTCAATAATTTCGATAATTTTATTTTCACCCAAATTGTGTTTCAAAATGTGGACATTTAAAAATATATGTTTGGGGGTGGAATATTCTATTAGATTTGGATTTTCTGTTCATTCATTACAAATTTTAGAGTTTTTCATTCAATTTTTGGTGTGTTTCTTTTTTTCATATATTTCAAATACTCGGTGGATAATTTACTATTTTTTGTAAAAAAAACCCTTGTGATATTAAGTGGGGATATTTTTAGCTTTTTAAGCTCATTTCAATGAGTAGAATAATTTATACCTCGAAACTACATATAAATAAATGCTGAAAATGAATTTGTTTCATGTTGAAGTGTTTTTAAATTTCATAAAAATGCCTCTAGTTTTTTAATCTCATTTCACATCTCAATATCATTATCAATAAAATTTTCATCATTTTGTGGATTTGGAACACATTTTGTCCTCTTCTTCAAATTCAAATATTTTATTGAGATAACCAATACATTGTTGTTTGGACTCGAACATGATTTATTTTTGACCGAACATGATGAATGGGGTACTAGTGTTATAAATGAGTGAGGCATTTCATTAGATTATGATGACCCATTTAATTATGAATCTTTTTTAGTGATTCCTAAAACATTTTATCTTTATTTAGACATTAGTATATTTGTAAGACCTATTAGGTTATCCACATTACAACCTATTTTACCATTCCAACCTTCTATGGAAGTATAAATGTATGATATGGGTAATCATAGATGCAGTGGGGGGGGGGGGAGAATACATGGGGTGTGGTACCACATTTTTGTTGCTTTAGCTCAATATTCATACTTTTAAGAGATTTTTTTTTGATGAAATATATTTTTCTATGAGTTGTTCTGATGTTGAGATCTCATGTAAAATGGATTTTTGTCTATCTGCAGCTCTTAAGGGATAAATGTTGTTCTTTATCTAGAGGTGTCCAAAAAATAGAATGAAAAATTCATTTATTTTTGTTGATATTTTGAAGGAATGTGATGAAAAATAAATTCTAAAAATTTTGAATAGATGGTTTTCTTCATAGGGGTGTATGGAGGAGACTCTACTTCGGTGAAAATTTTATTCATGTATTTTATTCACTAAAAGGAATGAGAAATTCATTATTCAGCTTCATAATTTATTAATGATTGAAAATCACTCACAATAAACCAAAGAAAAACCTTGAAATCCCTCTTTATAATACCATTATGTTGGTTCACATTGGGTTTATATGTAGATATGTTTCAATCCAATATTTATTTTTTTCAAGTTTTTTCATGAAAATATCCTTGTTGAAAATCCATATTTGGGTGTTTAGAGAAACATCATATTTGGTTAGTGTGTTGTTTCCATTTGAGGATAAATAGGTGTAAATTAATTGAATGATAAAAAATTATTACATAAAATATTAGTTTTTTACAGGGCATGATATCTTATGATTCATGGTGATTAATTGGTGAAACACATTGGTAGGTGTTTTGAATTTTCCATGATTTAATTTTAAAAACTATGTTGTCTAAGAGTTTCAGAGATATGTGTTGGGTAATAGATAGAACTAATAATTTCACTCTTTTTATTTAATATTTAAATGATTTAATCCTCACCAATTTATCATTTTAATCTGAATGTCATTATTTTTGTTATTTTATGAATGTTTTTAGCATGATATTGAAAATTTCCAGATTCTAAAATTTTGAAAAATTTAAATCACATTATTATTATAGTAATATTTGTTCCAAAGGGATTAAATTCTATTTTATATAGATTTAGTATTCTTATTTTCATGGTATACAACTGTAAAAACTACACAATGTTGTGATTTGAATATATTCTGACCTAAATAAATCAATATTTTTATAATGAATTTTTAGAAAATAGGATGGACTCCACTTCATTGAAAGAGAAAGAACTCATGATACGATCATAGAAATGTTATAATTGATAACTCAAATGGATGTATATTCATTGGCACACTTGTTTTCTGATTTTAATAGGTAAATTATCTAGCTATGGAATTGTACTAAAGATCCCAAAAAATAAATATGAAGAGACACCATGAGAATAATGTTGTTTCAATAATAATTAAATCTTATATTTTTCAATTTTTTCCAGTAGATCATTATTTTTATACTTTGATAGTTGATTTAATCTATTACTCTATATATGTAACTAGATATATATTTGGCGCATATGATGGTCATGTTGGTGATTAAATTTAATGAACTGAAGATACATATAAGATTTGCGGCCCAAACATTTTTTTAGAATTTCCATCTAATCATCATTTCATGGGGGTTGGTTTGAGAGAGAAAATATGATTTTGAGATAGAGATATTGATGATGATTTTGATAATTAATTATTTAATTTATATGATGTGGGATGCTCAAGTAAAGTGAGGTTATGTACAAAGTTATTGCGGGCGATGACAAATGGAATTCAATATCTTCATAGTTTTGATCTGAACATGTAATATATATTGATTCTATTTTGATCTTATGTATTTAGAATGAAAATGGTTGTTATATTTCAATAAAATATTTTCATCTTTTTTGTTTGGATGAATTCCAATTAAATTAATTAAAATATTTGATATCAATTTATAAATATCTAAGGAGAGGATATATTATTGAGAATAGTGATTTTTATTCTATTTGATTACATGGAGGTCGTCAAGTAATTTAATCACATATATAGGAGGGTAAAATATCATATTAGGGTTTAGAAAAAAAATATCCTTGAAAATTATGGTTTTCCCTAACGTATTTAGATATTAATTTAGAGATTCAATGGGTAAATAATCTTAAACCAGGATGATGTGAGTGTATGAGAGGTTAGATCTTATTCGTATCCAATATTTTGATCCTGAGTTATAACCCATTTTATTTCCTATCAATTTTTTATATTTTTATGGAATTTTATTTCACAATATTGTAACTTTATAACATCTTTTATAATTTTTAATCAAATACTAAAATTTATCTTCTTTAGAAAACTATTAATATAATGTAAATGTTTTCCTTGTAAAATTGGAATATCCTTGATATAAAATATTGAGACAACTATATTTAATTCCTCAGGGGATAAAATTATTTATTGAGTTTTTCATGAAAAAACCTCAGCATCAATTGGAACCACATCTGGGGAGGTTGGTTTAGTTGATTATAGTAAAAAAAATGGCATGACCTGAGTTTCTGACCAAAATTTAGTACCATAATATTATGAAATAGATAGAACATTTCACTATAATATTAGAGCTACTTGAAATAACCATATTACAAGATATGAATCTTATAATAATTCACATAGATGTAACATGATTAAAAATGATATTCCAATAGCAGAAAACAGATCCTTGCAGGAATTGGATTCATCCTATTATGAAAATAAATAATATCCTATAGAATATCATGTTTGACATATTGGATTTGAAATTAAATATAGTCTTGTCCACAAACATCTGGAATTTAATGGGTTTCCTGGTAAATATAATCATAACCACATTTATAAAATCAGTTATCTTTGTTTCAACAATAATCCTTGGGTTGTTAGTTCAAATAAAATGAAATTGAGTTCGTCTCCTTTTTAATTAGAAGGAGTTTCCAATGAATGAAATAGCTTTTTGAGAATTAAATTTCTTTTTTCCTCGAAACCCCTTTTTATAATAATAAAAAAGGCAGTTCAAACCAATTTTTTTTATCAGGGCCAGAAAAACCACTATAGTGAAATATTTTGGTATGATAAACAAACCATAAGATTCTCCCAATGGAAAACAAGTAATAATCATCAAATAAATTACAATGATAAATATAATTCTTATTGTGAAGAAACATTCATCTTGTCTATCCCACCTAAATGATTGAGAGTAGCCTTGATTTAGTAGTGATACAATAATAAATATTCCCAAAGAAATAATAGAACATTTTTAATACCTTGATAAAACAAATGGTTCATCATTCTTGTGATATTAGTTTTCTCAAAAAATCAAATTAGTGGAGGTTTACATCACAATCTCAAGTAAATCAAAGAGAAAAAGGGAAGTAAAATGTGATCCAATTGTTTATATGAGTAGAACAAGATTGAATAACACTCAAAATAAGAAAAGAAATCATATTTTTGAATCTATTAATATGAAAATCACAAATATTGAAATTGATGGAATTTAAGAATATGTTCTAAATGGAAACTAAAAATCATTAGATGAAATTTTGTTCGAATGGTCAAATAATAATTGGAATAGGATGTCTAGAACTTTTCTTTCTGAATGTACTGCATATAATTTCCCAGAAAAAATCTAGCCACCACTGTATTTTCCTAAGAGTGAACCACCGTCATGGTTGAGTGATGAATAATAGTATGATATGTTGGTTTTGGAGTATTTTAAGAAATTATTTTCAATATACCTTTTCTCAATGCAATGAAACAAATTCCAAATTATGATATATTTTTGAAATAAATGTGTACAAACCATTGGAATTTATAATGAGTTGAAATGGTCAACATAGGGAGAAATGTATCATCCATGATTCAACATGAACTTACAATTAAATTTAAATACCCTTAAAAATTCAACATTCCCTATACCATTTAAAAATTTAAATTATAGGATGTCATGTTTGATCTAGGAGCCTCCATCATTGTTTTTCCACATTCTATTTACTCATATCTTTAGGCTAGAGAATTTAAACCATATGTAATTATCATTCAACTTTTGAAAAAATTTACTACCAAGCCTTCTGGAGTTGTAGATTATTTTGTTGTTTTGGAGAGAGAAATGATTTTCTTATGGATTTAAATTACATGGATATGGATTATTATTGATTTAGTACCCATGATCATCTCATTCTAAAAAGATCATTCCTAGAAACTAAAAAATAAATCATCAATTACCACAATATAACTCCTTCACTAAATTTTGGAGATAATGTTTTCAATTTCAATATTATTCAGTTCATGAAACTCTTTTTTGATGATCATTCATCAACCAATAGGACATGATTGATTGTATTTCCACTATGATGTTCCTTAATTTTTACATTGATGAAAAAGGAAAAATTGTATTAATAGCTGGAAACAATTTTTTGGTTGAATCGTATCTAAAAGAGTGTGAAAATGAATATTTTGATGAGTCTTTGGATATTGATACTACTTTACATGAGTTTATTATCTCAGTGTTGATTAAGATGAATTCATAGAAACCACCTAACCTATAACTATTAACCCTATAAAATTTTCCAATTTTCTAATTCAAACGAATCTTGAAAACATGGAATGTGATAATCATGATTGATGTCCATTAAAATATGTTGCATCACTGAACAAACACACCATTGTATAGGTTCCATTGATCAATGAGAATAACCCACCTGAATTAGAGTTGAATCCCATTCATGTGAACCTCAAATATTCATTATTTGATGGGAATGAAAAATTAAAAATTATTATTTCAAAATTTTTGTCAAAGGAAGAAAGAGAACTAGAATTAAGAAGTCCTGAAAACCCCTGAGAGATTTATAATATAGACCCTATCTAATTTAATAGGAATAAGTCCTTTAGTTTTCCTATATAAAATTATGATGGAGAGAAATTACAAACTAGTGAGATAGTTTCAAAGGAGGTTGAACCCAACACTTTTAGAGTTTTTAAGAAATAATTAACCACCTTATTGGCTACTTGTATAATTATTCCCATCTCTCTTAGTCAACGATTGTGTCAAAAACATGTTTTTCTGAAAAAACATGTCTTTAAAATCTCAAGGAAATAATTTGGTGATCTTCTTCCAATAATGCATTAAAATAAATGGATAATTTCCATTGATTGTAGGAAACTAAATTTCATTACAAGGAAAGAGAGCATAGACATTTTTGATTAGGTATGTGAATGGATAGCTAGCCAAAACCACTATTATATTCATAAGGGATTCCTTGGTTATCCCCAAATTCACATTACAGAGGAGGGTTAATAAAATACCACTTTCACATTCCCATTTCGAAGATTATCTTATAAGAGGATGACCTTCGGTTTGTGTAATTTTCCTAGAATGCTTCAATGTTGAATGATGTGTATTTTTTATGAATTTATACAAATTTGTATTGATGTATTTATGGGATATTTCACTATTTATGCATCATCACTTGATTATTGTTTGAAAATTTTAGATCATGTTCTTGAAACATGCAATGAAAAAAATATTACACATAATTATGAAAAATTTAATTTTTTGGTGGATATGGGGATACTTATAGGTCATATTATGTCTCTAGATAGAATTCATGTTGATCAATTCAATGTTTAGTTCGTTTATTTATTTCAATAAAAAATAGTGAATGTTATGTGATATTTTATAGCCATGGTGGTTTCTATAAGAGAATAATTAAGGATTTTATTATTGTTCCACTATCATTGTCTAGATGTCTCAAAAAATATAAACCATCTATCTTAGATGAGAATTGAAAACAAGACTGTTGGGAGATCAATCAAATACTAATAACCCCTCTCATTGTTCATCCTCAAAAATGTGTCTTTCACTAAGAAATAATGACTGATGATTCTGAATTTTTTATTGGGGTGGTGTTGAATCAATGGTTGGAAAGAAAATATAATATGATTTCCAATTACACTAAACATTAGATCATGATAGATCAAACTACACAATATTTGAGAAGGATCTTCTGACTGTTGTCATTACATTCGAAAAATTTAGATGTTTTCTACTAGGTTCCATAGTGATTGTTTTCATAGATCATTCTATAATCAGTTTTTTTATGACAAAAAATGATGCAAATCCTAGACTTTTGAGACGGATATTGCTGTCTGAGTTGTTTGATGTGGAAATAAAGGATAAAAAAAGGAATTGAGAACCATATTATTGGTCTTTTGAGAAAGATTCTATATGTTTTGAATGGGTAAAATCATATTTTTTCACCAATAAAATAATCCATTTAAGATGAGAATGTGTATTATTATTTTAGAAAAAGACCATGGATTTATAATATTGTGAATTATTTGGATAATGAAGAAGTTACCTACTGGGTTTCCATGTATCAAATTGAGAAACATTTCAGTGATACATAGAATTACATTAGGTATTATCCTTACATGTGGAATGTTTGTAGAGATCAAATGATTATGAGATTTATTCCAAATTCTGAATTTCAAATGTTCCTATATTTTGGTCACACATTTCACATTATAGGAAACAATGGGAGTAAAAGAGAAACATGAAGATTTATAGATTTTGGTTGGTATTGTACAAATATTTTAGGGATGATTTATAATTTTATGGAACCAATAAAAATTGTCTATATTAAGGGATAATTTCCAAAAATAATAAGAGTCTCCAACATCCTATTTTGTTTTGTGATATCTTTTTTTATGTGGAATAGATTTCATGGAGCCTTTTACCATTTTTTTTATTTTTTAATATCATTCTTGTTATTTATTATATATATACATGTTTTATAGGCTACTCCCATGATTTTTGAGGATTCCAAAAGTATGTCAATGATTGTGAAAGGAAATTTGTTTCTATGATTTGGATTTCCATTGATTTTCATTAGGGATCACGGTACCCGCTTTTTTATTTGAAATTATAATCACTTTTGTTGAAATATAGAGTTATTTATTGGGTCTCCATACCCTATCATCCTCATTCAAATGGAATGGATGGGTTTTCAAAAGGATTAATAAAAAAAATTCTAGAATGAAGTTTGAACCCAAATAGAAAGGATTAGAGTTTCAGACTTAGTGATGAATTAAGTGACTATATGACGATATAAAAAACCCAAATTGGAAGGTCATCATTTTGACATGTCTATGGAATGGATTTCACCGATAGTTTCAGTTAGTGAAAAAATATATTTGTGCTAATAAAATATGTTACATGAATATGTTTTCTTGTTGAAAATGAAAAAAACATTAGTTACATGAGTAGGTGGTTATCAGAAACAATGCATAAAAATATTCTAGATTATACAAGGGAATGACCAAAAAATTTCATGATGGGTAGATTATCAACAAAAACATCATGATTAGAGAAAATGGTTTGTTGTTTCATTTCAGGATAAACCTGTTGCAAGATAAATTTCATTCCAAATGATATGTCCCTTTCCATGATACTCATTTTGTTTCCTTTTAGTGAAATTTAGATAATTGAACTTGACAAAGAGACAGTATTCCTCGTCAATGGGATATGGTTTATGAAATTTAGAGATAATGTTCATGATCACCTAAGGATGGAGATCTATCTTCATGAAGCTGAATAATAGTGTTTTTAGGTTGTGTCTTTCCATCTCACTTATTTTTTTTGTTATGTAATTAATTGCATGAATTTACTTTTCATAAAAAATATGTTTCAGAATGTGTAAAATTATAAAAAATTAGTGTGGGGGAGGAATAATATGTGTTGATTAGTATATTTTCTTTTTTTTTAAATTTTTTTTCATTTCCACTTTCAATTTTTGGAGTGATTATTTCTATTTCATCATTTTCAATGACTATGTGTTTTTTTTTATTTTGCGTAAAAAGAATTTTTTTTTCTTAAATGATGATCTTTTTTACTTTTTATGCTTGTGTTAATGATTTTACCAATTAATCCCTAGAAAATAAATATAAATGACAACTGAAAATTACATGGTTTCATGATAATGACCATTAAATTTTATGAAAATACCTCTAATTATTTAATCACATAACAAATATCACTATCTATATCATTGAAAGTCTCTTTACATTAAGGATTCAAAACCCATTTAGAAATCTTCATCACATTCATCTCTTTTTTAGTGAACTAATTATTACTTCATGTAACCCAAAATTTATTTATATCTGTCAAAACATGAGTATTGTGGAATTGTTTTATGTGAGTTAGTCATTTATAAATATTTTAACTCCCTTTTATTGTGAATTCATTGTAATCTAGATTTACATGCACATTTTATGTTTCTTTGAGCCGATATTATCCATGTACAACCTGTTAGGTTAGCAACATTAAAATTCATTTCCCTTTCGAACCTTCTATAGAAGTATAAATGTATTATATAGTTTATGGTAAGTGTATTTTTGAGGAATTGTTGTGTGATATCTCATTTTATGTTTCATTGAGTGGATATTCAAACATTTAATATATGTTTTGTTGCTATAATGTATTTTTCTGAGAGTTGTTCCCAAATAGAGCTCTCAAATAATATGCATTTATGCCTCTCTATAGATCTTAATTGATGAAAGTTCTCCCCTATATAGAGTTTTCCAAAAAAAATATGAAGATGAAAAGTTTCATTTGTTTTTACTGAAAAATTGAATGAATGCGATGAAAAATAAATTCTGAAAATTTTTAAGAGAAACACTTTTTAAGGGGAGTAAGCAGATGACCACATGTGACTGAACATTTTATTAATGCATTTTTTTTGTTCAAAATGAGACAAACCCAACTTATTCGGCCTCATAATTTTATTAAATTTGAAATCCAACAAGATTAAACCACATAATAACCTTTTAATGAACTAATGATAATTACAAATATTTTGTTCACATTGGGTGGATATTTAGAAATTTCTCAAGCCTATAGTGATTCATTCATGAGTTTGGATGAAAAATGCCTTTTTGAAAATTTATATTTTTGTGTTGAGAGAATATTAATATAAGGTAATAGTTATGGGAGCATGGGAGGAGGATATAAATGGATATAATGATAAAAATTGAATAATTGGAATATTTATTTTTGAAGAGGAATGATAATTTTTTATTATTGGTAAATAATTTGGAGAACCTAAATGGTTCATGTATTGAATATTCCATGATTTGATTTTGAATTCTCACTTCTTCTAGAGTCCAAGAAATAAGTTTGGGGGAATTTATAGAGCTAATATTTTAAATATCTTAATTGTATTTTTAAATTATTTACACATCACAAATTTAATAATTTAACATGAATTGAATTTTTTGGATTTTATCAATTATTTGAGATTGTTATTGCAAATTATAAAATTATATTATTTTAAATGATTGAAATCAATTTTTCATATTAGAATTATCATTTTAAAAAGTGATACAAATAGGATGATTTTTTGTATAATATTTATATTAATGGGACAAAACTTTTGAAACTATTCCTTTTCTTGATTCGAAATTAAGATGGAATAAATAAATAATTTTTTCTAAAACATTACTGGATGATAGGATGAAACCCATTCTTTGAATTTTTGATAGCCTATGACACAAGATTTAAAATTAAATAATTCATATTGGATATTGAATTAATATAAAATAAATGTGTTCATAATGATTTTTAAAAGGACATTACCTCATTATCGATGACTTTGAGGAGGTCCAAAAGAAAGAATTTTAAGTGTCTCCTTGAGAAATAACTAATACCAAGTATAATTTACTAATATATTTTTTAAACATATCTAAAAAATTAGATAGTTTTATATTTAGATATGTGATTTTATTTAGAAAAACTATATATAAGGAACCAGAGACATGTTATGCTTTTAAGGTGTTATTATTGGGGATAAATTTTGATGGACATAAGCTAAGCATTAGATTTCTAGGAACCACCCTTCAGTTAATCAATTTTTATTTCTAGTCCTTCATCAATTTAATGGGTTGTTGGTGAGTTGAAATGGGTGTTTTTGATAGAGATATTGATGATACTATAGTGAGTTCTTGATGGAATGGAGAATATGTTTGCTACTCAAGTGGTGCAAGGCTAAGAACCTAGCTGTTGTGGATGGAAAAAACAAACATGCACTCACTTTAATGTTTTAATATTCTTGTTTAATATTTTTTTATACTATCTTGAACATATAATTCATGAATGAAAAAGGTTTTTTTATTTTGAAAATATACATTAAACTTGTTTTCTAGATTTTTACACAATATATGAAGTAAAATAGTGGATTTAACTCTTAAAATTTTTTCAGTGATTTCTTACCATTGAGCATAGTGAATTCGATTAGGTTTGATTATTTGGATGACTTCAAGTAATATAATTACATATATAGGAGTTGAAACAATAATATTCATGATTATATATGTTAAACATGCAATTTATGGTGTTTATTCCGAGATATTGGTGTATTCATTGAGTTATTCAATATTGAAATAATTTTAAAACAGGAAGAGGGGGTGTCTGAGAGGATAATTCTTTTTTGTAACAAATATTTTGATCTTAATTTCTGACCCATTTTATTATATTTTAATTTTATTTCTTGTTCATGAATTTTATTTCACTATTTATACTAGAAATTATATTTTAGAATTTTTAATCAAATCCCCAATAATCTCTTCTTATGAAAACAAACAAAACAAAAGACAATGTTTTTCTACTCAAATTACAACCACCTTGAGAGAAAATATAAGGAATTATTTATACCATTACACTATTGGATAATAACATTAATTAATTTTTTTATGAAAAAACCATCACATAATGTAGCATGGGGTCACTTCAGAGAGAACATCACTTGCTTCATGAAATTAATGGAAAGAGACCTAGTTCATGTTGTAAAGAGAATTCTTCACATGATGAGGATGTATTAGTAACCACACCATCCTATTTTTTATAGAGAGGGAGTAATTGATGGAGAAGTTTCTCAGTTGATTCAATCATGATAACAATTTAGCATTTGGAGACTCCATCTGAGAATAGATTCTTGATGTCTTTTTATATGATAAAAGGATTAGGGTTGCATTTCTGGGAAATTCTTGTGAATACTGAACATGCAGATGGTATGATGTGGGATGGATGTTTTGGAGAAGTTCTTGGATTACTTATACCAAGATAGACTGAGATATGATAGAGAAGTAGAGTAAACATGGTTTTCTTATAGGAGATTGTCTACAATAGACTATAATTGATGATTTTCAAATTATCATATATTTAATACAGCATTGGAGGAAGATGAGGAGACATTAAAAAAATGATTCCAGGATGGAATTAAGTGTGAAATTAAGTCCTAATTGAATATCTTTAGGATGATGAAGTATTCAAATTTGGTGAATCTGGATATCATCTCGGATGGGATCTTGAAGGAGGCATCTATTTTCATATATGTTGTTCATTCTAGATGATCTGGAGGTAGATATTCTAAGAGTATATAGTATAATTATAAAAACATTAGCTAAAGTAGTGGGAAATCAAGATTCTATTCAAAGGGGTGATTCAATCAGGATGTTATCCATGTTATCTTCCACCATGTTTTAAGTCCGGACATGTCTGTAAACATTTTCCCGGACCACAAATTTTGTTCCTATCATGAGAAAAAATGTTACATCTATATATGATATACATGAAACTAATAAAATATGGTTAGTGAACTATAAAATAAACAGAACTCGGGCGTGGGAAGGTGATCTTCAACTCCATATAATTTTGACATCTAGTGTTCTACTAGTAGAGGCGGTAATGGTAGTGTACATGGTTCTTATTATCAAGAGCACCCACATTAGTAGAGGGGTGTTTCTAAGGTGTGTCAGGCAACAATAATAGGAATAGAGGAATGATAGTTTCAAGTGGTGTAGACTACACATACAGATAGATAGGAAAAAGGTTTGATAATATGAGGTATTGTTCTTGTATATTTTACATTATATAGTACTATATTTGATATTGGTTAATCTTATGGCATTTTATCTCGAAAAAATATTAATGGATTGATCTTGGTATAGGAGTTTGTTAGTGGGGTAATGATGATAGATTCACCTTTTTGAGTATGGTCTAGAGTCATCAAATTTGTTCATTGGGAGTTATCTTGAGATTTAGGATTACCATAGTCTATGGTATCTATATATTCATGTTATTTCATGAAATGACATAATTATGGGTACGGATTTTCTAGTCTCATATATATCCCACATTGATTGTTACCATAAGAGACTAACATTTACATCACATAATGTTGACGGGTACATTCACTGTGGAGAGTGGGATACCCAACACCATGAATAGAGCCAATTACAAAAAAAATGGAGAGATCACAACCTAGTATTCTAGTTTATTAATGGATGATGGATTTGTAAATAATGTTTTTTCCACCTATAGTGGAAAAATTAAAGGTTGTGTTTTTAAAATAATACTTAGGGTTTATACGTAATAGATAGGTGTATTTTACAATTGATCTCATGCATGGTTTTTTAAAATTATTTATTAAACCCTAAAAAATGGTACCAACAGATATCGAAGAGACCAAGACTCAACTAGATCAGTTGGATGACAAGGAGTTTATCCATCTGAGTACATAACCTTATAGTTCACATGTGCATTTTACTAAGATTTCATATAAGAAACTATGGTTCTGCATTGATTACCTAATAATTTAGTTTTATATTGAAAATTATAAAACTAAAAACCAATTTCACTTCATTTTGTTCAAATATTTTCTGTTTATCACTGTTAAATATAAAAATTTTACTTATTTTGTTAATTTATTTTTCGTTGAATGTGATTTAGAGGTCACAGAGATGATACAGAAAGAAAATGGGCAAAACTGCATGGGATTTCAAGGACACCAACCTATTGTATTAAACATTGAATGAAATAGGTTCCACCAATTGGGCATAAATTTTTTGGATCATCCAAAATTTCATGGGATACAACTCATATCAAATAACCCAAGACAAATTCATCCATTTTTGGGAACATATGTACAATTATATCTAAGGTATATAGCCTGCATGATATCATGTGTTTGGTTTGGTATTCAGACCATATATCCTTTTTTTGAAAATAATTTACCTCCAAATTTTTCATGGTGATAGTCAACACACTGCACAAAAACTCTTTTATTTTCTCTAGGTAGATATTTTTACATATAACAACCCAAAACTAAGACTGTAGTCATTTTACTAAAACTTGGTGCTCAAAAAAACATAACAATTTTGAAATAAAAGGTCACCGAGGAAACCTCATTCAAAATTTCAAAGCAGAAGTAAATCTCTATCATTTTGGAGTCATATAGGTGTATCATAATCATCCTTATAATTATAAAGGGATCTATCATCTTTGGGGGACTGTAAATGAAAATGGATTTCCACCCGAGCTTCATCTTCCTTCCAAAGTCTAGGAAAAAGGTGGGAGTTTGTTGTTTCGGAGCTAGACACATGTCAAGGGAGTTATGATGCATATATTAGCTAATGGATTTTAACGAATTAGGTGTTAAAAAAATTCATGCCATGTTTATTAAATTATTTCTTATTATAGTGGTACTTTTGATACATGGGATAAATTCTCTCTTAATTTTTAACTGGCTGGTGTGAGGTTATGAGTGTGTAACTTGTGTTGTTCTGATTGGACTACAAAAAAAAAATTAATTTCCCGTTTATTTGAGATTTCAATATACATTGCATATGTTCTTTACCATGATAATACGATATTTATGTCATGATTTGGTTCTTAATTCAATGAAATAAAGTCTTTTGAATTAATTTGGATTCCAATTAATTTCAACCCATGAATTGATCCAAACCTAAATGAATCTCTATAAAAAAATGAACTTCAAATGTGTGTAGTTAAATCCCAATGACCTCTCTATCTCATATTTTTTAAAATCAAGATGATTTTTCAACTACTAATCTAATTAGGCTATATTATTTACTATGAAAAAATTTAATATATCAACAATTTTAGTACTTTTTATTAAAAACACATATTCTAAACATATCAACGCTCCTTGAGAGACAACATAGTGTCTATTTTATAATGTCAATAATAATTAAATTCATAATAAATTTTACATGTCATGAAAACACAGTCAACCATAAACCAAATAAAAACCACTTAAACTCAATGAAATAATATCCCAAAGGATGTCCAAACTATCACCCTACATGTCAAAAAAACCAATATTAATATAAATGGACTGGAATTCTCTACTAATGAAATTTATCAGAAATAACTTACATGGTTAATTACCTTATTTTATAGAAATATTTCAATAGATATATATGGGATCACATACAAAAAAATGACTTTCAGTTAAAACTAAGACATCTAAACTAGCAATATCCAGTGTATAATCAAAATGGGTTCAATCTGTTTCATCGTTTTCCAAAATTATCAAACTATGATTTCTCATGTCCAATACCTCAAAACATATCCATAGAATGCATCACAATAGTTATTATAGAAAAATGGTCAAAAAGATTTATAGAGGACCATTAATAATAGAAAAAACCTTCTAAATGATGAAAAACAAATTCATCATGAAATATCTCTAATGGAAATAACCATCATGACCTCAATCAACTCTATACTCAATGACCAAAAATCAAAAAATAAAAATACCCAAAAACTAATCATTGAAATTCACCACATATTAAACTTAAAATACCCACATAGTTTTATAGCCTCTGGTGGATCGTTATTTCTATGAAGTGTGGGATCATGACTGATAATGTCCTTGTAAAATAATTATTATATATACACTCATTTATTTGAATTTTTTTTGGGGGGTCTCAAGTTAAGGGTGTTAAAATGAAAAAAATAAGAAAATTCACTTGAAAAGTCATACACAATGATATAATTTAAACAATCTCACTACAATATACTTGATATAACAACAATTAATCATAATTCATAAATTTTACAATATTATAATTTTTTGTAACCAATTCAACAATACGATTACACAACAAGGGACTATCCCAAATAGAAAAAACTGACATTGAAAAATCATGAAATAAATAATTTTTATAACAATACACATTCATTAAAATATTTTCCATTTCAAAAATATTTCAAAATACATCTCCCAAATGCATTAATAGTTTGAAAAACAAATAACCCACCATATGGGAAACATTACAATTATGTAGGAAATCATTATTATTATTTTAAATTAGAGAAAAATATAAAAAATATAATAGAAATAACATTTTTAAAATATATATACATATTTTAAAAAGTATAAAAACTTTAAAAAATATATCGGACATATAAATATTACATTTTATAACAAATTTCATCATGAATTAAATAATAAAAACAGTTATTCTATTAAGAACACTTCTAGCTCAATACTATTTTTAAAAAACAACAATAATTTTTTTTCCAATTAATATTACAATTATAAATAAAATTATTCTCAAATATATAATTAAATAATAAAATTTAGAGACACTCCATTAAAATTAAAAACATCTGGAAAATAAATCATAACACCCATAATTAACTACTAAAATAATTCATAGAATCATCTATGTACATAAAAATATCATTTTAATCCAAATTAAATTGGTTTTATGATATTCATAAAATAATTAAATAGAAATATAATTTCTACATTTCATAAAACTATTTTCCTATAAAATTCTACTTACAGAACCCCACTTTGCATAAAAATTTTATTTTCAAAATAATGAAACTAAATTTTCAGAACATTAAACCAAATAAAAAAACACCAATCATCAATAAAACTACATATTATTAAAATAATAATTATAAGTCACTTAATTATGATGAAATTAAAAAAAACTCTTAAAATTTCAATTTTTAATTAAATGTATCCAAAATAAAAATTATAAGTGTGAATTGAATTGGAAAAAAAATTTCTTATAAAAACAAATAAAAATTAATTTAATAAAAATCCATCGAGATGAGCTCAAGATTGTGTATAAGGACACATGATCCAATAGTGTGGATCTTCATGTTTCCTATATTTCATTACAAAGTCTTAAGGACACCCCAAATAAAACACTTATGTGAATATTGGATAAAATAACAAAATTATAATTCTATTATATCCAAAATTCAATGTTAAAATCAAAAGAACCCCTTGTAACACTTGATTCACAGATAAATTTAGGGATAATGGTGGAAAGCATGATCTAACTCATGAGTTATCACATCATTCTAATGCAATATCTAGGGGTGAGATAAATAATCTCTTTAGGGTTTTCTGAAATATTGTGTGAGTTTTCTATTCAAAAGTCGTTTAAAAATTTATAGTTTGAATTTATATATATTTATATAATTTAAAATTTTTGTGTATAATTAATCAATGTAACATTAAATATATGCATTTATAAAATATCCCCTTATTATAGTAGGATTGTGTGAAAAAAATTACATTTAAAACTCTATTAATCCCTAGAAAGTGAAACCCTTTTTAAATTAATAAGAGTATGTTAAAAGATATTTCCCTATCATACAACATATAAATTTAATTTAAATATTATTAACTAAATATAATTATAAAACACTTTCATAACCTTTTTTTAAATATAATTAAATTTAACAAAAAATACTAAATGGTCTAAAAAATTACTCCACGTGATCAAAAATATCAATGGATCAAACATAATAATAATTATGTAATTGATTCCAATATTTAAATTAATGTGTTTTGAGATTCATAAAAATCATAAGATATGTTACCCTAAATAACCTCAATTGGAATAATTTATACTAGGAATCACTCTGGAACACAAGTTATACATAACTGGATTATTCATTATAACCCCAAGATGGGTCAACTAAATCATTCAGTATCCCAGTAGTCATATAAAAAATGAATTCATGTACATACCATACAATAATATATCAATATCTATAAGCCACTACCCTTCGAATGAGTTCTAAACATAAATGTGATATAATCTTGTGGATATATAGTAATCTACGAAAATTTAATGCACTCGTCTAGTTTTTTTAAATTAATACTAAATATCAAATTATATTACTTGATATGGGAGATCATATATTAAAACCATGAATCATCACATGAAAATAAATATGTAATTTGAAATAACCCACATCTCAACTACAATACCATCATATTAAGCACCAATATCAAAAATATTTCAATATAATGAACAATGATATAACTATATAAACCAGTCACCATGATGTCTCAATACAAAAATTTTCATAATAGTTAAAATATTCTCCATATCTTGTATATTGTGTTTTAAAATAACTATTTTAAATTTGGAAAACACTCTAGGTATTTAATACCAATATGGTGTTTGAATAAATTTTGAACCATTTAAAAAATAATGATAGAATCCTATAATTTAAAAACATTATGAAATTTTATTTGAAATATCCCTTCAAAAAACCAATCAAGGAACATAACTAGTTAATATCAATTGAACAATATATCTCATATTTACCCAAAAATTGAATGTCTCAAATATTGACATATATTTAAAAAATTATTTTGATTTCTACAATTTTCTCATTCAAAGAACCACACATAGTCAATTAATATTAATCATTTGATCACATTAAAAAAATATGTAGTAATTTTATAAATCATATGAATAAAAATATCCCAGTATTGTCACCTGAAAAACAAGACACCACATTATACCAGGGAATAAGAAGAATTATAAATAATATAAAAAATATATGGTATTAAATAAACATCATAAACAATGAATTAGAAACCATCATGAACTCAATGTAAATCCATTTAAAGAATGTTCAAAAAATCTCCTCAAATAATATCTAACCAACCCAACATGTACCACCATTAAAGTGGAACAAAAAATCATGCAATAAAATATCCCTGGAAATACCTGAACAACCGAAATACATATATTAATTCACCTATAAAAACAATTTCCTACCATCACAACACATTTCTATCAAATGGGATATTCAATCATTATTTGTGTGTATGGTGGAAAACTGTCTCACGAACCGACGTAGTTTATTATTCTATTTCATCCTTTCATGTTAGAAAATAGTGATGAATTTTATATTTTAATATGATATTTTGGATATTATTGATTAATTAATTATTTTGTAAATATTATAAAACTCATATCTTCATGCATTTCATTTATTGAATTTATGATATAATTGTTTGTGAACGTTTGGACTAGAACCTCCCAAAAGTGATGTGATTCCTTAACACATTTCTTGGAATGTATTCAAATGGGTTAAGTGAATATATATGGTATATAATTAATAATAATTTTACAATAATTATGTTATATATATTTCATTTTCCTTATTTCATACAACATGAAATGAAACTGGAAATACTGTTCGTGTGTAGGAAAAACCTATGGTCTCCATTAACGATGTATTTTAGTTCGAAATTTCCCATTTTATATATTATTATAAATACATATATACTAAATATACATTATATTTATATAATGGTTACCATTATTGATATAACTGATTCCTGATACATGTTATAAGACCAAAAAAATAACAAATCAAAAAAAATGCAAAAAACAATGTGGATATTAGCAGATTCATAGCGCTGACATGGAATTATTAATAAATATTCATAAATAGTCATAATAAAATCATATACGGTATTATATATAATAATATTTTCCCATAATATGTCTATAATAAATGTATATTTATTATATTACATGTTTTTATTAATATGATGAGAGTTAGTACATAAGGAAATGGATTTCTAATATCACTTTTAATTCTATGGGACATATACAATATTCACCACTCGTATATTTTTTGTTGTGTATATACTAAACTTGAATGTACTATAGGACACTAAAGATTTAATTTACGGGTATTTATATAGCCGTTTTATGATCTCTATTTTATGGGATTTACGATCCAGATGTTACCAAATCTATAATAGAATTTTATCTCAATTTTCATTCTTTGAGACACACAATATGTTCTGGATCTATATTTTTTTTAAAAAGTGTATAAAATTACTTATGAAATAATTTATCATGAATCTCATTATTTTCATTATATTATGTGTTTCATTTAATTTTACTCTTTCTATGGTAGTATATGACAACCCTGCTTTTTATTACAACTTAAACATGCTTTATTACATAAAACATGACTTGATACAACGAAGAAGATCGAGAGGTTTAGTGTATTTGGCGCTTAGCATCATTACATAAAAACTTTAAACTTGAAATACAACATCTTTATTTAAAACTTCCTTTACATGACCACTACATTCCTTCGTACTTAGCATTGCATGGGATAACCTGAGGACATGCATAAGAAAAGGGTGAGCTATAAAGCCCAGTAAGGGAATACACAAAGAATAACATGAGGAGTACAATACATGTTAGGAAATAGGCATATCAATAGAGAATAAGAGAAACATGAACATAAAGGCATGATAAAGCATGATAATCATAACATGGAAATGTGACAAAAACACTTAACATTGAATTAGCATGAGCCAAGGCTCATTGCACATTGAGCATGAGTAAACGCTCATTGCACTTGAAGCACGAGTAAACCCTCGTTTCACTTGAATTAGAATGAGTAAAAAAACTCATTGCTCATGATGTATCATGATACTATACTTTCCCCAATGCATTGGAGCGCTATAAAGGGCACACCCTTATTAAACATTTCATTTCATGCATAAGTGTGCCACATGGATGATAAAACATGGATTCATAAAACATAATCATTTCTTCCATGATAAAGGAATGTGGAACTCATAAATGAAACTTTACAATCAATATGTAAATATGCATAAAGGTGCATACCCTTGATGGAGAAATGGGCATGGTATTCACTACACAAAGACATTGGCTTAGAAAATCGGTGCGATTTCTCCAGCATAACGGCGTGACATAAGAATTCATAAAAAAGTTTGATGAGAGAGAAACGGGTTCATCATAATATTTACATGTAATGGAAAGTAAGGAGATCAAATATATACATGTCCCTACAATAGAAATAGAATTTAGATTCATGATACAAAAGTATTGCTTGATTGTAAAAGAAGAGAGAGAAGTTCCTTTCGGAATTTCGGCATAGTAACGGGTGTACATGGGAGGCATTTAATGAGAGAGAAAGGGTTCCCCCATCATTCAAACAATAAGAGGGCAGTATGGGGGAGGTTATAAACCATACCCCAACATTCATAATTGAAATAAAAAGGGTAATACAACTTAAAGAAAATTGACAAAAAAATGAGAAAGGAAGAAAACCCCTTACTTGGAAGTGTGCTTCCAAAGGTTAGAGAGAGGCTTGTGAGAGGCTTATTGGGAGCTTGGGGAACCTTGTGAGGATTCTAGAGAGAGTAGGGTAGAGGTTGGACGAACTCCAAGGGATTTTAGTGAGGAGGAAGTTGGAGCATGGGTGGGTTTATATAGGAAAGTTGAGAGAATTCTTTATTATTTAGGTTTGTGACCCCTTATATTAAAATAATCCAAACCACAAACCATCCCATGGTATATGCCCATGGTTTCTGGAAAAGGAAAGAGGAAAACAATATTTTACAAGGCCAAGGTCCGAACTTATTAAAAAATTAGGGTTTCTTATGTGGAGGTGAGTCACACTCCCATGGAAATTAATTTAAAAAGGCAAAGTGTTGAATAAGTCTTGAGGGCTCCATTAATGCTTTGAAAAGTAAGTAAAACAAACCAAAAACCTCATTATTTTAATGATAAAACACATATTGGCCGAACATAAGGATTATGTTATTTTATTACATCACCATTGGGTCATTATGATGTCATAAAACACATTATATATTTAAATGGTATTTAATTTTTACCCAAAAATTTAACTGTCTCAAAAAATTATGAAAAATTCACCGTTGGATAATTTCGACGTCCTGATTCCAAAAATAATATTTATTTTATCTAAATAATTTTCTAAATATGTGAATTTTCACTTTTAAAATAAAAACCGACATTTATAAAAAAATTCACGGGTTTTGACAGAAACGGCTTTCAAACCTTAATAAGAATTTTAATTGCATTCATAAAATTATAAGATCATTTATATTTAATAAAAATTAATTTAATATTAATAATAATATTTTATTAAAATATTATTTAATTCAAAAATCCTTTAATTTAATAAAATATACTTCTTAATTAAATAATAACTAAAAACACCATTTGTACTTTAAAAATTAATTACAATGTATCAAAAATTACTAGAAATTATATTCATTATTATATACCTAAATAATGTACGTGAACATGGTGCTACTTATTTGTTACATAACCCCTTAAAATATCCGCATAAGACCTAGGGTAAGGTGTGCGATGGTGACAGACTCTGGAGGCGGCTCAGATAACATCGCTCGAGTGGTAATTTCAATCAACTTCCACTTTTCCCGTAGACGATCATGTTCGAGCTTGACTTGATGAATCTCATCTTGGGCATGGTCAAGGGAAAAGCCCAAAGACACCACCTCTTTTCTGAGCTCTGAAAAATGGGCTTCGTAAGGGGCAATTCTATTGGATGAGGCCATCGCTTCCTTTGTCTGAGTAGAAATGGGTTCTTTAAAGCCTTATATGTATACTACTCAGATGATCACTGCTCAACGAATAAAAAGTAACGGTCACAAATCTTAACGTAAAACTAAAGTAGTTGACAACTTATAAAAACATTTTTCATAAAGAAACATTTAACTGGATCAAGAGGGATTTTCCATTAATGAAACTTTGGGTCGTTACAACATTCCCCCCTTAAGAAATTTCGCCCTTGAAATTTTCCTTTTCCCACACTAAAAAAAATGTGGGTAACTTAGCTTCA
The DNA here is from genome assembly GCA_963277665.1 of Viscum album. NCBI lineage: Eukaryota > Viridiplantae > Streptophyta > Magnoliopsida > Santalales > Viscaceae > Viscum > Viscum album. The sequence continues at coordinate 1,949,329,160 of OY728163.1, forward strand.
TCATATACTCCGACTCCCAAGTTGCTTCTTCAAACTTGTGGTTTCTCCACAATACCTTGACGAGGGGCATTGTCTTATTTCGTAGAACATTTCCTCTACGATCTAAGATATTCACTGGTTGGTCCTCATAAGAAAGATCGTCTTCTAATTGTACCACCTCAGAAGAGAGTACATGTGAAGGGTCTGGTATGTACTTCCTTAAGAGGGATACAAGGAAGACATCATGCACCTTGGCCATAGTAGGTGGAAGTGCTAGTCGATAGGCCACAGCCCCAACACGATCAAGAATCTCGAAGGGGCGGATGTACCTTGGACTTAACATCCCTTTCTTTCCAAACCTCATGAACTTCTTCCATGGAGATATGCGTAAAAACACCATGTCTCCGACTTTAAACTCAAGGTCTCGTTGACAATTATCTGCATAACTCTTCTGTCGAATCTGGGCTGCCTTGATATGCTGCTGAATGGTTTTCACCTTCTCTGCCATTTCTTCGACCATTTCTGGTCCAAGCAGCTTACATTCACCGACCTCATCCCAACATGCCGGTGTTCTACACCTTTTCCCATACAGGGCTTCATATGGTTCCATTTGGATGCTCGAGTGGAAACTATTATTATAAGAGAACTCAACCAGAGGAAGATGTTGATCCCATCCTCCTTTAAAGTCCATTGAGAACGCTCTCAACATATCCTCAAGTGTTTGGATAGTCCGCTCGGATTGGCCATCAGTTTGAGGATGATAGGTCGTACTGAAGTTCAGTTCAGTATTCAGAGCATGTTGAAGACTCTTCCAAAACATAGAGGTAAATCTTGGATCTCGGTCAGAAACAATAGATAGTGGTACTCCATGAAACCGTACCACATCCCTGATATATATCTGTGCCAGTTGATCCAATGAGAAATCCTATCGAATAGCAATGAAGTGTGCAGTCTTTGTAAGACGATCCACAACAACCCAGATTGCATTGTTGCCATTGGATGTCCTTGGAAGTCCAGTGACGAAGTCCATGGTGATTTTCTCCCATTTCCATTCTGGTATGGGAAGTGGTTGCATCATCCCCTTAGACTTCTGCCTCTCTGCCTTCACTTGCTGACACACCAGGCACTTTGATGTATATTCAGCGATCTCCTTCTTCATATTATCCCACCAAAAGTTTTCTCGGAGATCTCGATACATCTTTGTGCTCCCTGGGTGAATAGAGAAATTTGAACTATGTGCATCATCCAAAAGTTCCTTCTTCAGCTCCGAACTTGATGGAACACATAGTCTTTTCCCAAACCCCACAATTCCTTCTTCATTAACATTAAACTCTGAGGATTTTCCCTTTTTGATAGCATCCACTTTTTCTTCGATTCCTGCATCATCCTTTTGAGCATCCTTTAACTTTTACAAAAGAGATGGTTGATCAATCATTTGTGAAAGGATTCATGATGTTCACTTCTTTATGATTCCCACATCCATCTTCATCAAGTCTAAGAAGATTGGATCCTTCTCAATTCTCATAATTGATAGAATCGCTGGATCCTTTCTACTTAGGGCATCCGCCACCTTGTTCGCCTTCACAAGGTGGTAATGTATTGAACAGTCATAATCCTTGATGAGCTCTATTCATCTTCTCTGGTGCATATTAAACTCTTTCTATGTGAATATATATTTAAGACTCTTGTGGTCAGTATATATCTCACATTTCTCTCCATAGAGATAATGCCGCCAGATTTTCAAGGCAACGATCACCGCCGCCAACTCCAGATCATGCGTTGGATAGTTTCACTCATGTATTTTCAACTGCCTTGAGGCATAGGATATCACTTTATCATTCTGCATCAGCACACATCCTAAGCCCTTCTTCGAAGAATCACTGAATACCACAAAAAGCTCCCCACTTGTCAGTAAAGTGAGCACATGTGCAGTGATAAGCCTCCTTTTCAACTCCTTGAATCTTTCTTCGCATTCATCACTCCAAGAAAACTTTACTCCCTTTCGAGTTAGCTTGGTAAGAGGGTTGGAAAATCGTGAGAAATTTCTCACAAATCGTAGATAATATCCAGCTAACCCCAAGAAGTTATGGATATCAGTTACCGATGTTGGCCTCGGCCATCCCTCAATTGCATCTGTTTTGGAGGGGTCCACAGATATCCCATTGCTTGTGATGATATGGCCCATGAATGAGACTTCTTTCAACCAAAACTCACACTTTCTGTACTTTGCATAGAGATTCTCCTTGCGGAAAGTCTATAGTACAATTTTTAAATGCTCCTCATGGTCCTCCTTGGTTTTGGAGTATATTAGAATATCATCTATAAAGACTACCACAAATTTGTCAAGGTAATCTCTAAAGACACTATTCACCAAGTCCATGAATATTGTTGGAGAATTGGTGAGTCTAAAAGGCATTACTGTGAATTCATAGTGCCCGTACCTTGTACGAAAAGCAGTCTTGGGGATATCTACCTTCTTCACCCTTACTTGATAATATCCCGACCGCAAGTCCACCTTGGAGAAGTATTGTGCTCCACGTAGCTGATCAAACAAGTCATCGATTCTTGGTAGAGGATACTTGTTCTTTATCGTGATTTTGTTAAGTTCACGATAATCGATGCAAAGCCGCATTGACCCATCCTTCTTCTTGACGAAGAGGACTGGTGCACCCCATGGTGATGCACTTGGGCGTATAAACCCTTTATCCAGATTCTCCTGTAGTTGTTTATTTAGCTTTTCAAGCTCAACAAAAGCCATTCTATATGGAGTCTTGGATATTGGTAGCGCCCCAGGTATAAGTTCAATTGAGAACTCAACATCTCTTCTTGGAGGAAGACCCGAAAGTTCCTCAGGAAATACTTCAGCGAATTCCCTCACAATAGGCATTTCGTCAAGGGTGGTTTCTTCCTTGGACTCAAACATCTGAGCCAGATATGCATGCTCATAAGGCAGTAATATCCATGCTTGAGATGATGGAGCTAAATTAGATTCATCTTCCTCCTGACACTTGTAATGAATCGGGGGTCGATTCTCTATATGGAGTGTGATTTCCCTCTCCCAACAATTTATGTTGGCTCTATATAAGGAAAGCCAATCCATGCCAAGAATTCCATCAAATTCCACCAAAGGGAGTATGACGAGGTTCACCGGGAAATTCAATCCACAGATTATAACAGGGGAGGACTTATACTCATGGGATGCAATGATTTCCCCATTTGCCGTACTCACTGACATCTTTACTTCCATGATTTGTGGTGGTGCAGGGATTGTTCTACTAAACTTTTGAGATATAAAAAATGCGTAGAACCTGAATCAAAAAGTATGTTCGCTATTCTTGAATGAATAACTAGTGTACCTATCACCACTTCATTGTCGGGGTTCACTTCGGCAGAAGAGATGGCAAAAGTTCTTCCTTTCTGTCTTGGAGGTTGCTGGTTGCCTCCGATAACCCTTGGATTAGGGCACTGATTTGCAAAATGACCCGGTTCTTTGCATTTGTAGCATTGAACAACGCGTTGAGGTTCGAACGGGGCGTTCCTCTCCTCTGTCGCATCTGCGGGTCCTTCTTACTGACAGTTAACAGCTAGGTGCCCTTCTCTTCCACACTTGAAGCATTTTCTTGTCCCCCTAATGCAATTTCCAGGGTGCTTCTTTCCGCACTTTTGGCAAGTGGGGTGCTGGAATTTCTTAGCACCACTGAATTTATCCATTGGACCACCACCATTGAAGTCCACCTTCCACTTCTTGTCCCCATGATACCCCTGTGATTCTTCGATCTCCATTTCAACCTTGAGGCCACATCGGACAATTTCCTCATAGATGTCGAAGTCACGGATCGCTAATGCTTTCCGCAAGCTAGACTTCAGCCCAACAAAGAAGCGGTCAACCTTGCATTCGGGGGTAACGACAAAGCTGGAAGCGTATCATGAAAGCCTTGTGAAGTTTTCCTCGTACGCTCCCACAGATTCTTCAACTTTCTGTTTGAGGGAAAGGAAGTCCCTTTCCATCTTAAGACGGAGGGTGCGTGCAAAATATTTATCGAAAAACATCTTCTGGAATTACTTCCATTCCAAAGCCTCAATCTCCTCCTCAGGCTTCGTATTTTTGATCAACGTCCACCATTGATCAGATTCACCCTACATACGATAATCCGCCAGGAGAACCTTCTCTTTTTCAGAGCATTAGAGGATGGAGAATATCATTTCAATGGAGTTGAACCATTGTTCAGCGATCGTGGGATCGGATGATCCACTAAAAGTAGGAGGCCTTTGTCTCAGGAATCTTTCAATAGAGACTTTTTCTTTCTTGGGGGGGTTGAACGTTCCTCTTGACTAGTGTTTCTATTAAAAACATGAGTTAGCTGAGAGAGAAGCGTGACAAAGTTCGCGATTCCCGCTCCCATTGGATTGGGAATCTCATAAGTACAATCATCACACTGATCTTCACAACGGTTGTTATCCCGAGTTCTCCTATTTCCGGCCATTGGATGGAATAAAAGGAAAGTTAGGGGTAACACATAAAGGTTAATCCAAAGACAAAAGTTTATGACTTATAAATAAACATTAATCTCTTTAACTCATGAGTCTATAGGATTCCATCCAGGCTTTTCATGATCTTCCTTCTAACATATATTCTTAGGGGCATTTTTTCCCTTAATAAGTGTTCATACTAAGATTGTGAATTTATCAAAACATATCCCTCGGGTGTTTCGTAACCAAGAGTGCAGCAAAGCCCATTGTCGTGCACCAGTTCCTGTTCGAGTCTAGCTTAAAGCGGTGTTTTCGGGTTTTACCCATAGGATACATCTGTGCCAGAGTCGCCTCTACCTGCTCATATCCAGACCGGGATGTATTTGTTTGATAAACCACTTATTTAGTATTTACCAAAACATAGGGATGTTTTTATTATGCTTAGTCTTGTATCTAAGGCTTTACTAGGGTTTCTTAATCTCAAAAATAACTAAACCTATCCTTTGATACCAACTATGACAACCCTGCTTTTTATTACAACTTAAACATGCTTTATTACATAAAACTTCACTTGATACAACAAAGAAGATCGAGAGTTTTAGTGTCTTTGGGGCTTAGGATCATTAAATAAAAACTATAAACATGAAATACAACATCTTTATTGAAAACTTCCTTTACATTACCACTACATTCCTTCGTACTTAGCATTGCATGGGATAACCTGAGGTCATGCATAAGAAAAGGGTGAGGTATAAAGCCCAGTAAGGGAGTACAGAAAGAATAACATGAGGAGTAAAATACATGTTAGGAAATAGGCATATCAATAGAGAATAAGAGAAACATGAACATAAAGGCATGATAAAGCATGATAATCATAACATGGAAATGTGGCAACAACACTTAACATTGAATTAGCATGAGCCAAGGCTCATTGCACATGGAGCATGAGTAAACCCTCATTGCACTTGAAGCACGATTAAACCCTCGTTGCACTTGAATTAGCATGAGTAAAAAAACTCATTTCACATGACGTATCATGATACTATACTTTACCCAATGCATTGGAGCGCTATAAAGGGCGCACCCTTCTTAAACATTTCATTTCATGCATAAGTGTTCCACATGGATCATAAAATATGGATTCATAAAACATAATCATTTCTTCCACGATAAAGGAATGTGGAATTCATACATGAAACTTTATAATCAATATGTAAATGTTCATAAAGGTGAATACCCTTGATGGAGAAATGGGCATGGTATTCACTACACAAAGACATTGGCTTAGAAAATCGGTGCGATTTCGGCAGCGTAACGGCGTGACATAAGAATTCATAAAAAAGGTTGATGAGGGAGAAAGGGGTTCCTCATCATATTTACATGTAATGGACAGTATGGATATCATATATATATATATGTCCCAACAATATAAATTGAATTTTGATTCATGATACAAAAGTATTTCTTGAATGTAAAAGAAGAGAGAGAAGTTCCTTTCGGAATTTCGGCATAGTAACGGGTGTACATGGGAGGCATTTAATGAGAGAGAAAGGGTTCTCCCATCATTCAAAAAATAAGAGGTCAGTATGGGGGAGGTGAGAAACCATACCCCAACATTAATAATTGAAATAAAAAGGGCAATACAACTTAAATAAAATTGACAAAAAAATGAGAAAGGAAGAAAACCCCTTACTTGGAAGTGTGCCTCCAAAGGCTAGAGAGAGGCTTGTGAGAGGCTTCTTGGGAGCTTGGGGCACCTTGGGAGGATTCTAGAGAGAGTAGGGAAGAGGTTGGACAAACTCCAAGGGATTTTAGTGAGGAGGAAGTGGGAGCTTGGGTGGGTTTATATAGGAAAGGTGCTAGAATTCTTTATTATTTAGGTTTGCGACCCCTTATATTAAAATAATCCAAACCCCAAACCATCCCATGGTATTTGCCCATGTTTTCTGGAAAAGGAAAGAGGAAAACAATATTTTACAATGCCAAGTTCCGAACATGTTAAAAAATTAGGGTTTCTTATTTGGAGGTGAGTCACACTCCCATGGAAATTAATTTAAAAAGGCAAAGTGTTGAATAAGTCTTGAGGGCTCCATTAATGCTTTGAAAAGTAATTCAAACAAACCCAAAACCTCATTATTTTAATGATAAAACACATATTGGACGAACATAAGGATTATGTTATTTTATTACATCACCATTGGGTCATTATGATGTCATAAAACACATTATATATTTAAATGGTATTTAATTTTTACCCAAAAATTTGAATGTCTCAGAAAATTATGAAAAATTCACCGTTGGATAATTTTGACATCCTGATTCCAAAAATAATATTTATTTTATTTAAATAATTTTCTAAATATGTGAAATTTCACTTTTAAAATAAAAACCGACATTTATAAAAAATTCACGGGTTTTTACAGAAACGACTTTCAAACCTTAATAAAAAATTTAATTGCATTCATAAAATTATAAGATCATTTATATTTTATAAAAATTAATTAAAAATTAATAATAATATTTTATTAAAATATTATTTAATTCAAAAATCCTTTAATTTAATAAAATATAATTCTTAATTAAATAATAACTAAAAACACCATTTGTACTTTAAAAATTAATTACAATGTATCAAAAATGACTAGAAATTATATTCATTATTATATACAAAAATAATGTACATGAACATGGTGCTACTTATTTGTTACATAACCACTTAAAATATCCGCATAACACCTAAGGGTAAGGTGTACAATGGTGACAGACTCTTGGGGCGGCTCGGATAACATCGCTCGAGTGGTAATTTCAATCAACTTCCACTTTTCCCGTAGACGATCACGTTCAAGCTTGACTTGATGAAGCTCAGCTTGGGCTTGGTCAAGGGAAAAGCCCAAAGATGCCACCTCTTTTCTGAGCTCTAACAAATGGGCTTCATAAGGGGCAATTCTACTTGATGGGGCCATCGCTTCCTTTGTCTGAGTAGAAATGGGTCCGTTAAAGCCTTATATTTATACTACTCAGATGATCACTGCTCAACGGCTAAAAAGTAACAGTCACAAATCTTAACGTAAAAATAAAGAAGTTCACATATTATAAAAACATTTTTCATAAACAATAATTTAACTGGATCAAGAGGGATTTTCCATTAATGAAACATTGGGTCGTTACATAGAAAATTTGGGATCCTTCAAAACATTTTTTTAAAACTTTTTCAAAAGTATATTATTTATTATTGTAATAATATTCATGAATATATAATTGAAACATGTAAAAAATGATTAAAAACATTCCATTATATAGTATTAATGTTATTTTCATTGATTTTTTTAAATGTTTTATGATTTAAAAATAGTAATTTTCAATGTGTAAATGATAAGATCCTCAATAAATGTTCTAATAAAAATTTCATAATTATTTTTCATCTAAGATGAAATTATTTTTTATTACAATCAATATACTAGGGATATACCATTATTATTATTTATATTAATGGTTTATGTTTATAATGTTATGATATTTATGAATTATATTTATTTTTAATGATTTATTCTATGAATAAGGGTTTATGAATCTCATTTATTTATGAAGGTTCTGATATGATGAATGATTCATGTTAGTGTGGAACACATATGTACAATTATAATTATTTTAGTGGAGGGACCTATATCAACATAGATTTTATTGGTTTATGCTTTATACCCTAAGAGATAGACATGTCTAGAACTGTGACTAAAATCTAGTCTATAATGAAATTTTTTCTCTATGATTATCTTGAAATTGAACTGTGACTACTAAGTAGGTCATGGGAGTGAACCATGAATACTATGTTATTATAGGTAGTTAACCATAACTACTAATTTTGAATTGAATTACATGCCATTAATACGATAGAAATAATTTCATAAGCTTTTGTGTCTACTAAAAATACATTCATTATCCATATGTTATGATTTCAGGGATTATGATTTTGATTCCCTTATGTATCATATCGTATGAACTACGAATGTTAAATTAAATTATTCAAAATTATGATCTTCCATATGAATGGTTTTATTGACAATGTTAGGAATCAATTTTCAAACCCTTATGCTCATGATATATTTATATATCATCCATTTTTACCCTTATTGATTATATGATCACACTCATTATTATGTTTAGATTCCATTGGTTATAAAGAAATGTTTTGAGTAGTAGTACTAAATGGTAATATAATAATGTGAGATGTTTAATATATTTCACCAAATTAGAAAAATGTGTTACATTTTTTCCAAACTCACAAAACTATTATGTTTTTCATGCCTATGGTTATGCAATGAAATGAATATTAATCTAAAAATATCTAATATCCTTTTATAAAATTACTAAGTCATTAATTATGGTACCATAGAAAATTTCTTGTTATTATTTTGAATCTTGGATTACATAACATTATTGAAGTATATAGATATATTTATATGGATATTTCTATGGATGTCCTAATGTATAAAAATATATATATTTTAAGACCATATTTTTTTTATAACAACCATCAATACTCTAGGATTCATCCTATAATGTCATTGATTTTAATATTATAAGTATTTCTCCTTGATTATGAGGTTATAATAGAATGGTTAGTTTTTTAAACACTATTCATTCTAGTCATATTCAATGGATGGAAACCAATATAACAATATTAATGATCAAGCATATGGGAAATGAATCTATTGTCCTCAGGAAAACCCATATATTTTTGGAGTTGGAATTAATAATCTTTTCTTTATTCTGAAAAAAGATATTCATCGTTATAGACTTCTAAATTAGATGATAAGGGAATGACTTTCTATTCAGTCCTTCTTGAGATGACATCCACATTTTGAATTTAGTATTATAATCAACGTATGAATGAAAAATGGATAGGTGCAAATAAAAAGATATTTTCTATAAATAAGTGTTCATTTAATGATTTTTTTTTGTAATTTTGTCATTTAGTAGGATAAGAGAACTAGAGGTGGACTCAAATAACTAATTGGAAGCAACATGGAAAAATTTAATCTGTGTATTTGGTTTAGTTCAATAATGTAATCCTAAAAAGGTACATTCCTTGTGTTCATTATACGAATTTGGAGAAAGAGTAATTTTAGTTAACGTAAAGGGATTATTAGTATGTTAGTACTTACAATTATAATTTTATAGGCCATGCAAGGTACAATTTTGATATTATAATCCATCCGGAATGTAAGGTTAAAAGATATAATTCAGTGGATTAAAATTATTTATTATATGAGAGTTACACATAAATTAATTTAGTAGCTATGAAAATATTGTCTGTTATTCTGTAATTGTGGAAATGGAGGTTGGAGTTATATATCAATTCCATGGTTTTGATGATAAATGGATAATGGATAATAAAGTAAAAAATAAAAACCATGCAGAAAAACAGATGGGCATTGTAAAGTGAAAAAATTATGGAAATAAATAGGGATGAAATATTCATTATGGGACTTGAAATTTTTTTAATTGTGGTATGGAAGGTCATCCAGAATGTGATAATTGAAGTGATGAGAAAAAGATAGCTAATGATGCAAATAGAGAAAAGGCATCACAGAATGAACCTCCAACACTTCATTGATTCAAGATGAAGGAAAGAGGGCATTATGATAGCCAATTTGCTAATAAAAGGGTTATCAAATATGATTGATTTTCAATATACTCATAATGCCAATGACAATGTAAAATAACATGCTCTCACTATTAGTTATATGGAGTACAAAAATAAAGTATTGGAATTATTGAGTGTTGATGTAATGTAATTCAAAAATAATGTTGTAGAATATATTTTATGGTATTATGGAAGAATGAAATATCAATTATATTATTATATTATATTTTACTAATAAGGAAGTATAAGAATATGTATAATGGTATGAAAAACAATGAAAATTAATTGAGGTCGTACAATGATTTTTTTTTAAACATGTGATTAAGGTACTAATAACCTTTAATATGTGAATCATGATGAGATAATGAAATACTTAGATGATTGATTATGATAAATTAAATGTGTGGTATTGATGACCATGGGGTAATAAGATTAAATGGTGACTTATGATATCATTGATTTAGTTTAAAGGCTCTTGGACTTATGGTATCATGGAAGACGTTTTTTAAAGCATTAATTTTTTAACAACTGAATTATGTTATTTCATTTTATTACCATGATTCAAAATAATAAAAGATAATGATATTAAAATGATTTTTTTGGGATAATTAAGATCTTTTTCATGTTCTTTTATTGATTGACAGTGCAATTTTTTTAAATTTTGTGACATTATATAGAATGTTTTGTATTTTAATCATTTAATAGGTTAATAAGGCTTTCAATTTATGAAATTATTTTTTATGAACTACTCATAATGTTTTTTCTTATAATAACTAGAAATAGAAGGAATATGTTTTTTTCATTTATGGATATTATGATCAACTAGTTATTTAAGCATTGAAATTCCATATTAATCTTTTCATGGCGTAAGATAATGAAGAATAAATTAACCATGGCACAACTATATGGTGAGATTCCACTTTTGAGTTAAAATATAGTGTGTTTATATAAGAGATTTTTAAATACATTTTTATCCTATTATCATCATTATTGATCACATGAATAACATTTCTAGACCTATTGTACTGTGGTTTTGGGGTCATTAACATTATGTAGAATATGATCGATATCACTCTCAATCATATCTCGAAGGTCATATTCCTTTTATATGTCCATGTTTTTAAATTCCACCTATGTTCTCCTACGTGGAAACCTAGCCTTCAGTCAATTAAGTAAACTACTAATTTTCTAACTTTAACATTATAATGTGAGTTTTAGTATATAATTTTTTTTATAGAGGATTATATGAAAGAAAGATAAAAATATTAAACAATTGATAAACATTTCAAATTTGATTGGAGAAATTCATTTTAAGGGATGTATAAGGTAACACCCAATGTTTTTTATGATATATTTTTTATAATCATTTTATTTCATTGATATCTTGCATTACATACCACCCATTTTAGATTGAATTACACGTAAAATTCAGCTTCTATGAAATATCTTCTTATTATTGTAATTATTTAAAATCCACAATTATATTCTAGTCATTACAAGGAGGCTATTAAAAGTATTAACAGAATAATTAATCATTTGTTCCCAAACAAATATATAAACCTTCTACAAATTACATATAATTTAATGGAAAAATATTTTTAAAATAAAAGGAAATGTTTTTCTGAAATAATTATTTAAATGTGGAGAACTATGTTTTATAACAATAAATACACAAATAACCCTTATTGTATTATAATAATGAAATATATATATATATATATATATATATCTAATTTTAAATATTATTTCAAATGATTAGGTAATGTGTTATCTTGAATTTATCTATTAACAAATCCAATATTACACAAAAAGCAAGTATTTTTTAAAAAAAGATATTTTTTCATATTTTCATGTCGTACATGTTAAAAAAATAATTTTTTCATACTTTTATGATAAATATTTTCAAATTATTTTATTTAATTAGGATATTAAAATTGACCATTATTGAACATTGGTATCTTTTTGATATGTTTCATGTTTTGATGAGTAGTGAAATATACTAAATTTATAATGATATCAAATTTTTCATCTATTTGATGATGATTCATAAATTATATTTTTATTTTTTATAATTTAATTTTATGTCAATTATACATAATTTAATCTAATTTATGTCATTGGAATCTGTTTTCACATTGAAATTGGTTATAAAAAAATTGCATTCATTGGAATAGTTTTACATAAAAACCCATTGCATTGTTTTATCAACAATATTAATATTTAATTAATTATTTCAAATACTATGAATTGAAATTGAAAAATTACTCCATATTTGATATTAGATGTTATTAATTTATTAATAACGACCCTTTTATTTTTTTGAAATGTTAGTAGTAACAATAATAATGTATTTCATGGTTAAGGATAAGTTGGGTGATTAAGGATCAAAATAATCTTATTTATATTTGATAACAGCCATATCACATGCACAAATATAATTGACTGATGGTAATATGAGCCCTATCACATATGGTTATAAATTTAATAATTTAATGGAATCATTTCCATGAAATTGAATATGATATTTTTAATATCAACAGTAGTGAAATAAGACACACTCTTACTTTTAATATGTATAATATTTTTTAAATGGGTTTATATAGAAGATATTTTTAATCTATATATTATTAGGAAATATAATTTTTTTTCAATATAGATATTTTTTATTTTTAAAATATATGGAATAAATAATTTTCATAATAAATTACACAATGAGGATATAATAATTACTATGAAGATTGAGGATTTGAGAAAAACCAGTGAAAAAATTAATAATATAAAAGAAAACACATGGAGTTAGTAATTTACAAGTAGATTACCAATACAATAGTAAACCACTCAATGCATGTCATCTTCCACCAGATAAGCACAAAAGTGAATAGCTCTGAAACACAATAACACTTTTGTTTCTTTAATTTACCTTTTTGATAGGGCATCTTCCACTTTCTTGGATTCCATGTACGCATGTGAAACCATTAGGTTGAGATGAGTGGGATGATCAATATAAAAAATCCAGAATGGAAAAGTTCCCATGGAATATTCTTGTTACGATCCAGTAAGAAAATGACTGATATTTTTTTGTTAGATTCTAACCATTGGAATGTACATTTATTCTAAATGCAATTCCTGAGGGTGTACATCATCATCCATAATTGAGCATCATAAGCTGTTCCAATTCCAATATAGTGATAGAAACAAACATTAACAAATCCATTAAGGATTTTAATGATACATGAATAGGCATTTGGTCCAGGAATGATACATGCCTCAACATCAGCATTGAATTTAATCAAAGGGTAAAAATGAGGAATCAATCTAAATTTTTTCAAGACTATATGCTACAATGACCTTCCAACCACTCCTATATTTATTATTATTTCCACTTTTGACATGGAATTATGCATAGATCTTGTTTTCATTATTTCCACTACAAATACCTATATGTGCATGGAATGAATATCATCATTGATAGATGTTACATATCCATGAAACATAATCCATTAATTACATTCCAAATACATAATAAATATGGAAGTATCCACTAAATGAAATTGGTACTTGAGCTTATCACAATGTCTATATTTAAAAATTAATTCCATGAAATCATGAATCATACATCCTTCACCTAGGTCAGTGTCTAAGACCCATCATGTGTAGTTCCATGGAGGTTGGGAAAATTTAGAGATATTTAAATTTGTTTATAGATTCATATGCCCATAAAGAAGAGATATTAGACTAACACAATAATGTATCATGATTTTTTTCAGTTAGTCTTTTGTAATAAATATATTTTTTCAAACTCACTAAAGCAGTATGAATCTTGAAGGCTGAGTGAAGAACACATTTAATTGTAACAGAAAAAAGGTACTATGTTTGATATCTGTCTCTCCACATTGTAATAATCAATCAAATTGAGTTTCCAATTAGATTTTGTCATCAAAAAAATGTTATCCACGTCCATAGAGTCATAATAATGAATTATCACAATGAACTGTGATGGTAAAAAATAAATATTGTTGTAAGAAACCATAAAATACCTACTTTCATTTGTATTATGCAAAGAGGAATTATCATATTCTCACTGAAAAAATTGTCACGAAATACAGGTATCGTACAGTTCCGATCAGATTTTCTAGACATGGTACATTTAGTATTTGTCATGATATCATTAAATGAATGATTATTTGAAAGAAAAAATGATTACATCATATAATATTTATAACTTTCTAGTATCTTGGTATTGAAAATTATTTAAATAAAATTTTAAAAAATCCTTACAAGTCATATGATTCCATGAAAATTTTACAATATACTCATCATTAATAATCTTGAGATCATTGATGCCATGTACCCCCTTTCAATTTAATTAATGCATTCCTTAATTGAAGTAGTTATCAGTTTCCATTCATGTAAAGATACAACCAAATTAATTTTTTGAATATACATTGCAACTACATGATGAGACTGCTTGGCCACCTATATAAAGAGAATGAGTAAAGAAATTAATGTTGATTACATTGTTCACAAGGAAAACCCTTCATTCCTGGGACATAGTTTTCCCCTTCCATCTAGAAATATTATTAATAATTATCGAGATCATGCATCTAATAAAATGGATTTTTTTACTTTTCCACAAAATATTGGAACACCATGATAAGTGATTGAAAAAGAAACTTTTTGACTACAATCATCATGTAATCAGATTTTGTTTTCATGCAGTAAGCCCATCACCAAAAACAATTAAACATTTACACTAATAGATAGCTTGGTTAGCCACTTCCCCATAGTGGGTAAACAGAAACATGGTAGAAGATAAAGTCCTGTGAAAATCATGACTAAAAATAAATGTGACATTTTTATATAACAAGTGTTATGGGACTTGTTCACCCCTACCATAATTTATTTTTTTATAAAGGCCCGGGTGTGCATGTTGAAAAATTCATCCACTGAGATAATATTTTTTCTCAATAATGAAGAGTCCCAAAATGGTATCTCCTAGCTAAGCAACACTTGTATATTGAATGAAAACCCTATGGGAACCATTGATATAAACATAATTCATTTCAGATGAAAGAAAAATTCTAATCATTTTTATATCATTATTGAAGAAACAAAAACAATTAAGAATATATAACATGAATGGCCATTTAATACTGTCAATAGACTTGGGAATAGAAATATTCCTAGAGAATTTACCAAACATTTCATTCCACTTAATTATGAGGACACTCAAAGAGGATACATACAAAGAATTTTGTATGTACCTTCTATGAAAAAACCCATACTCATTGGGTTAAATGTGCTCTCTAAGGATATCCACCATCCCGGGCATTATGATTATGCTGATAATTTCGGGGAAGGAGTGCCCTATAGAATCCAGACTAATAATATTTTGTGGTTATTAAGTAAATAATGTTTAAATTAACCCTATGGTGTATAAGGAATAAGATAAAAAAATTATTACATGATTTACCACATCATTTTTTGTAATTTCAATGTATTACATGAATTTTTTGGAAAATCCATCTGGCCTGGTATTACATATCATTTAAAGAGATGAAAGAGTTTTATGAACATCCACTTTCTCTAATAATATGATAATAATTTGGTTATATTGTTAAAAAATGCATTGATGGATGTTATCAACTATCATATGCAGGTTTTCAATCCCATAAGTAGAATATAACATACTAAAATAATCAACCACGACCTTTTTAGTTTATTATTCATATGTGTACAACTTCACACTAATACAATTGACAATATTACAAATTTTATATCACACTACCCTATGTATTATATGAAAAATTTATGAATTCATGTCCCCCTCTTTTATCCATTTAATTTTCAGATAATCCATTTCCACCCTCTCATTTGAAATGAGATTGTCATCCAACTTTGAGTGAGCATTCAACTCCTCCCTAAATGGAGTATCCTATTTCCCATTCCTAACTGGATTTCTTTCAAGGTGATATTGGGTATCCTTAATTTCAACATAGAGTTTTGAAAAAGTGTTTTTTATCCATTTTCTCAATACACACTTGTAATATTTTAATTTCTCAGTAATCCTATAAAAATCCTTCCAAGAGGAAAAAACCTACATGATTCCTAGATTGTTTCACTATATCCTTGTGAGAGGACCCACCCATTGATGATGTGAATGGAAGTGGAGAACGCATCATTAATTCAAATACATCCACAATAATTGTCTTATGAATAGAGTGATGTTGTGGAATTACATTGATGAATATACAATTAGTAGCAATCTCATCTCTAAAGTGATGAAATCACTTTTCGAGTATACTTTCCAACCTACCATTCAGAGTGTGTGTACTATTGTTACAAACATCTCCTACAATTGGATCAATTTCAATGTTTCAATGATAAATATAGGATGAAAATTCTATAGTGTCATACCTGTTGGAGCTAGATCCATGTTCCTCATCTGGTCTGAAAATGACATTAAAATATCATATAATAACCCAATTATGGGAATAATTACAAAAAATCACCTTATGTTATTTCTATAAGTCCCTACATATAACAAATTTGTTAGATGAATTAACCAATAAGACCTGAATATTATGATCATAAATTTTTAAATAACATTTTATGCTCAACACGTTCTTATGACAGACGAAAATTTGAGTGCTTTCTTACTTGAGGATCAAAAGGTGATCTATATTGAAATTGTGGAGATTCAATGAGACTAAATTGTATCCCATATATTCCCATTTGAAATCCTTCAACTTTATAAACATCATTTTTCATTCAGCAATACTAAGGAGCACTATACTGTTTTCCATGATAAAATGCGTAATGGTATTGGTCAAAAGGGGGTTCCTTAACACTTGGCAATTCTAATATATGATATTCAATTTTTTTGGGTTATGCTTCATGTCAATGTTTTTTCCTCTTTTTCCATCTCTATATGGCCTATTTCGTTTGTCTCTCATTATTTTTTCACTTCCTTTGATGTATCTTCCATATCACAGCACTCCATTGAGTCATAATAATTTTAGGGGATCTATTTATGATGATTCAACACAAAAAATTCACATTGAAGAGTGTTCATTGACGCCTTAGAATCATCACTCTAGAAAATTACACTTATTGTAGTGAAAGGGTTTCTAGATAACATAAACATAGAATATCTATTAAATGGTGTTATCCTTCTAGAAATCCTAGAAGAGGGAACATATGAAAAGTAATTCATTTCCCCAACAGTCCCAGTAAGTTGAATGGATAGAATGAAATCATTTTTTAGATTAATTTTGTATCTAATCTAAAATATGACAGTAAAAATATTATCTTCTAGACCTGATGTCATAATCACGACAATCTCTTCACTTCCTATGGGAATACAACATGTGTGCACCACATATATTGACATGGTTCAAAGGTAATATTACATGACATGCCTGTAATTTAGAGTAGGGTAGTGTATATTTTGATCATGAGATTCCACTTATTCAAATAACCCAGCTATCCATGAGGCGACCCACTAGGAATTGCATATAGAGAATCTTCATGGGGTTCTAGAGGGATTCCATTTATATTAAAAGGGGGATCCTATGTTGACCATTTATTCTATCTAAATGTAATTCCCCTTTCAAAACCTTAGTTTGATCTGCTATATTAGGCACATCTATAGAGGTTTCCAAATTAATTGTATGTTTGGGGTCACTATGATCACCATCCATAGGGATTTACATAGAACCATTTATTTTATTTTCTACACTAAATAGGCCCTAGATAATATTTTCCTATTAAGAAGAATGTGGTAATTCTCTATTCCTTTATACTTTCTACAAGAGACATTTCATTTCCCTTCACATACTAAAATGAACAATCTATATCGCTCTTATATTCCGAAAAGAGATGGGAAAAAATGGAACTTGAAAATATATTTAGTTTATTATATATTTAATAATCATATTCATACATTCAGCCCTTGTATTCTACCCAAATTCCTCTACAATGATGTTGGACATGTCCACATCATCCATGTTCCAAGAATAATGTTTGTAGCTTGGGATAAAAATTTATTATCCATAAAAATTAGATTCCAATGATATAGTGTATTCATATATGTTTTTATGGATTATAGTAAATACAATTAAATATTCAAATTATAATCCAAATTTTTGTATGACTATTTCATACATTATCTAGATCAATGTTACTGTCAAATCCATGAATTCAATGGAATATATGCCTCAGAGTGAGCCTCCCAAAACCCCATGCTAATTTTCTATGGTCATTTGAAGGAAAAATTATATTATAGTATCCACAAGACATTATTGTCATCATTAAATCAATAAATCCTAAAATATAATAAATCCTTCTCCTGAGGTAACCAAATTTCCATATCCTCTCACCTTTCCCCACAAGGACATGAGAGATAATGAGGTATATAAATAGATTCATATATTATTCCATAGCCTCTGAGTTTGTATAATTGTGCACAATACTTATATTGTTGAAAATAGTTCTAGGTGGAGATAGATCAAATCTGATAATTATAGATTTGTAGTGTACTAGACTAAATCAATTAAATTTTTCATCAAACTAGTGACATATTCTCGAGTGCAATCCACCACAGATGGTTTCATTGATGAAATAAAAAATAGATCATTTTTCACAATATAATTCTTAGAAAAGTACTTACATTGAATTATAATAGGAATTTTCCCCTCAAATAAATAAAATTTATCACACTGAGGTTTTTCCCCATTCACCTTATTTTTTCCACTATGTGCCATCTTCCCTCTAAGGTAGTAATTATTCAATTAACGAGATTGTAAATTATAAATATTTGAAATATAATTTGATTAATTAAGGTTATACACTAATTTTATAGGTGAATATTTCATTTTATATGTGTATTCAACAAATTAGTATAATATTTTTATGATGTATTTATTTTATTAATGTCAATTATATGAATTGTTCCCAAATTGACAGTAATGATAATTTAATGAAAATAATTTTTTTATTAATGATTTAACAATATATAAATAATAAATAATAAATAACTAATAAATTATGTTATATAATATCATAAATTGATCATTTATGGTCCAATTTTCACCTTAAAAATAAAACTCTCATCCTTTTAAAATCAAAAAATCTATTATTAGAGTTAAAATTTAAATAGGTTATCTTAGAGTTAATCAAAATGAATTATATATAAAATTACCCAAAAACCTATCAAAAATCCACTAATTGATGGGATTACCACCAATTCTAAAATTATATTCAAATAAATTTTTTGATTTAGATATTTTTGTTTTTGATTAAATTATTATAAATTAATCTTTTGAGAAATTAATAAATTTTCCATTCCCTCTATTATAAAGGGTCACCTCTTCTTTTATTTTATTCAAACCTTAGAACCTATTTGGTTTGGAAACAATTCTTCCAAATATACTTCAAAATTCCTTCAATTCATCATAAAATCATTTATTTTGGAATAAATCTAATCAAATGCATCGTTTTGTGAATATAAAAAGTGATACCCAAAGAAGATGTATCGTTCATCAATGAATGTTTTTATATTGTTGGATCATTAAAACCATTAAATAATTTTTCAATTCATGATAATATAATAACAAATTTATTATAAATATAGTTATATTTTGTTATTTTAATAATTATACTTACCATTAGACATATTTATATGAAATGGGACCCATAATAAATGTTCGTGAGTATAGTAGACTACGGACTCATTAACAGATTTCGCACGATCCTCCATTAACACCATTCTTGGTCTGTAATAGTGAAATAAATTATGTTTTTATATGATATATATAATAATATTTATTTATTTATTATTATTTAATAACTATATAACTCATTGCTTTATGATTTCCATTTTTGTAAACATGAGAACCATGTTTGTGGACATGCGGACAACTGTCTCCACAATTAGACAATATTCATTATCACATTACAAAGAATTTATTAAGGATGGGTTTATTTAATTTTTATGATATATATATAATTTAGTTTTACTGTAATTTTTATATATATATTATTTACCTTCATTATTTCAATACGATTAGAAAATGGAAACAACATTCATATATAAATACGATATAATGTCCCCACGAATAATGTATTTCATTTTCAAATTCTATATTTTATATACTATTATACATAAATATATACTGAATATATATGATATTAATTTCATGGATATAATAATAGAGTAAATTAAATTTTGATATATGTATTAGGGCAAAAAATATAATAAATCCAAAATCATGTGAAAAACATTGATATTATTACATGAATCGTAACATTAACTTGTAATTGTTACAAAATATGTAATATAATGTCATAATAAAATCATATATTATATTAGATATTATATTATGGTTATTAAATAGACAAAAATTATACTTTTATTTTTTATATAGAATGTTTGTAAGATTACTATGTGAGTCAATACATAATGTAAGGTATTTCTAGTCTCAGTTTTATTTATGTGAGACTTATTCCATATTCACCACTAATTTGATTTGTGTTTTGTGTATAATAAAAGTAAATTTATTCAATTATAACTATAATTACATTTATAGGAACTTAATGCTCATTTTATTTTCCCTATTTCATGGGTTTTACTGCTCAAAAGAATCCAAATCAAAAAGGGATTTTTGTCCCATTTTTAATTCATTGAGACATATGTAATGTTAAAAACGAATATTCTTTTATGAAGTTTATATAATTCCATTTGAAATGATTTATATTTTATGACATTATTTTTTTCATGTAATGTTTTTCTATATTCAATTGGAAGTTAGTGATCAATTAGAATAATGAATTCTAAAAAATAATTCAAAAGTATATTAAGTTATATTTTTAGAATATTCTTGAAAATGTATTAAAAACATGTTTAAAATGGATTAAAAACATCTTTATATGTTTTCAAGGTTATTTTATATAAAAATGATTTCTATATTTTTAATGATTTAAAAAGAGTTTTTCAAAGTAGAAGCGGTATTTTCATTAAGAAATGTTCTTACAAGATATTTTAATGTTATTTTCCATATCAGATTACTATATCTATTGTTATTTATTTGAATGTATTATGTTTATTATAAAATTATTTTGTGAAAAATATTTATTTTCAATGAGTAATGTTGGGATGTAGTTTTTATAATACCCATTTCATTATATGGGTTCTAATATGCAGAATGATTTTCGTTCCTGTGGAACAAATATGTATGGGTTTCATTAAGTGATTGGTTGGAACTATATTTTACTCTATTTCATTATTCAAATAATAATATTTTATGGAATATACCTTTATGGAAAGGCATGTAAAATCCATTTAGGAAAGTACATATCTCGGTAAGATGGTCTTAGGAGTGAACCAAGACTACACAGATGTTCTAGGGAGAAAACCATTACTTCCATGGTGGTTTAGGGAGCTAAACCATATCACTAATATTGACATGGAAATGATTCCATGAAACTATGGAAATGTTATTATATTATTATGTGTATTCAATGGTTTTAGTTTCATTCATCTGTTTTCTTCAATGAATTATCCTCTTGTTTCCCTTAGGTTTTATGCCCTTTGAACTACAAATAATTAATTAAATGATTAAATATTATGATATTTTATATGAATGATTTTATTATCAATATTATTATTCTAATTCCATAACATTGTTCTCTTGATATACATATATAACATCCATTTTTTCATTAAAGATAATCAAATCTCACCATTTCATTTGTTTTATTTCCTTAGTTTATAAAAAAATGATTTAGGTAGAGGCACTAAATAGGAAGATATTTATGGGAGATGATTAATATAATTCACAAAATTAGAATAATGTGTTCTATGATTCCAACGAAACTAAACTATTATGGTATTTAGGTATGTGTTTATTTAACATAAAAAATATTCATATAAAAAGATGTAATATCCAACAACACATCATATGAATACTATATTATTCATCCTAACCATGTAAAAACTCATTGGAACATTGAGGCATTTAGTATCTCAAGTGAAAAACCCATAGACTATCTAGTACTCAAGATAACAAACTATATATTATAGTTAAAAAAATATTGACATAGTGGTGTCCCATATTATGTTGTTGTAAAATTTGATATATTATTTACTGAAAAGAATTTTCTGAATTTATTTTTTAAATTATTAAATTGAATATTAATTTTTACCTTCTTTCATTAATAGTGGATCTATTCATTTTAGTTAAAAAATATTCCCATTATTGATGTTATATAAATTTGATCACACTTAAAATATATAAATATATATAACTATAAAAATTATGAATATTATAAAATAATAATTAGTTAATGACATTGATAGTGTTTTGTAGAGATTGATTTTAAGGATGAAAAAATATTTAGTTAATTACTTTGGGTGAAATAAGTGTTGATGGGGTGTATGTGTTCTGTAAAAAAGATTATGTAATATAACCCTTCCATTCTCACTTATTTTAATTGTTATTTAAAAATATGTTATGGTTTAGTGTAAAATTAAATTGCATTTTGGTTCTCCATATATGAAAAATTATAATAAATATTTTTTTATAATTTAAATATTTTAAAAATAGTTTTATACCCTTAGTTGAAATTGGACTTTACATATTATATGTTACATCATGTAATAACATTCCATTTTCAATTATTCATAAAAGTATAGGAGTCTTAATTATTATACATTAATTATTATAAACCTAGTGTTTATGTGATTGTACTTAATGAGAATAAGATATATCCTAGTGTTAATAAAATTTAATTATATGTACCATTAGTCCTAAAAATATTCCCCCCACTAGAAATTTTTTTCGAGTCAATATCACAGTTAATATAATGTATCTCCTGTCCATACATTATAAGAAGGCCTTTATGGAATGGTCATAAGGGTATGTGCATGTATTTAAATATGAGTTGGTATCAAAGGTATCTAATGATATAATTCCATGGGTACATAGGTTCTCTTACACATGTTCACATATTCACCATTTGCAATTATATGTTTCCATACTCTCTGTAGACGCATATAATTTTTATCTAATTATTATAAACATTTCATCCTGGTTTAACCAATGATTTTATTTTCATGTTTTTATAATTCTATTCATCTCAAAAAATTCTGAATGAATTAATAGGAACTACACAAATGTTTCAAGAAATTGATCGAAGCAGGGATGGATCTCATTGATGATACTAAATATATGATTTTTATATTATCATGAAATGTATATTAAAGTATCTATGAAAACAAATTCTAATATAAATTTATTAAAAAATCTCTATAAGTTTATGTGTGAGTGTTTGAGTTAATAAATGGTTTCAATACATTCAACTACATACACCTAAATATTAGTTGTGTGAATTAATATATTATTTTAGTTACTATTAAGTAATTTACTAACACCCTATATGTTCACCTACAAAAAATTATAAATTCACTATTATAATTAACATATAATAATATTGGGTATATAAAAATCTATTATTTATGATAAATATTTTAATTTATATCTTATTATAATGTAATTTATCAAGGTGGATATGTTGAATGGTAGAACTATATTCCCATATAACATCCATATCATATCTCTAATATTATTTTATCCTTTTATTTTGGGCCTATTTATAATACATGTTATATCACAGTCATATTATTTTTTTATTTAACACAAATAATCATAAAAACTAATTATATATCATTATTCATATAGAATAGGGACTCCCTTTTTTTAAAGGGCTATCTTTTTATTTTCCTATATAATTATGTTTTATGCTCATTTTAAAAAAACCATAATTCACCCAGATTTTTTTCCAAATAGGGTATTTCATTATAATGTATTACTTTAAACCCTATATCATACATTATTTAATTGAAAAATCAGTTAACATAATTTGGAATTTATGTTAGTCACATTTAGTTGGATTGTAAATCTAATTCATGTCCATATATTAATAATTCTATATTTAATTTTTAAAAAAAAATTTCCCAATGTTTTATTATAATTATACTAAATAATGGTTTATGGTTGTATAAGTCTCTTTAATCAGATTAGTATAATAAATAATACAATGAATTCATCACCATTATCATATATTTTAGTAAATTTTATTATATATCGGGGGGGGGGGGGGCGGGGTTTATCAATTTTCATCTAAACGTTCAATAATTAATTATTTATGTGTTAAATTATTAATGGATTGAGTTACTTTGAATATTAAAAATATAAATATTCACATTATAATTTTAAATTATTAATTGATAAAGAATAGATATATCATATTGAGTTTATTAAATTTATATTAAAAGTATAAATAATTGTAGTTATTCTTCTCATTATAGTGCCTAATTTATTATAAACTACCATGGTTAAATCCCTTGATTTGAAAATTTTTATAACATCAATAATTTCATGAAAAAATAAGAAAATAGGACATATTTTTGATTTTATTTATCTTTCCTTTAGGTATTGAAATTTGAGATTGATTGTGTTTTTTAATAGTTCATTGTTTTATTAATAAAAAATAAATAGATGAGAATTATTGGTTTATATTATATATAAGTGGCCATACATTTTCATTTGATTGATCTAAATCAAATCCTTAGATATCCTTTTACTGA
The DNA here is from genome assembly GCA_963277665.1 of Viscum album. Classification (NCBI taxonomy): domain Eukaryota; kingdom Viridiplantae; phylum Streptophyta; class Magnoliopsida; order Santalales; family Viscaceae; genus Viscum; species Viscum album. The sequence continues at coordinate 1,949,353,900 of OY728163.1, forward strand.
TATTCATCATATTAGTGTAGAATTTATTATAAGTAATATTCCTAAAACCCCATATTTATTAAATGTGCTTAAAAATATTTCATTTAAAAATGTTTTAAAATACAAAAAAATAAAATATTTTAAAACTGTAAATTATTTATAAAATAATATATTTAAATTTAAAGTATTGAAATTGAGTTTTAAATTTCTATAAGTGTATCAATTATACATACAATATCAGTAGTTATATTTTACCATATAAAATGTTTAAATATGGTATATAATAAATTTAAGAATATTTTTGGTTATATGATTTTAAATATTTTATAAATTGTGAATGAAAAGAATAAGATTTATAATCTTTTAATAAGTTTTAACATCAAATCCTCATAGGGAAAAACCACATGAAATATAGGGGATATTTTTAGGCATGGTGAATTGTTCAGTACCGCCATATTATAATTATCACAAATCATTTTTGATATGTTTATAATGAATTAATTTTTTATGATATTAATTTTTTCCATGGAAAAAATTTAATAGCAGATATTTATGGACATAATATTACTTATAATTATATAATATTATTTAAAAAAGGTACCTATCGAAGCTACAATTATTTCAAGTAGTTATTTCTAGCTCAATCATGAATGTGCCATGATCTACCATCATGATGTGATACAATTGAGTAGATACCCCACCAATTATAAATCAATGGTGCGTTGAATTTTATTATCCAAAATCCTTTAATATTGAGCTACCATGAATCACTATTTCCATCACACAAAACATCTTCCAGACTGATCTATTATCTAATGGACTTCTCAAAACTTTTAATGATGTTTCCACTAGATATATTGACCACTTGGTGTATATATCACCCAACACTAATAACAGACAGGGAATATTACATCATGGAGTTATTATACCATTCGATATATATACCATCAATCGAAAATACTAAGTAGTTAGATGTGTATAACACCAAAAAGGGTCTACCACCAATGAATTTACGACCGTAGTACTACTATAACTGTCAAGAAATAATTTCAAAATTATTTCTCAAATTCCTAGTTTTAACATATATAGCTAAACATAATCATATGGATTTAATAATGATTATTATTAAACAATTCCATTTATATCTCATGCACAAACTCATTCCATCAAGACTTTTTGTTCTGTTTGATATTTTTATTATAATTATCCTATAATAGATACTTGAAACTACTTTTGGTATACATATGACTTAGAGTCACATGTGTGGAAATATAATGATAGACTCTAATATGAAGGAAAAAATAGAAATTATATAGACACGCGTGATTGTATTAATCTACAAAACGATATATTGAAATATATATTCCATTACATAAATCAATACAACTAATTTTTTTCATTTTTTGTGAACGATGTTCATGATCCTTCCAATGGATGAAATAAATGGATAAAAAAACTAAATAATCATAGATTGAGAAACACTGAACATTCAAATAAAAAAAACATTCTATTTATATTTATACATTACATTCAAGCTATTTTTTACGATGTTTATTTTTTAAACATAGTATCATCAACTATACATGATAGTTCTTGAAGCTCCCTCTATTTTCCATTATATTTATTCTCATGAAATAATCTGGAAGATTTAATGTGTGATATGAACTTATTTCAAATACATGTGTAACTATAGAAGAGTGTTTTTGTCTCTCTTGATTTTTGTGATGTAATTTCAAAAAAAAATTCTACGTATTAGATTAGTTTATTTTCTAAATAGTTCCTCAATAGTGGGTGGCTTCTTAGGGGAGGGGACTAGGTCTCACCTTGAGACTAATCCCTTAGTTAAAAATACATTGTGATTTATTTATGTTTTTTAATATTTATATGGAATTATTTTGAGTTTCTTTAAATACAATAACATCAATCTCATATTTAACTCAAATTAGTTTTTATATATTGTGTATTATACATGTATACTAGTTTTCAAAACTATAGTATTATAAAATATTTTCTAACTAAGAAGTTATCAAACTGTTTATTATATTTTCAAAATATCAGAATATATAATAACAGTCTTTTTTAGCATGTATATGTGATAAAATTTTTGGATTTATATTTTTAAATTATATTTAAATAGAAATTTAATTTGAATATCATTACACACCCCTATTATGTAGTATATGGAAAGAATCATTTAGTATTATAACATATTAAAAAATTATTTTTTGTTGTGATATAGTTTTGTTAGAACATAAATTTCTATTTTATCAACATTTATATTTATATGGTCAATAATAAAAATGATGTAAACTATAATAATAGAAATATTATTTTAGTGGGATAAATTAAGATCAATAAACCATTAAATTTGAAATTCAAATATAGGTAATGTTTCTTTATATATGAACTATCATTGATGATATATATGAAATACCTAAAGTTCCTAGAAAATAATTGAGTGATTATAATAAAGGAGACCAAAGAGTGTAACTCTTTTACTATGAATGCGTTGTATTTTACCATTGTTGTTGATAAATTTAACAGAATATTTTTATGCTCAACTAAATATTAAATTTTGTATTTACATTCAATTTCATATAATGTATAATATAGTTTTTTAAAAAACATGTTTATATAAATCTTCTATAAAATATGATACATTTTGATATGCTAGGTTATTACTACATTTATGAAAATTATCTATAGTTTAGTGAAATATTCAATATGTTGTGAACAATTTTAAAGACATTTTTTTTAAAAGGTAATGTAATAATAATTCTGATATGGTTACATAATATACGGGGTCGATCCTCTCTCTTTTTAATGGAATCAATTGATACATGTATGTTGAGTTTCCTATACTAATTGAAAATAAAAAATGATTGAAGAATACTTGAAAGTGAATAATGAGGTAGCAGATGCAGACAACAAATAGTTTAGTATCTTTTAAGAATTTGGAATCTAAAAAAAGACAATGTCATTGTTCACAACTCAATTGATGAATAATCTCCATTAGATATTGATATATTAATAGATAACTTAGTCATATGTTTTAATGATAATTAAATAAATAATATATTATTCATGAAAAAAGAACTATAGAGGTATATATGACAGTATATGGAATAAGATAAAATAAAGAGGAATATATGAATCAACAAATGAAGTGATATTATGTGTGTGATATAAGAAATGAAACATAAATGAGTACTATCATAATAAAGAATATATGATATAATTTGGGGATAATGGAAGTAAATTTTAATACGTTATTATGTCCTCCAATATTTCATTGGATGATAGCTCATGTAATTCAGACATGTGCTATGAAAAAAGGAATAACAAATCTAATATATGTATCATGAAAAACATATAAGAGGTACATATTTCTTATCATAAATCTCATATAAACAATTCTATTTTAACATCCCATTTCCTATTTATAATTAATTATTCTCTCTTATTTGGTATCCCCATTATGAATTGAGATTATTTCATACCATTAATTTTTAACGGGCACTCTTGGGGAAAATAATATAATATATAAAGAAATGTGTATTTTTTAATTTATATATTTTGAAATAAATGCGTGAAATTACTAATAGTATTTCAATTTCTTTTTGGTTATAACTAATGGAGTTTTTATGTTTTTATATAATCTACATGTTTGACACATTCTTGTAACAAACGAGTTATATGAATTAATTTTTTTGAAGGGAAGCTATTATTAATTATTATTATATCATGGAAAGAATTTCATACATCAAACTTGTTCTTGTTATGAGATAGTTTTGATCATTTTTTTATATGTGGTTATAAATTTCTCATAATTGCATGTAAATTATGAAATTTAAATCATGAAAGGGGTTCAAATGATGAATGATTTGGGACAAGATTTTTTTAACAAAATTTTACATATTATTATATACATTTGATATATAGGATTATATATTTATATCTATGAGATATAAAATCATATTAATGTTATCTTCACCTCTTTTGGATCACTCAGTTCATTAATCAATCACTGTGGTGGGTGCATTGCTCCTCCCTAGTATATAACCTTTCTACATCATCATTTTTATTAGTCAAGGAAGCATTATTGAACCTTATTATTTGATGTGTCACCATAATGGTGCTGTTATTTCTAATAACTTATAGATTGGCGGTGTTATCTTCTCCCAATGGATAACCCTCATGTTTTTGGAAGACTAGTTTTTGGGTCCTTTAAGGTATAATTGACTTAACCTTCACATTAATCATTTTTGCTTTATGATATGTATATAAGTTTTTAAAATTTTTGATTGGGAGTTTTTTTATTTTTATTTCTTTACTATGGTTATGTACTCGATGATTTTCTATATGAAACCTATGTTGAGTTTGTTGTTATTATATCTCGATTTATTTGATGAAACTTGATTTATTATGCCACCAAATTTTTTTATCAATCAATTGGAAATATTTATTAATGTTGGGGGAAACAAGTTTTTGTATAAGGATTATTTCAATTAATTTATTAAATGATGTTTTATTTTGAAATAAGTGTGAAATGTATTTATGAAATTATTTTCAAATAATGATCTTTTAAATATTATTTAGGAAATATTTTAAAAAGGATACCTTGGGTACTGAAGTGGCTGACATTTTAATATCACTCGTCCAAAGACACCATAGGGGGTATAATCATAGTGTTTTCTTATTCTTTGATGGAATGTAATTATATAAAACACATAAAAACTAGTGAGATATAAAATTTTTGGGGAATACATTTCACTCTAGATTTTATGAATATGTCTAAAGATATTATGCCCATGATTTTCTATGTTTCAGTAAAAGTGGCTTTACCTGCCAAATCTATTGCGAAATATGGAATGATTTACCATTGCATTGTTTTGTACTATTTTATATTTTATATGATATGTGGTATATTATACAATATTTTTTGATATATGTGATATTATTTTAATCTGTTTTACCTATATTTTTTTTAAAATATCTAAAAAGGATGAATGTTTTACAATGTATTTGAATGAAAATTTGTTTAACAATTTATCATGTATTTTCTTATTTAAAATTCAGTTTTTTTTGGATTTTTATTCAATGAATTGTTATGGATCATCATGGTGGGGTCAAACTAATCTTATATATCTCACACCCAACACACCTATTAAGTAGTTTGTAGATATGGCTATGTATTCTGATGTAGGAAATATAAAATTTCTAAAGTGAGGCTTCGTTTAGAAGTGTTTCAGTAGATAGTGGGAGTTTCCCATGCTTTCACATTGATTAGTCAATTTTTATATTAGTTTCTATATATTGTTGGATTTTTGAATTTCTATTTTTTCTATGTTAATTGTATTATTACAACTATTTTAATTTTGTGTTTAGGCATATTTTTTTTGTCTTTCCTTCCACTAATTATCCCATCAAGTATATATAAATTCTAGGTTTTTCTCTTCCTGTTATGATATATAAACCCAATAATATTTTTTAGGGATAGGTTCTTAGTCACTAGCATCTGGGGATCAGGATTTCAATTCCAGTATGGAATAGACAAGGGCATGCGCCATGTTCAAGGGTATCCTTGGTTGGTCCATGACATCTATTACTCGTGAGATTGATGGTAATAATGAAAATGTATACACTAATGAAGTATTTTAATGATATAACATTATGGATGAAAATTTTAATACTTTATAATATAAATTTAAAAGACATAAAAAGTATCATGTTATTTCTGCACACTTCAGAACCAATCTTATTATATAAAATTTTCAAAATGATCAACTACATAAGGAAAATAATAACGTGATATTTTTTAATGATAAACTAAATAATCATTTAGAGAGATTCTTTAATGGTTGAAAAAAATATTACACAAGTGATTTGTAGAAAAAAAATATTATGTATAGTATAGGAATAGGTTACCATCCTATATTGGTTCTTGTTCAAATAGATCTTAAAATTGTTCTTAATATAATTTAATAAATAAAGTCATTATATCATAATGTCTACGGTCTAGTTTTATGATGCCATCCAAAAAATTATTGTTTCCTTAAAAAAAATTATTAACATCTCTAGAACCAATAAAATATGGAAACAATAAATTATTTTTCTCTTAAATCACTTCTATAGGAATAATTCTTCAAATTTTAAAGTATAAAATTATGGGATCATGAAAATTAATTTTCTAGGAATATACCTATGAAACACTCTACCATAAAAAACAAAGTGCTCTATGGAAATGACAGTTTTTGGAATAATTATAGAGGAAGTATTATTTTACATAGAAAAATAGGTAACTCTTGTATAGATTAAATTTAAAATGTTATTTTTTAATGGATTAAAATATAATATACATTGAATTTTATATCTTTTAAATGATTTATATTATGACAATTTTGAAAAAAACATCATATAAAGTATTTTATTCTAAACATTGTTTTTCTAATACTATGAACAATGAAGATATTTACCCTGTAAATTTAAATGCATTATATTTTCCATAATGTTGTTTTTGAGTTTATTTCTTAAAAAATAATTTTTTTCATAAGTGATTATTACATTTTAAAATAAAAAAACATAGAAAAATTACTACGACATAAGTATTAAAGGACCAATCCAAACTATAATTCCCAATAGACTATATTTATAATCATTAAAAAATGGAATGTAGCACAAAAAATGATTCAATATAAAGAATGAGGTCTAAAATTATCATCCATTTGAATTGGTATACAAGGATTTTTTTCACCATCTTGTGTATCAGTTCTAACAGGAAATTATTATTCACAGGTTATATGGGTTATTATTCCTTTTTAAATGGTTGTTTATTCAAACTCATAAAATTGAATCCCTATTTTATTTTTCTAAAGATGAAAAATCAACAAATAATATTACTTGGTATACAATTATGACATTATGAGGTTATCATGTTTTTGGGTTTTCAAATAATAAGTTTGAATGATACTGTTCATAACATGGATATATTAATTAATATTATTCTCCATAGACCCCATATCAGAATAGTGTATTAGAGAGGAAAAAATAACCCTTCATTAGATATCCCTAACCAATAATATGGAGTATAATTAACCTCCCTATGTTTCCTTATATGATGTAAAAATAGATTTATATATAATTAATTGAATTTTAATAGAACTATTTTAAAGTAAATCACATTAAATTAAACAATTATAGAAAACCAAATGTTATTTACATTACTATTATTGGTTTTAATGTCATTAAACACAATAAATAATATAATGTATATTTTCTTTCAAATGTGATGATTTAATTTTACATTCATATTTGCTAACCAACAAATCATATAGGGTATAAAAAATGAATATGATTAAAGATTTATTTTAACATTTTGTATTTGATGAAATAGATCCAATATAACATAAATATCCATTATAAAATCATGAGAATGAGATTTCTATCATAGAAATAAATGACAATAATTTTGAATATACATCCAGATGATCTTTAGAAAATAACTATCAGTTCTGATGAATATCAATAAAACGAATCAAACACGAATAATGACGTGTCAAACATATCTATCCCTATATATATTAGGTCACATTAATATCATAACATATATTTTTTATGTGATATAAATAAACAAACATAGAAAATATCTTCTCTTAAATTTCTTATAGAAAATAAATCTTTCTTGTCACAACAATAAAACATAATCATCATTAAAGCAATTAATTATGATTTCTCGTCATTGTTAATATAAGAAGAATTTAATATATTTTGAAGAAATGGATTCGAGGAACTAGTTTAAATATACAATAACTATACGAATAATTCACTTAATTTGGTGTTTAGAAACTAGGTACATGAGTCAAAAAAATAGATAGAAATAATGCAATAATAGTTGCATAAGGATATAGTTAGAAACATGGTATAAAATTTAATGGAACCAATTATGTAGTAGAATTACATGATTCCAACTAGATGTTTCCATCCTATAAAATGTATTTTTTCAATTTATATCAAATTTATGTAATTATTTCATTCATAATTTATTTTATTTTTGAGGAAGTTATTTTAGAAAACCCCAATAGTTTAAAAAATACCCAATTTCAAATTCATTTTTTAATTAATAAAATATTTATATGGTTTAAAATAAATTAAAAGAGAATATTATGATAGGTCGAACCCATTTTTTATTTCAATATCCTTTACTAATGGAATATAGTATAATAATTCATTTATTACAATTATATCTAAACATGTTATAGTTTTCCAAATATAAGTTTATGTCATTGTTTTTTTATCATAAAAATATTATATGAGCATTTAAAAAAAAATTACTATCTGAATTTGAAATGAGTTTAATCAGTAATTTGAAATACTATTTTATTTTTCCTGTTTTTTTTCACACATTATTATGGAATTATTTTTAATAATTCTATGTACAGTAAAAATAATTAAATATCAAATTTAATGGATAGTCCATAATGTAATGATACCACCAGGATTACATAACGTATATCGGATCTTGATTAAATTGGAAATCCAATTTCATATAATATTTAAAGATTTATGATTTTAATGTTTTTATACATAATATCAAGTCATCTATATATAAGTTTTACTATGTTTATATTTTCTCATTTTAATAAAATCTAAAGGACTCGCATATACTTTCTACCAATGAATTGTATAATACATAGAAGGTAAAAAAAATTTAGCACTGTATTATTCAAAAAATCATTGGATCTATTGATTTTGTCATATGTTTACATTATTGGTTGTATGTAATATAGATAAATCACATATAAAACATATCAATTTTTGGGGAAGTCTCAAGTGTCATTATGTGATAAAAAATAGAACATCATTTTATTATACACGAATGAAGTTATTTATATAGTTTTATAAAGTTAGTTTTCATAGAATATGTGGTGAAACACTTATTACTATACTATAAATAACAATTTAGAATTCGCCCTAAAAATTGTTACAATATTAATGCTACTAAAATTTCTATGAATCATACGTCTCATTCTAAAACCACAAATATTGATATAAGCCTTTTTTTTGGAACATTTTCAAAATGCTGGCATAACTCTGAAATTTTGAAATAATTAATTTCTAATTTATAAAATATTCATAAAGATATTTTATTTTGATAGATAGAGATATATGTTTTGTGAAAAATTAATAATAATTTTTGTAAACATTTATTCATTGATTTATTTTGGTTCGGTAAATGAAAAATAATAATACTATATATTATGATGGTTATCTCCATTTGTTAATCTACCATTAGAAATATATTTTATGTTATCTATGATTTGAACAACTATTTTTATTGGCCATGGTGACTCACCATTTTATACAACCATTTTTATTTTACTATTCAGAGTCTCTGTCATAATAATACTAGTAAAATGATGCCTTTGAATACTGCCATTTATAACTATAGTATATAAACCATCAGTTTATATTATATTATATTAAAATTTATATTTAGATTACTTAATTATTTTCTATATTCATATTATACTAAATTTTTGATTTCCAATCCCAAAATGATAAACTGTTCTCAAAATATAAGATTGAGATCCCTCTCTCTGTCACCTTCATTTAGCCCCCAATTATATTTTCTCACTTGAACCATTAATGTCAAATTTCATTAATCACATGATCTATTGATAATCGAGGGATTTAATCATCTAGATGTGTCTTATCATGAATATTACTATCCCTTGAGGAAATGTATATGTATATACAATCATTCTTTATTAAAAATAATGATGTCTCAACATGCATCTTATTCTGATATAACAATGAAATGTGTAAATTCCATTTTTTTGGTTTTGAATATGTAAATCATGTGGAATGTGTTTCCTATCCATGATTGGGCCAAAGGGTTCTCGAGGAATGACTTACAATTCTCGCCTACATTGGTTCATGTGTTATATCTATTTTAATGTTAATTTTTTTTTTGTGAGAAATAATATGTTTTCAATAATATTATTAATTTCAAAGAACTATATTTTTTTAAAATTAATGGGTAATAAGTTCTTGTATTCCTCACAAATGTTTTTATATAGAAAATCGAGCTCATATCTCTAATAATTATGAGAAAATTGTATTTATGATTAATTGTATGATTTAATAGATAATGTTAATGTGTAAAGGCCTAAAAATATTGACTTTGATAGAGTATAGTGATGTGTATATATAGTTTTGTGAAATAATCAGGTGGAATCAAACAATAAATTTATAATGTTCTTGAACCACACAAACTACAAAGGCCTAGTGATGTGGATGAATGGTTTATCCAACTTTGAGTGGGGAATGAAACTGAATACTTTAAATGAAATGTTATGAAATTGTTATTTCAATTGATTTTATTTACTCTAATTAAATGTATCATATTAGATTATTAAAATAAAAATAAATAGAATAGAAACATCATAGATAGAAAACTAGATTACATAGATATATATTCTAAAAAATCATAACTATAGAAGAAAAAAACAACTCTCATTAGTTGTGAAATAAATAAATCTTATCAATAGAACAAATGATCATTCCCAATAAATATACCCTATAACCATAATTACACATGTCCATATTAATTACAAATCTTAGATTATTTTTTATCAAAATGAAAAATCAGATGAATAATAAAATGTTGGGTTGTTTATTTATTACCATTATCATATTGGGGTTTCACTACAACCAAATGCACTAATTCCATGATTTAAATAATTATATGTCTTATATGATTCGTGACACAATAACAGTTGAATAAAACCATTTCAAATGTAATTATAGAAATAATAAAAGTTTGGTTGACACCAAATTTGACAAATTTTTCTCTCCCCTATGGATATAGTCGATCATCATTGGGTTATCAACTGTAATGAATAAAACCAAAAAAATACGAGATATAATAGTAGAGAAGGAATAATAAAATTATAAATTCATAGAAAGAAGAATTAAAATATTTATCATTAATGTTAGAATGGATTTTGTTATATAATAAAAGAAATAACATTCCTTGCTATGAAGATCGAAATCCAGGTCAAAACCCTAGCGGTAACATCCCTGTGGTCAAATACCTATGACATGAATGGATATCTTATAACATATTTCAAGACAATTTTTAATTAGTATATAATCAATCTCTGGGTTCCCTGAGACATACATGAAAATAATTTACCTTTTCAGGTCAATACCATATTTCTTCATAGAATGATATATAAAAATCCATGTTTTTAAAAAATGAACATGGTTTTCACAATATGTAAAGATTACATGATGTGTAATGTGTGGGGATGAACTATAAACTATTTTAATCACCTCATATCTAATATATTTTACATATTTTTTAAAATTTTCAGGTCTTGTACATGATACATGACAGGAAGCATGTATTCATGGGGCTGAAAGACTCATTTTTTATAATTCATCAGTTATATGCCATCTCATCATCCCAAGATTGTATAACATCATTAGAACCATAAATAAATAGATTCCAAAATTTTTTTTCTTGCACCATAAGTCCAGGATTCATCATCATTTTTCATTGTCATGTCGAGAAGCTTACTTTCCTTAATTTTAATGTTTTCCTTCATATTTCTCCATATGTTGGTCCTACCGTAAGATTATATAAAGTTGTTACATAAGGCATTGATATCATATTTAATAAATCATTATTTAAATAATTGTCATATAAAAATATTGATTTAACATATATATATTTATATATATCATATAATGTTTGTTGTACATGTTTATACAACAGATGATTCGACATCGCATGGGATGTACTAGTACAATGAGGTATCATGATGAATTTTATTTATTTCCTTTGATATGTGGAGATATGATAAATATGTATATATGTATAATGGTTTATATGAAATAGTTAAATCCTTCTTCGAGGTCAAAATATTTTTCCTTATATAAATTTATTTTGATTCATATAGAATATAAAGGCATAGTACCATAAGGAGAAGTCTTAGTAACTAATTGTGATGATATATTCCAAATTTATGTGACCATTAAAATTATTCAAGTTTATTTTATGCTTAATATAATGAAGGGGGTGAAAGATATTGATAAATAATATGATATATTTAGCCCAATTCATTATCCCAACCGACCAAATGAACATCTTTGTACAATATTTTGATCCATATGAGGATATGATTTATTATTCTTATGAGGAAGATTACGATGAAATTGATGATGAAGAATAACATAGATTTTGAGGGATAATGATCAATGTATCCTTCAGTGCAAGAGGTTACTAACCCAAATGTGTCTAAGAGTCCTATTATGTTTTATAGATAAAAAATTCCTTAACATTCCCTTCATACAAGATAATATTTTCTGATAGAAGATGATGAGTCAAAAGATACTGAGGTCTGTAATTGTGATCTAGTTGTTTTAAATTTTTCATAGAAAACTAAGTATGTGGTTATCATTCTGAATTATTAAATGTTTGATTTTGATTTAGGTAATTAGGATGTGCAATCTCATTAATTTCATATTGTTTCTACATATTGTAGATCTTCCAATGGAGATCGAATGTTATATCTTCTTATATATAATCCCCCATAAATCTCGAGGTAGATATTATACTAATTTTTTTGTATCTTTAATCCATACTAATCCATTTTCCTAGATAGATATGTGAATGGAGTACTTAATAACGGGTATTAATCTATAGGATCTATATTGTTTGGTTTGAATTATTTATATTCATTAAATTACATTTGTGATGATGATCAAGGATGCTCAGAAAATCTGATGGACTTGAAATTTTATAAAATAATTGGTATACTATCTAATATTTTCTTGTTAGGATAGATAACGATGAGAAGTTGGACCATTTTATATCTAATGTTCCTTCAATATAAAATATACCTGAGGATGTTTTTAAACCTCTACTATGGGACTATTCGTTATCGTCCATATTCTCCTAATAATTCTATGTATGTGACTTATGATGATTTTGTTGATTTATTGTAAAATATTATGTCTCATCTTCGGGATATAATTATATCATCCTAAGTTAATTGGACATCGATCAGTGTAGAGGAAGCTCAAATGATATTCACCTTAATTAATTTTTATATCAGTCATTGGATTTTCCGATAGTTAGAAGAGATTTATATTTAGAATAAAAGAGTATTAGAGAATATGCTTTAAATTTAGATCACAATTGAAAATATGTACATTGAGGAATATATATATTTTAGAGATTCTTGAATTATTCTCTACTCCAAGAGAATATTATCATAGAGCACCACCTATTTCTACTCTATCTTTGTTGGTTTCTATTATCATTAGATCAATAGTTAGAGAGAAGCATCATGTTGTTATAGATGATAATTCCAGATCTCACCATGATGTGCTCAGAAAAATCATGTAACGCTATGAGAATATTATATTTTTGTTATATAATGTTAGAATAATTAATTTAGTTATATAAATTCTACCACTAAATCTATTAAATAATATATTTGGTGGGTTTATTTAAATAATGATAACAATTTTCATTTCTGGTTAACGGATGAAAAATTCATAATTCCATATATAACATGGTCATTCAATGAAATGGTGACCCATAAGAGTACTTTTGAACCTTTTCCCTTTATTTTATGGAATAAAAAGAATGATTTATTAAAGGATATAGAGCATGGTTGTTAAATCATCAATCAGCTTTTAGAGAATATATAACCATTTTTATACACAACTAGAACATCAGTTACAGTTAAAACAACCCATCATCCTTCCATTACTCTATCTAGATCCATTACTATAACTATTTGTGTGCCTTTATAGAATATATTTTTTTCCGTTTATTCTATATGGTCTCACCCTAATTGATTCATTGAGTTGGATTTATGTAGTGGCATCAAATTTTTTCTTTCAGACTCATACCCATCCAACACCTCCTTCCCCTTATCCTATAGTTTCTAAAAAAGGAAGGATCTAGTTGATCCTTCCTCTATTAAATAAGTAATGTATTAATCATAAATATCATATATTTTAATTTTATTTTGATATTGTCTTTTAATTTCTATTTCAACCCCTTTTTATATTAATATATAATGCCCCTTTGGATTTATTCATCAGTATACCTCTTATTTTAATATATTTATATTTATTTTTGATAATCCCAAATGGGGAATCATGAATGGAATTTCATATGATAATTATATGGAATATCACATATTAATTCACGAACATATAGACTAGATGACTATTTAAATATCATTAATATCTAAAATAATAACATGTCTTTTTTATATTGTTTCAAATTTTATGAGTTTTAATCATCAAAACTGTTGAGATTATTTTTAACCTCATAATTTTAATGATCATATCTAATATCTTTATGTATCATGTGAATTAAATTTATTATGAGTGAAACATATCTCCTATGGCGTCATTGACCCGGATACCACATAACGGCTGCGCTGAACCCCTTGGGCCACTTGGCCTCAAGTGCATCTCCCCATATGCAAGAGGTTAACAACTAGCAGCAATATCCTTGGGTGTGTCTGTGGGATGTCTATTCCCCCATTTGTAGAGTTTAACATATTGGATGGAATATAAACCAATATTATGCATCATAATCAAAATAAATAAATGGAGGAAACAAACTGAAATAATAGATAAAAGAGAACAAAAATAATTGTATAAACTTGTAAGATGAATTTGTAATTTCATGATACAAAAAAAATTTAAACACAGAATCAAGAAAATTTGCGTAACAAGTTCTACATTGTAATGAAAAAAAGGCTACCTCATGAATCCCAAGATCCAATTCATTCATCTGCTATCTAGCTCCATCCTAAATCGAATTCAATCATGTGTATGAAATCATGTGCTTTTCTTTGTCAACAACTACAACTATGTATTCTTATCTTGGTACCAAACGACCCCCGAAGATGGTGTGAGATAATTTATGGTGGCCCTCCACCAACAGTTTATATAACATCCGTCCTGTAAAATGGAATACAATAGTGTGCATGCGTGCATATATAAAGTAATGAAAACCATAAAAAATAAGTAAAACCCATGTACATGCAAAATCTCTCAGCTTGTAACAAGTTCATTAATTATGAATAACCAATTAAATCAAATAGGTCATGTGAGGCACATCTAGCCCTGACATCACATTGTTATTGTATATGTAGTGGAGGTCCCAAGACGTAACAAGGAATCTTGAAATGTTATCCATTTGGGGGTATCTATAGTAATATCCACTGTTACCTAAATATCATGAATTGATAACACAGTAGTATATGAGTCTAGATAAGGGGTAATGTTGTCATCCATGGAGCATAATCCAAGTAACTCGACAATAAGTCACCTACTGAGTCCAATGTAATCGACCATGGTAAAACATGGCTATGAAAGGAGATGGACCTATGGGTGTTCACCATTAATCCTACTAGAAAATTCTTGATCAAAAGAGTGTATCCCATGTATCATATATTAATGAAGAGGACCCTACCGTAGTATACCATGAATCCAAGGAAGAGACAATAACCAAACCTAGGTGGGTATCATCCTACGAAAATGACATCTTAGATTCAAATTCGGGTTCCTAGGACCCCATGAATTTTCCTCTCAGAATCCATGTTAATCTCAAGACATTAAATTCCTTTTTTATATTGAAATCATATATTCATTCAAGAGGTTAAAGCCTTGAATTCAATTAGTTTTGAAAGGTAAAGTAGCATTGAAACCAATTATTTATTTGTCCGACCCATGTCTTCCATTATTTGGGATATGACACATCACATTGAAACCATTTAATCAATAATTTCTTCACCATTAATGAATATTCTATTATTTTGGTTCACTCTACTACCTTGCTTCAATATGGAAATGGGTTATATGGACATATATATTTTATTAAATCTTATTTTATATGGAAATGTTATATACATATTATAATTTTCATTTCACATTTAATTTTTAATAATAAATTTGAATCACATTACATAGTTGGGACAAGTGGTGAGAATATATGGTATATTCCATTATTTAATTCTCATTAATAACAACTCATTTATTTTTGAAAGTAAAAACTTTATAAATGTCAAGAAAATGAACATCTGAATGGTGGATCAAACAAACCAAAACACATAAACCCAAATATGGCAAAACCATAAACATGGGGCTGATTAAGTTGTGGGTGTAATCGCAAACAGCTAATCACATATTCAGATAGAGTATAATAATTTGATTCTAACATGTTTAATCATGGCATGTAAAATTAAGAAATGTCTTCTGATGAAATATTCATTCCCCACAGGAATACTACAAGTATAAAAAACATTACATAGTTGTTATAGACCACCCACGTTAAGGTTGTACAACTATCCTCCTCCAAAATAGTACCTTGATTTTCCTCAGATCAGATTATATCAAAGAAAAGGTGAAAATTCCCATGTGATGATATCTAGGTAAATATAAATCATGGAGGTGAATGGATAAAGAGGAATTGAGTACATACTGTTACGCATCCAACGTGATGATAGAATGCTCGACTAGATGTCGGTTGAAGGAAATCTCTTGATCCATCGAATTGTCAATCAAAAATAAAAAATTGGGTGAAAAATAATGAAATCATGATGGTTTTTTTGTAGGGTAATAAGATGGGAGAAAATACATCATTAATAAAGAAATTGAAAAGTTACGTAGAAATTTATCCTGCACACGGTTTTTCAAACCATGTGAAATCAATGGATGATGTTTCTTCACAAAAACATTATCTGCAAAGCTTTATGAAAACTCAATAAAGACATGCAGTAGTACCTAGGAAATGGAATTCCTTCATTATTTTCTCTAAACTATACTCCCTGCATGTTATCTCCAAAGATATGGGTTTTGGGATCAAAACAAGCCACATAAACCCTCATGATATAAACAAACTCTTTAGTAATCCATATTAGGTACAATGTAATGATTTATATGTGAAAATAAATTATCAATTCCTGAGTGAAAAATTATTTTATTACAATCATACCCGCATAAAAGAACTCACACCCCGAGTTCACCTTCATATGGTAAAAAATAATGTCTGAGAACATATACGTTGTGTGGGAACATACATCTTCTATGATTTCAAAATTTTATTCTTGTACTCGATCTTGATGACATAGCACTCGAACGAGATGGGCATACATTCATCAAAGAGACGCTGTGTTTCGGTCAATGATGTGCAATGGGCACTACTCAATGGTAGCATAAGAATGTATATCAGATCATAAACCCTCTCAATTTTTTGACATGTTCAGTATAGTACTGATTTTTTTATTGAATAATAAGAATGATAACCTGACTTTTCAAGAGTATATTAATGTTACTTCATGTGGGATCAATGGAGAACTATGCATTTTTTTAATAATTTCATATGTGTTTCTGGAATAATCAAAAGTAATGATTTTGGAAAATGTGGAACATAGATGAGGATACTAGGGTAAAAGGCTCATAAAATTGGGAGCACTGATTTTTCTATTTCACCTATAGTTAAGGGTATAAAAAAGGTTAAAAAAATAAAGGTTTTAAGGAAGGACCCTAGAGGGTGTTTCTCCAGTGGTAGTAATTGAATCCCTCATCACAGAAAGATCACTTATAGAACATGTATCATCAGTCCCCTGGTCATCTACTTAATTCCCCTCCAATGAGTATACTACAAGGTGAATATTCAACAGATTGAAAAATAGTACATTGTTATGACGTACCCAAATATGGGGAAAATGAAAATGACTTCAGTAATGTAACAATATCCCTATTTCCATTTGAATATAAGGTGAAAATATACTATACCACTACCTTAATTACTAGATATCCATTTTATCCTATAAAAACATCCAACATTCTACAATCCACCATTCATATAATCTAATGTGCCTTGTTTATTCTCATATATATGCTTTCTATAATTGCATAAGGACCTTCGAGGAAGGAATCAACCTGATCACGATATGATTTGATGGTGAAACCATTAGGAGAAGTGATATGATTAAATCCATCAAAATGTTTTTCCTCAAATCACTGAAATCCCTAGAGCTCAACATCTGAATTATAAATCATCTAGTTAATATATCACTAAAATTACCAATAAATTATCATTGGTGTCACTTCAATCATATGTTTGGTTATAACTACAACCTCCCTAGTATATGGATTTGTTGGAATAAATATTTCTAATAAATGATTCAATTCATATAAGTATTTTCTAGGGATGTTGTTCCACACAAAACATGATGCATGTCAGACCTCTTATGACATCAAAATATTGTTTCAATTTTGTATCCTCAAATAATGATGCAGATAATATCTAATTTTAATGTGGGAAAATAAAAATTTCAACATAATTTTGGGATAAATTGATCTTGGAATCAAGGGGGTGAAAGGCTACTTGAAGATGAGTCTCATCCCTAGTTGTTGTTTCACAATACCCATTAAGACTAAACCCAATGTCTACAACTATAAAATTTGCATGATAAAAAGGAAGTAAATCATGATGGACAAAATAGTATAGTAGTATTGGTAAATTATATATATATATATATATATATATATGATTCTTGTATTACAAACGGGTACACTAAATACAACATAATTTTTTCATTCATTGATAATTGTGTTCCCACTTATTATATCAGTGAATATATATATTTCTAAACTTTTTGGATTTATATGGGAATGAAACAAGACAACACTGATCTCAAATTCTTATCAGGGGTTTTGTGTAGAATAAAAAATAAAAAATTAATCAGAATAATCAATATAGAAAGGTATAAAAAGGTATGGAAATTCCATTTAAATATCAAACTATGAGGGAGTGGAAAAAATGGAAAGGTAAATAACTAAATACAAATTCAATTTAAAATCACTAGGTAATGATTAATCATTATGGAAATGTAACTAACTGAAAACAATGTCATTAATGCAATAAAACGGGAATGTAATGCTTCCATAAATTTTGTTAATAGTGAATATATAAGGATAATTATAACAGAATCTAAATGAAGGTGATGCTGAATTATTGGAATCCATATTCCCAAAGTAAATTGTACCTCTATAATCATGAAATTTCATAAGAATGTTTCTTGCATACTGGGTGAAATCCCACTATGGTTATCCTAATGACACGTACAATGAGACTACATATGACTCAAGGGGATATCTGTAATTGGTCCCCAACCTTGTTGTACCTATCCAAATAATTCAAAATAAATCAAATAATAAATTTAATTCATGAAAAAATTTCCATATTAAATATATTGATTGAGGAATAGATATTAATTTATTAATAATTCCCCACATTATGAGAAGAGTTAATAAAATATCATCTTAATAAGATAGAATGATAAGTTAAAAGGTCCCATTTAATAACATATACTTAGATTTATACATGTGAGATCATTATTGGAAATTGAAAATATGAACATTTAAGAATATTATAGATTATTATACGGATTGATTGAGTACATTAATCAATAGAAACTGATTTGTCTAAGGAAGTTGAGGGACTAAAATTAATAAATCTATGATGATTTAATGGACCATAGATTCAACATAAAATAATGTATTAGGATAACATTTTATAAGATACTTTTACTAATATTGATGAATTATTTTTATTAAACAATATTTTAAGGAAATATAAAAACATGATTCATTTTAATTTCAAGTGAAAATAATTAATATTTTTGTTAAAATTACATCAAATTATAATTTGACACTTACTCTATTAAATGGATATCCCAAAATAAATCTTATTTTATTTATAAATCAATAAAATCAACATTTTATGGATCGTAATATCCGAAATAAAAGATTTTTCATTTTTTATAACTATATTTCAAAAATAATTTGTTAAATACATTAACATATAAACCATAAATGTTATACCATTGGTTTAACAGTAATATTTATTTTTAAAATGTTTTAGATGAAAACAATGATACATTTACAATGAAATAATTTTTTTGACTGTTATGTAAGAAACCCTTATCATCCTTTAGTCATGGGTTCACGCCCTACCACCATGTTAGATTTTATGGGTTTTCATCGGGCATTTTTGTTGTCATTTTTAAAAACCAATATAAATATATTTTAAAAAATGTGATGGATATCATTCAAATTCACCCATTAAATATCATTTTCTATACGGATTAAATACAAAATGTTTTTTTTTCAATTCTTAATAATCCAATTTTACTATTACTCTAGTTTTATTAATTATTAAACCCAAAATTATAATCAATACATTTAAATTCATTTGTCCGAAATTTAACATTACTATTAGTCAATTATATTTAAAAAAACACTAAACTAATTAGTTGTATTGTGATAAATATATTCTAAAATATCATTAATCCTGGTATAATGTAATTTTATAAACACAAATAATATTGTTTGACGACATAAAAAATATGATAAACCCTAATATAATTATTTTGTGATGGTATACACTACTATTATGTTGATTAATACATGTGTTCTTCAATGCTTATCCTTAATTTATACCTTAGGTTAATGTTAACTAATCTTCATTTACCAAAATATAGTTCACAAGGATTCTACTAAACATCCACTGATTCAAATTATAGCACCCTGACCCTAGTAAACATACACCCACTATTTTCTTCCATTACATGGTCGTGATTAGAAAGAATCAAATCTTAATGGGCTAAAGTATTTTTAGTTTTGGTAGCCAAATTGCATACATGAGAATTGTATTAGAACAGAAGACACTAATTCTTAATTAATGTTTTTAATTAAAGGATAACTATATTACCACATAAAATATCCTTGAATACATTTCTTATTAGACTTATTAGACTCTTTGGGGGTGGAAACAAAATTTAGGTGAGCTCAAATTCGTATTAAGGGTTAAATACAAAAAACAGAATAATGAATCAATCATAATAACCAATATATAATAGTATATAAATTAAAACACATTCTCTATAAAATATAAACATATAGGTAGTTCGTAAACAATAAATTATGTTAAATTATTTAATACACATTTCATTTAAAATTACTAGATAAATTATAATTTATATTGAATGGTTAAAAACTAAGATCATTCCATTTAATTAATATTCTCGTAATGCGATGAAATAATATATTTTTTCATAGTAAAAATATAATGGTTGATAATAATATAAACATAATAGAAGATATTCATAATTTACAGATTCCATGTTTCATAGGTATATAGTAATTTACCATCAAGACCTTTCACAAGACGGTTTATAACGTACTAGGTAAAACCCCTACTAAAAATAGCTAATTGACTCATCCCATTTTACTATTGATGCATTAATGAGATATATATAATTGGGACGCACCATTTTCTTATTAAAAAATATTATTTCTCTATATAAAATAATTTATTTAATTGATAAACATTGTGCCATATAAAATATTTATATCGTGTAAAAGATTTAAATTTATCTGTATTTTCCTAAAAATAAAATAACATTCATTTTATAAATAGTATGTAAAAATCGTATACAGTTCACGAAATAATAATATCAATGATAAATGATATATATATTTTGGGGATATTTAATGTACAATGATCATCGAATGGTGAATAAATCAAGGGGATTTAAATGAATAAAAAAAGTATTCAAGGAAGTGAATTTCGACATTGTCATTGTTAATAATAAATGCAATACATCCAAAGGAATAAAAATATTGTATAAATATAACATATAAAACGTATAGTAATAATATTTTTTTTAATGAAATAAAATAATATAGTTAAATAAAATCATTAGGAAAATAGTCTTTAAACATTCCAAAGTCTCACATACCACATTCCATCAATTGAATCATAAGTACCATAAAGAAATAATGGTAAATGAAAAATATAATATATTGATAATAATGATAATAATGATATCAAATTTCATAGGATATGTATATTCACCTCATAGATGATGATAGGGGTATAACATAACAAAAATCTCAATGAATCCAAATGGTGAAAAAAATTGAAACATTTTCTAACATTTAATCAATTAAAGCCATAAAATTGAGATTATAAAATTAATATGTAAATACACATATTTTTTTAATAATTATAATATTATAAATAAATTTAATTTATATAAGAAATAAAAATAAAAAATTTGTGAACACGACATATGCCTCATGAAAATAAATATGAGACAACATTCCCTTATGTTGTGTTTCTTTTATGGTGAATGTATGTTAGCCTCATAAATAATGGTTTTAGGAATTTTAATAACATATTGAAGAATCTTATTAATATTAATAATATCCCATATTATATTTTTTAAAAATTTTATTACCCTTTTGTTAGTAATCATTAATTATTTTCACTATTTTGGGTGTTAATTGATTTGTTTACCGAGTATAATTTGACTTGTTATTCCTTATTCCTATTTCATATATCTTGATTTCAAAATATAAAAAATGTAAACCATGGTTTAATTATCATATATATTAAATATAAAGGTATTTATAATTATAAACCATATTTGGAAAAAGTTAATGAAATGAAATGTTCATGAAAACCGTAGGTCGTATGTATGCATGAATGCTACTTTTATTTCTTTTTCGTATTTAAACAAATTATAAGTAAACGATATATACATCTATATATATTTATATATTTACATTATGTTATCATAGTTATGTCATATACTTTACATATGATTATTAAAACTATCATGTATTCATTCTATGTATAGTGTGAATGAATCACATAACATTATGAAGCTGGTAGTCCACATATCCATATATTATGTAATCATATTTCTAAAAAAAGGAATGCATAAATTTATGGTTATATGAAATATTAATTATTAAAAAATAAAAAATTAATTATATATATAACAAAAATAAACTATAAATCCAACAGTACTACAACCTTGAAAGGTGGTAAATGGAAAAACAAATGACATCGATTTGTGAAGCGGTAGTCCGTCGTACACCAGAATGATGATTGTATATCCCATTTGATGGGTTTTTAATGTTTTTCTGAAAATATTATAATTAAAACACCTCAGTATAGTTAATATATTTCTATTTTTATATAAGAATGATATGAAATTATTTGAAAGGGTTGATAGGTAAATAAAATAAAATTTATCATTAGTGAAGGTTATCTCATATTTGGATAACTCTTTTTTGTTTATAAAAAAATTCATCTGTGGATAAAATTAATCTCAAACTTAGGATTATATTATGATGGGGTGAAATTTAAAAGAATTTTTGGACATAATTTTTGAGAGACAAAAAGAATTAATGGTGTAAATAACTAGGAGGGTGAGTTTATTTTAATATTCGTGGATGAGTGACATTGTTGTAAATATAAACATGTAAAACTATTAACGGTTATCCCTTAAATCATTTCTTCCAATAACTAACCCAATTTGATATTAAAAATTATGGTAGAAATATATCCATCCAATTTATTTTGGACGAGTTTATTGGTCATTTTTTCCCTTAAGAGTAATTTTTAGTCCCTTGTAAAACTAATTTTTCTATTAATCGTTGTAAATAAATGTAATTAGATTCAATAATATTTTTTATAAAATTAAAATTTCAAATGATAATTCATTTTATATTATAATAATTCCAAAAAAGTAATCTATTATTATAAATTCCATACACATAAGGGGGGATAATTAATTTAAAATTTATCCCAAAAACGAGATGACAAAGCGGGTTTTTAAAGTATAAATGTTCTAAAATGGAAATGTTTTTACATCGATTTTCAGAATGAAATTTATTTTAATGACATAAATTGGGTTACTTTATTTATATTTTAACTGTATTTAATTTATAAAAAAAATAAAATATAATTTAACTATATGAAAAATTAAACGAAAAAACAGTTTTCAATTAATATTCTGTAATCTTCACTATTCATCAAAAAATAAAACATCTCAAAAAAATCAATATAAGATACTTTTTATTTTCCAATTTTAAAAAATAATTTTTATTTTGATATATAAAATTTATAAAGTTAAAAAAATTGTTTTAAGATCATTAATCCATTAAAATAATGGAAAATAACCATTTATAAAATTGAAATTTTTAATCGTACAAAATGATTTTTTATTATCTTTTTATTATAGAATATATTGAATAAATATAAAAAATAATTAATATAATAATATACATATATATATATATATATCAATATTATCCTTAACTAATAGTAATTAATTAAATTTATTAGGATAAAACACGTTTATTAGTATAAATGTTTTTGATTATATTCAATTGGTATTTAGATTCACTACAAATTAATTCGTATCCTTTGTATTCAAATTAATTTTTTATAAACCTTATATTTTCAAAATATAGTTAACCTTATTCATAACCACTGATATAATAACTAGTTTATATGTTATTATTTTAAATAATATTATATTATTATTTGGTAAAACTCGATATTGGGTATAATGCAATCTATAAAAGAACTTATTGTTTCTTATAATGAAATAAAACTCAAATTTACTGCATTTAAATATATAAAATATATTAAATTTATTTAAATTATTGGATTTCCGTAATCTCATATGGGGTATAGTACCCCTTCCCTCTATTTCATATTAATAAATTACTATTACATCATATTACCCTTAATGCTACCTGAAAGATCATGTAGTCGAGATTATTTAAGAATTAGGTATATATAATTACATATTGAACAAGGGAAACAACAATATAATTAATAACATCCTCAAAATGCTTCAAAAATTACATGTCTTTCAAAACTGCATGAGATAACTTGGGAACAGCCAAATGAAATTGTTGAGCTATAAATCATAAAAAGGGCATAAGCATATAATAAAATGATGAATTAAATACATGTTAGATAATATTTATATCAATGGAGAATAAAATGAATATGAATAATAAGGCATGATATAGAATGATAAACAAAACATGGTAAATGTGTATAAACATTAAATCATTTCGTTATAAACATAATTAAAGTCTGACTTCAGAGACATCATGAATGAAAAGGAATCATAAATGAAACAGCTTCACTCAATAATCCATCATTACATCTCATGAGACTTAAAATTACACAATTTATTCATGCTCTATATAATTTCGGGTTGACATGCCACATTCATTTCTTCCTATTCATAAAGTTCCCATATAGATATTATGACATGGAATAATTCATGATCATATTTTATTCCACAATTTATGATTTTTAAATAAATACATTTAAGTCACATTTCAAATAGGAAAATGTTTATAAATATTAATACCATTGATAATAAAAGGGAATCTTATTCACTACACAATTATTTTGTCTTGGAAAACCTCGCTGAAATTCCGATAACATAACAATGTCTCATTAGAATTCATATAAATTGTTGATGAGAGTGAAAGGGGCATATAATAATTTCAAAATACATTTTAATGTAAGAAGTTATCAGAAAAATGATCACATCATAAGGAAATTAAGATAAAGGAGAAAAGGTAAACACATATACTTGAATAAATAAGAGAAAATATAATATCTCTTACATGAGTGTGTAAAAGAAAAATTAGTGTTGGAGATTCATGAGAGCTTGGGGTACATTGAGTGATTATATATACTTTTGGGAAATGTATTGTTTTAACCCATGGATTTTGAGGGAATATAAATGGGATCATATGTTATTTTATATATGACGTGATGTTTGTTTCTTTTTTATTTTGGTTTTTGACTCTACATTATAAAATAACAAAAACCTCAAACCATCATATCATTTTTACCATGGTTTCAAGGAAATGGGATTGATTCTAATTATTTATAAATTCATGGTCTGAAATTATTAAAATAATACACATGATAATGTGGTGGTGAGACATACACTAAAATAAATGATATTATAAAATAAAACATATTATATGTTTTGTAGGATTCATAATTGATTTATATAATCAATCCAATAAATATGATATCAAAATATTTTAACATTAATAAATTTTTTCAGTCTTGTAAATCAATTATTTTTTTATTATATAACTTTTTTGACATTATGATGTCATAATACATATTGAATATTTATAAGGAATCTATTTTTTACTAGAAAATTATACTATCACTGAAAACTATGAAAAAATCACAATATGATATATCTTATTATTCTGATTAAAAAAATATTTAATTTATATTAATAATTTTATAAATATTTTCATCTTCACTTTTAAAATATGAATTAATGATTATATAGAATTGTTTGGGTTTTGACAAAAATAGTTATCATACCACTATAAAAATTACTTTTGACATCTTAAAAATCATATGAACATTTATATTTAATAAAAAATGATTGATAATAATATTTTATTGAAACATTATTTATTTCAAATGACCATTAATTCAGCCAAATAAATTCCTTATTTTAATTTTAATATTATCCTGAAATACTATTTGTGTTTTATTATATCAAAATAAAAAACATATTAAAGTAACAATAACTGGATTAAAAAATTATTCATTATCTATAAAAAATAATATATATATATATTAGTAATGCACGCGTCTTGATAAATATCACTTTAATACCCCTGAGAATACCCTAAGAGTAAGCTTTGCAGTTGTGAGACTTTTATGGGTTTTTAGAGCATACATGTTTTAGTTCATTATCTTTATGATCTTAAAGTTATCCTATAAATTATTCTTCTCACGATTATGTTATTGTATCTCATCATGGGATTGGTCGGGGTAAAATCAAAGTGATGTAATATCCCTCAAAAGCCCCAATAAATGGTCATCATAAGGTATAATACTACTGATAAATTCTATCACATCCTTTGTATCTACAAATTCAAATTGTTAATAGCCTATATTTATACTAATTATCTAATTTCTATTACTGAAATATTTTATAATGGATAATGATTATTAAAAATTATTGTAATCCCATGGGATATAATAAAAAATACTAATTGCATGTTATTTCTACAAACAGATTACATAATAAGACAATTAATTATATTATAAGGGTAATTAAATTATAATATTCCATGTCATTGAAATAATTCCCCTTAATAAATATCACCCAAAAAAATTTATATTCCAATATTTAAATAGATGAGGGTAACATTGGTTCATCTCCTGCTCTAGTTCCTACATTTCATCTTCAAACATGTGCTTTTTCCACAACACTTTTACCACATGCATTTATTAATTATGTAAAAAAATTTCTCCACAATCAATGATCATCACTATCTACTTATCATTGGTATGGTCTTTCTACAATGGAACCACCTCTATATTGAGTACATGAGAGGGTTCTTGTGGTTACATTCCCTAGAGGATTACATGGAAAAAATTGTGTACTTGATAAATGTTAGGTAGGAGTTCTATTCAGTTGGCCAGTGCTCATATGTGATCATGAATCTCAAAGGTGTCTATATATCATGGATTGTGATTACCATTCTTCAAAAAAAAACTAATTAATTATTTCCATAAATAAATAAATAGGAATACCAAGTCTATAACATTAATATCTAGGTCTCATTGATGATTATTATTATGACTCTTATGCTGACTTTGTGCATCCTTAATGTGCTTTTAAATGGCCTTATCCTTTTCCACTATTTCCTAAACCATATCTAGAAAAATTATTTTTTATTAAACAAATTCTTCATACAATGTAGTTTTTGTATATCTATTCGAATAAGGGGAATAATATAGAGATGTTTGGACTCTTGAGTGGCACCTACTATTTTAAGATAACTCGAGTAGAGGTAGATGTTGGTCCCATCCCCCATTAAATTCCCAAGAATATACCTGCAACACATCTTTAGTTGTTTAAATAGACATCTCAATTTGGCCATTAGTTTTAGGATGATGGAACATAACAATGTTTAGCTCATTGTTTAGATCGTGATGGAGAATTTTACAATACTTTTTGGTTTTTTGGATCTTGATCATATATAATAAATAGTGGTACTCCATGTAGCCATACCACATCATAGATGTATATAAGTCCCTTTTTATCTAATGTGATGTCCTCTCGAATCACAATGAAGTGTCCATTAATTTTATAATGATCCACTATAAGACGTATATATTTATTCCACTTTTATGTATTTGTAATACGAATGACAAATCCTATTTTTTTGTTTTCTGTTTTCCATGTAGGTGTGGTTAATGGGTTTATCATCCCCTTGTATTTCTTCCTTTCCTCTTTCATTTGTTGATATAGAATAAATCTAGATGTATTTTCCAAAATCTCATTCTATATATTTTCCCACTAATACTGATATTAGATATCTTGATGCATCTTTCTACTTTCTAGGTGGATAAAAAAGGTTGTTCTATGTTCATCCTTCAACAGATCATTGTTTAACTTAGGATTTTATGGAACTCGTAGTATCGACTAAAATCTCACAATTATATCTTCTTTTAAATTTAACTCTATGGATTTATATTTTATTATAGTTTCCAATTTTATCGTAAATCCTACATAAAATCTATGATCATTTTTATCCTCTCTAGGTTGGATAGATGAGAAATAATTTGTGAAAATAATTGATGATGTTACTTTATTTAATATTCCCATGTCCATCTATTATAAATCTTTCATGATCAGATCCGTCTAATTTCTCATCATTAATAGATTAGTTTGATCCTTTCTAATATGAGTCCATGCCACTTAATTATCTTTCCCATGATGGTAGTGTATTCCAAAATCGTACTCATTGATAAGGTATAACCATATTTATTTCCACAAATTCAGTACATTCTAAATGAATATATATACTAGATTCTTTTTACATCTATCTATATCACACACATTAACAAAAAAAATATGATGCCACTATATTTTCAAATTAAATATCACTGAATATATATCTAGATCATTTTTTGGGTAGTTATTTTCTTGAAATTTAAACTACCTTGATCCATAGACTATGACTTTTTCATTCTAGATTTACACATAACCCAACCCTTTCATAAAAGTGTCACTAAAAACTATAATGAGTTATCCACTTTGGGGTAGTGTGATAATAGTTTCAATGATAAGATTTTTTTAACTCGGTAAATATCTCTTAATATTCACCATTACATGAAAATTTTACCACCATTCATGTAATATTGGTTAGAGGGTTTTACATTAATTAAAATATTTCTCCAAATTCGACAATAATACATAGTGAATCCAAGTAAACTATGGATATTTGTCACAGAAGTTCGCCTCATCCATAAATCAATTTATTCAATCATTAATAGTTCCACATATATCCCATTTCAAGTGATGATATTTTTCCCATGAATGATGTTTCCATAAACTAGAAATATCATATTTTTACATGGAATAATGTTTCTCATTTCATAAGATATTTTTCACTGTGATAAGATGATCCGCATTCTCCTTTTTTCCTTAGGATTATATTATAATATCATCTATAAAGACAGCGATACATTTTTAATGGAAGTCTCCACTGAATATATTCATCATGTCGATGAATATTTATTGGGCATTAGTGAGTCTAAATGGAATTAATATGAAATCATAGTGCTCTTACAGGGTACGAAAAGAAGTATGGGGGTATCATCCTTCTTCACCAAACCATGGTAATATTGCAGCCACAAATACACATAATTGATTTATTGTTCTCCATATTGCTGATCTAACAAGTCATAAATATGAGGAAATGGATACTAGTTCTTTATCGTGAATTCTTTAGCTCATTATAATCAATGAAAAGGTGTATTGACCCATCCTCCTTATTGAAGAAGTTGAATTCTTTTCCCCATAGTAAAGAACTTATAATTATGAACCATTTTTCCAAATTCTCTTATTCTATTTTATTATGCTGATCAAGTTCCAAAATTGAAATTATATATAGAGAATTGGATAATGTAAATCCCTATTTATAATATTGATTTAAAATTGAATCTCTCAGGTTGGAGGAAGATTGGGAAAATTCCTGGTAAACACATCATCATATACCCTCATAATGGTCATGTCAACAAGATAGATTATATCCTTAGAATAAATCATTTGAGAAAGATATTGTTACTCATTGAGAAATAATACCTGTTTTTGTGATGTTGGTTTGGAATAAGATTCATACTCCACCATTCACTTGTACATAATCATGGGTCAATTTTCAATACTGAGAAATTTATTTCTCACAATAATTTATGTTATAAATATACAGGGAAATCCAATATATTCCTATAATTACATCAAATCCCACCAATGAATCTATGATAATGTTTTTTACAATTTTCTTCCAACAAATTTTGATAGAGGGAGTTATATAAATGGGATCAAATTATTTCCCGATTTTTCATTTACATTTATAACTCTACATCCATGATTTGTGATGGCCATTGAATAGATATACAAAATTTTTTGGATATAAAACAAAACATAAAAATATAACTAAAATTAATTTCCCTATTCTTGAATGTATTATTATCATACATATCCCCACATAATTTTTGGGATCCACGTTTGGGTTTGGAATGCTCAAATATCACCCTTTCTACCTTGGATGTAGTTAGTTGTCTCTGAAAATTTATGGATTAGTGATTTTTTTTCAAATTGAACTGGTTCCTTGAAATTTAATTAATGAACGATCTGATTATGTTTTAAATGATTGTTGCATTCCTCTATCACAATAGTGGGTTTCTCCTATAAAAATCACTCGCAAGGTGACCTTTATACGAGCAATTAAATCATTTCCTACATTACCATAAGAAATTTCTAGGGTTCTTATTCCCTCACCTTTGACACAAGGAATGCTGAAATTTAATGGAACCATTAGATTTATTCATCAAACTGCCCAAAATAACCAATATTTTCTATATCTTATCCTTATGATAGACTTGAGGGTCTTTGATCTACATTTAAAATTTGATGGAAGAAGGTAAATTTTTTCATATCAATCAACATTATTTTTTTACAAGGATTTTCGTACACTAATTTTAATCCCACAATAGAGGTGATCAACCATGCATTCAGTTGTTATATCCAATAAGAATGTGTATCATGAAAGTATTTTGAAATTTTCCTAACAAGTTGTAACTGATTCATAAATTTTTTTAATTATATTAAATACCTTTCCATTTTAATATGGAGAGTGTGAGGAATGTTTTTATCAAAAAACAATTAATTGAATTCCTTCCACTACATTGTTTTGATATCATCCCAGAAATATTATTCTTGAACAATGGTTACCATTGATCATTTTCTCCCTCTATATGACTAAAATCTTGCTGAAACATTTCATTTATGGAACTTTTATGGATAGAGAATATCTTATTAATGGATTTGATTCATTATTCGATGATGAAATGATCAGATTTCTGATAGATGGTTTGGGGGATTTGTTGCATAAATGACTGGATTTGGGTGCTCCCCCTAGTCTATGATTATTTTTAAACCCCCATCCAACTAATAGAGTATCATCAAAAAATTCATATTCTTTCTTCTATTAGGATGGAATTTTTATTGGGGAAATCATCACATTTTCCATCATAATGATTGATTATATGATTCCTCATATTTCTATCCATTTATTGGATAAAACCTAAAATCAGCGTTGAAAATTTCCAATCTATTAATCACATATATATGAATCCAAATACATTAAATAATTAAAATATAAATTCCATTTATTTCCTTAAATTATTAATTTCTGGGCTTCAATCTATGTTATCAATGATATATTTCCTAACATATACTATTATGTGGTTTTTTGTTCCCTTAAAAATAAATTGTAACAGGATTATTAATTTAAAAAATATTATCCCATATGAGTGTCAAATCATGTTCCATGTAAGGCCCATTGTCATGTACTAGGTTACATTGAGTCAAGCGTGATGCACCTTGTCGGAGTTGTCACCCCGATGTTATTATGGGTTAAAACCATGTCATCTTGTATTATACAGAAATGAATGTGTTTTATTCATAATCCAACTACTCTATACATGGAAATTTTTCATTATGTTTTATTATACATTGTCTTATTTCTATGTAATTCACTATAGTTTTATAATTTTAGTCTTGAAAATAACTAAACCATTCTATTATACCATATTTAACAACCCTTCACTTTATTTCAAACTAACAAATGATTTATTAGATAATATTTCAATTAATTCAACATAAAATATCGATAAGAATAGTTCCATTGTTATTTTTAGATGTAGAATAACATCTTGAAATTGGGAGACTCCAGCATTATTGAAAATGTCTGTAACATGCTTCTAAAATGACATGTCTTTTCAAACAAACGAGGATAACCTGGGGACATACATAATAAAAGGTTGAGATATAAATCCCATTATGAGAATAAACAAAGAATAAAAGGAAGGAATTAATAAATTTTATACTATTGGAATATCAATGAGGAGTAAAAGTGATAGGAATAATAATGCATGATATATCATGATAATCATAATATGGGAAATGAGGAAACAAATAAAAAAACATAAACATAGGTAAAGGTTAACATCTAAGACATAATGATGAACAAAGTCCAATAAAGAAATCTGGATCACTAAGTTTCTTTTAATTATGGACCATGAGACAAAATATTACCCGATGCATTGAAGCACTATATAATTCTCGGCATACCGATCACCTTCAATTTTTTATCAGTAATAAGTGTGAAACATAGAACCTAAAACAAGTATTTATTCATCACAACATTTTTCTATGATAATGGAGGGTAGAATAAATAAATTTAAGTCCATTTTAAAAGAATTATTAGTGTATAAATGTGAATATCCTTGATAGAAAATGGTTATGGAATTTACTACATAATTGTTTTGGCCTGGATATTCATGGTGAAATGTCATTAGATTAAGGATGTCACATAAAAATTAATACAATGGGTCGATAAGAGGGAAATGGGTATCTAATGATTTGTGATTAAATTAAAAAATTGGGGGATATGTAATAACATATCTCATCTTATGAAAATTATGATAAAATTCATAAGTATAAAAAGATACTTGAATAAATAAGAGAAAGGAAGTGATCGCTTATATAAGTGTGTGACTCAAAATTCATTGGAGGGGCTTCTTGAGAGGTTCGTGTGAATTGGGAGGACTACTTAGATTTTTGGGAGGATTTTGTATGTCAAAAAAAGAATTTTTAGTAAACAGACATGGGATCATGGGTGGATTTAGTAGGAATAGGGGAGGATTTATTTATTATTTATGTTTTGGACTCTATATATCAAAATAACCAAAACCAAAACCCAACCAATTATTTATGTAATTCCCCTACCCTAGAAGCCCAGAGCCGGAGTATTATTCTAATATATTAGAATGATTAAAATGAATCAAATGCCGAAGTAAATATCAATTTAGTAATCTTGAAGAAAATATATACATAAATGTAACTTATATTACTATATGAATGGTATCAAAAATACATTAAATAACAAAAACAAATAAAATACATCCACAAGAACACAAAAAATAGTCTACTCTTCATAAAAAATTGAAGGTTAAAAATGAAAGGGGTGAGATAAAATGCTACAAAAGGGTATGAAATAAACTATATGATATCCTAAACATAATCTTTATTCATAGTGAATAACTTAAAACATATTCCTTTAAAAATAAAATTGAACACATTATAGAAGAAATAAGAGCTGAATAAATAATGTCATATTAAAGTATAAACATGGGTAATATACTAGTCAAAAAAATCATGAAATTTTAATTATTTGTTTAATAATGATGTAATGATTAATGCAGGATATCTTAACCATTCCACTAATCCCTCATTCCATGTCAATAAATATCCATTTTGTCATGGCCTAATGCCAAAACCATTGTTTTTATCAAGAGATTAGTCAATGCATCAAGGGGTTATAGCCGACCCCAATTGACACTTTCTAAGTCAAATAAATAAATTATATGAATGGGGTGAAAATAAAAAACATACACATTCATATTGAATCAAACATATGAAATTTAAATAACATTCCACATTCATTATTCATAAAAACAACCATTCGGAGTAATATGGTGAATGGTTTCACGATAACACATTTATAATAAAAATAATCATATAACATTCAATAAAAAAAGTTGTATGATAAAATAATAGATAATACTCAATGAAAAATAAGATACATCAACTGAAATTGATGTTGATGATGATACTTTTAAATGGGAAAATTGAAAATTTCGTGAGGAAATAATCATTAAACATTCCAAAGATTCACAAACCCCCTTGAAACATTTAAATAATAATCAGATAGAATATCATGAGAACAAGTAGTCTTTTTATATTATCTACCAAATATATATACATACAAAAAAAGAAATAAATAAATTGTGAACAATACATATATCAAATATATGTTAATGTGAGAAGAGAAAAAAATGTTTTTTACATTGGAAAAAGGAGGTCTTTTAGAAAATATTTTTAATTTTTCATAAACCTATTTTAAAAATTTTTATATTATTGAAAAAAACCTATGGTCAATGAAATTATATTTTAGGCTTAAATAAGGTCTTATGTCTGTCATATAATTGGAAATGTATTTCTAAGGATGCTTTAGAAATAAAATAGTTTTTTGCGGTTTAAGGAAAATATTAAAGGATTTTGAAATTTAAAGGAATGTTTTCTTTTATAAATGAAAAAATGACCCAAAATAGATTTTTAAATTAAATTTTATAATTTTATAAAGATAGATATATAATAAATGTATTTTATATTTAACATCAATATCGTAAATGAATTGATAATTCCTTGAATCAAGTTTGTATTTCAGGATGGATTTTCGAAATACCCTTTTAAAACATATAACAACACATAAATAAAATTAGGATTTTGGTTGATAAAAATATATAGAAAAATAACACATGATTTATGTGGATTACATAAAAATAAATTAGAATATCATTTAGGTGATTAAATAATAATAATAACCTGAATGCAAATAGAGGTTCGGGTAGATTTTACTTAAATCATTATAATGAATTGAACTGTATTCCTAAAAATTATGAATAACCAATGATACATTTTTTAAGATAAAAATAAATATATTATTCATGTGAAACATCAATTGTATGTATACATACACCATACAAATGTAATAGTTGTAAATATGAAATATCTCACAAAAATGGGAATGAGATGAAGACACCCCTTACCTTATGTCTGATGGTATTCGTCACATGATGTTCATGTATAGTATTAATGAATTAAATTAATTAAAAAATATATCTAGAACATTCTCATTATTTAATTTATTTATTTCCATCATTATTAAATTCATTAGTTTCCTTTTTAGGGGTTTTATTGGTTCAATCGTTTTTTTGAAGCATTTTCTCCGTTGGTTTTCATGATCGGTTTACTTGTATTCATGAATGGATGTTCATTTCAAATGTAGTCAAACATCCAGGATTGTTATTATATATTATTATTCAAATTCATATGAAATAAATGATCTGATAATTAATTTTATTATATACTAGGAGGATGACTTTTTTGATAGTGATAATGATAAATGCTTGGATTAACATGGCGGTTTAGTGAATAATGAAATTATTTCGAAATATTATTTGATATTATGATGGTGTAATTATAAAAGAAAATTAAATAAGATAAAATAAATATATTATGATCTTGTTGAACCATAATAATTTTTTCATGACCAGAATTGAAAATGGTAATAATAATTGACAACATGTCATCCTTGAATGTGATAATTTAACACATCTGATTTGGTGTTTTAATTTATTATAAGAGGTGGTAATACTATATTTAATGATGAAATATTACATTATAACAATAAAACATCATTTTATTTAATCTATTGAAATTAAAATATCATTTAGATGAGGGGATATGAAAAAGAAAAGAAAATAAAGGGACTCAAAATAAATGAAATGGTGAGGAATCACTCACGAACATTGAAGAGCCTAACTGCATTGCTTATTTTTTCATTAAAAATAGTATGAGATAAAAATTTTATATCATCATTAATATATATAATGTAATGTAATGGGATTATGTAATGACATATCCTAGAATAAAAATATTTAAATTAAATGATAATAAAATAAAAAGAGTGCTTGAAAAAGAGGAAGATTTTGATAAGAAAATGTTGCAGGATATCGACTATGAAACTTGTTTTCAGAAATAATTATAAAGGGAATGAAAAAAGTTCAACCTTTAATAAAATAATCATAAAATAGTATAGGTTAGGAATAATATTAAAATATTAACATTGTATGAAAACATTGAATACATACCACATAAATGAGAACATGGATTGGAAAAGAGAAGATGGGAATTATTTTATATGTTTGAGTAACTCCAATGTCATGATTGATGAGACATTATGGGATTAAGGAAACCTTGGTAGGACTTATTTGGATGTTAAAATACAATATCTTAGAGTATTGTGATATTCTAATGGATGAAAACTGTGGATTATCTCGATATTTATAGTAAATGAGAAGGAGTTTTTATTTAATTTAATGGAAATACTTATTAGTGGTTTTTGAAAAACCATGGGCTTTCCAGGGATAATTTCTCATGTTATTAGACACATGGAACACCTAATTTCATGTTTTTCTTTAAATATGTTGGACATATTTTTATATTAATTATTATATCATTATTATTTCACTAATCATACCAAAAAATCAAAACATTATTTTAACTAATAAAAAAATTCATGTATTTTCGAAAAATCCAAAAAATATCACCCTAACCATTATTCAATATGTAGAATTCAAAAATGAAAACCATTTTTCGAATATAAGTTTCTAAATATTTTTAATATAATTTTTACATAAAGTCATAATTGTTTCCAAAAAACAACATTAAAATTAAAACTCATTTTCTAAAACATTGATAAATGAATCAATGTCCCATAAAATAATATTATAACCATAAAAAATAACCTAAAAATTTATAATTACATTATATGAAAATAAATTTCTATTTTCAATTATTAAATTAATCATAAAATTGTAATTAAAATATTTATGACATAAGAAAATACAAATACTTATAGTATGATTGTTTTTTAAATTATAAGATATCTAAATTTTATTTGTAAATTTATTGTTGCAGTTTCTATGTTTTGGCCGAATTACTATTCATTACTACTAATTACTATTAATAAGTGTATGTCTATTCATATGGGTATGCTACAGTTCCTCAAATATTATGAATTTCTTAACAGACTAAAAATATCTTACTAAACTCAACCATATATGTCACTTTTTTGATTTTCAAATTATAGAAGTGGAAAAACAATATTTAGTGGTTAGGTTATAAAAAAGTGTTTTTTATAGAAAATATATGCTTCTTGAATTATATATTAAATATATTTGTAAATTCATTAGGTGTTACATTATTCCCTCAACAACAGAATTATGTCTTAAAAATTTGAAACTGCACCTTGAATGTTAAAGGATGATGGTGAAAATTACCATGTGAAAACCCTAATAAGAAGTACTGTAAAAAAATTCCTCTTATAAAATGTAATTAAGGGAAATGAATTGGTCACAACATAAATTATTTTTTCAAATGGGGTTTCATTAATTGGGAGTAAAAACCTCGACATGGAAGAAAAATATAACTATAAAATTATGATGAAATGTGATAGAGAAAATGTTCAAAAGAAAGTGGATAACTACAAAACAATAAACTAATTTAAACACTAATCATCAATGTTATCTATGAATATGATAATAGGAAAAAAATTATTTAATAAACTTTTACATTAGTCGAGGAATTATTCAACTCTATAAGATTATAATTATACATTTCTACTTACAAAAAAATACTTTTATTGCACATCAACTATATGAACCTTATTACCTAGCACTGGTTACACTATTTGGTGAATAAATACATTAACCACTAAAAACTTTTATAATCATCATATTAAATCTGTTCATTAATAGTTAAAAAATATAAAATATAATGATTAAAAAAATTATAAATATGTCATATAAATTTCCATGATGAGCTTAACATTAACCCTTGATCAACATAAAGCATCTCTTAATATAAAATTCCCAGCATGTGAATAACTAAATCATGTAACCTCTAGAAATATTTTAATAACATGAATTAACATAAAATCCATAATGGAAACATTAATTCTTATGTATTCCATATATAAGATATATATTATTTTAGATTCTCCTTAAATAGAAATAGGGTGGTAAACTCCATTGATGATAGTGTCAGTCACTTCTTGAAAAGTTAATAATATGTTCCAAGGTAGTCAGTATTTATCTAAAAAGTCATTGATTCATAATTATTGAATCCGTATATATATATATTAAGGATTTTCATTCCCTCAAACATGTTTTTTTCTAAAATTTTTTTCTTTATACTGAATCACATTTCATTTTTACCATTAATATTATGACCTCAAATACTTAATGAAATAGTACTGCAACAGAATCCTCATATATTCCATAATTCATACAACCATAACATTACTGGAAAAAATATTCAAAGGAAATGATTCTCAACAATTCATAATAATCATTCCACTTTATATTCGATAGCATTGTAACTGGATCATTATCAAAAATCATCATTTGGGGTATATTCCTTTGACTGTTGGGACACTGATTGTCATAGTGTCTCATCTGCTTGAATTTGAAGAATTAAATATTATAATATTCTATCATTTTTTTAAAATTATGAGAATGGTTTCATTTTTGTCCACATATCAATCAAATTCCTTTCCCCTCAAGAATAAACATTGGAGTTTCCTTCCACAATTATCCCATTTGGGAAAATAAATCATTCCATTCTTCCGTTTATCCTAGTTTTTCCTATAATAATATTTATATTATGATTCTATTTATTTCCATAGGACTCAGAGAAGTATTTAAATACCTTTTTAACACATGATTTTATTTCCTCATATGACAAGGACACATTGGAGACAATCTACCATTAAAATTATGGTTGAAGACCATGAGAGATATGATCTTTCTTAATATTTGAATCATGTGCATTGGTGATTTTCTATTTCCATCTAAAAAGGCCCATTTCTAAACATTGGAATATACTAGAATCGATTATCAATCATAATTTATAATTTCAAATTAGAAAAATACTTATCATAATTTGTAATATTATCCATAACTAATTTCATAATCATAAAAACTGTTTCATTGAAGTGAAAAAAACAATTACATTTAATTCCTTCTTAATTGATTGTAAAATAATTAGAATTATCCTAATCATATCCCCCATGAGTGTCAAAATAGGAGCATACTATTTCTATTTGTCATGTACCAAGATACCTGGGGTCAACCTCGAAACACATTGTCGTAGTTTTCACTCCAACGTACATATGTGGTGTAACCACACCCACTTTTAGTATCTAGAGAGAGATGTATTTTATAGAATTATACACATGATATATTGTTTACCATGATTCTAGGTTTTTTTGTATGTTTATCTTCAATTATTATCATTGGTATTTTTTCCCTAATATAATTATTCTAAATATAGCTTCTATGTTATTAATAAACTTTTCTTGATACCAACAATAACACCGTGACCCTAGAAACCCATAACTAGTGCAATATTAAAATACATTGTCATTATTAATGGAATAATATATCAAAGGAATGATCAATTTAGTATCCTGGAAAAAATACATACATAAATGTTACTAATATTACATTGGGAAATGTATCAAAATACATTACATTACAAAATAAATTAAATTGCATCCATGAGTACCCAATAAATAGTCTCCCCTTTTTATCATATTGAATCTAAAAAAACAAAAGTGGTGAACATAAATTCCATTTTAGGACATGATATACAAGAAAATATATATTACATATAAACATTAGGCATGAGAAATAACTAGAATCACATTCCATTAAAAATAAACATGAACACATTATGGCTAGAATAAGATCAGATTATATAATGCCATATAAAAGCATAAACATAGAAATTGCAGT
This sequence comes from Viscum album, assembly GCA_963277665.1. Classification (NCBI taxonomy): domain Eukaryota; kingdom Viridiplantae; phylum Streptophyta; class Magnoliopsida; order Santalales; family Viscaceae; genus Viscum; species Viscum album. The sequence continues at coordinate 1,949,393,852 of OY728163.1, forward strand.
AGTATAATAACCTCAATATCTATTAATTATTGGTTTCATTATGAGGGAATTCATAATGTGGGACATCATAACCATACCGTCTGAGCGTTATACCAAGACCATAAATATCTATTTTGTCGAAGCCATGTGCCAAGACAATAGTTTTTCTCATGAGTCCAACTGATGTATCGAGCGGCTATAGTGGTCCCCAACAGACACCTAATAAGACAAATGAATTCATAAAATGAATGGGGTAAACATTAAAAAAATACATATTCATATTGAAACTAACAAATGAAATGTAAATAACTTTCCCAAATCATTAATCGTAATCACAACATTTTGAGTAATATAGAGATTGGTTTTAATATTGCACATCCATAATCAAACTAATCATTAATTATTCATTAAAACATTGTGGATGTTAGTATAGGAGATAAACCTAGAATAATAAAATGATTCAACAATGTATTGTTTCATAGATGAAGATACTTTTAAGACCATCGATAAATCCTTCATGAAATAATCCTTTAACATTCCTAAGTTTCCCATACCACCTTGAGACAATCAAATCCTAATCCCTTAGAATATCCTCAGAAGATAGAGACTCTGGATATGATATACCAAAGGGTCATAAATACAAAACAATCAAAAAATAATTTGTGCACAATTCATATATCCCATATAAGTTAATGTCAGATGAGAAATATCCTTTTTTTACTTTGGTAAGTGGAGTTCTTTGGAAAAATCATTTGTATTTGTCTTAAATCTAGTTTTAAAAATATATATCTCAGGAAGTAAAATTTATGATTATTAAATTAATTTTTTTGTCCTAAATAATTTCTTGTATGGTAATATCATTTAAAATGTGTTTTTAAATAATCATTAGAAATAAAAAAAAATTGGTGTGGTTTAAGTAAAATATAAAAGGGTGTTAATGGGAAAATGCCTGTTTGATTCCATAAAACATGAAATGATCAATGATATATATTACACATAAAACTGAGTGATTTTATAATGCTAAATATGTATTAATAAATATTATTGATTGAAATTCATAATAGGAAAAAATCTGAGAAGACCATTTAATTGAGCTTGAATTTCGGGAAGAATTTTTGAAAATCTTATTAAAACATATAACTATCCATAAATGAAAGTTGGATTCTAGTTAGAATAAATATATAGAACATTTAAACATAATTTATGATTAGTACATAATAATAAATACTAATATAATTAAGGTGTGTAAATAATAAGAGAAACCTGAATGAAAATAATGGTTTGGGTATATAATACTTAAATCATTTTAATCAAATAAATCATATACAATAAAATTAATAAAAATCAATCATACATTAGTTATCATGAAGATAAATATATTAGTTTTTGAATCATATATTTGATTTATATATAATACATACATATATATTAATAGTGAATATATAATCTCTCCAAAAAATGGGAGTGATATGTGGAAATCCCTTACCTTATGTCTGATGGAGATCTTCACTACATCTTAGTGTCATGAACATCCAAAATAAATTAATTAATTAATATTTACAAAACCTCTTAATTTTTTATTTTATTTATTATTACTTTATTACCTTCTTTCATTTTCTTCTTTATAGGTTTAATAGATTCAAATTTATTGACTAATAATCATTTCCTTATTGGTTTTCATGATCAGATAACATGTATTCATGAATGGAAGTTCATTTGAAATGTGGTCAATCATCCAGAAAATTTAATATATATTATTAGTGAAATAATAGGGATATAAATTATCTTATAATTAATTTGGATTTATACTATGAGGATGATTTATTTGATATAAGATAATGATAAACCCTTGGTTTAACATGGTGATTTTGTACATAATGAACGTGTTTGGAATTATTATTTTATATAATGAGGGCGTACATATTAATAAACATTCAATAAGATAAAATAAATATATTATAATATGGTTCAACAATAAAAATTGTTTCATGACCCAAATTGAATATGGTAATAAAAACTGAGATTATGTTGTCCTTGAATGTGAAAATTTACACATCTCTGATTGTGTTACAATTTTTAGTATAAGAGTATGGGAAAAGATAAATGATGATGAAATATTACTTCAGAATAATAAAATTAAATTTAAACTAAATTAGTGGAATTATCATATCATTTGGATTAGTAAATATTAAATACAAAAGAAAAGAAACGAACTCAAAATAAAATAAAAGTTTAGAAATCCGCAACAAAAATTCAGCAGCCGAACTACATTGCTTAATATTTCATAAAATAATATGATGAAATAAAAAGTTTATATATTAATTAATACATAATATGAACATTTATTGGTATATGGAATGACATATCCCATCATAAAAAACATAACTTAATAGATAATAACATATATGAGTACTTTGAAAAAGAGAGATTTGGGACAAAAATTCTCCAGCAGAACAGTTATCCAACATGGTTTTGAAAACATTAAAAAGTGAGTATATTGAGGTTCCTGAATCATAAAATAGTCTTCAAATATAATAGGGAAAGAATTATATAGAAATAATAACATGGTTTGACATCCTGTAATACATAACACATAAAAGAAAAGTTGGACGGGAAAAGAGAAGTTGAGTATTCACTTATCTTGTTGAGTAGCACCTATGACATGAAGGTTGAGATGTTTGGGGAATGAGGACACCATCAATGTACTATTAGGGAGGTAAAACTACCAGATATTAGAATATTATGACTTTGGTATTAATGAAAATGATGGAATGAGTGGTTAACTATAGTAAATGAGATGGAGTATTTAATTAATTTAATGGGACAACTCATTAAGGGTTTTTGCAAAACCATGGGTTTGACCATTGTATTTTGACATGGTATAGTCCACTTGGACACGTCACATAATATTTTATTTTACATAAGTATACCTTCATTTTATGTTAATTATTACATCATTAAGATGACATTAAACATACAAAAAACTCAAAACTGTATTATTACTATTCATGAAAAATTCATGTATTTTAGAAAAATCCCAAAAAATTACTCTATCCATTTTTAGATGTGTAGTAATAAAAATGATATTAATTTTTTTCAAATATTTTTCTAAATATTTTTAATTTAATTATTATATTAAATTGTAATTTTTTTTAAAAATATTTTTCAACTATATCTCTTTTTATAAAAGTTTTAGAAATTAAGCCGGGTCCCATATAAATATATTATAACCATAATACAATAAGATAAATATTCATGATTACATTTTATGAAAATAAATTTCCTTTTAAAATTCTTAAATTAATAATTAAATTGTAATTAAAATATTTACGACATATTAAAATACCAGTACTTATACTATGATCATTTTTTACCTTATAAGATGTCTAAATTGTATTTATATATTAATTGGTGATGTTCATATTTTTTGGCCAATTTACTATTCATTTTTATTCGTTACTATTCCTAAGGTAATGTTACTATTACTCAAAAAAAAATTTATTTCATCAGAATCTAAATATATTATTGAATGCAACCATGTCTGTTGTTTTTTGAAATTAAAATTATATACGTAGAAAAAATAAATTTTATTAGTTAGGTAAAAATAAAGTTTTTTTAATGATAAATATTTTTCCATATGTTCTCTATTAAATGTATTTGTAAATTATTAGGGTTTTTTTTGTTTGGACCATGGTTTCATCGAAATAGGAGTGGCTATAATTATTTATTAACTATAAGGTCCTAAATTGGTAATATATTTCTCTTTATTATGTGGAGGATAGTTATATTTCTATTGAAATGGTTTTAAAACCTTATAAAATATTAATTCTTTTGGATAATTAATATGGGTGTTAAAAAAATAATTAAATAAACATAAAATAATGTTATTTTAATATTAAAACTTATATTTGATAATGGATAAACATTATAGTATATAATAAATAACATTTGGTTCATTATGATTCCATAATACACCTAGAAAATTTATACAATATTTATTTTTTACCCAAAAAATTTGACTCATTATATAAATTATAAATAAATTCACAAATGGGTAATTTTAAAATTATGACTCAAAAATTAATATTCATTTATTAAAATAATTTTCTCAATATGTTAATTATTGATTTTAAAAAGTAATCTACATTTATTGATAAATACTGAGTATTTTTCTTACAATAACAATTTTTGGGCACTTACAAAACTTAAATTTGTTATCATAATACATATATGAAAATTTATATTTAATAAAAATTAAATAATAATAATATTTTATTAATATATTAATTATTTAAAATTCCATTAATCCTTTGAAATAATTTACTAAATGGGATTGGAATATTACCCAGAAATACTATTTGTGTCTTGTTATATCGTAATAAAAATTACATATAATTTTTCCATAATAAGGTGAATATATAATCATTATTATATAAAAAATAATTTACATAATTATAATGTTACAGTTTTTATATGCATCCCATTAATACACTAGAAAACACCCCAAGTGTAATCTGCATGACATTGAGGCTTCTATAGGGTGGTTCGACATACAAAGATTGTGTCATGATATCAATGAGCATAATCATCTCCCATAACTGGTTTAGATCATGCTTATACTATTGGACCATAACTTTCTCTTGGTTGGGGGAAATCGGAGCGAATCTATATGCCTTGGAAAATTTCACAAATGAGCTTCTTAGGGTACGATCCTATTGGTTGAGGTCATCACTTCCTGTTTATGTGTCAATTGGATTTGTTAATACCCAATATTTATTCTAATTATGTGATCATTGTTCAAATTTTTTTATCAATAATAAGTAATCATAACAATCATTTAAATCAGATAGGATATAATAAAATCATATAAGTGTATGTGCCTTCTATAACCATGTTATATATTAATACATTAAATTAAATCAAAATGGGAATTATATTTAAAAAAATATGTTTATTTGAAAGTGGTTTTATTATTTTCTACAATTATTATTCTATGTCTTACATGAAATTGAATAAAAGTTACTCTTTTAGAGTGTTTAGGTTGTTATGCCTATGATAATAATTTATAACATACAAGAAAATATCTGATGAATCATGGATCAAACATGAATTGTGGGAAGGAATATCGTCTTAACATAGTTTATGTAATTCATAAAAAAATAACAATATTCATAGAGGAGACTCCCACTAAAATAAGAATAAAGTGAATCCTCACAATGTGAAATCTTGTAGGCTAAGGCCACATAGATTCTCCCCACCATTGTTTACAATACTAACAATGGTTACTATCCATTATGGTTTAATTATGATGTATTCATGGTGTATCAAGATGGCATAAACCTCCCAATACCTTTGTGTAATATTTCTTACCCCATCGATCACCTGAAAAAAGGATTGAAATGAAATTTGGGGATGTTTTAGATTCATAGTCACTCGTATCCTCTTAAATGATCCCCTATCCAACCCCATAACACATGAATGGTGAAATATATTATGTGGGGGGTTATTCCCATATTAATACAGTGCATGTTGTGATATATTTTCTCCAACACATGGATTACTAAACCAAAGTTTGTCCCTTCTAATATAGAGGTACCCATCAGGAATGTGACGACTCTAACTCCACCTTTTTTCATCTATATGGGAAGGTACCTACTTTGGTACAAGTATAGAAAACCAAAAGGATTATCATGAAATTCGATAAAATGAATAACATCCCACCACAAATTTGTAAATTTACTTAATTCAATTGTGGGAAAATAGGGTGCCTTATAAATACGAGGGACCTTCATAAAAAACAATTTATTACCTGTATTCCATCTTTGAATAGACTTTATGGATGACGTATCTCTCTCATTTATAGAATGGGATCTCTATCCAGGATATATGACCTTTTCAAAGAGAATTTCAACTATCATTATCAATTCTCGAGAAAGAGGAGGGGTCCTCTATACATTTTAACATGTGAATGGAGTATAAATAAACTCCTAATACATCCTTACCTATATGGGTGAACTAGTAATATTTTGAAATTCCTACAGACCGATACCCACCTCACCATGTTTCAAGATGAATGCATATTTATCAGAACTATAGGAACTGATCAAGTCACTCATCAAGTCATTCTTAATGTAAGAGAATATTTATGATATCTTAAAAGACATTTACATCCCAATCTATTTATTATACCTAGAAAATTAAAAGGATACATACTGCACCAAGAACATCAAACCCTAATTCATTCTGAAACCCCACCTCATAAAATGGTACAGATAGGAAACCACCCTATCCTTTAGTCTCAAGATGATTTCTATATTATTGGGCAGTGCATGTTGTTTTATGAATCATATTAATGATGGTTCAAAAAATAATTCTATGGTTGTTTGATTCATCATATAATCATTTGTCTATTTCTCCTCTGTAATGAAATTATTGATATGGGGTATGTTCACCCCGACAGAGTTGTGGGTATCCAGTATAAAATATAGAGGTAAGATTGATGAGTGTTGTAGATGGATGGGAAAAAAATTTCTAACAAAATAACCATATAGGGGAAGAAAATTTTAATGAAGATATTTCTAGAGGATCACTCCCATCAGTTCCCACAAACATATCATTATAGATTAGACATTATAGTGGAAACTGACAACCATGTTTTTAATAAGTGAGTTATGGTGACCTCCTTTTGTTTTGTCATCTATCTCCAAACTCATATATGAAAAGTGACTATAGAAAGACCCCATTTGTATAAACGAAGATTAAAATATATGTCAAGGAAAAATACCATCAAATTGGATACATGACTTCATCAACATCATGAGAAACACTTAACCTATTAAGGGATTGATGATTAATAAATATAATATAGTTCATGAGAACTTTGTATCTCATATTGGCTTCCTGAATCACATTACCCATAAATGAATATGGTGACTATGTAATCTATTATGATCCAATGATCACATGAACCTAATATTTTCATGCGAACCACATAATGATCGAGTTATCACATGAATAATCCATATGGGAATTTATTACCTTAAATACCTCCCTATAGATAAGTACATAGGTAGAGGTTCAATAAATTACTAATAATATATTTTTTATTGGTAAATTTTTTTTTGGTACAACGTAGCCAATTTCCATGAGCACTTGGAGAGATCATGAAAAAACGACATCTCAAGAAGTATTTCATAATAGATCTAAAACTATGTTCTAACAAAAGGGTATTGTGAAGAATATATAGTGGAATGGTTTTTCAAAAAGAATCATAGGATTATATGGGTCATCATATATATGATGATTTGACGTTTTTGGTGGAATGAGATGCTCCTTCACAACCAATTTTTGGGGAACTCAAAAAACATCAATGTCTAGCTAGAATACCAAATTTATTCTAAGACACAAGTTGGAGACAACCTCACTAATTCTTGTAGGCATTATATTATTAAAAAATGAGTCATTGTCCTAATTTTCATCACCCTTTATGGGGTAATTTTATTGTGCCCTTTATTTGAGCATCGAATAATAAATAGTGGAATGAATACTATAATAATTGTCTTTATGTTCTCAAAAACAGAAATGATGAGAATTAGGTTGACTCACCCAGATCATGTAACCATTATAAGTACAAAATATTTCATACCCCTCATAATTCCATAAAAATAAATATTGAAAAGTGAATGATTTATTCTTAATCACAAAAGGGTCCTCTAATAAGACACAATATTATATTGATGGATTCATGAAATGTATTATTGACCATATTGAGTCATCCATATGATTTTATCGAATATATGAAACATATAAACTAATATAATATAATAAATCAACCAAAAACCCATTATTAAATTACTATGGATAAATCTATCATCCTTATATGAGGTAGATTTGTGTTAATATCCATTAAATGTTCACATTTAATCTTCAGTATCTCAAAAATAACTTACTTTCATGTCAACTTTGTTTCAAAAAATTATGTTTTTATGTCATCATTATCATGATAATGTCCTCATATGCATTTATTGAAGAATATAATTCTCTTTTGGCTCTAGAAATAACCGAAAGTATTGTATGGGGAAATGATCATGCACCATCGCTATATTCATTATTGATCATGTGATGAATCATATCCAATGAGGGTGATCATAATTTATTACACTCCCATGAAATCATTATATCATCTTCCCATGTAATATAATAAATGAAAAAATGGGGGGAGTGTGTGATTCTTCTTATAAAGGGCATATTTGATGTCCTTTATTAAAAAGCGCTCATACACCCAATTGGATCACAGTTTTTCTAGTGAGTCCCCATGTATAAGACATCATGAACTCATGGGGGCCGTTATAAATCTAAATTATATTCCATGGAAGCTATAATGTCATGACAACTTAATATCATGTATATCCCCAAAAAATTAATCTTCTATAACATGAAGGTCATCCCACTATTGTATGGGACACATGAGAACCCCTATATATGTGGGCCTAACCTAGTGAAACCTCGCTATCCTGTCAACATGGTTAGGATGAATAACTCTTTTCAATTGAGAGTTAATAAACAAGGTACCGGGGAAATATTATTGAGATCAATGTCATATTGTGGAACACTGAATGAAAAAAAATGATCATGTGAAGAACATGATTAAAAAATCACCCCAATGACTCCAACTCATATTTTGTGATATAAAAATAGTGGAAGATATAATATTATCTGGGTGGATATTCCTATATGGACCACCCTCATAGTAGATAAAACTTAACAACAACTGTGGGATATAAATATATATAATGATGCTCAGATACAAGAGTTATTCAATTGAATGTTTGCTTTTTTTTTTCCTGAAAGAAATATTTGACTAAAAATGATAAAAAAATAATATTTCTTTAACCCTATTTCGTAGGGTTAATTAAAAAAACCTTAGGTTAAATAAAAAGGATTATTTTAATTAAATAATCAAACATATATATTAAAAAAATACCTTTAATTGAATAAAATATTATATCAAAATAAATAAAAATGTAAAATTATAAGAAACACTATATATTTGTAACAAGATACAACATAATTTAAATGTACATGTAAAATAATAAAAATATTTTTAACCCAATTATTATGGTTTACAAACACTTTGGATAATGGTCTAATGAATTACACATTCAATAAATATTATCTTTCCCACAATAGGGGATTCCCTAGATCCATGAATGATCAGATGTAAAATATGTCTCTCTATCCCATCATGCCCTCAATTAAGTAGGTCATTGTAAACTATATCATCCATTACCATGTATCCCTCGATCATAATAACCAATGATCAGTATCAAACAATGAAAAAAATACTATTGAATATTTCAAGTACGTCAAATAGTATGTTCACAACATAAAAACATTAAGGCTTTTGCCAAAAAAAAATTATACGATCTCTCTCAGGTGTCTAATTCTAGAAGTCATGATCTCTTCTAAATGACTCGGTATTTATAGGTGTGAAGTTAGACGGTCAACATGATATCTAATGGCCATATTATTCTTTAAATATCAGAGGGACCTATAAAGATTGAACATTAAATTGTTATATAATAACAGATTGAATATCACTTTCTAAGTATAATAAATACTATTAAGAGAAGCATTAACAAAAAATATATTTAAGAATATAATTATATTAATATTAACAATAATGAAATGGATTTACTTATACGTTTTAAAAAAATTTATGAAATAAGATTCAAAAATTTGTGAGAATCAAATTAAAAAATTTGTGGGATTTTGAATTAAGAAATAGAAGGTTTTAGATTCACAAATTTGTGGGATTCGTAATTAAGATACAATTAGAATTGGAATAAAAAATTTGTGGGGTTCAAAATTAAAAAACAACTAGACTTTGATTCACAAATTTATAGGATTCATAATTATGAAAAAAAGTGAATTAGATTCCCAAATATTTGATATTATTATTTTAGAAACATGAATAATTAAATTAATAAATTTGCTAGATTCATATTTGATAAACAAAATGAATTGGATTCATAAAACTGAGATATTCGTATGTGAGAAAAATTATGAATTAGATTCACAAATATGAGAGATTTGGAATTTAGAATGTATATAACTCATATTTTCATTAACTCGAGTGTCTAGTAAGTATTAAAAAATATTGTTAGACATGGAAAAAAGTAACATGTATATCTTAAAGATCATGATTCCAAATAAAATCATATTTTCATATAACATTCATTATAGAAGGAATCATTATTAAAGAAATTTTATTTCTGATTTCTAAAACATAAAGGAATGATAAATTCATAAGGAAACTATTGACTCAATAATATCCCCCACCCTTTTGAAAGCACAAATATTTTTTAATGAAAATAATATTGATACAAAAAGTAACCTTTTACTGGAAAGAAATACATACTCCTATTATATTTATAACTCATGAAATAATGTATATTACTAACTCCCCCATATGATATGAAATCCCCCTAAGGATCATATTTTTTCTATAAGTATTATTATTTCTTTTTTAAATTAACATATTCCAAATTTTTTATAATTTACACTTTATGTGTTCTCCCCATATTTAAAAATTCTCCTCCTTAGACTAATATTTTTTATAACATTTTTTCATTTGTGATTTTACCAAAACTGTGGAAACATTATTTTCAAGAATATTTAAGAAAAACTATAAGCAAAATGCATAATATTAATTAGATATTGGAAATATTTTAAAACTAATGATTAGAGTTTCAATAAAAATCATTCCATCATCGACATTAATGTTCTTTCCAAGGAATTCAACTTCATCAACACTTTATGATCGTCTTGACAATTTTTGGGAATAAATTCTTATCATTGTATTTTTCTCAAAAAATTTAAAAGTCGCTTATTTTTCATTAATTTTTTTTCTAATACTTATAATATCATCTCTGATTTCATATAGATTTTATATCATTCCTATCTTTTCATTTCTTCTATGAAAAATCTTCCATGATATTTCCTTTGTTATTCTCATGGAATGTGACTTATCGTTCGTTCATATCATTATTATCCATTTTCATATATCTATATTTGAAATACTTCATTCCAAAAAGTATCTTCATCCTTCATGCTAGATTTGAATAATCTTTTTCAAATTGAAAAATATCACTTGAGTCTGATTGAATAACAACATTCATCATTGTTGATTTAACAACATTATCAGAAGTCGTGTGTTTTGACTAATTTGAAGTAGTAGTATGAGATATAACTACATTATTATTCTTTTCATTCTTATCACCTCCCTTTAATATATGTTTATGTTGTGAGTGAGTTAAAAAAATTTCATCAAGATTAACAGTTGAGAATTTCTTTGAATAATAAATAGCAGTTCTGTTTTATTCCAATTTATTAGGAATGATGTTTATAATATTATCTACTAGAATATTAGTATTTTCCCCCTTTTCTGTTATTAACTGAAAAATATTTATAATATTCTAATATCTATCTTTAACATTATCTATATTTTCTCCTTTGGGAAAAACCACACCATGATATTCTTCTCTAAGCATAACTATTCTAGTCTCAATGACATTAGAAGTGCCAAAATGTGTAATCCCTAGTTTATTCCATTGGTTGTTAGAAGATTTAAAAAAAATATGGTTGTATATATTCATGTTCATAAAATAAGAAAACATCTTATGTACCTTATTGTTCAATTGATATTCTATCCACTCGTACTCAGTAATAATTTAAACTTACTAGTAAGATATATTGTAAAATATAGTATGAATTTAAAAATTGTCAACACTAGTATTATTAAAAAAGTCATAATTCTATCATTATATTATTTATAATAATTCCCATCAAGGATAGGTGGTCTTATTAGGGTTCAGATTTTCTATGGATCTGATATTAATTCCTACCATGTTAGAATGATCAAAAAATTATTTTTCCACAAATGAAGTTAGCGTAGCTAATATTTATAAACAAAATGATTATAAATTTATATGTAAACAACGAGCATAATTAAATAAAGTGCATGTAAATTGATTTGTGAAAATCTTCCATTGATACAATATTTAAGTATCAATATATCATATAATTGATATGATACCTATTTTAGGATTGAAATATGTATGACGATTCTCAAATATAAGAGAGGGTGAATTGATATTTTAAAAACAATATTTTTTATCCTAAGGAAAATAATTGTTAACAATGTTAAACAAATAAAATTCACTAACCCTCCTTTTCATGTTTGATGAAAAAACATTTGTTTTGATGATGATGATTATCATAATGAAATAAGCACATCGATATACTTAAACAAGTATCTACCTTAATGCTTATAAAATATTATATCAATGTCAATACAAATTTTAGTTTGTAAGAAACACATTCTAATTGTAACAAGTTACATGGGAAATTTAAATTTCATGAAAAAGAATTCAATTCATTAACCAGAAGAGTATGGTATACAAACACATTGGATAAAGGTCCCATTATTTATAAATTCAAGAATTTTTGACATAGCCACACCTGGTAAATCCTTTGATCCTTGAAAGATCAGTTGTAGCTTTTTCTAGATTTTTATATAATCCATTGATTATAATGTTAATCCGAACAAATTTCATCCTTTATGTAGAATCCCTCTATTGTAATCACCTAAAATAGGTATCATAAAATTAAAAAACAAAATAATTGAATAATTTAAGTTTGTATAATAGGTTATTCACAACTTAAGCAATTCAAGGATTTCATACAATTTTTTTTGGAAGATATGTCTCATGGCTTGAATTTCAAAAGTTATAAGTTTTTTCAAATGACTGGGTATTTATAGTCATGGTGTCCAATGTTCATCTTGATCTCTAAAATTTCTATTTTTCCAAAAAAACAATATGTGAGACCTGTAAATATTACACATACAATTGTTATATAATTACATATTGGATGAAACTATTTATGTATAAAAAAATATTAATAGAAACATTTACTTTCAATATATTTAATAATTTGATGATATATATGATAATAATACGTAAATTTTATAACTGATCAGTTTTAAGAGATATAAGAAGTCATATTTTAGAATTATTGAAAATTGGAATCACAAATTTGTTATATTCTTAATTAAGATAATGTTAGGATCCAATTAAAAAATTTATGGTATTTGTAATTAAGAAAGAACGAGAATAGAATTCACAAATTTGTGGGATAAAAATTTACAAAATAGCATGAATAAGAATAAAATATTTGTGGGATTAATAATTATAAAACAATGAGAATGATATTCAAAATTTTTTGCGATTCGTATTTTAGAAACATGAAGAATCAAATTCTCAAATTTATGAGATTCATATTTGAAAAACGTAAAGAATCAGATTTAAAAATTTGAGAGATCAGAATATAAGAAACATAAAAAATTGGATTAAAAAATACGATTGATTAAAAATGGATAAATTATAGTATTCAAATATTCATTAAATCTAATATCTATTTAGTCTTAAGAAATGTTTCATAGGCAGAGATAGAAAATTACATATAAATATAAAATATCATGCTTTAAGAAAAATAGTATTGGAATAAAAATTTCCTTATAAATGGAATCATTATTGTAGAGAAATATGTCCATATTTCCCAAAAACTAAAACAATTAAAATTTAATATGGGAAATTTTGACCCAATAACATGAATGAGTAAACAAGGGTGACTGATACACTAGACCGCATCAGTGGACTTCTCGGATCAACTAGTCATGTTATCACAAATTCCATTTTCTAGGTAAATTAAGGGGAAAAACTTAAGGGAACACACTACATATACATTTTTTATTTGATCACATGATATAATTTTGAAATGTCATTCAGTTTATGTGAAGGAGGTCCCACATGTTGACTTGGTCACTAGAAATTTATAATAAGATGGAACATGAAAAACCTAGGGAAAATATGAAATAATGGATTGAATAAATATTATAAAAGGATGGTTACTAATATGGTGATGTTTTTTTATCTTAATGTGCTTCGTATGACGTCATAGATCATGCACAATCACTGTGAAATGTCACCCAAGTCAAGGGATAGTCTTTTGACATTCCATTTATACAACACAATTTACCTTGGAGTTTTTATCAATGTCTTAAGATTATAATGAACATCGGTCAAGGAATCAACAATGTTATGTTGTTCATAGGACATGTCTTCTAATGTATACAGTTTCACCCTAAATTATCATACATATATTTATCTTTCATAAAAAAAGTCATTTAGACCTCACAATGTGCCCCAAAAATGTCATACATGTCTTGTGATGTACCCCACACATGACTCACATGTCCCTAAATGTCCTCTAAACAAGTCATATATGCCATGAAACACCCTTGATACATGTCAGATAAGTCACAAGACACCATCCATACATTTCAACCCGGATTATGATATGTGATCCTGAAATGACATTTATTTAACAAAATTTCATTCATAAAAGTCAACAAGAACATAAGATTTTCTTCAGTGATGTATTTTAGGCAACCAGGACATGTCCATACATCCACATGCACATCATACATATACACCAAACATGTTGATAAGATAAATAGGACTAGTCAAATAGGAAATTGGGACATGAGAGGGAGACCCCATAAGATATGATAACATTTTCCAGGGAATATTTTTGATCATACACCCTACTAAACTATGTTTATTTTGATTCTTTTCATAATAAGGATATATGGGGTTTCTTCCAAACTCTTTAGCTCAAATTAGAATCAAATTTTTTGTATGTACCTCCATTCCTCTATCATTATAACCATTAAGAACCAATATCTCCCCTTGAATTATTGTTTCTCATCATCCAATAATGGATTAGGAAGTAAAATGAACTATGAGTACATTGCATCCTTCTATACCTATAATACATAGGATTCCATCCTAAGGATTGATCTCAAATTCGACTCTACTTCACTGTTATTCCATGCATATCTAGAAAATTCTATCCATTAGGACCCAATCTCTGTCATGAGATTATAATTCAACTTTTTCAACTGGTATACTTATTAAGAATCCGAACAAATGGAACTCTGATTCCTACTATAAAAAAGACACATAGGTCACCATTCCAAGGATTATTATTCATATCAAAAATCACATATGGTCTCTCCCAAATGTGTATGTCTCACATCCTATTGTGATGAGGGTAATCACATGTTATCCATTGTTTCTCAATCCTATCATGGATAATGTGTCCAAAATTATTTCTAGTGTCCATATAATTTGTATCATGAATAAGCCCCTTCTATGGAAACCTTAATGTTTAATCCTTATTCAATAGCATGATATGACTACCCTATACAATGGAACCCCCATTGGGGTATGTTTGGGGCATGGTATAACTACATTAAATGTGATTCCTTCAATGACAATGATATATATGACCCCTGGCTAAATCCCCATTTCGATACCTATTTCCAATGTTTTCCAATATATAAAATTTCTACATTACATTAAATTACATAGGTTCATTGAACAACATGGGTTTTTATTCATCTTAAAATCACGAAAAATTGGACGCCTAATAAATGTTCCAAATAATATTCAATATATTAATCACTACAATTGATTATATCTAATTAATCAATTCCAAGCTATTTTGAATCAAATTTTATGTATTTACCCATTAATGGAAAATAGATGATGAAACATTGATAAATATATTGATCCATTAATAGACCCCTCATTACACATATAATTATTCATGACCTGATCATTTTGTTAGGGTAACCTATCATGTATCAAGGTTAAGAAGAGTTTTATAGACATTTTATAAACCTATATTTGAGTAACATAGTAGGAAAAATTTACCACCGAAAATGGGTATCTATATCTTTACCTCACATCCTCTAAAACAAGGTGATTTTATTTGTTCCATTATTTATGAACACTGAATTGAACGACTACCTCTGTATTGACGGATTGTACTCAGTGATGGAGGTCCGAAACATTGGGTTTTTCTATTAATAACAATAATACTGGAGCTAACATTAATGATTTTAATGGACACAAAACCCCCCATTAGAATATGTCAATTGAAACCACACACTTTAATTTTTCAAATGAAAATATTCATATATTCAATAAATTAAACTCCAAAAAACAATTTTTTTTATTGAATTATTTATAATAATATAAAAACAAAATATATATAAACTGTTATTAATTGTTATTTCATGTTTAGAATATGATATTAGTTCACATCATTAAATTACTCAATATATATAATTCATTGAAATTTTAAATTTTATTATATTTTCTCAATAAGATTTAATTTTATATTTATTTATAATTTAGTAACATGATTGATTTTCATTTATCTCTTGGATTAAATTTTGATCAAGAAATTAAAAATAGGTTTATTCTAAAAATATTAGAATAAACAAGTATTATTAATTAATCATTAATTTTGATTGATATATATGTATATCACCAAATTATATTACAGAATTAAGAAAATGTTCTATTCATATTATAAACTAGAATGTAACCAAAAATATTGTTATTTTTTATTTATTTTATATTAATTCTATTATTTGTCATTATATGTTTTATATAGATATATATTCTATATTTATTGTAAAAAATATTATTTATTAATAACATATTAGATAGTATATTAATTTTTAATTATTGTTTCACAAGTATAATGATCACATGAATGAATATAGTTTATATTGTAAGGATTACAATTAATTAATTTAAATATTGTTATAAAATAATGTATAATCCCAAAACATATACATGGTTATAATATATTTTTCATTTAACACTTCTAATAGACGTATTCCCTTAATAACCAATCATGAATAAAATTTTCCCCCCCTAATAATCTCCCCATTACCAATTAGATATTCTATAATGTTATTTGATATGAAAGGATTTCTTACTAAAATGTATTTTTTGATTGAATAATATTTTATTTACCAATATATGTGAGTGTTAATAGAAGTTTCATAATAAAATTTAATAACATCAATGGTTTAGACCAGATCCTTAGTCCAACATAGATATAAAATAATTGTCTATGAAAAAAATTTATTTATTTCAACTTTTCTTTTATTCTTACAATCATTCAACTTATATATAAACAATTTAACTAAAAATATTGATATTATATTAATAAAAAAATACAATTAACATTTCATCATAAAAATAACCCCTGAAAATTAAGAATAGAAAGTAAAATAAAATAATGTAATGATTTGTGTACATATTGACTTTGTGAAATAAATTAATATTTATAAATTATAAATTGTTATGAATAAAAAAGGGTGTTAAAGAAATAGTAATATTGGGGATAAACTGGTTAAAATTTAAAACTAATTCAAATGGTGACAAAAATTATCGATTCAATTTTCTTATTATTTGGACATTAAATATATTAGGAATCATAATTTTTAAACTAAAAATGTGAAATTAGTATAAATATCATATATAAAATTACGATGTATTGAAAAAATGCCTTTATTTTATGTTAGATGGCTGAGAAATAAAATTTTCAATCTCATTAATTTAATTATTTTGTAATGATAAAAATATTAGAAAAAATTATTAGATCATTATTATATAATGGATTATTAAATAAAAGGTATGCATTAAAATAGGAATCTATAATCATTTGAATTAGATTTTATAAGTAACAAAAAATATCATAGGTCATCAAATATCTTCACTATATATAAATAAAATATAGGAAATGAGTATTCAAAGAGAATGTAAAATAATGATATCGAATAAATGAAAAATTTAATGTCTTCCCAAAGGTTTTGGAATTGAAATTAAATCATTTATAAGATAAAGGTAAAACATAAATCCATCCATAAGATCATAGTACATAGAATAAAATAATTCAATGAAAGGAACACATCTATTACATAATAATTCATTCATGATCACTCTTCGTAGTTTTACTAATATATAAAAATTTTAATTATTTACCTATGATATTTGTTATAAAAAAATTAAAAGTACGCAAACATAAGAATATATATATGTAGATAACCAAAAAAATTTATATATAAATATATTCATATATTGATACCCAAAAACATGTTATTATGTTAAAAAGTACACTAAAATGAATTCTTTTAAATGTTTTTTTATTTTTCACTATTTAATAATTTTTAATATTATAAATAATCATTGTAATATATGACATTATTTTAACCTATATAATTTCATATATAATTTGAATTTATTTAATTGTTAATTTATATATAGAAATTTCTTGAACCCATCCTACAAAAGGTAGCTTTATGGGACCATCGACGAGGGATGGGAGATAATGACACCAAAAGTCAATCACCAATATGTCATTGGACGGTGACAAGAATCTAGGGTATATCATACACATAGATGGGATGAAATATAGGCAATAATATTAGATAAAAGTGATAAGTGAGAAATATCAAATAAACTAAATATTAATATTAAATGTATAATATTTTATTTTCCGGAATGTAATAAAATAAAAATATTTAAATTATAAATTAAGTAAAAAATTATAAATTAAAAACATGTATGAAACCTTGGTGACAAATATTTTCTAAATAAAATTTAATCTAGTAGTATCCAACTTGATCACAACCATCTTCCTGCTAACATGAGATACATTTAATATATAAATTGGTTAATAATAATAGAAATACCCAGATAGATTGTAGAGACCCAAGCGTAACGTACAAGGACATTGCATTACTTTTGAGGAATACTTAATACATAACAAAAACTGACACTCAAGGTTTGTAATAGTTTAGTGTCTTTGGAAACTAGGAACAAAATCTTCTAATCATTGTGAAAGATCTTTAACATCTACCATAATGATATTACCTTTTGGCATTCTTACCTAAAACTATTCTTTATATCCTCGGGAAAAGAAAACATATAAAGGGTGAGCACAAATTCTCAGTAAGGGTACGCATGGATAAAATATAAAAAATCATATAAATTTGATGACAAAAACATGGACATAATGTTTAAACATCAAAATCTTGAGAAATGACATAAAACATGGCAGTACTTAAGACATTGATCAAAATGAAACATCAATCATGATAAAATATCGTAGAAATAAAACTTGTAATTGTGGAAAAACATTAAGCACATGATATGATTTCCATATTATCCGAGGAATTACTGCGAAGACCATCTTAGTGGACAAAGTCCCCTTCTGAATCGAGTTCACTCCTTGTTCCAGTCCTGTAACACTGAACCGGATTAACTTATCGTTCCACCCATGTCTATCTCATGAGATATCAATTTTTAACCAATTAATTGGAGGGATATAGAGGTCCCATCCATCTCATAATTAAATCATTCTTATGTGTTCCACAACATAAATATAAATCATTCATCATAACCCAAAGTATAAAATGGGTTTCATAAACATCATCCCATATTAACATAATCCATATAAAAAATTGATATCATTTCATAAGAATAAAAGTGAAACCATGACAATCAGAGAGACATTATACTTGAAACATAATAATACTAAATAATGTCATTTTATATGGAATATAGTGTTGACAATACACATGAAATGAATTCTTGAGGAATATTTCCTTTTTCTTCAAAATAATTTTCTTTTCACAAAAAGCCATGAAAATTTAAAAGAAAATGATTTTTTTGAAAATAATAATGAAATAATGTAGAGTAATATTCATGAAAATTAGGTGTTATGAAACCGTAAATTTTTTTTCATGCCGTATATATTAAAAAACATTCTCCTTGTACCTTTGCTGGAAAAGTCAAAAAGTACCTCGTATGGTAAAAAAAAGAAAGATTCCTTTCATACGATGTGGTAAAAGTAAAAAATGTTAAAAATGACTTTAAACATACATGGATGAAATTTCAACATTTAATGAAAACATTTTGTGAACATATGGATAGGGATAATAAACATAATCCCGGTAAATACTTACGAATAAACAATCTCGGATAAGAATGAGATTGGAATAATTATCCCTTAGCTAATGTCCAATTTCATCCATACGTGTACAAGACTCCTATTTAATGGGTTTAAAAATATTATTAACTTTTAATAGAACCATAATAATATTTATGATATCATATATGATTCACTTACGACTTTATACTATCTGTACATTTGTCAATTCAATGTTAAAGCATCGTTTTTGGTAAAATCCTTTAATTTATCGTCCGTGTTTTGACTTGTAATTATTAATATGATTACATAGATGATGAATAAATAATTCCACAATAAAAACATTATTTATATATACCATATATTGAGAATATACATAAATATAATATATCGATAAATGGAATGAAATACACCGTTCATGGAGACGGTAGGTCGTACGTACGCCTGAACGTTGTTTTTCGTTTCCTTATTGAATTGAATAGAATTAAGTAGATGACATACATATATATATACATAAATCCAGTAGAATTAGTATGTCATATATTTCATAATTACTTATTATATATACTTTCTAATCATGGTTGAATTGTTAACATGGAAAATGATTCTAATCGCGTCGTGGAGACAGTAATCCGTACGTACGCACGAGTGATGATATCATTCCCATATATATTAAATGGAATTGGAGTAGATGATATATTATCTTAGAAAAATTATTATGTTATAATAATCATATATTATTATTATTTACACCACTATACCCATCCATGTATGGTGGTGGTGGAAAAACGGATTACACCACAGCGTGGAGACGGTATTCCGTACGTACGCACGTGCGGTGATTTCATTTTATATTCGATGGATTGAAGGTAAAATAGGTTTGTTTCATATTTATAATAACGTATCAGTATATAAATAATACTGATATTTTTACTTAATAACGAAATAACTAAATAACAGGATGTAGAAGAAGAAAGAAACTTGAAAGAGTCTGTAGAAGAGATTTCATGTTCCTCGATGCACCTACTTTAAACATCTTCTTAGAGCACTAGAGTAGGTCTTTAGAGAAGACCAGAACCTCTATGATATAAATAGTGACTTTTAAAAGAGGAATTGTTAGGGGTTTCCTGAGCACCAAGGCTCAAAAGGGTGTGATGAGAAGAGGGAAGGGGTGCCCTTTTTATAAGGGAGGAGATTGGCACCTTTGAAAAAACATAAAATTTTATTTTATAATAAAGTCATATTCGGTTTATAATAGCATTAAATTTGATTATTTAGAATATAAAGTCGGTATGGGTAGAAATCCTAAAAAAATGGTTTTAGAAAAGTTTAGACTACTATTTTAACCTTATCATTTAGATTTATCTCAAAGATAAATAATTTACCTTTTACCGTGTCTTCTTTTTTATTATTACACTATATGGTTAATAAACTTAATATAAAAATCCAAACGAACCCCAAGTGGTTCATTATTAATATATATTACATTATCTATGTAATTTGGCCGAACCGTAGATTTTTAAGAATACAATAACAATTAATAATATAAAATTTCATTTTAAAAACTATTTTATATCAATTTTGACACTATTTGGTAATTGATTTTTGTGAAAATCATAACATGATTTGTTTGGAAAACTTTAATTTAATAAACACTAACATGACATATTAACCTAAAAAATAAGTGGTATTCATAAAATGGGTCAAAATACATTTATTTGGGTATTTATAACATGAATTATGTTAATATTTTTTTAATAAGGTAATTACTGCATCATCATTGTGTTATAAATAAATTAAATTATTTAATGTCTAAAAATTATAAATAAAATAAGATTATGTATTAAATATTTTTATATTTCTAATGAATATTTATAGTCAAATTTCTCAAATGTATAACCCTATATTAAAAATGTTTTATTTATTAAACTTTGATTTTTACTATTTTAACTCTTTTAAATAAAATAATAATAAATGTTCTATTCTAATCCAAGTGGACCTAATGTGTAATATTTTATTCCTAATGTTGTTTTTGATCTAATTACACATATCCAATAAAATTAGGACATGTGTTTGGATAATAATAATATCAGTTTTAAACTTAATTAACTTATTTACTTTTAACTGTTGTAAATAAAATAAAAAGTTAATATTCACGAAAAATTATTTTTATCCTATTGAACCACATTTTACTCCTTGATATTAACAATGTATCTCGAATTTTGGAAATTCCAATCACATAAGTGGTAAAATTAAGTTTTATATAAAATTATAAGTTCTCTTAGGAGGTGGGTAAAAGACGGTGAAAAGTACAATGAAATTTTATATATCTGAAATTATTAAAAAATGACTCAAAAGAATTAAGTTTAACTTATATTGGTATTATGTATCAATTTTGACATAAAATAAATTTAAATAAAATAAATAAATATTTAAATAAAAATTTGGTTTTTAAATAGTAACCAAGTGTTTTCACTATTCATCAAAAATTGAAAGTTTTCAGACAAATACCAACAATTCACCCAAGGCAATTTTGATGTTCCGAATCCAAAAATGAAGTCCATTTTGAATGATAAATTTTATAAAATTTCAAAAAGTGGATATTACTATTCATAATGGCTAGTTCATAATAATATTATAATAATATATCATTTAGTGAAACTTGGTATTGTGTACTACACACGCTATCGAGGAAGGTCTTGATTGCGTGTGAAGCAAGCCAAGCCAGGGCTGCGTGTAGTGAAAGCTCTATTTGGTGTTACATATAACATAATCAAAACTTATTTCATTTATACATTAAACAAAATCTACACTTAATGATGCGTAGAATAATTTTCCAAAAATGAACATGAAAATGTGTGTAACACGAGTTAAGAATAGTGTTGCGTATACTGCAATCTAATACGATGTTGCCTATTGTACACGATAATCTTGGGGTAGTGTATAATAGAAGACATCAAATAAATTAATAATAATATATGTCATAAAATATGGGGGTTTTACATTCTACCCCCTTAAAATGAATTTCACCCTCAAAATTCATTGGGATTATAAATGGTTTACTACTTGAAAGATTCATTCATTGAAACCCACATCATAAAAAGGAATACCGAAATATAACATTAAAAAACTAAAGTATGAAATGTAACGGTTACCCAAATTAACTCAATACTAGGTTTCCACATAGGAGACAATAGGTGAAAATATGGATATGGATGAAAAATCTAACCATCAAGTTATGATGGAGAGTGGTAGAGAACATGGCTATGAAAAACCCATCAATCACAAAGCCATAAATTTGTGATTATTTAATGCACCATCTGATTCATCGGATATAAGGACAGAAGGACAACATTTTTTTTTGTTTTCAAGATCATTTCCCTATATTTGAAGAATTTTTGAATTAAAATAAATATTTTCGTTATTTTCGTACAATCATAATTTTTTTTGTGCCTTGAACAATTTCCACATAATATCATATAGAAATTAAGTTGATTTTGTCTTCCGTGAACTGTTATAAAATCATGTGATAGAATTATAGGTCATTCCATTTGTCTCAATCAAAAGGATATAAATAGTTATTAAATATATATAAGTTCATCTATAGTGATATTGGAATTATACTTCATATATCATACCGCTTAATATAATATTACTAGTTTTTACTAACCAGGGACTTCCTGTAGGCTAGTAGAAGGTGATAAATGCATATCGTACTTCGGTTGTGGGTTTGATTCCCACAGCCTTGTCCGACGCGACGGGTTGTCTCCCATCCTATAGGTTGTCCTTTTTCTAAAACTACATTATTATATCATTCCATCAATTATATCGAAAAATGTTCTAGCCTTAAACAATACGAACTTAGGTCCAACATAATCAATTCCAATCTTTAGGGTTATCCAAAATAATGCATTCCAATCTCATATTATAGTGAAAAAGATTACCAAAGAGGTCATATAACAAGCATGTGAATACCATCATTTATCCCCATATATCATAATATATGACTTTTTGGTCACATTCCAAACATTCAAAGGCCTTAATCATGTATTCTCTTGTAAAATGAACACCCATTGAACCTTTGTGAAAACATGAATCTAGTTAAAACTTAACACATTCAACATACCAAAATCCCAAAAATTCTATATATTCAAACCATGATATCACTTAGTCCTTATATCAATCATGAGCTCATGAATATTATCAAAACATATTATTTTTTTCTTATCCAGTCATTATGTGCATATCATCTGCTTTACAAAATATTTGAATCACTTTTCATGGTTACCGGTAGCATAAAATTAATGAAAACAAAATAGACTAATACAAAAATATTCCAATATAACATAAAATCAATTCAACATCCTTATTCAATAATACCAATACATAAACACTTCAATCTATCGTCTTTAATGATTTTCATGGAATAAGTCCTTCCTATCCTCTTATGTCAGGGCATTGAGTTGGGTAATGCCCATGTTCTCCACAAATAATACATTGAACACCATAATAGTCTGTCACTCTATAACCCTTTTCACCACACAGAAAACATATTCCCCTCTAGTTGAGGTATTCCTCAAGGTTGTTCTTCCCTTCATTTGAAATCTCAATATTCCTTTCTCTATGATCCCCACCATACCAACATGCATAAAATTCCATCTTCCTCTTATTTGATGACATAGGTATACCACTAATGTTTACCTTGTTAGTAATATATCATGATGACTGATTTGGAAAAATCACAATATATTTCTCTCTATGAATTACACAATTTTGTTGATCACAGTCACCTAATTTTTTATCAGAATCAATATTAACTGAATTCCTTATCATTCCCTTCGTTTACTAAAACCAGAAACCATAGTGTAAGAAATAGTTAAAATAATGAGGAACCACAAAATCATTAAAATTCACTTAAGTGATGTTTAACTTTTCACACATTCTTTAATCCATAACCCCTTTAGGTTCACCCAATGTAATTCATGATCTTTATCATAACTCTAGGACTATAACCTATAGTTATACTATACCTTAGGGACCTCCCTAGACATACCGTAGAAATATCTCTTGGTATCTCACTAATATTTTTGCATCCTAGTTTCCAAATGTTTACAAAACCATTCCTCTGATACCAATTATTGAGACTCAGGATTAATGTAAATATATATTACATTACTTTTTTGGAATACTTAATACAAAACAAAAACCAACACTCAATGATCGTAATAGTATAATGTCTTAGGAAACTCGGAACAAAATCTTCTCATCATTGTGAAAGATCTTCAACATCTCCCATAAAGATCTTCTCCTTTGGTTTTCTTACCTAAAACATTTCTTTATATCATAGGGAAAAGAAAAAAAATAAAGGGTGATATCAAA
This sequence comes from Viscum album, assembly GCA_963277665.1. Lineage (NCBI taxonomy): Eukaryota > Viridiplantae > Streptophyta > Magnoliopsida > Santalales > Viscaceae > Viscum > Viscum album. The sequence continues at coordinate 1,949,419,130 of OY728163.1, forward strand.
TGATGAGTAAGGGTAAGAATTGATAAAAATATAACAAATCATATATATTTGAACATAAAAACATGAACATAATGTTTAAACATCAAAATCTTGAGAAATGACATAAAATATGGAAGTACGTAAGGAATAGATCATAATGGAACATCATTCATGATAAAATAGCTTGGAAATAAAACATGTAATTGTGTAAAAACATTAATCACATGATATGATTTCTATATTAGCCAAGGTATTGCATCCAAGACCATCATAGTAGACAAAGTCCCTTTCTGAATCGAGTTCCCTCCTCGTTCCAGTCCTGTAACACTGAACCAAATTAACTTATCGGTCCAGCCATGTCTATCTCATGAGATATAAATCATTACCCAATGCATTGGAGGGAGATATAGGTCTCACCCATCTCAAAATGAAATCATTCTTATGTGTGGAACAACATGAATATAAATCATTCATCATAACCCAAATACTAAAATGGGTTTCATAAACATCATCCCATCATAACATAATCCATATAAAAAAATGGATATAATTTCATCAAAAAAAAATTTAACCATGTAAATAATAGAGACATTATACTTGAAACATAATCATACTAAATAATTTCATCTTATATGGAAAATAGTCTTGATAAAACATTTGAAATGAATTCTTGAGGAGAATTTCCGTTCTTCTTAAAATCATTTTCTTTTCACAAATTGCAATGAAATTTTAAACAAAAATGATTTGGTTTAAAATAATAATGAAATCTTGTAGAGGAATATTCATGAAAATTAGGCATAATGAAACTGTAAAAATTCATTCATTCCATATAATATAAAAAAAATATCCTCATACAATTGCCGAAAAAGGAAAAAATTACCTCATATGGTAAACAAAAGAAAGATTCCTTTCATACGATGTGCTAAATGTAAGAAAGGGGAAAAATGACTTTAAACATACATGAATGAAATTTAAAAAATTTATGAAATCATTTTGAGAACATATGGACATGGATAATAAATAGTATCCCAGTAAATACTTACGAATAAACAATCTCAGATAAGAATGAGATTGGAATAATTATCCCTTACCATATGTCCAATTTCTTCTGTATTTGTTCGAGACTCCTGTATAGTGGATTTAAACATATTATTAACTTGTAACAGAACCACAATAATATTTATGATATCATATATGATTCACTTACTACTTTATATTATTCGTTCATTTGTCAATTACATGTCAAAGCAGTGTTTTTGGTAAAATCGTTTCATTTATTATCCTTGTTTTGACTTTTATTATTATTATTATTACTTAGATCATGATTAAATAATTCCAGAATAAGAAAAATGATTTTTATATAATATATATTCAGAATATACATATATATAATAGATCGATAAATGGAATGAAATACACCGTTAATGTAGATTGTAGGTCGTACGTACGCATGAACGATGTTTTTTGTTTCCTTATTTAATTGAATGGAATTAATTAGATGACATACATATATATATATAAATTAATCCAGTAGATTTATAATGTCATATATTTCATGATTACATATTATATATTCTTTATGATAATTCTTGAATTGTTAACATGGAATATGAATCTCATCGCGTCGTGGAGACGGTAATCCGTACGTACGCACGAGCGATGATATCTTTTCCATATTTAATGAATAAAATTGGAGTGGATGATATAATATCTTAGAATCAGTATGATTTTATAATAATTATATATATTTATTCTTTACACCATTATACCCATTCAAGTAAGGTGGTTGTTGAAAAACTGATTACACGACAGCATGGAGACAGTATTCTGTACGTATGCACGTGCGGTGATTTATTTATCCATAGGATGGATAGAAGGTAAAATAGAGTTGTTTAATATTTATAATAACATATCATTATATAAATAACACTGATTTTATTACTTAATAATTAAATAACTATTGAATAGGAAGTAGAAGATGAAAGAAACTTGGAAGAGTCTGTAGAAGAGATTACCTCTTCCTCGACGCACCACCTTTAAACATCTTCTTAGGGCACTGGAGTTAGTCTATTGAGAATACCAGAACATCTATGATATATATATAAAGGTTGAGAAGAGGAATTGGTAGGGTTTGGCCAAGATTATAGGCTCAAAAGGGTGTGAAGAGAATAGGGAAGGGGTGCCCTTTTTATAAGGGAGGAGAGGGGCACCTTTGGAAAAACATAAAATATTATATTATAATAAAGTCATATTCGGTTTATAATATATCTAAATTGATTTATTTCTAAACTAATGTGGGTATGGGTCTAAATACTCTCAAAAAGTAGGTTTCAGACATGTTTAGGTTACTATTTTAACCTTATCATTTAAATTTAACTATAAGTTAAATAATTTAATGTTTACTGTGTCTTCTAGTTTTATTACACTATATGGTTATTAAACAAACTATAATAAGCAAAACGAACACCAAGTGGTTCATTATTAATATATATGACCTCCTTTTATTTATTTGGCTGAACCTTATATTTTTAGGAATACAATAACAATTATTAATATAATATTTGTTTAAAAAACTATTTTATTTCAATTATGACACTATTTGGTAATTGTAATTTTTGAAAATCATAACAACATGATTAGTTCGAAAATATTTAATTCAATCAACAGTAACATGGAATACTAACCTATAAAATTACTTTAATTCATAAAAAGTCTCGAATATCATTTATTTCGGTATTTATAACATCAATTATGTTAATATTTCATTAATAATGTAATTACTGCATCATAAGTGTCTCATAAATAAATTAAATTATTTCATTATTAAAAATTATAAATAAAATAAAATTAGGTAGGAAATCATTTTATATTTCTATTGAATATTTATAGTCTAATTTATATTCTGTATATCGTTATATTAAAAATGTTTTATTTATTAAACATTGATTTTAACTAATTTAACTCTTTTTTAAATAAAATAATAATAAATGTCCTAATCTAATAAATGTGGACCTAAAGGGGAATATTTTATTCCTAAGGTTGTTTTTGGTCGAATTAAAAATATCCAATAGAAATAGGAAATGTGTTATGGTAATAATAATATCATTTTTACCTTTAAATACTCTATTTTTTTAACCGTGGTAAATAAAAGAAAAAATTTACTATATAACAAAAAATGTTTTTATCTTATTGAACCACATTTTACTCATTGATATTAATCGTGTCTCTCAAATTTTCAAAATTCCACTCACAGAAGTTGTAAAATTATGTTTTATGTAAATTTTTAAATTCTCCTAGGATGTCGGTAAAAGACGGTGAAAAGTTCAATAAAATTTTTATATATCTCAAATTATTACAAAATGACTCAAATGAATTACATTGAACATATATAGGTATTATGTATCAACATTCATCTAAAATAATTTTAAATAAAATAAATAATTATTTAAATAAAAAGTTGGTTTTTAAATAGTAACCCAGTGTTTTCACTATTCATCAAAATTTGAATGTTTTCCGAAAAATACCAAAAATTCACCCTAGGCTAATTTCGATGTTCCGAATCCAAAAATGAAGTCCATTTTGAAAGATAAAATTTATAAAATTTTAAAAAGTGGGTATTACTATTCATAACGGCTAGTTCATAATAATATTATAATAATATCTTATTTACTGAAACTCTGTATTGCATACTACACACGCTATCGAGGAAGGTCTTGATTGCGTCTAAATCAAGCCAAGTCAGGACTGCATGTAGTGAAAACCTTGTTTGGTGTTACATAAACATAATGAAAGCTTATTTCATTTATACATAAAACAAAATATATCATTAATGTTGCGTAGAATAATTTCGACAAAACGAACTTGAAATTATGTGTAACACGAGCCAAGAATAGTGTTGCGTATACTGCAAGCTAATACGGTGTTGCATATAGTACAATCTAATCATGTTGTAATGTATAATAGAATAAATCAATGATGTTAAAAATAATATATCTCATAAAATCTTGGGGTGTTACATCGATCCTCCCTCTAGCCTCTCAAGCCTATGATAAATACATAATCTTAATTCCTAGTAAACTATTAGTAAGGAAAAATCATCATAAACCAGTATTAAAAATTCATAGACTCACCATTTCTACCTTACTCAAAATATTTCATATCAAAATTCATATAATACTATATCAAAAGAGGGTTTGACCACTACCACATAACCTCTAGTTTTCCAATCTTCCCTAAATTCTTATGGCATGAGCTATATATCTCCAAAATTATGACCACCTGAAAAAACATGTTATAAATTATAATATAAAGAAAAAAATTCATAACATTATCTAATCATCCTATCCATATCACTTAAATATAAATTATTATTTTCCATGAGCCACTATTGCCTAAACATAATGTATTATAAGTCATTCTAGCAAATCTCATAACAAAAATCACCCTAATAATCATTAAGATATTATATTTGGATTTAATTGTGTCTGAAATAAGAAAAACACATTATAGTATACAATAAACATAGATTGGGAAAGAAAACAACTATTTCCACTATTAAAAAATACTTCTTACAGAATAGAGTGATGTATGATGGGCTAGTTTGTAGTGTGTTCTTCCCCAATAGGGATATTAGAGAAAACAAACTCCCACAGTCCAATGGATTTCATTCAAAATAACAAAATAGGTTGGGATGCATATGATAACATATATCATACAAGATAAAATGTATCTCACAACACACTATGTTATTTAAGATTTCCATAGGTTCAGTTGTATCTATTATCTCTAAACACATGTTTTCCACTACTATGAACAACATATATTATATTATCCATTGAAATCAAGGATCTTCATTTAATTAAGTGTTTCCTTTTAAAATTTCACATTATTAAAATAAATTAATTATAAAATTTTTATCACTAGTCATTACCACATGTCATTAAACGAAGATTATTTTCGTGCCCTCCGTACATATTCCAAATGATTCCAAAGTTCCACAAGATTATAAACATTTTTAATACACTGAAACACAAACCCCATAGGAAAAAATATTTATTAATTATTATGATTCTATAATTATAAGAGCTCTTTTAATTATTCTAGGATACCATAAAAGTGATGTATAATGAATGAGGACTTCTAACCTCCAGTGGCAGGGAACCAAAATATATATTAAAATTAAAACTAACCATCTAGACATAAAATATGAAAAATATCTTATATGCATTCATCTTCCTAAAAAATTGTCTATCCCATAATTATTCATTTTTCCCATCCCATTTTCATTACCGTCACAACCATGCATATCATGTGTCTCCGTCCCGTCAATTGAATCAATTACTTCCAAAAATAACAGGATTCTCCACCCATATCGCATCAACCATTACTTATCCCATTCTTAAATGACATCACATATCATATAGTATATCAATAGAAAATAAAAAACATAATAGAAAATAAATAGAGTCAATATTAAATCGTGGCCCTATAAACCTAGCACCAATACTCCACATGAAAATGGTATAACAAAAAACTAAATATTTATCTTTACAATACATCCATTTTTATTTTCAGGTTAGATAAAATGATTTATTAAAAATATTTGACAGTGTCATGTAACCAATGGTTTGAGTTATGGCTATTTACTAATTATGTAAAAAAGCCTTTCAAGCATAATTTTTTGTATTATAAAACTATATAAATGAAACATTCATTTAATATTCCATTTATATATTATGAAAATAATAAATTACGTATTTATTTCATAATTAAATTATATGAGCCCATGGAAAACAAATTAATTAGTCTTACATTACATATAAATTTTATTTATATCAAATTATTAAAATAATTGTTTTTAAAAATTGCCTCATTAATTTTTGGTCCATCCAAAACCAATGGATTTACATTCATTAACCATTTGGAATAATATTAAAATTCATAAACAATAATAATTTAGTTAGAACATCATTTTTTAATAATTATTGTAATGCCATTGTCATGGTAGAAAAATACATTTCATCACTGAAATCGATAAACCATTTCTTCCAACATTCTAGTTTAATATTAAATATGGTTAATTTAATATGAAATTTTAGAATTAAATCATGGTAATATTTTAATTTCACATAAAATAGAATGAATAAAAATACCCAAACATGTATTTATCTTTAATAAAAATGATATAATTTAGTAATAGATGATATATAATGTTCTTCATCTCCATGAAATACAAAATAATAATTCCAAAAAAAATTTATGAAGCATGTCAACAAGAAGAGATGGATATTTATATTTTAGGTTGATAGGAAGCATGTTGGAAAATAGGCTGGATAAGGATTTCCATATTTCAAATATACCCATGTAATCTATTTTTAAAATACATCATTGACCCCCCCCCATTTAATATTCATTATGGTTTTCAAAACATAACATCATTACAGATCAATCAAAAATAATTTAAATTAGTTATAAACTATTAAATAATTTCAAGTAAATTAAATCCATGATTTTAGGAATTATTTAATGTGAAATGGAATATCGGGGATATATGTCAATAAAGAAGTAGAAAAATAGAAATTATATTTTTAATATTTTACCCCTATGTTGGTTATGTTTCCAAATAAGTGTAAATCATTTTACACTTACACATCACAAGGGTAAGTCTCTTATAAGGGAAACTCTATGTTTTCCCTAATTATTCATTGAAATTCAACCTTATATATATTAATATTTTTTTATATGTAGGTCTAAAATTTTTACACTTACATATTGATATTTCAATCCACACATTAGGGTTTAACAATATCACAATTAAAATAATATATAAAAATATATCTAAATATATAACAGACAATGAATACCCTTAAAAAATATTTTGAAATAGCTTTTTATAGTTAAAATAGTTTGCAGATACACTTATGTTGTGTGGAAGACCAATCTTGATCCTTACTCAAACATTGGAACAAATTACATAACTATAAATTATTTTTCCAAGGGGAGAACATAACATTATGAATATCTTAAAACCCACACCCTACCCATTCGTAATCTTTAAAAATCAGTATTAATCAAATTGAAATATCCATTTCATGCTAATGGTAAATTATTATTTGATAATAATATATATTTATTAAATATAGATTTTATATAAAGGACAAATAATTTTATTATTACATTAAAAATTCCAAAACACATGAAAAAATATTATAATAAATATTAAAAATTCGAAATTAATTTATAAATAAAATGATAATACAATTAATTTTCATTTATAAATTGGAAGATATTTTTAAACTACATTATAAATTAAAAATACATTTTAAAACAACATCTACAATTTTTACAATTACTCCCAAAACACAACACAAAAATGAATTGTAAATGAAGGCTTCAAAAAATTCCATAGTTTTTCATTAATTACCAGTCGAAAACTTATACTCGACATTAAATATAACAAAAACCAGAGATTAAGAAATGAAAACTATTATATGAAACTCTACCTCACAAATATTATTGCAAGAATCACACCATCATAATAGATGAGCCATATGAATCAGAGTAACATGATAACAAACTAATAATCATTATCAAATACATGTTAAATATTCTAAAGGGTGAGATAACTCTCAATAAAGATAAATTGTGATGTAAATATATTAAGGGGGAGAAATATATCTCATAAACCAAATAAATTTGAACAACCAAAAAATGAGCATCACTACAAAAGAAGAGGTAATGATCAAATATATCTAGTTACTGAGAATGTATATGTGACTTGTGATCCCATTTATATTCCCCCACAACACAATGTCACCATAGTTCATGTACCAATGGAATAAAACTATTTTAAATACCTTCTCATGGAGGTATTTTATTTTAATAAGATACTACATGATTGTATATTCTTCATCAGTATCTTTCTATCCAAAATTTATGATGCGTGTGTTTTCATGAAGGTAATGGGAGTATGTGAAACATGGAAGGCATTATATATCTAGATAATTCTTAGGGATTTTCAATCCATTATTCCATAGATTCATCATAATATATTACATACAAAGATCTAATGAATGATGAAAAATATTAAATTCATTAAGAATCCTTTTCTTACCAGGATGATGATTAAAAATCAAGAATAAATGATATCCAACACCCAAAACATGAGGTCTAGTCCTTTGATATGTTTTTTCAACCATGAGAATTGATGACACTTCACCCCTAGTACATAAAAATAGATAATGGAATGGTTAAATATAATATGATTCAATTGGTGAAATACCAATGGTCGATATTAAATTTTTTATATAAGACAACTCATCCAAATTATATATCATTATCCATAAATGTCTAAAATTTAGTACATAAAGGTAGATCTGGTCATTAAGAGTTAGGATATACTAATTTTTTCGAACAACCTTCTATCGATGGAAATTTGTGTTATGATAAAATTGACAGACAAATAAAAAATGGATAACTCTTTCTACATTGGATGTAAAATGTGGATCTTTATCAGAGGTGATCATCCTCAAGACATAGTGGATTTTCACCACCTCCTCTAGGAATTTTACTGATAAAATATCCACTGATATTGACTCCTTGTTTACTATAAATTGAGATAATATTTTCACAAAGTCTATTGTCCCCATTGTACAATTAAAGACACACAAATAACGAGGCAAACCAGTGATGTATCCCATCAATATTTCATCCTATTCCTAATATGTAACATCCAAATGATGGGTAAAAGTTCTTATAACATGATATTTGACCTCAATTATTTATAAGAACAAACATCATGATGAAAAACATTGAAACCGAACACTTCAACCTATGATTAAAAAATAGACCTCTCATATCATGGTATATATAAATATTTAACTTTGGTAGCATAAATTGTGAGCTATTAATCTCAAATATAACCACCTCTTCCATTTCCAAAATGACCAAAATCCACCCATAAAACATAACATATTATAATTTATCTTCAATCCAACCATCATTGAATCACTAACGGGAACACAATAATTCAATGTAACTACTTTAGAAACCCCCATCATGGAATACTCTGACATATACACCTAATAATAATGCAATATCATATTAAAAAAGAAACCACATCCACCATCCTCTCTTATATCATGGTTCTCCAGTTACAGTTCTTCCATTACACTCAATAAATATCAAGATTCATATAACAAATCACTATCTGATTTCCTGCTTAGTGTTCTAGTATTAAAATTACCCTTTATTATCATATATGAATTCATATATGAATAATCAAATAATAATTAAATACACCAATTATTTCTCACATTCATGTCACAATAGTAGAATCTAAACCTAAATCTATTATGGTGGTGGAAATCAAAAAAAGATCACTAATTCTGTAATGTCAACACATACTAATAGAAAAAATAGAATATACTAAATTTATATCATGGATCGAATATAAAATTCCATTAGGATATATAATTATAAACCCATAAGAAACATACTTTCCCTACTATATTAGAAGAAAACCCAATCTAGGGTTCAAAGCATGGAATAAAACCTCGAACAAAACTCTTTGTAATGGAAAATGAAGAATAATAGGGACAAATAACTTCTCCATTATATACTAATAATCACACTTAAACTATTATTTCACCATGAGTTCCTAATTTTTTATTTAAATGGTTGTAAATGGTGATTTAATATTAAATACATTATGTAAAATTTACATATAATGTCCTATAAGATTAGGGAAACATCTAACCTCCACAATATATTTGGGGGTTGGCCAAGAGATAAATTCCTCAACCGTTGATAAATCTAAAACTATAAAACTTTTCAATGTGACATTTACCCGGAAATAAACTACATTATACTAGAATTAAACTTTTATAGGATACTAGATATCTATTATTGATGAAGATCCAATAACAATTCATTCAGATGCTCTGTATAATCCTCCATTGATACAAATTGTGGAATGATTTAATCAATTGTACCAACCAAACCTGATTTGGGAACACTATGAACCCCATGTTAATCAATTGCAGGAACATAGATAGAGTCTTCTAAATGAATAAAAAAAATTGGACTCATAAATCCCATAATTACATCTATATATAATCTTTAAGATATCTTAAACATCTACCAACATTTGATTATATACTAATCATATATTGATCCTAGAGAAAACTATTATCCTTTTAATCAATCAAAGAAATAAGCAATACATGATAGAGTATATTGGGTCAATATTATGATCTTATTCAAGCAATTCTAATTAATATATAGACATAAAATTCCTTAATACATCATCATGAAATAACCTATTTCAAAAAATGATGCATAAATGGTTTAAAAAGGACACACTATAATTTACCATTGATATGTACTCATATATATCTCAACATATAAGTAATCATGATATATGGAGATATTTATATTATATAACTACATGGTTTTTGATCAATTCAATCGGTGATCTTCTATCGAGTGGCTAACACTGTAACCTCCTTATGGATGAAATATAGGTAATATGATAAAACCATGGAAAATTATATAAGATTAACATCATATAAAATTATTATTAGATCATCCATCAAGGAATATATAGATAGAACATGCCACTGAACCATATGAGGTTTTCTCTATCAAAAAAACAAAATAGTCTATCCATCATCACCATAGAAAAAAATCAACCTTCTGAATAATTACATAATTTCCTTTAAATTATATTGATATAACATGATAATGAATATTACACTTTAATATATCAATAAATATAAGAGTTAATTCATTGTGTGGGTTTCCCCTTGAATAAAACATACAATCACTAGATGTTTAAAATAGATAATCTTGTTTAATAGAAAGTGTTGTTGTCCCCAAGGGCACTGTTTTCAACTACATATCATCTAATATTTGAATAATAGTGGGTGACATAGAATATTTATTATCTCTATATTCCATCTTGTTATACACCAAATTAGACTAAATGGGAAGTTTATTTCAAATAAGGTCTAAATAACATTTTATCATCAAATATAGACCATGCAGCCGATCATGATCATCTCTATATCCTTTCTAAAGCTAATGTATTCCAATGCTGTAGACACACACTTATATCTGAGGATGTAGTGAAACACATGGATATCCTATAATTTTCCCATCTCATCACTAATGATCCTATGTTAGACCACCCTACATCTGATGCCATGATATAATTTTTATCGATGGGGGAACCTGATACATGAACGCCTAAAACATGTCTCTTTACAAAATGGTTTCAGAACAATCTCCATAAATGAAATAATACACAATTAAAATTTGATAAGAATTTTATCTAAAAATGTGGTGGATAGGTACCAACCATACCCAAAATATATGATACGGCCAGGAACCTGCCCCCCTAAACTCCAAAATAAATTTTTCTTGGGTTTCTAGGATCCTTCGAATGTATCACTGCTACAAATGGATCCTTTTCAACCGAAATACTATGATGATATATTTTTGCAGTGACCTCTAAAAGACTTATTCGTTTACCATCACCTTGTGATATGTCAAAATAACAAATTAGTTTATTATGTGTTTGATTTCAAGATGAAATCCACTTCAAAATGTCTTGTCCTATATGCCTCTTCAAGAAGCTATTCTGAATAGCAATCATGAATGTTAAAGATAATTGTCAAGAAATCATAAATATTAGAAATACCATTTTTAAGGGTTACTAGTTTCTAGAGACTACCACCTTCCTGATCATTGAATAAGGGAATCCAAAGTAATGTCCTTGATGATTCATTCCTGAGACTGCCAACTCCTCATAATACCTAAGAGAAAAAAGAACTACCACTACCACACTTCTCCATACATCATCATCACCACAAATATAAACCATATTTATTTTTTTGTTCAAATGTAACTAAATGTTATCTTCACTTCCTCTATCTAGTCCCCTTTCACTATGTATTAATTAGATCCTTCATAATTATTTTGATAGTGGAACAAAAACTCTCAATGTGTCCTCCTACAACTATCATCATCATGGGCATATATTTCTCAAAAAAAATTATACATCATGTTAAACATATTTAGTGTTATTGTGATGAAGGATTTGACGTAGATATACAGATATAATATACCAAATAGATAGTTTATCTAAATCCTATAATATGAAATTTCTTATGATTAATGAATTATTTATTTTTTTAGTGTTTAAAACATACCTTGGACTACCCATTTCAAAAAACTGAATAAGGGTAAATGATGAATTATACATTACTATATCAATACCAATCATCGAGTATGACATCATATATAATGATTAGTATACTTGTGGTCCATGTATTGTTACTAAGCAGGAACTATATCTCAATATCTTGGATAGACACTATTATATTCAAATCATATAAAATATATCTATCATTGTATCCCTATAATCCCATATAATCTACACTTTTTCATAAATATGAAATCAATCACATCCCTTCAATATATTTTTTGATACAACACTATCATGATACTATATCCCCAATGGAACCTATATAATGGCACAAAATGGGAGAATGAATGATTCCGACTGATCACATCCATGTATCCTTAGGATAACGATAAGAATTTATATTATATTATTCACAATTATTTGAGTTATTACCATATATTATACAAAATATTAATTATAATAAATAATAAAATCAGCATATAATAATCACAATACACAAACAAATATCCCCTAATCCAGTATGTAAATTCATAAAAATCTAAATAATTAAGCTGGAGACTATATGTATCAAAATATTTAATTAATAGTGAGTGTAAGGATAAAGATATCATCAAAAACAGCAGATCTAATAATATAAAAACTATTATGAAACATATTATTTTTACGTGAAAATTGTTTATTTTAACATATGGTGACCATAAAATTAATTACTTATAGTATCATCCCTTGATCCCTTAATGAAAAAGATAATGATCAGATGATAAATCCTAGTGAACAACCGATGAAGGTAACTTGTCAATAAAAAATTATAAATCCCCCAATCCCAATTTTTATCTCTAACTATGTATCACCTATAAGATATGGTTTCATCCTTGCCGATGTGATTAATTCTAAGGCCCAATTTTAATTACACACTCTTACTAATAGAATAATGTAATTACAGGCCCGATCCATTAGGAGAGTTAAGGTGATTTACTCCTTGATTTGGGATTTATTAAATGAAGGGTTTCAACATTTACAATCGTTGTTGGTTTTTTGTGATGGCTAATTTATAAAGTTTAAATGACTAATCCCTATAATTCTGAAATGATTAACATAAATAAAATATAAAAACATCATAAAATGATTATTTTGATGATTGAAAATAAAAATACACCAGGGATGTTTATAATTGTGACAGTTATATTTTTTTGAGTATTATGTTTTTTTGTTCATAATAACTCACTTATCTATGTTTCAAATATAAATAAACTCCCTTTGATTTGGTTTCTTCCAATTAAATTAGTAGATATCAATTCCTTGGTCTGGAAATCAATACTTATTAATTTTATTAATGTTGTCCCTTTTCCGAATACAAGTAAAGTCAACGATCATTGCATTAAATTTCCATAAAAACATTGAAAATACCATGAAACTCTATTCTTAGTCTCATACAGGGTTTCTAAAAACATTCAACAAGAGTTTTAAAGAGAATATATGATGGGTATATGAATAACACACATACACCGAGAAATTTAATCAATAACAAACGTACATTTTATCATTCCCCTACACATAGGGGGATTATCTAGATGTAAAATAAATGATGAATAATATGATCTTAACACCGGATGTATTCATTTCTGTTGAAATGAAAAAATAATGGCCAACTATCATAAGAAAAAAATCTCAAAAATTCCCTTGCATGAGTTTCTAGATCCTCCTCCACTCATATTTTCATCATTAAGATGATGTGCCCCCTACAATAGAGCCTCCCCCTATTTAATTGTTAGTCCCTCATATCCCATATCTGGTTAGGAGTCCAAATCTCATGTCTAGGTATAGGAAGGATGTATTGATATAATGTATGTGGTGGATTTATGACTCGTGCATAGTTACTATGTGCATTTTGGTAAATCATTCGTTCAATTATATCAACAAAGGGAGGAAACATAGGGTTATCTATGCTGGTCTACACTGCTATTCAAACATAGTTTTATAGCTCTTCGTTTGATCCTAAATATCCCATATGGTTTTACAAACAATATAGAGACCATAAAAAACTATTTAAGAGTATCTACCTAGTTATCCAAATTCCATTGGCCCTTTACAGTTGGACTGATCATCTTAGGTGACTAATAAGTAGTATCCACCATGGAAAAAGTGTCCAATAGCCTTTGATTCTAATCTGAATCACAAAATAAGGATAAATCATACACTCCCTTTATTTAATGAAGAAATTATACCTATAAAATTATGTTCTGGTTTTAAAACCAAAAAACCATTACAAAAACAACAATTTTCAATACGCCTAAATGACAATATATGTCCTTGACAAAAGATTTCATCAATTTACCCCACACTTCATTGATTGTTTTTCCTCAAACAATTTCCTATAAAATTGATTCATTGTATCTATTAATGAAATGGGTATATGTGTAAGAGGTTATATTGACTAAAGAAATAAGTATGTTTGATAAATTATCATTAAATTATATTCATTTAATTTATATGACTACACAATTTTGGTGAGTATCTAATAATGCCAGCAAAATTCAAAACATCTAAATATACATTCAAAAATAATTTTTGGATAAAAAATAAATTATATCTTCTTCATTCAGAGAATGATCCAACCCCCATTTCAATATAACTAGACAATCATGCCAGTTAAACATAGAATTCATCATATCCAAATGGAGGGCTCTCACTTTTATAGGTTACACATCCTCATTGACATGCATCTTTTAAAAAATATGGACGGTCATAAAAAAATGGGTCATGCATTTAAATATATAAATTTATTTTAAATTGAAAATATATACCATCATAATCAATTTTTCTGAATTTTTTAGGTCTGGTCCAGATTAATATAATGATATATTTTAGATTTCATGAATTTAAGAGTGTGTAATTGCCACCAGTTCGATAAAAACAATTATAATTATTCACGTTCCTTTATGAATAAATTTATTTCTATTATAAGGGGTTAATTAATATGAATTTCCCTATCACAAAGTTCATTTTTTGACAATTCATTTTATGAATGAATATAAAAAATCTTCCCATTTATAATTATAATTACTATTCAATTTGAAAATGAGTTTACCAATCCGTACATATAAGAAATCTTAGAAATAATTTCACAAAATATATTTTTATCCAACTAATATACATAAGTGACACCAATAAAAACTATTTAGGAGGACCCTAATAAAAACATATCATTCTAGGTACATTCAAGCCAACATTCAAATGGGGTTCCAATCATGGGCACCCTCCCACACACATAAAACCATGTATAAACCTCCATGATGTTACTATGGGGAGAATGGTGGTTAAGGAGAAAACTGTAAGGGGTATGGAGAACAATATTATAATGTATGAAACTATTAAGAACCAAAATACTCCCCTAGAATAATGAAGAAGAGATGAGAACAAGTGTTTAGTGTGTGTGTTCCCAATTATCAGATGAATCAGTTGGAGAAAGAGTATTGGATCAAACATTTTAGGTAACACAGAATAAAAAAAAAGTTAAATAACAAAATATAAATTAGTAGCACATGGAAGAGAATAGATACACACAATAACCCCATTTCGAATAAAATACATCATTTTACATAGATAAGATAACTGAAAATATACAGTCCTATCAGATAAAGAGGTAAATGTAGGAGAAAAAAGGAAATAGCACCACCCCACTAAGGGATTAGTGGGATCCTGGAAAAAATGAAGAGTAGCTTCATACCAAAACGGGTCAAATGGATATAGATCATTATCAAAAACTATGATTGAAGGAGCTACTGATGTTCCTACTAATGGAGAGGATCCCCAGGAAAGAACATGTTAAAAGAGGGTATCACCATATATATAATAAGGGGGTGGATTATTAGGCACTAGATGCTACAGATCGGGCTCCCTAATGTCGACCATACTAAGGACTTCCACTTGATTCCATTTAGCCTCCATCTACCAATCAAACATCGTATGTGTTTCTTTGTTCCTTTTCTAGAAAACATACGGATCCTCATTGGAGGATCCATAATGTTAGGGGTGAGAGGGATCTGGGGAACTATTGTGGTGACATAGTGGTTGGAGAGGAGGGTGGTGGGTAGTCCTCTAAATGGGGATATAAGTTGTGGCGGGTGGTGGGTAGTCCTCTAAATGGGGATATAAGTTGTGTCATGCAGTTAGTGATGTGGGGGGGCCTCTTCCTCAGTAGCTGTGTGATGTGGGTGTGCATTTCCATCTCTACACCTACCATAAAACCAATAATGGTTACCATTTTACTAAATCATTCACATGTAATGTACAAGAGTGACATAAAATAATGGAGCTATTTCTAGGACATTGAATAAATCATCATCCTCAGCAATGTCCAATCTGTCTATATGTAGAGTGATAAAGGTCCCACTTAAAATGTCTCCATTTAGAATGGAGGAAAGGTGATGTAGGTACTAATTAAAAAGCTAGCTGAGGTTAATATCTGCAATTGTAACCATGGAAATATAGATAATAAGTTCTTGAAGGAAATAATTTATTTCAATATATGATCAATTGGTGAAACTTGTAGTAAGGACCAAGTGCATGATTTACTGAATAAGATGGATAATCTGGGATGTGAAGCTAGTTTTGGGATCATAAGGATCATAGGTGTAAGGCCCCAGCCTTAAACCTTACTTAATCTTGAGTTAATACAAGATTACACATTGAGGATCTTTTCAGGTTTAGAGTTTTAGAGAATTAGATCATAAAACTTGCATTACATTCCACATTTAAACAAAGTGGTTACATAAAAGACAGGATTCATTCTTCCCATCAACGGAAACATATTTAAAATAAATCTAGGATTATTTCTTGACACATCCTTGACACTATCATCACATCACTTACCTTTCCCTTGACCTGTGAAAAACATTTTAAAAAATTTGGATGAGCATAACAAAACTCAGTAAGGGATATAAAAATATGGAAAGGAAACATGAGTTCATATATACATAATAATGAAATCATACTTTACACCTAAAACTTAGGCACTTTAAAATACCTCATAAAATCATAAAAATTATATGACATAAAGGTAACTTGAGGCATTCATAACATTGTTACGTAGGGAGTAACCCTCTTGGTTATGTTTGGAATACCCATCATAGTATATTCCTTAAATATCTTCGGAGAAACCTTAACGTTTCACTCCTTCGCATTACCCAATGCATTGGAGAGCTATATCGGGCTCACCCGCCCTTAGTTTATCATGGAACCACCTGTCTTCATATTAATGCCCAAGAACCTCAACATAATCGTATCACATAAAACATGCATAAAGGAAACATAACATTTCCACCTTTCAATCACAAGATATCAATACAACAAATTGATATAAAAAATTATGAAAACCATTTTCAATATGAAAATAAAAGAAAAGTAAAAAATGGAATTTATTTCTCAATTTTTTAAAAAATTATGGTTTGTAGAAGAAGTCGAAACTCAAATAATGGTCACGGCGGCGGAGAAGTCGTTGTCCCTACATACATACGACAAAAACACTCCATTTTGTCATTTAGTAAATGCTTCATATAAAAAAGATTACTTTTGACTAAGCGTAAAAGTCAAAGGGGTTTATACACCGTATAAAAGAAGGTTGTGTATAAAACAAAATATGCCTCAATGAAAGGAGATTGAGACGAAGTCCCATACAAAGATGGTATCCTTGGATTAAGGATAAATCAATTACATAATTATGTGTGACAAACTAATACACCAAATATAAGTAGATTTTAAGTGTAAAACAATCAGATTTTATTCACACATATTCATAAAATGACATATTCAAGGAGTACAATCTTATCCAAATGAATCGAAATTGGGTTAAGAAGTTCCCTTGCAATAATTAGATAGCCTAACGGCGTCACTTCAAAATTCAGAAAAAGAGTTGATTAGAGATAAAAAGGGTATCTCATCACATGGACATAAAATTTACATCAATAAAGATATAGAAGAACATATCCCGAAATAATATTATGTGAATTAAAAGACATAACAAAATAAGTCTTTTAAAAAGAGGAGGGTGAAAGGTTCCCTTATCGACATGGGTATCTTTCATAACATACGCACCGTGAAAGAAGAACAATAAATCATTGATGTAAATAATCATAAAAGATATTATATTACACAAAGAGTAGAATAATGGGCAGTACATACACCACTCAAAGGAAATTGTGGCAAATGTAGCATAAATCTTATGGGAATAAAAGTGAGATGAAAAATCCCTTACGAAAACTCGGCAGCCTAACAGCGCCACATAAAACTTACAAAAATGGATTGATGAGATCAAATAGGGTATCTCATCATATTACCATAGAGTTTATAGAAAGAATAATATAAAAGAACATCCCCCAACAAAACAAAGAGGATCTTAAAAGAAGTGACATAAAAGAGAGTACTTAAAAAGAAAGAGAGGAGTAAGATCCCTTACCTCGGGTCCGACTTGACTCGATCGGTCTTTAACATCCTGATTAATAAACTTGAGTTAATTTATACTTGATTAATAACCTTTTTAAAGTTCATTATTCCTTTTATATCACTTATTTCCATGTTATAAACATTATTTAACCATTTAAGTTAATAATGTTTGTTTTGCCGATATTTGGTTCTTAAGTTGAAAGTGGACTTCTTACAATTACATGTTGTTCGTGTGGTCAATGGTTCTTTATATCCAGAATGAAATTCCTGATTTGGATATCATATATATCATATATATCTATCATATACATGTATTTATAATATTACATAATCATTTAGAGGTAAGAAATGAAATGCACCGTTCATGGGGACGGTAAGCCATACGTACGCATGAACGCTGCTTTCATTTCATTGTCATATTAATGGAATTGAAACTAAATGAGAGGTATGTATATTTTAATTCCAGAATTATATTCATCATTTAGATATATAATTCATTATATATATCCATTATATAAATGTACTTTTAATAGTACATTACATTTGGGGGTAAGAAATGAAATGCATCGTTCATGGAGACGGTAAGCCGTACGTAAGCATGAACGCTACTTCCATTTCTATTTCGTATTTTATGGAATGGAATCATAATTATATAAGAGTATATTATAATTCCATTATAATAACATATATAATATCATTAACTATATCATTTACACATCCCACATATGGTATTAACGAATCAAATCACTTTCAGGGGGCGGTAGTTCGCACTTCCTAAACTAAAGATATCGTGTTCACCCATAATGGAAACAATAATGGTATTCCATAAATTAAAAATACAGAAGATTAAGGAAATAATAAACATATTATATATCATATATAAAAATAGTGAGATCATAATGGCCACCTTTTAAGGAGTTAAATGAGTATTGAACAATCATCATTTCGGGAGGCAGAATTTCGCCATCCACGGAAACCGTATGTTCATTAACCATTTGATGTAGTTGTGTGAGAGTGTAGCTAGAATAATTATTATAAAAACATCATATTATATTGAATATTATGTTTTTGTTACAAAAGAAGTATATAAAAAGAGTTTAGGGGGTTGGAGAAGCAGAATAAAACAAATGAACATGAGAGAATGAATTACCTTTAAAAGTGTAACTCCTTTTGATTTGAGCCTAAAGGCTTCCTTTGAAAGGATTCTGCCAAAATGGAATCCTCTAAGATTAGGATAGGTATGTGGAGAGAGTAAATGGGCAGGTGATGGCCGAGCCAAAGGATTTAGGAGTGTGTGAAATGAGGTAGAGGTGGGGGCCTTTTATAAGAGGAGATTAGGGGATCTTTTGGAATTCATGAAACTATTATTTTATTTTCAAAAGTGTTTCGAATTTATAAGGTCCCACATTGATATATTTCGAATATAAGATGATAAGGATTCGAAATATTCCCATAAAATAGTTTTTGGACAAGTGTAGGTCTTAGATTTTATTTGATCGTTTCATTTTATTTAAACTGTTCATTAATGAGGTCATCGTTGCATCATCATGATGTCATAATTAAATTAATTTATTTAATGTATAAACATTATAAAAAATATATCATAATGTAGTAAATCTTTTTATCTTTTCAAATATGATTTATAAACAAAATTATGATTAGTATAACCCCTTCTAAAAATTGTTTTAGTAAAATAATTTATGTTAGTGTCATTTTCACCATTATTTTAAAAAAACCATTAAAGTCATTATCTCACCCAAGAGGCTCCATAGGGTCCCCTAAATCGACCCATGGGTTGTCTTGGTCTTCCATGACTCATCCAATAGGGGTAGGACAGGTGTCATGGTGTTTTCACATTTTTATAATATAATTTTTACCTTAATTTACACTAATTACCACTAATCGCGATTAAAAACTTAATAAGATACTATTCACCAAAAATTATTCTAATCTCATTGAACCACATTTTACTTCTTAATGACAACCATTTATGTCGGATTTTTGAAATTCAAAACACAATGATGGCAAAATTTCATTTAAACGGATAATTAGTTTTTATAAGTACCACTTAGTGGTTTCACTATTCATCAAAATTTAAGTTTTTCAGAAAATTACCAAAAATTCACCATAAGCTATATTTGATATTCTGAATTCAAAAATGAAGTCTATTTTAAATTAATTCAAAACATATATGTCACATTAATTAATTTAATAATTAATTCCCGCTGTCAGAGCAAATAGCGTGTTTTTATAAAACAATAAGTATCAAAAGATTGACAGTAGTTTAAGTCTAATTTCAAAGTGAAATTTATTCCAATGACAACCATTGGATTAAATGGTAAAAATATATTCTAATTTCACTTAAAAACCATTCAAAAAGATAATCTATCCATATAAATAAATTAGATTAAAAAGAGGTTTTGAATTAAAATACAACTTTTTACACTATTCATTAAAAAAAGCACTTTATCGGAAAGATACCAAAAATTTACAGAAAGTAAATTTTGATTTCCCGATTCTTAATAATAGTTTTATTTGGTCGAATAGAATGTATAAGAGTGAGAAAAACTATATTTAATGATGGTTCTCCATAAAAAGGCGATAAGTGAACCTTTAGTGAAAACTAGGGCATATACGCCTAAAATTGAATTCTTTCCGTATTTTAAGCCTTTATCTTTTTTTGGATATATGTAAAAACATTTAAAAACATATATAATAATATTTTAGTTATTTATATCCATTCCCGCCAATACAATGGCTACATGTTAACTACCATTTAAAATAATATTATTTTATTATTAGAGTGCAACGTAAGAATCCCATGAAACTCGTTGTTGCGTATTGGGTACGCCATCGAGCATACCATACCCTTTAAAGTAATATTAATATTTGATTCACAAATATGGATAAATATAAAGATGTCATATTCTTTATTTACCTGGGGTGTTAAATCCTTCCCCCCTTTTGGGAATTGCATCCCCGCAATTTTTAAAATTGAGTTTGGAATCTTCCTTGAAAGTCCCACATTGGAACAAGAGTCGGTAAAACAATCACTTTAAAATAATGGAAGATATGTATAGAGGTCACCCGAGATAACCCATACTAGGATACCATGTATGAAAACATGGACATAGAGGAGAAAACATAGGGTCATGTTCTGATGAAGAGTGATAGAAAACATGTTTCGGAGAAAGTTAACCATAAGAAAATCACAAACTCGTGATGGGTTAAACTGTATTCAATTCCCCAGTAGGAAAAGTTAATAGACAACATTTTTGTTTTAAGATACTTTTTATTGGGGAATTTATTCATAAGGAAACATAATCACTTATCATGTTGACTTTCATCTTTTACTAGATTCCTTAATCAAACTCATATTTTTTTTCCAAAAGACGAGTATTTAGGAAGACTTGTTCAAATTAAGAGTACTATAATCAACTTCTAGAGAATCACCTAATCCACAAAAGATAACTATATACTTCCCATGTGTTTAGGCTTTAACCAAAACCAAAACCAAAAAGGTTAGTACAAGGTCAGATAATCCAGAAAAGGATAACCCTTTAAAAAGAAAATCTATGCTTAATCTCCAAACTTTTTCCAATAAAACCCAAAGTTCAATGAGGACCATTAGATAACCAATTTTTCCATAAAATTCTTCAAAGTAAACCAATATAATACTGAAACCCAAATATTTGAAGGATTTAGTCACATAGTCTTCCTAGTTAAATCACAACATTTATCTCCAAACAACATCAGTTTCTCCTAAAGTCTCGTATTGAAAAGTAATTAACCTAATCACATATCCTCAATGATAGGTCAATCATTTTCATAAATAACCCAAAATTAACTTACTCTTAATTAATAAAATCATATATCTAAAAAGAATTAGTCAAACTAACCAGGTACTTCACGTAGTCCAGTGGTAGGCGATGAATACCAGTCGCACTTTGTTTGTGGGTTCGATTCTCGTAGCTTTGTCCGACGCGACAGGTAGTCACACGATCTGCGTGTTGTCCTTTTTCCAAAACTATATAATTCTCAAATAATTCCCCAAAAAGGGATAAAATCATCAAAAATAACCATAACATAATTTAACCTTAATTTTATCTCATGCCTTTCACTTCAATCATAACATATAGTAACCCATAATTACCTCAAAAGTAAGGATCATATAAACCCAAATGGTTCTTTATAACTATGTCCACAAAAGAAGGATAAATATTCCTTGAATAAAATTTGTCTATATTAAACATTAGGGTTACACATAATATAAAAAGTCTTCTAATGTAACCCCATCATCAAAAGAGACTTAATACTCTTATGAATTTCACCATAACTCTTGAAGCCCTTGTATGTTGACATATTACTGATTCAGAATTCTTCATGATCCATTAACCATTCCTTTCCATCTTATTCCTAAATACCTCTTTCCTCCAAACAATGTCATGAATCATATCCTAAGATTCCAAAATAGGAAAACAATAGTCATGAAATAATACATACATTTGATTGGTCATTGTCAGTTTCTTCATCCTCAATCGGAATGGCATTAGGTATTGGTAAAAGAACATTTGTACGCTCTTGGTGATCCCATTCACGAAACTTCTTCATAGGACATGTGTTTTCATAATGACCATGCACACCACATTTAAAACATTCAATTGATCCCTCAGAATGAACTTCTTTCCCTTTCCTCGAGTAAACTGGATGCTTCCTTTTTCCATGGAAGGTTCTTGCTTTATGACCTTAATTTCCACATCTATAGCATATTTCTGTCCCTTTGAATCATTTTCCTAGGTTTTTCTTTCCACATCTTTGACACATAGGTTTTTTAACACACTTACCTTTATGATTATTACCTGTACTTCCGTAGGGATTTGTTTCTCGCATATATGATGCCTTAGAGAAATCACCAAGGTTTAGTTGGTCAATCATGACTCCGGATAGTTGATTGAGAATAATCACAAGATTTCTCATTGAAGCTCCCATATCATTTAGTTGCTTTCTCAAAAAACTGTCACAGTTTCCTTTACATCCACTATTACTTTGGTGCCTGCTAGATCTATCCATTTACTAAAACCAAAAAGGTCAGTGTGAGTATATAAAAAAACCATCATGTACTAATGAGGTAGATAAACACTATGATATACTTACTCATTCAATTTATCTAAAACTTGGACTCTCTCTGAAATCCTAACCATTATGGTAATGCCACTTCTGCTTAAAGAATACCCTAACCTCTAAAGTTATCTAAACCGACCTTTGATACCAACTGTAAGGATCCAGCCTTAAACCTTACTTAATCTTGAGTTAATACAAGATTACACATTGAGGATCTTTTCAGGATTAGAGTTTTGGAGAATTAGATCATAAAACTTGCATTACATTCCACATTTAAACAATGTGGTTACATAGACGACAGGATTCATTCTTCCCATCAATGGAAACATATTTAAAAAAAACTTGGATTATTTCGTGACACATCCTTGACACTATCATCACATCACGTACCTTTCCCTTGACCTGTGAAAAACATTTTAAAAACATGGGATGAGCATAAAAAAAATCAGTAAGGGATATAAAAATATGGAAAGGAAACATGAGTTCATATATACATAAGAATGAAATCACACTTTACCAATAAAACATAGGCACATTAACATACCTCATAAAAACATAAAAATCATATGACATAAAGGTAACTTGATGAATTCATAACATTCTTACATAGGGAGTAACCCTCTTGTTTATGTTTGGAATACCCATCATAGTATATTCCCTAAATCTCTTCGGAGAAACCTTAACGTTTCACTCCTTCACGTTACCCAATGCATTGAAGAGCTATATCGGGCTCACCCGACCTTAGTTTATCACGGAACCAACCATCTTCATATTAATGCCCAAGAACCTCAACATAATCGTATCACATAAAACATGCATAATGGAAACATAACATTTTCACCTTTAAATCAAAAGATATCAATACAACAAATTGATATAAAAACATTATGAAAACCATTTTCAATACCAAAATAAATGAAATGTAAAACATGGTATTAATTTCTCTTTTTTTTAAATGTATGGCTTGTAGAGGAAGCCGAAACTCAAATAATGGCCACGGCGGCGGAGAAGTCATTGTCGCCGCATCCGTACGACAAAAACACTCCCTTTTGTCGTTTAGTAAACGCTTCGTATAAAAAATATTCATGTTGAATAACCTTAAAAGTCAAAGGGGTTTATACACAGTATAAAAGAATGTTGTGTATAAAACAAAATATGGCTCAATGAAAGGAGATTGAGACGAAGTCCCATACAAAGATGGTATCCTTGGATTAAGGATAAATCAATTACATAATTATGTGTGACAAACTAATACACTAAATATAAGTGGATATTAAGTGTAAAACAATCAGAGGTTATTCACATATATTCATAGAATGACATATTCAAGGAGTACAAGCTTATCCCAATGAATCGAAATTGGGTTAAGAAGTTCCCTTGCAATAATTAGACAGCCTAACGGCGTCACTTCAAAATTCAGAAAAAGAGTTGATGAGAGATAAAAAGGGTATCTCATCACATGGACATAAAATTTACATCAATAAAGATATAGAAGAACATATCCCGAAATAATATTATTTGAATTAAAAGACATAACAAAATAAGTCTTTTTAAAAGAGGAAGGTGAAAGGTTCCCTCACCGGCATGGGTATCTTTCGAAACATACGCCCCGTGAAAGAAGGACAATAAATCATTGATGTAAATACTCATAAACGAAAGTATATTACACAAAGATTAGAATAATGGGAAGTACATACACCACTCAAAGGAAATTGTGGCAGATGTAGCATAAATCTCATGGGAATAAAAGTGAGATGAAAAATCCCTTACGAAAACTCGGCCGCCTAACGGCGCCACATAAAACATACAAAAATTGATCGATGAGATCAAATAGGGTATCTCATCATATTAACTTAATGTTTATAGAAAGAGTAAAATAAAAGAACATCCCCCAACATAACAAAGAGTAGCTTAAAAGAAGTGACATAAAGGAGAGTACATAAAAAGAAATAGAGGAGTAAAATCCCTTACCTCAGGTCCGACTTGACTCGATCGTTATTTAACGTACTGAATAATAAACTTGAGTTAATTTATACTTGATTAAGAACCTTTTTAATGTTAATTATTCCTTTTATATCAGTTATTGTCATGTTATAAACATTATGTAACCATTTAACTTAATAATGATTGTTTTGTCGATATTTGGTTCTTAAGTCGAAAGTAGACTTCTTACAATTACATGTTGTTCGTGTGGTCAAAGGTTCTTTATATCCATAATGAAATTCCTGATTTGGATATCATATTTATCATATATATCTATCATATACATGTATTTATAATATTAAATAATCATTTAGAAGTAAGAAATGAAATGCACCGTTCATGGAGACGGTAAGCCGTACGTACGCATGAACGCTACTTTCATTTCATTGTCATATTAATGGAATTAAAACTAAATGAGAGGTATGTATATTTTAATTCCAGAATTATATTCATAATTTAGATATATCATTCATTATATATATACATTATATAAATGTACTTTTAATAGTACATTACATTTGGGGGTAAGAAATGAAATGCACCGTTCATGGAGACGGTAAGCCGTACGTACGCATGAACGCTACTTCCATTTCTATTTCATATTTTCTGGAATGGAATCATAATGATATAAGAGTATATTATAATTCCAATATAATAAAATATATAATATCATTAACTTTATCCTTTACACATCCCACATATGGTATTAACGAATCAAATAACTTTCAGGGGGCGGTAGTCCGCACTTCCTAAAATTATGATATCGTGTTTACCCATATTGGAAACAATAATGGTATGCCATAAATGAAAAATACAGAATCTTAAGGAATGAATAAACATATTATATATCATATATAAAAATAGTGACATCATAATGGCCACCTTTGAAGGTGTTAAATGAGTATTGAACAATCATCATTTCGGGAGGCAGAATTTCACCATCCACAGAAACCGTATGTTCTTTAACCATTTGATGTAGTTGTGTGAGAGTGTAGCTCGAATAAATCTAATAAAAACATACTAGTATATTGAATATAATGGTGTTGTTACAAAATAAGTAAATAAAAAGTGTTTATGTGGTTGGAGAAGCAGAATAAAACAAATGAACATGAGAGAAAAATTACCTTTAAAAGTGTAACTCCTTTTGATTTGAGCCTAAAGGCTTCCTTTGAAAGTATTCTGCCCAAAGGAAATCCTCTAGGATGAGAAGATGGATGTGGAGAGAGTAAATGGGCATGGTATGGCCGAGACAAAGGCTTGAGGAGTGTGTGAAATGAGGTAGAGGGGGGGGCCTTTTATAAGAGGAGAGGAGGGTCACTTTTGGAAATCATGAAACTATTATTTTATTTTCAAAAGTGTTTAGAATTTATAAGGTCCCACATTGATATATTTCGAATATAAGATGATAAGGCTTCGAAATATTCCCATCCAATAGTTTTTGGACAACTTTAGGTCTTAGATTTTATATTATCATTTCATTTTATTTAAACTGTTCATTAATGAGGGCATCGTTGCATCATCATGATGTCATAATTAAATTAATTTATTTAATGTCGAAAAATTATAAAAAAAAATATCCTGATGTAGGAAATTCTTTTTATCTTTCCAAAGAGTATTTATAGACAAAATTAGGATTAGTATAACCCCTTCTAAAAATTGTTTTAGTTAAACAATTTATGTTAGTGTCACTTTCACCTTTATTTTAAAAAAAGCATTAAAGTCATTATCTCACCCAAGAGGCTCCATAGGGTCCCCTAAATCGACCCATGGGTTGTCTTGGTCGGAAATGACTCATCCAATAGGGGTAGGACATGTGTCATGGGGTTTTCACATTTTTATAAAATCATTTTTACCTTAATTTACACTAATTACCACTAATTGCGATTACAAACTTAATAAGTTACTATTCACCAAAAAATTATTTTAATCTCATTGAACCACATTTTACTTATTAATGACAACCATGTATGTCGGATTTTTTAAATTCAAAACACAATGATGGAAAAATTTCATTTAAATGGAAAATCAGTTTTTATAAGTACCACTTAGTGGTTTCACTATTCATCAAAAATTGATGTTTTTCAGAAAATTACCAAAAATTCACCCTAAGCTATATTTGATATTCCGAATTCAAAAATGAAGTCTATTTTAAAAAATTCAAAATATATAAGTCACATTAATTAATTTAATAATTAATTCCCGCTATCAGAGAAAATATCGTGTTTTTATAAAACAATAAGTATCAAAAGATTGACACCAGTTTAAGTCTAATTTCAAAGTGAAATTTATTTACAATGACCACCATTGGATTAAATGGTAAAAATATATTCTAATTTCACTTTAAAACCATTTCAAATGATAATCTAACCATATAAATAAATTAGATTAAAAAGAGGTTTTGAATTAAAATACAACATTTTACACTATTCATTAAAAAAGCACTTTATCGGAAAGATACGAAAAATTTACACAAAGTAAATTTCGATGTCCCGATTCTTAAGAATAGTTTTATTTGGTCCAATATAATGTAAAAGAGTTAGAAAAACTATATTTAATGATGGTTCGCCATCAAAAGGTGATAAGTGAATCTTTAGTGAAAACTAGAGAATATACGCCTAAAATTGAATTCTTTCCGTATTTTAAGCCTTTATTTTTTTTTTGGATATATGTAAAAACATTTAAAAACATATATAATAATATTTTAGTTATTTCTATCCATTCCCACCAATACAATGACTACATGTTAACTACCATTTAAAAAAAATTTATTTAATTATTTGAGTGCAACGTAAGATTCCCAAGAAACTCGTTGTTGCGTATTGGGTACGCCATCGAGCATAGCATCCCCTTTAAAGTAATATTAATATGTGATTCACAAATATGGATAAATATAAAGATCTCATATTCTTTATTTACCTGGGGTGTTACATTAGGTCTAAGAAATTGTATCTCAAAAATATCGTGAAGAGGTATTATCCCACTCTAGGTAAGATTTGGCATAGAAAATAGTATCAATATATGTCTGATCATATATACTAATGATGGTGGAAAAAACACTGAGGCACAATTGGAAGCGTTAATTCCTGAGGTGGAATGAGAGATTGAATTCTACATCATCCAAATATCCATACTCATCTTTGATGTTACTTTCATGGAACTATAAGGTGGTTTTAAACTATAGAACGAGTTATTTATAGGTCTTTTGGGATAGAAAAAGTTATTCGGTGAGGAGTCCTTGGAATATCAATCGGCGAAGATCGTTCAAAAATTTTATGTCCTCGAGATTTTTTGGGGGAAAGCATTATGGGTTATTAACATTATGGGTGACCAAAACCCTGTATCAGTGTTTCAATTCATTCAATATGACATTCAAATGAGGATAGAGAGGTTTCGAGGAACTAAAGAGGTGTGTGCAATTAGAGTTTGAAATTATGGAAGGTTTTGGATACAATAAGGCTGTGGAGAATGAACAATGAAATTGTACAGTTTACAACAACAAGAGATTGGGAAATGAATAATTATTAAGAATAACAAAAATTAACTATGGTAAAGTGAAAATATAGAAAAATTAAACAATGAAATGATTAATTTTTATAATACCATATTGATGTGCAGTTTTGGTCTGTAGATTTGAAGAGATGTCTATGCAGAGAATGAATAATCGAAAGAAAAATAAATAAATAAAACAAAATCTGACTAGGTGGTGGGTAGAAAATAGGGGTACCAGTACTGTTGAAAGAAATGTAAGTAGTATATGGAATGAAGAAAGAAAATTGTAGGAGGAAGGGAAGAAGAACGATCCCAAAACCACGAATCTGATAGATAGAAAGAGGGACAGGGCACGAACAAGGGAAATTAATAAGGGAGAAGCATAATTTTTGGTTGAGAGAGGGGGAAATGTTTTTAGATTTTATAAATTTATGTGTTATTATTAATGTGTATGGTTTCATAACCTAGTTTGTCAAAAAATGCTGAAACAGTGTGGTTGGCAACTGGAATGCTTCGAAAGTGCACATGTTTAATGTTCTTGGTTTGAAAAACCATGTTTATGGTTCTATTTGAAATTTTTTTATAATCTCCCTAATTGAATAAAATTAACATATTTTTGAATAAAATCACTTACTACCCATTATTTGGTAATATTATTTAGGATTTCCCTTGAATATTTGAGTTAATAGTATTAAAAATTAAAAAATATGTCTATCACATTTATTTGATCCTAGGGAAAAAAACCAAAAAGTTAAAAATTCATTAACATGAACAACTAAGAACCCAAAATAAAAAACATTATTTTTATAAGATTTTCAAATATGGTGGGTCACCTCCCAGTCAGTGCTTTATTTAATGTCATGAGCACAACAAACATGAGCATATTATAACCCGAATTCCACGGTGGAATCTATTCCCACCACATCCTCTATTTGAAAATAGTGCTTTAGATGTTTCCCATTCACCTTGAATGATTCTTTGATTTCACCATAAATTCCAACATCACTATGGTGGAATAATTGGATCACTCGAAATGGTACCAAACACCAGGATATCCTTATTCATACAATTAATCTCATGAAATATTTGAACAATAATACATTATCAATGTGTAGAAATGACTTCTATGAAATTACGCTATCCTGGACCACCATTGTATTTTCATTTAATATCATGGAACTCTCATAGCCCTCCCATTGGATTTCATCAAGCTCAATCAGTTGAAATTTTCATTTCTCTTCTATGTATTTTAGATCATCATTCTAGGCCTCTACATCCCAGTAATATTTATGCCCATGTTAAACTGATATATAATAGGGTTTTCCATAGATTAAATGTAGTGGTGGCACATCCAAGGGTGTTTTGAAAGAGATCATATATACCCATAAAGAAACATCGATTTTCGTGGACATATATTTTTGTGGGGCTCCCATGGAATTCTATAGAATCTTATTATATTAAATGTTAGATATCTCAAAAAGGCCACTGGATCATGGATGATAAGGTGTCCTCGTGTTGTACATTATAACACATTTCATGATAAAATTCTGCATCAAAGCATTCTCGAAATGCGACCCACAATCAATGATCAAAAAATATAGAAAAACTAATTTAATGAATACATTTTTATTTAAAAAGTAAATGATGACCTTTACGGTGTTTTTCATAGTGGAAGAAGCTTCCATACATTTGGATACCTAATCCACCCAATCCAAAATGCATGTGTTTCAATATGATGGAGGAAATGGCCCTATAAATTCAATACCTCATATTTCCAAGTCCTAAACATCAAGGATGGGTTGATGAGGACTATAAACACAATACCTCATGTTACTAGTATAATGAAACATATCTCAGCATGATATAATTTATCGGGATTCCTAGGGCATGTTGGGAAAAAAAATCAGCAGAACCTTTATAATTGAACGTTCTAGATTACGATTCCCCCTATCAAGGTTGGAATACCGAAACTCTATAATTCCTTTAATTTCATATTTCAGGATGTATTTGGGAATCTCCCCATATCTACATGAGTATAACTGAAGAAGGTATTCCATGAAATAACATTTTTACTTCTAATAGAAAACATTTATTTTATTGGATTGTAATATATGGTTAATCCTCTCTCATAACGAAGTAATTTAAGATGTTATCATACCATGGGCATAATAGAACTCCAACTAAGAAAATTTTCTAATCTATAATTTCTTCCTTGATTTATCTATCATTTTGTCTTTCTAAATGATGTAATTCTAGCCAGGAGAGATGATCAGCAACAATGTTTTCATTTCCTTTCTTATCATGGATTTCCAATTCAAAATGTTTGATAAGAAGAACCAAATATGTGAAATGTGTATTTTAATCCTTATTATTCAATAAATACTTAAGTGTTTCATGGTAAATTTAAAAAATGACATTTGAAATCAAAAAATATGATTACAATACCTTGAATGAAAAAAACATCACTAATATATCATTTTAGTGGTTGTGTAGTTAATTTTTTATTCTTGAAAGTATCTGTTTTCCTAGTAAATTGTTATGAAGATGTGATTCAGTGGCAGTACAAGTACTAATCCCATTTAGTAATTACTTACATCACATATAATGTCATATTTTTCTTCCATGTTCATGGAAATCATGATAAGAACACCAACCATTAAGTTTTTCAACTGATGAACGGATGTAGTGAATGATTCATCAAATTCACTGATATAATCCTTTTAATGGATATTGTTTATTTTTTGATAAATCATTGAGAAGACACAAATGAACTGTCTATAATATTCTCCATTTCCCAAAAATCATCTTATTACCCAGACAGAAGTTGGAAGGGGGATTTTTGATATTACTTCAATCTTTGACGGATCAACATATAGTCCTTTCATGAAAATTTTATGGCCTTATATAATCTCATTATGTACCATGGAGTAAAATTTCATTTATTTCATGACTATATTGGTGTCCTTGCAGTGTTTTTGGACTAATTATAAATTTTTTTAAAAAATTATGAATTATTTTTTAGATATTGATAAATCATCAATGAAAACTTCTTGATTCCTAACCACCATGTCATGGAAAATTTCTAGCATTCATAAAAGGATGATGGGTGGAGAATTTCACATTCCTAAAAGAATTTGTTGATAGGAATGTTTTCTGTAAAGTAATTTAAAGGTCATATTCTCTTGACCATCTATAGAAATTGAAAATTGTTTGCATATAGAATAACCATCTAGAATGAAATAGAACATTCACCTCACCAATCACACAAACATCTGATCCATGAATGGAAGTGTAATGTGATCCTTCCTTCTAGAATCATTGATCATTTAGTAGTCTACACAAACCCTCCATCCTGTAGCCATTTTTATTGTGGTGAGTTCATTTTTATCATTAGAAATCATAGTTTTCCCACCGTTTTGGGAACCATTTTTGAAGCACTCACCAATGGGCTATTAGAAATTGGTTAGAAGATTCATACATCTAATAGCATGATCACTTCTTTCTTCACTAAATCCATTATAGGTGGGTTTAACCATTATTTACATTTCTGAGATGTATTGGATCATTCTTCGAAAATTAATTTATGTGTAAAAATATTAGTACTAATTAACATAAGATTTTCATCGGTCAATCCAATAGCCTACATTATTCACCATATAACCATTATAAGAGTGTATTATTGATCTTGTGTGAGTGATTAGTCAATTATAACAGCAATCATGTTATTATCACTCAAGTACCATAATTTTAAAAAATATGGGAGAGGATTCAACTGATGTTACAAGGCCTTATGAACAGAGGGTGCAATTTTTTATACCTATGTCCACTCCAAAATATATGTAATTATTTTTCTCTGGAAATACTGCCTACCATGGCTTGATATGAGTTTTAGATCCTTAGTTTCATAATCTAGTTAGACTCTTTTGAATAATGGTCCATTAGTTATAGAATAACATCCCACATCACCATTTGTGTATCCAAAGTGATCATCCACTAAATCAATGAATAATAGTCTGCCTTTTCAAAAAAAGATGCTTTCATAAAATCATTGAGGATGTTATGGGATATCATTTCATATCCTATTATAAATAGTTATTTTCCATGTTAAACATATGTGAATAATTTTCATGTAGCCATGAAGTGTGTTCTAAAAATAAGAGGTTTTTATGGTCTTCATCCACGTCGATTATGATAAAATCACCAGGAAGAATCATCATTTCTAATTAAACCTACATATCATCAAGGAACTCTTTAGTATATTTATTAGAGCATTATGTTAGTTTTATTTCCACTCTTTTTTGACTCAGGTAATTCATCCTCTACTTCATAATGACTCCAAAGGGTATCAGGTTGATAGTAGACCCTAAATAACATAGTTCCTTTCCAAAATCAGAAAATCATATGGTTCCTGGGATATTGAAACATCAAAAATCATGGATTTTTGGAGGGAGAGAGTGCTGAACAACTTCTGAAAATCCATTAAAGAGAATAATGGTTCTAAAATCATCTATCATTCTTTTATTGGAGATGATTTACCTCATGAAATTAGTGGATGTTGGAATCTGAGTCCATGCCTCAATGAAAATAATGTAAATGTGAAGATTTCATATTACCTCAATAAATTTAAAAAAAATGATTCTACTTCCTATGATTTATTCATTTTGGAATTGGTATGGTTTTTCCATAAGGAAGGACCACCAAATATCCATTACCATGTGGGGACTCCTTTTCTATTTACAAGCCTTGCAATGTGGGGGAATCAAAATCATTAGATTCCCTATTTGATGTTGGTGTGGGTTAATCTGGATTTATAGCATCACTTTCATTTTATGACATTCTCTTGGGAAGCTAAATCCCACTTCATAAAATTACAACATTAGCCTCCTACCATCGATTATTTTCAGTGTTACCTTTTATTGTACTAGATTTCCTTGAAGAGAGCAGATTCTCATGATGTTAAATCTAATTTTCTAAGATTTGAATGGGTGAGTCATGATTCTAAAATCTCATCTTAGTGGTTGTAATGAGTTATGAATACAATTCTTCTACCGTTTATTGTTTTTCCTACAATGGTTTTTGAATAACTAGTAAAGGTTTCTAATTTCTTGGTTGTTTATCTAGATGAGGGTTTTGATACCATTGTTGCTGTAATGATCCGTGATAAAAATGATTTCCCTTTTTCTATATGGGATAAGATTTTTGATACTAATGCTAACTATATCCATATTTCCTTTTTTTTTTGTGGTTTAGGATTTTATTGCACCTTAACCCATCCCATTTTAATGTTATCCTTTATGTATGGGTATTGGTATTGATGGTAAATGATTGGCTCCCCAGTTCTGAGAAATATAATTTACCTCTCCAGTGGAAGGACTGACACTTCACCCTAGGAATTCCCCCATGATATGGTTTTCAAAATATTCCCTGCATTATTGATGAGTAACGACAGAAACATGTGATGTGATTTTTAAATATTACATATCAATTTCCATTGAAACAACATTATGTTGGGAAAAAAGTATCATGGTGGAATCAATTTTGGAAATACCTCTCTTATGAGTACCCCACTCAGAAGGCCATTGGAAACAAATTAATGATATATATTCAAGTATGTAAAAGTGTTTTTTTGAGATTTTCACATGATTGATCCTCTAGGTAATGTGTCCACGACTAATTTTTTGTTCTTTGTAATACCCCTATAAAAATATTGGACATTAATTCTAAATGTAGGTCCATTATGTGGGAATTACCTATAAATTTCAATAAATCTCTCACTAGACTCATATATAGACTCCGACTAATGGTGCTGATTGTTGTGAATTTCATTCCATATTGAGACTGTATGGGAGGTTGGAAAATACTCAGAAAAAAAAATTAATGGTCCAATACCACCCAGGTGAGGACAAAATGATGAGGCAATAATTTAATACATTCTTTTTCATTATCCCTTAATGATATGGGAAACATGCATTGATAAATTGAATCCTTATAAACTATGTGTTAATGGGATGTATTACATATATCTAAAAAATTAGAGAGATTGGCATTAGGGTATTCACATAGTAAACCATATAAAAAACCATATTTTGGATGAGATAAATGATGGTGGGTTTGATCTCATATCTTTTTTCATTCACTAATGGCATGTAAATACATTTATTTGATGCATGAATGGAATGAATCCCATTCTCTATAAGGTAACAACTATGAGTTAGTTGTTCCTAAGGAATTGGGAGAATAATATTATCCTCCGGTGGGAAATACCATTGTTGATTTTGAGGGAATTTTGTAGGTGGTTTATGTGGAATATAATGTTGCATATGTTGTGTTACATATCCCTAAATAAACTGATCTGGTGGTCCTTTATGGTGTCTTGGAACATCATCCATAATGTTGGCCGGTGGAAGTTGGATATTCTCATACTAAATAACATGTTGTTGGTTCCATTTTCCATTAATCCCAAGATGTTATACACCTCCGTGGATGGCCATTGGTTCTACCTCATTCAAATCCATCAACATATCATTTTGGTTTTCCTCTCCCATATGTAACTGATGTCTCCTGGATATAGGTCATTCAATTTTTAGATTGAATGAATATATCTTCGTTGAATCCGTGTTATTAGAAAAATAATATAGTCACTCATACACTTATTCTCCATTAACATCAATAATAAAAGGGAAAAAATAAAAATAATCAAAAACAAAATGAGGTTAATGACTAAATAATTACATGATTTTAGATTTTCATTTCAATTAATTTATAATAAATAAATTTAACATAAAATCATTAACATATCTCCACAAAAACAACACTATATCGTTTTTTTCTGGTAGAAGTTTATATTTCGTTATCCCAAATTGAATTATCCACTCTAACAACTAGTATATTGTATGTATGGAGTTGATCAACATGGAGAGTTATTGTGGTCTGATGCATGAGTTATGATTAATAAAATAAAGGGGTTATAAATTTAATATTTTTGTTGGTTATTGTTGATGAAAATTTTATTATGGTTAAATTATTAATCCATCTAATTACTTAATTATTATCTTTAACAAAATTTAAAAACCATGAAAATGGATTGTATTAAATATTTACAATAAAAAAGTTTCTGGGTTTTGTGTTTTTGGGAAGGTTTCCATGAATCATTTTTCCAATTGTTAATTTTCATTCATAATAACTTACATCTCATGGGTATGAATAAAATGAAAATTTTTCCCCTATTTGTTTCAATTAATTTTTTATAGATCACTTACTTGGATTTGAAATCAAAACCAATGATTTTTATTAAATTTGACCTTTCTAAGAAGAAAACTACACCCAAATATCCTGGCATTACAATGACATAACGTCCCTAAAGATACCATAAATATCATTTCTTAGTCTGATATAAGGTTCTTAACATGATTGAAAAAGAAGATTCAGAACATGCTTTAGGATAAAGATTAACAGCACAAAAAACAAGAAACATGATCAACAACAAACCAACATTTTTACACATCCCAACACATAACAGTATTAAATAAAAATAAATTAAATGATAAAAAATTATATCTAAATACTTTTTGTGTTCAATATAGATTAAATTTAAATATAACATCAAATTATAAATAGATAAAAAACATACACAAAAATATAGCATGAGTTTCATGCTCCTCCTATACCAATATGCTCCTCCCCCTGATGATGATTCCCCTTCAATAGAATATTTCCCATGTAAATTTCCAATCCATAATATCCCCCATGTGGGTAGGGGTCCATATTCCAATTCAATTAATGTGTAGGATGAGTAGATATAAATTCGGTGGGAACTATTGTCTCTCGCACGGTTACAACGCATGGTTTGGGAAACCATGTGCAAACTCTGTGTTTGGTTGTTTCAACAGTGGTAGGTGTCAAACTATTTCTTGGGTTGGTATGAAGATCCTAGGGGACACCATGTTGTAGGCCTCGAATTTATCTTGAACACCACAAATGATTTTCCAAACCATACAAAGTTGATTTTTAGACCTTTCATGAGTCAATCTCGTTTTCCCTATGTTCAATTTCTTCCTTCAGCGGTGGAGTTCATGGCTAGGGTGACTAAGCAGTATCATTAACCATGGGAAAATGGTCCACAATAATCTAATTCTCATATAAATCATCCAATTAGGAAGAATATTCAACTCCATTTCATTGATGACTAAATTATACCTATCAAATTATGCTAACATTGTAAAATCAGAACACTTTTACAAATACATGAATTTTTAGAACACTTAAATGAGTTTTAATTTCTAATTCACATAATTGCATAAAAAAGATCATGTAATATATTAAAAAAGTGGTACCCCACTACTGCTTCCCAATTAGTCTATCATTATTCACCAACTTCATATTTCTTATTCCAACTCTCACAAAAAGGAAGCGAGCATGAAAAAAGGACATTAGTATCACATCATAATCTTTTTTAATCATAATATCTAACAATCACATCAACATATCTAAAAAGTTATTGACTATTTTATGGGATACACCACTCTCTATTATTATTATATAATACATTAATACATCATAACCTATACACAACACCCATAAAATGAGCATTTTGTTATAATATTTGAATATATATTTGTTTGGAATAAACAAAATCCATTACAATATTATGAATAATATATTTTGGAAAAGGGTATACCCTATGAATATGAGCACATAGTACTATTTGGAGAAGTGAGGAGGGTCAGTGGAGGTAGTCATCCTCTTATTTTTCCATAACCTATAATCACATTAAAACACCGTAAATGTTTCAAATAGTTTATAGAACCCCTAACACTATGGAAGGGGTAGTGTATGAAACCACATAAAATAAAATATATTATATAGCAAAAAATAATCTTATTTTCTTCGTAAAAGTATTAGTATTAACTAAATGAAATGTCTCCTAGGAAACCAATTACCACCACCAAGACAAGGATTTAAAATAAGAACATAATCCTTCAAGATTCATTATTTAATTAATTTTTTCTATTTAATATTTTAATATAATTTAATTAATTCATTATACATTAATTAACATTATCTATTGAAACGTTTCATTGACCACAGGTGATGTACACAACCTACAGGAATAATCCAAATCATTCTGGGATTTCTCAAGATCATCACTATTTTTATACCAACATAACAAAATCACCATGGTTTATGATATTTGATAATTATTACCATGTAATTATTGTATAATCTATAGAAAATATCAAATTCTATCTGAAATGATATGGATAACCATGCACAACTAACTACCTCATGATGTGGAGGAATGATTGGAGGTAACCAAGAAAGCCTAGAGATATGTTTTTAAAATACTTACATTATCCTGAAAGGGATATATATTCTCGAAAAATAATGATAAATCCTTGATTCAACATGTACTTTAAATCTCAATGATATCCTCAACACCGCCATGTATAATAAAATGCATCTCACTAATATATTCATTATCAATATTTAAAAACATCTAATCCCTTTGATTATATCTCATCATCCATTAACTATAAATATTAAACATTGATATGACATTATTTCTCATATATAGGGAGGATAAAAAAAACATTGAACAACCAATGATGTCAAAAGGGTATTCGAGCCCTTAATAGTAGGAATCCTTCTGTCACATGAAAAATTGAAAAATTTACGACAAAACTTTTGGTTTAAAAATACACTTTTATTTTTTTCATTATTCAATTAGTGGATTAATTTACCAATGCTCATCACCATTGGATACAGAAGGATTTAGTTATTAAAATCAATTAATTATTTAAACATGATTTTCATGAATAACATCATATTCTTGTAATCTATATAGAAGAAGATTTCATTTATTTTGATATTAATATTTTAATGTGAAAATAACATCCATATTCGTGTTTTATAACCAATTGCATTAACAGATGAAATAAAAAATTATTTATACATTCATTATGAATTAGTTTTATTTCTGTCAAATTATTAGAAGAACAATATATATAAAAAGTCCCTTTAATTATTTATCAATCCAATATTTCCAACATTATCTTCTTTAACCATTTTCACTAAAGTAAACATATTATATGAATTATTTTATTGATAGAACATTGTATAGTAAAATCATGATTTATATTGTTATAATAGTATAAAATGTAATGTTTTTACTATAGGCCATAAAAAAATATTTCATTATTTTGATTTAATAATTATTATGGTTAATTACACAACTATTCAAATAAATACATAATGTTATATTGGTAGTTTCAAATAAAATTATGTGAGTAGAAAATAATTTCCAACATAGTATTTTCCCATTAGAAAAAATGATGCATCCATAGAACGGTGGAGAGAGATGGTTCTGCCTCTCTTGGAAATTAAAAAGGTAGAGTTTGATAAAATAGATGAAAAATTTTTATATAATGTGAGGGTTATAGGGTTTTCTATATGACTGTAAAAACTAAGAATTATTGGAGAATGGTTTATGTATTTCAATGTCAACAGTAATACATATTTCGAATATATAGCCTTGAACCCCCTCCCACCCCATTTTTTTATCAAAGATGTTTTGATCAAAAAATTATTATCGATCTACTATAAATAATCTAAAATGAGTTTTTTTAAATTAATAAATGTAAATTAAGACCTTTTAGGAATTTAATAATTTTTAAATGGTTGCTGGGGGTAAATGATTTATGATAATTAAGAAAAATATAGAAAATGGGGTACACATGTTACCTATATTTTGTTCAGGGGTTTTGTAGAACTGTGTATGATTTTACACATACAATGTTTTTTATAAAGACTTAGATAATGGTAAATATAGCATGGTTTTTATTCCTTGAAAATTATACCTTGCTCCCACACATAATGTGAGGTGTTTATATGGGATACTTGTCCTACCTATATGAAATATCATTACAAGGATAAATGAAGGGCAATGTGATGATACCCATAGAAAAACATTTATTTAATGATACTTACTCATACCTATTTTTGAAAACTACATTTAAAAGAGCATTATAAATACGAGGTTTCTATTACATTGATCTATAGTTACACATATATAGGGTATAACATAAAATTTTACACTTTGGTAGACATAGTAAAACAAACCATACCATTACATAAAAGATAAATAGGAGGGACATTCCATTATGATTTGTTTAAAATCACTATATTTTCATCGCATATAATTTCAAGAATCAAAATTACCCTTATAGAATATCATTAACAATTTTATTGGTAAATATTTCTTTGAAAATTTTACATTATCATTTACTTTGATTTAAAAATAGTATAGAGAATTTATTATTATTATTTTCAAAATTCAAAAAACATAAAAATAAATTAAAACAATTTTATAAACATCTAAATTAAATTTTAAAATATCTTTTAATACATTCTAATTAATTATATTTATTTAAAAAATAAACTTTTTTTTAAATTTCCAAATCACTATAAAACAACCTCAACAAATTGGGAAACCTATATTGAACTACCAATCACACCATAATTGAAATGGATAGATTGAGAATATTACAGTTCTATATATGAATTATAAATTCTAATTAATAATTATAGAGGCAACCAAATAAATAAAAAAATAAATTTTCTACATGTTAGAAACTCTAAATAATTATATAGTATGCCACATTTTTCAAGGATAGTTATATTGTTATGTCCTATTAATGGGTATCATTGTTATCCATATTAAGGATATTATATGGATTTAGGATTCCATTCAAATATAAAAAACATTATTAACATATACTCATTACTAAATTTATTTTATATAGATGATATCTCTACAAGAGAGTATTACACCACTAATATGGGGCAGAGAATCAATGGTTTTTTGAAAACCCTAACTCTCAGTTATGATTATTCCAATTAATTTTTTTTCATTATTATTTATGGTGAAAAAATAATGAAGAGAGATTATATAAGGAAGAACAAACATGAAATAATTAAGAATGTAATTTTCACTACCGACTATTATCATGTGGTTAATCCCTATTGAGAAATAGTTATGAAACAACTATAAAGAGTTCTATTTTATTGTCAATAAGATCAATTAACTAAGAATGGTTATATATCTAAACAATGATGAACAAATAATGTTGCTTCCAATATTAAGGATGGATCAT
Organism: Viscum album; assembly: GCA_963277665.1. Lineage (NCBI taxonomy): Eukaryota > Viridiplantae > Streptophyta > Magnoliopsida > Santalales > Viscaceae > Viscum > Viscum album. The sequence continues at coordinate 1,949,460,503 of OY728163.1, forward strand.
CCCATATCATAACATATACATCCTATAAAATTATAATTACATGAGATTACGTGTACATCACATCCAAATCATCCAAATTCAATGTCTAATTGTTTTAAAGTTATATTATACTGTATAAGTTCTGCATAAATTTTTGCATATTATAATGATTTTAAACTATTATTATATAAATTTCATTCATAATTAAATTTTATTTTTACAGTTTTTGAGATTTAGGAAAACTCTTAAATTGAATACCCATAAACAAAATGTGGATATTATACTATGTAACCATTTTTTTCCACAAAAATAAACCCTTTTAAAATAAAATATGCTTTCTCTTCATGTAAATTCTTCATAGTATTCCACTTCATCTCATACATATCTCTATCCTTCCTTAAATATTATGAATTTTTTTAAAAAAGATAGATGAAAACAGAATATTACAAAGGGACATAAAATAAGTGAATATGATAGTTTAATGAAAATCAATAAAATGATTTTCTTAAAAAATACCTTTTATAGAAATAAAATAAAATTTTCAAAAAGGGAAATATATTACCCTTCAAAATAATAATGATTTTCTTGAGAACTAATTATATTTATTCTAACATATAGGTTCGTAACATTGTCCTAAATTTATCATATCACACATTAAAAGATATTATGAGATTACCTAGATCTTTCTGGACTACCCCATGTTATGTTATATTGGGCTTAGATTGATCTATCTCAGCCACCCTATATTAAGCAATACTGAGATTACCTCGTATAATCTGGGATACCCATGTTATGAATTAATGGGATTAAATGAGGATATTTAGGCCACACCATAATAGATTCTCATGTACCAAAAAATAAATAAAAAACGTTAATTATTTTAATGACAAATAATTTCAAAATCACTTTTACATTCATAAGAATATCTATTTTGGATATACAATTTCCCATCAGATTTTAAAACCGACTTTAAAAATTGAAACATTGTGCACATAATAATGAAAAAAAATTATTTTGAAAATATTAAATAAAATTTATAAAAAAATCAAATCATTCAGTATTCATGTTTGTGGGAAAAATTCTCTCATGTCATACAAGTTAAAAAATATCCCTTTCATTTTTCTTCCAGAAAGCCAAAAATAACCACTATTGAGAAAATTACAAAAAGAATAATTTAATACCATTTAAAAAAAAGTAAAACATGAGTGGAAAAGAATAAAAAAATAAAATAATATTAAAAATAATAATGAATTTTATATAATATAAACAAGGAAGAATAGTCATTTTTATGTAAACATTAAAAATAATTTTTTTTAATAAATTCCTTTTACAAATAAAATTTTGTTGAAATGAGATTTTAAAAACGAATAAAAGATGTGTATAAAATTTAAATACACCAAAATTCTTTAAATACAACATTAAAAATTAAAAATTAATTTTACATAAACTCTTATCACCACATAATTTATAATTATAATTTCTACCCAAATAATGAAAAATGTGTAATGAAATCCCTTAACACATGTTTAACATCATTTAAGGTGTTTTAAACCCATGTATAAAGGTTTAAAGAATTATAATAACACATTAAAAAATATATTAAAATTTAGAATACCATATGAAACTTTTATGATATCTAATGATATATTCATTTATAATATTACATTATATTCATGGTTTTGGGTACGCTCATTTAGTGTTTCAAGATCACTTTATATGTATATAATTGCTGATGTTCTTGTAAAATTAAATAAAAACTATAAGAGTGGTATAAATTGTAAAATTGAACTTTTAGGAGTATTAATTATCCCATATATCTTTATTATTTCATATTTGAGGAAATTCATTACATGAAATGCTATTAGTAAATGTTTTGAATAATTTGGATATTCTTCCAATCCACACGAACTAATTTCATCTTGATTAATATAATGTTTTTATTATTTATAGAATATTACATTTGATAAAATATACCTATTAAAACATTATATATAAAGAATGAAACATTTATGACTATTCATAAATGTGATAATGAATAATAAAAATCATTTTTCCAGGATATGGTAAACCGACATAATTTGTACAATAGTTTTGTTTCATTAAATAATAAGAGATTATAAATTAAATATTTATAATAAATTAAATTATAAAAATAAAATATAGTATATAAATGAATCTAATGTTTTTATTCATGTTTTATGATGGAGTTTGGCACAAAATAAAAGAAAAATAAAAATTACAAGAGGTACATTGAGAAAAGTTTCTCTAGAATACCTCATATTTAATAGACCCTTGAGAACCATGGATTTGTTATTTTGGTGATTCAATATGATATTTTTCGTTTTGGAGGGTTATGAGTGGTTTGGGAAGATATTTTAGTATATTAAATTATTTTTGAGTCAAATTGTCGTGTTGAGGGTTGATATTATGCATGATGAAAGGTGGGTTTTATGTGATTAAATAATGAATATTTTTAATTAAATTCAACCAAATTAATGTACAATTAAATTCCATGACTATTACTAATAATTAAATTTTTAGAGTCTTTTTAGGGACTATAAATACCTCTAGTAATGATTAAATGTGTATTTTTAGGTATTTTATTCTTTTACCATTTTTAGCATTATCCCCTTTCATTTTTTACCTACACCACAATAATTAATTTTTAGCATGGTAACTTATTTGTTCCAAAAAATTTAACATAAGACCTAATTTTAAAATTCATATTAAAAATTGTGAATTAATTTACCCAATTCAATTCAAATAATTATAAAAATTATATTTCAAAGTAATCCTGTTGACAAAGAGTAAAAGCTGGATTTTATAGTAAAAATTTAAAAAATATAAAATATTTTTTTGTCCAATTTCGTTGTGAAAATTAATCTTTGGAAATAAATATCTTCCATTGATTTATAACTAAACTAATTATAGTTTATAACCAATTTAAAATATTATATGACTATATAATTAAATAAAATGAAAAATTAGTTTACCAATAAAATGTAATGTTTTTAATAATTCTTCAAAAAATAAACTTATAATAAAAATACTAAAATCTCACCCTAATATAGTTTTTATAATTCATTTTAATTTTTATTTTTATTAATAAAGTTATGAAAGTGAATAATTTTGATTTTATATAGGTGTTCCATAAAAAGGTTGAAAATTTGTTTTCTTTAAATATATTGTTTTTTTACTTTCAATAAGATAAATTATTATCTTAATCATATAACTATTATTGAATTATTTTTAAAAAAATTAATAATAAAAAAAATATAATATTCAAAAATGTAATTTTCATATTGTGGTTATTTGAATAAATTATGATAAAATGTCATTAAATGAATTAAATATTTTTTTATAAAAACACATCCATTATATTCAGTGGGATATTACATTAATTTATAATTTATTGGTGAACAATTTATTATTTTTATAAAGATGATAAAATTATTTTTCAATGCTTATTTAACGTAATTCATTCCAACCATCAACATGACTAGGTTATATCTATATAATTTTAAAAAATAATTTATTGTTGTTTGTTTAACCTTGATGTGGTGTATCTTGATTATCATTTAACATAGTGTTTCCTTTTTAAAATATTTTGATGACAAATTCTCTCACCCCTCATAAATAAATTTATTCCTTAAAATTTGAACCAGGGTTCAGAAAAAAAAGCTAATATTTTGAATTTTTTTCAAAATATTTTTGTTGAAATACTACCTTAGAAAAATAATCTATAAATATTTCAGTTTAATGGTGAGAAAGAAGAGTACAAAGGTCATTGGAGATAACACATAATAAGACACCATGTATTAAAATAAGGAAATTATAGAGAAATTTGACTATCAAGTATGAATATTAATTGATATAGAACATGAGCATGGGATGTTTAACAATAAAAAGCCACAAATATGTGGTGGGTCAAAAGGCTATTGATTACAGTAAAAGGATAATTTTTTTTCAAAATAATTTTTATAATATTCTAGAAAGAAATTTCATCATATACTATGTACATAAGAAAATATACTTACATGATAATTAAAAATTTATCATATAATAAATTCCCATCATAATCATATCGATTCATAAATGATGAGAATTAAAGATGAATTATCAAATAGGGAGAATTAAAATCAACTCCATTGGATAAAAATCCACAAATGTATAACAATCAATTCCTCTTATCATTAGGACTTAAAAAATTCAAAATGGTTAGAATAAGATATTATAATTCACATATAAACAATTATATGATGAAAAATACTTTAATCCCAAAAATTCATCAATAACACACAATCTTCAAAAATTGTCATTCAATAAATACAATACCTTAAATATTATTGGAGAATGGTTTAGGTATTTCAATGTCAACAGTAATACATATTTCGAATATATAGCCTTGAACCCCCTCCCACCCCATTTTTTTATCAAAGATGTTTTGATCAAAAAATTATTATCGATCTACTATAAATAATCTAAAATGAGTTTTTTTAAATTAATAAATGTAAATTAAGACCTTTTAGGAATTTAATAATTTTTAAATGGTTGCTGGGGGTAAATGATTTATGATAATTAAGAAAAATATAGAAAATGGGGTACACATGTTACCTATATTTTGTTCAGGGGTTTTGTAGAACTGTGTATGATTTTACACATACAATGTTTTTTATAAAGACTTAGATAATGGTAAATATAGCATGGTTTTTATTCCTTGAAAATTATACCTTGCTCCCACACATAATGTGAGGTGTTTATATGGGATACTTGTCCTACCTATATGAAATATCATTACAAGGATAAATGAAGGGCAATGTGATGATACCCATAGAAAAACATTTATTTAATGATACTTACTCATACCTATTTTTGAAAACTACATTTAAAAGAGCATTATAAATACGAGGTTTCTATTACATTGATCTATAGTTACACATATATAGGGTATAACATAAAATTTTACACTTTGGTAGACATAGTAAAACAAACCATACCATTACATAAAAGATAAATAGGAGGGACATTCCATTATGATTTGTTTAAAATCACTATATTTTCATCGCATATAATTTCAAGAATCAAAATTACCCTTATAGAATATCATTAACAATTTTATTGGTAAATATTTCTTTGAAAATTTTACATTATCATTTACTTTGATTTAAAAATAGTATAGAGAATTTATTATTATTATTTTCAAAATTCAAAAAACATAAAAATAAATTAAAACAATTTTATAAACATCTAAATTAAATTTTAAAATATCTTTTAATACATTCTAATTAATTATATTTATTTAAAAAATAAACTTTTTTTTAAATTTCCAAATCACTATAAAACAACCTCAACAAATTGGGAAACCTATATTGAACTACCAATCACACCATAATTGAAATGGATAGATTGAGAATATTACAGTTCTATATATGAATTATAAATTCTAATTAATAATTATAGAGGCAACCAAATAAATAAAAAAATAAATTTTCTACATGTTAGAAACTCTAAATAATTATATAGTATGCCACATTTTTCAAGGATAGTTATATTGTTATGTCCTATTAATGGGTATCATTGTTATCCATATTAAGGATATTATATGGATTTAGGATTCCATTCAAATATAAAAAACATTATTAACATATACTCATTACTAAATTTATTTTATATAGATGATATCTCTACAAGAGAGTATTACACCACTAATATGGGGCAGAGAATCAATGGTTTTTTGAAAACCCTAACTCTCAGTTATGATTATTCCAATTAATTTTTTTTCATTATTATTTATGGTGAAAAAATAATGAAGAGAGATTATATAAGGAAGAACAAACATGAAATAATTAAGAATGTAATTTTCACTACCGACTATTATCATGTGGTTAATCCCTATTGAGAAATAGTTATGAAACAACTATAAAGAGTTCTATTTTATTGTCAATAAGATCAATTAACTAAGAATGGTTATATATCTAAACAATGATGAACAAATAATGTTGCTTCCAATATTAAGGATGGATCATCCCATATCATAACATATACATCCTATAAAATTATAATTACATGAGATTACGTGTACATCACATCCAAATCATCCAAATTCAATGTCTAATTGTTTTAAAGTTATATTATACTGTATAAGTTCTGCATAAATTTTTGCATATTATAATGATTTTAAACTATTATTATATAAATTTCATTCATAATTAAATTTTATTTTTACAGTTTTTGAGATTTAGGAAAACTCTTAAATTGAATACCCATAAACAAAATGTGGATATTATACTATGTAACCATTTTTTTCCACAAAAATAAACCCTTTTAAAATAAAATATGCTTTCTCTTCATGTAAATTCTTCATAGTATTCCACTTCATCTCATACATATCTCTATCCTTCCTTAAATATTATGAATTTTTTTAAAAAAGATAGATGAAAACAGAATATTACAAAGGGACATAAAATAAGTGAATATGATAGTTTAGTGAAAATCAATAAAATGATTTTCTTAAAAAATACCTTTTATAGAAATAAAATAAAATTTTCAAAAAGGGAAATATATTACCCTTCAAAATAATAATGATTTTCTTGAGAACTAATTATATTTATTCTAACATATAGGTTCGTAACATTGTCCTAAATTTATCATATCACACATTAAAAGATATTATGAGATTACCTAGATCTTTCTGGACTACCCCATGTTATGTTATATTGGGCTTAGATTGATCTATCTCAGCCACCCTATATTAAGCAATACTGAGATTACCTCGTATAATCTGGGATACCCATGTTATGAATTAATGGGATTAAATGAGGATATTTAGGCCACACCATAATAGATTCTCATGTACCAAAAAATAAATAAAAAACGTTAATTATTTTAATGACAAATAATTTCAAAATCACTTTTACATTCATAAGAATATCTATTTTGGATATACAATTTCCCATCAGATTTTAAAACCGACTTTAAAAATTGAAACATTGTGCACATAATAATGAAAAAAAATTATTTTGAAAATATTAAATAAAATTTATAAAAAAATCAAATCATTCAATATTCATGTTTGTGGGAAAAATTCTCTCATGTCATACAAGTTAAAAAATATCCCTTTCATTTTTCTTCCAGAAAGCCAAAAATAACCACTATTGAGAAAATTACAAAAAGAATAATTTAACACCATTTAAAAAAAAGTAAAACATGAGTGGAAAAGAATAAAAAAATAAAATAATATTAAAAATAATAATGAATTTTATATAATATAAACAAGGAAGAATAGTCATTTTTATGTAAACATTAAAAATAATTTTTTTTAATAAATTCCTTTTACAAATAAAATTTTGTTGAAATGAGATTTTAAAAACGAATAAAAGATGTGTATAAAATTTAAATACACCAAAATTCTTTAAATACAACATTAAAAATTAAAAATTAATTTTACATAAACTCTTATCACCACATAATTTATAATTATAATTTCTACCCAAATAATGAAAAATGTGTAATGAAATCCCTTAACACATGTTTAACATCATTTAAGGTGTTTTAAACCCATGTATAAAGGTTTAAAGAATTTTAATAACACATTAAAAAATATATTAAAATTTAGAATACCATATGAAACTTTTATGATATCTAATGATATATTCATTTATAATATTACATTATATTCATGGTTTTGGGTACGCTCATTTAGTGTTTCAAGATCACTTTATATGTATATAATTGATGATGTTCTTGTAAAATTAAATAAAAACTATAAGAGTGGTATAAATTGTAAAATTGAACTTTTAGGAGTATTAATTATCCCATATATCTTTATTATTTCATATTTGAGGAAATTCATTACATGAAATGCTATTAGTAAATGTTTTGAATAATTTGGATATTCTTCCAATCCACACGAACTAATTTCATCTTGATTAATATAATGTTTTTATTATTTATAGAATATTACATTTGATAAAATATACCTATTAAAACATTATATATAAAGAATGAAACATTTATGACTATTCATAAATGTGATAATGAATAATAAAAAATCATTTTTCCAGGATATGGTAAACCGACATAATTTGTACAATAGTTTTGTTTCATTAAATAATAAGAGATTATAAATTAAATATTTATAATAAATTAAATTATAAAAATAAAATATAGTATATAAATGAATCTAATGTTTTTATTCATGTTTTATGATGGAGTTTGGCACAAAATAAAAGAAAAATAAAAATTAGAAGAGGTACATTGAGAAAAGTTTCTCTAGAATACCTCATATTTAATAGACCCTTGAGAACCATGGATTTGTTATTTTGGTGATTCAATATGATATTTTTCGTTTTGGAGGGTTATGAGTGGTTTGGGAAGATATTTTAGTATATTAAATTATTTTTGAGTCAAATTGTCGTGTTGAGGGTTGATATTATGCATGATGAAAGGTGGGTTTTATGTGATTAAATAATGAATATTTTTAATTAAATTCAACCAAATTAATGTACAATTAAATTCCATGACTATTACTAATAATTAAATTTTTAGAGTCTTTTTAGGGACTATAAATACCTCTAGTAATGATTAAATGTGTATTTTTAGGTATTTTATTCTTTTACCATTTTTAGCATTATCCCCTTTCATTTTTTACCTACACCACAATAATTAATTTTTAGCATGGTAACTTATTTGTTCCAAAAAATTTAACATAAGACCTAATTTTAAAATTCATATTAAAAATTGTGAATTAATTTACCCAATTCAATTCAAATAATTATAAAAATTATATTTCAAAGTAATCCTGTTGACAAAGAGTAAAAGCTGGATTTTATAGTAAAAATTTAAAAAATATAAAATATTTTTTTGTCCAATTTCGTTGTGAAAATTAATCTTTGGAAATAAATATCTTCCATTGATTTATAACTAAACTAATTATAGTTTATAACCAATTTAAAATATTATATGACTATATAATTAAATAAAATTAAAAATTAGTTTACCAATAAAATGTAATGTTTTTAATAATTCTTCAAAAAATAAACTTATAATAAAAATACTAAAATCTCACCCTAATATAGTTTTTATAATTCATTTTAATTTTTATTTTTATTAATAAAGTTATGAAAGTGAATAATTTTGATTTTATATAGGTGTTCCATAAAAAGGTTGAAAATTTGTTTTCTTTAAATATATTGTTTTTTTACTTTCAATAAGATAAATTATTATCTTAATCATATAACTATTATTGAATTATTTTTAAAAAAATTAATAATAAAAAAAATATAATATTCAAAAATGTAATTTTCATATTGTGGTTATTTGAATAAATTATGATAAAATGTCATTAAATGAATTAAATATTTTTTTATAAAAACACATCCATTATATTCAGTGGGATATTACATTAATTTATAATTTATTGGTGAACAATTTATTATTTTTATAAAGATGATAAAATTATTTTTCAATGCTTATTTAACGTAATTCATTCCAACCATCAACATGACTAGGTTATATCTATATAATTTTAAAAAATAATTTATTGTTGTTTGTTTAACCTTGATGTGGTGTATCTTGATTATCATTTAACATAGTGTTTCCTTTTTAAAATATTTTGATGACAAATTCTCTCACCCCTCATAAATAAATTTATTCCTTAAAATTTGAACCAGGGTTCAGAAAAAAAAGCTAATATTTTGAATTTTTTTCAAAATATTTTTGTTGAAATACTACCTTAGAAAAATAATCTATAAATATTTCAGTTTAATGGTGAGAAAGAAGAGTACAAAGGTCATTGGAGATAACACATAATAAGACACCATGTATTAAAATAAGGAAATTATAGAGAAATTTGACTATCAAGTATGAATATTAATTGATATAGAAAATGAGCATGGGATGTTTAACAATAAAAAGCCACAAATATGTGGTGGGTCAAAAGGCTATTGATTACAGTAAAAGGATAATTTTTTTTCAAAATAATTTTTATAATATTCTAGAAAGAAATTTCATCATATACTATGTACATAAGAAAATATACTTACATGATAATTAAAAATTTATCATATAATAAATTCCCATCATAATCATATCGATTCATAAATGATGAGAATTAAAGATGAATTATCAAATAGGGAGAATTAAAATCAACTCCATTGGATAAAAATCCACAAATGTATAACAATCAATTCCTCTTATCATTAGGACTTAAAAAATTCAAAATGGTTAGAATAAGATATTATAATTCACATATAAACAATTATATGATGAAAAATACTTTAATCCCAAAAATTCATCAATAACACACAATCTTCAAAAATTGTCATTCAATAAATACAATACCTTAAATATCATTAAAATATATTAGAATAATATTGAAAGAAATAATTTATAATTATTCTATCACAAATACATCATTTAAATAATTGAAATTTATGTCACAAAATAACATCAATAACTCTTGTTTTCTCAATCCAAAAATGTAATTTCCTAAATCACATAATATCCAAGTATGGTAACCATGTAATGAATCACCATAATTAAAATATAAAATCATTTATTATTGAAATAATATAATTCTACATTTATTCGTCAAAAAATAATATATTATTGTGTTTATATAGATCATATAGAGATCCTATAATATAAGACGTCTTTTGAAATAACAACGATTATTTAATAACTAATCCATTTCAACTCCTAAATAAATCAATTTGATAAAACATATGTCTTGAAATTCAATATTATTCATCATCCAAACTATTCTTTAACTATAAAGAGAATATAATATAAATAAAGACTTCATATAGTTAAATGGTGGGTGATTTACCCTTCCCACATTTTTCTTGTCAGTTTGACATACACGGCCTTACTAGTGATTATAGGCTTTTAACCATCTTGTGGGCTTTATATGTTCTAAAAATATATAAATATAATCATTATAGAATTATATAATTTCAGAAACACCATAAAAATAATCCATAATATATTTAACCACAGTATTGACCTCATAAATTTCATTTAACATCCCAAATAGTAAAAACATATAATTACCTCAAATTAAAAAATCATATAATCCAAAAATATTTTAAGTTCCTTCAAGATTACATCCACAAAAGTAAACGCATGGTACTTAAAATAACTTTTTTTCATATCATCAATGTATGGTTTGTTGGTAACATAAAAATTATTTCATTTTTAACAAATTTCAATGGTATTCATACCATATAATTTATTTTTTTAAATTTAAGAAATAATAAAAATTGAATAATCCTTAGGTGATTAATGATTCGCATAATATTAATAAAATAACACTATGTAATAATTTTAAAAATTCATCACATAAAAACTTCCCTCATCCAACTTCCTTATTAAACAATTAACTATGCTACATCAGTTTATTTCTTCATAAATTATTCCTACAAAAAAATATATGAATTATAGCCTAATGATTCATCCATATGAACCCAAAACTTTTGTATATATAAAATTTAAAAAAATAATTAATTTCTTAAATCCAAACATCATGATTTCATTGATATCCCCTTTAACATCAACATCAATAATCTAAATGGGCATATTCCTTGAGAAATTTCACTTTTCTAGAAAGATGATAACGTTGAGACTTTCAAATAAAATTATAAAGATATCATGGCCTATAAATTTTTTGGATAAATGAATAAAATCATATTTAAGTCATACAATTTATTGTGGGTCAATTGAATACCAAAAAATCTTTCAAAATCTTTTGAAAAACCATCTATAATATTAATGATAATCAAATCTTTCATACGGAATATAAAGTTTTTCAAAGATGAAATTTATTCCATCTTGGTAAATGATACTTAATATATAAAAAATATCATTATCAAAACATGAAATTAATTATTACATATTAAAATTAAAATATTCCTTATAAATTTAATACCTTTAAAAAATCTATAATATATTATCCCTATAATTTTTTCTAAATATAACCTCCAAAATATTTTATTCTCGTATAAATCCATATCATTAAACAACTATATGGGTGTATACTAATTAAAACATATGATTATCCATAAACATGTAATCTCATGATGATATATATAACCCTTAAGAAACCAATTCAAAGAACCATCCTATTATCTAAAGATCTCTAAAGCTATATCTGATACCAACTATAAGAACCATTCCCTAAACATAACTTATTTCCATGATTTTAAAATAGATTTATATCTCATTCATTCAAAAATTTCATTTAGATCTATAGTTTTAAATAATTAAGAGAATGCTAAAAAAATATACTCATAAATTAAAAGTGGACACATAGACATAGTGACCATTTTTTCCACCAATGGAATCCCTTTTGAAATAAATCATTCTTTCCCATTATATAATTATCCACACTTTATTTTTATTCTCATACTTCCATATATTCTCCCAAAAATCCAAATAATTTTTTTAAAACATGGTATGGGTACATAATATCAATAACTAACATAAAAGATGGGAAAATGTATGTCCTATGAAAATCCATAAAATTGTTTTCATAAGAAAATTAACTTTTATTTTGAAAAAGGAATAATAATTTCAAAAATAATAGTATATTATCTTTTTAAAAATTAATTATTTTCATCAAATATCATCTTAATGTACCTAAACTATAATTAGGTAACATGGGATATCATTTAAACTTCTCAAACATATAAAATCAACTAATGCCTTACCCGATGTTTTGTCTACCACCACGTTTTATGTTTTAACAAGCTTACCTAGTTTTATCCATTCCACCCCAAGTTAAGCTATAACATGCATACCTAGATGTATCTAGGCCACGTAATTTTATACAATAATAGGCTTCCTCGGTTATATCTGGTTTACCCTATGTTTTTCTATAACAGGCTATCCGAATTCAATCTAGGACACCTCAAGTAAATCTATAATGGGATTTACCAATTCTATCTTATCCACATCAATATTAATTGTTAGTTATATTATAATGAATAAAAAAATATTCTTTAAATCATAAATAATTTCAACAACTATTTTAAATTCATAGAAAATTCTCTTCTAAATTTCAAATTATATCTCTTTTGAAATGAATTTAAAAATTGAACCATTATATACATAATAAAGAATCCTTTTCATTTAAAAATAAAAATGAAAATTTAATAAATAAACCAAATCAATAAATCTTCGTGGTGGCCAGAAAGATCCTTTCAATATGTAGACATTAAAAAAAATTAGAATTTTTTTATAAAAGTCAAAATGAACCACATTTCGAAACAACAACAAAAAATAATTTAAAACATTTTTTAAATATAACCGAAGTGAAAATTAATTATATAAGGTCATTATACCCTTATTATTATAAAATTCTCACCCATGATCATTTATTAATATACCCCATGAATACCATTATAGGTAATTTTAGCTCACCCATTCGTTTGTTCTTATCTACCTTGGTTATAAATAATATTTTCAGATATAGTTTCTTTTGGATGGTTTATATATGAGAAGAAATGATTTGGGGATATTGATGATTATTCATTAAATATGTTTATTGTGTATCTAACCACCAAAATACACTTAACCATTATAGTTTTGGGGTATATATTATTTTCTTATTTGTTAAATATTATTTTAAAAAATTTAATATTATTATACGAAATACTTGTTTAACAACATTAGATATGCTATAATACAAGGTAACATGTCATACATGTTATGATAATATTTTTTTCACATATTAATTAATTTCACATCTCATGTATCTTCTTTATTTATCCCATGAGGCTTTCTATATGTTTATAGAAATATTTTCTTGAAAAATAAACTATCAATGTCCTCATGACTCCATGTAAAACATCACGTGCCTCTAGTCCTTGTATCTCAATATACACATCACTGATTAACATTGTCTATAATGTTGGACAAAACCACTAGTTTTCACTTCTCAAAAGTTGATTACACAAAGAATTATTACATGAAATGTATAGGTAATTACATGATTGTAATATACATATTTTCTATATATATAGTATTTCCAATAGAGATCATATAAAACGTTTTTGTTCACACCAAATACATTAAAAATTACATGTAATTTGGGTCAAAATATTTTCCAAGTAGTAATGTCGTAGTGGTAGAGTTTATGTTTAGTTATCATGTTTTTTTTGGTAATTATGGAATAATGTATAAGGCGGTCCAAGGGAGATTATTTTAGTTGAATTAGAAGATGTATTCTTTTTCTAGGATAATTATAACAAGTTCATGGACCAAGAACTATAAGGATTAATTTTCAATGTATATGTAATTTAGTACATAAGCCATTTAATTGAAATTCATGATGTTTGATTTCATTTATTTTTCAACTCACCATTATATTATTATAGAATAGAGTGTGTCTTACATATGGGAATTACATACTCATATAGAGACATGTTTTTTATTGTGCGCTATCCCCTATACATATGAATTTTATTTACACCATCATGTTTCAATGAATGGTTTTCTATTAGTGGATCCAATACACACCCATTTCTTGATACAAACATCATTATAAGTATAGTAGGAACTCCCCCATATGTTGAGGCACAATACTCCATATGTTTTGGGTACTCCCTAAATTGTTTCTCATAATTTCTACATGAAAAATATTGAAATCACTAATCTAAAAATAACAATGTAATAGATATTTAAATTTAGGGATCCATTTTATAGTAAATAAAATTTATCAACAACAAGGTAAAAAAATATATGTATCATGTTATTTATTTGTAAAATCCAATGATTCTATAAATAAATAAAACATATTCCATAACACCTCATAAAATGTGACTATAATTTTTTAGAATTCACTGTTTTTAAAATTACATTTTTGATTTATAAAATTATATTTTCACTCTTAGGATAAATATTTATTTATCTAGAAAATATAATATTATCTTATGAATGTAAATATATTAGAATTAAAAAAATTAATCCAATGTAAAATATCCACATTCTAAATTCAATATAAATATTTAAATTATACTATGATTGAAAATTATAGGTTATCTTTATGTTTCATCCTCCATAATGGATATTTCCAATGCAAAATCATGTTCAATAAACTATAACATATAATGATATCAACAAAAAAATCCTCAAAATGATAAAATCATTTCGCACATGTAATGAATCCCAATATCTTCCTTAGAATATCCTAAACATTTCCAACATAATATAACATAGAATAAATCAGAGAGATTCCAAAATTAGGGGTCTAGGCCATACTATTCTCTAGGGAAATATTAATAGGGGAAACCTCATTTGAATCCATATAATAATCTCCAAAATAATTAATATTATTGAGTGGACTTAAAATTAGTACAATATATCTTAAAAAATTTGGAACAATTCCGCACGGATCACCATTCAATCCATTGGTCATATAACCTTATAACACAAATTAAATCATAAATAATAATCATCATCGGTATAATGGATCTTTATTAGGAGAATAATTATGTTGGGCTACATTAATCCCATTATGAATGATATGTGATAATATAATAATACCACTTCTAATTCTAAAAGTTTAATGGTTGGGTTTTGATTTCATCATAAGAATGAAATTCATGATTATAAGAAGTAATAAAAAAATATCTTATAATGTCCCTTAATTAAACCGAAATCTCATCAGTAACTAAATACTTTAAAATTTAAAGAGAATAATAGTAAACATCCATTTATCCCTTCTCTATTAGCTCTAGAACATATAATATCATTTACAAATATTGACAGATTATAATAATATCACTCAATGAATTATATTTCAATGTAAAAAAAATTTAGATATAATGAATAATAATGATTTGTTACAATTAATTTTTAATTCCAACAAGTGATGTATTTTTTTATACTACTGATCACATTAACAAAGATGGGTCATTATAATATATATATATATATATATATATATAATCTCACAATAAAATTGTTTTCAACCACATATTTATGGGTAATTTAAGTAATTTTATCCATAAATATTGTATTTAATATGATCCCAAACAAGATAATGTAATATAGTTCACATTATATTTTTGGAAATGTTAATATTGATGAAACAGTAACAATACATACTACATCATATATGAAATTCAACCATTGAGGATATATATTTGTTTTATTTGATAACCACATTATAAAAAAGTAAATCTAAGGGTGTCAGACACCACCATATTTTTGTATAACTCAATCTACCTATATTATGTTTTAAAAAATTAACATGCACATCTCACTATATCATTACCTAAAATAGCATAATCTATTGAATGTGTTAATCATATATAAATAAACAATCCTAAATGGTTATCCACATTGTATGTATTCTCAAAAATATTCTATAACTGTATACAAATGCATGATATTCCTTCCCTTATATAATTAAAAACAAGAATGGAAATAATAAATACCAATAAAATATATAATTGGGTCCCTCTAATATTATTTATCACACTACCTAAACACATACATGAATTCTTCAGTTATAGGTTAATAAAATTCATATGCAAGATCATAAGTCTACGACATCTAATCAACTAAGTGATGATGAATTCAATCAAGAGAAAACTTTGACATAAATTTATACATTTTTTCATATGATGTTATTGATATTACCCAGACATGCACTTTTAGATATGGTTCTAAAAATAATGAGTTAAATTTATAAAATAATACCATCCGGGATAAAAGAAACTAGAAGAAAAATAAATTTCATTAATAAAAAGATAACTAATTAAAAAAATATGAAAATATGAGTACCTGATGGTTTACCTTCTATAGGGATTTTCTATAAAAAAATTTATAGGGAACATTTCTCATCAATAATAAAATACTAAATCTCATTATAGACATTTCCTATATAATTATTATATTCATAACCCAGTTACTAAGAGATATATGAATTGGGTAAGCTAAAATTATTGGTAAGGAAAAACATATCAATATGTAAATAATAAGTTAATTTATAAAAATATAAAAAAATGGAAAACATCGAATAATAATATTTCACTAGAAAGATTTATATAATTAAATTTAACATCAATGTGATCAAATAAAAAACTAATCACAATATTATAGAAAAAAATATAATAAAAATTATATAGGAAGCTTAATTTTATCAGATAATATAAAACATTAGTGAAAGGTTAGTCATAGGAAATCATTACATAGTAGAGCAAGCAACATCACCTGAACAAAAATAAATGTTCTTGGCCTATAAAACTGGGCACCATCATATCCTTGGTATAAAAAACTATGTAGTCTCTAGGTATTAAATTGACAACATATGATCCCAATAATTATTGGTAATGAAACATATAAAATCACTTAAGCCGAAGATAAAAACATTTGTAAACTCAAGGGTTTTGGATAACAATCCATTTACAATATTTGTCTTGGGATACTTACTTTATTTTGTTTTTAACTCATCTGATATAAAATATAAAACCAATTCTATGATATGTGGTTAATTACCACTTTTTTATAAAATAAAAATTCATATATATTGTAAAAAATATTATTAAAAAATTCATCATTAATAGAAAAATACATGATGAAAAAAGGGTTTCTTAGCATTTTTAAAAGGTATACAATAAAATGAATATAAATATGTATTTTTTAATAATGATTAATTCAATCACATAATAGTTATATTTGAAAAGGGTACGTATAGGGTTATTAAATAATAATTACTCTAAAATTGAATGATATTTTAGTGGAAAATATAAACAATAGACGTGAAATCATAATTTTTGTCTTCCAAACATTTTTATCTTTATTAAAAAAATAAATTATGATTCACATTCAATTGTTTCTCTTGATAATACTGTATAATTATTTCTAAAATTATTAAGAATGAAACCTCAAAAGTTGATCCAAAATAAAGAAAAAAATATTTTCTAGAGGAATAGTACATTGGAAGATTAAATTAATGATCATGGAAAGAAAAACCATTGATATTTTAAAATAACATTAGTAAAATTGAGATTCATATAATATTATTAAGTATTATTTTATGATAAGGGTAAAAAATATGAGGATACATAGTGAAAATATATATTTAATTTATAATATATATATGTAAAACATTTATTGAATAACAACCATATGCATATTAAAGAAATATAATAATTAATGAAGAGGAAACATATTATTTATTACGTTATATTTTAATGAGACAGAAAATCAAGCAATATTAACCATTTAAAAAGATAATATTCAATTGATTATAAGATAAATAAAAATATAAATACTACAGAATTCAATGAATCAAATAATAAAAAATTTAAATTAAATAAGAAGCATTATAACTCTATGATGGAATATTTTTATTACAAAATCTCTTACTTATTTTTTAACTTGTGAATCAAAATTCATTGATTGTGAAAAACAAATATCAATATTTCAATTACATTAATTTCATGTTATTTGTGATTCAAATACATACATGAGTGGTATAATAACTAAATGTAATAAAAATAATTGATAAATATGCAATATTTATAGTAGAAAAACAATTGAGATGAAAAAACCACTTTCCTTTGATTAAAACATGAGTGGCTGTGCTCGAAACTAATATATAAAATTAATATAATTATTATTAATTTTTTAATTTTTTTAGTATAATAACATTTATAAAATTAATTTTATTTCATTACAAATATACATATTAGTGACGTATAGTTTATTATCATCATCTAATATTAATAATATTATTTGGTTCAAACTAATTTTATAAAATATGATGTTGGTTGATTTTTAATAATTCCAATTTCATTATATTTTTTTTAAAGTTACAGTAATAAAATTTTAATATGTTTTATGAATTTTAATATTTTTTTTTTCATTTGAATTTTTGGTATGGTTCTTTAATAAAAACCAATAATATGATTTTTTGGAAGATAATTATGAATAGAATTTGGTATCATAAAAATGAATCAAATATTAATTTTATTATAAAAATAAAAAATTGAAAAAATATTTATTCATATTTTATATTTTATGTAATTATGATTCTATATCACTTCCTAATGAATATTTATTTCACTTTTCAAGTAGGTTGTAAAACAAACCAAAACAAAAACAATTTAATATTAGTTGGTAAGTATGATTATGAAGTGGTTGTAATTTAAAAATTTATATATTTTAAATGATATCCAAATAAATTTTTTAAAATATTTATTCATCCCATTTTAATTTTTTGGAAACTATCAACATGGTTTATAATAATGGAATCCATTATAATATTCTTCCTTGTATTTTATTAATATGAATATATAATCATACAACGGTCATTCGTAATTTTGTTATACTTTTGGATTATATTCAAGAAATATATTACACATTATTATTATATATATCAATAAAATTTATTTTTAACACCATACATGTATGGAATGGAAGAAAAATGAAATATTTTATCCATGAGGATCGTTGTTTAGAGGGAATATATGATACATTTTTTCCGTTTAAGTGGTACTGAGGAAGGTAGTAATTGAAAATCACAAAATCATAATAAATTATATGTTTACTAAAAACACTATTGATATTATTCTAATGTCCTTATAGTTAAATTTGGGGATACTTAATAATGATATAAGAAATATAAATAATTATTGATTGATTAATAAGTATCACCTTAATTTATTAAACAACTTCTTCTGTCTACTTATATTGTTATTTTGGTTAGAGGAAAGCCTCTAAAAATAAATAGTACTATTTTGGAATTATTTTTTGATATATTATTATATCTAAATGGATTTATATGTTCGGATAACCAATTGGGGTGTGGGATACTTTTATAATGGGTAGGGGTGGGAATTATCTAAATATTAATAACATTTTATTAATTATATGTCACATTCAAAGTAAATTGGCTTAAAAAATAGAAGATAATTAAGAATAATTGATAATTGATATATCTAAATTTAAAATAATAAAATTTATAATTATTGAGATACATGAAGAATTTACGCTTAGATAATATTTTTACAATAATATTAATTTGATTATAATAAATTAAATCTAAGTAAAAATATTCAATTTCAAGTGACTTGAAAAAATATTTCTATAATGGTATTCATAACAAAGTAAAATAATTTTTATCAATATACAATTTTATGAATAAAAAATTTTACATGATAATTATGTATTGAATTTAATTATTGGTTTAAGAATATAAAATTGATTTTTACACTAATTTATGTAGAAATATACTTTTTAAATTTTAATAATGATCAATTTAATTGATTTTTTTAATTACATAATAACATAACTTAAGTTACAAAACATCAATAGTTTTATTCCAAACTGAAAATAATTTTTGTAAATGATAAATATTTCATATTTATTGAATATATTTTTAAGAAAAATAATTCACAAAAATTATTTTATGACTATATCCTATTAATAAAATAAATTATATTTTGGTTGTTAGATTTTATTTTCCGGTTATAAAAAATTCCACAGTTTTTGATTTATCTTTATTGGGAATGGAAAATCCAAATAGTTTATTGTTGGAAGTGGTTTATATGTTCTCTCCCATCATCATTATACACGTGAAATTCTTCTAATCTCTAATATGGATAAGGCCAATATCATAAACATTAAAGAAGTTTTATTTCACTATGAAGATGTTTCATGTTAGGTGGTATGTTGGATCTTGTCCTTTTTGTATTTTTGTGGGGGGATTTATATTTCAAGAAAACTAGATATTGTAATGAATCAGGGAAATCAGATAAGGAATTGTTATTCTTATTTGTCTTGGAGTTCTATTGTTCAATGGTTTTCCTAAGGATTTCTATTTTGCAGTTATTCTAAGTCAGATTAAAAATCAACTTGTATCATTGATGTGTAAGGATCTTCCCACTATTGGTCGCGTTTTTTTGGACAAGTCTATTATCATTTAAAAGTATTTATATTCTTTCATGGTCTATGAATGGAATTTTTCTATTTTTATGAACGTTAAAACCTCTATCAAAAAAACTATATGGATTGGTAGCATTCATGAGAGGAAGTTAGCAATAGTGCGTTGGAAAACATGATGTATGCCTCATTATTATTGAGGTATTTGAATTAAAAAAATCAGGATATTTAATCATTCATTGGAATCCCATTTTAAATGGAAATTAGTGAGTGATTAATGTTATTCTATGGATTTATTAGTGCCAGATTCATTCCAAGGGTTATCAATAGTAATGCTTGTTATATGGAATCCCCAGTTTTGCCTAGTTTAAAAAAAATTCTAAGTTATAATTATTCATTCAAGATGGAATTTTTCTATATACTATTTTTAGTTTTTTTGGATGATCTAATGGACAGGGTGTACACTAATTGATTTTAATTCTGATAGTGATTTCAACCTATATCTCGAAGCGTCTATTAATGATCAAATGTCTAATATGGGGTCTCGTCCTACTGCTATTATTGAGGTAGTAAATATGTATTTTACCATTCCTATGATGGATTTTTGGATATGGTAACATGCTTCTTAATAGTGTCCTTTTCTCCATGTATTTTTATTCTTTTCTTTTTGGATTGGTTTTCAATAGACTGTGTATGGATAGTCTTGAATGGTGGTTTGTTAGACCATCTAGGTCGATTTGGGTATTGTGTGTGGCTCATGGTATGATTCCAACAAATCTTCAATTTTCATGTCTGTATTATTTCCTTGTGTTCATCATTCTCCCTTTTCCATGAGCACATAAAATATATTGATCATTTCTTTTGCATTTGTGTCACGGCGGCCACGTTGTGGCAGGTTATTTTGGAAATTTTATATTTTTCTCTGAATCGTAAATCATTTGTCATAGATTTTTTTTAAAATTTGGTCAACATTCTAACTTTTCCAACAACCCCCTAATAATATCCAATTCATTTCGATGCAGCCAATTTATATTATCTAACAGTCTAGTAACAGATGGTTGCATGATCAGGTTTAGTTCATCCCTCAAAATTCACTAGAACATATTTTATTAGTTATTAGAGAGGAATTTATTCCTCAAAAGGGTCACTATTTTAACATGACTCGTGATCATTATAAATTAAGTTGGTTGGTTATAAAATGTAATTTTAGTCTTCCCCATGGTACTTGTGATGTTTTTTAGAAGTCTCCTTTTGCATGATAGGTAAAAGTGAACATTGGTGGCTCAACATGAGGGAATCCTTGTACTTCTATCAATGAAGATATATTTAGAAATTATTATGGGGATGTTTTGGAATGTATTTATGGATATTTTCATGTTTCCTCCTCCATTAACTATGAAATAATATGTATTATTATGGATATTGAGTGTTTATCGGCACTTGGATGGAATAAGATTTTACTGGAGTGTGATTCTTCCATAATGGTTGAAGAAATATGTGTTTTTTCAAAGAAGATTTTATGGTAACTGAATCCTTGTTGGTATTACTATTAGGATTACCCTTCATCTATTGATTTTTTCATTACTCATGTTTATAGGGAAGCCAATTCATTGGAAGGTGGTCTCACCAACTGGGTGGGTATGGTTTGAATCTTTCTTGGTCGACTCAAATTCTGGATGCCCGCTGGCCTTTTCATCAAATAAACATGACTAGATATCTTGTATTTTTTGTTATTATAGTTGTATAACAAATATTATTTTTTTTCATGTTCTTTTGTGATGGGTCTACAAGTGTACTGAATGAATGGATTTCATTTTGTGTTGGAAGGCATCACATATGCGCTTGGACATGCCCAGGGATGGTCCTGCTTCTTGAAGTCTTGTCCTGATGTCGAAGGAAAGACATAATTCACTTAATTGAAATCTTAATTAGAGCATTGGATGTTCATTTCTATTCTGGGACAAACATGGGGATACATTGATTTGTTTCTCTGAAGTTACTAAATTCACTTCTCTTTTAAGTGGGGAAAATTCTATGTTAGGCTCAGTAAGGCCTTTTTCAGTTTTGAAAGGACTGTGTTGTTTTATTTTGTGTGAAATTTTATGGCATGAAATTTTCACATAAGATCATTTTATTTTCTTTTCATGTATGGTTTTTATTTAATAAATTTTAGGTCTTGGTTCACTTGGATCCTGACTTCTAAAAAACGTTTTAAAAAAATCCTAAATTTTAACCCTAGGATATTATTGATATAATGAATAATGAAAACATGTATTTTTTTAATATATAAAATATAAAACATTGATATTTAGCATTAAAATTGAAACATAAAATATATTGGAATAAAATTTTTTATTCTTAATTACTTATTTATATATTAATTGTTATTCTTATAATATATAATAAAGATAATATTTAAATACAATTAATATTTTATTCATTTTACTTATATATTTTTTCATAATTTGACCATAATATATTTATTTTATTAAATTAATTTTTCATATATCTTAAAGAGAAATGTTTATTAATATATATATTGATGTATAAAATTATTTTTAATTAGATGAATGTTAATTTATTTTTAAATAAATATAATGGTAAAATTAATTATTTGAATACATTAGTGAAGTATACATAAAAATAATAATTCATAATAATCAGTATAAATTTTTTTATGTTTATATTAAATAATTTTCACAAAATATAATTATAATTAATTATTTATATTTCGACATTTTAATATTAACCATTCATTGATATTAATATATTTCAATCAATTTTATAAATACATCATTATAATAATACTGAGTACCTAATATATAAATTTAAAATATAAATACAACAATTAAAAATTATCTTTTTTTACTACATTTCAATCTCATATTGAATTATTTTTTATCTTTTATTGTAATATTTTATGTGAATACAATTCTTAGATGTTTTTTTGTCCCATTTTTAATGTGAAACAAGGTATGAATCATAGATTTTTTTAGAAATGGATGTTGTTAGTAAATGACCAGGATGCTAAATTATCACTCTTAAATAAATTCCATCATCGAAATTTAATTAATCTCGTAAAAATAAAAATGGACAATTCTATCCATATGATGGTATGACGTGTCATATGATGTCTACCTCAAAAACTTGGGTATGACTATTAATCAAAAAAAAAATTTTATTAACAGTACGATAGTAATGCCAAAAAGTTATTCTAAACATTTGTATTATAGTGCATATAAGATATTAGAGTTTTTATAAACAACAATTCACAACATTATTTATATAATTCTATTTCTATACAAATTGTACAATGAAAATGGATATATTAAAATTCATATAAATAAGAGAATACTTTTATTTGAATATGAAACTAAATCAAATATGTATTCTCCCATTAAACTAGTATATCAACTTATGATATATTTTGATAAATAATGATATAATTAGATCAACCTATAACACCTTTATTTTATCCTAAATAGTCCATATTCATTTTTTCAAAATGCTTCATATCTTAAAAAATACACATTACATCATTATGTTAAATTTAAAGCATTTATAATATTTCTAAATGAGGATGCAATCAACTAATATATATCCCCCTATAGAGGAATACTAGGTGTATTGCTAGACCCATGTTTTGTTCATTATATGAATGTTTTCTAAATACTAAAAAAAATCCCTTTTTAATGTACTTACACATTAGTTGATATATTATTGAACCAGTATCAAAGTAATTTATCTACTTTGGGATATCATTTTTTGAAGGTAAATATATTATATTGTACCTAGTGTTTAATAAATTTTACAACTTAATGAATTATAATCAGGGTATTAAGTTATGTTTTCAAGTACAAATATAAAAAAATAACTAAAATAATTACCCAAATGAAATAACCTAACTAAAATGCTAATTGAGTTTCCCAAGACATGAAATTTTGTATAAAGTAATAAAAAAACATTAATTCTTCTATTTGGTACATTGTGAGATTGCTCTAAAAAATATTTCATATATTTCTATAGTAAAATAATGTGGCCTCACTATTTGTATTATTCAAATTATGTAATGTGAACAGGGCCTTATGGGGCCTCACCAACTAAGACACTATGTGTATTTTGAATAGGGAGAATCATACACATTAACAGTATAGGGAACATGAAACACGCTCGGGTCTTGGTAGTGGACCCCAGTGGGAGGCGAGTGATACCATTACAAAATTTTGGAACTTTTAGGATCATTGCTCTTAGAAGAACCAAACTATGGTTTCTAATGGAATCTAGTAGCAGTGATGGTCTCCACTGTGTTTCTCATCTGTGGGGATGATGCTTGGAATCTAGGTGGATTATTTTCACTTGGGTATTGTAGGTTGGGAGTAATTTATATGCATCGATGACTTTACTATTCATCCTTATATCTTATTCCATCGTCTGCAGCTACTCATTCACATAACATCAAAAACCATGTTTCTTCTAACTTCATCAATGTTAGATCTGGTGCATATATATTGTTTCTATCTAGATCATTATAGATTGGTGGTAGATTCTTGGACACAGTTTTGGTATCGGTAGGGGAGAAAATTTTTGTGACATCAGTCAACATAGATAGAAGTTTATTGGGATGTAAATGTCCTATACATGAGATGGTGTTCTATATGCTTATGGAAAAATGATGGGGTTTCTTCTTACATTTATGGGTTCTTAACAAGGTGGTCTGTAGTGGCTTTCTTGGTTTTATTGGCTTTGATCCTTTTCAGTAGAATGTAGGGAGAAGACTTTTTTGGATATAAAAATTGTTCTTTCATGATTAGTCATAGAAATTAGAGGATTTCTAGAATAGATAGCTTTTGTGTGAAAATTTAGGGTCATGGATCGAAATCTCTCAGTGATAAGCTTCTTAAATGATGACATCCATTTCTATTCTATGGAAGAGTGAATTTGTGGGTATAGTCCAGTACTATGGGTCCTTAGTTGAGCCTTAGGGATTGTTATGGGACGTTGAATATTTGTTCTATGAGTCATTGGGATCTCACACCACAATTTTCGATGGTTATGCTCCTCTGGATCATTGTGTTATGAATTGTTTCTCCCTTAACCAAGCCAGATGGGATTTTCCTTTTTATCATTCTTAATTAAAACACCTCTCCCTGACCGATTTTGTATAAAAATATATCCCAATGTGAAAATATTTTAAATTATTGTTATCGTCATTTGTGAAATAATGAGAAACCAAATAATGGTCCTATATCAAATTCTGTATAAGAAAAATAATTGTGTCATTAAGAAACATTATAATAAGAATATTAGACAATATAAGAGATTTTTTTAACAATAAAATTTATCCATACAACATAAAATATTGAAATTATACCTCAAGTGGTCAAACAGGTATGATGAGTTCCATTTTTAGAAACATGATTTATTATACATGATCCTTAGATGTGAAAATAAATATATAACATAAACGTTTTCTTTATTCATAATCCTATGAAATCATTATCTGTTAGAGATGTCCACAAAAGTTGATTCAAATATCATAGTAAGCTTGGGATATCAAAATATTTCCCCTCATGATCATGGGATTATAACCATATTAACACATTGGAATAGATATTTACAAACATAGGTTTCTTCTTCATATTTGGATGATAACCCATGTACCCTCTTGAGTTTTTGTTAACAAATATTGTACTCTTTTGGGATTGGGATTGTACCCATGTACTATTTTGAGCTCCCAGTATATGAATCATCAACAAATATATTTGGTGTGATTTAGGACATTAGCGGTCATATAATAAAAATCAATAAATTTGGTTTCGCAATTAAATAAATCTATTTCCATATCATAAATAGCAAAACAATTAAACATGGGGATTATAAAATTTACAAATAGCATCCTTTAAAATTACATCATAAATTATATCGATTGATACCAAAATTTCATCCACCATAAATGAATATTTCACATAGACATTTAGTGGCGGAGTCAAGACACATTAAAATAAATGAATGAGTTATTTTTAGGTAAATAAAAATATTAAAGTGATAACCTAAATATTTTTTTCATAAATAATTTATAAAAATATAAACAAATTGATATAGGTCATTTTATAAATATTCTATTAAATATATGACAAGGAAACAATTATAAATTTTTTTAATGAAATCTCAATAAATCATCCTTCAATATGACAGAAATTTTTTTTATATAAAATTAATGTAGAATATAATGCATTCAATCATATAAAGTAAACTTATTATTATTTTACAACAACATTATTGAAAGAAAAATTTAAATATATATGGTAATGAAAATATTTTTAAAATCAGATGATATATTAAAAAATTAAATTTCAAATTGAATATATAAAAATTTTGTATATTGATAAATATGTATGAGTAACAAAATTATTAAATATTGTCGATACAAATTTTATCTAATAATATTAAACTTTTAAGAGAAACAAACTTTTAAGAAGGAGGAGTTAAGTAAAAAATAAATTTTATAATAAAAAATAAAAATAAACGTATTTTAAATTCTTCATGTGGATGAAAGTAGATATATACGAAAAAGAGTCAAGGGGGACCATTATAAGACAATAAGAGGATATTTAACTTAACAAAATAAATTATGGAATTGGAAAGATAAAATTTAAATATTATAAATAAAAAACCATATATGGATATTTAAATAACACTAGTTTTATAATATATATAATAGAAATAAATATATGTGTTGTATTTTCACCACCATAAATAATCTAAATGATTAATGTGGTGTGTCTCCCAAGGAATAAAAATTCAAAGGAGAAAAACAATAACATTTAATTCCAACATGTGAGAAAATTATCTGACCTATATTATATTAAACATAACATTATTATTAAAAAATATCAAAACCATATTCATATGTATTATCATTTATATACATCATTTTAAATCAATCATTACACATATATTAGTTTGTTATTGGTCATTTACATTTACATATGCCAATATTTTCATTCATTTTGTCCATGTTTCATAATAGTGATGTCGTTTTTAATTTATTTATTCAAATTTAACCAATATAAATTATTAATGGTACTCAAAAAGGAAATTAATATTTTCATATAATGTTCTCTATTTTTTTAATTTTATTTTCATGAGTGATTCTCAATGACCAAAACCATATTATGTGGGATTTAGAAATTATAAATGACGTAATATTGAAAACCAAATAATGTTTCATATAGAAATATTACCATTAAATGAAAATAATTTACATATTAATAACAATATTATCAATAACCAATTTTATAAATTATTAAATTGTAAAAATTTAGAGCATCTTAAATATAGGTGGTTAAACATTTCCAAAAAAGAACATGTTATAATCAATGAGTTAGTACGATTATGAAGTGGTTGTAATGTAATCATTAACAAACATATAAATTTATTTCTATATTTTTTTATCTATTAATACATCCACTTAACCATTTTAAAGAAGCAATGGTCATGTATCAAATGAATTAAATTGATATTTTGCATATTGTGGGAAATTTACTTATATAAAAATATGGAATTATCATGATGATATGTTTATGTGGTATCCTAAAAAAATAATATTCATCACATATATTATTAAATAATATAATATATATTAATAATATAATTTTTTAGAACCATCCATGTGATAAGGTCATGGAAAACTAAAGGTTAATTATCAATTTTATTCATTTGATACATGAACATTGCATAGGGTATAATATATATCCATGTTATTCCTACAGCTATTCGTCAGCAACCTATAAGGGTAATTTTTTAATTTTTTGAATTATTATGTATAGGGTAGAAAATTATCATTCCATAAAAATAATATAATTTCAATATAAAAAGGGTTATAATTTGATTATTTTATTTTTGTAAAAAATAATTTTTAAGATAAAGGAATAATAAATTTAATATTAATGATAATGGGATCAATAATAGTTCCCACCATAGTCATCTTGGAAACTCAGTTGTTCCTCAAATATTTACCTTTGGGTATGTCAATATACAATAATACATGGGTATGATTTTTTGGTGTATTTTCCTATATAATTTTTGATCATAGAGGATTTATATTTGTGGATTTTTCTGATTTTTCTAGTATAGTATTATAAGTGAATGTGGTTGTAATTTTGTAAATATTCATATATTTTTTTAATATATTAAACTTTCAATGGTTTTGTTATCCATAAAATTTAAAAAAATTTAAATTTGTCTTTATTGGTTTAGATAACTATTATATAGACAAATAAGTCATAATATTTGAGATATTTTAGTATTTTTCGACTTACAATAACTATTCACTATAATTTCCATTTTATATGAAAATTTTTTTCCATCCGTACATATTTTGTAGAAATGAAAATGAAATTTTCATATTTAACTGATTGAATAATTCATAAAAAAAATTGTAATTTTTTTCCATGAATCAACTTATAGAGATGATACAAATTATTTTCCATAAGCATAAAACAAAAAATTCATATAAATTTTTTTAATAATATAACTGATTTTAAACAATAATATAATATAGTATTCATTATCAAGTAATTAATTTGTTTATGATAAAATAAATATTACATTTTTAAATACTAGAAAATAATAAACCCAACAGATCAACATGAATAATCATTTTGTTTAATACATGTAGAATCAAAATTAATGTAAAATATAACATTGGTTTTAAAAATTCATATATGGTATTCAAAATTATATATAATATTTTTAAATTTAAAATTATAATTATCTAACACATTTTTTATAAATTATATGCTCTAATAATTTTTTGTGTCACTTTTTTATCCTAATGTTATGAAAAATGTGTTATTATTTGAAAAATTTGTAATTTTTCCGAATAATCTAAAATTTATTATCTCTCAAAACAGCCCCAAAATATATTCTATTCTAATAATTATATATTGAAAATAAAATATATGTCATTTATTATAATTACTTATAAAAATTATATTTATTTAACGATTATATGGAAAATAAAATGGAACGAAAATTCTTCTTATATCAAAATATATCCATTAAAATATCACGTAGTATAATTATTATATCATTGAAATTAGAAAAAAAAATGTCTTTATTATTAATATTTAATATATAATTATTTATTAATTGTTGTAAATATAATGGTTTTTTTAATAATAAAATACACACCTCATAAAAAGGATATTATTAAAAAAATACACTCTTATGTATATTAATAATAACATTCCAAGGAATGTTAATTTAATATGATTAAAATTTAATCAATATATATCATTATCACTACTCTTTTTATAGAAATTATGTAATATAATTATCAATTTAAAAAAATTCCTTGATAAATATTACAAATATATTAAAAATAATATCCAAAAAGAATTAAAATTAAATATTTATATTCACATTTTATTTCTTAATCCATTGATATCATAAATATTTATTTTCATTTTATAAAATCATAATATGATTATAATATGGTATTTCTAAAAAAATTATAAATTTTCAAATTATATATATCTATTAAATATTATTTTTCAGTGTTATTATTACATTTTAATATATTTTAAATTTAATATTATAATAAAATATTTAATCTCACTAAAATATTTTGAGGTCTTATTTAGTATTTTGTTGGGTTAAAAACAATATTCTCATTATAGTATCTTCAACAGAAATTTTGAAAAAAATGATTGAAGGACCTGGCCTTAAATATAAAAAATTATACTGACATTAGACTAGAATTAACACTATTTCATTCCCAATGATATTTTTTTTCGTTTTAGAGAATTAGAAAAAAAACATAAAAAATAAACTCACACATTTCAACATGAAACTTTTACATAGTATCGTTTTTTTCATAAAACAAATTACTTCAAAATTAAACATGATTTTATTTTTGATAAATCATTACAATTTTATTTTTGAACTCATCCATCTACTAAATCAACAATAATACCTAGATAAATTATTAATAAAATGGTTTGATAAAAAGTAAATAAAACAAAAATGAAAGAAAATAACTCAATAATATGTAAATACCATTTAGTTTTTTCCTTTTTCAAAATATAAATTCAATTAAACAATCATTTTCTTACCCAAAAAATATTATTTTCAACAAAAAATTTTCATTAACTATTTCATAAGAAATATTAATGTAAAAATATAATCTATATAGGCTTTATAAAAATCATGATAATCTCATGAAAACATTTTAAAAATTTTATAATTAAAAATAACCTGTACTTTCCTTTGACCATAAACTCAATAATATACCTTCCGAACACATTAGAAATCTATAAAAACATAAAGAAAATAATTAAATAATATAGGTAATATGGTGAATAATTTTATTATTATAGATACTAATGATGTGAAATGCAGGACTGCCAAATGATGTAACCCTCATGGCTAAAATAAAATAATCCTCATGGTTATAATTTTTTGTGACATTCATAATTACACATGAAATAAACATCATGGTCAAATTACCACATACTCAATAAATTATATGGATATTATGGATGAAGAAACATATTTTTTATAATATACCATCTATCACCATAAATACTTCCTAGTAACGATTATAAAATCATTAAAAATGAATTATTTCATTATAAAAACATTATTTGAGAAAATAACTTATTTATAAATGAAAATTCACACAAACAAATGAATCCATTTTCTGTGAAAAATTGTAATATTATGAATGAAGTGTCAAATAATTATGGTTTCATAAAATAGTAAAAATAATATCATACTATAAATGTTAAAAAACATTTATTTTTACATTTTTTAAAAAGAAGCATTAAAATAATATTTGTAACAATAAATTAATCAACATAAAACCATTAAATATCTATTTTTAAAACATCTGATAGAAATAAAAATATTAAATTTTGAAAAAATTACTGTATTTAAAAATTAGTTCTTAAATATAAATTTAAAAACTTGTACATAAAATAAAAGGAGTTAAAAAATAAAGCATTAAAATATTTAAATTGACGATTTTTAGTTAAATAGTCCCCAACCTTGAGTCTGACTCATTGATCACATTATTTATTATAATGAATTAAAAAATTAGATTAATTTTTTACTTTATTATGAAAATTTTTTAATTTCATTATAACTTTAATATCACTTTTGGGAATTTTATATACAATTACTTCAACATTTATGTTATCATCAGATGCTTTGATGTTATTCAGTTCATATGTCCTAAATGACTATGATTAGATGACTATAGTCAATGTTTCCATTCATCTATAATATCTAGAGTAATATAGAGAAATTAATTTCCATTAATTACATCAGTTATACATTTAAATCCAACCAATAAATATTTGTATAAAAAATGGAATACATTACAATCATGGAGATGGTATGCCTTATTTGGGTATTAGTAACATTTCCATTTCTAAAAAATAATTATGGAAATAAATTATGAATCATTATATATTTATATATGGAAAATACATATTAATTATAATATTACTTCTTTAAATAAAAATATATATACTATCATTTTATCATGGTGATAAAAAATGAATCACCTTTTCTGATAGAGGTGTTAATTCACATGTAGGCATGAACGACGTTATAATTTTTTAGTACATACAATGATAAGAAGGTAAATAGTATATATTATGTTAATAATTATACATATTTCATGAATAACAAGTTCGAAATTTAATTCCATTATTATAACCAATCACGAGATATGGTGATGGAAATTGAACCACATCAGTTCACGCAGTGGTAGTTCGTCGTAGACAAGAATGGTGAATTCATTTTTGAATTGAGCGAATTGGAGATAGAAATAGGTCATTAAATAGACGTTTTAACATGTAATTATAGATAAAATATTGTTTTTATAAATTAATCATGGTATAATAATATTATATGTATGTGGAAATATAAATAAAATAGATATACTTGAATACAACAATATCTTCTCCTTGAACAATATCCATTGATGAACACATTAAAACCGTTAATGTTGGTTTTATACCAACAATAAGATCTCTATAATGATATTTTTTATTTTAATAAGGTACATGATTATTTATCAAAATAAAAAAATTTAATTTTATGTGTGTTTAAATGATAAAGAAGTTTTATTTTTATAAGATAGGGGAGGGGAACACATGGAATTTCTCAAAATATTAAATTAAGATACATTAATTTTTAATTATAATGATCTAAAAATAGAGTTATTTATAATATAATATGAATGTGTCTATAAAATATATAATAAAATTTTATTTCATATAAATATACATCACATTCTTACCCTTATCATTTTGTTTTAACCATTATTTTACCCATTTTACTCTTCCTATGGTAGAAAAATTACTATGGTTTCAACTCATATTGTACAAAAAAAATTAAATTTTTAATGATTTTGGAAATATAGATTTAAAATATTCAATCCATTTTTCAAAATTTATATCATCATTAAATATAAAATGATATCACAAAAATCAATGAAAAACATTATTTCTTTAATAATCCCCTTGTACACATAAAATGAATTTTTTATAAATTAATGTATAAAATAATTTAAAAAACCATAATTGATTTATATTAAATAAAAATTATAATCTAAAAATATAAAAATAATATAATAATTTTTTTGTTTTTTAAATAATTGTAAATAAATACAATTTTAAATAATAAACAATATTTTTACTATACATTGAAATTCAATATTTTCATAGATTTCTAAAAAATTTACTATAAGCCAATTTTCATATAATGCTTTAAAAAATGATATTTATTTTATTTAATATATTTTATGAAATTAATATATATTCATTATATTTTTAAAAGAGAAAAGAAAAAATCACCCTTGAAGGTATTTTTTTAGAAAATAAAATTACTTTTCTAAAATTATGTGATTAATTTTATAAAAATTAATTAATAAATTATTATTTAGTGTAACAATTTTTAATTTCATAATTCTATTAATAATATTCATTACACCCTATTTAATTAGATGGTTATAATTATCACATAATAAATTGATTTAGTTTTTCGTTGAAGCTCATTGTTGTGTATCTTGTACACTATTGAGCATAGTCTTTCTTATAAAAAAACTATTAAGATGTTACATTCCCCCTCCATTTAGAAATAGGTTCCCTGTAATTTTTATTTTTGAATTGGTAACCAATATTTCATTTTAAAAACTACCTTAATTGACACCACATATTAGAAAAAGTAATAACAAATCATTCACATAATATAATTGAAATAGGAAGTTCAAAGGTTACCTCAGATAATACGTACAAGGGTTCCATGTAAAAAAATTAAATTGATGAGTGTAATATCCACAAACCAATAACAACTTATCTAGTTCCCTATATCGGGTCGCCAAATGACCTCAAGTGTGCCACCTTGCATGCCAGTGGTTTCTAAATAACAGCAAGGGTCTAATAAATCATGTTGGTAGACTATACTCTCCTTACGAAACTATTTTATATTATATTCCATATTAAGTGAATTAAATAACAAACAATAAATGATAATAGGGATGAAAAATTGTTTCCCCAAAATGGGTACAAACCACAACTAACAAATAAATATGACATGTTATGTTAATTGTGCTAAAATTGGAAGAAAAACATAACAAATACTAACAAAAGCATCTCCAATTTGTCACTTACTTCACATTCATATCCTTAACCAATCAAATACCAATCCCAAATCAACTCCCCGGTATATGGTATTTACCATTTTAGTGATCTGCAACCATGAAATTTTATGCGTAAATAATAGCGACATGAGCATGGAGTGAGTACAACAAAGTAGGTCACCACCACTGGTGTCTAAAAAACATATTGTCTTAACAATAGTGCATGTATTTACAAAATAAATGACATTGTAAATAGATGATAACTCGGGTATTATTTTCTCAAAATATTCACATTATCCATTTTCATCTAATTTTTAACTTTCCTTACTTATTCCTTGGGTTATTCTTTTACATTATTTTAACTATGGTCTAAAAAAGTATATTATCATGCATAAAGAAATAATTCAAGTTCCCCATCTCAATAGGGGTAAAAATTTCTAACCAAACATATCATACATGACATAGTGCCGCGGTCTATGTATTCTCATCAAATTAAATAGTTATAGGTATCAATCCTTAATAACCTTCTCTAACATGATCATTATAGTGATGATGTTTATAACATTAGTCTAATTAGACCTATGGGTATAGATCCTCAAGTACAATAACCCATAACTAACAAACCATGTGAAAATTATTATATATCCATTTACCTTGTATACTATCTCATAAACCATATACAACCTATACACATAAAGTTTAGAATTAACAATTCATACAACATATGAATCATCATAAATCCTTAACCCATTATTTGATTTTTCATTTACATAGCATATGCTAATTAACCCATTTGCCTTTTATTCCATAACCATTTTAGCATCCTCAAAAATTACCATACATTCCCCGATTATCAGATTCATTAATTCCAATGCATTAACCAATTTTCCACATTCATAAAATAATATTCTTTAATCCATTTATACATTTAAATTAAAATTCATAAACCATATGACACATTCACATGAATCCTTTTAAAACATTTTTGTATCATTCCAATCAATCCTTTATTTCATTTAAAAATAATTTATACAACTAAAATTAGTGTATTTTTATATCTCAAACTAAAATTTCAAAATATTATTCATTGGCTCTATTTCATCCAAAATGAAATTTATGCTTAACATGACAAAATTCCATGTTTGGAAATATTGACACACCACATGGGTGTCCCTATGTCATTATAGTCAACCTAAATTAATCCCAAAGGGATCATGGGGGGTTAAGTTCTTAATTTTTCCATTTATTTTAACAAATATATCTATTATAATCAAATTCACAAGAAGATAGAACCAATAACAAAACCACACATGCAAAAATAGTGAATGAGACTATGTGATATAACTTGTTCACCCCTACCTAAAAAATAATGATGAAAACACCCATAATGTAAACCATAGATTCTTATTCATGCACCCATTTATGTAAAAACCTATGATCCACCTTCCAAATACTGTTTTAGGGATTCAGAATAAATATAAATAAACTAAAATTATTAATCTAGAAAATATAATTAAGAGGAGAGTTAGACATATCTAGAGAATTGATATGCACAAAAAGCCACTAAAAATGTTCTAAAATAAAGAATATCAATATGTTTGTTGTCTATAGAGGTTTTTGTAATCACTGGTTATATTGGAGAAATAAATTTTAAGAAAATATGATGAAACACTTAAAATCCTATTAGGGACAAATGGCAATTTCTCTATTTTTAATGGTGTTTACGGTTTGGACACAATGTTTCCCAAACCCTGCACATTCTTCTATCCAAGAGGGGTCCATGTAAAACTATTACAGAGGTATTCATCATGGATTAGAAAATTGTACTTCAATGATGTGTAATTATGTTGTCCAGGTCCTATGGTTTGGATTCAAACCTTGAACTGTTTACTGTAACCATGCACCGATTTTCTAATATGCATTGGATGGATAGATTCTCATTTCATTCATTTCTGGAACCCCTGAAGCACCACAAAGAATCCTCATACTCAAAATAAACATTTAGTAACCAATTTTTCTTATATCGAAAACAAAATATAAACAAGAACATACCTCCATGAATTCCATGATCTTACAACCTCTCCACCTTATAACGGCTCATCCTCAATATGCACTTTAATGAATCACTGTGATTATGAAGAACAGATATTTGGCCACTAATCTCGTATATAAATTTATCTCTCACATGTTTATTTCTAATAATTACCATTATAAAACAAAAAATTAACCAATTTTATAGATATTCCTTGGAATTATTTCTCACTATGATCCATTACACGAACCAGATACTCCTCAGAAGATGAATCATCCTCCAGCTCAGTGTTCTAAAAGTAAATCACACGATATGTGTTAGGGCGATAATATCAATGTTTTAAAACATGGAAAACCTCTAGAATACCAATACCATTTAGAAGAGGCAATCAATTTTCTTTTGTCCTGATCCTCTACACGGTCTCAAATAGCACCACGTACGACAGCTCCAACATACCTTGTTTTCTGAATCCCATTGTGACCCAAATATGGAGATACCCAAAATAAATAAATTTTAAACCATCATAAACTCAATTGGTTAATGACACCATTCCTCATAAGAATTTTTCATAATCTTATCTATTTCCATTCATTTCTAAACCAATGTAACTTTATATAATGTCTCCTGAACAAGACTCGGACCTAACAACTCTGATTACCCAGTATACATCCAACACAATGCATATCATCATGGTTTACGATAAATTTCTCATATGGTTCTATATGATTCACATCTGGGTAACTATTTTTATGGGAAAACTCAAACAATCATATATTTTTTCCCAAGATCCACCAATGTCTATGATAGATTCCCTCAACATGTCCTCTAACAGCTGGATTCTATGCTCTAAATGACCTTTTGTATATTGGTAACAATTCATTATAAAAAAGTCTAAGGGTACCAAAAATCAAAATTAATCCCTTATATAAGTTAGATTTTCAATATATATCATGATATTAAACTACAATTATATGTACATCATCCAACTACAGTATCTCTCATACTGAAAACTCACTCAACTAATCCATGTTGAATGTCTCTCAAATTTTCATTAAATGAATGACCAGAGTCAAAATATCCATAATTATACAAATAAAATCATTCATCCAAAGATCACTAATTGAAACCCAATATTAACACATATGTATTTTAAATCAATTTACATAAAAGGTCAGTACATTAAAAAAATGCATTCCCCTGTAATGTAATAGTTTGGTTTCACTGGAAACAATGAACCATAATATTATATCCTAATAAAAAATCTTCATCATCTCCAATATAGTTATAAACCTCTAGTATGTCTACGTAAGACGTTATTTCATAACTTGTGGAAGGAAACATGAAAATGGTTGATCTAAACAAAAAATTAAGGTAAATAAGGGACACATGTAAGCATAAACAAGAGAATATGGTATAATAACATGATCATGATAATATGATATCATACCCGAAAAATCAAATATCATAATTATGAATCATGAAATATTGATTTGAAGTTTATGTGGAATGAATCATATATAAATAAAGGTCATGATCTATGAGATCGTTATGTATGAATAAAACATGGAATTGTGTGAAACACATATTCATATAATGATATCCATAGTAGTTAAGGAATCCCTTCCAAGACCATATTTGTAGTATGTATTCAATCCTCGTACCATATTCGTATTCATGGTTAACTCCCATGGACATATTAGTTTCATGTGTTCACTACTCATATAATCTTGGATGTCATGGTTAACTCCCATACATATATTAATAGTCAAATATCACTCCCAATACCATCTTAGACTATATCATTAGATATAAATAATTACCCAATACATCATATGGAAATACATGTCCCACCCATCTCATAATAAATTCATATATACCTGATCCAGAATATCATAAATAATCATATCATAACCAATTAAATAAAATGGGTTTTATAAACATGTAATCATATAATAAGATGTGGAAATGGAACAGTTTCATAAACATTAAGTCATAAACATAACCCATGAAAATAAGTATTTTTCAAAAGCATATAACCCATGAAAGAGAAACGAGTTTCATAAAAATATAAACCATTGAAGAGAAAAAAGTTTCATAAATACAATGAAGTTAAGAATTACTCATTCATATAAATGATATGAATACTATCCTTATATCATTTCATAGTATGACACCAGTTACATCAAAAGATGATCTCATGTATGAAAAATAATTTTTAAATTACTTACCAATACATTCTTGGGAAAAAATATCCATTCTTATTTGAAAAAACCCTTTAATATATAAAACCCTTTTAAGATAATATTTTATAGAATTCCTTGAAAATTAATATTGACATGTTAAAATAATTTTGAAAAAAAAATCCATTAAAACTTATTAAATAAACTTCAAAACTTTTTAAAGATTTTTTTCTTTTAAAATTTGTTAAAAAACATAAAATAATGATTGAAAACATATTTCAAGACAATTTAATTGAAAATACATTGAAAACTTGTAGATAATACATTAAAATATTTTGACAAAATTTTAACATGATAACAAATGAAAGAAGCATAAAAATTTTATAATTTTTTTTTCCTCGAACATATATTACAAAACATTTAAATAAGGTTTGAAAACATTTTAAAAACAATTCTAATTGAATACATACCGAAATATCATTAAAAATTATAACTATTTTTCATGAAAATTAATTTTATTAACATTTTAATGAATATTAATCATTTAAAAATGCAAAGGAATCATCAAGAAAAATAAAGGCGGGTAAATACCTTCATGATTTATGATGTTAAAAAATAACATTATGTTTTCATAGTAAAAATGGCCAGAAAAATTCCTTGTTCAAAAAGAGAAAAGTTGATTACATAGAAAAAATTTTAAAATGCAAAAATTTAAAAAATTTACTTTAAATATTATAGATGAATTGAAAAATTATCATGGAACACTTTTCTAGAAAACAATGATTTCAAACTAAAGAGATTGTAACGTTAGGCATTCTAAAAAAACACGTTCTTAACTATATTATATATAAATGTGTACAAATATGGTACCAATGCATGAATATAATGTTAATATACATCAAGGAATAAAATTTATGAATTTATTAAAATATGGATCATAATATTTTAACAATTTAATTATAATGAAAGACAATCTTGAAATGCGATGAGATTGATTCAATAAACACTTAAAATATATTAACATTGGACCATCCACAAAATGTAAGAAAATTGAATTACATGAATATTAAAATATCATTTAATGAATTATATTCATGATATAATATTTATAATGTAAATATATACACCTCAGAAAATATTTTAGGTGCATAACAAAACATGGGTCTTAAAGAAGGAAAATTGAGACATAACTAATTGGTCGATTTTGTATCTTAAAAAAACACATGAAAGAAGAGTAATAAATTGGACATATGAATTCCCATAAATTTTATTATATTTTAAATATAATACAATCATATTATTTATATACACCACAAAAAAGTAAAGAGTGTCTATAATAGCATGTATCTACCAAAAATAAAAATTGAGACGAACACCCCACACATTACGTCTTTAATCTCATAGTACACATAAAAAACCTATATAATAAATATAAATAAATTATAAATATTTAAAAAAATATATTCTCATATCTTATAAAATATATGTTTTTTATGAAACCATATAATACTCAGATTTTATACATCATATGTTAAGGTTTCACTTTAGATAATATTTTCTTTGTTATTAGCATGTGCCTTAATTGTTTTTATCATTTGTCCTTATTCTTGTATCATGATTCCAAAATTTAACCCATTATGTAAATATCATGTGTAAATATTTAATTTTTTATTATAATAATCCTTATAATATAGAATTATCATACCGAATAATATGTTCATGGAGATATTAAGTTGTAGTATTCATGAATTCAATTTTCATTTAATTATCAAGTTGTATGAAGGAATGTTAATGAAAAATATATGTATATATATTCATATGTATCTATATATTTATTCAATTATATTTATTATATAATATATATTATATATATTTAGTACATCTATCATTAATAAATTCCATGTTGCTTATGGATGAATCACATCACTTTGAAGGGGTGGTTACCCGCACATCCTCAAATAAAATTATCATATTAAAAAAGTAATCATATAAAAATATTTTTTTTAAAATAATTATGGAAGATTAATGTCAAAAAAAATATTACATATAACATATATATACAAATTTTCCATGAAAACGTCCACCATGATAGTTTTAAAAAGAAAATTTAATAATTATTGTTTCAGGAGGTAATAATCCTCCATGTACAAAAATATTATGATCGTTTCCCATTATATTGATGATTGTGTTAGTGTTTACCAAAAACATAGGATTATAACATCTTAGTATAATTAAGACTGTTTTTTTATTATTGAATCAGGTAATAGTAATATTTAATGCAGAGGAGAAAGGAAATAAATGATAGGATATTGAGGGAGGGCTTTACCTCATTATATGGTAACTCGTTTATGATTGTGACAAATTTTCTATCGATGGACTTATTCCCATGGTAATTATTAAAAGTAGAAGTAACAGATTATAGGATGATTTTTTTTCATAGAATCTCTAAATGTAATGGTCTTTTGAGGTGTGAGGATGCATAATTGAAGGATGACTTTTATAATTGAGGAGGACTGGAATCTCTTGTAATATTTTATATGAAAGGAATCCCTCTAGAATTTTTTCATTTCATGTGGATAAATAATTTTAAAAATAAGATAAAATGGTTTAAATGATGTAAATATTTCTATCCAATGGCTTTAGTATAATTTTATATGTCGTTTTGGTCCTTAATGTTATGGTTTAGTCCCTTGTTATACTTAATTTTACCATTATCTTGTAATTAATTTTAATAACATTACAGATATTTTTTGTCAAAAGGTTAGTTGACATTATTAGAAATTATAAATTATACGTACTATAACAATGGAATCTGTTTATTTAAATTCCAATCACAAAAGTGACAGAAATAAAATTAAAAATAATACAGCATGTGGGTTGACACCGCATATTTTAAAGGTAAAAACAACAAATTATTTTCTATTTTTTAACTGTCATTTTAAAAGTAAAGTTGATTACATAGGACTATATTGGATTATTTAATAAAAATATTATCTAATTATGATTTTAAATGATTTAAAATTATAATTTAGCATAATAATGACATTAAATACAAATGAAGTTTTGAACAGAAATCCAGTATTGTTTAACAATAAATTTTAAAAATACCTAACAAAAAAATACAATAAATTTATCCTAACCTATTTTTCACATTTCTTATTTGAATTTGAATTTTATATGGAAATATTAAATATTTTCATGTTAGAAAATTTTTATTTTAAATGGGTTCACCATTAAAGGGCTATAAAACAGCCTTAATATACAAATTGTGTTGTATGTATTAAATTTTTATTATTATTATCATATGATTATTAAGTCTAGTGTATGATTATCAAATTAATACTTTGAAATATGATATATATATTACATTAATATTAATAATTAATTGTAATTAATTTAATCAATTATGATTAAAATAACATTGTGAGCATAATAATTATTTTCTATAAAAATACTCTATTTTTATTCAATTTGAGCCAATATTTATTTCTAAACAATTAATATATTTAATATAGTTTGAAAACATATATTTACATAATATAATAAATAATATTTATAATATATAAATTAACATCAAGGTTACAACTTATTATATTATATATTCATATTTTAATATTATATTACTGTTCACTAAACCTTGGTCATGCATGTGATGCTAGACATCATGGAAAGTAATTATTTCATGTAATGGAAACTGTCATTGGTGTTCTGTGTTGAGAAATATAAAATTTATGTTTTGTTTCTATCCTGTAATCCCAATAATGTCCTTTAATATAAGATGCATTTTTTTCAGTTTTGCGTGAAATATAGAAAATCAAAATATAAAACTAATTCAAAAAACTATTTCACCAAAATTCGAGGTGTTACTTTCTACCCCCCCCCCCCCCCCATAAAAGGAATTTCACCAATGAAATTATTCTTGTTTATAATTTTTTTTAATAATTTATATTTTAATTTATATTAACACATTTCATAATTATGATCACTAAAACATTATTTTAAAAAGGAATGTTGGTAATATAATGGTTACCTATGTAACACATAATGAGATTCCCACATAAAATAACATCTATGGGAAGTAAAAACATCAAAATGGAATTGAAATAGTACCATCTAGTTATAATGGAGAGTTATATAGAACATGTTCAGGATAAAAATAATATTCAAAATGATATAAATTTGTGATGACCTAAGGTATCTTCTGGTTATTCAGAATTGTATGTATAGAACTACATTTTTGGTTTCGAGGCCATTTTCTCTAATGTTGAATAATTATCATGAAAGGATATACATGCATGATTTTTGAACAACATTAAACTTTTTTATTCATTGATCCACTTCCCTAATTTCTCTAAAAAGTATGATTACTTTTTCATTCCTTATGTAATAAGATATCATGTGATCCCTGATATATTGACCCATTTTTCATCGGTTATCATCGACACAAAATAATTTGTCCAAGCTATATAAAATTCATAAATCTACATTTGGTTAGATAATAACTTATTATCTCAAAGATAATAAATGTTTCAATATATTATATTCTTAAATATTTAACCTTATAACCCTTATAAAAAATCAAAATCCCAATCTATAGAAAGGAAGTCATGAAATCATCTTAACACTAATCCTTAATTTATCACAAAATAGCTATTGGTTATCTCGTTCCAAACATATGAAGACCCCAATAATATATTCTCTTGAAACAGGTTAATCACCTAAATTAAAATAAATACATTTGGAAAACATTCATTTTTCCCCATTCCAAATTTATCTAGATATATAGGTTGAATCCAAGAAGTTTGTAAAATCATTCATTATGAAATAAACAACTTATTCAACCAATTACCAATCATATCCAATGTAATTTGAACCATAAAATTCACTTACTTATATCCAACAAGTCTATTATCCCAAAATCATTGTCCTAACATTATGAACAAATTATGGGTTATCTTTACTTTAATCTTGTTCTTCGAATGAATATCACCTTATTATTAAATAAAAATTCAATCCATTATATCTATTCAATATATTCATGAAATTTCCGAGATAAAAATATAATAGGAATCATTCATATATAAATCACCATTCATAATTTATGTATCCAAATACATAGTTACTTAAATTCTTCCTCTTTAAAGGATAGCATGTAATAAGTCATTAATTAAATTAGAAGTATATTATTATGTCTTGTCATTTAGTTGGGTAATTCTCATTCTCTCCAGTGACGAGACATTGAACTCCATGAGCATTTTTCACCATATGTCCCTTATTCATGTAGAGATAACATCTTTCCCTACATTTCAAGTATTATACTAGTATACTAATCCCTTATACATCTCATTTATAATTCTGAATAATCTTTTATATATGCTCCAAAATATTTGAATATTTATAAATTCCAATCTTCCTCTAATGAACTATGTTTATAATATCACCAATGTTCTCATAGTTAATTATATGATGTGATATCTTTTTTGGTATAATCGCAATATATCTCTCTGTTCATTAAACAATTTAATTTAACACAATAACAAGATTTTCCAAGAGTAAAAATTTTATGAATGTTCCTTCTGGTTCCATCCATTGTCTAAAACCAAAAATTATTGATTGAGAAAATTTTATCATATCTAGGAATCACATAATCATGTCAAGTCACCAATTGAATGTCTAAATCATGATACCTTCATTAATATATGACACCATAGGATAATCCTCGGTTATTCATATCCAATATATATTTAAATCTTTAATAATGGTTCATGATATTTATTTCAATTCCCAAAGAATATCCCCTAAGAGGGTTAAACTAGGTGGAGAATGTCCTGTTTTTGGCTACCAGATTACCTCAGGTCAGTCTCAGTACATCATGTTGAATTTACCAGTTCTAGGTATATTTGTGTCTAAGTCTCATCCACTATAAGTATCTAGATAGGGAATTTTTCAAGGAACCACTCACTCCATACTTTACCAAAATTCTATGAAATATTTTTTACATTAACTCATCCTTATACATATCCATATATGAATCCGAAGACATATCCAAAGAAATATACCTAGGAATATTAGTAATGTGTTATCATATTAGTTATTAACTGATGAATAAAGGATTTCTTTGTTACCAACTATAGAAAAATAGGTTTAACTTAAATGCAAATTACATCAATTTAAAAGAATATTTAGTACATTACAAAAATAC
The DNA here is from genome assembly GCA_963277665.1 of Viscum album. NCBI lineage: Eukaryota > Viridiplantae > Streptophyta > Magnoliopsida > Santalales > Viscaceae > Viscum > Viscum album. The sequence goes on from OY728163.1 coordinate 1,949,505,442, forward strand.
ATCGATGGGGACCGTATTAGTTTAGTTTCATTGGAATCTTGGAAACAAAATATTTATTCGGTTAAAATTTCATAAACATCTCTGATAAATATCTCCACCTTAATTACATCCACCAAATACCTTTCATCATAATCTATAGAAGTAAACATGAAATGGGGTGAGCTCAAATTCTTAGTATGGGTAAATAGGGGATGAATTTATGCATAAACATGAGAATATGGTATAATAACATGAATTTGAAAATACGAGGTAATAATCTATATATAAAAGATCATAATCATCAATCATGACTTAAATATGAGTATTTTATATGAAATAAATCATAATGAAATAAAGGACCTCCTCTATGAAATAAGAATGAAATTATATAAAATGGAATTTTTGAAAACACATAAGCATGTATTCATTTCCATAATATCCATGGAATTTATACAAAGACCATGTAAGTTGTATGAGTTCACTCCCCATACCATGTTCGTAGACATGGTTCACCCCCACGACCATATTATTATAATGAGTTTACTCCTTATACCATCTAAATAGTCATGGTTCACTCCCAGGGCCATCACAGTAGTAAGGTATCACTCAAAATACAATAATAATATATCTTATGAGAAATAAATCATTACCCAATGTATTGTATGGATATACATGTGTCACCATTGTCATAATAAAATAATACATACATGTTCCACAACATTATAAATAATCATAGCCTATCACATTAAATGAAATGGGTATTATAAACATGTAATAATATCATCACGTGTGGAATATGATGTGTTTCAAAATTATCTCATTATAAATATTACCCATGAAAAAAAGCTATTTTCACAAGTATATAACATGTGGTAGATAAATGGGTTTCATAATCATATAACCCATTGAAGAGAAACAAGTTTCATAAATACCATGACATTAACCAAAAATTATTAATAGAAAGACTATGAATGCAATCATTAGATAGTTTCTAATAATGGAATTAGTAACATCAATAGATTCCCTCTTAGATGGTAAAAAATTATGAAAATAAATTCCAAAAAATTCTTGAGGTAAATATACTCTATTTTATGAAAAAAAAATTCATACATAAATAAATTTAATTATTATTTTTTTATAAAATACCATCAAAATTAATAAATAATTCTTGAAATCATTTTTAAAAATTATTCTATTATATTTTATTAAATAAGATTCAAAACCTTTTAAAATACTTTTTCATAGAAAACACATTGAAAAAATTTGATGAAATATTGAAAATGTTTTGAACCCCATTTCATTGAAAATAAATTGAATACTTGTAAATAAATCATGAAAATATTTTTAAACATTTTTTAGTGAAAAAATCTGAATGATCCTTGAAAATGTATTAAAATTTTTATTCATTGAAAATAATTTAAAAACATGTAAATAATGCTTTAAAACTATTTGAAAACAATTTCCCATGAAAATGTCTAAAATTAGCATGAAAAAAATATTAAAATAATATTCCCTGAAAATTTATATTTCAATAAATTAATAAAGATTTACAATTTAAAAATGAATTGGAGGCTTCACTGAAATAGTGACTGGTAAATCCATACATGTCGTACGAGGTAAAAAGAATATTCCTTTTCCACTGTAAAAATTATTAAGTTCCTTGTTCTAAATGAGATAATAATATTCATTTAATGAAATTTTTAATATAAAAAAAAGGTAAAAATGTATTTTACATATTAAAGAATAATTGATCAATATTTTAGGAACCATTTTTTTGAAAACATACATTTCCGACTGAAGAGATTGTAAATTTAGGATTTCTAAAAAAAATTGTCTTTACTATTATATGTATGAATGTGTATAACTCTGGTAAAAATACATGAATATATGATTAATAACCTTAGGGGAATAAAATTAATGAATTTCATGAGAGATGAATAATAATATTTCATTAAACAAAGCCTAAGCATAAACAAACTTGCAAATCAATGGTATTGTTTCAATAAAATATTATAACTTGGTAACATAGGATCATACATTACATGTAAGATAATGGAATTAAATAAAACATAAAATATCATTAACATATATAGATTCAAGTTATAAAATTTAATGTGGATGTGTATACTCTATAAAAAAATTACAATAATAACAATATAATTGTCTCAAAGAAAAAAAATTGAGAAAAAACTATATTATCCATTTGGTATCTTTTGAAACCTAATCTCTATGAAAGAAGGATCATAAGATGGACATGTTAATATCAATATATTTATTTATAATATACCTAAATTAAAATAATATCCAATATATACACCATACAAATGTAAAAAGTGGAGAACATAGTATGTATCTCAATGATGTAAAATGAGATATGAAAACCCCTTACCTTGAGCCTTGAACTTCACCATACTAATTAAAACTACCTTTATAATAACTAAATATTTATAATAAATCTTTTAAAGAATCATATTCTTATTTTTCTTACAATATATGGTTTCATTACAGCCTTATAATACCCACCATTAAACAATTCTATGTTAGAGTTTCACTTTGGATAATATTATCATTGTTTTTTGAATATCTCATAAATTGTTATATCATTATTCCTTATTCTTATATAATTATAAAAACCTATACAACATTTCATAAATATAATCTATATATAGTATTTTTTTAATTATAATATTCCTTAAAACATAGAAGTTTCAAATGGAATACATTGTTAATATAGTAAGTAAGTTATACCTACGCTTGAATGTCATTTAATATTAATTACCATGCTCAAGGAGAGAAAGTAAATTACATATATATTTACATATAATATTATTAACTTATATTTATGATATCATATATATCAAATATATTCTATACATGTATCCTTAATTCATTCCATGTAGTGTATGAATGAATCATATCGCTTTAATTGGGCGGTAGTATGCACTTCCTCAAAAAAATCATCATATTAAAACAAAATGAAAAGAATAAATATATTATTTTGAAAATAATTATAGATTATTAAATATTTAATAAATATTATATATAATAATTATAAAAAATGTTATCATTATAATGGACACCTTGAGAGGTGGTAAATGAAAATTGATCAATCTTTATTTAGTGAGAATGTAGTCTTCCAAACACTTAACCATTGTGTTTGGTACCCATTAAAAGGAGGTGTTTTTAGGTGTAGGAAAAATACATATCATATCAAAATCCAATTTTATTCCAGATACTATTGTTTTCATAAAAACATTGAATAATAATTATTGATGTAGTGGTTAAAGGACATAAAATAAAGGACATTGAGGAAGGGTGTTACCTCTTAATTAGGTAGAATCTTTTTGTATGAGAAAGAAGTTTTCCTAGTACTTATTTATGATAAATTTAAATATTTAATGTAGAATGGGTGTAGGTTGGGATATATTATTTTTTATTTTTTCCATTCCCATTGGCCTTGGGAGTTGTGAGTAAGTGGAAATCAAGGAGGCCTTTTATGATGGAGGAGTAGTGGAATCTCATATAATATTTTATAAGAATGAAATCTCTCCTGAATATTTTTGTTTATAATTGATAAATAATATAATAATGTATATAATAGGGAATCTAGAGTAAAAATATGGATATAAAATTGATTTAGGTAATTTTATAGGTCATTTTTTGGGCTTAATGTTATGGTGAGTCCCTTATTATGTTTAATTTTAGCCTAATAAATGTAATAAATTTCAATAACTTCATGAAAATTTTAGGTAAAAACCAAATTCTACCTGAATTAAAATAATAAATTTTTATAATTCCAAATACGGAATCAATTTTTCTAAATTCAAAAAACATAATTGGAATAAATTATATAAAAATTAACCCCTCATGTGGGATGACAATGTGAGTTTTTAATGCAATCATGTCATATATTATGCACTTATTTTATAGTAAATTTCAATGTCGAATTGATTTTAATGACATAAATAGGATTGTTTCATAGATAATATTATGTAATTAAACTTTTAAACCAAATTGAATATATAATTTAACCTTATAAATATATTATATGAAAATCATGTTTTTTCACATAAATCCAGTATTTTTGACAACTAATTAAAAGAGAATCCTTTTAGAAAATAAAATAACATTATCCTAAAATAATTTTTATGTTTTAATTTAAAATATGATGTTTATTTTTTACATATTAAATATTTAAATATTCAAAAAAATTGATCTTAAATGGGTTCTTCATTAAAATTTAGTTAAACTACCATAATAAAAATATTTTGTATTTTGTGTTAAATTTGTTATATTATTATCCTATATGTATAACATTTATTGGATATTTATAAAAATATTTAAATAATATAGTAATATATATATAATTAAAATAAATTTCAAAAAGTAATTAATTTAATTAATTTAGATTAAAAACCCTTATTTAGAATATTAATTGTTTTCTATAAAAGCACTCCCATTATATTTTATTTTTTCTTATATTTATTTCGAAATAACTAATTCATTTTATATTATGTAAAAACCATATATATATAATTTAGTTAATAATATTAATAATTATTAATTTAATGGCTAGGTAACATTTTATTATATTAAATAATAATATTTTATTAATATATTATTTTTTACTACACCTTGTTCATGCGTGTTATGCAAGACATTATGGAATGTCATTTATTCATGTAATGTAAGCTAACCTAGGTGTTATATGAGTAGAAAAATAAAATTTCTACTGATTTTAGTTCATTTAAGCCAAACATAGTTATTTAATACAATATAAACTATTTTTAGTTTTTTTTAAATTTAGAGTAACAATATTTTAAATTAATTGAAAAAATATACAACCCAAAATATTTGAGTTTTATAGTCCTCGAGAGACACACCACAAAATCCATTATCACAATATCCCATTTCTATTACCTAATGGGAAATGGCTATAAAAAACCACACATATTATGATTCTCAACCTTCAACTATTGGAAGGTAAGGCATCATGACATATAAACTACGAACACCTTCTTCATCACTAGTAACCAATACTTACTAGGAATATGATGATAAATTTTTTTCAATCAAATATGCACTACCCCATTTGTTAAATGAAACTCATGCATAAAATATTGTCGCATACATTTTTGAACAACAAAATTACCGTGAACTTAAATGATGTCATCATATCCAATGGTCCAACTAGAAGGTGACTCTTTATTTTTAAGACTTTCACTCAATGAATAACACACTAGATCCTAAAATTTAATGTTCTTGATTTGGATTTTAATGGTGGAATAAACTACCATGGATCTAAGTGTCATATGACCTTGAACCTATTTCTCCTTTAGATGCATCATAGTAAACCACACAAGAATCATGCACTTATAAATAGTTTAATAAACCACCTAATTTTTTTCTCTTCGACTTAATGATTATACAAAATTGTTTCCCTTTTCCAATGTGTAAATCAGATCGATGTCAAAAGGCTACTTGTAATCAACCATTATTCACATCCAAATTTTTATATCATGCAAAGGGAAGATGTACATAAGGATTTTATGATTTTTATAAACCACAAACTTATCTCCTAATAAGTAGTGTATCTAACACATTTAGAAATAAACATCCCAAGCCATCTCAAAATCATTAGTATGATAATTTCTACTATGAGGCCTCAAATTTTGTGACATATACACCAAAAATCCATAATACATTATTAAATCATCCCCAATTTCATCACTAGATTAATCAAAAAACAATTCATACTCTCTAAAAGGATTATGTAAGGTCAGAATTGGTTTTGTAGTAAATATATTATTTAACTCTTGGAATGCATTTGGACATGCACCATGCCATTATGACATGACACCATTCTTGTTTAAGCCTAAAAGAGGATATTTTAACTATGTAAAGACAAAATAAAATATTAGTAATAATATCCAAACCCAAAAAAATCAAAAATCATTACCATTATTGGGCTGATCCAAATACTCAACATTTTACACATCCTACGAATCCACATCCAGAACATCCATTGAGAAAATGTGACCTGATTAATTCACCCTATCAATCGATATATTATACATGTAAATATTTTCATATTACCCATTATCTCTTATTGTACCTAGGATGATGTCATAATGTTTGAAATAATCATCATGAGTCTTAGAAGTACACCAAGATGTCATAATAAAATGAAACTAAAACCAATCAAGATAAGGGTAAATGATTTGGATCATCAGGTCCATAAAAATTGTCGGCACATTGGTCAACCAGAATGACATCAAAACAACCACATAAAATCCATATCTTCATTTGATGGATTTTTAGGTACAACATAAGGAATCACCCTTAATTTATAATACCTTGACCAAAGATCAAATTTTGTGAACAATGAAGAACCTCTCAATTGGATTAAATTATCATCAATTATAGGATGATGGTATTGATTCTAAACTATAATCTAATTTAGCATTATATAATCGATATATTATAACAATGATGCATAGGTCATCTAAAAAACACTACTGATTCATGAGGTGATGTTTTAGGTGGAATATATAGATTTTAATCCAATTACACCAATGTTGTTTTATAATCATGGAGTTCAGTTGTTAACATTCTATATGGAAGAATAGAAACTAGTTCTAATCCAAACTGAAACTCGATCATGAACTTAATATCCCTCATGGGTGGAGGCCTTGAAAATTTCTCCTATAACACATCCTAAAACTGGTCCACCTGGGGAGGAAAGACAATATTCTATTCTCCCCCATCATCACACATAATGCATGACACTTGGGCTATGAGTTCAACCAACTATTGATAATCAATTCTGATTAGGCCAATCAAAACATCCCCCTATCCAAAATAAACATAAGTGTATTTCTTGATATAGGTGAATATTACCATATGATGGAAATAATAAATATGGTCTTTGTATAACACTATCCAAACCATACCCTAAATATTATCAAAACTCGACATCTCATGAACACAAAAGCCACACAGAAAATGGTACACACCAACCTCAATAGCACACTTATAATATTACAATGCTTTTTCTACTCACTCAACTAATGGATAAAAATTCATCAAAACACCACACAAAATATCTACAGGTAAACCCAAAAAACCACATATATTCTTTTAGTAAAATAATACACAGAACCTAGGTTGAATTAAATAATAGAAAACATGATATCTACTAGGATTATACCATGAACAGTCAATTGTCTATCCTCATTACATCTAGGTGTATACAAATCTACATGAAGCTATCCTTCCACATTTCCTTTGGCCTTAGTCTAAATCAGTATTGTTATACATCCATGATAGTATGAATTCTCATATCAGAAAGTACAAATCCCATGAAATATATTTGTACATCCAGTAGTTCTCCACCTGCCTACCTAGTATAGGGTAACCAAACCCTATCTTCACTCATCATTGGTTTCAATACTCTATATATTCCTAGTTTTTGAGGGATATATAGAACCACATCAAATACCCCATTCTTATCTATGGTGGTCCCTTAACTGGTAGTTGGAGGAACAAATCATGCATGTGCCCCGACCAACCACATTGAATGAAAAACACCTAGTCACCACCATTAGAGTATGATCCTTTTTCCCCTTCACAAAACCACTTAATTGAATATTCTCAAAATATAACTTCTTATACTCTAATGATGCACCACTAGTCTATCTAAATGGAATCACATGAACACTAACTAATGCCTATAATAAATTCCCTTCTAAAATAAGGGCATTATACACCACTTCTGGAAATATTTTTAAATGAAATAATTTATACTTGTATATAAACTTCTTTCTATGTCCAATAGTGAATCATATCATTTTAGTGGCCTCATACCCATCAAACACTAGAAAAAGTCATTACAATTCTGTGAATTAGCCAAAATAATCCATCACTACCATTGTTACCAAGGGCAACATCATAAATTTTGTCTTTCAATCTTTCAGCAATGCCACTATATAGAAAATCTATAAAGTCTGTTCCTAGAAGACATTACGTAACATAACATTAGCATATTGATTCTGGACCAAAATATCCCACCATCGATTTGCATTTCCCCTCACCATATAATCCACCTACTTAACTCTTTAATAAGAATGATTCTCTAAGTGATCCAAAATCAAGTGTATCAACTCTATCGTGATCACTACAACCTCAAGTCCTACTTCTCTAAAAAATATTGATGTGTGATACAACTAATACTCTTTGGTCAGAAAAAACATACATGGAAAACCCCACAATGGATATCATTCTATCATCGATATAAGCAAAGTTCTCATTGATCTTCTGTTATTCTCTTTCACCATGAACCACTATTATTTACTTACCCGCTTCAGGGGGGAGGATTCTCAGTGATATCCTCTTGTCTCAAAACTGGAACTCGTAATCATGGAGTAATTTTACTAAATTACAAACACAAATTCATAACTATTAATATAAAATTTTTAAAGTTCTGTATAAGGAGGCACTCCATATTCCATAAAAACCCCATTTCACTTGCATTATCCCAATTAATATTATCACATCAATAAAAATACCATCAAAAATCCCTACCATGGTTCATGGTTAACATCAGTAAACCAACATAAATTATAATGATTATTTCATGATACACCCTTCTTAAACCATCTACAACATCACAAATAAAATCATTTTATCTTAGGAATATTTCTCATCATAATATGTTTTACAAAAAATATTTTAAATTATTTAGAATAATTCATAATTCAATGATCCTTAAACATTCATTACCCTTATTTCCATTGACACATTTTCATCACCTTTATTAGACATTATTTCTTCAAAAAATTTAGAAAGTAAGATTTATATTACCCTTCATTTACAACATACTCATCATGTGTGTTACTATCGTGAGGCATGTCACTTATTTCGTTAGGTTCATATAATTATTCATGAAAGAACATTCTCATTACATTTTATCCATGAGTAAAATATCATGGAATATTCATATCACACAACATGTGAATTAACCAATGGTGAAATTTTATCCAACTATAACAACCCTCATCATGAAAAACAATTTCCTCCCTAGGATCTTGGGGTTTCCATCATACAAGGGTTTGTTATTCCAAAGAACGAGCACATATCCAAGGCTAGAAACATCATAATACGCGTTAAACCATCCCAAAATATTATCGAAAAATAATATAACCCATTTGATAACAATTTCTAACATCCCCAACCTGAGAGTCACTAAAATAGTTCAATGAGCTAGGTCACCACATCACCTCAAGAATGCCTCCCCATTCTAGAGGTTTCATACTAGTAGTAAGGGTCTAATAAAACACATGGGTATACTATACACTATATCTTATATAAATAAACAATATATATCATTTTAAATTGAGGAAAAAACAAATATTAAACTACAATAGGTATTACAAAATTTTTCCCCAATCAATGTACAAACCACAAATAAACAATAAATATTCCATGTCTTCCTAACAGTTCCGAAAGTGACGTAATAACAAAATAAAGTTGAATAGAAGAATACACCAATGGATATGAACTCTATTTATAGATCCTCAACAATGCACTTCCCATGCCAATATCAACTCACTAGAAAATGTCCTTTATCCTTGTCCAAACCTGTAAACATGAAATATTCTTGGTTACCTAATGTAAGACTAAGCGGGGTGTTATTATAACTCAGTAGGCCACTGCCAACTGTGTCTACAATATATTATGTCTAAATAGATAGTTAATGAAATTAAAAAATAAATGACCAGCTAAGAAGAAGATAACATTAGTACCATTAACTACCAATATTCACTTTAAACATTTTCATCATTTATTCCATTTTCATCACATTCTCCATGGGTTAACCATTTATTAGAATTACACTACAGCCAAATCCAGTTAATTATTATGAATAGGGGTAAAATTCAAGTTCCCTCTCTAAATGGGGATAAAAATTTCCTAAAAAACAAATCACATATACCTAGGAGCCTTGGTCCATGTAATCTCGACAAATGAAACTATTAGAGGTATAAAGACTCAGTACCCTTCTATGACATGTTCATTATAGGGGTGGGGTATATAAACTCATTATAACCCAAACCATGGGAATAGATCCTCAAGTCCCATAAACCAAAACAAAAATATCATGTGAAAATGATTTCTTAATAATTAACAACATAAACCATCTCACAAACCATACACAACAAATATGCAATACATTTAAAATTCACAATTTATAAAACATATAAATCATCATTAATCTCTATCCCATTGGCACAATTATCATTTACTTATCATAACACTATTAAACCATTTACAATTTTATACCTTAACCACTTTATCATGCTATGTAATTATATTACATTAACCTATTAATCATATTCATCAATTCCCATGTGTTTACCCATTTTACACATTCATAAATTCATATAACACAATCCATTTATGTATTTATATTACAAATTAACAAGACATGTGACACATCAATATAATTTTAAATGACATTTTCTCATATCATCTCAAATTATCCATTATTCTACTACAATCAATTAGAAACAAAAAATAATGACTTCTATTTATAACTAAAACCAACATTTCAAAATATTTTTCATGGGAACCTTTAAAAAAATGAACTTTTGGCATTGCATTACAAATTTCCTTGTATGGGAATATTGGCTCACCCCATGGGAGGACCTATGTTTGTATAGTAAACCTTAATGCATCCCAAGGGGGTTATGAGGGGTTCAATTCATCATTTGTGCAACCATTTTACTAAATTTCACTAAAGGAATCAAATATTCAACTATATGTAACCAATAAGACATCCGCACATGTACAAATCAATAAAAAAACTATGCGATATAATTTGTAGACCACGTACCTATATTCTAAACATTAAATCACCCTTAACTGAAGACATAACTATGGATTCAAGAACCCTTTAAATCCGCAACACATGATTCATTAGACAATAGAGGGGTTTAGGGTTTCATAATAAGAACAATGAAACTATAATTTGTAATAATATAAAGAGAATAAAGGGGAGTGTTTTACTTACATGAATCTTCGATCTGCACACAGTGACATTCTAAAAATCCTATAAATAAACAATAATGGTCCATGGATGTTCTTCAACTTTTTTAATTGTCACTAGGGTTGGAGTATGAATAATGGGGATAAAAATTATTTTAAACCCTTAACAAATCCATAGTAAAAATTCTAATTTATCAATTTTTTTGGGATCATTATTTGGAAGCATCGTTTTCCAAACCATGCACCAACCCTATGATTGCCTCTATCCAATAGGGTTACAAGTAACATGGTTACCAATGAATTTCATAGGGTTTTACAGACCCGATTTGGAGCATGGGAAATGCCTCTTTCTAGGGTTTTACGATTTGGCTTCTGACCATTCATAGTTTACACTATTCATCGAACAACATTTCAACCTGATGGGAAATGTCCCCATTCTCCCTTATTTTCTATTCCAACAACCCATAACACCCATGAGTATCCTTATACTCATGGTTAAGATTTATTTATATTATTATAAGGTATTCAAATATAAATTTAATCAAGAATGTACTTATATTAAGTCTGAGATCTTACAAAGAGTAAATATATCACCCATATACTACTATAGAGTAATAGAAAACATAGTCCAGATAAAGTAAACAATCACAAAACCACAATTTTTTTATGGTTTAAATAGAAAATGATTTCGTGGTTAGAAAAAGTAACAGATATTGTTTTTTAGGAACATTTTCATAGTGTATATGAATTATTTTACTAACAATACAAATTACATGAGGATATATTCTTACATTAGAAGTATAATTTCATTCATTTTTCTATTTCCACCACAATCTCATATAATTAATCATGATGATTTGTTCATTCCTAAAACCTCAAAATAAGCATGTCTGTATCAATAAATCCAAAAAATTATAACAATATATTTTTCATGTATTCATACATTAACCAAAACTAAAATTGATAGAAAATATAGTACAATTCAAAAATATGAGTAAACCATAAAATAAATAATAAATAATTTTAATATATATAATTCAAAATTAATACCCAATTTTCGACATTAACACTCATTAATTATCCATAAAATCCCATAAGAATATTTTATACTATTTTGGAAATCCTAAATTCTGAAGGATTTGTTCTAATAGTTGTCATGATAAATTTAATAATTATCATCAAATAACATCAAATGCTCTTGAATTATCATAAAAAATTATATACCCAAATCATATAATATCCTAGATATTATAATCACATACATATATCATAAATCCAAAATAAATTAAGGATTTATCCGTCAACTAAAATATCATATTATTTTGTTTACCTTATTCCTATATTGCTAAATAAAATTATATTTATCTCTTTCCAAAAGTAAATTAATCACTTATTACCAAATACATTTCCAACCTCATGATATTATATAGTATTGATATATATCTCCCAAAAATAAACATATTATTCACATTTCAAATAGTTTAAATAAAAATAAAAATTCACACTAACTTGGATTTTACGTAATCTAGTGGTAGGCATTTCATCCTTGATTCCCTTTGGATGTAAGTTTAAGACCATAATCCTTGTAAGACTTTCCGAAGAGTGACTAATTATAATAGTTGTCCTTTTAAAAAAAATATTAAAATCTTATATAATTCCAAAAAATATAATGAACATCTTCATCATTAGATATAAAGTTTTAACCTCAAATTTTATCTTTTAAAATTCAGTCTACATCACAAAATTAAATAATCCATAATTACATAGACTTAATAATTCATGAAATCATTTATATATGAATATTTCATATATAATCTCCCTAAAATATAAATATAAATATTGAAGTATAAAATATTCTCTTACCATGATCTTGTTGTCCACCTGATTTCGTTGTTATCTCTTTCAAATAGATAGAAGTACCATGAATCACAATAATATACTATAGATTACTCAATGTCCATTTCATCCAATTTGAAAATTCACCTTGTACAATACTGGTTGTATGAATATTGGTAATGAAATGTTTATGAATATATTTTTGTTGGAAAAATAATTTCAAACAGATGATAAAAATTGATTTTTTTAAAACACACAGACCAGGTTTGTTTAGAAAAATTCAACCAAGGGTCCTTTCAAAATACCATAATTATGTCTCGAAATACAATAAATTAAAAAAAAAACTCCCTCCATAAGGGTCTCATTCTTTGGAATAAATGTTAAAACCATAATATTCATTGAATATGAATTATAGGGTAAACAATATAAAAATACCTTGAATTTATTTACCTTCTTTGAAAAATGTTAAAACTGGCAAATTAAAATTTGATTAAAAAAACCCGTAATATTTTTTTTGTGTCAAGGTATACTGAAGGTGATTTATATTTCATACAAAATTTTGTAAGATAGTTTTATGTTATGAAAAGTTTCCAAATCATAAGGACAAAGAGTTTTTATAATTATTGTAATCCATTCATCAGTAGGAAACATAAATGTAGTTGTTGATACCCCTCGTTCCATATGTATCAGAATATCTTTAATATGAAATAATTTAAAAACACAAATTTTAGTCAATCAATATATATATAAACCTAACCTGTGTTTAACAAATTTTTATAGTCATTATATTTTTTGATTCCCCCCTCTAATGCATACTATAAAGAACCGTGTTTAAACATTACATATTATACTTACATTAGACTTAAATTAACATTTGTTCATTAATAATGAAATTTTTTTATAATAGATTTATATAATTAAAAAATTCATAAAATATCAACCATTAAATTATAACTACATCATTAGTATGATCACAAAAAACTCATCATTTTCCCCAATCAAGCATAAAACATATTAAAAAATTTAAAAACAAGGTATGAGCACAAAAAACTCATTAATAGACATAAAAATAAATAGCTACATCATTAGTCTCTAAATAATTATAAAAACATTCCATTCAATAAATATGCATTGGGTACATGTTTTCTTAACTGAAAAAAATATTTTGTGACAAAATATCTCCATAAATTATTTAATAATAAATGTTTATAGAAAAATAAAGTCACTATAGGTTTCTTATGATACCTAATTAACTAATGATAACACTTTTACAATGTTATAGTAAAATGTATCATGTTCTAATCATTGAACATAAACTCAATAAATTACAATGTGAACACATCCCAATTCTCTAAAAACAAATCGAGAATAAATAAATAATATTTTAAAATAGTTGAATCAGTTTCTTAACATAATTACATTTGATGTAGACCTCAAAACTGCCATATTAGAGAAGCCTCGGGACAAAAATTATATAACCCTAACTTTTATAGTTAATTATATCCACCGCAATTACAAATGGAATAACCATCACAGTCAACTTCATACATACCGAATTAATTAAGCGGATATCAGAGAGCCAACCATATATTATTATTATATAAATTCTTAGAATTATAAATAATTTCCATGAACCATAACATGATAAAAAACATGAATTTTGGATTCATAAAATATACCTTGATTAAAATCACATATTTTAAAATAATCATATGCATAATCAAATAACGAAATATCCTTTGAAACTAACAATGTGATATTTTAAATAAAGATTAAAATAAATATCATGTAATTAAATTGAAAAATACCTCTAATGGTTTAAAAATTAAAACACATTCCTTCTTATATTTATAAAAAGAAATGTTTAAAAAAATTAATGAAATTTCCAAACACAAAACCTTAAAAGGATCACAATTTTAAAAAATTAGAGAAACTAGAAAATCAAATTCGTGAAACACATATTTCAATAAAAATACATCCATGAATAATATTTAAAAACATAGAAATTAATGTTATATATTAAGAAAAAAATCATTAAAACATTTTAATGTGTTTGTTGGTAAAAAAAGTTTCTTATATTGAGTTCTACTGGTCACATACATTCCATATATTCCATATAATAAATTTAGGATAATTTATAATGTAATTATAAAAAAATTACATATATATTATTACAACAATTTCACTTGTTATCATCTTATATTTAATCACTTATCCATTTCAATTCTCATGGAATGGTTTGATGATATTCGGTTCATAAGTCAAAAATGACATTAGTTAGTTGACAATTGAGGAAGAGATCACTATTTCATCAACACAAAAATAATATTTAGGAAATTTTTATCATTTGTATATATAAACCATTTTTTTAAATAAAACCGTTAAATATGTTTTTGAAAAATGAACTGTGTAAGATTCATAGAGACAGTGGGTCATATGTACGCATGAATAACATATCCCTTTTCAAGGATCATTATTGAAAGAATATAAATATCATAATAATTTTTAATAAATGATAAAAATATAATAAATATAATATTAATTATTTAAATTTACACAGACACACAAATATATATATATTATTTTATCATGGTGATGAAAAATGAATCTCCTCTCTCAATGGAGAAGATAGTTTACATGTACGCTCAAATGATGTTATCATTTTTTAATACACGGAATGATAAGAATATGAATAATATTTTATATTTTAAGAATGTTAAATATTTCATGAATATAATTTATAAATACTAATTCCATTTTTTTAAAAAAAAATGAGAGATGTTAATTGAAAATGAATCACATCGGATCATGAGGTGGTACTCCGACATACACACGAATGATGAATTATTTCCCCTTTTGAGGAAGTGGAGGTAGATATGGGTCATTAAAAAACACAATAACATAAAATATTATGTATGATACTGGAATTATATTTTATCCTTTTTTAATATTATTTTATTTTTGTGGATGAAGAAAAAAAGGAAAACTTGTTTAAAAATTATACCAATACATCAGACAATATTCTTTTAATTAACACATTGAGACGACTAAGGTGGGTGTCATTTTTAAAATAATGCATATAGAACAATGGTATTTATTATAAAAAGGTATTTGAAAAGATATTGGTCTATAAAATGGGTTTTCAACTGTCTTAAAATAGTAATAAAATATAACCTTTCATAAGGGAGGGGGAACACATGAAATTTATCAAAATATTAAAATAATATTAATTAAAATTTAATTCGAAATCACTCAAATGAAATTTTTTAGGATAATATGAGGATAATTCTAAAATAAATCATAAAATAATTTTTATGTAAATTTATGTAACATTATTACACTTATCATTTAGTTTTAAGACTTATTTAACACATTTAACTATCACTGCGGTGACCAAAATCATGAAGTATACTGTTCATATTTTCCAAAACAGAAGTTATGTATTTACAAAAAAATTTCATTTATATTTAAAATAAGGACAAAATTTTCAAAATTTAAAACCATATAAGTGTTTACATTTAAATAAAATTTATATCTGAAACATTTAATGAAAAACATTTATTTGTAAAAATCCCCATATAAAACATATATATTTTTATAATAAATTAAACTATAAAATATATATTAAAACAAATTATCGCATTAAATTTAATATAAAGAGAAAAAAATAATCATTGTAAATAATATATGTCAAATATTACAAACAAGAAAACAAAATACAATTTTCTGGAAAAATTTGTATTTTAATATTATATAGAAATCAAACATTTAATTAAATTATTAAAAAAATCAACATGAAGATTTTGATTTGGTAATTGAAATATTAATAATTTAATTAAAAATTTCTAAATGTTCCATAAATTAATTAAATTTATCTTTCTTAAAAGTAATGAAAATCATTCTTGAAGAAACTATAGTTGAAGAATAGATTGAATTTTGTAAAAATAAGTGCATAATTTTATAACCACTAATTTAAAAATTATTGAGGACAAATAGCATATTATAATTCATTATGAAGTTATTATTATTAATTCCCAATAATTTAATTGGTAGGTTGTAATATACATATATTAAAAAAATTGACTATTCATTTAAGATTATTGGTCTGTAATTTTTATGACATTGATAATATTTTTTCTATTAAAAAAATACTCATGAAGATTTAATTATAGTGAATTATAGTCCTTAAAATTATATATATTGACTTCTTATACTATATAAAAAAATAATAGTTTATTCTATTATAAATTGGATTATTTGTAGTCAAAATTTGTGATGTCGAATCTACTGTAGTGTGTTATTTACTATGTCATATGTTTAGACCATGTTGTATTTTGGATGATTTGTTTCCCTATATATCTATATAAATAATAAGTTTTTAAATATTTTTTATGTGTGTAAATAACATACATGATAATAATATAATGAAAATATGGATTATGAAGTGGGTTTTTTAAAAATTGACATATGGGGGCCATGTAATTACTTGATGAGAAGCCGGTGATAATCTAGATGATAATGGTTTTTATTTAAAAGTATTCAAAAGGGTCCATATTAATCAAAAAATTATATTCCTTTGGTTATTAAATAATAAGAATTAATAGAATTTTTATTATAAAAAGATCATACACACTATTGATAATAAAGTTTATTTGTCTTGGTTTTTTTAAGAAGGATTGTGAAAAAAATTATTTTTATAATCTCATTGTGTTAGGAAAAAGAGATTCAATTCGTATAAGGAAATATATCCATTATTGAATTTATCAACAATATATATGATGATGATTTTCTATTATGTTTGTTCATAATTATCAATGGTTTTCTTTGAAACTTGTGTTGAATGCCTTATGAAGGAAAGGTGCAGAAAGAGTGATGCCAATCATTATGAGGATTTATTGGAAAGAAAAATGTGATGGAATAAAGGAATGTTGTAATAAATTATAATATAACTCATAGGATTCTCTTCTGATAAAAAATGTTCTCAATGTATTTTTTATGTTAGGATTATTATCATATGTTTTTGGTTGAAGAATTTTTGTGATGTTGAAGTCTTCCAATATGAATTTATCGGTGTGAGGATCAATAGATGTGGAATTTTTTGATGAAATGGAAGTTGGAAGATTCTAATTTTGATGTTAATAATATAGTTCAATAAGAAATGGTATTCCACTAATTAACTGGATTAATGAATGATTTTGGATGCATATAAGAAAGATGTTTTTGTTTTGACTGATGTTTGTAAGAAATTTAGAGAACGATAAACATTAAGATGATCATCATAATAATAATTTATTTACATCCGGATGAATTGTATTATATTTGGGACAATATAAAAAATAATTTTTTATTTGTATTATAGTGGGTCAACAAAAAATGGTGTGTTTGTTTTATAAGTGGATCATGATTTCACAAACTGGCATTAGCACCATTCAATTGGAGTGAGATAGAGGCAGAGGCGTTAGACACATGAACACACCGATACTTCTTCACATTTATTCCGAGGAAGTTGTCGAACCTTTTACTAAATGAATTATTAATTTTAATATATTTCATATCGGTGGATAAATGAATGCTTCATTTAAAAATATATTAAAAGGGACCTTTTAATGTTACTAAAGCTTCATCAAATTTTATGGAAGAATAATTTCAAAAGTTTTACCAAAGAAAATTCCATTGGCATGGAAGTTTTTATAATTAAAACTGATTTCCACTAAATAAGGAAATCTTGAATTATAATTAACATCAAACTGAGAAATTTTTTGAATGTAATGATGATTTAGTATGTTTAAATAAGGGTCATGAATTTTAGATAATATTCTAGAAAAGCAGAGAACTTCTGGAGTATAACAAAATTATAACAACTTCGGTATTTATAGAACAATACTGTTTGAATTCTATTTGTACTTATGAAAAAGATAGTAATTTTAATTTTAATGATATTATTTCCTAATAGTTCAATCGACATACAACAACGGGATTTACTATAATCATACATTTCACAAAAAATTAAGTTATACTGATAAATAATACAATAATATTATTTTTATTTTAAATGATAGATAATGCAAATCCTCTTTAGTCAAGGTAATGCATATATATTTGACACAATTATATGTATTATTTGAAAAAATAAACATCTTATTTATAAGAGGACCATTAAAATTTACTTTGGATGAAATTTTGGTATTTTCTGTTAAAGTGTATTTGTTAGTGATTATTTAAAAATACAACATTTAATTGAAATCAAAATTTTAATCTAATTAATTTACGTAGTTATATTTTAATTTTAATTTGATTCAAAGTGTAATTGGATTGTATTTTTATAATGTAATCAAATTTTAGTGATTTTACATAATTTCATTTTGAAATTAGATATAAAAACTTGTCAATCTTTTGGTAGTTTTTACTTCAAAAAACAAGGTTTTTGGTTTTGACAACAATAATTAATTTCAGAATAATCTATTTAACTTATATGTTGTAAATATATAAAAAATGATCCAATATTTTGAATCAAGATGACCAAATTGTTTAAATTCATATCTTTTATTCTTAGAGATTATGAATAGAAACTTAAATAAATATTGTATTTTAAATTGTTAAAGGTTAAATCCTATAATGGTAAAAAATAAAATGATAATAATATTAAATAAACATAACATGTATCCTAACCCTATAAAATTATCTATTTTGATGATGTCTATCCTTGGGTAGATTTTAGTACCCCATGGAACACTTTTGTGTGAAAATGACATTTAAATAATTTTAATTTACTATTACGGAAAACATAACATAAACATGAATATTTTAGTAGTAAAATATTCATATGGGTTTGTGTTAGTTATTAATTCGATGATAAATAGTTATTAGAAATATAAAAATATTTCTTACATCATGTTATTTTATTTATAATTTTTAGACATCAAATTAAAAAATAATTAATGACACTATGATGATGTTTTGATTTCCATATTAATGAATTATTTAAATAACTGAGATTATACATATTAAAAAAAATTTATATAGACATTTTTTTCAATACACAAATTTTATGGATTCTTATTACATTTTATATTTTAATTGATGATTTTTTTTCAGAATTAGTATGTAGTTATGGATTTTTCAAAAGTAATGATATTAATGGTATAAAATTTACATAAATTGGTTTTTAAAAGAATACAATATTATGAATTGATATAAAAGTCCAAATAATCAAAGATTATGAAACATAACTTATATAATGTTTTAAATGTCATTAATGAACCACTTAAGGTTCTGTTTCCATTTGATGGTAACTATATTAACCATATAGTATGAATATAAAAGAAGACATGGTAACAGTTAAATTAGTTATCTAAGGTTTATTACTAAATTATAAGGTTAAATTTTAAACCAAAACTTTTCTAAAACCTATTGGTTTAGGGTATTTAGAACTATATTCATCTTATTTTCGAAATAAATGAGTTTTGGACCTTTTTTAATTGAAATTCAGTTAATAAAAAAATAATTTTTCATGTCATTTCTATAGTACCCCTTCTCTCTCTTATAAAAGGCCACCCCCTTTATCCCCTAACTCCCCCTATAAATCCCCTTGTATTTTCCAACCTCATCTCCAATAATCTCCCAATATCCATATCATTATAATTGAATCACAACCTTATGCAAAGGGAAATTCAAGAAAGCCATTTATCTTAAATCAAAAGGAGTAACCCGATTTGAAATAATGTCTTCTTTCAAGATACTTTAAATTATTTTTTATCCAAACCCATAAACTCTTTTTATTCCATCATTTAATAAAAAACCAGTATCCAAAATAATAAAGATATTTTTTGAAAATTATTTTAACTCGACTTACACACACCCCCATCTAAAGGATTTAGAACATACTGTTAATGTGGTCGTCGAACTACTGCCTCAAAAATGAAGATTGTTCAAAAATATCCTACTACCTATCATAGTGGGAATAATAATGTAACTGTATTTATATGATATATATTGTGTTAATATTTTCATTATGATTCTTTATTTTCTATTCACAACATACCTTTATGCTTATCATGATTTGTAAACATGATAATTTCATTTGAGGAAGCATGGACTATCACCCCCTCAAAGAGATATAACTCATTCATGCCATACATGGAATTTATAGAGGATAGAGTAAATAAAAATAAGTAACATATATAAAATATGATACTATACTGTGATTATAATAATTCTATGTATAATTACGTTTTTATTCAATTAAATATGAAATAGAAAGGAAAGTATCGTTCTTGCATACATACTACTTACTATCTCCACGAACGGCACATTTCATTTATTATCTCCAAATTATAGCCAATTTTATAAATAAATATATAATGTATATATTATATATAAATATATATGAATATTATTTTATAGATAATTTTCTTTTTAACACATGGGAAATTTGTAATTATAATAAGATCATATTCGACTCAAGTAACCAATATCGACAAAACAACTAATATTAAATTAGATAATTATGTAAGTTCAAGAACATTGAAATAAGTGATATAATAAATTTTATAAACATGAAAAAGGTAATCAATAATGTATCAATTAACATAAATTTCTTATTCATGAAATTAATGAATGAACGAGTCAAGTCGGACATGAGGAAACATAACCATTCATCCTCCTCTTAACAAAAAATACTTATTTTATGTTATGTCATTTAATTTCAATTTTCATATGCTAGGATATGATATTACATGTCTTTATATTTTATAATTTTATGTCCATGTGATGAGATATATTTTTCTCTCACGTCAACTCATTTTCGGATTTTTAATGTGTTGTTGTTATGCTAACAAATTATTATAAGGGACTTCATCTGAATCTATTTTTAGTGGGGCATGTTTTGGTAATATACAAAACCTTCTCTTACATGGAGTATAATAATCCCCATTGAATTATTCATTCATCCAGAGGGTTTTTTTTTTTCAATGTAGAATTTTAATAAATAAAAAAGGTATTGTTTCTTTTCAACGTAAGCGGGGAAAACAACCATTTCACCACAAAAAGCATTATTTTATATTTGCATTCCTTAACAAGGAGTGATGTTTTTAAATAAAAAATAAATAACATATAACCAATTTACAGATATTGGTTTTGAAAATGGGTTTTAAATTGGATTTACTATTTCAATGCCTTATAATTATTTATTATGATTGAAAATAAAATTTTATAATTGAAATGATGATATTTGAAATTTTTTATGTGTTAGGATTATATAATGATACATGGAAAATTTATTGTTGTTATCATGATAAACCAAAATATTGGTGGTTCTGTGAGAAAACGTGGATGTGTGGTTACGTTATAACAACCAATGAAATGGGTATGGTAGTTAGTCATTTAGCAATTCCATTAAGTGTTATGCCTGGAAATTGACCATAATGGTATTCCATTCAGGTATGTTTATTTCACATGTTACCTTCACATGGAATAAATGGTTTTTTCTAGGATTTATTGTCACGACCCGTCCTCGGGGCCCGTGTCGTGACTACCCCAATCCCGCCTTCCATAGGCCAGGGGCTGGCGACTAGAACCAAGGCGAAATTACCGGTAAAAACGGAAGGAAATTCCTTTGGAAAGTAAAAAAAAGACCACAGAGCAAGCAGGCAGAAGTAAACACTATGTAAAAACTGGTCACATCAGTAAGTGTGGAAAGGTAAGTGGTCCAGAATACAAACCCAAACTGAAAGTAAAGTACAACTGAAAAAGGGAGTACAATAACTGAAAAGTGAAGCCGCCGCTTCGAGCCATCCACTGGTAGTCCCACCTAAAGGGTGGGTACAGATAGCCTCCACAGCTCCTCGGGTCCAGCCGTCCGCTCCGAGTATGTCCCGCCCAGTGGTCCACCTCCAGGTACCGACCTGCTCCGAAAGACTCAACCACGATCATTGGTGTCCTTCATCTGCAACCAACACAACGTAGTGTGGGAATAGCCCATGGAGGGGTGAGTATAAGCTACTCTGTAGGTACCCCAAGATCCCCGAAGGTCTCCAAGAATCCACAAAGGATAATCCACAAAGGAATGATACAAACATGAAGTAACATACAAAACTACTTAGGTATATGCCCATACATATACCTAAGCCATCAATTCTCGTTCGGCTCCAACATCCAAGCTCAATTACAACCCAGTCCACACAGGATATCACAACCCAATCCACACAGGAAAGCCTAACGTAATCCACATAGGATATCAAGTCAATATTATCAAAGATAAGGATTGAAAGTCAAGATTCAGCTCACACAGGTATACTTCTTCGTTAGACGATAGAGATGATCAGATTTAGCCACTGATTCATATAAGCCATCGAAACCACATAGGATCGATAGGTACTAACCCCCGCAATGACCCACAGAGGATTGATAGGTAACTAACCCCCGCAATGACCCTCACAGGATCGATAGGTAACTAAACACGCAATGAACCACACAGGATCGATAAATAACTAATCCTCGCAATGACCCACACAGGATCAGACACACACAGGATCTATAGGCGCTGGCCCACACAGGACCACTGAGCGCTGACCCACACAAGATCGGTAGCACTAATCCACGTAGGATCGCTGACTGCTGTAGTCGTCGCCGTCAAATCCCTGGAGGATTTCTGCACAGTCGTCATCGTCGTCGCAGTCGCAGCTAGCTATAGGGTTCCTGCCCACAGCAAACTCATTCGGGAGGGTCCGCTCCATGAGTCGAGGGGCTGATACATCAACTGACGTGAAGTATGGAGTTGATGTATCCAAAATTTCCGTATCGTCAACCTGAACTCAACGACACAGACGGCGCGTCAATCGGACGCCCGGTCTGAGAGTTATTAGCTTTTTTGTCTTAGGAGCCCGGTTGGTTTTTAATTCAAGGCCAACTGGACCATACTCAAACTATGTCCAAACCACGAGTGCAGTAATACAAAAGTTATGTCTCAGTTAGAGGAATTCGTCAATGTCCACGACATGTCAATCGGACGTCCAGAGCTCAAGATATAAGTGTTTCCGCTCCGAGGGCCCGGTTGGTTTCATGTACGAACCAACCCGACCGAACCCAAAGTACTCCTAAACCATGAGTGTAATATAAAGAAACGACCGTCTCGATCCGAAGATCGCTACGCAACTAACGGTGCGTCGATTGGACCTCCGTAGCTAATGTTATGGGAAAAAGACTGAAATAGTCTGAAAATGGGGGGTCTGGACCCGGTCCGACCCGGCCCAACCACCCCCCCTGGGTCAGCCCGAACCGGGTAGACCTCAGGGTCCGACCCGACTGGGCGTGGCCTGGCCCGGCCTGGGCGGCCTGGCCTGGTGCGGCCGGTCCGACCCGGGGCGGCTCGGCGCTGGCCGAGCGGCCGCACAAAAAGGGGGCACTGCCCCCTTGAATGAAACAGCAGCCCCCGTGTGGGGGATGCTCTTTTTCAACGGACATGTCCTAGCACCGCGTCCCCATGTCCTTGGTCCCGCGTGGTCTCCGGACTAGCAGCCTGCCGGCGCCACCGTGTCGGCAAGGCGCACTGGTGGGGTTTTTCGTGGACCACCAAACGTGCTCCGGTGACCCGTTTGTCCTTCCGTCTTCGCCAGCGGTCCTCCCCAGAATGTCTATTCACTACGAAGACCTCAAAATTCCCTTGCGTCCTTCGTCATCTTCGCCCGCCGATCCACACACCATGAACGATGAAATGGTGGGTTCAGACTTGTTTGTTGGTCTGCACCAACCGCGTTAGTGGTTTAAACGGATTTCGACAAATTTTAAACACATACCGAGGATATAAATCACATAGATTTAAATGAACCAAAACTCCTACCTCAAGCGTCACCGAGTGAGGGTTTGTCACAGAATTTCACATTGCGGAAGAGGGCGTCGCGGAAGGGGGATATTTGCGTCATGAAGAAATGATTTGTCAGCGTCGTGTCATCGATCTCTGAGGATCCGGCATTCATGTCGACCTTCGTCGGAGGTTAGGGTTCTTCACGTCCTTCACATTCTTCGCGTTCTTTGTGTTCTTCATCGAGGGAGGATTGTTTCATGGCTTGAGTGATTTCCCCCAAACCCTCTCACAAAACCAACATCTAATAAAATAAGACTTGTCTTATTTTATTAACACATAATCCAACAATTTGAATTGAAACAATCAATTAATTGAATTAATTGAGGAGTTTGAACCACTCAATTAATGTGGCGTTTATTAATCCAAATAAACGCAATGGTTGACTTTCATAAAAGGGGGGTTGTGTGTGCGTTACATAATTATATTAGGGGGGTTGGAAAAGGTAGGTCTCGTGTGGGTCCCACCCCAAAAATATCCTACCTAGTGGGGTAATATATTTTGGGTCACACATTAACCTCTTAGCTGAGGTTAAACAACTTAAAATAAAATAACTTTGTTGCCCCATTTTATTTTATTCATTTACTTAACCCGAAAAATGAAAAACCACACCCGCGAAAACACAACTCAGGAAAAGGTGTTTCTAAATAAATATCGGAGCTACGATTCCATCGATGCCCTCGTAATTTGATTCCGATACCTAGTTCAAAAGTTAGAGAAACCCGCTCGTTCGTTCACTGAACGTACCCGAGCTAAACATCGCAAAATGATTCCGGGCACACCGGTCCTCGGAATCAGGTGCCGTCAGAAACTGCATTCTTGTAAAATCTAATAGAAAATTAATAAAAAATTTCCCTTTAATTTTTATGGGTATTTACCTTACTCTCACCTCAGGGATTTGTTTCCCCGTAAAGATAAATTATAAACTAGGGAAACAAATGTTGGTACTGAGCATGCATCTCAGCCTCCCGCTCCCAAGTGCTCTCCTATAGGTTCTCGTGCTGCCATCTGATGTGCACTAGAGGAATCGACCATCCACGTAGGACCCGCTCCTGTCGATCCTCAATCTCTATCAGGACCTCCGCAATAGTCGCCCCATCATCAATTTCCAGCTCCCCATGGTCAATGATATGTTTTGCATCATGCACATATCTCCTCAACTGAGAAACGTGGAAGACGTCATGCACCCGGTGCAACTGAGGTGGTAGAGCCAAGCGATAAGCCACCTTGCCAATCCTGCTGAGGACCTGGAATGGTCCGATGAAGCGCGGAGATAACTTTCCGCATCTTCCATATCTCTGTAATCCACTTCGAGGTGAGACTCGCAAGAAGATGTGGTCGCCATCCTCGAACTCCAGTGGCATCCGCCTCCTGTCAGCATAAGACTTCTGCCGGCTCTGAGCTGTCCTCATCTGCTCTTGGATGACCTGGACCTTCTCTATCGTGGCCTGGACCATATTTGGTCCCACAAGTGCTGACTCCCCAGGGTCCGTCCAACATATAGGTGATCTGAAAGTTCGTCTGTACAACGCCTTGTATGGTGCCATCCTGATGGTGGAGTGGTAGATATTGTTGTACGCAAACTCCACCAAGGTTAGGTGATCCTCCCAACGGTGAACAAAGTCGCGGACACATGCACAGAGCATGTCCACGAGAGTCTAAATGGTCCTCTCCGTCTGACCATCCATCTTAGGGTAAAAGGAAGTGCTCAGACATAGCTGCCTCCCAAATGCCTCATATAACCCCTTCCAATGCCGGGAAGTAATGCGAGCATCTATATCGGATATGATAGATGATGGCACACCATGAAGCCGTACAATCTCCTGAACGTAGAGACGTCCCAAGCTCTCTACTGAGCCCTTCTCCATGATAGTTAAGAAGTGAGCCGACTTGGTGAGTCGGTTGAAAATCACCCAAATGGAGTTGTGACCGATGGAAGTGTGTGGAAGTCTAGTCACGAAGTCCATAGATATCCCATCCCACTTCCACTCTGGGACCTCCAAGGTTTGTACCAAGCCTGCTGGTACCTAGTGCTCTTCCTTCACCTACTGGCAGGTGAGGCACCGTGAAACGAACTCTGCCACATCCTTCTTCATACCCGGCCACCAGTGCTGTCGTCTGAGATCCTGGTACATCTTCGCCACTCCAGGATGTACCGCCAAAGGGGAAGTGTGAAACTCTCTTAGCACATTCTCTCGTAAAGAAACATGTACCAAGGTAAGTCCTATGAAAAGGACTTTGTGCTCTCCTCATACAGAGAAACCATCAGGTGCCTGTCCTGAGGATATCTGCGCATGCCGCATCTCACAGTCGGCGTCCCCACGCTGTGACTCTATGACCCGTTGCAGTAGTGGAGGAGTGACTGTGAGTGACTGAAGGAAGGATGCTTCATCTCTATCCACGAAAGATATCTACAAAGTGGCTAGCTGCTCTATTGCCCCCCCATGTAGCTATATACCAGTCCTCCTACTGAGTGCATCGGCTACTATGTTCCCCTTTCCAGGAGTATAGACTATCTCAATGTCATAGTCCTGATGGAACTCGAGCCATCACCATTGTCTTAGGTTCAGGTCCTTCTGCGAGAAGATTTACCTGAGACTCTGATGGTCAGAATAGACTGTAAAGCGCACGCCCATCAGACAGTGTCGCAAAATCATTAGAGAGAAAACCACTACTGCTAACTCTAGGTCATGGGTAGCGTAGTTCGGCCCATGCTACCTCAACTGACGTGATCCATAGGCGATCACGGACCACACCTGCATCAGGACACATCCGATTCTGGTCCCTGATGCGTTGCAGAAAACTACGTACCCAACTACCTCCTCTGGTAGCCTCAAGATAGTCGCGCTGGTCAATCTCTGTCTCAACTCTTGGAAACTCTGCTGACATATATCTAACCACAAAAATTGTTTCCCCTTCTTCGTCAAAGCTGAGAGTGGTGCCCAACTCCGGAGAAGTCTGGCAGAAATCTCTGATAGAACCAAGCTAGACCGAAGAAACTTCGTACCTCCGTCACGCTCCTGGGTGGCTCCCAAGCTAGCACTGGCTTGATCTTTGCAGGGTCCACCACAACTCCCACCTCAAGGATGACGTTTCCCAAGAAGTGGACCTCACATAACCAGAACTGACCCTTAGAGAGTTTTCCATAAAGTTGGTGCTCTCGGAATGTGTCCAGTACAACCTGCAAGTGGTAGGTGTGCTCCTCCTCAGTCGTCAAGTATATCAAAATGTCGTTGATGAATACCACGACAAATCAATCTAGGTGTGGTTGAAATATACTGTACATGAGGCCCATGAACATTGTTGGAGCATTGGTTACGCCGAATGGCATAACCAAGAACTCATAGTGGCTATACCGACATCTGGAGGTCGTCTTCTGCAGGTCCTCGTCCCAAACTCTGAGCTGATGATAGATTGATCTAAGGTCTATCTTCAAGAACCACCGTGCTCCCTTGAGCTGATCGAAGAGGTCATCAATCCTCGGTAGTGGATACTTCTTCTTCACTGTCACCTGGTTCAGGTGATGATAGTTGAGACAAAGTCACAAGCTCTTGTCCGCCTTCTTACCGAACAATATCAGGGAATCCCATGGTGAAACAATGGGTCAGATGAATCCCTTTCCCTGCAAGTCCTCCAACTGTGCATGTAGCTCTCAAAGCTTGGCGGGAGCCATCCGATATGCTGGTGTGGGTATCGGGGCTGCTCCGGGGAACAGATCAACATAAAAGTCTACCTCTCTACGAGGAGGTAGTCCTGGAATGTCGTTGGTGAAAACATCCGCATACTGATCCACCACTATAGGAAAAATAGGACGTCGCGTGTCAACTCCTCCTAGGATGAGGATATCCAACTGATGAGTGATAGGATGTCCTCTATTTTTCGAGAGTCCATCTTGTACTGTGAAGGATCCCTTCTTGCTGGTGAAGGTGAACCTGCTCCCATCGGTGCGTACACACCGCATCTTGCGCCTAATACAGTCGATCTGAGCATGGACTGTAGATAACCAATCCATGCCCAAGATGACGTCGTACGTTCTCGACGCCGCTACAAAAAGATCCCAGCCGAATCTCTCACCTCCTAGAGTAAGCCCATACTGCCGGCACCAGTGCGTAATCGTCGAGTCAGATCCCATAGGAGTCTCTAGCAGTAAAGATCGAGCCAACGGCTCTATCAGAATATCCGAGCTCCAAACAAGTGAAGTGGCTATGAAGGAATGACTCACTCCTGTGTCTATAAAAACTTCATGAAGGTTGGAATAGTCACAGATAGTATATCGAATCATCATCGGCGCGCTGTGGTCATAGGCCTCCGCTACCTAGAGCTATGCCTGTCTTTTCACGCCATCTCTCTATGGTCGGGGTGGACCTCTTATTTGTGGGGAGGGTAGAGCCTCAAAGCGTCGCCCACCACATACTGATCGGCCAGCTCCTCTTCCTCGTCCGCCTGCTCCCGGCAGACCGCCACGGTCTACCCTCTCCCTCTGCCTAAGTGGTCCCCAACTGTCTTCTGCTCCTTGGCACGACGGGTCGGGCAGTCACGAGCCATGTGGCTCTGCCCGCGGCATACGTAGCACTATCTCCCTCTCGAAAGACTTACTCCATGTTGTGTGCCCCGCACCACTAAGCCAGTTTCCTGAGGTCTTCTGCCTGACGGTCTGGTCTACATAGTCCCATGAGTCATCTGTCGACTCCCTATTGTAGAAGACTCTACTACGTGCCACCCTGTGGTAGGTCACGCCGCTGGTGTAGACTCAGCAAGAAATCTCTCGATGAGAAGGGCTCGCTCCAGTACCCATTTCTAAGTCGGAATGCTAAGGGATATCACCAATGTTTTGATCTCATACCTCAATCCATACTCCAAGGTCTCGGCCCGGAAGAATGGGTCTCGTACCATGTCTTTCAAATAGCACGAGTGATCTGTAAATCTCGCCGAGTACTGGGTGACCGTCAAACTGCCCTGCCGCAGTTTTAGAGGCTCCTGGATACGCACCGCGCCGAGGGTTGCTGGGATGAACTCCGAGTGGAAGAGGATCTCAAAGTCCCTCCATAGGAGAGATGCCTCTTCGTGCACCTGGAGCAATAAGCTCCACCATATTCCTGCTGCCACATGCAGGAGGCTCACTACGAGGATCACCATGAGGTCTGTCGATGTCCTCACTAACCTGAAAACTCGTACAACTGTCTCCATCCAATCCTTGGCTGCCTGAGGGTCTGTCTCCCCGGAGAACCTGGGCATTTTCTGACTCTAAAACTAGTACAGTGCACTAAGGCGATGTGGATCGTCAGTGGCTGGGGATGGTAGCATCGGTGGCTCGCCAGGTAGAGGTACCGTCGGTGCCTCTACTGTCCAAGGGCCCCGTACCGAGGCCTCGTCGCTCGCTGGGCTGTCGTCACTTACAAAGCTCCGAACCCTAGTTGGCTGCCGTCGTGGGGCCATCCTGAAAAAGAAACATGTGCGCCACTATCAAACAATATACCTGGTGAGATGACATAAAGTAATCACAATGAAAACTTGAAACACACAAGCAATCACGGTTTTCATGCATTAAGTCAGAAATCAGAAGTCAGGGTCCTGGTGTACATATACGTCAGCCACCGCAACAACACTGGACTCCCTAGACTGGTAACCACACTCAATACTCTCAAAACTATTGATTCACATAGAAAAAGATCAGATTCCTGAGTTCTACGGTAGAACCGAACTCCTCTTATACCAATTTGTCATGACCTGTCCTCGGGGCCCGTGTTGTGACTACCCCAAGCCCGCCTTCTATAGGCCAAGGGCTGGCGAAAAGCACCAAGGCATAATTACTGGTAAAAAGGGAAGGAATTTCCTTTGTAACATAAACAAACACCACAGAGCAAACAAGCAGAAGTAAACACTATGTAAAAACTAGTTACAATAGTAAGTACAGAAAACTATGTGGTCCAGAATACAAACCCAAACTGAAAGTAAAGTACAACTGAAAAAGGGAGTACAGTAATTGAAAAGTTATGCTGCAGCCTCGAGCCGTCCACTGGAAGTCCCACCTGAAGGGTGGGTACAGATAGCCTCCATAGCTCCTCGGTTCCAGTCGTCCGCTCCGAGTACGTCCCGCCCAGTGGTCCACCTCCAGGTACCAACCTTCTCGGCAAGCCTCAGCCATGATCAGCGCTGTCCGTTGTCTACAACCAACACAACGTAGTGCGGGCATAACCCGTGCAGGGGTGAGTATAAGCTGCTCTATAGGGCCCCAGAGACCCCTGAAGGTCACCCATAATCCACAAAGTAAAATCCACAATGGAAAGATACAAACCCAAAGTAACATCCAACACTACTTAGGTATATTCCCATACATATACCTAAGTCATCAATTCTCGTTCGGCTCCAATATCCGAGCTCAAGTACAACCCAGTCCACAGAGGAAATCACAACCCAATCCACACAGGATAGCATAACGTAATCCACATAGGATATCAGGTCAATATTATCGAACATAAGTATTGAAAGTCAAGATTCATCTCACACAGGTATACATCTTCGTAAGACGATAGAGATGATCAGATGTAGCCACTGATTCATCTAAGCCATCAGACCCACACATGATCAATAGGTACTAACCCACGCAATGACCCACAATGGATTGATAGGTAACTAACCCCCACAATGACCCACATAGGATCGATAGTTAACTAACCCCCAGAATTACCCACACAGGATCGATAGGTAACTAACCCCCGCAATGACCCACATAAGATCGGACCCACATAGGATATGTAGGTGCTAGCCCACACAGGACCGCTGAGGGCTGACCCACACAGTATCTGACCCACACAGGATAAGTAGCACGGATCCACGTAGTATCGTTCAGTGTTGTAGTCTTCACCATCGAATCCTCATAGGATTTCTGCATAGTTGTCATCATTGTCACAGTCGCAGCCAGCTCTAGGGTTCCCGCACACAGCATGCTCGTTTGAGAGGGTCCGCTCAACATGCCGAGGGGATGATACATCAACTGACATGAAAGCCAGAGTTGATATATCCAAAATTACTGTATCATCAACATGATCTCAACGACGCAGACGACACGTCAATCGGACGCCCGGTCTTAGACTTATTGGCTTTTTTGTCCCTGGGGCCCGGCTGGTTTTTAAGTCAAAACCAACATGACTGTACTCCAACTATGTCCAAATCTCGAGAAGAGTAAGCCAAAATGTCTGTCGCACTTAGAGGAATCCAACAAAGTCAATGGCACGTCAATCGTTCATCCAGAGCTCAAGTTATAAGTGTTTCTGCTCCGAGGGTCCGGTTAGTTTTGTGTACGAACCAACCCGGCCGAAACCAAAGTACATGAAAACCTTGAGTTTAATATACCGAAACGATCGTCTTGATCCAAGGATCGCTACGCAGCCAACGGTGCGTCGATCGGAGGTCCGTAGCCCATGTTATGGGCAATAGACCGAAACAGTCTGAAAATGGGGGGTCTGGACCCAGTCCGACCTGGCCGAACCCCCCCCCGGGCCGGTCGAAACCGGGACGACTCGACCCGGGTCCGGGCCCGACCCGTCTGGGGCGGCCCGGCCCGTGGCGGCGCGGTGTGGGCCGAGCGGTTCGGCACAGTGTTGGACGATCGGCTACACAAAAAGGGGGCGCCGCCCCCTTGAATGAAATCGTCCCCCCATACTTGGGGGCCGCTCCTTCTCAATGGACGCGGCCTAGCGCCGCGTCCCCACCTCCTCGGTCTCGCGCGGTCGTGGGACTAGCAGCCTGCGGTCGTAGCTTCAGCTGCGGCGGCCCTTCCCAGGGTGCGCCGGGAGCCGCCGCCTCCTGGAGGCCGGCCGGCGCCACCATTCCAGCGAGGTGCGCCGGTGGGGTTTTCCGTGGACCACTGGACGGGCTCAGGTGGTCCACTTTTCCTACCATCTTCGCCAGCGGTCCTCCCCAGACCGACTCTTCCTTGTGAAGACCTCAAAATTCCTTTGCAGCCTGCTTCATCGTCACCCTCCGATCTGCACACCAAGAACGAAGAAACGGTGGGTTCAGACTTGTTCGTTGGTCCGCACCCACCACTTTAGAGCTTTAAACGACTTCCGACAAAATTTAAACACATTCTAAGGATATAAATCACATAGATTTAATTGAACCAAAACCTCTTCCTCAAGCGTCGTCGAGCGAGGGTTCATTGTGGAATTTCACGTCGTCGAAGAAGGCATCGCGGAAGGGGGATCGTCACGTTGTGAAGAAATGATTTGTCAGCGTCACGTCGTCAATCTCCAAGGATCCAACATTCTTGTTGACCTTCGTCGGAGGTCGGCGTTCTTCACGTCCTTCACATTCTTTGCATTCTTCGCATTCTTTGCATTCTTCGTTGAGGAATGAGGGTTTCATGGCTTGGGTGATTTCTCTAAAACCCTCTCGCACAACAAACCTCTAATGAAATAAGACTTGTCTTATAATATTAACACACAAGCCAACGATTTGAATTGAAACAATCAATTAAGTGAATTAATTAAGTAGTTTAAACCGCCCAATTAATGTGGTGTTTATTAATCTAAATAAACTCAAGGGTTTACTTTTATAAAAGGGGGGTTGCGGGTGCGTTATTTAATTAAAGGAGGGGGTTGAAAAAGGTGGGGCTCGTGTGGGCCCCACCCCACAAATATCCTACCTAGTGGTGTAGGATATTGTGGGTCCCACTTTAACCTCTAATCTTAGGTTAAAAAACTTAAAATAAAATAACTTTGTTGCCCCATTTTATTTTAGTCATTTATTTAACCTAAAAAATTAAAAACCACACTCGAGCAAACACAACTCTGGAAAAGGTGTTTCTAAGAAAATATCGGCACTGTGATTCCATCGGTTCCCTCGGAATTCGATTCCGAGCACCGGTTCAAAATTTAGAAAAACCCGCTCGTTCGTTCACTGAACGTACCCGAGCTAAACTTCCGAAAATGATTCCGGGCACACCGGGCCTCAGAATCCGGTTCCGTCAGAAACAGCGTTTTGTAAAATCAAAAATAAAATTAAGAAAAAATTTCTCTTTAATTTTTGCAGGTCTTTACATTTATCGTAATATTATTGTTACAAAAAGGGTAAGAAATTTTCTTATATTCATTGATGTGTGTTTTCTACTTCATTGAGGTGAGAAGTAATAATTTATGATAATGTATTCACGGTTTACAAGTTATTTTGAAAAAGTAATAGTTTTCCTTATTTTTGTATCCCTTACTGATATGTTTATTCTCGTCACAACTTATCGAAAGTTTTTTACAAGACATAAAGATAGATATATTCAAGGATGGGACCATGGAAAATTTATTCAATCTAAAACAATGAACTAGACATGTTTCTTTTTTTAATTTTTTTTGTTTTTTTTGAAAAAATGGTTTGTTAGTAGAAGTGTACACATGTAATATTAATGTTTTTATGTCTAATTTATAACCTAATCATGTAAATATCTAAACATTAAAATATCATTAATTTTATTTACTATCATAATGAAAGATTATGTAATGATTAAGGCCGGGGCCTTACAAATATGGAGTTGAAATGATGGGGAAATTCATGTTTCCAAAAATTTAGCTAACTGGGGAAACATTCATAAGGAAACAAAATTGTTTATATTTATTTTAACTACTATCAATTACATTTAAAATTATGACACAAGTATTGTTCTTTTTTAATATCAAGACTGTGAAATCACAGAATGACTTGTAATAGAGAAGAAGATTCTATATAGAGCTTTATTGTGAATTTTGGTTGAAATAATAATAATAAAGTATATCAGTTCCCAAAGTTTCTAATTTGGACCAAGAAATTTGACTTATCATTCTAGTGAATGAAGAACTAGTTCAAAAAAATTCTGAGGTATTCCTCCAGAATTTGGTTTTCTGGACAGATCAACCAGACATGAAAATTGGACTAAAACATCAGAATATGTTTTTATAAAAAAAATTTAGAATGTTTGTTGCGGCCTATGGATGTGAAGGAAATTGAATAATTTCATTTTAATGTTTTCTTGTTAATGATGATAAGGTTGTGCATTAAATTGTGTCGATCCAACTCGTGAATGATAAATTACATGTTACACAAACTTGTATTACATCATTTTTACAAGATTAGGAATATGGACCGTTGTACAGAACATATTGAAAAATAGGTGAAAGGGAATATATTATTTGTTTTATAAACACAAAAAGGATAATTTACTTCTTTATTATGTGGTATTATATTGTTTTCAAAACATTAGAAAGACATATACACAATTTTTTAGTAGTGAAACCTGAAAATAATTATGTTCATGTTGATTTTTTAATGTTTATTTCCATAAAAGTGATAATGTTTTAATAATATGAAATTTTTGTTTTAAGATAAATGAATCATAATAGAAAATATATACACTTACTCACCCCACATGATATAATGTTCCTAACTGTGCATTAACAACTTGTATTAGAGTGTCGGTTCCCTTTTTTTCTATTTACAAAATTGATTCGAGAAGAAAATGTTATTGAAAATCTCTTTTGTGTGAACAGTAAGGTTATTTAAATCATAAATAATATGAATTTTCTGATCTAGAAAGATATAATTCTTAAATATCTTATATATCATAGGTATGATGTATAAAAATCTACATGATATGTTTTCCCCTCATGCCGGCAATTCTCCCCTTGCAGCTGCTGATAATGAAAACATTTAGAATAATTGAATAACTGAAATTTATTTAATATCATCACTATAAAAAGGTTATTTTCTTAATGAAAATCGAGCCACTTCTTCTAAATGCGATTGGGATAATTTTATGAAAAACTCTAAAGGATATAAAAAATTTATAAATTAAATTAAAATATATGGAGTCTAAATTATAAATATATTATGAAATGAGAGGATAAATATGTTGGTTACTTAATTACAATGGAGAATGGAATTGTTAGTACCATCAGATGTAAAGGTGATAAGATGGAAGACTCATCTATTTAAAAAAAATTCATAGTTGTTCTTGATAATTTTGATTCCAACACTTCATCATTGGAAGATAGGGATCCTAAAATTATATCATTGGATTACCATCATAGAATAATAATTCTTTATTAAATGGTATGTCATAATCTTACAAAATGGATAAATTAAAGTTTTATTTGAAATTTCCATCAATGTATCCAATATAGGATATTTTAAAAATATTTTCAAAGAAGAAGAATTTTCTAACTCTGAATCCAAAAATGAGTTATGTAACAATCATGATGTGTTTTTATAATTGTTTTCTAAAAACATTAAATGATTCACATGAAATTATAAATAGAAACATCCACCAAATTTTTTTATCTAGTGCCTTTGGGATCATTTTCCAATTATTTTCAAAGAGGGGATAAGAAATAATATTATGTAGAAGAAAGTGATGAATATGAAAGTGGTAATAGAAGATATTGGAAGAAACATGTTAATAAATATTTTGTAGAAGGAAATTATATGATGTTCAAGAAACCCAAAAAAAAGAATATTTTAACTTAATGATAATGATAACGAACATAAAATTGGAAAATTAACATATTTTTTTCAATAATGTTCATTATAATAATTAATGATTCCATTTTTTATAGTGAAGAAATAATTATTTGTGAAGAACAATAATTTTAATTAGAATTTTATTGGAAGATTGAATTGATTGAATTATTGATAAATGATTATGACATTAAAAATAAATCATCAATTCTAATGAGGTATTTCGAACAAAACAATAATGAAATCCCCCTTGAATTGAATGATTTTTTATATGAAGTGCATGATTGTATAAATTATTTTATTGACATGGAAAAAATCATTTTGAATATCTTGAATTAATGATTAAGGAAATGTAGTATGATTTGGAACTTATACAATTAAATTTCTCGAATGTTTTGTATGGAGTTAAAAATTTCAAGAACACTATATTTTAATTTGGTAAATTTTTTGATAATGTAAAACCATAAACATAAAAAAATTTAAATTAAATTGTTGAGAATAAATTTTTAATATGTGACTAAGAATAATAAATTTTAAAAATTCATTAATGTTTCCATTAACAACATTTTTGTAAGTTCATAGGTTTTTAAAAATTCTGTGTCTAAAATGATTGTTCTTACAACTTTTGATTCTAATAATTTTTTAAAGATATTTGAATTGAAGAATATGACTTTGATAAATGATATAATGTTTGGGGATAAAAATATTTTTATGAAAAAAAAAGAAGGCTACTAAAAAATATGGTCAAAATTCAAACAAAAATATGAATAATATATAGGAAAGTACTCCTTCAATGGGTACTACTGATATTGTTTTGGATTTCCAAATATGGAAAATATATGTCAGTTTAATCAAGATAATTAAAAATATATGGTCTATAGTTGGGAAATGTTGAGGGTATTTAATCCTATAAAAGTAAAAAATAATAGAAGTGTTTTTTGAATGATGTAAAAAATAAACGTGCTAAGTATTTAAAGAAAGTGATCTTTTTTATCTATCTAAAACAAGTTTACAGGTCTATATAGATAGTAGAAGTTCAAAATTAGTGGAATAAAAGGGAACCAAAATAATATTTAAAATGTAAAATATGTTTATTAAAATTTATCAAAATAATTTTTTTTATGTTTCATAAATCCGGTTAGATATGTGAGAAATAAATGAATGCTAAAAATGATATAAAGCATTTTATTACGAGAAAATGTGGTAATTGATATGTTGTAAAAAAAATGTAAAAAAATGTTAATAAATTTGAATAAATGTTTCAATCATCAGAATAAAAATATATAGATAAAAATAATATTTTTATAAAATATAAGAAATGTGAATAAATTAAGAAAAATCATCCAATGAAAATTCCAAGAAGAAAAAGAATAATTCAAAATTGAGAGAGGGATCTCGGTTCAATTGTTTCTTCTAAAAAACTATTTATTTTCCTCATTATATAAAAAATAATAATGCATTTGAATGACCTTTTAGGGAAATAAAGGATTTGAAATAAAAAATTTATAATATGAGTTGCTTACCATTCATGAAAATTAATTGAAAGAGGTTATGTAAAAAACATTTTTGGTAAAGGTATGTATTTACATATGAAAATTTCTGTAGTTTTTTATTAGATGGGTATAAGTTCCTATTTTCATAGAAAAATCTCATATTACATTAGATATGAGACTATTTAAATATAAATGTAAATGAACTAATTGAAATTTTTGTTATAGACATCCTTTATAACTTTGAGTATACAATTTTTTTCTACAACGTGTTTACTAACATAGAAATAGTGTTGTTTAATTAACAGCTCTTGGTTAAGATAATAATGTTACAATTATATTCTTCTAAAGAATTTTTTCTTTATTTTTATATTATTAACAATTATCATGAGTTTTCCTTTAAATTTTATTTTTAATATGGGTGGTGTATATGATATGGGAGAATATATGTGGATAAGATAAAAATTATGATGATTAATGGGAATTTTTTTATGTTACAATGTATTTTAATGTGTATTAAATACAAAATAAATGGGAGAGATATTTGGGACCATGTTTTGTTTTAGATGTATATGTTGTAAACAAATAAATATGAAGATTATGTTCTTAATGAATAGTTATGTGAGTAAAAAAATTACTTAATGGAAAGAAGGAGGAAATGAGGACGATGATGATGCTTTTTCATAGTTGTCCAAACTGAAATAATAATTACTTGATAAAAAGATGGTGTAAATATAGACTATGTAATGTTTTTTACGAAGACTTCATAAGGGGAAATAATAATACTAATTTTTATGTTATTTTGGTCAAAGGGTATGAATGAAAAAATTCATCTTTTTTTAATATCATACTCTCTATTGATAAGAGATTGTATTTGTATTGGTTGTCTATCGTAATGATGGTTTGTGGAATATTTATTATTACTCCCAATATTTTTGAAAAGAATGCTTCAATCAGTATGGAGAAATATATCATAAATATTATGTTTCTATGTTAATCATATGATACTTTTATATTAGGTATGTTTAAAAATTCCTTATGTTAATTGAAAAACTTATCATTTAATACATATATTGGAAAGGAGATGAATGAGTGCTTTTAATCGGTTTCTGGTTTTATTTCCTATAATGATGTTCTATAAGGATGGAATTTTATAAAACATTCCTATGTGACTATGATGATGTTATGTAGATAATAAATGTTCTAAATCTCATTAAGAACTAATGATTATGAGCAGAAGATTTTGGAAGAATAAATTATGCAAAGTTGGATTTATTCAATCTTAGTTTATCCGTGTGAGCATCACTAGATGATAAATTGTTGAAAGGATGGGATGATAGAAGTGGATGAAGTCGTTGTTTCAATTATTGGTCAAACAGATGTGGTATCCCACTGATCAACTGGTGCTAAATATGTTTTTGGATATCCATAAGAAAACAATGTATTTTGGGACTGATGTTTATAGTAATTTTAGAGACCAATAAACCTGATGACAATCATAAATATAGTCTATAATTTTCATCATGATGAATTTAACTATATTTGGGAAAATATAAAAACTATTCTATTATTTTTCTTTTGGGATAAGAGAAAACATTTTGTTTATTTTACAAGTGTGTCACGTCTCATCAAACTAGTATTTTCTTTGATCCATTGGACTGAGATAGAAGATGATCCATTTTATTCATGCTCACACTTATTTTCCCAAGATGTGGTATGAGAATTGTTTTTTGAAAAAATGATGGAAATAATAATTACATTAATGATATTTCGAATGTGTTTCCAATGTAATGATTGATTCCAAAATATTTTATAATGGGGTTTGGAATGCAACAAAAATTTCAACAATGTTAATTGAAACATAGAATCAAAATATTTACATTGTATAGTGCATCAGAAATGTATTTTTCTATGTTACATATGTTTTCATCACAATAAGGAAAAATAGAATGACAATAGACATCAGACTAAATTTTTGTATAAATTTAATAAATATGGATAATGTTTTGAGAATATTTGTGATGATTTGAGAAGAATAGAAAAAAAATTATAAAATGTAATGAAGTCAAATATAGAGCCAAAATGAAGGGAAAATTCATGGTTCATGAAATTAGATTAATCAGTAAATTTTTTCATATTCCCACCCAAATCACGTATTGATCTCCTACAAATAATAATAAAATCATTGAATTTTCTCACATTAGAACTATTCACCTATGCAGTGGGAGACTAAAATCAATGAATTTTTTGAAAGAGATAAGATGATTCATAACAGAACATTCTCGTACAATTGTATAGAAAAAGGAAGAATAATAATAAATTGGAGGAAGAGCTACCAGATTTTGATGATCAGTCGAACACAGGTTTCATGGGATATAAGAAGTGGTTGAGAATTTTTTCTGATGTATTCTTACATTCTTTTTTTGGGACTGAGCAATCAGATTTGGGATTAAAACTGTGCCATCAAAATGGGTTTTTATATAAAATTTCCTAAATGTTGTTTCTACCATCTCCTAAGTAAGAAAGTGAAGAATATTGTTTTTATAGGTTTATTATGGATGATGTAAAATAAAAAACTGTATCTTTTTTTGAACCCACTAGTGATGGATTTTTTACATTTCAAATAAACTTGTATTACATCATTCATTCAAGAAAAATAACATTCCATATGTTATTAAATATAGTGTTGAAGAATTTTGAGGGTTATCCTATTGGTTGTATCCACACAAATGGATTGTTTTCTTTAACATTTTTGGTATTGGGATATTCTAAAATTATTCCAAGAACATTGATACTGTTACTGAGTAATAAACCTTGTAAATACTTACACACTTTAAAAAGTATGAATGCATTATTTATAGAAATATTATAATTCTTTAACAATAAAAAAAATATTATTTAAAAATAATGGAGAAATTAAATAAAATAATATCATTCATTAACCCCAAGTTATATATTAAGTAGGGTTGGTAATTAATATCGTATTTGTTCTCTAGGTATAGATGACTCTTGAGGTTATTTGGAAATCATGATAATTAGTTGTTACAGTTTTGGTAAGTGTACGATATTTACTCAACCGTTTTATTATAGACATCAATCAACTAGATACTAAATCTTTAATTAGATTTACCTATCACAGTGGAACACATCATTGGTTGATTATTATCTAGACAAAATCTTATAATATCCTATCAACATTACGGAATGAGATTCAACTTAGTTTTGTGGGTAGTAAACACTTTTATCCAATTTGGAATTGGTTGTACTGATATTAAAACATTGAGATGTATTGTTGGAATTAAATTAGATATATTGGTTATAACACACTTATATATCAAAATACATTATCGAAATTTGGTGTGACTCTCACAATTTGGATTTTTCTTATAATATGACCCATTATTTTATAACAGGATATTGTTTTATTGTATACTACTTGAGTAGTTCATAGATTTATCTATTCGATAATTGAAATATTGAGATTTTCTACATAACTATATAAGATTGTAAAACATATATTATAATAGTTTATGTAGGGAGTTGGTGATGTGGAACAAACATCAAATGTATGATACTTTATTTCACCCCCTTATTCTAAATTCAATTAATCCACATTCAACCCAATGTACTTAAATCTAAAAACTGTATAGTTTTCTATCCCATATGATTTATTATAGTTGGTAGAATGATTTAAGAGATTTAATATTTATCAAATGAATTTATATGTATTCAGTGATTATAAGATAATAATATATGGTTCACACTCTATATTTTTATAGTACTACCCTAGAAAATATTGGTAACACCTAGAGATTTTAAATTATGTTTATTTTTGACTAATTATATTACATATCATGTGATAAAAAAAGTCAAACCACAATCAACTACATAATCGTATATAACCATTAAAATGAAGATATATAATTTTTGGGATAAAATATAGTAAAATTATTTATGAAATATCGTTAAAAATAAATATTATGGTAATTAACTATATTAGAGAATTTTAAAATTAATTGGGTTTATATAATTAAATAATAATACTGATTTCATATTTAAAATGAATCATTTCGCAAAATAGTATTATTATGTGTTTTTATGTTACTAATTTTAATATATATAAAATATACTAATGATATTAATAAAATATTTACAATAATGTAATTTCTAATATATAATAAACAAAAACAATAATAGATAATATTTAAAAACCTATTTGTATATAAAAAATGTTTTCATTATATTTTTATTTTTATAATTTAAATGATGATATCTCAACTACTAGGATTTAAATTTAATCAAATAAACATAATTTGTATATTTTCATTATAAGATTATCTCGAGAATAATTTTTTAGTTTTTGAAGATTGATATTGTAAAATAGTGAAAATACTATTTTTACCCAAAATCTATATATTATGACATTAAAATTACAAATGATATATATAAAAGTTTATAAAAAACATTAATTGATAAAATATTTATTTATGGAGTAAACATTGTATTTCTATACACCATTATTGAAATTAATATTTTCGGAACATATGAAAAATATTCTAATATAAACTATTTATGGTCATTTCTATTAAATAAATATTATATTTTGAATGAAATATTATGAAAAATAATAAAATATATATGTAAAAAATATCATACACAATAAGACAAAAATGTTAAAACTAGGTATTTTTATTCTAATTGGCATAAAATCATTCTTAAAACATATGTGAAAACTATTTTTTGACTAAATAACATCCTTATATAATTCCCAAAAAATATTATTTTCTATTTAATATCAACATGAATTCTGAAAAATTAATTTATTTATATATTTTTTATATATTTACGAAATAAATATCTTTTTCCCTAAATATAGTGGGGCATATGAAAAAATCTTCAATACCACAAAAAATATGTCTATATATTATAAATGGACCTTCTGTAATCTCAAACATTCGCCTATGACCCAATTATGTATATTTTTACATGATATTAAACTAATAACTCTATATCCAATGAGTCATCTATGTGATATATATTGTCATCAATGATAGTATTTTATCCATATTATTTTATTTTCATTGTTAATTTCCCAAATATATTTTTTATAATTCTTATATAATTAAATAAATAATTATTTTATAATAAATAATATATATATATATATATGGTGATGAATTCTAACCGTGTTTTCCCTTTATAATTATAAATAAAAAAATTCAATTGTGTGTTGTATAAACAATCTCCTTCATGATGTCATGACATCCATTTTTCACCACTCCCTATAAAAGGTATATATATGTATGAATTTTATGAATCAATGTTTAGTATATAATAGTATTATTAATAAGAATATAATAATTATAAGCCACATTTTTCCCCCACATCATTCTTGAAATAAAAAAATTAACCATGTCTTTCTAAAAAAACTAATTCCACAAAAAAATTAACCTCATTTTACATTTATTTGAAATAATTATTATTCAATACTATTGAAATACGCCTTAAATATATCTATATTGTATCACTATTCTTCAATAATAATGATAATTTCACCAAAATAAACATGTTTCAAAATAATAATCATTAATTAATTATTTTATGTTCATATTTAGATGGATCTAAACATTTACATGAAAATTTGTATATTATAATATCATTGATGACTATTAGTAATTAGATCATAATAATATTTTATAAAAAAATTATTTTATTTCTAGTTTTAAAGTGGTAAAATTAATTTTGAACTCATGAATTAAGATATCCACACATGTTCATGCCAAATCAATAAAAAATTAAAATAATAAATTTCAAATATATTGATTGTCACAAAAACAATATAGAATGAAATTATTATTTATAAAAAATTATAAAAATTTATTTATAGTAACTTATAACATATGGTAATTAATAAAATTTTGTTAATAAAAATAAAAACCAATATTGTGAATGTTTTTCATTACGGCTAGTACTACTCTTACATGATATATAAAATATAATATAACTAACTAATATACTTGTTTAAAATATTTATAAAAAACTCTATAAAATGATATAGATATGAATAAGTTTCATAAATTGGATATTATATTGGTTAAAAAGCTTACGTAGGAGATTTACGTGCATTACATGTAGTCAAGAATTGACGTAATAGGTTTGCGATCTCAAATTATTTAATTTTAATTGCATAACATAATGTGATCCATGATATCCCTGAATTTTTTTGAATAATTCCCAATAGAAATATTTTACAATATTGAAGTAACTCGTGGTGTTTGATGATCCATATGATGATAGTTATTAAAATGAATTATGATTCAATGGATATGAATGATATATGTGTTTTCTTTGTAATAATTATGACTTTTGTATATATATAACAAATCTTGCACGATGATTCTTTTATATGTGACTATATTTTTTTACTATTAAATAATTCTATTATAATTTATTTCTTACTAATTCATGGAATGTAATCAGGAAAATTATTTTTCTCATTGATTGAATATTGGCTCAAGT
Organism: Viscum album; assembly: GCA_963277665.1. NCBI lineage: Eukaryota > Viridiplantae > Streptophyta > Magnoliopsida > Santalales > Viscaceae > Viscum > Viscum album. The sequence goes on from OY728163.1 coordinate 1,949,549,647, forward strand.
ATCAACCAAGTCATAAAACAATAAACTATGTCAATTTTCATACTTTGGGTTTTTTCGTTATCTTTTTTATATTTCATAAAAAATTTTTAACATTATTCCCTTATTTTTTATTATGGGGAATTATATTATTTTCTAAATATATACCAAATAAAACCCCTTTGACATATTTCAGTTTATATAAATTATGTTTCTTGATAGGGATATAGATAAATCTAGTATAATTTCAAAGATTTATTTTGTTTAATAATTATATTTTCATTCCCATATGATTGTTATCCTTGGGAAATATTTTATTATATGTTACATTCTCATAAAATCCGGTAAAATTATTTTTTAATTGAAACTAAAATTTTACAAAATTATTTTTTTATGATTTGGGTTTTCCATTAATGTAATTTTAAAAAGGTTTTCCATTTCATGATAAAATTTTAATCAACCAAAACATATTTCCATGGATACCGTTATGTATTTTTCCAACATCCAATATTGGGTATTTTTTATTATGAAAATGTCTTCATGAGTTTCAATTTACCATTTCAGAAAATAATTCATAGACTTATTCATTACGTAATAATTATGATATCTTTAAAAAAGAATTCTAAATATTCAATTACGTATTCACATCCACTTTCAAATTCATGTTTAAAATTATTCATCCAAATTTGCAATAAGATTAATTATATAGTCTTTATTATATATTATTTTAATCATAATTTGATTTATTGACAGATGGGGTCATATAATTCAATTCTATATCCCTTCTTTTGTTGTATAATTATTATAATATTAATTTTAAATGTTTTTTACATCTATTTCAACATAATAATATATAACTTTTGTTACATTATACATATTATATATTAAAATATCTACCTTCATAATCTGTATAACATACATAATGGTTTTTTCATTCAATGAGATTATTCATCAATACAATTGTCTTGAAAAATCATCACCTATTATAGACTTGATTAATTTTTCCGTGAATTTAGTTTTTTGATCACTGAATAATTACTTATATTTATTTTTGGGTTTTATCCTAAATTGATTTTTTGAGGTATTTTTAATTTTTTTACTATTAAATATACCCCTTTCATTATACAGATTTAGTAGGAAGGATTCTTACATAGTATGTTATCCAATTTATTGTTTGGGGAAAAGTTATAAATATGTATCGATATTATGGACAAACATATATCTATTTATTATCACGAAATATTGTTTTAGTGTTATATAGATTCATCATTAAATTATAAAAATGGATTATTATAATTAAATAATTATTTTTGGTGATCACAATTTCCTCCTAATGCATTGATATGTCTAATGAAAAAAACATTCCTTGATATTTCTTTAAATTTCATCATAATGAAATATATTTCCTAAACATTGGGAATTGAATGTAAGGCCATGATATATATAATGATGATGTATTTTATTAGGGTATTCTGTTAACTATCAAACATTATTCATTTAATCCCTATGTGACCAATTATTTTTGTCCATCTAAAACTAAAATTTTCATTATTATACAATGATATATTATGATTTTTTTCAATCAATTATTTGATAAATTACTGTTATATGTTAGTATAATATTATTATTATAATCTTATGATGAATTATGATATTTAATCATTTTCATACATTTACCCTTTCAATTTTTTTCCTCTTCATTATTGTGTTTTTATTTACCCTACTATTGAAGACATGTAATAAAAATTATATTTCTTTAGGTATAAAATGTGTGTAGAATTTTGTGGGAGATATATAAGACTTATTTGGGATTATTTTGTTTCATTGATTGTGGAATAAATTTATGTCTGATTATTATTTCATGGGATGTGATAGTTAAATGTTGTTCCAAACATATTAAAACTATAATCACAATCTTCCCCTATAATATTTAAAAATCAATATATTTTTTTCAATTTTATCATGTAAAAAATATAATTAGGAAAACCAAGTTTTGGGAGTGTTGGTTTATGAGGTTTTATAGTTGGTATCTAAGGATGTTTTAGTAAAATTAAGTAGTAAGGGTGTTTATTGATATTTTTATATATATGTTAAGTGTTATTATTATTTCAAATATATAAATAACACATAAGGATAGTTAATGTAATTTTGAATATTTTATCGATTAGGCTATGATATAATTAGTGAAGACCTCAGGATAATATTATGGGATGAGAATATATATTTGATAACATAGTAAATTTCAGTAAATAATATTTTATAAGGTAATAAAATTAACTAACTCCGTTATTAGATATTAAAATTTGACTCCAGATCTCAAATAGTTGTAGCTAGAGTAAATAACATATAAAATTGATCATCAGTTATTCTATCATTAAAGACATAGTAAATTAAAATTATAACTGACTAGAAGTATACACTTCGAGTCCTAGTGAAATAATTTGGTTATTAAATATTTCATTATATGAAATAAAAACTGATTTTGTTGTGATGTTTACTTATTAGGTTAGAGAAAATAACAAAAAAAGACCATGGATAATTAATGATTGGTAAGAGTGACATATAAGATGAACAAAAGGTATAATATGTCAAAAAACGAGGAGTCACAAGGGAAGTTCCAATTTGATATATATGATTATCTTTTTAATTTCATTATTATCATAACCATTATGGATAGAGTATTTCGTTGAAACGGGAACATGTAGATGAAGTGGATACTGTTGTATAGAAAGAGCCACAATGTCCTATATATAAATAATGGATCACATATAAATGGATGAGAATATTATTATACAATTATTATTATAGGATATTGGATTATTCTAGACATATCTAATGTGGTGTGGTTTATATAATAATAAGAATAAATATTTTCAATTATAGCTATTTCTAATAATGATTGATATTTATTATTGATATTATGGAATATTATAAAAGTTATTTTTATATTGTGAAACATATATGGGCTAATATTCAGCAGTGGTGATCAAAAAAATTTAAAATGTATATAATATTCAATCCAAAACTAGGTAAAATGAATTAATTACATTTCTATATTTTTTTGATAAATATTGAAGGCCATATGATTGTGGGTTTGATAGCTCGTATGATTATCATGCACTTGATGTATTTAACATAACGTGTAGATAGATTTTAAAAATTTAAGATAAACAGTAATGACAAACTTGACTTGGATAATCGATTCATGATATTTTTGTGAAGTTAATCACAATTATTATTGTTATTATAATTTTTTATTGTCAGATATTATGGCCTAGGAATTAACACTATTTGCGGATTAAATACAGTATAAATTTGTAGAATAATATATGGTTTAAAAATAGGATAATGTATTAGTGATTTCGATATTCCTTTAGATGTTTTATTTTTTATAATTTATAAATATGTTTTTTATAATCACGATTATATGATTTTATTAATGATTAATGTTATTTGAGGAATGATACGTAGATTAATCTGGCCTATGTATGTATCAAAATATCTCATTTTATAATTAATATCACAAGTGATAAAAATAGTTAGAATACCATCACTTACATTCATAATTGAATAAAAATTAATATTTATTGGGTTCATTTTATTTTAGATTTTTATAATGTAGAAACTATATTTTTATGTTATATATTCAATTATGATGTAATATGATTGATATCTTGTGATGCACAAAATAAATAAGCACAATGAACCAGTACTACTGTGTAACTATATTTTTTTCATGTCGATCATCACCTAAGAAGAACATGTTCAACGTGGTCTAAAATAATAGATACCACGGCTGTCAAAACAAAAAATACTACAAAATATATTGGATAGATATTCAATTTTGGAAAATAAAAGTCCCTTATCCTTGTTGGCTACCTTAGAATCCAACAAATCTCCCACCTTATTCTCCCCACGCAATTCATGATAAATTTCGACATACATAAGAAGGATACATTTTCACTTTTAGATGGTATAAAGGATGGACCATGTGCCTAGAATATACTCCTATATTACCCCATGGATTATAGTCAAATCTGTATCAACCTATTCTAGTAATATTTTTTTGTTTGTGACATGGTTCAATACCTTTCAATGTTTCATTGGCCTCTTCAATATGGACATTACCCTTTCCAAAAATGGTTATTAAGGCCAAAAACATGAATCCTTATTAGTATCAAACCACTATTCCCCCTCACATAATACTCAAGATTTATGAAACATCCACATAGAGTTTCTGGTCACTATTGTGAGGACTCTATTGCACCCATTATAAATGTCTTCTTGGATTTCAATAAATAATCCATGTTGGTTTTACATCCATGAACATCATCAATGGAAATGATATTTCCAAGTGCTTGACCAGTGGAACCAGGTCCCTCAAGGTCTTTTAATATTTATCCACAAACCCCTATTCTGAGGTATATATTTTAATAGGTTTACTATGTTTCAAGGCCCTCCATATGGTATAGGACATTGCTAAAATAAGAACATCTTTCACCATCTGCTCATGGGCCTTTTTTATTGCCCCTAGAAACCAAGAATGAAGAAACAAATCTTATATGTAGCCTCCAATCCCCATATATGTGAAAATACCGTAGTTCGTTCCATATAGTCTCATACCACATACATATAATGATGATATGAACCAATGATTCCCCATGGGAGTTCCAATAGCATATAAATTTAAAATTATGTGGGATTATTATTTTCATACCTCCCCATACAAGGGGAGGGACTAATTTTAAAGCCTCTACATAGTGATGTTGAATTTTTATGGATTTAATTTAAAAAAAACAATATCATTCCGAACATCATGTCCACATATAACATGATTCTTGGAGCAAGAAACCATTGACGAGAATTAACCTGATACCAATCCTATGAAGATGAGTTAGTCTCGTTCATCATTTATATAGATATTATCAAAGACTATTAAATGGTGGTGATTAAAAATTTTATATATAAAAGTATAAAAAGTACTCACCTAGGAGAATGTAATATTGGGTGTTGAGTATTCCAGAAATCCAATTTTTGACATCACCCAATATTAATTCCATAAGATGATTTGTCCATAACCTACAATCCATTTGGAATGGCCCTACAACATAGATAAATAAAGAGAAATACCATTCAAAATTTGGGAGGAGGATCATCGATTTTGGGTCCCATGAATTCCATATATATTAATAATTGATCTTGAAAAAATAGATTTTCCCTTCGAGAATTCACATGGAATTTTGTTTTTTATGCTCTACATCTCCACATTGACTCACCTCAGATTGATACCAGCATCACCCCCCATTTAATTCATATTGTCTGATGAAACCCAATGATATCTTTCATCATCATGGGGTTACCAAATTAATATTATCAATAATCATTCAATATTATTCAAATCCATCTTTGGCATGTAGAGAACTAACATCACGTGCATATGAATAAAAGACAGAGCACAGTTGGTCAAGGTGATAAGAACCCCCCTGATGCAAAGAAATTGATTCTTCCAATTTGTAATTTTAGAATTAATTTAATCCACATCCAATCAAATTACTGAATTTGAATCCTCTTGAGAGAACCTGGACCCCCTTGATATTCCATGGAGATGGTTCTCTTTAGTATAATTATCTCTTCCCCGATTCAGTTTTCCTATCTCTCTAGACACCATTTATAGGTAAACACACTACATTTTTCAGATTGATATTTTTCCTGATCCAAATACGGTAGTTTTCAATTATTTTTTGAACTATTGAATGTTTATACTATTGAAATTCATGAAAAATATCATTTCAATAGTGAATAAATCTTGAGAAATAACACTTACATTTTCTCTACCATGATAAGACCGCATGAATCCATTTTTCATCCTCCTCTCCAGATATCTTCTAAGAGTGTCTGAAACCAAAATAATGACGCTGGGAGATAGGGGATCTCTCTGCCTAAGTCCATGAGTTATCTAAATGAACCATTAATTATGATCTATAATTTAAATAGCTAGTCATATGGATCTAGCTACTCTAAAGAAATTATCCACTACTCTTCATGAGGATCCCAAACAATTCGCCATCGTACTGATAAAAATAAAGTACATTTTATCATTGCCTTTATGCATATAAACAATAATCACCACATTAGTACCAAGTGTATTATTTTTATATCCCCATCCATTTCATTCAGCATGGTTATGGGGGACTGTATTGATCTTCCTTTAATAAAACTACATTTATTGATAGAGACTAATTACGGTAGGTACACAGTGGGCGTTTTATAGAAAATACTTGAAATTGATTTATAAATTAATTTACACATGTTTGTTACCCAATAATGATTGATCAAGTGTAACATCCCATTATTTCAAAGTACATTATTTCTTCGAAGTAATACAATAACATGCACTAAACAGAAGACTGAGTTCAAGCGCACAAAGACATACCAAACTAGTCGTTCAAAAGTGGTTATGAATAATATTAACTAATTATTGAACATTATATAATCCTTATAACATTATAATCCATATTATTATTTTCTTAGACATAATGAAAAAAATTCATTTTTTTCAGACAAAAGAAGTATTTTTTTTAAATGCAATTTTACCACCTTTTAATAGAATACCCTTTTTAAATCAAATATTTGAAACTTTTATATATTCAATTTGAAAAAATATACATCTTCTTTAAATTCAGGACATAATAATTTAGTTTCAATAAATTTGTGGTGTTTTTATGATAACTTTAATATTATGGTGAATTGTGAAAAATACTATATTTTAAATGAAAACAACTTTTTTGATCAAATTAATTTATAGTGATATATTATACATTTTAATGGTTCTGAAGTATAAATATATAATATTTTTACAATTTAATACAATGTTATTTATTGGAAATAATTTCACATAGAAATTGAACATAAGAAAGTATCTATCTTTTGTTGGTTATTATTTCTTAAAAACACTCTTTTTAGTTTTGACAATGGAAATTATTTTTAATTTAATAAAAGAAATTTCTATGTTTTTTATTTAGTAAAATAAACTTAAATTTTGAATTCAGAGTTTCAAAATTAGTTTAGGGTGAATTTTTGGTATGTTTCTGAAAACATTCATTTTTTTATGAATAGTGAATAACACTGCATTATTGGTTAAAACTGACTTTTTATTTAAATAATTAGTTATCTTATGTTAATTTATTTTATGTCAAAACAAATACATGATAAATATATATGTTCAATGTAATTCATTGGAGTCATTTTATAAAATATATATATATATATATATAATTTAATCGAACTATTTACCGTCTTTTACCCATCTTCTAGGAGCATTTGAAAATTTACATAAAACATATTTTTTCCGCTTATATGAGTTGAATTTAAAAAATTTGAGACATATAGTTGATATCAATAAGAAAAATGTGGTTCAATAAGATAAAAATAATTTTTGGTGAATAGTAACTTTTGACTTTTATTTACCACGGTTAAAATTATATAGGGTAATTATAGGTAAAAATGATATTATTATCACCCTAAAATGTGTCCTATTTATATTTTATAAGTGAAATTTGACCCTAAAGACCCTTAGGAATAAAATATGATCTTTTACGTCAACTTGCATTATATTATGACCTTTATTATTATTTAATTCAAAGAAGAGTTAAAAGTGATAAATTCAATGTTTAATAACTAATCCATTTCTAAAAGAGGATTAAACATAAGATAATTAGAATATAAATATTCATTAAAAATATAAAACGATTTCATAAAAAATGTTATTTTATTTATAATTTGTATAAATTAATTAATTAAATTTATTTTTGACACAATAATGATGTGGTAATTAACTTATTAATGAAAGATTAAAATAAATGATATTATAAAAATCCATATAAATGTAAATTGAGACTTTTTATCAATTACACTAATTTTATATGTTAATATTACATATTTGGTCTGGTTAGATGAGTTTTTTTGATGTAATACTGTTGTTTTGAATTTAGAGAAAACAAAATCCCAAATCATGTCAAAATTTACATAAAAAGAGTTTATAAAACAAATATTATGTTATTAATTGGTATTCTGTTCCTAAAAGTATATGGTTCGAAAAAACAGCTTAAGTACTATTATATAAGTCATTAATAAACCACTTCATGTTTTTAAAGAGGTTTATATTATGTTTATTTACCATGTAATATAAAAATACAAAGAGACGTGGAAAATGTCAAACTATTTAACTAAGAGATAAATATAAATGATATGGTTAATATAGTGAACCAAACCTGTATAAAACCTATTGGTTGAGTGGTTTCCAACCAATACCCTCATTTTCTTTGAAATAAAACATTTTGGAGCCATTAGAAACCGAAAATAAATTTATTATAAAATAATATTTTATGTTTTTCCTATGGTCCCCCTCACCCCTCTTAAAAAGGGAACCCCACCCCCTCAAATTCACACCTCCACAATCATTTTTTCGGCCATACCCTACCCAAATACCCTCTTAATTTTCCTTCCTTCATCCTAGAGGCCTTAATTTTTTCATAAAGCCAACCTACGGAGCCCATTTGAACAAATCAAAAGTAATAACCTGAAAAAGAGGTAAATATTTCATCACCCCTTTCAATTTCCTTTATTTGTCCACTTCCTCTTTCTATATTGTTTCCATTCAAAAAAAATAACTCCAAAATCTTCTATATAATTTTATGGTATTATAAATATGGTACAAACATATTCATTATTATATCCATCCATTCAATGACATGTCACTATATGTGCGTACATACGGATTACCGTCTCCACGAAGGCGATGAGATTCATTCCCCATCGTATCCATTCAAGACTAATTTTCATTATATGATTAAAAATAATGTTTAAAGACCTAATATCATTATGAATATGAATAAGATAAATCCTATCCAAAACAAACATTACTTACGTAACAAATCATATAAAGGAAAACGAATCAGTTAACACCAAAAATGATGATAAGACTAAGATATTATTAACAATAAATTTTAAAATATCATATATGATATCATATTAATGTATATGTTTCTTGTATAATTTAATGACAATTATATCACCATTATACAGGAGGTTAACATACCCTCAACCAAGGAAAAGTTCAAGGTAAGGGTTATTTTTACAATCTCTTTATTATCTGAGGTTGCTTTTACGTAAGTATCTACTAGGACCTCTTTATCATCCACATCCGTGTTTTCATAAAAATTTATTTCAAGACATTTTATCTATTTACTAGACTATGCGATAAATTCATTTCTACCCTTTTTGACTTTTTACTGAAATTTTTTTGGAATGAATCTTTCCTTTGTTCTCCAAACAAGGTACTTTATATATTTTCGACCAAACTAAGGTAAAAATGACTTTTTTAACTTATAAGGTGGGTGTGGCTATTTTCTGCCATTATAACATCATCAAATCGTCACTTAAATTCTTATAAGAATATTTCCAATGTAAATTATTTATTTTATAATTATATTAATTTTAAAAGGCTTCAAAATAGTATGATATATTTTTCTTAAAAAGGATTTGATTTCATCTCTGTCAAAATCCTTTGATGGCTTTTAATCATATTTTAATTTTAATTGTTTATTATACAAAAATTCCATATTGTATTTACGTTTTTGTGATATGTTTGAATGTGGATGTATTATTTTTACTCCATTCATGGTTTATGGATAAGTATTGACATTTTGTATCCTAGTTTTAATAAGAATGTTTATTTTATGTTTAAACCTTTTCATATAATGAAATCATTTGACTTAGTAAGTGATGGGTAGAGCTCTCTATAGATTCTCGATGCATTGGAAGGTCTCATGAGACAATCTAGTTTCCTGGCACAAGGCCTTGACAAAATATTATTTGTAGTCTTGGTACAAGGCCTTAGCTACATTGTTATGATAGTTTGGTATTATGCATTCCATCGTTATGAAAGTGTATATTATTATTGAATGTGAATATTCGACTTGTATAATATCCATGTAAATAAGAAAATTGAATTATTTTATATATATCTTTTCTATATTATACATAAGTCAAGTTTAAAAGGCTTTTGATTATGTATTATAGATTTCCTTAAATGTTTATGCTTATTTATGAAAGCTTCCGCTATATTGTTACCCTTACTGAGCATATGAACTCACCCCTTTCTATGTTTTATTTTTCTTAGGATGCGAAGTATATTATGACTAGCCATTAGGGATAGTATATGGGATCTTAGTGTTGTCTATGGAAACAATGTGGTTGTAGTTTTCCATTTAATGATGTAATGTAAACTATATGAATTTATATAGTACATACAAGGCAACTAAACTAATCGTTCTTTTGAGATTTGATCTTTTTTCATGCCAATGATAAGTAATAATTCACCAACTCTGGGTAACTAGGGTCGAGGAGTTACAATTGGTTTGATTGGAAGTTTATTACAAACCATTGAAACTAGATTTAGATAAACTCTGAATAGATCACATATCACTAAGATAGACATTGAGGATTAGTATAGAGTAACTTCCTTGAATTTTGGTTTTGTAGAGATTTTGCGAGTTTTCCATGAAATACATATTTGTCTTTATACGAGCTAGTAGAGGCAGCTCTGGAATAGATGTACCTAGGGGTAAAACCAGAAAACACCGCTTTGAGCTATAATCGAACGGGAACCGGTGCACGACAACAGGCCTTGCAACACTATTTGTTATGACACTCCAGGGGGATATGCTAAAGATAATTATCATTTTCATTACAACCCATTATGATGGGTTTATGATTATATAATTTCTCAAGGATAATATTTGTAATGATTGTGGATTATGTCCATAAACTGTTCAATTTACATTACATATTTTACATGTTTTGTATTATTCATTGCAATTCATAAACTGACCTAGTGTATTACATTGTATTGAAATGGTGACTAGTAGAAGGATTGTGAACTCTAGCAATACATATAATCCAAAGTGTAATAAGGGTCATATATTTCAAGGTATTAAGCCAACATTTTGAAGGGAAATAGTCTCCAATGTATTCACAACATATGAAGAAATGGTATCAGGAGTTAATAAGATAATTAAAGAATTTTCTAAGTCATATGGATTTAAAGGGAAGTAGTAGAAGGAAAAGATGGAATATATAAATATGGATAAATGGAAGAGGGAAAAAAGCATTTTCCCATATGTCATAACTATGGAAAGAATCACCTTGGTAAATTCTTGAAGGGAATTGGAGTTTGATTTAAATGTGGAGAAAAATGACACCCAGTACGTGTTTTCAAGGGTAAGAAAAAAGTTTCAAATGCACAATCCTTCATCTGCAATGAGTTGGGACACTACATGAATCAATGTCCATCTTGTCAGAGTATACCTCAAATACTTCTATTGGAAAATAATAATGTTATGATACTACTGAAGATGAAGAGGAATGATTAGATTTCTTATGTTGTTATTAATGTGTTGTGTCATTTGATTATTGTATTAATGATGTAAATTTTATAAGAATTATAGAGTATATAAGGATTGTATTGTAGTATTATTTCATTAAGGACTCTAGATTTTGTGGAAGTAAGAAAAGTGACTAAATAGAAGGATAAATTTTTGGAAAATATATGTTTGAGAGAAAGATAAACCATAATATGGTTGTGATTATAAGGCCCCAACCATAAACATTACTTAATCATGAGTTATTTCAACAATACATATTGAGGATCATTTCAGGTTTAGAGTTTTAGATAATTAGATCATAAATCATGCATTACATTCCACATTTCAACAAGGTGGTTACATAAAAAATATTATTCATTTTCCCCATCAAAGGAGACATAATTAAAATAAAACATGGATTCATTCTTGACACTTCCTCGACACTATCATCACATCTTGTACCATTCCCTTGACCTGTGAAAAAAAATTCAAAACCATGGGATGAGCATAAAAATATCATTAAGTGATATAAAAGTACGGAATGAAAACATTAGTCCATGTATTCTTATGAATCAATGAAATCATAAATTACTCATAAAACATAAGAACATTAATATAAGTTATGAAATCATATTATTTATGAATCACTCATAGAAATCATAATACATAAAGGTAACTTGAGGAATTCATAACATTCTTACGTAGGGAGTAACCCTCTTGGTTACGTTTGGAATACCCATCACAATATATTCCCTAAATATCTTCAAAGAAACCATAGCATTTAACTCCTACGCATTACCCAATGCGTTAGAGATCTATCACGGGCTCACCCGCCCTTATATTATCATGGAACCACCTATCTTCAAAAACAATTCCCAAGAACCATAACATAATTTTATCATATAAAATATGCATAAAGGAAACATAACATTTCCACATTTCAATAAAATGATATCAAAAATAGATTGATATAATCAAAACATTATCAAAACCATTTTAAATACAAAAGTAAAAAAATGTAAAAAATGTTATTTATTTTCAATTTTAAAAGAAGGTTATGGCTTGTATAATAAGCTGAAACTCAAATATTAGACATGGCGTCAGAGAAGTCGTTGTCGCTGTATACGTTAGACAAAAACATTCCCTTTCATGATTTTGTAAAATGCTTCGTATAAATAGATTCCTTTTGAATAAAATTATAAGTCAAAGGGTTTTATAAACCATATAAAATAAAGTTTTATATAAAAAAATTATGCCTCAATGAAAGGAGATTGAGACGAAGCCCCTTTTCTCGTGTATAACTTGACACGATGGTTCATTAATCTCCTGAATAATAAACTAGAGTTATTTTCTACTTACTTAATAACATTTTTCACATTCATTATTCCTTTTATATCATGTATTACTATTTTATTAACATTATGTAATTATTTATGTTAAAACAGTCATTTTGTTGATCTTCCGTACTTGAGCCAAAAATAAACTTCTTATAATTACAAGTTGTTCATGTGGTAAAATATCCAATATATCCAGAATTACATTAATGATGTAGATATCATATATATCATATATATCCTATCACAAACCGCCTTTACCAAAACGAGGGAAGGGATAACAGATATGCCAGACCCTTCCTTTATTAAGTTGAAGAAGATATAATGACCCCCGAGACCTGCCTTCAATAGTTCCCAGAGTGGCGACTAGCACCCAGGGTATTAGAATCTCACACAAAATGGAAGGCATTACAATTTTTATTTTTTCATAAGATTGATAGATAAGATAGAAACTCCAACAATACCAAAGATGAAAGTAAATGTAAATCCAAAAGTAAACCATTCCCATATGCACGTTCAAAAGTAAAAGATTCAAGATAGAAAACTGAAAAGGTAAAGTACCAAGGAAAATGGAAAACGACAACAACAACTTCCCTAAGGCCTGAGCAAGTATGGTCACGCACAATCCCTGATGTCCTCCTAGAAACCTGAAAAAAGTTTTATATACGTAGGTAGAGCATACAAGTACACTCAGTAGGGAAAAACAAAGACTCTCGTGCATAGGTGGAGAGCCATTCTAATGTCGTGTGAGAAAAGAAAAATCAAAGCACCTAGCAAGGAAAATTATACACCCAAGTCTCTCCTAGGCACACTCCCCAAATAACGCATGGAAAGTAAAGTATCGTAATAGAACATCTATATTTGGGTACCCCGCGCCACTTTCCCACTTATTATTGAAGACATCCTATGCATCAAACCAATCTTTCCATTATCATCGAAGTCCCACTGCCACACCCACACGCACACACCTGGGCCACGACCCCACATCCCATCCACAAACACCTGGGCCACAACCATTAACCCACCCAATGACACCTAGTCCACAACAACCTCATGTATCCATTCCCACTAACACCTAGTCCAGAACAACCACTTCCACCCCCGATGAAACATGGGCCAGAAAGATACTGTAACACCCGAACACAGATGGGCCTCATCACGAAGATAGTTGGGAAACACCCCGCCTGTAAACACCTGGGACAACCACCCAAACTACCATTACCAATGATTATTGGGATAATAATGGTCTTTAGGCCTTCACATCCTGCCCAAAGAATCTTGGGATATTCGGGAAAGGTGGCAGAAAAGGAGCTAATAACTAGCCACTCATAAGAGTGTTGGGAAAACACCATCACCATGAAATGGGGTGTTCGGAACTATGTTATCAAATTGGGTTGTGTGAGAATAAGAAACAAAAAAGCTACATATATATGTATAGGTAAAAAAACAATCAACCCACCCTAGGGGTTCCAAAACCTAAGAACAAACACCCTTGTAACAATTCATTCACAAGGAAGTCACAGTACTCACAGTCAAGTCAATACTCATTCCCAAACTAATTCCCAAATGAACCATTCTCATTTTCACATTTATGTTATCCAACTAGGGTGATTTCTTCACTACTGGGAAACTAAGAGGCATAACCAGAAGCCTAAAAGGGAAGAAACAACCAAACAGTGATTTAAGCATTCACACCCGGTTCCCTTGAAAAGTCACAACATCAAAGGGATAAGTGAGATCCCTCAACATACAGGAACCAAAGAAAACCCTGAGACACAACACCATGTCCCCAAAATCCAAGACCCAATGGTTTCCCAACAACAGAGGATTCCACTCCAATTCGTGATATAAGCAGAGTAACCACACAGCCTCAAATTCACAACCAGTGAAAGTACAACAATAGGGGATCCCATCCCCACACGTAACACCCCAGAAATCGGCCCGTGAAAAAACAACCAAACCGCTACCACCCACACAAGGAAGTCTCTTGCAAGTATTTTTAGATTTAAAATATTTAACACACTCCATAGTTTCAATTCCACTGTGCATTAACCGGAGTTTTCACAGAAAAGGGTTGATATCAGTGCTTTCAATTGATTTAACTGAGTTTACATAATTAACCAATTCCATGATATGGTTATTTAATCATCGAGGAACACAGATTTTCATTAGTGCACCAAGAAAGTCCACTAACGTCCATGATTTTCAGTGATCATAGGCCCGTACAATTCACAACACATAACAACATAAATAGTACAACAGAACATCGATCACACCCCCTTTCATTCTTTAAAGGTCTATTCATTATCTTCGTTATTTTCGGTTTCATCAATTTCCACAGAGGCAAAAACATACCCACCCCGCATTATACACAGAAAGGAGAGGAGAATGAGAAAATCCCTACTTGGTTGATCAATTATTGAAGTTCCAATTCCGCGTCAGGAATAGGGGATGCGCGACTAGCAGGGCTCTGGTACAGGTGCAACACTTTCCTTTGGAACAAAGGAATTAAAACACACAAGGAAGAGAAGAATACTAGCCAAGAGGAAGGAGAATAAATACTAGCATGATAAATAGATGGGATACCAATGTTAGGGGATAATAAATTTGAACGCCTTGGAAGTCAGATATGGGTTCTTCCATGCGGTTGGGTGGTTACACACGACGTAAATAATTGTTATTTTATAGGGAGGTTTCTCTGGATTACAGGCTTAAAAACGGTGTTAAAATGCTTCAAATGGTTAAAATGGAATAAAATAGGTGTTACGAGAAAGATTTTGAAGAAAGACCTAAAAAGGATGGATTACACCGATCGGACGCACCAATCGGTCGCGTCGATCGGTCACAGAAATTGGTCACACTGATCGGTCACCCCGATCAGTAGCAGTGATCGGTCCGACCAATTGGTCGCGCCAAAATGAGGTGCGAACTAGTTCCAGAATTTGGAAAAGGGATGGGCCATGATGGTTTTGTCCATTACATCCGTTACCTCTTAAACCATTCTCTCCCTCGAGAATCAAAAACTATACTTGAAGGAACGAGGGGTCCAAACAATCAACCTGGATGAAACGTCTTAGGTGTGAACTTCTATGACACAGGAATACCTTATCTCTTCAACAAACACAAAAACCCTACCCTACAACTCTGTTCCCGTGAAATCATGAAAAACAAAATACTAAACCATCTGGTCATGTGGGAGAGGGTTTTCCCTTGCTCCATGTCAAGATACTATATGCTTTGGGCGGCACTGACTCACCTCCATGGGTTTAGGTGCATCCACATTAATGCCTCTTAAATAGGAGTTAGGTCCTCCCCTCCCAACATTTCAGGACCCTTTACACACACCGAATCAAAAGGAAACTAGACATTACATAGTCGACAAGATAATGCATTACATAGTAAGAATGTAATGGAAGAATAAGATAAAAACTCAAGACAAATCTAGGTACTGGGCATGCATCTATGCTTCCCTCTCCCAGGTCCTCTCCTCAAGTCCACCATGCCTCCATAACAGACGAACCAACGTGATGGTTCAACCACGAAGGACCTTCTTCTAATGACCCTCGATCAACACCAGTCGAACCACGAAGGTTGCATCATCTTCGATATCTAGCTCCCCCTAGTCGAGGACGTGCGAATCGGCATACAGATACCGACGAAGCTATGATGCAAGGAAGACTTCGTGCACCCATTGTAGTTGTGGTGGAAACTCCAGCTGATAAGTCACCTCATCGACCCGCTGCAATAACTCGAATGGTTTGAAAAACCTAAGAGAGAGTTTACTTCCCCGGCCAAACCTCTTCTGCCCACGCCGAGGGGAGAAATTCAACATCATGTGGTCCCCGACCCCGAACTCCAAGGGCCTTTTACTATCATCCACATATGACTTCTGTCGGTCGTGAACAACCTTCATCCTCTCTCTTATAAGCTTCACCTTCTCCATTGTGCTATGTACCACATCTAGGCCAAGAACATCCACCTCCCCGACCACTGTCCCGCACACGGTTGAGTGACACAGCCTCTCGTATAGGGCTTCGAACGGCGCCATGCCAATGGTATAGTGGTAGTTTTTAATACAGGCAATGTCTACCAGAGGAAAGTTATGCACTCATGATCCCCCGAAGTCCATGATGCATGCTCGTAGCATATCTTCTAAGGTTTGGATGGTGCGCTCAGTCTACCCATCTGTCTGGGGGTGGAAGACAGTGCTAAGCCGCATCTGGGTGCCAAAAGCATGCTACAAACCCCTCCAGACTCGTGAGGTAAATCGTGCATCCCTATAAAAGACTATGGACGTAGGAACTCCATCCAACAGCACCACCTCATCCACATACCTCCGTCCTAGAGCGTCCACTACGCTCGACTCTTTGATCGCCAGAAAGTGAGCCGACTTCGTCAACCAGTCCACTACTACCCAGATGGCATCGTAGTCTCCTTGAACCTTGGGTAGCCCCGTGATGAAATCCATTGATATGTCATCCCACTTCCACTCATAGAAATCTAATGGTTGCAACAAACCACCTGGAACATGGTGTTCAGCCTTCACTTGCAAACACATTAGGAACTTCGCCTCAAACTCTACCACGGCCCACTTTGCCCCGGGCCACCAAAAATGTCTTCTCAGACCCTGGAACATCTTGTAAACTCATTCGTGTACCGCCAGGGTTGAGATATGGAACTCGCCAAGGACTCTATCGCACATCGCCTCTGGAATGAACCACTTTCCTTTAAATAGCATCTAATTTTGACCATATTCTATCCACCCTTCCTAAGCACTGCCTTGGCTATCACGGTCACACATCACTTCACTCTCTGGGTAACTCCACTAAGTCACATCCACCCGTCGTAGGAGAGAATATTGTACTGTCATTTGATATAGGATACATTTACCACCATCCATCCTCGCATCCAGGTGTAGGGCAGCCAACTCCTCCATCGCCATCCAAGCGTCTGCCGACTCTCGGACCACATCCCTCTATGTCTTCCTGCTCAAGGAATCAGCCACCATGTTTCCTTTCCCTGAGTTGTAGGAAATCTCTAAGTCATTGTCCTGGAGGAACTCCATCCACCTACATTGTTGTAGGTTCACGTCCCGCTGGTAGAAGATATAATTCAATCACTTTTGATGGGTGAAGACCACGAAGCACTCCACGACGAGGTAGTTCCTCAACAACATTTGTGAAAACATGACCGCCATAGGCTCTAGATCATAGGTGGCATAGTTACGCTCATGGGGGCACAACTGCCTAGACCCATAGGAGACCACCTCCTGCTA
Organism: Viscum album; assembly: GCA_963277665.1. Taxonomy (NCBI): domain Eukaryota; kingdom Viridiplantae; phylum Streptophyta; class Magnoliopsida; order Santalales; family Viscaceae; genus Viscum; species Viscum album. Next base: position 1,949,567,655 of record OY728163.1, read on the forward strand.
CTGCATCAACACACATCTAAGGCCCTGCTCTAAAGCATCATAGAATACCTCATACGCCGCCCCTTCTTCTTAAAACCTCTACACTGGGGAATTAACCAGCTTCTCCTTTAGATAATTGAATGCCACCCACACTGCTCTTCCCACTCAAAAACCTAGTCATTCATGGTCAAAGATGTCATGGGTTTCGCAACTTGGGAGAAGTTGGGCACGACCCTCCGATAGTAACCTGCCAGCCCGAGGAAAATACGGACCTCTTCCACGTTTCTGGGTGCTTCCCAAGAAATAACCACATCAACCTTCAATGGGTCCACCGCTACTCCCTTCTCGGACACCACATTCCCAAGAATTTTTACTTCTCTCATCCAAAACATGCACTTGGAAAAATTCCCATAGAGATGGTTTTGTCAGAGGACCTCCAAAACCATTCTCAAGTGATCACTATGATCCTCCTCTGATCTTGAATAGGTCAGGATGTCATCGATGAACACTACTAAAAACTGATCCAAATAATCCCAGAAGACAGTGTTCATAATCCCCCTGAACACAGCTAGAGAATTTTTAATGCCGAATGGAATGACCACATACTCAATGAGCCCAAATCTGCACCTAAAGTCCATCTTCGGGATGTAGCCCTCCATCACGCTCAACTAGTGATTTCCAGACCGCAAGTCGATCTTCACGATCTATCCTGCACCTTTCAACTGGTCAAAGAGATCGTCTATCCTTGGAAGAGGGTAGTAATTCTGGACGGTTACCTAATTCAGCCTCCTGTAGTCTATGCATAGTCTTAGACCACCATTCGACTTCTTTGATAACATGACCGGAGCACCCCACAGTGACAGACATGGTCGAACATAACCCCTCTTCATAAGATTTTCAATCTGAATCTACAACTCTCGTAGCTCTGAAGGTTCCATCTAGTAGGAAACCATCGAAATCAGATGACCACCAGGCTGCAAGTCTATCCAAAACTCAACATCACGTCGAGGGGGAAGAGTCATCACCTCCTTAGAGAAGGTTTCCATTAACTCACTGATGATCTCCGGTACCTCCACCATCTCTACATCTGTTGAATCCACTGATAGATCAGCTAACAAGGAGAGTAGGGGCTCCTCTCGCATGGTGCCTTTCTGGTGACCCCGTTTGTCGATGAAGATCTCACATCTGCCACCTACGTTTGAAAACATGACACTTCCTCAGAAGCAGACAATGACGACACATACAGAGAACAAGAAATCAATGCCTAGGATGGCATCGTGTGGCTATATCTGCAATAGTAGAAGATCCCTGACTGACTGATGTGGCCCTATCACCAGTCTCAATCCTCGAAAAAAAATATATCAAGTCAGCCTAACCTCCGAATGTTCTTCTCTGCACCAGGGGCACTGGAAGTCTCTCGGTGTCTAGGCCCAAAGCACAGGCCAGACTGGGTGTAACAAAGGAATACAAAGCTCCTGTATCGAACAAGACGTAAGAAAGGGTACTAAACAAACTGAAAGTACCTCGAATGGCCTCCAGTCCTTCTTGAACTACAGCCTCCACGACGTGCAACTATTCGCGCCCGGATCCTCAGCCTCTCGGATATCGGCCACCTCCCTGACCACACCCTGGCCAAGGTCCCTGATGGGTGCCCTAGGGGTGGCCTCCCCTCCAATGTCTTCCCTCGGAGGAGCGGGAGCTTGCTTCCCCTGTTGATGCTGCTGAAAGGGACTAGATGGAGGTTGTTGTTGCGGAGGTGGGTGCTGACGGCCTTTCCCTTTGACTAGCCTAGCTGAATCCCCTCTCGTGATACACCTCCCAGCATGTGCATCCTCTCCACCACATCAGCCTTCTTCTGCACCTCTATGTCTGTCATTAGGGTGAAGGGAGTAATGGAATATTAAAGGGAAGGTTGGAGAGCCTCCTATAAATTTCTTTCCTAAGACTCCTCATCTGGAAGGAGGTCAGAAGAAAAGCAGAGGATATCTTTGAACTTGATCCCCAACTCTCTCACTGACATACCTCCCTAATGGAGGGTGAGTAGCTCTTGTCTCTTCTCAACTTTCATCATAGAGGAGAGGAATTATTCCTGGAAATCTGTCTCGAAATCAGCCCATGTAACCTAAGCCTCCCACTTCTTCCCTAGACAGAGCGTCCATCACTAACGTGCCGCTCCCCGCATCTGGCTCATGTCCAGAGCAACCAAATACTCCGTCGGAGCTCGAATCAAGCCGAAAGCTATCACCAACTCCTCTATCCAGCTCTCTGTATCCATGTCTAAGGTGTTTCCCTCATACTTCTCGAGGGTCTACCGCTGGATAGAAAAACGTGTCTTCTTCCACTGATCATCCTCCTCCTCTCGGTTATCCCTCCGTCGGTCAGCCGAGTCAACGTCGTGGGCCTCGGTCGCCCGCACGCTCCGTGGTCGCCTCCCATGTTCCATAGTTGCAACTAAACAAGGAATGCATATGGTCGGGTAGTGTAGAATATTGTTCTTACGTTTTATTTTAATTCATTATTTATTTTTGAATCTCCAAAACACCCAAAAACACGAGAACACAAGTCATTATGATGCATGTACCTTTCCTAGGGTCTCTTCTCTTCAATCAGTGTAGCCTCACTTGGTCGTTCAGTAGGTCCAGATTCCTTGCATTGGATCACAGGGAGGCCTAAAATCTAGTGTTCTAGCCGGTCTTCCTTGGCCTATTTCAGGCACCAAGATCACCCAACACTGTTTCCCTACCATCCCATGCAATCCTCACTATGCCTAACTCCAGAATCCATCCTATCTCACAACCTCCCTTTGATACCACTCTGTCACGACTCGCCTTCACCAAAAGGGGGTAAGGGACATCAAATTTCTAGACCCTTCCTTCTTTAAGGCGAAGGAGAGAAAATGAACCCTGAGACCCACCATTAAGATGTCCCATAGTGGTGACTACCACCAAGGGTATTAGAATCTCACACAAAATGGAAGACATTACCCTTTTTATTTTTTCATAAGATCGAGAGGTAAGACATCAACCCCAACAACACCAAAGCTGAAAGTAAAGGTAATGCCAAAAGAATACAATTCTCATATGCATGTTCAGAAGTAAAATATACAATCCACAAAACTCCAAAGGTAACGTACCCAGGAAAAAGGATAACGAAAATAGCAACTGCCCCAAGGCCCGAGCTAGTATGGTCCCGCACGTTCCCTGATGTCCTCCAGGAAACCTGAAAACAGTTTCATATACGTAGGGTGAGCATACAAGTTCACGTAGTAGGGAAACCCAAAGCCTCTTGTGCATAGGTGGAGAGGCATTCTAATGCCCTGTGGGAAAATAAAAACCAATGCACCTAGAAAGGAAATCTATCCACCCAACTCTCACCAAGGCACACTTTCCAAATAATGCAAGGAAAATAATGTACAGTAATAACACATTGATATTTGGGTACCTCGTGCCCCTTTCCCACTGGTTACTGATGAAATTCTACGCATGGATCCAATCTCTCCATTCTCACTATAGTCCCACTGCCACACCATCCCGCACAAACCTGGTCCACAACCACACATCTCTCCCGTAAGCACCTGGGCCACAACCACTATCCCGCCTGCAGACACCTAGGCCACAACAACCTCACGTAACCATGCCAGTAAACACCTAGGCCAGAACAACCACTTCCATTCTCGAAGACACCTGGTCCAGAAAGCTACCATCACCCCTGAAGACACTTGGGCCTCATCTCAGAGATACTTGGGAAATAGCCCGCCTGTAAACACCTAGGACAACCACACCAACTACCCCGGCCGAAGTTTTTTGGGCTAATATAGGACTTCAGGCCATCACAGTCTACCCGAAGTGTCTTGGGCTATTCGGGAAAGGGAGCTAAAAAGGAGATAAAAACCAACCACTCATAGGAGTGTTAGGAAAAACACCCTCCCCATAAAATGGGGTGTTCAACACTATGTTCTCAACTTGGGTGGGGCGCAAATAAGAAACATAGATTCTACAAATATATGTATAGGTAACAAACAGTCATCCCAACCTAGGGGTTCTAAAACATAAGCACAAACACCATTGTTACAATTCATTCACAATGAAGTCATGACACTCGCGACCAAGTCACAGCTCATTCCCAAACTAATTCCCCACTCAACCATTCTTGTTTTCACGTTCATGTGATACCATTAGGGTGAATTCTTCACTACCGGGCAACTAACAGGCTAACCACAAGCCTATAATGGAAGAAACTTCCAAACAACAATTTAAGCATTCACACTCGGTTCTCTTGCAAAGTCACAACAACAAAGGGATAAGTGAGATCCCTCAATGTACATGAACCAAAAAAAAACCACTAGACTCAGCCCCATGTCCCCAAAATCTTGGAGGCAATGGTTTCTCAATAACAGAGGATTCCACCCCAATTCATGATATAAGTAGAGTAAGCCCACATCCTCAAAATCACAACCCGTGAATGTACAACATCAAGGGATCCCATCCCCACCTATATCACCCCAGAAATCGGCCCGTGAAAGAAAAAACCAAATTGCTAGCACACAAACATTGCAGGATCATGCAGGTATTTTTAGATTTAAAATATTTAACACAATCCATGGTTTTATTTTCACTATGATTTAATCGGGGTTATCATAGAAAAGGATTGATCCTGGTGCTTTCAATTTATTTAACCAAGTATACATAATTAACCAATTCCATGCTATAATTATTTAACCATCCAAGAGCACAAAGGTTCATTAGTGCATAGAGAAAGACCTCCAATGGCCATGACTTTCATTGAGCATAGGCCCGTACAATTCACAACACGTAACAAAAAAAAGAGTATAACAAAACATCGATCACAACCCCTTTCATTCTTTAAAGTTCCGTTCATTATATTTTTTATGTTCAGTTTAATCAATTTCCACAGAGGCAAATGCATACCCAACCCGAATGATACACATAAAGGAGAGGCAAATGATAAAATCCCTATTTTTTTGATCAAAGATCGATGTTCCAACTCCGCATTAGGAATAGGGGATGCGCGACTTGTAGGGATCTGGTACAGGTGCACCACTTGTCTCATGAACAAAGGACTTCAAACGCACAAGGAAGAAAAGGATACTAGCCAAGATGAAGGAGAAGAGAAACCTCCATGATAAATAGATTAGATTCCAATGTTATGGGATAAAAAATTTTAACTCCTAGGAAGTCGGATCGGGGTTCTTCCACGCAGTTGGGTGGTTACACACGACGGGATTATTTGTTATTTAATAGGGAGGTTTCTCTGCATTTTGTGATTAAAAATGGCGTTAAAACGCTTCCAAAGGTTAAAAAGGCCTAAAAGAGGAGTTACGAGAAAGACAGTAGAACGAAATACCTGATAAACCTAGATGCCACTGATCGGTCACGATGATCAGTCGCGCTGAGTGGTCGCACCGATCGGTTGCGCTGATCGGTCCTGCCGATTGGTTTTGCTGAAATGATGTGCGGCCTAGTCCCGAAATTTTGAAAATGGATAGTATATCAAGGTCTGGTACATTAAATATCTAGTATATACATTAATTTATAATATTACATAACATTTATTGGTACGAAATGAAATGCACCGTTCATTGAGACGGTAAGTCGTACGTACACATGAAAGCTACTTTCATTTCTATTTCATATTAAATGGAGTGAAATCATAATGATATAATGATATATTATAATTCTAGTATAATATAATATATAATATCATTAAATCCATCCTTAATACATCCCACATATTTCATTAACGAATCAAATCACTATGAGGGGTGGTAGTCTTCACTTCCTAAAATGAAGAAATCATGTTTACCCATAATGGAAACAATTAAGGTATGCAATAAATTAAAATTACATAATCATAAGGAAAACATAAACAATCTACATAAAATATATAAATGGATAGAAATAATAATGGCCACCATGAATGGTGTTAAAAGAAGATTGAGCAATCATCATTTCGTGAGGTAGAAATTCACCAACCACATAAACTGTATGTTCTTTAACCATTAGACGGATGTCTGTGTAAGGATAAATCAAATAATTATCATAAAAACATTCTATTATATTGATGATACTATTTTTGTTGCAAAATAAATGAATAAAAATAGTTTAGGGGGTTGGAGAAGCAAAATAAAACAAAAGAACATTACGGAAGACTTTACCTTTAAATCGGGTAACTCCCCTTGGTTTGAACCAAAAGAGTGTCTTGAAGAGAAATATGCCCAAGGTAAGGCTTCTATGATGAATAGAGGGATGTGTAGAGTTAATAGGAGCAGAGTATGGTTGAGCCAATTTCTTGAGAGGTGTGGGTATGGTGGTAGAGGTGGCGGAATTTTATAATAGGGAGGAGGATAACTATTGGAAGTTCTTGAAATGTTACTTTATTTTAAAAATATTTTCGGATTTTAAAGGTCCCATAATGATATATTTCGAAGATAAGGTTATAATGGTTCAAAATCCACCCATAAATTGGTTTTTGACTAGTTTATGTCTTATATTATACATTATCTTTTCATTTTATTTATATCGTTCATTAATGAGGTAATCGCTGCATCACCATGGTGTCATAAATAAATTAATTTATTTAATGTATAAAAATTATAAAACAAATACCATGATTTAAGAAATATTTCTATCTTTCCAATGAATATTTATAGTCCAATAGATCATTTATTTAGACAAAATTAATTCTTTTTACTAGGGTGATACATACTTTTTTTATACATTGCTTTTAAAAAACAGAAAATGATAAAGTGTTCGTATCACCCAAAAGTAATTCCATGAGGTCCCAAATTTTGGAAAAAGGAATCTCATGGTCGGAGATGACACATCCAGTAGCATTAGGACACATTTTGGTGTAATTTTTTATTATTATGATATTATTTTATTGCCCTTAACTACCCGATTTCTAATTAATCACGATAATTAAAGATAAATTTCCCTCGTTACTATTCATAATGTCAAAATACAAAAGAATATTATTTACATAATTTGGACCTTGTCATTCCAAATATGGAATCCATTTTACCAAATTCCTAACACAGAAATTGATGTAATTAATTTAAAAATAATTCCCATTTTCAAAACAAATAGCGGGTTTTTTTGAAACAATATCTATCAAAAGTTTCACAATTGTTTATATAATATTTCAAAGTGAAATTAATACCAATGACCACCATTGGATTAAATGGTAAAAATATATTCTAATTAAACCTTGAGAACAATTAAAAACTTATTCTATACATATAATTAAATTATATGAAAAAGCAGTTTTGAATTAAAATGCTATATTTTTCACTATTCATTAAAAAATGAACATTGTCAGAAAAATACCAAATATTTATCCAATGTAAATTTCAATGTCCCAATTCTAAGGAATACGTTTATTTTTACAAATAGAGATTTTAAATTTTTTAAAAGATATATTCAAATATGGTTCTTCATTAAAAGGTGGTAAAACAATCTTTTAAAAATATTAGTGAATTCTATGCATAAGATTGGATTTATTCTCATTTTATGCCTCTAAAACACTATCTCATTTATAAATAGACATAGATATAAAAATCCTTAATTATTTACTTACATGGGATCTTACATCCTTCCCCCTTTACAAAATTACATCCCCACAATTGATTTACTTATCAAATAAGTGGGGGTATTTATCCCTCATTGCATTTTCAGATTCCCATGTTGCCTGTTAAATCATGTGGTTTTTCCACAAATCCTTTACATGATGAATAACCTTATTCCGAAACACTTTGTCCTTGTGGTCAATAATCTGGACTGTTTTTTCCTCATAAGATATATTCTCTTCCAGCTGAACTACCTCCGAACTCAAAACATGAGATGGATCTGGCATGTATTTCCATAACATTAAAACATGAAAAACATTGTGTACATGAGATAAACTCAGAGGTAAATCCATTCAGTATGAAACTGATCAAACTCTCTCCATAATTTCATATGGTTCAATGAACCTTGGACATAGCTTTCCTTCTATACCAAATCACATCACACTTTTCCATGGTGAAAATTTGAGGAAGACATGATCACCTACCTCAAAAGAGAGATCATTCCTCCTTTAGTCCGCATAACTTTTCTGCTTTCTTTGAGCTGTTCTCATGTGTTTCTGTATTATATGAAATTTTTTTGACAACTCTTCAACCAATTATGGTCCCATATACATCCTTTCACCCACATTATCCCAAAATGAAGGAGTTCGACACCGCTTCCCAAATAATGCCTCAAATGGTGCAATATGTATACTGGAATGAAAACGGTTATCATAAGAAAACTCAACCAAATAAAGATGTTGGTCCCAACTTCCCTAATAATCCATCTAACAAGAGCGTATCATATCCTCCAAATTCTGAATTTTTCATTCTTACTTCCCATCTGATATAGGTTGAAAATCTGTACAAAAATTAAATTTAGTAACCAATGACTTCTGGAGGACTTTCCAAAAGGTCTAAGTAATCATTAGATCACGATCAAATACAATGGAGAGAGGAACTCCATGTAACTAGACTATCTCTTTAAGATATGTACGAGAATGTAGATCTTGAGAAAAAGTATATCGTATAGCATGGAAATGAGCAGATTTAGTCATGTGATCAACAATAACCCAGATCGCATTATTACATTGAGTTGTCTTTGGCAACCAAAAAATGAAGTCCATGGATATATTATCTCATTTCCACTACGGAACTGGTAACGTCTGAAGCATCCATTTCTGTAACTGCAGCTCTGCTTTAACCTATTTAAAAGTCAAACACATCACAGTAAAATCAAAAATATCTATTTTCATTCAGTCCCACCAGTAATACTTTTGAAGATCTCTATATATATTAGTACTGCCAGTATGAAGTGAAAAAGGAGAACTATGAGATTCTCATAACAACTCATTCTTCAGATATGAATCACAAGGCACACAAAATCTCTTCCCAAATCTAAAAACACAATCATTATCAATGTTTAATTCAGGTAACATACCCTTCTAAACCATATCTACCTTTTTCTGCAACTCACTGTCTTGCTTTTGAGTTTGCTTAATTCTGTCTGATAGAGAAGATTTCACTGATACCTGAAACAAAACAGAAGAACATCTTGCACCAACAACTTCTATTCCAAAGTTCATCAAATCCTTAACCAAAGGATCACGTACCAAACATAACATGGTTAATGAAGCATAACTTATTCAACTCAAAGCATCATCCACTTTATTTGCTTTTCCCAAATAGATGTGAATTGTACAATCATAATCCTTGATTAATTCTAGCAATCTCCTCTGTCTCATGTTCAATTATTTATGGGTGAATATATACATTAAATTTTTTTATCAGTATATATTTCAAACATTACACCATACAAATTATATCTTAAAATTTTTAAAGTGAATACCACAGCAGCTAATTCCGAATCATTTGTACGGTAATTTACCTCATGAGTTTTTAACTGAAGTGAAGAATAAGCAATTAGCTAATCATTATGCATTAGGAAACAACCAATTCCATTCAATAAAGCATCACTATAGATAACAGACTCACCATTCCTGGAAGGTAGGGCCAAAACTGGACCATTCACCAATCTTCTATTCAACTCCTGAAAACAATCATCACATTTGTTTGTCTAGATAAACTTACCACCCTTCCAAGTTATCTTAGTCATTGGACTAAAAAATCATGAAATTTTATTAACAAACCTTTCATAATAGTCTTCCAAACCAAGAAAACTACGAATCTCAGTTACATTTTTGGGACTTGGCCACTCTTCAACAACCTTTGATTATGCATGATCAATAGTTATTCCATCTTTAGAAACAATGTGACCATGGAATTAAATTTCTTCCAACCAAAACTTACACTTGCTGAATTTCGCATAAAAATAACCATTAAATTACATTCTAGCTCCTCTTTACTTTTATAAACCCCCAAAATATATTGAATTAAAACAACTACAATCATATCCAAGAACTCGTGGAAATTTCTATTCATAAGGTCCATGAATATAGTAGGTTCATTTGTTATCCCAAAAGGCATTACTACAAATTCTTAATGGCCATATCTTGTATGAAATGTAGTCTTTATAAGAACTACTTCCTTTACCTACAACTAATGGTACCCCAATATCAGGTTAATCTTTGAAAAATAACGATCTCCCTGGAGCTGGTCAAACAAATCATCGATATGAGGCATAGTATATTTGTTCATAACAGTGATGTTAATCAAGGCTCTATAATCAATGCAAAGTGTCATAAAACCATCATTATTTTAAAAAAATAATAATAAATCTTTTAATTTCTCCTTCAACTCTAAAAGTTCAATTTGAGCCATTCGATAAGGGAGTTTTGAAATTGGCTTAGCATCAGAAACTAAGTCAACAGTAAATTAAACATCACGATCTAGTATTATTCCAGGGAACTCTTTTGGAAAAACATCATGATACTCATTTACCACAGGCACATCATTAATGTGAACTGTCCCTTTTTTCAACAATATGTGCATGGTAACATTCATCTCCATCTTTTGAAAGTTTCTCAACCTCTTGATATGTTATCAACAATAAGGGTTCATTCATGTACACCAAATGAAAGAATTTCTGAAAAGAAGCTTCTTTATCTCAAAAATTAATCTTAGAGTGGAAATTATAGAACCAATCCATGCCAAGGATAACATTAAACTCTAAAAGAGGCAAAACAATAAGGATTGAAAGTAGGTTCATTCCACATATAAGGATAGAAATATTTTAAAAAAAAAATCCTCAACGTTTCCACAGGGTGTTTTTAACAAAAGTTCAGGAGTTATTTCATGAGATGGAACTCCCAATTTTCTAGAAAAGTTTTCTGAATTGAAAGAATGTTTAGATCCTAAATCAAACAATACACTGGCATAATCTGAAAAAACAAACAAAGTACCTAATACCACTTCATTTGATGGCCCAACATCTATTGAAGTAGTTGCAATGTATTTCACCACACCATTCTGCGTGTAGTCTGACTGCTTCCCATCATTTGTGATCTTTGCCGAATATTCATTTTCATAATGACCCATCTCATTGAACTTGAAACATTTCACTAATTTTAAATCCAATTTTGTCTTACCACCACCCTGACCTTTTTCAGTGCAATCACGATACTTATGTTCCATCTTACCACATCGATAGGACTTTTTCAAAATTCAAAAGACATTACACATCATTCTTTTTACCACATTTATCACAAATTGAAAACTTAGTTTTCATACTATCTTGCATTTTTGAAGGATTCATCCCTTTCTCCTGACACCTCAGTCTCTTCATATGTTGGTTGTTATAGAAAATCTTATCAACGGAATACTCCATTTCCACCTTCTCCACACATTGAACAAGATTTAATGACTCTTGAACTCACGAGAAGCTAAAGCCCTTTGATAATTTTTTTTATCCTGAGTAAAAATGATTGATTTTACTATCAAGGTCTCAGATAAAATTTGGAGCATACCTTGCCAATCGAGAGAACCTTTATTCATAATCAGCCACTAAGTCGTCATCTTGACTCAATTCCAAGAATTTTTTTCCATCCAAAGTTGGATAGCCCTAGGAAAATATTTCCTAGGAATCATTCCTTTGAATTCATCCCAGTCAACAGAATCAATCTCATCAGCGTCCCTGATATTTTTTACCATCTATCACCACTGATCTGCTTCACCCTCCAAATAGTAAATATAAAGACTAACAATTTGATTGACCGAACACCCCATGACATCGAAAATTTTCTACAGTGCTTTAATCCACCCTTCAACTAGTAGAGGGTCAGATGATCCAATGAATGATGGGTGATGTTTCCTCATAAAATGTTCAACCACTGACATGTTCCTCTATCGTTGATCTGGATGATCTCATGTATGGATTCCAACACCATTTATCCCTTGATTCAACTACGCCATTACTGAAACAAACTATTCAGTTCCAATTCTGACTATCTCAGGATGCTGATTTGGAAGTGCATTTCCTTCTATATGCCTTCCTAGCACTACTTCCATGTTTCCTTTGTAGAAAATCATTCTGAAAAAAACATGTCTTAGATGAAGCAACATGGTAATCTTCAAATGCTATATAATTTCAATTTAACCATAAGAAAAATATTTTTGGATAATAATTTAATAGAATTATAACTCTTAAAGTTATCTAAACATACCTCTGATATCAACTATAAGGTCCCAGCCTTAAACATTACTTAATCATGGGTTTTTTAAATAATACACAATGAGGATCTTTTCAGGATTAGATTTTTAGAGAATTAGATCATAAATCATGCATTATATTCCTCATTTTGATAAGGTGGTTTCATAAAAAACAGTATTCATTTTTCCAATCAAAGTAGACATATTTACAATAAAACAAGGATTATTTCTTGACACTTCCCCCACACTATTATCACATCATGTAATTTTCCGTTCACTTATGAAAAAGATTTCAAAAACATGGGATGAGCATAAAAATATCAGTAAGGGATATAAAAGAACGGAATGAAAACAGTAGTCCATGTATTCATACGAATAAATGAAATCATACTTTACTCATAAAACATAGTCACTTTATCATACCTCATGAAATAATATCTTTTATGAATAAATCATAGAAATCATAAGACATAAAGGAAACTTGATGAATTCATAACATTCTTACGTAGGGATTAACCTTCATGGATAAGTTTGGAATACCCATCACAATATATTCCCTAAATCTCTTCAGAGAAACCATAGAGTTTAACTCCTTCACATTACCCAATGCATTGGAGAGCTATCACAGGCTCACCCTCCCTTAGTTAACACAGAACCACCCGTCTTCATAATGATTGCCCAAGAACCATAACATAATCATATCACATAAAACATGCATAAAAACAAAACATTTCCACATTTCAATCGGAAGATATCAAAAACACATTGATATAATCAAAACATTATCAAAACCATTTTCAATACCAAAATAATAGAAAAGTAAAACATGGTATTTATTTTTCATTTTAAAATAATGTTATGTCTTGTATAGAAAGTTGAATATCAAATAATGGTCTCAGCGGCTGAGAATTCATTGTCGCCACATACGTAAGACAAAAACATTCCCTTTTGTCATTTAGTAAAACGCTTCTTATAAAAAGATTAATTTTGAATAAAAGTAAAAGTATAAGGGTTTTATACACCCTATGAAATAATGTTGTGTATAAAACAAAATATGCCTCAATGAAAGGAGATTGAGACGACGTCCCTTACCTCGTGTCCGACTTGACTCGATCATTCTTTAATCTCCTGAATAATAAACTAGATTTACTTTCTACTTGCATAAGAACATTTTTCACATTCATTATTCATTTTATATCACCTATTAAAATGATATGAACATTATGTAATTATTTAATTTAAAACAGTCATTTTGTCCATCTTTGGTACTTGAGCCAAAAATAAACTTCTTAAAATTACAATTTGTTCATATGGTACAATATCCATTATATTGAGAATTATATTCATAATTTAGATATCTTATATATAATTTATATCCAGTATATACATGAATTTATAATAATACAGAACATTTGGATGTATGAAATGAAATGCACCGTTCATGGAGACGGTAAGCCGTATGTATGCATGAACTCTACATTAATTTCTATTTCATATTTAATGGAGTGAAATCATAATGATATAAAGGAATATTATTATTCCAGTAAAATATCATATATAATATCATTAACTCCATCCTTTATATGTCCCGAATATATAATTAATGAATCAAAACACTTTGAGGGGAAAGTAGTCCGCACTTCCTAAAATCAAGATATCGCGTTTACCCATAATGGAAACCATAAAGATATGTCATAAATTAAAAATACATAATCATAAAGAAATCATAAACATAATATATATCATATATAAATATAGTGAGATATTAATGGCCACCATGAAAAGTGTTAAAATAATATTGAACTATCATCATTTCGTGAGGTAGAAATTCACCAACCACCAAAACAGAATGTTCTTTAACCATTAGATGGAGGTGTGTGTAAATTTAAATCAAATCATTCTCATAAAAAAAATTATAGAATATTTAAGACATTGCTTTTGTTACATAATAAAGGAATATAAAGTGTTTACAGGGTTGGATAATCAAAATTAAACAAAAGAACATTAGAGAGAACATTATCTTTAAATCGGGTAACTCACCTTGGTTTGAACCAAAAGGGTTTCATGAAAACATTCTACCTAAGGTAAGGCTTCTATGATGAATACAAGTATTTGGAGAGATAAAATGAGCATATTTAGGCAAATCCAATGGCTTGAGAGGTGTGGGTAAGGTGGTAGAGGTGGGTGCCTTTTATATGAGGGAGGAGGGGCACTTTTGGAAATTATTGAAATATTACTTTATTAATAAATTATTTTAGGATTTTAAAGGTCCCAAAATGATATATTTCTAGGATAAGGTGATACGGGATCTAAATCCACCCATGAAATAGGGTTTTGACAAGTTTATGTCTTAGATTTAACATTTTTCATTTCATTTTATTTAAATCGTTCATTAATGAGGTAATCACTGCATCATGAGGGTGTCATAAATAAAATAATTTATTCAATGTCTAAAAATTATAAAAAAAATTACATGTTGTAGGAAATATTTTTATCTTTCCAATTAATATTTATAGTCTAGTGGATAATTTATGTTGACATAATTAAAATTTTTTTACTTGGGTGATACAAGCTTTGGTTATACTTTCCTTTTAGAAATCAGAAAATGATAAAGTGTCACTATCACCCAAAACTGATTCCATGGGGTCCAAATGTTTGGAACAAGGCATACCATGGACGGAAATGACACAAAAAGTAGCATTAGGACACATTTTGGGGTCATTTTATTATTATTATGATATTAATTTATTAACCTTAACTACCCGATTACTAATTAATCACGATTATTAAAGATAATTACCGTCATTACTATTCATAATGTCGAAAAACAAAAGAGTATTAATTAAATTTTGCGGACATTATGATTCCAAATATGGAAATAATTTTAAAAAATTCCAAACACAGAAATTGTAGTAATTAATTTAAAAATATTTTTCGTTGTCCAAACAAATAGTGGGTTTTTTTTGAAACAATGTCTATCAAACGTTTGACAATTATTTATGTCCAATTTTAAGGTGAAATTAATTCAATAACCACCATTGGATTAAATGGTAGAAATATATTATAATTAATCTTTAAAACAAATTAAAATGATAATCTATCAAAATAATTAAATTAGATGAAAAAGCAGTTTGGAAGTATAATGCAGTATTTTTCACTATTCATTAAAAAATGAACATTGTCAGAAAAATACAAAAAATTTATCCAAAGTAAATTTAATGTACCAATTATAAAGATTAAGTTTATTTTGAAAAATAGTTCATATAAAATTTTCAAAATATATATTTAAAAATTGTTCTCCATCAAAAAGCGGTAAAATAATATTATAAAAAGATTAGGGAATTTTATGCTAAAGATTGGATTTATTCTCATTTTAAGCCTCTAAAACACTATCTAATTTATAAATATACATATATATGAAAATTATTAATTCTTTAATTACTTGGGTGTTAAAATGATATTGAGGTATTGATTTTTGAATAATACATGATTGATTTGGAAAAATTATATTGGATATTATTGACTACTTTGAAACTGATTAATGATTTGAATATTCCATAATTGTTGGAGTTTACATATTTTTTTTGTATAAAAGGATTGTATTTAGTATTCTATAATTTATAATGGAGGATAAATGCAATCAATAAGTTTTTATGGTAATTCAGGACATGGTAGTGTTTGAATAGAATACATGATAAAGTTGTTCACAAGTTATTATGCGGAAAAAATAATATTCCTTCTCTTTACCTTCCTTATAAATTTTGGACTGTGAGTATGAACTGATGTATTTTGGATAAGTTTAGTTTGAGATTATTTTTTGATTTCCATAAAAAGGAAAACCCGGAGGTCGGGCGAGAACCTGTCGATTCTGGAAAGGTCGTGAGACATGAACCTGCAACTGAAGGGTGATAAGGGTGTATCACCTACCACTAGCTCACATGTTGTCCTAGATTAAATAATGTAGTTTTTCTAAAGGCCTGGTAGATGAATTATAAATTAATTTTTTTGGAACCCCATATGAATAGGATAAATAGAATATTTTTTTTAAGTTCTATTATCTTTTAGAGTGAATGATGAGTTTGTGGTAGAAATTAGTTAATGTATGGAACTATACATGTTAATTATATATTTTTTTAATTTATTATATGAAGAAATTAATTCTAAAACATTAGGTAATGTATATTAATACTAAAAATGTGTTATCCTAAGACCTTATGATTTTTTGAACGAATGATATTTTAAACAAACGTAGATTTATAGATTTGTGGCCCTCAATTATACAATTATTTGTGACTAATGAACTCAATCACTCCCTATAAATATTAATGTTATTCTATAATTATGTGTCTCTAATTTCAAACAATGTTCTTCTAATCAAGAACATAATTTGGTCGTGACTTTTTCATTCCCGTTTTCCTCTTATTAAGACCAAATTTTACTAACACATTTTTTGATGTGGGTTTTCCCATAAAGGTATTTTCAATTTTCAACCTTTTATTTTCGAATAAAATTTTCAAATTGTGAGGACACAATTTATTGAATGAGTGAATAATGTAACACCCTAGGATTTCATAGTATTTTAATTTTTTAAAACAATTCAATAACTTGAACTACATGAAACACCGAGTTCAAGCGCACCACGACATACCAAACTAGACATTCAAAAAATGTAATGAATAGTATTAACTCAATTTTGGTCTTTATGTAATACTTATAAATTTATAATCTATATTATGAGTTTCTTAAACATAATATGAAAACAAATTAATTTTGTTCAGATAAAAGAAGTAATTTTTTTAATGCAATTTTAGACTCTTTTAATGGAGACCCCTGTATAAAATCCAATATTTGAACGTTTTATATATTCAATTTGAAAAAATAAACTTCTTCTTTTTAATCAGGACATAAGAATTTAGTTACAATAAATTTTTTGTGTTTTTATGATAACTTTTATATTTGGGTGAATAGTTAAAAATACTATAATTTAACTGAAACCAATTTTTTGATCATAATATTTTGTAGTGTTAAATTATACATTTTAATGAATGGAAAGTCTCAATAGATTATATTTTTACCATTTAATCCAATTATATTCATTGGAAATAATTTCACTATGAAATTGAACATAAACAATTATCAATATTTTGTTAGTTATTATTTCTTAAAAACACTATTTTTAGGTTTTAACAATGGAAATTTATTTTAAATTATTTAATGAAATTTATGTTTATATAATTTAGAAAAATAGATATCATTTTTTAATTCATAATTTAAAAATAATCTTAGGATGAATTTTTGGAATGTTTCTCAAAACATTTAATTTTTTATGAATACTGAAAAACACTGTGTTATTGGTTAAAACCGACTTTTTATTTTAATAATTAGTTGTATTATATTAATTTTTTATAGGTCAAATTAGATACATAATATATATATAAGTTCAACATAATTCATTTGAGTAATTTTATAATAAGTAAATATATATATAATTTTATCGAACTATTAACCCTTTTTTACCCACCTCATAAGAGCATTTGCGAATTTATATAAAACATAAGTTTAACACTTCTATGAGTTGAATTTCAAAAATATGATAGACTTAGTTGATATTAGTAAGTAAAATTTGGTTCAATAAGATAAAAATAATTTTTGGTGAATAGTATCTTTTGATTTTTATTTACAATAGTTAAAAGTAAACAGCATAATTAGTGTTAAAAATTAAATTATTATCACCCTAACACGTGTCCTAATTTTATTGGATAAGTTTAATTCGACCAAAAACTACCTTAGGAATAATATATGATTCATTAGGTCCACTTGGTTTAGATTAGGACATTTATTATTTTATAATTCAAATAAGATTTAATAGTTTTTAATTCAATGTTTAATTACCAAACCATTTTAAATATAGGGTTACACATAAGATAAATTCGATAATAAATATTCATTGGAAATATAAAAATATTTCATACATAATATTATTTTATTTTTAATTTTTAGACGTTAAATGTTTAAATTTATGTATGACACAATGATGATGCAGTAATTACCGTATTAATGAATGATTAAAATAATTGATATTGTAAACATCCAAATAAAAGTAATTTGAGGCTTTTTATGAATGAAAATAATTTTATAGGTTAAAATGACATATTACGGTTTGTTAGATGAAATTTTTTTTGAATTATTAATGCTGTTATGAATTTAGAAAAAACAAAATACCAAATAGAGTCAAAATTTAGAAAAAAGTGTTTTTAAAACAAATATTATATTATTATTTGGTATTCTACATCAAAAAATATAAGGTTCAACAAAAGGTTTTAAATAATTTTATATATGTAATTAATTAACTACTTGGGGTTCCCTTGAATGTTTATAGTATGTTTATTAACCATTTAATATAAAAATACAAATAGACATTGTAAATGTCAAACTATTTAACTAAAAGTTACATCTAAAAAATAAGGTTAATATAGTGACCCAAACTTGTCTAAAACCTATTTCTTTAGTGTGTTCTGACCCATCCCCACCTTAGAATTTATATAATACGTGTTTAACCCATTTGAAATGGAAATTGTATATATTAAAAAATAATATTTTATGTTTTTTCTAATGTGCCGCTCACCCCTCTTATAAAAGGGAACCCCCCTTATCTAAAATTCACATCTACAAAGGCATTTGGATCTTCCAAACCCTACCCTGATACCCTCTAAACTGTCCTCACTTAATCATATAGGACTTCCTTTATTCATAACTCCAACCTATGTATCCCTTTTGATCAAATCAAAAGGAATAACATGTCGAAGAGGTAAATATTTTATCACCTCTTTCAATTTTCTTTCTTCTCCCACTTCCTCTTTCTTTATTATTTCAATTATAAAAAACTAACTGCAGTATCTTTTATATACCGTGATTTTATTATAAATATGGTACAACCATATTCATTATTATATCCATCCGTTGAATGACATGTCACCATACGTGCGTACATACGGATTACCGTCTCCATGAATTCGATATGATTCATTCCCCATCGTATCCATTCAAGACTAATTTTTATTAGATGATTAGAAATTATTTTTTAATGACATAATAGCATTCTTAATATTAATAATTTACAACCTATCTATAACAAACATTACTTACATAACAAAGAATATAAAGGAAAATGAAACTGTTAACACCCAAAATGATCATTGTACTAGGATATTATTAACAACGCAATGTTTAAAGATCATATATGATATCATATTAATGTATTTGATTCTTTTATAATTCAATAACAATTATTTCACCATTATACAAGAGGTTAACCTACCCTCGACAAAGGAAGATTACAAGTTAAGGGTTAATTTCAGAATATCTTTATTATCCGAGGTTATTTTTACAAATGTATCTACTGGGACCTCTTTATCATCTGCATCTGTGTTTTCTTAAAAATGTATTTCAAAATATTTTTACTATATACATGACTATGGGATAAATTCATTTATACCATTATTTGACATTTTATAAGATGTTTTTAGAGGAATCATTCCATCATTTCCCAAACAAGGCACTTTATAAAATTTTCAAAAAACTAATGTAAGAATGTATTTTTAACTTATACAGTCGGTGCTGCTATTTTCCGCCATTATAAAATCATCAAACCTTCCTTTAAATTATTATAATAATATTTACAAAGTAAATATTTACTTTATAATTATATGAATTTTAAAATATTTCAAAATAAAAAGAAATATTTCTCTAAGAAGGCATAGATTTCATCTTTGTCAACACCCTATGATGGATTTTAAGATTATTTGATGTTGATTTATTATGATACAAAACTTCCATATTGTATTAAAGGTTTTGTGATATGTTTGACGGTGGATGTCTTATTTTTACACCATTCATGGTTTATGGATAAGTGTTGACATTTCGTATGATATTTTTTATAAGAATGTTTCTGTTATGATTAAACCTTTTCCTATGAGGAATGTATTAAACATAGTAAGTGATGGGTGGAGACGAAATAGCTCCTCTATGCATTGGTAGGTCTCATGAGACAAACTAGTGTCTTGGAACAAGTCCTTGACAAAATCTTATTTGTATTCTTTGCACAAGGCCTTGACTATGTGGTTATGAAAGTTTGGAATTATGTATTCCTTCATTATGAAAGTGGCTATTGATATTGAATGTGATTATTCGACTAGTAGAATATCCATGTGAACAAGTAAATGGTATTATTTGATTATTATATTTTACATATTATACTGATGTACAAGTTTAAAAGTATTTTTTTAGTCTTATACATTTCCTTAAATGTTTATTCTTATTTATGAATGTTTCTGCTATATTGTTACCCTTACTTACCATCTGATCTCACCCCTTTCGATGTTTTATTTTTCTCAGGATTGTGAAAAAGTATATTATGACTGACCTACAGGGATAATCTATGGGATCTCAGTGGTTTATATGGAAACAATGTTGTCTTAGTTTTCTATTTTATGATATAATGTAAACCTTATGAATGTTTCTAGTACTTCCAAGGCTACTAATCTAATCAGTCATTCAAGATTTGATCTTTTGTGATCATTTCAAAGATATGTAATAATTCACCAATTCTAGGTAACTAGGGTTCGGGCGTTACATCAAGGATGGTTATTTGACATTTGAAAAGAAGATTAAGTTAGAATCACCTAAAACCCATTGAAACATCCCTCTTGTAAAGAAGTATTTAATGGCCTTCAGCATCTCTCCATTAACTAACATCCAAAAAGATCTATACAATAAGAAAGGGAACCCATCAGGCCTCATTTCACTCTATACATTTTTATACTGAACTACCCCTCAAACCTCCACATCTTATAGAATTATTTCAAAAAAAATTGGTTGATCTCATTCAACACCGCCTTTGCGGTGTCATCAAATAAGTTGTCTTCTTCATTCAGGTAACATCCCTTCAAATGATTATTAGGATCCGCTGGTACAAAATAAAAATACTCAGAAACTATACCACCCATGATCTACAAATCATGTGTAAAATACACATCATCTTGGTGTATATTATGAATACATATCTACTTATTTTGTTTTATAGACACCTAAACAGTGCTTTATTTTTATCCGCCTCCCTTAGACAAGTCACCCTACACCACAAACTAGTGGATTTTTATTTTTCATGTTAATTTTATTCTATGTAATATTTATTACATTGAATAATTTAATTATTTATATGAAAATTAAAAAATTGATAATTTAATCCAATATATACATTTTAATATTTATAATACTCTATTACATGAAACTATTACTTTTGTGTAAAATGATCAAATGTTAAAAATTATTTTATTATATATATATATAATATAATATAACATGGGTTTCATATTTATACTAATTAGGTTACAATTAATAAAATATGTTTATTTTATTTTTATTCATTAAATGTTATGTACGTTTATAAAAACATGTTTCTATTGTAAACAAAAAAAACGAAAAATGTAATAATAATTTGATTAACGACATAGAAGAATTTATAAAACATGTGATAAAATAAATGTATTATGGATTAATGACCTTTTATCATACCCCAATAAATTATTGTAAATTTTTATAGACATATGAAATTTGACACATGATATTTATTTATATTAATTTGAAAGATTTATAAAAATGTTATTCAAATCTCTTTTAAAAGGATATTCTCACCACTCAATCAATACCATTCAAAAATTTAGTTTCTGATATAACATATATACTTACTCCATCCAATAAAAAAATTACTATATTACTATTCTTTTATGAATATATTATCTTACTCCATTCCTTAATTATAATTCTTATAAAGGAAATCAATATCCCTCAACCCAAGTACATATTTCTAGATTATTATATTTTTCATCATAGCTTAAAATAAAAATTTATTATAATTATATAATTAAATATTTATTTTTTGTTCATTATTTTTTTAAGATAAGAGTAATATCATTAATAATATTTTAATTTTTTTTATTATGAACAATGAATGTTTAATTAATGTGGTGTGTGGGCTAAAACATCCTTGATGTGAGGAATTAAAATTTTTAGGATTAGCTCTCTTATAAAGTATAATGTGGGTAATAATATAATAGATGTTTTATATATATAGTATAAAAATTTTTATCAATAGATAAAGTATCATCGATCAACTTTCATTCATATTCATTGATAAATTAAAATGTAAACTATGTATTCTGTACAAAAACACCACTCCGAAGAAAAATATATCATTTTTTATTTAGTTTCATTATTTTTTAAATAATATTAAAATATGATTAAAAACCTTATGTATGTAAATAAATAAAATAAGTATCATATCATAGTGATTCTGTTTCCAAATGAATCATCAATTACATTCATAGTCATTAATTAATTATGGTATGTTCATGTTTTGACTGGTTGAACTACAGTCATGAATAATGATATAAATTGACATCATGGATGAATATGGGAAAATAATTACAAGTAGATTATTATTTAAAAAATTAATATTTTATTTTTATTTTTTATTTTTATTAGTATGTTTAGTATCATAAATTAATATACCAACATTTTTTCACACCAAATCACTAAAACATGTTGTTTATATACTTAAACATTATGTTGAATATAAAAGACATTAATAAAACAAATTATAAATTTTTTCCCTTTTTTAATATGCAAATGATGAAATTTTGGAATATAATTACGAACAACACATCTATTAAAAATCTTGCTGAATACAATATTGATTACTCACACTTGATATTGAAAAGAAATAACAAAAAACTAATATATGTGTCTAAAAAATCAAATTAACATATAAAATTATATATATATATATATATACATGAATATTGATTGTAAAAATATTATTATGATAGTTTTTTCTATATAATAATTTTTTTTTTACTATTTTGGAATCTATGAATTTCTGTATTTGTATCTTGGAATGTCTTTATTTTCTTGATACATATTTTAATATTATAAACTATTATATTTTAATATGGTTTAATAACATCCTATGGAATATCCTTTTGCATATTCATTTAATTAAGGAGATCTTAACACATTTTTTTCGTTCATTAAATGGATATCAATTCAAATGATACCAATGTTTTATGTTTTTAAGCTCTCAATTCATATTCTCTAAGACATGATATATGTTATGAACCATCAGATCCATTTTTTATGTTATATTATTTTATATTCCCATGAATGATTAATAAATTATTAATTTCTAGTTCATGGGATAAACTAATCTAAATCTAGTTATTTTAATAAATATATGTAGATTAATGTTTTTCAATGTCGTTAGAAATTTCTAAAGCTCTATTTTTTCATTGAGTTATCATCATTATTCTAAACATAGTTTAAATAATATTGGTTGATTATTCATATTATTTATATAATTTTTTCATTTTTTAAATTTTTTTAAAATAAAACCATATTTAAATTTTTCATAGTTCATGGAGTCTATTTCTCATAAGGGTTGTTGATTAGTCAAAACATTATTCTTTGTCATATAATGTTTCATATTGATATTTTCCTATCAATACTTGGGTTATCCAACCATATAATATTTTAAAAGGTGAATTCCCTTCCACTTTTTTATAAATATATTTTATTACTAAAGGTAATTTTTTAAACTATTTTATGATTAGAGTTTTTATGGGATATATTGAAATTTTTTTTCAATTCATGAAAAAATTTATTACATTCTATAACTAATATTCTTATATACCCAAATATATATATATATATATATTATTGAAAAATTAATTATTGAAAATTATATATAATAGAAAAAATTTCCAAATTCATCATATCACCTTATGAAAAATAAATTTTTAATGTGACATGTTAATTATTTTTTTATGAAAATAATTTTTCTTATCAAATTCTATTATATATAAAATATTATTTAACATTTCATGCTGAAAAATATTATCTGAAATGGGACTTCTAATTCATTATATACTGTACTTTTGTTATTATCGTTTATATCATCATAAGTATTTAAGAAATATAATCATTGAATCTCATTTATGATCCCTTCATATGTGGTAAATTTTAATGCATTATTCATTCTATATTTTTTTTATATATTTTTCAAAATTCATTTATTTTTTCATATTACTCTGGGTTTCTTTTATTTTTAACCACCCATATTATTTCATCAGTGGCTTTTGTAATATTTTTTTATTCTATGGAATGATCTATCGTGTTATATTTTATGAAAAATCATCTTCTCAAATAATCTTATTTTTTCATCTAATGCCTTTATTTTTGGAACAATATATATTTACATTCATTGACACAAGTGTTCTCTCATAAATTCCATAAATTTTTTTTATTTGGGAAATTATTGACATATCCATATACCAATTTCATTATATGGTGCTAGTTTGAGGGATACTAACATAAAAATATATTCTTGTAATTGATTATGATGAATATTTAAATTTATTTAATGGTTATTCTAATTAATATGATATTTGATTTACAAAAATTATTTTTTATATATTGTATGAATTTTTCATTCCATCATATGATTTATTCATTAGACAAAATTTTTTATGATTAAGACCCACAACAAATACTTGTTTCATCGATATTTCTCAAAATATATTTTTTTTTGTTATTTTGGTATATCTCTACAATGAATGAAATACTACCCAGATATACGGCCTTTACGGTAAGATCCTGATGTCTAACATCATGATATCTTGTTTTATAGTATGGTATTATCTATATGAAAATATCAATTTTATTAATAATTAAGTAGTTATTATTATCTATTTTCACATAATATTTCAATTTCATCCCAGGAAATATCATTATTTTAGTTTTCATTAAATAATTTGTTATGTATTCCTATAATATTATAAATCTCATATGAAATATAGTTATGATATTTCATTTTTATCACTTATTTTTACCCATAATTAGTGTTTTTACTACGATTTTTCTACTTCTATTTCCCAACATCATAATGAAAAAATTTAAACCATGATATATCTAGAAGACTATCATGTAATGATAATTTTATTGAAGATTTGGAAGAAATATTAGGGGATAATTATATTCATATATAGTGGAAACAATTTTTATTTTATTAAAACAACAAGGGATTTATTAGTTAATAATTTTCCCCTTCAATATAAAACTCTAAACATATATTTTTCCTTAAATTTTATATAATTAAATATTTATTAGTGATATTGTAATTTTTTATTGATAAAATTATATTTAATAAATTTATTGAAAAGTCAGTATGTAATGAAGGTATTTCATTGCACAAAATTTTTAGATTGTGGTTCTATGTCATAATTTGTTTTAATAAAATAGATAGTGGTTATCATTAAGATTGTCAATTTAACAACATCAGGAATGTATTTAATTAATAAAGAATTTACAATATTATATTTTTTTTTGTGTACATGAACATGAAATTAATAACTCCAAAATAGTGCCTCAAATTGAAATTACAACACTACAATATTTTCTAGAATGAGGGGTTTTTCATTTGACTAGAATAAATTATCCATTCAGGTTTAGAGAACTGGATAAATATTTTTTTTTTGAAATTATTGATATATTTAATTATGAAAATTTAAGGTGGTTCATGAATAGAAACTTAAAAATTAAATTGATTAAATTTTAAATATTAGTGATTACACAAAAATGATGAATCTTGAAAATAATAATTTTTTCTTATTTTTTGAAATTATTCAGTAGTACAAATTATGTTTTTAAGGAGCTATAATTTTCTTATTTAATTATTATTTATTGGAAAACAATTATTATTTTTTGTATATTAACCACATAATTGTATTTAAAATCTATCATCTCCCTATTTTGTTCAAGTTTGGGTAAAATTAAAAAGTTTATATCAAACTATATATTTGAAAAATAGACAAGGCACTTATTTATTATTAATATTAAATGTATTTGTGGAAAAAATGGGGATCAAGGTGTGGGACATGAAAATTATGTATCAGTGATACAAAACCAAGTTATGTCTTTGTATTGTTTTCCCTCCGAATTTGAAATGTGTGATTTGATAACCCTCTATTTGTGATCCTGTCTATTAAAATTTCTATTTTTTCTGATGAATAAAAAACCTAAAGATACTTAGATAACATTATTTACAAAATATGTTTTGGTAAATGTATTAAATTTTATATGCATGGAATAAAAAAAATTTGTAGTTCTCTTTGTAATCATTAATTGTTTGCAATTTTTAGAAAACTAATTTATTTTAACACAATTTTTTATGATTTTTTTTCATTGATTATCATCATTATATGAAAAAAAATATATACTTTTATATTTAGAAATATAAAATTATTATTCTCCCCAAAAATTTTGGGTAACAAATGCTTTCATGTGGTCCATAATATATTTATTCTGAATGAATTCTTATTTGGGGATAATTTATTATGGAAAGGAAGTTGGAATTAAATGAAATTATATTAAATAATGTGATATTATTTTTTCCTAATGGATAAATAAAAAACTATTTTTATTTTGACTATAAATAGTTCCCAATATTATATGATATTTATTTAAATATTTTTTTAGCATTGATTAAATGTGTTAATAGATCCATAATGTTTTTAATCTGATTGAAATACCTGACTTTTTCTTATATTATATAAATAACCTAGTTCCTTCATGACTATAATATAATAAAAAAATTAAATTGAAATTATCATTTTTAAAATATTAACTCATAACTTATTATGTTATTTATAAGAATATAAAACAATTGAGAATATTTTATTATATCAATTGAAATATTAATCATTAGTTATACTTGAGTTCATTGATTAACCAAAATGGAATACCATGAATTTGTTTTTTATTATTACATAGACTAGAACCATCATTAAAATTATTTAATTTTTATTAATTTAGTTGGATTAATATTTTTGAGTTCCAAAAAACTGGAATACTAGATAACATATTGGGGTAAGTTCAAGGAGGTAGTGATGTGATGATTGATAAATGGGGTTCGATAAAATCATTGATGGTTATAGACAATACATTTATTGATAGAAAAAAACAAATCTAACATCTGTAAATATGAGTTCAGAGGCCCTGGGTTCATCCAGCAGTAATATAAAATTTAGTTTGGAAGGATGTATTGGAAATTCAAATGTTAAGTTGATGATATTTCCAAATATATTCCGTGCATGCCTTTATAAAGCACCATATATTTTTCTAGATTTTTTTCAAAGAGAATGTAATTTTATATGGTTTCTACCTCTAATATACATTATATGTTACTAATTTCATTACATAACCAATGTTTAAGAAAAAATATAAAATCATAATTCGTCTGATTTTTTTACCCATGTATGTTCACATTTATATTAAATCTCTCATTTTGTACCTCATTTATAGCCAAATTTATTTAACATGATGCATTAAATATCTACCATGAAATAATTTTCACCTTGATAATATTGTTGTGGAATTTATAATTAATATATCTACATAATCAACATTGTTTTTATAAACAATTTAATACACACAGAATCTTTGAACATACAATTTAGATAATCCATTTACATTGAAATGGATCTTATTGCATGAATCAACTTTTTATCGATGAAGTTTTAGACTCAGTGATAAATTCTAAATTAAGAAACCTTATGAGGATATGTTTAAGAATTAGGTAAAGGATTCATTTGGGTGAATAGAGATTGAATATTAAACACATGGAAATTATCAAGGTGTGTTATCAAATATATAAATGTTTCATGAAAATAATAAATTATAAGTTAAACCAAAACTCAATGGATTGTGTTTTAAAGTGAAATTATGTAAGTTCATGAAACAATAATTAATACTAATGATATTTTATTTAGTCATTATTTCACAACACCAACATTTTCTATATGAATATTGGTCCCTCTGTGTATGGGGATTTGGAACAGACATAAATATATACTCATAATGGGGTGTGGTCCTCCTTACACATATGTTTTTATGTTACTCCACCATTTGTTTATATATGCCTCTCCATTTGATGAATTAGTGCATTATAATGTGTTTGTTCAGTGTCCTCTATTTTTGATGACATCACACTATTGTGTGTATTCACATAGTGCTACACATAGATTATTTATTCACTTGATAAAATCCTATTTAACTCAAAAAGGCTTGTTTCCCCACAACAATTCTAGATAGATGGCATGGAATATATATATATAAATATGCCTAGTTGGTTGGGGGTTGTGGGATATATTGAATCGACATATATATTTATTTTCTGATACTAGAAACAATTTAATCCCCTTTGGTTGGATTATAGATATGATTTACTATTGTAATTTAGAAAAAGAGTTATGTTTTTTTATTAACTTTGGTATCATGGATTTTATTTATTATATAATATATCGATGGGATAAGCTATGAAAAATTGGTTTGTTCCCTCCTCTAAATTATTTTTTACATTAGATCTTATCCTACTAATAAAAGGTAATATTTATGTTTTCTCTAATCATGGGTTTTCAATAACAATTTGTTTCATTAATTTATTTTTTTGGTCATACATTTTATTTTTATACAAACCCATAAATAGTATTCAAGTCCGCATATATTATTTCTGAGTACAAGTGTTCCTATTAAGAATTTTTTTAAACAATTTCTGGAAAGTGGAATTTATATAGTAGGTACACATTAGTTTGTAGTGGTTCATAGTGGAGAAATATATTGATATATTACATCACAGGACACTCATTATAGGTGATATTTCATCTAATTAATAGATCATATTATATATATTTGTTATTATCAACTCAATATTTATATCCATGTATTGATTTTTTTATCCTGGAATCATACATAGAATTGATATCCCATTATTTCATTATATACATTTAGGTTCTTATTTATTTTAATTTACCTTTTAGGATATCACAATACATTGATGATTCATTAAAATTAAAGGTTTTTATTTATTAATTCCTATCATCTGTTTATATTCATTCTTCAAGAAACTCCCTTCCCCCTATCTGACTGGAGGTAGGCTACAATTTCACATTAACCTATCATTGTTTTAATTCTAGTACAAGTAGGTCAATTATGTTTAGGACCACTCCATAACATGTCACCAACCATCTATGTGAAAACATCATCTATTATAGGTGTTTCATCAAATCCTAGATATTTTATAGAAATAATAAATCTGAAAGTATCATTTTTATTAATGTTATTCCATTAATTCATTAGAATCTATTTTGGATCATCAAAATAATAATTTTAGATGTTAAAATGACATATAATTATCTTCAAATATATTTATTCCTTCATTTTCATTTTAGTGCATCAATAAAATGAGTTCTAATCACTGAACATGACTCCAATAAATAATACCCATGATAACTTTGGATGCTCACAAGTGATTTTCTTCATGAAACAAGTCACGACATTCCTCAAATATAATTTTATCCTAATACCCACCCCTCTATTTATAATTGTGTTTTGGATAGTACTCCAACCATTAAGGTAAAATAAGTTTATATTAACCTTGTACCAATAGAGAGAAACTCACAACTCCCCCATTTTTCGATTCACTTCAATTTGGGTTTCACCAATATTAAACATACATAAATTTCCCAATAATCAGGGGATATTTTATAATAATCTCATCATAAAATCAAAAATATTACTATTGATATTTATTTGTTGTGGTCTCATTATTGGTATGTTTTATCCACATTTTTTAATCAAATAATTAAACTAATCATTATTTTAATTTTCTGCACTACCTAGTAGTGTTTTTTGTTATGATGAATATATTATTTGATAGTCTATATAACAAAACACTATATGTTTAAGAATGATTAATATTTAATTTTACATATTTTATTATGGTTGTATGAAATAGACTTCAGTAGTATGTGGAAATCATGTCCTTCAGATATACCTGCATACGATTTTTCAAATATAACTAATTTCTGTAATATTAATTTTACTAGTTATATAATTTATATAATTTAAACAAATTTCCATTGTTCCACATTGTGAATATATCTTTGTAAATTAATGAATTTTCTCTTTGTTAGCTAGTGAAAAAATATACCTTAATATGTAACAAAATATACATATAAATCAAATAATCATATATTTAAAAATATAAACATGACATCAATGTTTATGGAATTCAATTATAATGACATTAAAATTTTAAGGGACCAAAGTAAATGTGTTTATAAAATAATCAGGTTCATTAAATTTTAAAATTTATAAAATAATAAAAATTAACATTTGTATAAAAAAGTAATGTACTATAATGAAATGATAGAGATATTTATTTACATTAAAACACTGTACATATCTAATATTTCCAAAAAAATGTTTATTTAAAGTATTATTGTAATTGGAATAATTTTTTAAGGAAATGATGGGGTTTTTTGTAAGAAATAATAAAATTAATACTTTTTATGAGATTAATTATTCCAATAGTATATTTATTTAATTTAAATGATTTAAATATATTTATAAGTATGAAATACTTTTTATGATTTAATAATTTATCCACCATTATAATTATATACATGTACACTATTTTATAAAAAATAACATAGAAGGATATGTGATTTATAAATATTTAATAATTTATGAAGAATCGTGATATTTTAAATATTTTTGAAAATAAAAATAAAAACTATATTTTTTATTGAATTTATTTTTTTTAAAGAAAATTAATGTGGTAAAAGTAAAAACAAATATTATTTATTAATATAAATAGGTAAAAATATTATATCCAAAATATGACCATGATAACTCCAATGATTCTATACTATTAAAATAATGAAAATGGTGGATGATTTTATAGAAATGGTAATTTCAGAATATATATATCTTATCATATGTACGCTATTAGTATAACGTCAATTGCTCTTTAGGTTTAAAAAGTTTTCTCTTAGAAAATCAGATAAAATATTTATTTGAAAGAAAATATTAACTTATTTTTAATATAATTCATATATAGATTAAACATAATTATAATGTCCACAATAATAAATTATTGTCAACCAATATGGTTCTTTATTTATAACAATATTTTTATTATATTATAATTGTAATTTTTTTTCATGAGTTCCCAATAATTTTTTTTATTACAATTTTATTTCATTGAATAAGATTCAATGAAATTATTTTATATTACTTTGTGATAATGATCACATTATTATATATATATCATTAATCAAAAATTAATATAAATATTTCATTTAGTCATTTTTATTGTTTATAGATTAATGATCAAATCATATAATTGATTACATAATTTTCTACATCTCATTGATTCTCTTTTCATGTTATTTTTATTATCTTAATTCATATATTTTATTCTCTAAATTTGATGTCTATTATCCATCATTATTGAGCCTTTGTTGATATTGACTCAATAACTAATAATTTTCCATTCCCTTAAATATTATATATTCTTAATTAAATTATTGTTTCTAAAGGCATTTCATATTATATTATAATTCGACAATGATAAAAAGTATTATTGTGTTATTGAATTATAAAAATATCCCTTTGTTTTGGGTGTTCTTAAAAATTGGTCCAATTCATTTTTTTTCTTGATTGTGATGTGTATGATGAAAAATGACTACCCAATGTGGCCTAAAATATCAAAGAAAATAATTCTTAGATTTTTTAAATAAAATATTAAGATTTTTCATTAATGGATTTTTAAAATACCACTTTCCTTATAGAATAATATCCCATTTATATTCTTATTAATTCTTCATCCAATTTGAATTCATTCATGTATTAGTTATATAAAAAAATATAAATAAAAAATTAGATCACGTCACATAAAACATTTAGGATCCTACGATTGAAATTAAATTTTTATAAAAAATATTCCCTTATTCTATATTAGATCATTTAATTGGAAACTAGAAAAATCTTTCATTTCATGAGGTTATATATGTTCTACAAACAAAAAGGATCTTAATAAACATCATTTTCCCTTTCCTTAAAATATATTTATTAATAAACAAAAAATTTCATAATTTATTTTAGTATTTGTGATGCAATTTTTGACACACTAATAAATATGGTTTCATGTAATATATATTTATATGATTTAATAAAAAATAATTGTTATTTTAAACTATAGGGAATTGTCTTTATGGATTAATTTAATATAATTATGTCTATGAACAGAAAAATAAATTACTAAAAAAAACTAATATAAATTAGGATATGAATCAAAATAATAATATAGTGAAATCATGGATTATTAATACCTTATTATTCATGCCATTAATCATCAGTATAAGTTATATTTATCATGATAATTTTAAAAAAATGTCATATAACATTTACCGAAATCCCCTTGTATGTGAAATCAATGAATTTTTATATAAAATGTATTCATGAAATGGGGGATTATCCCCTCATCCATAAAGAAAAAAATATATCATAATCGAAGAATGATTTAGTTAACAGAGATTCTATTAAATTCATAAAATCAAGTCTGTTATTTTTTAATCTCTCTTTTATTGAATCAGGAGGATTCATACAGTTCAGTTGCTTTATGTGGTATGGAATAATTTATTTTGGAGCCATCCATATTATAAAAATATTATCAAACAATATTAATAATAAATAATGGTTTGCACATCATCAGATAAAGTGTCAATTATCAAGATAAAAAACATATTCAAACACTGTAAAAAATTCTAAATGTTATCAATCATTATTTATCACATGCACCACAATATAGAAATATTTGTCCAAATATGGAATAAATGATTCTTTTTATAACACTAACATTTCATTTAAGTAAGTAATGTTCCATAATATGAAAAAAAAATATCCCTATAAGACTTATGCCTTACTGACTATATATAAAACATGACATCCCTTTATCAAACTATCTAAATAATAATCAATGTGATTAAAATTTACACACTCATATTATATATAGGTATTTTATATTGAAAATAATTCTTTTTCTAGGACATTATGTTTTTTTTACCTTTATAGAAATATAGATTTAAAAAAACTAGGAGTACTATATAGAAATTTTTTAGGAAAATATTTTCTTCTATAAAAATATATCAGGAATTTATGTAATAAATTTGATCCGATTGACCCTAATCAAGAAGACTAGTTTCCCAATATTATTATGTCCACTAGAATATATATAATGATAGGTCATATATATATTTATGTAATATTTTCTGAGATATAAACATAAAACATGAAATTATACATGTAAATCTATTGTAGGATTTTTCATAAACATCATATTAACAAAAATAGAATGGACTTTTAAAATGAATTCACCTCAAATAATTCATTCTGGTAGTTAAGATTTTCACATTACACTCAACTATACTTTAACATAAATTTCTTTTGTCTAATTAAATAATGTGGCCATATATCTATATTTCATATAAGTGAATAAATCAGATCATGGCTAGAGTCAACATACTGTATAATTAGAAACCAGTCCAGTCAAAACCTAATTAACCCATGTTTATAGATAATATATTAAATAAATCATTGTATAATGTATCACATCACAAAAATTTTATCAGTAAATGGAAAATTGTATTAATATAATTTTTTTATCCTTATGTATGTCCAATTCTACATGATAATCAATGTTTTATACATTATAATTTCAATCGAAATAATATTGTTACTAACCATCTCCTGAGTTCCATATATTTCATATGAAATTATCTTACCTATAAGAACCATAATACTCATTGATGATCATAAATATAAAATATTTTTATTTTGATATCTGAGTGTTTTTTATAAACTAATAATTCGTTTAATATATGCACTAAAACTGAATTTATTAAAATAAAATATTTTTTCTTTTATAAAAAAATAATACAATCCCATAGAAAAATAATATCATCATGTCTTCCATCTATAAAATGTCTATACACATCCCATGATCATCTTTTTTTAGTGTTATTATGTTTTCAAAAAATATATTTTATTCATTCATGTATCCGATGAATATATCATTATATCATGGCTTGGAATTATTTCCTAAAATATAATTTATTTTTTGTGTATTTTCTCACCTCTATGATTATACATTAGGTTTCATTTCATGATAAATTACTCTATTTATTATAAAATAAGGAATACTTGTTTCCAAAATTCTAAGATTCATCCAAAGATCCATGTTGAAAAAACTAATCCAATCAATACCATTTTTCAATAAGATGCAGTATTGAACTCTATTATTGATGTCAATTCTACCACATTGGTTTTTTTGGAAAATAATAATCTTATAGAAAAACCATTGTAGAATTTGACTAAACATGGTTGAGATTTTATATCACATTTGTTTTTTCACAAATCATCCTAGAGTGTCCCTTTCTATGATTACCCCATGCCTACCTCGGATTGGAAATGTGCTAGAAACTATCATTGAGTGAGCATATCCCAAAAATGGGAGTCATTTTCCAATGCACATGTACACACACACACACATCTCAAAAAAAATTGAAATAGAAAATCAATAAGAAAACAATGCTTTCATATAATAAGATACAACAATTTATTATGACAATAAGAAGTGGGAAAGCAAATATTTTACAATACATTCCCACCAAAAGAATGTGTATGTCAAAGTGAATGCAAAATTTCTTAAAATTTATCCCTAGAAAACTGAACCATAAGGGTAGTTGTAGAACATATGTATGAAGCCATAAGAGCTTACATTGTATGTCTGATCACTCTATGAATCACCTAGTCCCAGTACACATAGAAATCGATGAAGGAGGCAATATTATGAACTAGAAAAAACATATGGGGATGAATCCCATTTAGGGTTGAGTGAAACCACACTTAGTAGGACACCCAAAAACAAAATGGAATTACAAAATGAAATAAATAAAGAAAACCATAACGAAACAACTATAGTACACAACAATGAATTTACCTGGGGTACACCACAACGAAATGACACAAATTATAGTAAGCTCACACATATATATATCTTAATCACAAAATAAGTATTATCAGTCATTATCCATAGAACACCTAGAGAAGATAAAACACGAAGTGTAGATAACAAACCGAGTGTCACTAACACATGGAGTGTCAATAACACCTGGAGTGTCGATATCACACAAAGGGTTGGTAACACACAGAGTATCAATAACACAGAGAGAGTCTGAAACACACTGAGTGTTGAGGTGTCATAAATCCTCCAGGTAACATAGTATCCATGACACAAATTCACCAAGTCACATAAAATACATGTTACATAGCCACCATGTCAGATGCAGTCTCAGGATTCCACACATAGCACAACCAATCTAAGAGAATCTACTCCTCAATCCAATATTTCTTAAGCCATATTCCAAAAACAAACAAACTTAGAGTTATCCCAATGGACCGTCCAGTCATTAGGGATCCATATTTACAATGGTCTCATCAAAAAAACACATGGTTTGTCTCATATGTTGTTTTTTTTTCAAAAAAGATCTGACCTCGGCCAGACCTGATCCACAGGACCCGACCCATCCCAGTCCGGCCCACTCAGTCTGGTCCACCCAATTTCATGCTGGCTGGATTCTTTCACCAAACGCGGGCCATCCAGGTCACATCCCCCATGGTCCATGTAGTCCTCTCTAACCACATGGACCCCTTGTCAACTGGTCATTTCGGCCCCATGAAACATTTCAGGTGGCCGACATGATTCCTCTCCATGCCCTATGGATTTTCCATCATGGGTTCCTCTAATGCTGATTCGAGTTATGTCCCAGATCAACACCAAGACCTCTTACCCTGGACAATGGTCACAGCATGTGGCACTCACCACTATGGGATCAACATTGTGGAACCTAGACCATGTCCTTCTTCCACCAATGTCGATCCATCGCTGCCTCTCTCTCCCTATGGACCGGCCCATCCAACCTCGTTCTACCCTCTCCATTAGCGGCCTTTCTGGTGAGCTACTTGTTCTAAAACCTTATTTCTCTATAATATATGGCCTCTACCAAACTGTACCCCTATTACATTGCATGTCTGATATGCCATCACAAGGTGATGTCCTTTGATCTCTGATTTTTAGGCCAAGGATCGTGGGTACAATGGTCAATCATTTTCATATGGGTCTCAAGAGAGATGAGTGCATGAAGAACGTGATAGATTGAGGGGGAGAGATAAATCACATGAATTCCAAGAGGCCAAATCTAGGCCTTTTTTATCCCTTGATCAATTTCATATAGAAGGATTAAATAAAATCTAAAATAGATAATAACAAAGACCTATCTCCCGTTTTTTGTCCCCACAAAAATTTTGCGTCCAGTAAGAATTGTCAAATCCTTGATCAGAATTATTATTGTTATGTATGCTCTCATAGTTGAATATAATTGGGTAAGAGGAAATCACAAACAGAAAAAAATCACACCTCATGGTTGTATTGGATGTTGAAAAATAAATAAGGTATGTGTCCTCATCGGTCCTCGATCCTCTAAAGTTCATCGCCATTCATTGGTGAGGTTTTCATCTCAATTACCCAGAGTAATATCATGGTTATGATGGTAATTTTGACTTTCATTTATAAGTATTTTTCAAATAAAGAAACTATCAGGGTTTCATTAGGTTACATTAAATAAATAAACTTATTTAAATTTTATTTTTTACCATCTAAATAAAAAAATTCACAGTCTGCCCACTTAAGTTGATTTTTGGACCCAGTTAAGGTAAACTCATTGAATTGAATTCAACAATTCCATTGGATTTATAATTTGGGTCACTCATTTATGTGGTATTACATATTTTCAGGAAACCGAATCGTACATTAATTAAAATAATTAAAAAAAATTGACGAAGTATTTCACGCACACCGGACCTCAGAATCCCATGTCGTGTTAGTGCTTGGTTTTGTAATTTTCACAATTAAATTATAAATTTAAAAGTTTAGAAAAATAATATTCATTAAACTTTACCCGTCATAAAAAATTCTGTCCCGTTAATTCCAAAAAATAGACCTACTCAGAAAAACGGTTAGGGTACTAAGCATCAATCTGACCCACCTACTCCTAAGTTCTCTATTGGAGATTTCTATGCTACCACCAAAAGCACACTAGAGGAATTTTCGACCTAAAAAATATCATGTTCTTTTGATCCTCAATTTCCATCAGGTACCCCACAAAATTTTCCCCATCATAATTGTCCAGATCACCGCATTCTATGATGTTTGATAGATGATTCATGTACCTCTTTAGTTGTGACACGTGGAAGACGTCATGCACTCAGGGAAACTATAGCTGGTAGAGTTAAGTAGTACGCCACCCTTCCAACTCAAATCAAAATCTAAAAATGTATAATGTATATCTGAGATAACATATCACCCCAACTAAATCTCTATATACCACATTGATATGGGAGCTGAAGGAACCCATTTTCCCACTTCTCATACTCCATGGGCATCCATCACTATTCATCATAAGAATACTAATGGATGTGTACAGTCTTCATATGATATTTAATGACACAAACATTCTATGTTGTCGCATGCACCAACATCTCCCCTTGACTACTGACACTCTAGGTTTCGTCTTGTAAAGTAGTGACCTTCCCGGTCACCCGTACAGGGCATCAAACGGTGTCATACTCATGATGGAGTGGTAGATTTTGTTATACGCGAACTCCACTAGTGGATGGTGATCCCCTCAACTATGAAAAAATTATAGGATTCATGAACATATCAAGCCCTCAAGAACATGAATGATCACCCCTTTAAGGAAATACTTCTAGGAATATAATTTCATTGTCATGCAAAATTGAGTAAAAAATCCCTCCAGAAATCTATTTCCCAACAGGGATGTAAATCTATCATCACAGTATGAGACTATCATTAGTGAGGCACCACATATTCAAACAATCTCATATACATTGAGCTGTCCCAAGATCTCTAACTATATCTTCTCTCTAATTTCTAGGAAGTGGGATTACATGGGTAGTCTCCCGAAGACTACACGTAAATCATCATGTCACATAGATGTTTGTCTAAACCCCATCAAAAATTCCATCTATATCCCATATACATTATACTATGTAAACCTTATGGGTTGAGTCAATCCATCTAGAACATGGTACACAACATTCACTTGTATAAATGTTAGGCATCTGGAAATGCACCCTACCACTATGTTCTTCATCCCTGGCCACCAGAGCTAATACTTAACGTACTTTTAAAATTTCACCACACCCTAATGTAAAAACAAAGGGTATTTGTAAAACACACATAGGACCTTCTCATTCAACAAAATTGGTATCACAATTCATCCTCTATATACAATGATGTTCTCCCCACATTTCAAATATCCACCATGGGTGGACTGGTGGACATCTGAGCATGTTATTTATAATTGCCGTAATATAAATGTTGTGACATCATGACATGTTGTATGAATGAAAGGGGTGACCAAAATCTATTGGAGTAATTATTCTCTATCTCTATCAAAAAATGTGTTCTACAATAAGGCAAACTTCTCTAAAGCCACACTCATCAACTATGACCTCATTCTTCTACTAAGGGAATCTTCCACCATGTTCCAGTTCGAATGATTAAAGACAATATCGAAGTCATAGTCCATGAAGAACACTAACCATCACTTATGTACCACGTATAAAAACTTCTTTTTGATTACATACATTAGACACATATAGTCAGATTATATGATAAACTACTCTCGTATAATATAGGCTCTTCATATCTTCAAAGAAAAGACTAATGCTACCAACGCAAGGTCATGGGTAACAATGTTATATGCTCATGTGGTCTCAAATATCATGAAACATATTAAATCACCACTTTATCCTAAATTAGGATTCAAAAAAGTTCAGTCCTTGATGTGTCATAGAAAAGTATGCAATCATCACCTTCTTCTGGAAATATCAAGATTTGAGTTCTCGACATCTCTTCATCAGCTGTAAAAAACTCACTGGACACTTCTCTGTACACACGAAGGGTTTCCCTTTCTATTGAAAGTTGTAAAGGATGATGATAATGTAGAATATTTGTGAATAAAAACCATAGATAGTACCTATCCGACCCATGGAAACACTACACCTCAGTAACTCACTTTGGTGTCACCAAATAAAGGACTACCACTATCTTCATATATTAACTGAAACTCTGGCCTCTAAAATAAAATTTCATTGAAATTGGACATGACATATCTAGTCCAAATGCTTCAAGAGATTCACATTAATATGGTTCTTCTTTAGTATATCTAGGACCATCCTTAGGTGTATCACATGCTCCTCTATAGACACTGAGTACACAAGCATGTCATTATTGAATATCACAATGTGTTGGTCTATGTGTGGTTGTATGATCATGTTCATGAGTCCCAAAAAAACTAATGGTGACTTTTTCATTCCAAATTGAATACCCATTCACTCATAGTGGCCATAATGAAATATGAAATCTATCTTCTTTATGTCTTCATCCTGTACTCAAAGCTGATGATAGCCAGATCTGAGGTCAATCTTTGAGAACCACCTTTTTCCCTTAAGCTGATTGATGGGGTCATCAATCCTTAGAAGTGAATACTTATTACTCACGGTAAACTGATTTTTGTGGATAAACTCCATACATAATATTATGCTCTCTTCTTCCTTCTTGGAAAAAAATTTAGCTATCAGCACTATCCTAGGGTATTGATCAATGAATATGTAATCCTCCCTATGAAGAGATAATCAATGGATATACTCAAGAAAGATTTATTCATAATCTGTCACCTCTATTTCCAACATAGTACTCATATCATCCACTACACCAAGGTGGAGACTATCAAAAAAATGTGTAATCTACTGCACCCTCATATGTCTGAGTCTATTATACATTACATGTGTTTTGTTTCCCTCGAAAAAACAAATTAGGTCACATCACTATGGAAACCATGCACTCTGCACCTAAAATAGTCAATTTTGGAATGAATAGTGATAAATAGTTTATACAATAAATGAAATCATAAGTCCACGACACTGCCATAAAGAGATCCCAGTCAAAACTCTCTCCTACATAGAGCTAGGTAACATTGTTGTAACTAGTATTCATTTATGTATCTTGCACATAAGTGTATCTAATCATATGGATCAAGTCAATAATTCAACGATTGTGGTGAGAAAAATGTGGCCGAAACAAATATATATCAAAAATGCCTCTAAGGTGGAAAGGAAACAGATCATATATAAAATCATCTTGGCTGCCTTGGTTTATTAAGAATTCATCACCTGATGCTATCCTCATACATATCTAACAACTCCCTAAGCCCGTGGTAGACCACCTGGGGTTGGTGGTGGTAGTACCTCTACCCATATCCACCTCATATTGCCCATCCATATCATTCTCCATGACTAAATCCCTATGGACCACCATAATCTTGACTCCGCATAAATCACGATAGTCCCTTGTCCATCAATAGATCTGTCAAATCAAATGTCAAAGAATCTATTTCCATATGCCCAAACCACCACTTGAGTAACACAAACTATATTTTAGCATACATGCTCTCCCCTAGGGTCGCCACAACACTGATCTTATGCCATGGGGTCTTACCCTGGAGTGCTTGATCTACATCGGTAAATGTTTCTACTTTCGGATACCTACAATAGAAGACACAGATTCATGGTGCTTGTTGGAAGCTCCCACTGTTGGCATCTACTCAACCAGAAATATCTCCACAATCATAGATCACTCTATTACTCCAGCATAATTTAAAATTCCATGTGATATCATCCAAACCGTAATCTCCTAGTGTAACTCCTGAATGAAAGTCTGTTCCCTAGAGAACGGATCCCAAACCATATCCGTTTAATAGTGAGAAAGATCTGTAAATCTCTTTGAGTACGCCATTGCTATCTAATTATACTACTGCATATGCAAGATGTCTGGTATGTGCACTGATCCTAAATTTGTTGGAACAAAATACTCCCTAGAGGTTCCCATATTCTTCCTAAGAGTGAGTCAGGTCACCTTGAATCTTTATCACTATGCTCCACAATCTCCCTACTGGTCCATGAAGAAGCCTCGTGAATAGAAATTCAATATGGTCGGAAGGAATCCTCGAAATGTGAAAAAATGGGTAACATCATCAATCCTATCTGCATTTACCTGGGATTCCTTATAACCACAAAACCTAAGAGGTCACTTCATATGGAACTCATACGATATACATAACCTGTGGGAATCCTCTATGAGAACCACATATTGTACCCACCCCACTATAGGTGGTGGTATCACTGGTACACTACCTGTATTTGATATTTTATCTACTTATACCTATAACGATGCTGAATCTCTAAGCATATCATCCTTATAATCATACATTTTGATCGTGGCTTACTATCTGTGTAGAGAAATCCAAAAATAGAACATGATGAACCATTGTCAACATACAATACCTAGTCAGCGGCCATAAGAAAGACATGATAATACATCAAAATCCAATATGATGGATATACCATTAATATCTAGGAAACCATTTTTTCAGATTCTATGTGTGAAACCATAATTCAATGTCATGGAGTATGGATACGTCTATCACTGCACCTACACTAGGATCCCTAACCTTATATCCAAACTCAAAACAATTAACATTGTGGTCCAAAAAACAAATATCACAAACTCCCAATATTCATGTTGAACCGACCACTAGCTCGGATATAACTCTTCCATGACCCATCCCAAAGGGTCCCATGTCGTGACTACACAAAGATCACATTTGATAGGCTAGGGGCTAGTGACTAGCACTTCGTAGGAATATCCCACAAATGGGAAGCATTTTACTAAGTACATTTATACACACAAAAATATCCATTCCCAAAATAATAAAATTTAAAAAACACTAAGTAAAAAAAGAGTACATACGATAAGATACCAACAATAGAGTATGATAGTATGAATATGGAATGTAATCATTGATAGAATACAATCCCATGAAAATAAATAGTCTATCCAAGTGAATATACATGTTTTGAAAAATCATCTGCAAAAAACCCTAACTAATGGGATGGTGTATGAATGTTGTCTAAAGGCATAGAAGAACATCTCATCTGTATGATCACTCTAACAACCACTTGTTCCTAGTCTACATAAAAATCTATAAATGCATCTATTATCTACACAGGACACAAAAAGTGTCAGAGAAGGCCTTGAAGGTGTGAGTAAAACAATACTCAGTATGACACCACAAAACTAGAAAGGAAAACCACTAAGAAATAAAAAAAGTAACAAAATAATAATCACATGATGTACACCTAAATAAATTACATGGAGTTCACCACAATTTAACTACACATATTATATTAATATCACACATGGATAATTCTAATTCACAATAGTAGTATTATTAGTCATCATCCATATGAAACCCAAATTCGATAACACACTGAGTGACGATAACACATGGACTGTCGATAACACAGAGTGTGGATAATACACAGAGTTTAGAGGAATCATGAAGCCCTTAATTCACATAGTCAACATGTCAAATATTAAACATATCTTATAGCCACTAAGTCACATACAAGCACATGATTCCACACATAGAACACTTGTTCAAGAAGAAAAAACCCACAATCCATTAGGCAGTATGCCAACATCCCAACAAACTGAATATGAGTTTCCAAAAAATAGTCATCATATCTTATGGGTCCCAAATCTACACATGATTCATCTAAAAGACACAAAATTTGAATTATATGGCTGTTTTGTTAAAATAATCGGACATTGGTCATGTCTGAGTCCAACCCTATAACATCTAGTTACCTTGATTATGATTTTTCCCTCATTCTCTAATCCCTTTTTGTTAAAATTCCTTTGGAGTAATTTTTTGGATTTTCGATAGGCTATAGAGAATGTAAACAATATGAAATAGAGGTATATGCCATTTTTTGGTGGTATATGTCATGTACTAGAGTTACACAATGGGTAATGGAGCTACACATCATGTATTGGTTTCTGAATACATGTCATTATTGGGGAGATCATGTTGTGAGAAGGTACACATCATCTACCTTAGGTACATGTTGTGTAGGGTTTAATTAATGTATTTTTAACCTTATGAGATAGGATTTTCAACGTACTTATCCAGAATGTCCTATACGATCTGAACAAGGGGTACACTTCATGACTCAACCCACACCCAGGTCAATGCCATGCGTTTGGATGTTTTTCTCGGCCCTTCCTTTCATGACATCATTGCTCTCGGCCATAGGCTTCCCTGATGTGATGTTATAAGGTTACCATTATTATGTATTTATCTGATCAACATTGGATCATTATCACATCTACAATGAATATATCTATATGAAGAGATCTAAATCCATTTTTTGGAGAATAAAAATAATTATTGTGAGTGTTCTCCATCTGTTTTTGGCTTTTCTCAAAACCATGAAGATAGCTTGAATCACT
The DNA here is from genome assembly GCA_963277665.1 of Viscum album. Taxonomy (NCBI): domain Eukaryota; kingdom Viridiplantae; phylum Streptophyta; class Magnoliopsida; order Santalales; family Viscaceae; genus Viscum; species Viscum album. The sequence goes on from OY728163.1 coordinate 1,949,611,256, forward strand.
CTTGACTCTTATTTATATAACTATTAGAATATATTCAAATTGATTTCCTTGTGATGAATTTATTTTTAATTTTCCAGTTATTATATAATGGAAACCTTATTTTATGACGGATTTTTAAATGTTGAAATCGGAAAAATTATGTGATTAGAATAATGATTTATTGGTTCTTGGTTTTAAAACGACGATTTTAATATTTGGATTTTTTGGAATTGTGAAACATGGAATTTTTTAGACGTTTTCAATAAAATATGATTTTATATGGAAACTAAATTATTATTTTGAAATTGGTTTGTTCATTGGTTTTCAATTAAAGTACAGTTTTATTTAAATGCATTGAAATGATTATTTGGAATGGTTGTAACATACATTGGGGTGTTTTGTGAGTTAATTTATGACATTACCCTGAATAATTTATGTATTAAATTAGTGAAAAAGGTGTGTGACCCTATATTAGGGGTGTGTCTCATTGAAACACAAGGAAATTGTTGAGATATCACTTATAATTATGGAACTATCAAACGAAGCATGAATGGGTGTGTGTGTGCGCGTGTTGTGAACCATTGAATTTCTACACATAACTTATAATGATAAATGGTTTGTAAATTATTTTTAGGTTGTTTTTATGTAACTATGTAATGATTGAATATTTTTTTAAACTATAGTTGTATTAATTTGGAAACAGATGGTTTTCGAACTTGATTATATTTTGATATAAAACATTTTCCAGAATTATTTTATACAAATGGATTTATATAAATTTTTATAACATTTATATCACATTTTGTGAATAGGAAAGTCATTTGAGAAAACCTACATAGTTTTAAACTCACCCCTACATTGGAACATTGGTGATTTTGCAGATGTTATCTTCTAATACATGGGAAAAGGTAATGTATCACAAATTTTTGTCACCACCTCATAATACATGGGTTGAATGGTTTTTATGGAAAATAAAGCTTGTGAATCATGGAGTCATATGGTCATCTTGGAGTCTCTGGTTGTTTTCAACTATTTAAATTGATTATTTCTTTGTCTTCTATTCTGGTACCCGTTCATGTGGTTTTTATATGAATAAAAAATATGATTTATCTTAATTTTTTTCATTCAAAATGTATTATTCTATTTTTTATGAGTTAATTTTCTTATTCCTAAAGGGTAAATATTCCCCCACATTCTTTTGAAACCCTTTGACATTTATTTATACTCTTTGGAATCTTGTCAATGTCACTTTAACAATAGTAATGATTCATTGTAGTCTCAGGCCATTGGGAATACGTGGGTCATTAGAAATGGTATCTAGTCATTTGGTCCATTCCTAAAAAATTGCATTCAGTTTCTTTGTATTGGAGTTGAATAAATTCTTTTCTATTTCTGGGTTTCGAATCATTTAAAGGAGCAGGATTTTAAAAACATAAAATGTAAAACATATAAGTATGTAAAAAACATATATATTAATAACATCATGTTACAAGGGAATTGGGATCATAATTTTTTTCGAGACACTTATAGTATCATAAAATGTCATTTTCATGGGTTTATCCACTGATAATATCCTGACATACATTATAGAGGATTTCCATCCCACTTAGATTTCATATATCTTTTGGAGAAATAATTTATGATATTTGGAAAAGGTTTACATGTTTGAGTAATGAATAATTAGTTTTCTAATGAATTGTATTGAAATTATGAAGCATTTTTTATTTCAAAAATGGTTTCATTTTCAAAAGAAATAATGGGTTTTAAAAAAATGGGTGAACATGAAATTGGATGTTTTTGGAAGACATTTTTGTGATATTGGATGTGATATAATTTGGAATTCAATTCTATCAATTTCTAGGGATTGTGCCTTACTGAGTTTCTTATTTGTTAAAAAATCGGGACTCATTAGGTGTCGTATATGCCAACCGGAAAAAGCTGCGGAGAACATTGTATCACCTAAACAAAATGTGAACCAAGAGTAGGTTCAGAGAATCAATATATTGTTTTGACATGTGGACATGGGGATCCAAAGGGATGAGCCAATGCATGTGGATCATTCCACCCAGTTCATGAAGTAGAATCCACCCATCTTCTAGGGTGATTTAGAACCTGAAATGGTGAAGGTGTGGCTGAATTGGATGATAAAATCATGGAATTCAGTAGCACAACAACCTATATGAATGTTAAGATGGTCTTGTGTATGATCGGGGATCTTACACACCAGTGATCAGAACTAATGTTTCATGCTAAAAGGGATCAAGGAATAATTTGGGAGGATTATGAGAAATTTAATAACAATCAATTCTATCATCACATGTTTAGGATCAATAAGAAGACATACATATACATCCTGAAGTTAGAAAATCACTAATTCATTGTTTATGTGGATAAATTCATGCAGTTATTGCACTTTTCAAATTAATATGTGTTGAGTATAGACTTGAAGGCACGCTTATTTTAAATAGGGATAGGGTAATAGATTTTATCAAAAATTGCAGTTCTCTTTATTAGAAATTATAAATAGATGGAGAACTGAGAAACACTGGTTGAGTGGGATATCTACGGATCCGTGGGAGGATGATTTATGATGATAAATACCAGAAATGTTGGGAAACCAATTGTTTGTAGAAAGATGAAGAGTTAACCTATTTTCTGGGTGGGAACGGGTCCCAAAATCAAATTGTTGGATCAATGAACATTCATCTACAACCAAAGAGAAATGCAGGTTGTTTTCAAGGTGGTTCACTCAACCACATAAACTAATAGAGTATGGAACTACCTATAGAATTCCATAATTTCATAAAGATCAATAATCATCATTGTGTTTATCATAGTTCTCTAATTTCATGTGATCGAGACACTTCTCAAGTGTCACAAGAATTGTATACTTTGAAAAGATGAGTGAATCAGACTTAGTCTCATTAATAGAGTAGATCTTTCCATAGTGATTCTCAGAATACCATGACTCCTCAGTAAGGGAAATCTAATCAATGAAACAAGAACCATATTGTCGCTATGGTTAATTTTAATGGAGATGATAATATGATCATAGATGAGCAAGATAGACCATCTATAATTAGTGGTTAGAGTCATTTAATTAATAACCTTATGAAATTACTATTTGATACAACTGCATCACATTCCTTCATTTATTCTCATGTTTTTTATTTTATATATTTAATGATTTTTGTGATTCCTTTTGTGACATGTACTCAATCTATTTTTACTGAAAGAGAATGTTTATCCTTTGTGTGTAGAGGATGTTCAATAATTTTTGATTGATCTGAGTTTAAATGGAAGGTCTAGGTGATGTATATGGATAACTATGATGTAATTATAGTATGTATTTATATAAAATTTTAATGGTTCACATTGAATGTTATATTATACTATTTAGGTTCACAACTGAGGTTGGAGTCGAACATCTCTTATGAGGATAATGGGTTGTAAATACAGGTGCAATAGGTTAGTTGGAACTAGTGATGGTAATTATATCTTATTAGTCAGTGGTGTTAACTTTGGAATCAATGGAATAGATTGATGAATCCATATTCAATATTTTTTCCCAATTTAAAAATGTCTTTACCAAGAACTTATCATGGTTACCACCTATATAAAAAGTGGATTTTATGATTTATCTCCTTCTATGGAGCAGTCCTAATTTTCATCCATCTTATATGATGCCAGTAATATAATTAATGGAATGGAAGGTGTTGTCGGAGGAGATGGAAAGAAATGGTTTTATTCGTCCATTTACTTCTTCATTGGATGCTCCGACTTTTCTTGTGATGATTAAATATGGAACTATTTAGATATACGATGATTATAATAAGCATAACCTTGTTATTATAAAGAATCAGAATACTCTACAATGCATTGATGATATGTATGATCAATTGTGGGGATCTCAGTTCTTCACTAAAATTGATGTGCGAGTAGGATACCACCAATTCCATGTTTTTAAGGAAGATATGCTAAAGGCATCTTTTAGAAGAAGATAAGGGAACAATAAATTTTTTTAATGGTTTTCATTCTTACGAATTTTCCCACAGTCTTCTTGCCATTGATGTATCTGATATTTCCACGATATCTGGAATATTTTTTTTGTGGTTGTGGATGATATCAATTTGAATTCAAGGGAAATGGATTACCATGAGAAACACTAGTATTTATTGTTGGTAATATTGGGAGTCAACCATTTGAATTCCAAATTATTAGAGTGGTATTTTTTGATATAAGAGGTATTCTTTCTCGGAAATTTGATTTCTAAAAAAGCAGTTTTAGTGGACCATTGGAAAAGATAAAAGTGGTTATCATAGGAAGACCCCTGAGTAATTTCGTTTTGATATAAAGAATACATGGTTTATACTGTTGTTATTGATGCATTGTGCATGACATTTCATGACTAGATTATCTAATAATATCTTTGAAAATGATGAATGTTTTATTCCAATAGACTGTTTAATTTTGGAATTATTTCTATGTGTTGAAATTCTGTCTTACAACATCTCCCATCATGATTTTTCTAGAATCAAGACTAGGGTATGTTGTGGAAAATGATTCTTGAGGACATTTTTTGAGACGTGTTATCATGCCAAGAGATAATATAGTGGCTTATGGTTCAATCATGTTTAGATTGCCTTAAAAAAACTACCCAACACATGACATCATGTTATCTATAGTTATCCATGCAATGAATACTTCACATCACTATCTCTTGTGTGAGAAATTATTTGTGTTCAAGAATAAAAAAAGTTTGAAACATGTTTCCTCACAACATTATATGAATCTGAGGTAATGGAGATGGGTAACGTGCCTATAGATGATTGACTATGACTTAATTTATGTATCGGTAAGGGTAGCACATAGGCTGATGTGTTAATCATAAATTATAATGATCTATTGTTGAATGAAGATTAAGATGAACTGAAGTTGATTTTGTTCATAGCCAACATCCATGTGGAATGTTAAGACTAAAGTGATGTTGCATTTTTATTTTCAGTTTCCATGGTTTTTGATCTGGTAATAAATGTTAAATATGCACTAACATATAATGTAGAATTTTGTATTGTGAGTTTAAAACACAATTTTGGGGATAACATTGAGGGCTAGAAACAGGATAGGAGTTCAGTTTTGTGGTTCTGAAATTAGAAGGTTGTACCTATGTCTTGTTATGAACAACATCTTCACGCTTACCCCTATTCGAGATAGAATGTTCATCCAAGTGTCTAAACGATAAATAATGCTTTTAAGGCACATTATTGGAAGTGAGGAAAGAAAATTTGGGGTTTTTGAGTCATTTTGAAAGTGCATAACATGTTATAAAGGTAAGGTAGTTAATTAGTTACCAGTGGGAATGTTATAGTTTTTAACTATCCCATTTTAGAAATGGGATAATATAACAATGGATTTTGTTATAGGTCTTCTATGAATTGTTCAGAAACAGGATTCCATAGGGTTGACATTGGATAGGGTTACAAAGTAGAATAATTTCATTCCATTTTTTTGAGACTCATATGGAGTAGGATATGTCAAATATCTATACCAAGGAAGTGGTAATGAGAAATTTTGAACCAGTTTTGATAGTCTCATTTTGAGTTCTAATTTTCGCATCTCATATCCGAAAATCCATATAGAAATCCATGGATATGCAGTTGACTATTATTATGGCCTATAATCCTCAAAAAGATTGGAAATTCTAAAGGCCAAAACAGATGTTTGAAGGCATGTTGCAGGATTGTGTAATATATTTTTCTGTCTCATGGTAAGTGTATCATCCATTATTCAAGTTCTCTTATGTTAACAATTATAAAGCCTCAATGCATATGGATCTATTTGAAGCGTTTTAAGGGAATATGTGTCATTATCCTCTTTGTTAGGTGGAAAGTGGTGATACATGACTAGTTGGGCTGAACCATGTCCCTGAAACAATAGCGTAGAGTTAGTTGATCAGAAAGATGATGGATACTGCCATTAGTCTATAGAATGTTCTTAAGGATCATCATTGACAGTCCTTGTCATTTTTCATAAGTGATAATGTGTCCTCTAGGATGTATCCAATGCTTGTACATCATTCTTATGGAATGATGAGAACATTATATCATCAGTATATAGGTTATTTCAAGATAATGTATCATGTTCTATTGGTGGATTATCAATTAGCATTTATTCCTTGGTTCAGTGCATTAAATAATGTGTTTCACGTATCTCAGTTGAAAAATTATTAACCTGACCTTGACTATGTGATCAGATTGGATCCTGTCATCCTAGATTTGGATACATCATTGAATCATATTCTAGTTATGATTTTTGATAGTAAAGAAATATTAATTTGTGGAAAAGTATCAGTCTAGTTTTGGATTTAATGAAACATGGTCATATTTAGGAAGAGACTTGGGAACACGAAAATTTACAGAAAGAGAAATGGATAAAACTCAATTAGGGATGTGTAACGACCTGACTTCTATCAATGAATATTCTAATTGATCTAATTGAATGTGTTATTATGCAAAATGGTTATATAAAATATGAAATTATTTGGTTTTATGCTTTTGGATTTCAAAATAACATAATGAATTTTTATTAATGCTTATATATTCATTGAATTGTGATCACAAGATTAGTATAAATATTGGCCATTAAAAATCTAATTTACTCAGACAAGGGAAGAGATGGCTTCATCTAGTAGACTTTCCCTGTACAAAGCCCATTTCTCAGATCATGGAAAGGATGCAACATCATTGGACTATGCTATAGACCAAGCCAAAGTGTATCTTTATCTTGTTAATCTCGAATGAAATTTCCTATCAAGATTTGAAAGCTGTTCTCCCAAAAAAATGAGTTGTCGATAAATGTCAGATTTATTTTAAATGTGAAAATCTACATATTTAGAAACATACTTGGATAAAATTATTATTGTTTTTTGATTCAGGACTTTGAAATTATTCAATGGTTAATTTTTCATAATTTTCTAATATAGGTGAATTTTTCTGGAAAAATTAAATAATCATTAAATATATAATGTGTTTTATTACATAATCACAACTCAATAATGATATAATAAAATAATATAAATATTATTTTCAGACAATATATGTTTTACCATTAAAAGAATATTATTTTAGGTTTTGTTGATTTATTTTAAAAATCCTTAGTAGACCTACGAAGACTTATAAAACATTATAAATTTTTAAATTGATTTCCATGAAACTGTGACACACATCCACATAAGTAACCCACATATTTTGAGAATTTCAGCCATTGGACATATAAAATATTTATTTCCACTACCCTTTGGAAAAATCCACTGGAATAATCCTTTGTCTTGTATTTGTTTTTGATTAGATTAATGTGTCGTGTCCCAAACCTAAATAATAAATAATTTCCAACTCATTTCCAATATAAACCCACACAAGCTGCCACATCCTCTACACAAAAATCCATTGGAGTTCATCCAACCTCTTCCCTCCATTCTCTATAATCCTAGAAAGGTGTTCCATAATCCCAAAAGGCCTCTCCCAAGCCTCTCCCAAGCCTTTTGGATCACTCGTCTATGTAATTGATGACTTCCTTTCTCGTTTTATCCATGTTTCTTAACACATTTATTCCATTTTATTTTCAATAATAAATTTTGGGGGGTGGTCTCTCACATCCCATATACTTCCCTCATTATGTTTTAATTATGAGAGACCCCTTTTCTCTCTCATTATTGCCTCACATCTATACATCTTTCAGTGCCTAAATTCCGTAAGGAATTTATCCCCCCTCATTTACAGTCATGCAATTCCATTGTATTATGAATGAAATTTCGATTACCAGTGTTGGTACCTGTATATATATGGCCTCCTTACTGTCCATTTCATATAAATATTATGAGACACCCATTTCTCTCTCATCAATAGTTTTACAAAATCTTATGTTACATCGTTATGCTTCCAAAATTGCACCTCCATTTTCCAAGAAAAAATCATTGTATAGTGAATACCATGCTCATTTCTCTATCATGGGTATTAACCATTATTCACATTTAGTTATTAATAGAATATTTTCAAGTATTAATTCCACATTCCTTTACCGTGGAATAAATTAGGATGTTTAATGAATCTATGTTTTATGATCTTATGGCACACCTATGAATGGAATGAAATGATTATGATGGATTTTCTCTGATAGTTCTTTAATGAATTGGGTAAAGATTAGTATCATGATACGTCAAGTGAAATTAGGATTTAGTCATGATAATTCATGTGAAATGAGGATTTAATCGTGATAATACAAGTGCAATGAGGGATTACTCTTGATCCATGTGAAATAATCATTGGCTTATGCTAATTCCTTGTTAAGTGTTGTTACCACATTTCAATGTTATGACATTCATGATATATTGTGACTTTATGTTCATATTTCATTTATGCTCCATGGATATGCATGTTTCCTATCATGTATTATATTCTTTTTTTAAGACTTTTTTCCCTCCCTTAATGGTCTGTTTAGCTCACCCTTTTCCCATATATGTCATCAGGTTCTCCCAAGAAATGCTAAGTGTGAATTTCATGGTTATGTGGAGGATGTTTTTAATAATTACGTTTCATGTTTTAGGTTTTAATTTGTTATGTAATGTTCCTAATCCCAAAATACACTATAACTATTGATCTTCCATGTTATATCTAGTGAATAGTTTATGTAATAAATCATGTTTAATTCTGTAATCCAAAACGGGTTGTTATAATAAATATCAAATGATAGGTTTAGTTATTTTTTATCTTAGGTTTAGAAAACCCTAGTGAAAACATAATGGGTATGAATAATTACAATAAGAACATCGCTAAATTTTTGTAAATATTGAGTATGTTGTTTATCAATCAAATAAATTCATGTCTGGATACAAGTAGGTAGAGGCGGCTCTAGAAAAGATGTACCTAGGAGTGAAAACTCTGATATGGAGTTTGGGGCTTGACCAGAGTTATCATGTACATGACAACATGGCATGATGAACTCCTGGTTACAACACACCTGGGGTATATTCTTTGATAAATTCAAAATCTTAGTATGAACCATTATTAAGGGAATTAAAAATAATCCCATAAGAATATATATTAGAAAGTTGATCATGTATAACATTGATCGAAGCCAATAGATTCATAAGTTCTAAAAATAAAAGATATTTAAAATTCATCATTTTTCATCAGATTACCATTTATGTGTTACACCAAACATTCATATTATTCCATCCAATGGCCTGTAATAGTAGTACTCTAGCTAAAAATTGGTGTGAAGACCAATTTGATAGTTATTGTAATGAGATGAAAAATCCAATGGAAGCAGGACTCATGAACATTATCACAATACTATCTTAACAACATAGTATTCGAATATAAACATTGCTCAAAAGTATAATCCACCCCCTCCCCCCTAAAAAATATGAAGTCACTGTCAAGATCATAATGAGACAAAGCTTCCTACACTTAATGGATCATCTGATACCTCAATCGTAGAACAATGGATCAACTCCATTGAAAATATCTTCTCCATAATTCATTATTATGAAAAATATATGGTTTATCTGGCATCATTTCATATGGAGGGTCAATCCTATCAATGGTTGACATTGAACAAAAATAAAAATCCTTTGGAGGAAATTGAGGTGTCGGAATAGAAGGATTTCAAGAAAAGGTTTTCCGATTAATATTATCCTTGATCCCTCTAGCTTATGATGGAAAGGGACATCATTGTCCTCAAGAAAAAAAAGATGATGAATCAGCCGAAGCATATGAGGGAAACATCACAATGATTGCATGATACTCCTCTAGCTATGTCGTTACCCCAAAATACAATGTTGGAAGCTTCATTGGTGGGATAAAACCTAGACTGTGGAGACCCCTATAGATTCGTGACTTTGAAAGCTATGAGGAAATTTTCCAATATTCCCTCAATGAAAAAACAGTTTTCATATAATCTCAATGGTATTAGGGGAAATAAAGAATAAGGTGGACATCAATTCTAGCATTCGATGGAAAAATACAATTGTGTTAAGAAAATCTAGCACCCCGCTTCTCTAAGGATTGGAATAAAGCACCCTGAAAATTGACTCAAAGGGATGAGGAAATACTTTAGGAGTGGAATAGAAGGGAATAATGTTATTAAATACCAACAAGAAAAAACAGAAGTTGCATTATAGGAGAAGAACGCTCCGTTCGAACCTCAACACGTTTTTCATTGCTTCAACCACAAGAAACAATGGTACGTTGCTAATCAATGCCCTATGACAGGGGTTTTAGGAGGTAACAAACAACCTCAAAGATAGAAAGGGAGTTACTTTTCCATGACTACCACAACTTTGAACCCCATAAATGAAATGGTGACATGTATGCTAGTAATTCATTTATGAATAGTAAACGTACTTTTCGATTATGCCTCCATGAATTATTTTTTATTATGAAGGTTTAGTAAAAAATATCAACACCACCAGAATTCATGAATGTAAAGATGTTTGTGAGTAAATAAAATGTGGTAATCATTGCTTCCCATGAATATGACACCTGCCCTATCATAATTTGTGGATTTAACATTCTGAAAATCCTTGTAATACTATCAATTTTAGAATTTTAGGCAATTATTGTCATGGATTGAATTTCCTTATATGGAGCCAACATAAATTCTTGCGAGAGGAAATGCACACTCCAAATGGAGAATTGACCCCCCCCCTCCGATTCTATACAATTTCAAGGTGGAAGATAAATATTATTTATCCTCATCATCTCTAATGTGGATATTTCTTCCCTATGAGAACATGTATCTTGCTCAAATGACTGAGTCTAAGGAGAAAACCATCATTGAAGAAATTACAATTGTGATGAAAGTTGTTGATGTTTTCCCCACTGAATTCCTTGGTCTTCCTCCTAGAAGAGATGTTGAATTATCATTTGACCTTATACCTAGGGAGTTTCCAATATTCAATAATCCGTATAGAATGGCTATTGTGGAGCTTGAAGAGCTAAAGAAACAACTATAAAAGAACATGAATAAAGGGTTTATATGCCCAACTGCTTCCCCATGTGGTGAACTGATGTTATTAATATTTTCATGACTTATTATATTCCCCCTTTACTTATTTTATATGAAATGTGCATAATTTGTGTGAAATATTAATGTTTTAATATTAAGTATAATATTTGAGCATTTTTAGAAGTAGTCAAATTGAGTCAGTTTAATGTTTTAATTATAACTATCACTATACTGATCCAAATTATGTGGTTCTTGTTTTGTAGGATTCTACGTTCAATATACAACATTTCATTAGAAGGAACCATGATCCAATTCTGCCATTTGAAGGGTCATATGGTCCTCACAAACAAGACCAAAGAATCTGTGAAGAAACTGGACTATTCATGAAGATTGATTTACTGGGCTCAATATAAAAGTTAAAAAACCTTAACTCTCCACAATAATTCTGGGGACACTACATGTCATCTTGGATAAAAATTTCATGGCCCAAATCCAAGTACAAGGGGCCCAAATGAATCTTTGAAGTCCAGCCCACCATTCTGGCCGAGAATGAAAATCAGTATAGTATGTATGACATATCTCCTGATGTAATCATCCAAGCGATCTGAGATTTTTCAGTGTGAAAGAGGAGATGTAGGCGGCCGACTTTCTTGATGAAACCATTCGGATTTGAAGGCATCTTAATATTCAAAAACCCTTTCACATTATGGACTTCAAAAAATACTGGATTGAAATGGACAGTTTAGGTTTGTTTATTCAACCGTCCATAACTTTTTATCCTTACGTCCAAATGACTCCAAATTTTTAGAGTAGTCGGCCAACATTATTTCCTACAACTTTGAAGAAGAAGATATTCGAAGATTCGGCTGTCTGAAGTACCAAATTGGCGATGCAAGTGGAGGGACATATTGGGAATGTAAACAGTCCACTCCTTGGGCTATAAATACTCTCCCCTTCTCTCCTTGAGAGGGGTTGGCATTTCAGAAGAGAGGAGATCATATTGGAACGACCAAAGCTTTGCCAAAGGCTTGGGAGGACCTGCCAAACTCATGTTTTCACTTGAGAGACCTTTCCTCCTCTCTTTCTTTTCACTTACTTTTGTGTTCTACATTTTTGTAATCTTGTAATTCTCTTTCTTTGTAATTCTGTTTTAATGCAAGTTACTTATTCAATATCTCTTATTCTCTTCCACCTTCTATATTTTAATATTAATGTTCTTAAAATAGTTTAAATTCAGTTCAATCCCCTTCCCTTTTTAAGCTTCCTCATTCAATCGAAATTACATTTTTGATTCTTAAATTATTTCGTGTGTGTGTTTGGAACACTACTCTTATCTTGTCCATTTCTTTTTCTTCTCTTTATAATTCATCACCATAAACATATATTACCAGATTATTAAACATCCAAATGGCTGAGTAAATCTCTCATTGGGGTGAGTTATAATTTGGGGATGTTAATTGATTGAGAGTTTTTCTCGATGGGTATTCTTTAAATTAATATTGTGTATGTTAAACTTAATATGTCATGGATTAATGATATGTTTTGTTTAACAAGTGGTTTCCATGGATTATTGGAACCATAAATACACTACCATAAATAAGTTTTGATTGAGATTAGAACCCTAAGTTAAGTTAAGGCTTGGATTAAAGCCTTCACACTTAGGAATTCCAATCAACATCAACTTATGACATGGGTGTTAATTTAATGCAATACAAAGTAAGGCTCAAGGATATCACATGCCTAACTCCCCAATGATGAACTCACCCCAATCTTTATCAATTTGGTAAATCAAACATCATCCATAAATCATTTCAATTAAGCTCTGCAAACAAACCCCCTAATCAAAACACAATCAACTAAAAACAATCGACTATTACGAAGTACCATCACCGAGGATTCGACCCGAGTGCTGCTATACACATTAGCAGAGCACCAGAACTTTGACTGGTCGATAGGAGACAATCGGCCATGCGTTTCATGCACCAATACACTTCATCAATAAGAAGGATGGGTAAATGTGTGATTGAATCGATTATTTTGATATTAAAAAAATACAGATAAAGAAAAAGTATCCTTTTCCATGAATTAATAACTTGTTTGATCAGGTTGGAGGAGGACAATACTTTTCCATGGTAGATTTGAGATCATGATATTATCATGTAAGGGTGAAAAAGAAAGATATCCCCCAGACTACTTTTTGTACTAGATACAGGCACTATGAATTCTTATTAATGATTTTCATATTCATTAATTCTCCAACAATATTAATGGACTTGATGAATAGAGTCATTAGAGATTACCATGAAAAATTGTTTTTAGTTTTCATATATGATATTATTATATACGCCAAATCCTAGGAGGATCATGAGGAGCATCTAAGAATGGTACTAGAGAGCTTTCAAAAGGTGAAGATATAGGAAAAGTACAACAAGTGTGAGTTCTAGTTAATGAAGGTATAATAATTGGGACATATCATCACAAGAAATGTGATATCTATGGATACCTCTATGAAAAATATAATTGAGGTATGGTTGAGGCCTAAATCAGTAATAGATATCCATAGATTTTTGTTTTTAGCTTGATATTGTCTCTGATTTTTGAGAATTTTTTTCACGATTGTCCAACCCTCTTTCTAAGATTAATTAGAAGAGAGTAATTATTTCTTTAAGTGATTAATGTGAATAAGTATTCATGGAGTTAATAAGGATGGTTATCACTGCACTCGTTCCCACATTCCCCATTTGTGGATAAATTTTTGTGGTATATAGTGATGCTTCAAAGAAGGGAATGGGTTGTGTGTTTATATAGAATAATATTTTGATAGCCTACAGATCAATGAAACTTAAAATTGATGGGAAAATAAATCCCACGCATTATATGGAATTTGAAGATGTGATCTTTTTTTTTGAAGATATAGAAACACAATCTCTATAGGGAGAAGTGTGAGATATATACTGACCACAAAAACATCAGGTATATATTTAGAAATTAAGATCATAAAATTCTACAATAAATATGGATAGTTCACAAAAAGGATTATGACTACTCAATCCACTACCATACATGTAAGGCAAACATGATAGACGATGCTAAATATAAAAAGGATCTTGCATCATTATCAATGTTGAGAATCGAAAGGGATCAAATCTTATAATATTTGAAGAGGATGGACATGTGAGTCATTAAGTGAGGAAAATCATCAATACTTTATCTAATTATTTGTCAACCCTCCCTCATGTATAAATTAATGGACTTTTAAAGAAAGGATGTGGAAATTATGAAAAGGATGGAAGCAATCAGAAATTGGAAATCCTTTGATTTCATAGTTTACTATGAAAAAATTGTGAGATTTGGGTCATGATTTTGTGTACCATCTGATCCAAAGATAATAAAAGTGAGTCCAAATGACGCACATAACTCAACCTTATCTATTCACCTAGGGAGAACAATGATGTATCGGTTTCTTTGTGAATACTTTTGGATGGACAATATGAAACATGACATTTCTGAATATACATCAGAGTGCTGGGAATGTCAACAAGTGTAGGATGTGAGGTAAAAGTCTATGGGGATGATATAACAACTAACCATACTAATATAGAAGTAGGAGAATATTACCATGGATTTTTTCACTGGATATCCAAATACATGTAGAGGAAATGATATTATATAGGTCGTTGTGGATCATCTTATGAAGACAAATAACATTATCATGATTCGAGAAAACATATCATTGTTCCAACTTGTATAGATTTACATCAATGAAGCGGTTAGGATGCATAGAGTACCGCTATATATTGTATCCCATCATGATCCACAATTCACCTCTATGTTTTGGATGTTTCTTCAACATGCTCTGGATATAGGGTTGAACTTCAGTACGGCTTATCATCCTCAAACTAACATCCAATCTATGTAGAAAATCCAAAAACTTGATGACATGTTGTGACCGTGCTAAATGGGCTTTTAAAAGAGGATTGGATCAACATCACCCTCTTGTTGAGTTCTCATACAACAATAGTTTCCACTCAAGCATCTAAATGGCACCATATGACCCACTTTAGGTGAAATTGTGTAGAACATTAGCGTGTTGGGATAATGTTAGTGACCATAAGCTGATAGGAAATAATAAAGTAGATGTTATAGTGTAGAAGGTGAAAACCATTAAGAATCATTTCACTTATTTCCCCGACACTAGCTTCCTAGATTTGGTGAATTATTACATAACATTGTCATGATCACAATAGATGAAGTATTGAATCACCGATTATGATATTATCCTTGGAATTACTAGATACATACATAAGTTTTACATTACATTATGAAATGTAAAAACATAAAAATTGTGTACCTTATGAACACACTCATATACCTTACCCAATTCCTAATGGTTATTAGTAATATACTTCTAATAGTCCTTGGAAAAATAAAACATAAGAATGGTGTGAGCTCAGATTCTTAATAACGATTACAATATAGAAAAAACTATAATAAATTTGAATAAATATTTAAGTATATGTATTACTAAACCACAATCCTTTTAAACAGAAACTTCAACATAATATGGAAATTACAAATCAAATAATTCTATTTACATATTCACATGGATATTATACATGATGAATAATCACTTGTAATATCTATAGATAATTTTATAATGATGGAATTCATAATGGCTAACATCGTAACCACATAGTCAAGGCCTCATTCCAAGACTAATAATAAGATTTTGTAAAGGCCTAGTGCCAAGACTCTAGTTTGTCTCAGGATACATATCGATGCATCGAGGACCTAGAGCGGGCTCCATCCATCACATACTAAGTCCAATGTATTCATCATATGAAATGGTTGAAACATTACATTAACATTTATATTAAAACTAGAATAAATAATGTTAATACTTTAACAATAAACAATTAATGGTTTGAAACCAACACATCCATAGTCAGACATATCATAACTCATTCAATATAATATATAACATTGTATTAAAATAAATAAACGTAAATCATGAATAATATCCAGTAAATGATTTTGAAATTGTTGAAAATGATTAGTAAAACCCATTGTGAGAAATATTATTTTTTCATGTAATAATTGTAACATCCCTCAATTTAGAAAGGAAGACATTTAAAATTCATTTTTGAATCAGTGTATCCCATGCCACTATGAAACTTTTTCAAATGAATTAACATTTTCATATAGTCATGTCCATCTAAATAAATAATAAAAACTATTTTGAAAACATGGACTTTAAAAAAATGTTTTAAAAGAATAAATATTTAAATCATTTAAAATGATTTTTTAGTTAAATATTCCCTTAAAAATAATTTTGAAAACGCTTTTATGAAACATGGTCATGAAAAATAAATATGTCCCAGTAAAAACATACACATAAATAATCTCAGATAATAATGAGATGGTTGAATTAAGCCATACCATGTACTTTCTTTTGGTCTAGGGTTTGTTTACCCTCCGGTATAATGACCATAGTATGTAATTAAATTATAACAAAGCCATATTCATATTTATTATATCATATATGATTCATTTATGGCTTTCTACTACCAATTTAATAATAATATATCTGTTAAAATAATATTTCCGATAATATTCACTTTCTTTATCATACATGTTTTAACTTCATATTCTTGATCGTATAAATTATATAAGGATTTAATTGATTCTATAATATAAAACATAATTTATGTATATTATATATCTAGAATATATGTATATATAATATATATATATATGAAATAGAAAACACTATTTATGGAAATGGTAGGTCGTACGTATACATAAATTTCATTTCTTTTTTATATAGTGTTGAACAGATGTACGTGAATGAAATATATGTCTATATATATATATATGTATTTCTAGTAGAAGTATTATATCATATATTACATACTTATTAATACTCTATATATTTATAATCCTCATTGAATGGTGAACGTGGATAAAAATCTTATTGCGTCGTGGGGATGGTAAGTCGTATATACGAATGAGGGATGTTATCATTATATTGATGGGGAAATCATATGTAATATAATGATATATTAAATATAATGACGCATAAAATTTTTATATTTATTATTTACAACAATTATATTAATTATTATACCCATCCAAATAATGATGTGTTGAATAACTAACTTCACCACAACATGGAGATTTTAAATTGTACGTACGCACCTATGGTGGCATTGTAATTAATAAGATATATAGAATAATAAATATGGTTGACCCTTAATTTTAATAAGATCATAGCAAGTATAAGGTACTAGATTAAAAATTTTGGTATGGAAACAACAATGAAAGATGAAGTGGAAGAAGAAAATAATTGGGATGGAAGGGATGAACTAATTGCCTCTTCTTTAGGTGATTCCTTTTTATTTGATCAAAAGGGATCCTTAGGATGGATTTTTGATCAATGTAATGACTTCGGAAGAATATAGGGTAGTTGGGGGGATATTTTAGCATGGTTTGGATGATTCAAATACATTTGGAGGAGTGATTTTTAGAGAATAGGAAGTACCCTTTTATGAGAGAGGTGAGGTTCACTTTAGGAAAATCATGAAATATTAATTCATTATACCATCATATTCGGTTTATAATGGCTCCAAAAGAATTTATTTTGAGGATAAGATGAGTATGGGTCGAAAATCTCTCAACCAATAGGTTTTATACATGTTTAGGTCACCATATTAACATTATCTTTTAGATATAACTCTTAATAAAATAGTGTATCATTTACCATGTATTCTTGTATTATTATATTAAATGGTTAATAAAGTAACCATAAAAAGAAAATTGGACCCAATGTGGTTCCTTAATGACATATCTATCATTATATGATTCCTTTGTTCAATGCTTATTTTTTTAGGAATATTATATCATTTAATAATTTAGTATTTATTTTGAAAAACTCTTTTATGTAAATTTTATCAATATTGAGTATTTGGTTTTTTTGTAAAAGTCAACAAAACATGATGAAATCAAAAAAAAATTAAATAAATATTAAAATTTCATATTAAGTTATAAAATTTGTTTAATCCATCAATAGTCTCAATTTACATTTATTTGGATCATTATAATATCACTTATTTTAATCATTAATTAATAATGTAATAACTGAATAATCATTGAATCACAAATATATTTAAATATTTAATGTCTAGAAATTATAAATAAAATAAAATTATATAGGAAATATTTATATATTTATAATGAATAATTATAGTTAAATTTTTCTTATGTATAACCCTATTTTAAAAAAATTTAGTTAGGGAAATTTCAATTTAATACATTTAACTCTTGTATAAATAAAATAATAATAAATGTCCTAATCTAATCCACATGGATCAAAAAGGATAATATTTTTTTCCTGAGGATGATTTTGTTCTAAATACCCTTATACCATAGAATTAGGACATGTGTTTTGGTAATTATAATATCATTTGCACCATTAATAACCTATTTACTTTTAACCATGATAAATTAAATTTAAAAGTTACTATTCAACTAAAATTATTTTCATCCTATTGAACCACAATTTACTTACTGAT
The DNA here is from genome assembly GCA_963277665.1 of Viscum album. Classification (NCBI taxonomy): domain Eukaryota; kingdom Viridiplantae; phylum Streptophyta; class Magnoliopsida; order Santalales; family Viscaceae; genus Viscum; species Viscum album. The sequence continues at coordinate 1,949,629,813 of OY728163.1, forward strand.
GTCAACTGTATCTCTCATATTTTTGAAATTCAATTCACATAAGCAATATAATTATGTTTTATGCAAATTTGCACATGTGTCTAGAAGGTGTGTAAAATTCTATACAAAGTTTAATAAAATTTTATACATCTAATTTTATAATAAAATCACATCAATGAAGTAAATTGATTTTAAATATGTATTATTTATATATATTTACAAAAAATAAATTTAAATAAAATAAATAATTATTTAAATAAAATGTTTGTTTTATAACCACCACATAGTGTTTTTCACTATTCATCAAAAAATTGATTGTTTTCAGGAAAATACCAAAAATTCAATCTAAGATATTTTTTATATTCCAAATTCTAAAATGTTGTCTATTTAACCAAAATCCAAACATGTAGGTTTAATTAATAAATTTAATATTAATTCCAATTTTTAAAAATTAGAATGTGGGTTTTTGAGAAGTAAAAACTATTAAATGATTGATATGTGTTTATGTCCAATTTAAATGTAAAAATAATTCCAATGAAAAAAAATTATTAAATGATAAAATATAATATAGTTATTCATTAAAAACACTCAAAATTATAATTTAACACTATAAATTATTTCAATTAAAAAATATGCTTTTAATTAAAATGTGTAATTCTCATTATTCATCAAAATATGAAATTTATCAAAAAAGTAGAAAAACCTTACCCAAAATAAATTTTTAGCTTCCACTTTTAAAGATATATTTATTTTTATTAAATTCAATATATTAATGTTTAAAGTGTTCGATTTAAAAAGGGTTCAACATTAAAAGTTGGAAAAACTGCAATTTTTTTAAAAAATACATCTTTCAACTATAAAATTTAATCTGTCATTATATTATGTTTATAAAACACCAAATATTGATCTTAAAATTATATACGATATATATAAAAATAAAATTTAGGTTATTATTATTCATAAAAACTTTTTAAATTGATATTTTGATAGGCTGTGGTGCGCTAGAACTCGTTGTTGTGTGTACTTCATGCTATTGAATTACTTTAAAGAGATAAACTAGTATGAAATATTTTTGTGTTTAATTATCCCCTCTTTAAAAAAAAGTGCATCCTCATAATTTGAAATTGTTCTTAAAAAATAAAATGTTGAAATTATAAAAAACCTTTGTAAAAAACCCTCATAGAAACCAGGGTTACTAAAATTTCATCTTAATTAAGAGGGAAAGGGAAAAAAGTCACCACCAAATTAGGATATATAATACGAGAATAATGGTGAAAATTTTATACACATAATTGGAAAAAAACATTATAATTTATACAAATTGTTTGAGTTCATCAATTACAAACAAGTGAACAATAAATGGGATATTTAGGAACTCAAATCCATATATCTATGATGATTTAAATAAAATTGGTTTGTTAAATAATAATGTAGTAGGATAAAAAAAATTTGGTTTCAATATCCCTTTCTTAGTGTTTATGAATTAATTTCATCATATAATTAGTGAAACAGATAACTTGACATGTAGGGTTCCATTAATCATCTATCTTTTACCATAGACTCATCTTTTACCCCAAAATATAATAGAAATCGAAAATATTCTATTTAACCTAATCGAATATGGTTTCAAAAAAATGAATTTATAATTCATCATTGATATCATTTTTTAAAAATACATTATACAACCCAGGATATCAAGTATTTTAATGGTAGGTGACACACCCATGTCGCCCTTCGGTTGCGGGTTTATGTATCACAACCTTGCAGGATGTCACAGGTTGTTGTCTGACCTCTAGGATGTCCTTTTTATAACAATTCATAGATTATCATAAGAAATTTTTTGACCATAAACCATAATATCCAATTTTTAATGATCTAACAATTTTCATTAGCTTGGGAGAAAAACGATTCATTACTAGGCCTTAAGCGACATCCCCAAGATGCCAAAGGATGTAAATAAATGTCTAAGGGTTTCAAATATAAGTTGGGAGATGATTTACTATTTAAGAAATAAACCCAAAAACCAACCATAACCAAATCAATATATGATGCATGAACAAATGAAACAACAAAGTCATGCATTGCCAAAAGAGAACTACAATAATCCACAAATCACTACATAACCAACACAAAATTAGAGTACCAAGCAGAAGACTAAAAAAAGACCCAAAACAAGCCAAGACACACTCCATGTCTCCATACCCAGCTCCATGCACTGAGAACCACCACATCTCCCAAGCATCGCCATGATCCACTATTAATGGGATGCTTTACCTTTACTTGTGTCCTGGAACACGACATCTGATAAATCACAAATGTGCCAAAGGAGGGGTGAGAATAAAACTCAGTAGGTTTTCCCCAATGACTTACCTACTCACACCACTAGGATAGAAGAGTTAGCAATAATTATATTAAAATAGATTTTCTAAAAGATTTTCTCAAAAGAAATTTATAACTAAATATAAACATGATTCCAAAATCATTCTTAACAAAAATCATCCAAGATCAATTGAAACCAATTATCTAATAAGTTATATTTCCAGAAAAAACCAATCAAGCTTTAGAACCAAATCAAAATTCCCTTTTTGGCATACACAACCATTTCACAACACGTGAAATCAACCATGCATTCTTTGTTATGATAGTTCCATACTCATGAGTGGTTTCTCATTGATCTACCGAGTATTCACAGGGTATTTGTTTCCCATGTTCCATTACACCATTGTCACCAAGTGCAATGTCATATTTCAACCAAGCCTCATACATAAAAGTCCTTTGTGCCATTAAACATTTGGCACCGAGCACAAGGTCCTATTTCAGCCAAGCCTCATATATGAAACATGAACACACAACACACATTCCTGAAATTCATGCCAAAACTATCCTTTCAATAAAACATCATTTTATTGAAAATCATTTCCATTAAAACCAAGTGTGTTCAACCAATTCAAACCGTTTCAATGAAACCGTGCTTTTGTTGATAAAAAATGAATGTACCAATTTCATTAAGACATTTCAATGCCAAACCATTTAAATATAACACCCATTTTTATTGAAAACCAATGATTCATCATACTATTTACCATTACAGAAAATCCAAAATTTAAAATCGTCATTTTAAATTCTAGAAGCCAATTCACTTTGCACAATAATTCCCCAAGATTTCACAACTTCATCAAAACCATAAATCATCGGTAATGAATATTTGTTCCATGATTTTCACAATAAATTTTAATCAAATAACTTAATTTGAAACTTATCCAATATATTCTAACAAGAGGAGTCGACAGTGAAGCCTCCTACCTCAATGGTTTTGACAAAACCCTGACAGACATAGAACGCACAAGAAAATCATGCCGATTCACCAAGGATCCTCCTTAGATATCTTCTCCTAACACAACCAAGACCAAATATTGTCATATTTGGCATCCACACACTTATATCTACCCATAAAGATCATAGATCAAATAAATTGATAGAAGAGGAGATGTATATCTAAGTAGATATGAGAAACTGGTAAAGAATGATCACATACCTCAAGAATCCGGCTTCGATTCTCCAAGAGAGGCCTTCAGATCACCTCTAGAAATATGGGTGAACCCTCCTTGACCTTTGGAGAACAAAAATCCCGATTTAGGACCGCATAGGAAGAAAAATGAGCTACAAAGAGGCAAAAACGCGTGAGATCCACCATTATAGGCTCTTGTTTAAGTGGTTACATAGTTAGTTCACACTGTTTGACAAGGACTGCGATAACCGTGTGTTAGGTATGGCCTCAGCCAAGATTCTCACATGCTATGGCCACACAGTTAGACAAACTGTGTGCCACCCATGTAGAATCTACTGCCTCCAAGACCAGCTATGCACGATTTGGCTGCACGATTTAGACAAAACCTGTGCCACCCGTGCGACTTCCCCTCTTTCAAAAAAACTCATTTGAAGTTCTCCCAACCCTCACATTCGTCACCCATAACTTAAAAACCATTAAAATCATCCATAAATGGTTGAATACAATAAATCAGGGTTACTAAATTATCTCCACCATTGTATTTTCCGTCCTCGGAAAGTATAAAACCTTTATCCAATAGAAATAGTTTCGGCCAATGCTCATTCGTTTCCTTCTCACGTTACCAAGTCTCTTCCAGAATGTTACCCTGCATCCATAAAACCCGCACTAGACTGATGCTTTTTCCATGATAGAATTTCTCGTGCCTATCCACAATCCATATTGTGATATGTATCAATGAAGCAGCCAACTATAGGTCAATGTGATCCCATCAGATCACATGGTCAAGATCATGATGTTACTTTTCAGATTAGATACATGTAACACGTTATGAACCGAACTAAACCGTAGTGGTAATGCCGACCGATATGCCACCTCTCTAACCCATTCTAGTATATCAAAAAGGACCAATGTAACTAGGAGATAACATTCCCTACTTCCCGAAACTACGATTTCAATGTCTTGGAGAGATCCACAAGAAGAAAGGATCCCACATAATGAACGACAAATGTCTTCGACGGTAATCTGCATAAGATTTCAGACGACTCTGAGCCATCTGCATCCTCTTTCTAATCAACTGAATCTTATATGTTGTTTCTTAGACAAGTCTTGGTGTGACTAGTGAAGTTTCACTAGTTTCCACCCAGTATAGTGGTGAACGATAAGGGCGCCCATACAATGCTTCAAACGGAGCCATGTGTATCGAGGCTTGATATATGTTATTTTATGGGAAGTCCACTAAGGGTGTATGATCCTCCCATGAGCCATAAAAATCCATTACGAAAGCCCGAAACATGTCTTCCAATGTTTGTAGCAACTAATCAGATTTCCTATCCATCTAAGGATGATACACTATGCTCATATTCAACTAAGTCGCAAGGGCTTGCTGTGATGATTTCTAGAAATGAGATGTGAACCTCGGATCTCTATTTGAGATCATAGGAACTGGTATAACATTACTCTTTACCACTTCTCGGATATATATTTTTGAAAGATCTTCTACTATATGAGTTTCACAAATAGGGATGAAATGGGCCCACTTGGTTAGATGGTTCACTGTAAACCAAATGACATCGTGTTTCCGAACCGTTCTTGGAAGACCTATAACAAAATACACTGCTATCCGATCCCATTTTAACACTGGGATAAGTATATATTGTAACATAATAGCTGGTCTCTAATGCTCTGATTTATCCTCCTGACATGTTAAGCACCGTGAGACGAACTATGCCACTTTCTTTTTCCTTCAGCTCCACCTAAACTATGCCTTCAATGTCGTATACATCTTCTGTGTACCTGGGTGTACATCCCTTCTTGAATGGTGATAAGCATGATTTTGTTCCTATAAAAAATAGGTACAACCATCCGATCTTTGAAACACAAAACTGAACCCCCATCAAGTTTCCAACCATCAATGGTCTCCCCACCATTGAGTTTTGAACTTACAACCAGACATTCTGCATTAGATGTTTGTGCTTTTTTGATCATCATTACTAAATCAGGAACAAGTGTAACTGAAAATAAAACAACAACATCACCTCATTCTTCACATTCCACATGCATGTGGCAAAAATAATATCAACTGCCATTTATCAGAAGCTACTTTCTCTAACTGGCTGTATGTCTTTCTACTCAATGCTTCACCACCAAATTCCCTTTTCCTATTGTGTACATTAATTCAAATTCAAACATCGGGAGATACTCCATCCACCTCATTTTCCTCAGATTCAAATCTCACTGTGAGAAAATGTGTTTCTAGCTTTTTTTGATCCGTAAACACAGTAAATTTCTCACCAAAGAGATAATTTCTCCATGTTTTCCAAGCATAGACGACTACAGACAACTCCAAATCATGTGTTGGGTAATTTTTGTCATGCACTCTCAACTGCCATGAGCCATAAGAACCCACATGGTCTCCTTGCATGATAACACAACCCAAAACTGTTCCCGAAGCATTAAAATACACCACATACCCCTGTCCTTATTCAGGATAGATCAATATGGGTGTAGATGTTAGACGAACCTTCAATTCCAGGAAAGACTTCTAACATTCTTCAATCCATTGGAATGGATCATTATTCATTTTCAGAGCTGTCAATGGTGATGCTAGTCATGAGAAACCACATACAAAGAATCAGTAGTAACAATCTAGACCAAGAAAACTGTTTATCTCGAACACATTCATCGGTGGTTTCCAAGAGATAATGGATTCTATCATTAGAGGACTAACTGAAACGTCTTTCTTGGAAATGACAGGTCCAAGAAAACATACATCATGTATCCAAAAATCACACTTTTGTAATTCGTCATACAAACGATGATCTCTCAAGATATCATCCACATACACCACAACAAAACAATACAAATATCATATAAATATCTGATTCTTCAATGCCTTGAAGACCACTGGTGCATTCATTAGACCAAAAGGCATGACTACATATTCGTAGTGGCCATATCTACTTTTGAATGCTATCTTTGGAATATCCTCCTTCTGAACTTGCAATTGGTGATATCCCGATCACAAGTCAATCTTGGAGAACCACTGAGCTCCCCTTAATTGATTGAACAGATCATCAATGCATGGATGTGGATATGTATTCTTTATTGTAACATGGTTAAGATTACGATAATCAACACACAACCAAAGTGTTATATCTACCTTCTTCATAAAAAACACCGGTGCTGCCCATGGAGAAGTACTTGGTTGAATGAAACCCTTACTTTCGAGCACCTCTAACTGCAATTTCAATTCCAGTAACTCCATTGTTTCCATCCAAAAAGACAGAAGGGAAATAGGACTGGTCCCCGGAAAGAGATCATTCTTAAAATACCCTTCCAATAGAGGTGGTAACCCTGTGATGTTTTTGGGAAAGACATTAGAAAATTGATCCACAATAGCTGGAAAACTATTTTACTCAATCTCTTACATTGATTCAAAATTCAATGCTCCCAATTGGTAAGAGATCTTTCCCACAATTGGTGTCAACAAGCTCTTTGTATCTTTATTTACCATCCTATTTTCGCTGTTGATATGGTCAATTATGTCCTCATTCTTAAAACTAATTGTTCTTTTATAAGAATCGATATGAGCCTTAAACATTATCAACCAATCCATATTCAGGATTACATCATAGACATCCATATCCAACATGGAGAAGTACCATTTCAACTCATCTCCGTCAACAGTTATAGAAAATTCTCTACACACTAAGGCGTGACATTCTCTTTCACTACGAAGAGTTTTCAGTTTCAAAACCAAAGCTCCCAATATTCTCCATGGGTACATTCATGCTTACTCTGCCCGAAGCTCCCAACAGATCCCGATGATCCACCGATGCTCGATTCACCATCTCGATGTGATCACTGATACACAACACTGCTATTTTGGAGTGGATCTCTTACATTAACTTCGCTTTGAAGATCCTTTCCTTCAACAGCATGTTGCCTACCACCTCGGGTATAAACTGCACTATGCTCATAAACATAGCTGTATACTCCATCACATATAAATTCCCTTTCTTCCGACTGATGAAATCAGTTGTGCGCTGAATTCTAAATGTATGTGAGTAGAATTGTTTATTAAACCATTCCTCAAATCCTTCCCATGTCATACCCAGGTCCATTCCTTCTTGGACTACCAACTACCACCATGGAAGAGAAAGACCCTATAGCTTATATATTTCTATAGTTTCATTCATCTCTACCTACGTCTCTATGAATTCGTAAATTATGTTCATTTTGGACAGTCACACCTCTTCTCATTCCGGGTCCGAATCACCCCTAAAAAATGGTTGATCCTTCTTCATGAACTGAATGGTATGATCCACATGACTTGGTTCATTTATCCAGTTCCTGGTATCCACAACATGAAATGCTTAGACAATCCTCTGAACCAGATCTTGGTTCACACATGGTTCAGGTGAAACCAAATTCTCCGCAACATCTTCGGGTTGGTTTTGACCGCACCGACCGAGTGCCTTTTTCTAAACCAACAACAAACTTCAATCTCACTCTCTATCAACTGATGGATTAGCATTAAAATTCTATCACATTATCTATCACCACATTGTTTTTCCTAAAAAACCATTTTCACATGTACAAACATTTTTTAAAACATTCCTCATGCATTTTGAAAATCATCACATTTCCAAAATACACCAAATACGCTGTTTTCAAAATCTTTTACTTGAAAACAATTTCTGCATTTTTCAAAAATTTATGCATTTCCCAAATTCATTAATCATTCTTCACAATGAGATATGAAATACTAGTGGTAATTCATTCCTCTATAATGCATGTCATGCTAATCTCATTAGCTAAACCCATGACAATGATATTTCCAACATTCTAGAGGTGTATCCAAAACACTTATGTGCCCGAAACCCTGGTAACATGATGTTCATCATAAACGGTATAGCTACATCCTTTAAAGATATACATTTCAAGTTCCTTCAATACTAATCCTATCTAATATTTCTACCCAAAGAATAAACAAGAATGAATTTCATCTCCAAGACCATGAACATTGATGACTACTTATTAGGCAAGGAACGAACAAGCTGCTACCATTTTTAATGACCTGCCAATTCTCATTGGCTTGAGAGTACAATGAGTCATTAATAGTCCTTAAGCGACTTCACCAAGAGGCCAAAGGCAGTCAATAAATGCCGAAGGGTTTCAAATTTAAGTTGGGGGGGATGATTTACCCATTAAGAAATAAACCCAAAAAACCAACCATAACCAAATCACAATATGATGCATGAACAAAAGAAACAACCAACTCATGTAGTACCAAAAGAGAACTACATGGTTCCACAAATCACTACATAACCAAAACAAAATAAGAGTACCAAGTAGAAGCCTGAACAAAAGACCCAAAACAAGCCAAGACACACTCCATGACTCCACACCCAACTCCATGCACCAAGCACCACCACATCTCCAAAGCATCACCACAAACCACAAGTGATGAGATGCCTTACCTTTACCTGTGTCCTGGAACACGACATCTGTAAAGGAACAAACAAGAAAAATTAGGGGAGATTATAAAACTCAGTCAGTTTTACATGATGTCTTCCCTACTCACGCCACTAGGATTGAATAGTTAGAAAAAATTATATAAAAATAGTTTATATAATACATTTTCCCAAAAGCAGTTTATAACTAAATATAAACAAGTTTCCAAAACCATTAGTAACCAAAAGCATCCAAGATCAATTGAAACCAATTTTCTAACAAGTTATTTTTCCATAAAAATAACCAATCAAGCTTTAGAACCATCTCACAAATCCCTTTTTGTCATACCCAACAATTTCACAATGCTTGAAATCAACCATGCATGCTTCATTATGGTAGTTCCATACTCATCATCAGTTTCTAATCGATCTACTGAGTCATCACAAGGTAATTGTTTCCCATGTTCTATTACACCTTTGGCACCTAGAACAAGGTCAAATTCCCACCAATCCTCGTAATTAAAATTCCCATGTTCCATTAATTGTTTGGCACCGAGAACAAGGTCCTATTTCAACTAACCATTGTATGTGCAACATGAACACACATCTCACATTCACACCAATCATGCCAAAACCATCCTTTCAATAAAACACCCTTTTATTGATTATCCATTTCCATTAAAACCATGTGTGTTCAACCAATTCAAACCATTTCAATAAAACCTTACTTTTATTGAAAACCAAAGAATGAACCAATTTCATTAAGCCGTTTCAATACCAAACCATTTCTATAAAACATCCCATTTTATTGAAAACCCATATTTCATCAAACCATTTATCATTCCATAAAATCCATTATTTAAATTCAAAAGTTTAAATTCATGAAGCCAAATCACTTTGCACAACAATTCACCAAGATATCACAATTTCATCAAAACCATAAATCATCACTAAGGAAGATTTATTCCATGATTTTCACAATCAATTTCATTCAAATAGCCCAATTTGAAACTGATCCAATCAATTCTAACAAGATGAGTCGAGAGTGAAACCTCCTACTTCAATGGTTTTGATGAAAACCCTAACAGACGAAGAACGCAGAATAAAACTAGGCCGATTCACCAAGGATCCTCCTTAGATATCTTCTCCTAACACAACCAAGACCAAATCTAATCATATTGGGCATCCACACACATAGATCTACCGATAACGAAAGTGGATCTAAGAAATCGAGAGAAGAGAAGAAGTAGATCTAAGTAGATCAGGGAAAGCGATCAAGAAGAATCACATACCTCAAAATCCGGCTTCGATTCTCCTTGAGAAGCATTCAGATCGCCACTAGAATGATGGGATAACCCTCCGTGACCATAGGAGAACCAAAATCCCGAGTTAGGTCCACATAGGAGGAAAAATGAGCTACATAGAGCCAAAAAATGAGTGAGATCAACCTTTATAGGATCTCGTTTAAGTGGTGGCATGGTTAGTTCACACGATTTGACAAACCATGTGCTAATTATGAGATATCTGCTGCCTCAATAACCCTTCTCTCATGTTTTGGCCACACGGTTAGAAAAACCTTGCATCTCCCATGTGGAAGCTACTACCTCCAAGGGCTGCTACCCACGGTTTGGCCACACGGTTTAGACAAACCATGCGCCGCCTGTGTGACTCCCCTTTTTTCTCAAATTTCATTCCATGTTCTCCAGACTCTCCCATTAGTCAACTATAATGTAATAACCATTAAAATAATCATGAAACGGATTCATACCAGAAATCAGGGGTACTACAAAATTTCCAACTTTATTCATTCCAATCATTATACTTATCCAGAATACGTGTGTCCAAACTCATAGTCCAAAAATATATAAGAAAGGTAAACATAATAAAATGACGATCTATCATATCCACATATTATCATGTCTGTACCTTCATCATGTATTCTCTTAAAACATGGTAACACACTGATTTACTATAAATCCTTATATATTACATTCATGATCCCTTATTACTTATAAAATACCAGATATGATCCTTAAATCCAAAAATGTTGTAAAATCCAAAAATGATGATATAAACAAACCATTAATCAGTTTCAAGGAAGTCAATAATATCCGAAATAATTTATCCAAATTAACCATCTATTATTCCGAAATCACTACCATAGTATTAGGACCAAATTAAAGGTTATATTTCCTTCAACATTGTAATTTCAAAATTGTTTAACTTACTGTTGAGTCACATTTCTTAGTACCATATAATATCAAATATTCATTCAAATAGTACAGTAGTACATTACTTATTTATATCCATACCTAATATAACCTATACATCGTTGATAGAACATTAAAATTAAGTAATTCATTAATACAAATATTTGATCACTAATTTTTCCGCTTCATATACGGTAGTATCATTACTTGATTATTATCTAATAGATTCATTTAGGGTATACTCAGATTATTGGGAAATTGATTCTTATAGTGTCCAAAAACCTTGCATATAAAGCATTGTACATTTGAATCCATTTTCATACCATTTCAATCATGTACATAGTGTCTTTTTTATCCACACTTATAACAAACTTCAATTTCCTTCAATCATTTACCAATATTATTCTTTCCAATGTTATATCATATAGAAAAATACATCTTTCCCTTCTTCCCATTATCCATCTATCCCTCTACCATCCTTTTATTCTTTGTCTTCCCTTAAAATCCATCAGACTCAGAGAATTATTTACATATCTTATTAACAGATGATAATATTTCTTCATATGATGAAAATATATTGAAGACATATTCACTTATAAATTTTCCTTCGTACTATGAAATATATGATTCTTCTTACTCATTGGATCATGCTTATTGATAGAGTTCTCATTCCCTCTTATAGGAACCATTTAGAGACAATGGAATACACTATATTAGTTTATGAATCACAATTCATAACTCCAAACTTGTAAAATTCCTAACATAAAATGAATAGTTCATGTATATAATAAATAATTATAAAAAAATGTTTTATTTGAGAATGTATTTACTCACAAATATTTCATATTGTCTTGTAACAAAAAATTTGAATTATCCTTAGAATATCCCTTAAGAGTGTCTTATCCAAGAGTGCAACAAGTCTCATTGTTGTGTACCAGGATACCCTGAGTTATGCCAGAAACTCCTTTTAAGATTTTTAAATCCAAGGTACATCTGTTCTAGTGCCACCTGTATCTACTTATATATATACAAGGATGTATTTCTTGAAAATACAAAAAATATATACATTAACAAAATTATAGGAATATATTCCATACCAATCCTCAAATTTTATCTTAGGGTAATGTTCTCAAATCAGTGTTTTTTAAATCCATATTGCAAGGATTGTACTAAACTTCTTTTGATACCAACTGCAACCCCACGAACCTAGTTACCCAGAATCAGTGCATTATTAATTAACATTGTCATGATCAAAAGGTATCACGTTTTGAAATACCTATTTGATTAGTAGAATTTGATGAACTAGACACATACATAAGTTTTACATTACATTATGAAAAGAAAATACAACAATATTGTTTCCCTTTTGATCACACTCATATCCCTTTTCCTATTCCTAAAGGTTAATTGTAATATATATATTCGCATCCTAGAAAAAATATAACATAATAAAGTTGCGTGATCAGATTCTCAGTAAGGATAAACATATAGAAGAAACTATCATAAACAAGCATAATAATTTGAGGAAATGTATAAGACAAAAAAACAAGCCTTTTAAATATAAACATCAGAAATATACCAAAAGGAAAAATCAAATAATTCCATTTTACTAATTCACATGGATATTCTACAAGTCAAATAATCACATGTAATATCAATAGCTAATTTCATAATGATGGAATGAATAATTTCAGACATCATATCAACAATGTCAAGGCCTCGTGTGATGAATAAAAATAATATTTCATCAAGGACATGGGCCAAGTCAGTAGTTTTTCTCATTAGACCAACTGATGCAATAGGCAGATAAAGAAGGCTCCACCCATCACTTACATAGTCCCATTCATTCCTTAAATGAAAAGGATTAAACATTAAATAATCATTTATATTAAAACTAGCATTTAAAATGACAATACATTAACAATGAACCATGAATAGTATAAACCAACACATCTATAGTAAACCATATTAATCTAATTCATTAAAATATAAGACATTATATTAAAATAAATAAACATCAATCATTAATAATACTCAGTAAATGATGTTGACATAGTTGAAAATGATCAGTAAAAATCATTAAGAGAAATTTCTATTTTCCATGTAATCATTTAAAAGTCACACAATTTATAATGGAATACATTTATAAGAAATTTTTTAAACAAAGTTCCCCATACCACAATGAAAATATTAAAATTATTTAACAATTTAAAACATTCATTTCCATATAAATAAATTATTAAAACCATTTTGAAAGCATGGAAATTAACGATATTGATTTGAAATATTCAATATTTAAACCATTTAAAATTGTGTTTTAGATATTGTGTAAGTTAAAAGGAACCCTTTTGAAAACACTTTTATGAAACATGGACATAGATAGTAAATATTACCCAGTAAAAACATACACTTAAACAATCTCGGATAATAATGAGATTGAAGAAATAACCCTTAATTTGTACATTACATTGGTCGTGGGTAAGTTTATCTTCAATTATAATGACCATCGTATTTTTATTAAATTATAATAGAACCATATTCATATTTATTATTTCAAAAATTATTCGTTTATTGATTTATAATTCCCATTTAATAATAATTTCTATGTTAAAATGACATTTTGCGTAATAGTCGATTTCATTATCATACATGTTTTAAATTGTTATTCCTGATCGTATAATATACATCATGATTCAATTATTTACATAATATGAAACATTATTTAGGTATCAAATATATTTAAAATATATGTGTGTATAATAGATATATATATAAAATGGAATACACCGTTTTTGGAGACGGTAGGCCGTACGTATTCATAAATTAAATTTCTGCTTCTATATCAAGTTGAACGGATGTATGTTAATGAGATATATGTATATATATATATATATCCAGTAGAATTATTATGTCATATAATTCATTCTTATTAATAATATATAAATTTATAATCATTGTTGAATGGTGAACGTGGAAATTAATCTCACCCCGTCGTGGAGACCTTAAGCCGTATGTATGCATGAGTGATGATATCATTCTATAGATGGTGAAATCGTATGTAATTGGATTGTATATTACATATAAATAAAAATTATAATTTTATATTTGGTATATAAATCAATTATACTTATTATTATACCCATCCTAATAATGATGTGTTGAATAACAAACTACACCACAATGGTGAGACGATAATCCGTACATACGCACATATGGCGACATTGTCATTTATAGGATTCGGGGAATAATGAATATGGTTTTACCATATTTATAATAATATCAAAATATGTATAATATACTGTATCTATTGTTTTGGTATGGAAAAAACAAATAAAGAGGAAGTGTATGAAGAAAATTTTTCTGAAAAATGTGAAGAAATAATTATATCTTCTTCGTGTGCATTATTTTGATCTAATCAAAGGGATCCATATCATGGATTTATGATCATTGTAAGGCCACTAAGTAGAATTGAGGTAATTTGGGAAGATATTGGAGCATGGTTTGGCTGATCCAAATGGTTTTGGATTTTTTATTTTTACAGTAGGGAAAGTACCCTTTTATAAATGATGTAACGGTCACATTTGGAAAACCTTGAAATATTAATTTATTATACAATCCTATTCGGTTTATAATGGATCTAAAAGGATATATTATTAGTATAATTTTGGTATGTGTCTAAAACCACTCATATAATACATATTAGAGTTGTTTAGTTCACCATATTATCATTATCTTTATATATTTATCTCTTAGTTAAATAGTATAACTTTTACGATGTATTCTTGTATTATTAAAATAAATAAATTATAAACATTCAATATAAAAGAAAATAGAACCAAAATTTGTTCATTATTTACATATCTATCATTATATGATTATTTCGGTCGAGCAGTAGATTTTTATGAATTTTATATCATAAAATAATATAGTATTTGTTTTAAAAACTCATTTATGTCAATTTCGACTCTTTAGTATTTGGTTTTTTTTGAAATTCAACAAAACATGATTACTTCGATCAAAAATAATTAAATGAATTCTAACATGTAATATTAACCTAGATAAATATTTTAATTTCTCAAAAGTCTCAATTTACATTTATTTTGATATTTATAATATCAATTATTTTAATCATTTGTTAATAAGGTAATTACTGCATCATCATAGTGTCAAAAATAAATTTAATTATATAATGTCAAAAAATTATAAATAAAAGAAAAATATGTATAAATTTTTTTATATTTATTTCTTATATTTATAGTAAAATTTATCATAGTTATAATCCTATATTAAATGTGTTTTAGTTATGAAAATGTTATTTATCACATTTAACTCTTCATTAAAAAAGTATAATAAAAGTCCTCATCCAATCCATGTGGATCAAATAGGGTCATATTTTATTAGAAATGTTGATTTTGTTCAAAATTAACTTCTCTAATAAAATTAGGACATGTAATAGGGTAATGATAATATCATTTTTACCTTTAATTACCATATTTACTTTTATCCGTTATAAATAATATTCCAAAGTTATCATTCACCAAAAATTATTTTCACCCTATTGAACCACATTTTAACTAATAATGTAAACCATGTATCTTGGATTTTTATCATTTAAATCATAGATGTTTTAAAATCACATTTTCGGAAAAAAATTTAATGTGCCTATAAGGTTGGTAAAAGACGTTAAAAAGTTTATTAAAATTTTATACATCAAATTTTAATATAAAATAACTCCAATTAATTACATTGGACTTTTATTTGTATTATTTATCTATATTGACTTAAAATAAATTTAAATAAAATTTATAATTATTCAAATAAAAAGTTGGTTTTAAACAATAACGCAGTGTTTTTCACAATTCATCAAAATATGACTGTTTTCAGAAAATTTCCAAAAATCCACCTAGAGATAATTTTAATATTCCAAATTTAAAAATGAGATCTATTTTGAAAAATTCCAAACATATAATTTAAATTAATTAATTTAAATTTAATTCCTATTTTACCAAACTAGAATACATGTTTTTGAGATTTAAAAACTATCAAAAGATTGATATGTGTGTATATCAAATTTAGATGTAAAATTACTTAAAATGACCAACATTGAATTAAATGATAAAAATATAATATAATGATGCATTAAAAAATAAAAATTTATAAATTACCATTAGATATTAGTTCAATTAAAAAAAATTTATAAAAGTTCGTATTTTTCATAATTCATAAAAATATGAAAGATATTAGAAAAGTACCAAAAATTTATCCAAACAAAAAAAATTTCCTGCCTCTATAGAAAAATTTATTTTTATAAAATTTAATATATAAAAGTTTCAAATATTTTTTATAATAAGGGTTCTCCAAAAAATATAGAAAAAACAACTTTTTTTGAAAAATACTTCTTTGATATGAAATATAAAATTTACACTAATATGTTGACTAAGAATCACAGAAGAAGAATGCTAAAATTTATAAAGGATATATATAAAATTAAAAAAGTTGTTAATACTATTCATAACCACCTTTTAAATAGGTAGTTTTCTAGGTAATGATGTGATTGAACTCAGTGATCTATGTAGTGCATGCTATTGAATTAAATTAAAGAGATAACGTAATATGAAATCATGGAGTGTTACATATCAACGTAGGCCAATGTCAACTAAAGAGTTATAAAAATTACTATGGATAAGACCATGAGGTCAATATTAGAGACATGGTATTTATATGAACATCTCCATGGAAGATGGTCATGATGTTTGGAAGGAAAGGGAAGTTAAGTCCAAAGTACATCGACCCGTTCAATATTTTTGACCGTGTCAGGGTTGTGGCCTATTGACTTGCGCTTCCAACCTCCATGACTAAAGTACATGATTCTGTCACATATCCCTCTTACAGAAATACATTCCAGACCCATCAAATATACTCTCTTCATAGGTAGTATAGTTAAAGGATGAACTTTCTTACGGCGAGAAACCAGTGAAGATTAAAGATCGTAGGGAAAAAATTCTACAATATAAGACAATTCCCCTCATTAGGGTATTATAGAGAAACCACACGTTTGGAGAAGAAATTTGGTAATCATAGGAAGTGATGAAGCCAAGTTACCCGTATCTATATTAGTGTGGGAAAAGTAAATTTTGAGGGCGAAATTTCATAAGGGGTCAAGATTTAGACGACCCAATATTTTATCAATGGAAATTACTCTTGATATAATTAAATGTATTATTATGAAAAATTATTATATGATATATGCTCTTCTTTGGTTTTCGTTTTTTGGATATTAAAATATAGTTATGAATTTTTATCATTGATAATATTTTCATTTAATAGTGATCACATGATTAGTATAAATATAGGGATTTAATAATTCCAATTTACTCAAACATGGGAAGTGATGGCCGCATCTAGTAGACCTTCCCTATACAAACCCCATTTCTCAGAGCTCGGAAACATGGTGGTGTCATTGGGATTGGATCTTAACCAATCTCATTCCGAGATTCTATATGATAAGCTCTAATGAAACCTCCTACTGGAAAAGTTTTTGGTAATAAATATTACAACTCGAGCGATGTTCTCCGAGCCACCCTAAGAGTCTGTATCCATTGTACACCATACCTTTATATCTTATAAGGGTTTTATATTATGTTATTTAATAATACCTTATAACTATTATTATGTTCATTATTTTTGTATATAATAAAAAATATACATTCATTTTTTTATTGTTACATTGTAAATATTTTTTAAAAAAACACTTGTATTTTTACAAAATATTCATTTATGAAATATATTTTGAGGAATAAATGGTTTTTTAATTAAATAGTCTTTTAATATAATATTATTACAATATTAAATTTATTAAGTGTAAATTATATTATTATGTTTATGAATAAAATTGTAATATTTACCAAATTTTGAAAGTTGTTTTTGTCAAACCCCATTAATTTTCGTTAAATGATGTTTTAATTTTAAAAGTAAAAATTCAAATATTTAAAAACATATTTGGATAAAATTAATATTATTTTTTGGAACCTGGAAATCAAAATTATCAAACTTTGAATTTTTTAAAATATTATGAGGTAATCGAATTTTTGGGTAAAAATGAAATACGATTGGAATATTTTACAGGTTTTATGACTTCTTATGGCCCAATAATGATGTAATATAAATTATAAATATTATGTTTGTACAATAAATGTTTTATCATTTACATAATGTGATGTTAAGATTATTTGATTTATTTTTCATTGGCTTAGTGGGCCCTCCAAGACTTATAAAACATTTTAGCTTTTAAAATGATTTCCTTGAGAGTGCGACTCACCTCCACATATGAATCCGTATTAGTTTAAAAAAATGCAATTTGACTTATAAAATATTATTCCACTCCTCTTTGAAAAATACCATTTTCTAGTTTTTTTGTTTTGATTAGATATATTTTGTGTGTCCCAATGCTAAATAATAAAGAATTTCCTCTCTTTTCTTATATAAAACCATAAATGTTTCCACTTCATCTCCACTAAAAGCCGTTATAGTTCACCCAAACTATGACAACTTATCTCTAGTGTCCTAACATGGTTCCCCAAGCTCCCCAGAAGCCTCTCTCAAGACTCTCTCAAGCCTCTCTCAATCTTTTGGGATCATAATTCCTTTTAAGGGATCCTTTCATTCTCCTTTTATCCTAGATTATTAATATTGTTATTCCCTTTTATTTTAAATTATAAATGACGAGGTCTGATTTCAAACGCCCCCTATTTCCCTCCTTATGTATGAATGATTAGAGACCAATTTTCTCTATAATTAATTCCCCCCATGTACACTCATTACCACGCTGAAATTCCGTAAATAATTTCTCCCACCACATTTATATTTATGAAGTTATTTTGTATTATGAATCCAAAATCCATTACCAATTTTATGAAATGAATTGATGTGACACCATTACCATCCATTTCATGTACAAATGTTGAGACACTGTTTTCTCTCTTTTCAACAATTTTTTGAATACTTATGATACATCATAATGTTGCCAAAATTGGACAACCATTTTTCAATATTGGGCAGTGAATACCATTCCCATTCCTCTATCATGGGAATTCACCATTATACACATTTACATATTGAAGGAAGAGTTTCATGAATGAATCCCACATTCCATTGTAGTGGAATAAATTAAGATGTTTTATGAATCTATGTTGTATGATTGTGGGTCACACATATGCATTAAATGAAATGATTATAAAAGGTGTGCCCTGATATTGCTCCAATGCATTGGGTAAATAATAGTATAATTATATGTCAAGTGAAATGAGGATATAATCCTGGAAGCATAGGTGAAATGAGGATTTAATCATACGAATTCAAGTTCAATGAGGGTTTACTTATACTCCATGAGCAATGAGCATTGGCTCATGATATTTCCTTGTTATGTATTGTTGAAACATTTCAATGTTATGACAATAATTCTATATCATGTACTTATGTTCATGTTTCTATTATTCTCTATTTATATTAATATTTCATAAAATGTATTTTATTCATCATGTTATTGGTTTTTTACTCCCTTACAATGTTTTATATATCACCCATTTCACATGTACGTCCTTAGGCTATCTTATTCAATACTAAGTATGAGGTAATTTCATTTTTATGTGAAGGATGTTTTAAATAAATGTGTTTAGTGTATTATGTGTTATGTTTTATGTTGGTATGTAATGTTCTTATGCCCTAAATACACTAGACCTCTTGATCATCCATGTTATATAAAGTGAAGAGTTTGTGTAATAAATAATGTTTATGTCTGTAATAAAAAGAGAGGTGTTATAGAGAGCAAGGGTTTTGTTACTTTTCGATTATTAAAAGGCCAATGTTGGGGAGAATTTAGTACAACTGGTTTCTATTAAGTTACACATACATGTTTCTATGAGGGATATGTGGCCTCTTATGTTTTGAGTGATTACATTTTCCACATGACCTCCAAGGGATGGAATGTATGTATGGTAGGGAGTTTGTAACATCATGCTACCTTGATCAGGTAAGATTTTCCCATTTTTATGAATTATATTAGTTCAACGTACATAAGAGTGGTTTTATGGATTTTCTATAAGAGGTAGAGTAGGTAAATATTTTGTAAATGAGGTAGAAATTATGTACTAGAGGTATACACTATGTACTATAGGTACACATTGTGCACTAGAGGTACACATTGGGTACATATTTCTAGATACATGTTTTGAATGGGTATATCACATTGTGAGCATGTATAGGCCATGAACATGAGGTATACATCATGTAGGTTTAAATATCAGATTTTTAACCTAAAGCGATTGGTATTTCAGGGGACATATCTATAATGGACTACACAATGTGACCAATTGGAACATGTAATGACTCGGCCCACACATAGGTGAATAAAACGGATTTTGTAGTTTTCAAGTCCATTTATTCCTATACCTCAATGATCTTGACCCTATGGTACTCATAGGTAATTTTCAGAGCTTCCCCTTCATCCTGATCGATACGATGTTCTTTGGATCATTGTTCAATTTGTATTACATCTCTCATTGGGAAGAAATTTAAGCTAATTTTTGTTGATAATATACCTATTTTATTTGAGCATTCATATTATTTTTTCAATTAACATTAATCATTCTATGGAGGTGGATTCACTCTCAACTCCACATGATATAACTGTTTGGAATGATTTCAAATTGATTTCCTTGTAATTAATTTATCATTAAATTGATGGTTTTGAATTTTTGGAATATTTCTTTTGTGATGGTTAGGTAAATTGTTGAAATATGAAAAATTTGGTTTTTTGAATAAAGTGATTTTGGTTATTTTTTAAAAATATGGATTATAAAATTTGGATTTTCTATAGTTGTGGTAGATGGATTTGTTTCAATGTTTTAAATAAAATGGGATTTTTTATTGGAAAAATGGTTGTATTAATACTATATTGATATATGTTTTCAATAAAAGGACAGTTTTATAGAAATAGATTGAAATGGTTATTTTGAATGGAATTTAATGACATTGGGGAGCTATGTGAGTTCATGTTCTACATGTCCATGAATAAGAGATATGTTCCATTAGGGAATAAGTTGTGTGACTCAGGACCGGGGTAATGTGTCATTGGGACACATGTAACTGGATGAGAGACCTCTCTTGAGTATGGAACTGTCAAATGATGAAAGCAATGGTTTTTGTGTAGTGAACCATTATACTAGGTATGCCAATGTGAAAATTAGAAATGGGTTTTAAAGCTACATTTATTTGTTTTTCTCAAACTATGACATTTTAGGAAATTGGTTTAAATAGAAAAAATTTTCATTTCATTATAAATGGTTTTTTAACAATCTTATATTGTTATATAAACTATTTTCCATATTTTTTATATAAAGGGATTTAGAAAAATGTTGATAACACCTATATCCATGTTCTGTGAGTAAGGATGTCATTGGGGAAAACCTACCGGTTTTTATTCTCACCCCTACATATTATTTCTGTTTTTTTGCAGAAAAAATCTTTTATGACATGGTAAAAGGAATAGTATCACATGTAATTATCACCACCATGTGATACTTGGGATTTTTGGTGATTATGTAGAACATAACATGTGGATCATGGTGTCATGTAGCCAACTTGGAATCATTGGTTGTTTTACACTCTTTACATTTATAGAAATTTTTTCTTCTGATGTGGTACCCTTTGATGTGGTTTTGATATGAATAAAATAGTTAGGTTATCATAATTTTATTCATGCATCATATAGTGATATGTTTTTTAGTTTTTGTTGAGAATATGGTCTTATTCGTATATTGAAAGTCCTCCCCACATGTATTTAAAACCCATCGGTGTTTATTTTCATCCTCTGCTGTCCTGTGGACATTAAATAATGAATAGTAATGATTTTTGTATTATAATGACAATGGGAATAATTGATTCATTATAGCCCCGACCCATCGAATCTAACCTGGCCATACTTGGTTTAGCCAACCCACCATTTTTTGGCTCACCCAAACCATTTGAGCCCGCGAGACCACTGGAGCGGCCCGGACACCCTAGCCCAACCAGATACATGTAGGATAGTTCTCCCCACTGGATTCAGCTTGCCCTGAACACATCCTCCTAGTCCATACAGTTATCCCTAATCGGGTGTCTCCCCCAGAGGTCCCATCATTAACATGTTATTGTGCCACATTTCACACAGATGGCCCACCTCATCCGCTTAACCTACAACCTTGTCGTCGTGGGTACCTATGACACGGCTACGATACATACCCCACCTAGCCACTAAAACCACCTATTGCGGCCCCCAATCGCTGCCCATGGGACCCACTATCTTATTCTCCCATGCGTTCCTGCTTGGACTATGGCCTCCTGCTGCTAGCGGTTGTGTCTTTCCCTCACTGTCAGCCAGCTCACTGATTTCCAGTTATGCACCACATCCTTATTCTGTCATAATTTTCCACCTCTTTTTAATAATACGACACATTGATCACACGCTCTATATACCATCATTGGTTAAAATCCTTCGATCTCATATCAGTGTTCTGTAGATCAGGGTAACAATATACGATCATTCTCATAAGGGTTTTAATGGAAAGAACACCAGAATAACGTGACAGATTGAGGGGGGAGAGATAAAGCACACGAATAACTAAATAATTTATCTTTTACATGTTCATGTAGGCCTTGATATGTTAATTATAAATGGATTATCAATGAAATAAAATTGATAATATCAAAGATCTATCTCCCCTTTATAATTCCCACAATAATTATCTATCATGTACGAATGGTCAATCTGCAGATAAACATGTTCATTGGTTGTTCTGTGTTCATCATTGAATCTACGTGAGGAAGATGAAATCAAATATTGTTCAACATCCATTCATATGGTTAGATCTGTTGTTGATGAAGAACCAAGGTCTATTCCATCATCAATCCTCGATCCACTGGAATTCAACACCATTTGTTGAAGAGGTTTCGAAATCCTTGCATCTGAGGAATTTTATGGTTATGATGATATCCCAAAAATTATCAGAAAAGTCTTTTTTTTTAAAATGTCCACTTCATCTTTACATAACATTAAATAAAATAAAATGATTTATTTTATTTCTTTTAACATCCAAAATTTACATTCCACAGTCAACCCACCCTATTCAATGTTAAACCCCTCATATGGTAAAGTTGTTGAACTGAATACAACACTTCCATCTGATTTTGGATCTGGTCACCCTTTTAGGTGTTATTCCACTTTTTCTAGAAACCATATCACATGAGCTATTAAAACAAGTAACAATTTTCAAATAATAGTTCCAGGAACATCAGGCCTCAGAATCACATGTCATCTCAGCGCATGGTCTTGCAATTTTCTCAATTAATTTATAAAAATAAAACCAAAGAAAAATCTATGTAATTCCATTTTATTCAGAATCTAAAATTTATATAATTGATTATAGTGGTCAGTTTCTAACCACAATATATAAATAAAAAACATTTTATATTTTCTATATTCTATATATATTCTTGAAATAAATCCAATTAATGTCACTAGGTTAGAAGTTTTATAAAATTTTATACTCAATAAAAAAATGCCATTTTTATAACAAAACATGTCATATTTGAAAAATATAGAAATGAACTAATATTTTTATGGTGTGTTATTAATTAATATCCACATTTAATCATGTTTTACTAAAATAGGAATGCATTTTTCTAATATATAGTGTGGTTTTTTCATTATAGTTTTGGACGATTTATATAAGTTACATTGTTTGAACCACATTTTCCCAAATAGTGTTGAGCCTTCTTGAAACTGTGTTCCTTGTGGAATAAGAAATTTTGTAGCACATTTTTAAAGAGAAACAATTTTCAAATAGTTTAACATGATTCAATATCGTAAATTACTTATGGTTTATAGTTATAAAAACTATGACACTATACCATGTGGGGCCCAACAAGGGTAATATTTATCCCCATATAGTAAATGGTCTTTCAAACAATGTGAACATGAATTTACATTCTAAAAAATTATCATTGATAGACCTTAATTATCTATTTTTACCCATAAAACATTATATTGATAGATGTATCCAACCTCATTAATCGATATCCCATCCCTGTAAAATAATTTACCTTTTATCCTTTACTCTAGAAGACCTATGTGTGTAGATTTTCAATAATTAAAGTGTGTCATCTAAAAATATTCATTCGTCAGTTTTCCCCAATATCTACCCTTTTTCCCATTGGACAACTCATAGATAAATCTTATAACTTCCTTATATAATGATTCATATGATATCTAACAATTAATTAATTGATCATTTCTATAGTAGTTATATATTTAGTTTTTCGAGTTTACCACATTGTAAAAATACTCATTACAATATTGTTGTTGGAAATTGAGAGATATGATGGTCTCAAAAATAATCAGTATCCTTGTAATATTGATTAATCTGAATATGTAAATGTGATATGTTTGGGATGGGATTAGTTCTAATGATTCCTACTGTATGTGTTCAATATAATTAGATCATAGATGTTATTTTGGAATCTTCTCTCTAAGTGTTTGGAGTTAGATTTCAAAATTTAAAAGGATGGATGTTCCTTACAATTTGGTTAACATATATATTCTTATTTCCGTGATAAAAGTTTTCATATCTTGTTTTACCATTATTTATAGTGATCAAAAGTGTGTGTGTATAACCCATGAGACCCACATATGATATTTGACTCCAAGAGTATGATAGCGTAGATTATTAACCAATGTTTGATTTCAGCCACATGTGCTTTTATGATTTTTATTATTCTAATGATGACATGATATGTTATAAATTTATATGGTATATCGTATTTTATTTATTACCATTCCTTTTGTGGTATTACTTTTTGAACTATAAACATGTAGATCGCCATGATATGGTTATTCCATATATGGAGATTTTGAATGACATATGATGATGATGATGATGATGGTCTTATAAAAAGGGTAGAGGATTAATGGTCATTAGTCCTTACCACTAGAAACATCATTACAGTATGATATCCATTTGGCGTAACACAAGATATAGTATTTGGAGAAAACATCCATGTGTCCTTATTAGACGTAGTCTCAAGACATGAAAGACTTATGGCCTCATCCAATATTTTGATCATGAGGCCTTGGGGCCTAATCCATGACTTATATTCCATGTGGTTTACCATAGATATCAAATATGATAGTGTCGTTAACAAATGATCAAGATTTATATTACAAATTCTCTTCTAGAATATATATGAAGTTGGTATAGATGGTTCTCAAGGTGGAATGGTTAGAAGATGAACACTTGATATATTATTTTTTATTCTTTCTAGGGAAATTCATGTTAACATGGGAAAAAATGTTATAATTTTTCACATACGTGAAGGAAATATTTCTGGAGTTCTACCAGGATTCATTAATAACACATAGAATGATAATCTGGATTTACAGAAATACATTTTTCTTCAAGATCCATGCTAGGAAATAAGACGCTTGACTAATTGTTGAGCATTATAGGAGTGTGATTATAGTGGTTCTCAAATGGATTTTTGAGGATTAAAATTTAAATTTTATTTATCAATATATATTTTATATTCACTGTTAATAATAATCACATTGGAAGAATTGATTATATATATATATATGACATGGGTGAAATTTTCTATTATATTATGTTTATTTTATCATTCAGTTGATATGATGGGTTTCTTATCATAACATTAAAATGGAACTAAAGTCAAAATTCTAGTAATTAAACGATCCTTAATAAATGAAATTCCCTTTTCGAATAAATTAATTTCTCAACAAGTAACCTTATAATTGAAAAAAGTTCCCTAAATTAATTATTTTGAAAATTTATAGTCTGCATGATTTTTATGAACATTAAGAGACATAACTGTTGATAATATAGAAGTTTTACAGTGGCTATTAATATTCGTACATTAGGATTTATGATAATGACCAATTGACTCATGCAGAGGGATTGATGGCATCATCTAGTTTGAGCATACATTATGAAGCCCATTTATATGAGAATATATGGGATGTAGCATGAATTGGATTTTCCCATGAATAAGCCTAATCTATGATTCTATAACTGAACATTGGAAAAACCATTTAAGAAATATGTTTTATCTCATCAAGATTATGAAACAAACATATACACTGAACCACTATAAAAAATATCATAATATTACCCCTTATACCGGGGGAATTTATTAGTGTAATAAAGTTATATGCATGATTTCCTAAATAGTTTGAATTTATTTATTTTATTTATAATAAAATAATTGTTTTATTTATCCTTTTTGTTATTATTTTCTAAACTACTAAAAAATTATTTTTATAAATATTATATATTAATAGGATTTAACAAAAATTGTATTTTTGGGATATATATATATTTATCCAATTTACATTTTTTATGAATTTAATTAATAATTATTATTATATAAATAAAATATTTTTATTAAATAATATTTATCCAGTACAAATTATTATGTAATTTTAAAAAAGAGAGATGTAATTTTTATAAGGGTTGGAAAATTACTATTGTAAGAAACATTATTTTTATAGAAATGGTTATTATTTATTTAAAATTCAAAATTCAAAAGTTTAGATAATTATATTTATTATATAAATATAGTTTTCAAAATATTCACATTGAATTTATATAACAATGAAATTCTCAAAATTTTATGAATCATTAAAATATTTGGGTAAATTTTTATTACGATATAAATATTAATTAGAAAAAATAACTCAAGGTGTACTCTAGATATGTTTTGGTTGTGCATGTTTTTTTTGAAAATTCCAGATGATAGTGAATGGGTTTGGAGATGTTGTTGATGTAGGTTTTTATGTGGGAACAGTTTCCTAGAGTTCTCCAATTTATTATGCCTCATAATCAGGAATTTAATTTTTGAAAAGGTGGCCTTTTGGAAATAGAGATCATTGTTCATGGATGAAGAAAACTAATACATGTACTAGAAATCAATGTACACAAAACACATAGGGGAAATGGTTCATGGGGATAAATGGTTTTCAGAAAGGCTTGCAGTATTCGGAATGTGAAAATGGTTTACGGTTTTATTGTAGATCATGGGATGCCTTTCCCTTCAAGTAATTGATTTGGTGATTGGAGGTTCTATGTAGGACGTCACAGGTAAAAAATTTAGGATATTTGGACAACTTAAAATGATGAAATAGATAATGAGGACGACATATGGATGAAAAATTTGTGGGAGAAGTGGTGCAATGTGAAGAAATACCACATTGAGAATTTGGTAAATATCATATTAGTATATATTGAGGATCTATATTCCTATATAAGGAGTGATAATCCTATAATTGATAGAGATTAGTTTCCATTAGTGAACATATTTGGTCATTTAAGAAATTTGAATAATTCTGAAGGAATTCGTCGGGAGTTTGTGAAGGCTGATGCATTTTGCAGACTTATTTCTGGGAATGGATTTTCCAAGGTACTAAAGCCATCAAATGAAATAGTGGATTTCATAAAAAAGGAAGTTTGAAGGTGGTATATGGATGAAAATATGGTACATGGAAGATGGAATCATTATGTGGAAGGATAATGGTACATGTAATTATTTTGAGTAATCAATATGTGGAAGAAAATTGTATGTTGAAGATGATGAGAATCGGTCTGTGAATGAGGACGGTTCATGGATGTGGAAGTAGTTCACCAAGTGGTGATATTTATAGCATACTAGATATGCAGTTCAATGAACAGTCATGGTTGTTCATGGAGGACCCATAGAAGCATTCAAAATCCCTAAAATAGATCGTAGAAGCAATTTTAGCAAACCTAAATGTTCATAAAAATTTGGAGTCAATCTATATGTTATAATGGGAAGTAATAATATAATATAAATACAATATAGGATATGTTATTTCATTAAATTTAAGGGACCTATATGTCCATAAAATGTGAGTGATCTCTTTCCCAAGGTAGTGATCTAGGGAAGGGGAAGACGATAACCCTTTCAACTTGCAGTGAGACAGATAAAGAGATATATGAAGTGACTCTTGGAAATGCAGTAACTAGATCCCAAATCATTAAAGGAAATGATCCCGGGCATAGAAGTGATCTATCATAAACCGTGTAACAATGGCTAGCTTTAGTGTATTGCATACATCAGCACATCACAAGTGAATTTTCCTTGGAACTATCCTACTGAGGGTGAAACAAGTAAAATTGATGTTTCATGTGTATGATTTCATATATTTTTCATAGGATAAATAAGGAAGTGTGTTTTTTTAACGAAGAAAAAAAATTTAAAAGGGATAAAAAAATTTAATCTATCATACCCTGATTCATAGAAAGGTTAAAATTTAGTGGTTCTCTATTTGTAGAATAAATTTTGGTGGTCAATCAAAAAGGGCGTTAGATCATTGATGGAAACAAATTTGGACTATAGAAGAATTATATGCATCACTAATTTTCATCATTAAGAATGGATATCTTCATATTATATTTTCATGGAATATCAACTGATATCAATAATTGTGATCTATCAATAGATGAAATAATCAAATTGGATGTTGATTCTAAAGGGATCAATGATTTTGGGGGATACCTATAAAATTAAATTCATGTGAAGGTGATTTCATTTAATTATTCAAATGATATGTGGGAGAAGTTGCGAAAATATTAATATGGGATACTCAAAATTTAGAGAAGCAAAGATGCATGTTCTTTATAACCAATATCAATATCTCATAATACACCCTAATGTGTGTATTGAGACATTCTTTGATCGGGTAAATGTGGTTGTGGAAAACATGCATGGTCTTGGAGAAATCATTGAAGATATAATTATTGCCGAGTACACCATGGGAGAATATTCACCAACGATTAATCTAATTGTTTATGTATTTGATGAAAACGATTTAAATGATTTAACATTGGATAAATTTTATAGTACTATCATTGAATATGAAATATAAAATGATTAAAATGATGGAGTGGAAAAAAGGGATTTTTATTAAAGTAACATTCAAGGCCCTGAAGAATGTATCTATTGATGATAGTCAAGAGGAATACAATTTATATGATGTTATGTCATTTCATTCCTTAAATCTGTAAAGTGGAAAATGAATTTTCATTGGTAAACTTCCATTTTCACCCATTTGATGCCTACTGATTGGGAATTTTTATATAGGGTTTCCATATAGTTTTTTTGATAATGAAAAAAATGTTGAAATTCCCCAAATGATGTATTTATAAAATATTAATGGTATGACAAGTTCTAAGAGATGGTTCATGAAAAAAATAATCTACATTACATAGAAGTTGAAAGATAAAAAGGATTTTATGTATATGATTTGAAGGACTAAAAGGATTATAATTATTATTCATGGTGGAAGTTGTCATAAATTACATAAAAAAGGACAAGTATACAATGAATATGGATAATTTGATGGAAGAGTTGAACTTCATGCTGAACTAGAAGATTCACTTGAATAGATAGATGTTTAATGGGACAAAACCACAAATCCTTATAAAGAGGTTAGTAATTCCCTACTCAATTTATAGTATCATGAGGAAGAGATGACTGAGTCGAGTAAAGAAATTGAAAAACTCTAGTATCCAATGACATAAATCATAACCACTGATGTTTTGTACAAACACATAATTTATGAATAAAAGGAAAGTTATATAGTTTTATAGAAACATTAAATGATCAAATCAAATGTATATAATAAAATGAATAAGAATTATGGTCAATAATGTTTTTTTAAGGATCAAGAAATTTTTTTTACCCACAGAGAATTATCGATAAAACAAACAACACATACAACATAAATGATAACAGTGGAGTATGGTTTTCCCACAAAAATAGAAAGAAGTAATAGTTAATCACAAACCACAAGAACCTACTATATGATTGGTGATTTATTTGGGTACTAAGAAGAATCATATGATTCAGAGAACCCATGGGAAGACTAGTTATGTAGTATTTATACGTAGTAATGTTTCCCTAATAAGATGATATTATGGTGGTAATATGGGAAATTCCCGTAATGTTTGTTACATGTAAACGTGATACTAAAGGGAACAAGATCAACATAGGAAGTCATATATTGATCAATTTTCTAGGTCATCATTTGATGGTCTCTATTTCATATATGGAGGAATTAGGCACATTGTGAGATATTTCTCATCTACAGTATTAAAGAATATGCTGAAGCAGACTGATTTTTGTTATAAGAAGAAGATAAACGTATTATCGAATGATATGAAAATAAAAAATCAATTTTCATCTCAAATGGATAGAGTTTGTTTTTCATATTCCAAAAAAATTCTAGAGTATCAATTCATACCATTTATAAAATAAAAAAAACATAGATAAAAATGAACAGATCTAAGTAGTCAGTGGTTTCATAAAATGAGTAAATGTCTTAAGATTTAATTGGGATATAGATCATTGATAGTGGTTGAAACTCCCATTAGAAAGGAAGAACAGATCTAGTGATAGTAATCAGGTATGATAGTGAATGTACTGTACGATTTGGAAATGATAAATGGATGAAAATTATTGGCTCATTGAATGAAATTTTTGAGGGAAAATATGTGAGACATGTATATTTAATTTTTTTTGAATGTATTAGTCACATATTATAATGCATAATTAAATTATTTGACTCAATAAATGACATTATATTTTACATTAAATTATTTTTTATTGTGAAAAAATATGGAGATGTTATATTGCATGGAAAAAATACAAAATGGAATCTCTACCACATGTGTGGAGAAGAAGACATGTTATTTCATTCCAAGGATGAAGAAAATAAGTAGTGGAAAAAACTTATTGTCCATGTTATATAACAATCCTTAGTATATCAGTTGACATTTGATATTACATGGGATCTCCCAATATTGTCATGTGATCTTACACATACATGTGATGCCTTCCAACAAGAGATAATTATTTTGAAGACCTATTGAACAACAAAGATACGGTCTACAAGATTACTTGATTTGGTTCACATTAATGTTTTCAGACCAATGTCTCTAAGATCTTATAATGAGAGGAGATACTATTTTCTATTCATTGATGATTTTATAGGAATCTTATGGGTATCAATAATTACCCACAAGTCTGAGGTGTTCAGTTTCATTAAGAAATGTTGATGGATTATTGAAATGAATAAAGGTTAGAAAATGAAAATGATCTAAATAGTTAATGTAACAATGCAAACAAATTTACATGTAGAGGATTATCTCTTCAAACATTATAGACGACATTATGTTTCATCTGTATGAACTCCCCAAAAAAATATAGATTTTGATAGGAGAAATCATATTGTCAATAATATGTATAAAAAATGTTCATTTAGAAAAACCATATAGATAATTTTTGGAAGGAAGTATAGATAAAAACATCCTACACATCAAATATATTGTTAATATGTCCGAAATAAGAAAACGACTTATATGAGATATGGTTTGGAAGGAAGCGATCATTAATGTATTTTCAAACCATCAGATGTAATTGATTCATTATCAATAAGGATATACATATAATGTTTGAATCCCTTTGAGATAAAGGTATATTTATTAGCTACTCGTATTAAATAAAGGATAATAATGCCTCAACAAGAGGCTGTGAATGATTGTTGAAATCAATTATGGAAACATATAAGATAATCAGTATAACCATAATAAAATACAATATTTGTATCAAGATAATAGGAATTAAAATATAAGAAGATATAGGGATTCTCCAGTTCTAGAGCTTGATTCAAAAGGAGACTCAGACGATGAAAATTAAGAGCATAATTTAGTATCTGCATAGAGAAAGAAGAGAGGAGATGAAATTGACTAACAAAACCTAATTGGTGATTAGAAATATCTAGTGTAAACATGGAGGAAGAATACTCTCTATTAAGAATCATAACTACTATATTTATAGAAAAAAAATTTAAATAAATATTAGTATTGATAATTTGGTCCAGTCTCTGAATGAGTAGATTTAAAAAATTGAGAAAAATCATACAAGGAAGGTTGCTTCGAAACAGTCATACATGAATTTCATTGGGATGATATTGGTCATTCATAAAATAAAGAATATGGATTATGTGGTGATATGAAACAAAGCACGACTAGTGTGGAAAGGGAACTTCTATAATAGAAGGAATGGATATTGATGAAGCATTTTCACCTATTTCAAGGTAAGAGAAAATCAGATTATACTTGTCCGTAATAGAGTAATGTATGATAATAGAGTTCATGAGGATTTTATAATCATCATTTTTAAATGGAGTACTAGAATAAGAAGTTTATATTAACAAATCAGATGGATTTATCATTCTTGGAGATGAGAACAATTTTTTTCAACAAGAGAATTCTTTAAATGGACTATTGAGCACAACAAGTGGATGGTATTTAATGCAAGATCAGTTTTTGAAAAAGTTTAGTTTTCTGTGTGGTGGAGTAGATTACAATCAATAAGTCAATGATATTAGTAATAAAATAATTTTTTTTATTTGTATATGTCAATGACATAATAATTATAAAATTAAAAAAATAAAAAATGCATACTGTAATCCAAAATCATGAAAAGTTAGAATAAAATTTCATTGATTAGTGAACTATTGCTTTCCTTGGTTTATAGGTAACACAAAGAAAAAATTTCCCATTCCTTTCTCAAAAACAATATGTAATGTATATTTTCAGAAAATTTGGAATTGATAATTCCAAGGAGATGATGGCTCTGGTGGCCACCAGGATGAAACATTTAAGGTATTATGAATGAAATTCAGTTAATGTTACAGAATACTAGAATATCATTGTTAGAAAATTTTACATGATAGGGAAAATATCTGATATATATTTTTTTCCACATGCCAAGAATGGTAGTTTCAATGAAATCCCATATAAAGCCACATTATAGTAGTGTTAATTATAATTTTTTATATTAAGGGAATGTAAGATATTATTTTAATATAAAAAGATATATCATGACAACAGTTACTTGGATATAAAGATGCAGATTGGGAATGTTCAAAGAATGATAGAAAATCAACATCATGTGGTGCATTTTATTTGGGTGGATTGTTTATTTCAAGGTAGACAGTGAAGAAATATTGAATTTCATTACGCACAATAGAAGATGAAAAATATTTTAGCTAATCAAGAGTGTATAGAATTACTATGGATAAATAAATAAATTGAGGATATGTGAGTTGATGTGAAATCTCGGATCAGATTTCAATATTATAATACATGTCCTATAAATCTTTGAAAAAAATCCATTCCATTACACATAGGCAATGATCATTGAAAACTAATATCATTTTATCAAGTAAAAGGTTTATAGGGGATTGATAATTTTGATAATGTTCCTAAAAAATTGAATGTTGCAGATATTCAGATAAATTTCTTCCCTAATGAATCATTGGAAAGTCATTGAATGCTTAAGGGAGATCAATTGACTCTTCGGAATTGAAAAAAATGTGGATGTGGGACCCCCTCTCCCCGAGGTATGGTGTGTTTATCCCCAAAGTGGTTATATGTGTTCTTTACCATGTGGAATACATTTATGAAGTGCCAGTTAGGATCGTTGAAAATGGGGGGGAAATTGTTGATATTTAAATGGATAAAATATCATAGTCATGAAAATGGGAGACAATTCTAAGTGGAGAAGTGAGATATGTGTTTGAATCTATTAGTGGGAGCAGCAAAATGGGTGTAGTATTAAATCATACAATTCATGAATTGATCGATCAAAGTATACATTTCACAACAACTGCGGTTCGTGATGATATATATGGAGAGGAAGTAAGTGATTCATTTATGATTTTTTTTAAAATCTTTTTTCTCAAACGGAGAATTTATCATGTGGGATTATAGTATGTTTTGAGTAAATACTTGATCTCTATCTTAATAGCATGAAGTGAATATTGGAAGAATTTGTATATTCTAAAATGAGATATCAAATTAAGAAAAAAATACCAATAAACACAAAGTAGAATATTTTTTAGGAAAAACACCACAATGTGCCCATTCAGTATGTTTTGGGTGTTATTGTGTCTGTCGAAAATTCAAGATGACCTAGAATGTGTTTCGTTGATTTTGTCAAAGGAGGTGTTTTTGGAAAATGATAGAGTTGTTCAATGGTCATTAAAAATAATACATAGAACCGAAATCCAGGTATGCAGACAACATATGAGATACTGTTCATGGGGCATAAACTGTTCTTGAAACAACAAATGGTTCGTGGGAAGGATCGTATTATGGAGAATGATGAAATGGTTTGTGGGAGGATTGCATTACATTGGATGGATTATCATTCATTGAAATTAGGCATTGATTGTAATATAAATAAACGGAATCATTGGTGAAAACATTATAGTGATTTGATCCACCATGAAGGAAGAATGGAAATACACTAACTGCATATGGATGAATGGTTCACGGGAGAATCGGTAAATGGCGATGGTGATACCACATAACATATATGGAAACTTTTTGTTTCATTGGATCTATTTGCTTATATTTTAAGAGATAATATTATCATTAATAGATAATAGTTTAGATTAGTCAACATCTTCTCTTTGGGAAGAAATTCGACAAAGTCATAAAGCATTCATGAGAAGTCCTCGAACGGTGAATTAGATCGCTAATGAATTTCCATAAATTGATTTTGCAGTGTACTGGAGAAATCAATGGAAGAAGTAGTTCATGAAAAGAAATAATTCCACAGGTGTCACATGGAAGAGAATACGGTATGTGGATGCAATAATAGGTATGTGGTTGTGGAATAATATACATAAGCAGTTTGAGGATTTTTTATATGGAGGAAGGCGGTACGCGGATGCAGACGAGAAGAAGTCTTCAAAAAATGATAGTTATTGATCATATAATTAGTCCATTTATATTTGATTTTTATAGTATACCCACTATGAGGTTCCCTGAATAGTAATGCTGGTTCGTGAATGATACATAAAATCTTCCAAAATCACTGAAAATTTAGAGAAATAAATTTCTACAAACCAAACAGTTCCAAGAAATGTAGATTTCATATATGTTTCAAAAATTGATATTAATATATAATATACCAAGAGTTAAGGATGCATGATTTCATGACAATGAAGGGGCTTATATGTCTATAAAAAAGAGTGGGTATATTCCAAGAGAAGTGAGTGAATAAGAGGAAGATGATGATTTATTCCCCCGAAAAAGAGCTAGAGAAAGTGATGTAGAGATCAACCCTTGGGAATACAGTGTGAAACCCAAAATCATGTAATGGAAGCTATCTTGGACAAATAAGTGATCTATCCTCAACCCTATAATAGTAGCGTACTTCAGTGGATTTGGAAGAGTGGCACATTGTTGGTCTATACTCTTTGGATGTAACCTAGAGAGGGTGAACCATGTAAAATCAATATATTATGTGCATGATTTCATATATTTATCGAGATAAAATGATACGAGTTTTTATCATAATGATGAAAAAATATCTGAAGGGGAAATAGTATTAATCTGGAATTCTAAAATTCACCCCCCACACTTATGATATTTGAGCTAGTGGACCTAACAGAAACACAATATTTATTTTGACATAATATAGTCCCAAAACTGAATTAATATATTCCAAAAATGTTATCTATGTAAAAAGATTTATTACCCTTTGAATTAATTTGATTTGATGTTACTTTTTTAGTATATAAGTCCATAAATAATCATCCCAAACCAATATATTATTTTATGGATTTAAAAACATTTCTCTATAAACATGACTCACATAAAGATAATTACAGAAATTATATTAATTTTATAATATCATAGCCTTAATAAATAATAATAACCACTCATATTTTGTTGAAACCATGTAAAACATAATGTGAAGGTTTGTTGTTGTTTTTACACTATCATATATATTGTGAAACATATGTTTTTAAATTAATAATGATTCATATATTTGTCAATATAAACCCACCCAAATAACAATTACCCTTTTCTAAAAACCATTTGATCTGTACATTATAATTCATTTCCATATCTATAGTCCTCTAATGGTTCCCCCATTCTATTTATAAGATCCACTTATAATTTAGAAATATCCTCTCATGGTTGGGGATCAAATCCTTCTCCTCTTTATACAAGAACCTTATTTATGTAATAAATTTAGGTTTTTAATTTTTTGTGATGTGATATGTTTTAACAATTACATATTCCTATACATATTATTCACAAATAATGATAGTCCACATTATTTATAATTTAATCCGTCTATAAAAAATTATTTAAAACACTGATGCAGCCAAAATTATCATCTGCTTTTCTATGCCTATCATTTTATAGTGAATAATAATATCTATTTCCAATCAAGGATATTATGATACTTTTTCCTATCATTAATTTATTTGGAATTTATAAGTATATAACTCTCATTTATTAATCAGGAGGTTATAATTTAGGTATTAAATCCTTATGTTTCATGATATACGTGGCACACTTACGCATGTACTTGATATGACAGTGACAGGTGATCTCATAATTATATAGGCCTCCAATGCATTGGGTAATGTTTTTATTTTGTTAGATTACATTTTTGGAGAACATGAATCTATCATAAGAACACTATATTATTTTTTCTTGTATATTAGTATTCACTTATGTTTATGATGTCATGTTTTATGTTGTTCCCACATTCCGATTTTTCATTTATTTTTTCATGTAATATCATTCCTCATTATTTTGGATTATTATTCTCATCCATATTATTCTAAGATGAAATGACTATTGATATAAATTTACATCATTACATTTTTTTGTTTTTTATATTCTTATGATAGGCTTTGTAGATCACCCATTTTTTATGTACACCTATAGGTTATCCCTTGTAGTTTTAAAATATTGATGTAAATTTAGGATCATATGAAGGATTTTTCCCATAATTTAATCATATTTCTTTCATGTAGTTATTATATGAAGCTAATTTCCTAATGAAATAAGGCTTCATGATCATATGAGATTTTATAATGTGTACCATTATGTAATAAATTATTAAATGATGATTTTTAATATTATCGTTTACCTAGTGGGTATCAGATGAAATTGTAGTAGATTTTTGGATTACTATTATAAAACTCTATTGAAATACATAAGGGTAAATGTTAACATAGTAATACATCTCAAAATATTTTTAAAGTGTAGATTATGTGTTTTGACAAAAAAATACATCCCTTTATTAATATATAATGTTTGTGTGTCTCTCACATTATTTTACATAGGGGTAAATACACAAAAATATATTCTTTTATCTTGAATAAATCATTATTTGTTTTAGGAAATATGTTCAACACTCTCTGTGGTCCCTTCAGATTCAGCTCTGTTCTCTTATTGTGGAGCTTGACTCGATCATCAAAGGTGGGATAACATCGGCTACAGTTTTCAACATTATCAATCTCCCATGAATGAAGAGCAGTGGAAGCAGATCCTAGGTAAATTGGCAACCACCGAGACATGGCCTGGAATTAAATATTGACAGCTCCAATATGTAAGGGGACATGAGAGGTGGCGGACTGCTTAGGGACACTCGGGGATTGGTTTTTTTCCTTTAGTACTTTCTATGCCCCATGTAGCTCTTTGGGTGCTGAGGTTCATGCCCTCATTTCTAGGCTTATTGTTTGAAGAAGGAGAGGGCTGTAGATCACTGAGGTTGAGTCCAACTGTGAGGTGCTTGTTAAGGCACATCAAGGAAGTCATGGTATCCCATGGAATCTGGTCTACCTCATCCAGGGATGCAAGGCCGAGACTGATCGAGGGAGGACTATTCACCATAGTTGGAGGGAATCGAACTTTACGACCAGTAGATTATCCCGTTTGGGTCGGCGGGAGGAGACGCTTATGATATAGGACAACCCATATTCTCTCCCCGTATATTTCATCAGTGTGGTGCAATGGGATTCCCTTGCCCTCCATTTCTTTCATCCTCCTTGAGGACTTCCTCCCTTTGATTTCAATTTCATGCAAATTAATAAAAAATAACTTTTACACTGGTTTAGGATGTTTGTTATTTAATCACACCAATATTTATACTCTCGGTGGAATCATAATGTAAATTTTGAAACTCGATATAAATAAATATTTTGGAAATTAAATTACCACAATATTTTATTATGGGGGATAGAAAACGGATAACATAGAATAATTTAGTGAAAATAATGTGTTAATTAAAAAAAATGGTTTTTCTGATTTATCAATTTAATATTCTGGTTATCTCTTTTAGGTCATTAATAGTTAAAAATTTCTCATATGTAATTTCCCATTCCTTTCTAGTAAATGTTTTTAAATAAGAGGTTCTGAGTCTACAAAAAATGGATGGGGAAATTTTATGATGAACAACATAATATTACCTACTACATAGAAGGAAGATTCATGATCATCATGAAAATATACTCTCAATAGACACATGATTTTAATAGAAAAACTGAATCTAGAGGAATTATTTGATATCCCAAAGAAAGATAATGTTTCAAATGAAACCATTATACAATAAAGACATCTCAATTTATGTGAATTCCCTAGTCCTATAATCACATTGAAATGGACCAACTCAATCAATAATAACTTATACTACCATATATTCTCTATGAAATATATGATCATGTGGATTACTTTTCATTTTGAGCTATAATATTATCAATTGTGGATGTTTTTAAAAAATTTGATGCTCAGGTATGATATTTAAGAATTTTGGTTGAATGAATTCTATAAAATTTTTGTTCAGAAATATATTCCTCTCACTATCATGCATGAAATATTGAGTGAACCCTTTAGCCATAAGAAATAGGATTATAAAAACATTAAGAAATATGAGGAAAACATCCCAATACTAGGATGATATCCCATTGTATTTTTCATTTCCCACAAAAGTAATGTTATCAACTTATTTGGTGGGATAAATCAAAATAAATAAAAATAAGTGTCTATTCGTGACTCTGATATCTATGTGGGAATTATCTACTATTCTCTCAAAGTCAAAAAAGAGATCATAAAATTTCAAGCTACTTTTAGGACTAGGGAAATGAATCAATGATTATATTATAATTTTGTAGGATTGGTGTACAAAAATAATGGTGGAATAAAATTCCACCATCCATTGTGTCAAAAAGTGTGGGAAATTCATCTCGTAATCATATTGAAGTGGATATAGAAATGAATTAGGAATGAGATTGAATGGAACCAAGCTACGGTTCTCCAATGGGAGAAAACCACAAATGTTTTGGAAGAAATTAATTATCCAATCATACATTAGAATTTCATATATTGTTTCAAATACATAGAATTGGGACACTAAGTGAATCTTCTCCCTATTCCAAAGGGTTTTTTTTTTGAAAAATAGACAAAAAAACCTCCATGTCCTAGAGAGAAATGGCTAGAGAATTTAATAAAAACTAATAAGGGGGATCTAAAAAAGAATTTAGTGACATCTATGATAGTTATTAATTAGATGATAGAGAATATGCTATGTTTTATGATTCTATACATTCATTAATATAATACAGGATTAGTAGACCTTTTCGATCACCACACCTCTACATGAAAGTGAGGTTAACATTAAAGATGAAAAAAATAAATTATTGTATCCCATGTATATAAATCATCCACTTTCTAAATTTTGGGGTATAATTTCATATAAAACATTGTTATATGAACATTAGATTAATTTGATTCTATTATGGTCATAGATTGGATTTCCCTGTTTAGAGGAAATTTAATATTCCATGACAATGATATCACCCTCATAATCACACTTCAATTAAATATAACTGAAAGGAAAGTATTATTATTATTTGGTAAAAACATCTCAACGATGGATACTATTTCATTACGAGTACAAATATCTATCCCACGTAATTTATAGTAAATATCATTTTATCCTTGATAACATTCTGATTGTAAGTGGGTTTGATGGCGAGTATCTTGAAATATTTCATATATTTCTTTTTAATCATGAGGATGAATTATCAATTGAGATCAACCCAAATGATTTTACAATATTTAATAATCTATATAGAATGGTGGTTTTTGAGAATTTTGTGATGATAAAATAAACACTAGTGAATTTGGATAGATAGATTATATGCCTAAGTGCTTCAACATTGGATTCGTTGATCCACTTTTTTAAGAAGAAATATATGTTAATGTAAATATTCATTTATTATCAAGAGCACCAAAAGATCATGATAATGAATAAGTATCATCATCATGGGATTAATGAGGTGTTCAATCAACTATTTGGTGCACAATACTTCTCTATGGTTGGTCACTAGTAAGGATTTTATCAAGAATTGTTAAAGATAAAGGATATCTTGATGAATACCTTCCATACATGATATTGTCTCTTTGAGTTGATTGTGATAAAATTTGGACTCACTAATTCCCCAAAAAACATCAGTGAAATAATGAATAGATTATTTGGGCATTACTTAATGAAATTATCATAGGTATTATAGATGATCTTATAAAATTCTCTAAAAGAAACATGGGATGTGAAGAGAATTTAAATAATATATTGAATACCTCAAAAAATGATAATTATATGATAAGACAAGTCAATGTGTGTATTAGTTAGAGGGTGAAACATCCATGGGTAATGTTATCACCAACAATTGTTACTTTTGGATCCTCCACAAGACATTGGAAATTGGGGATGCTCTGAACTAACATATATATGGAAAATATTTAGCTTTTAGGTGTTATATGTGTGATATCATCAATTTGTGAGAAACTTATCATGATTTTAGACCCCACTAACCAAAAATACACATAATAGATTCATTTTTTATCGGCTGATAAATTTGAATAAATATTTAAAAGAATAAGATTCCAATAACTACACATATAATAACATTATCAACTAGTGGTTAAGAATTCAGGACCTAAAGTGATGGATAAAAAATAGATTATGTTTAGAAATCATGAAATATAAAAATTCAATAAATAATTCATCCTTCCTATTAAATATACTTGAAAATTCAAACCATATATGTTATCTATAATTGGTAACAGTGACCATCACATTCAATATTCGGTGACATTATTTATAATTAAAAATTTGTGTGATTTATATGGAACATAAAATATTCAAGTATATATTTTAAAAAAATGGGATTATGATGCTCCAAAAAATGTGGTTATATGTAATAAAATATTGTGGTAATTTAATCCATTACGATCGTACACACAAATCAATATAGCTAATTCCCAGAGTTGAAATTATCCAAATACCCTCTCTTTGATGAGGATTATAAGGGATTTAGTTTTAATGGGTAGGAAAATTATTAACATGGTAATTATAAATAAATATTCATCATAACTATATAAAATGACTAGTTAACCATCATTCAATACTAAATAAATTGTCATAGAAAGACGATGAGTGACTAATGAATAATGTGTTGAATATTCTAGAGTTAAAATTTTATGATGATAAAGTTGTATGTTTTGGAACCTGGTTATCTTCCCAAAAAAAACAAAACTGAAGAGGAAACTTATATATGATGTATATAACTTATCCTTGACAATTAATCAAATAATCACTAATACTTATATTGATTTAGAGTAAAAATTTGGGTGATAAAACTTTAATATTTAGATTGTAGTTTATTCATCTATATGTTTGGTATACCAAAAAATAAAGGTATACAGATAGAATTATTAGGTTTTGAGGAAAACTTTAAACATAAAATTATTAAAATTAGAAAAAATAACCGGTGATTTTATCATAGGAATCCCCATGAATGAAAATGTAAATAACACCATTTTTCTGGTAGTATATCTCCATAAATATTTATCAAATTTCAATACAATTAATTAATGTTTCTTTTTAGACCAACTAAACATGTTATACACAAGGTATGTGATAAGAATGCATGGAGTTCCACTCTCAATTGTATCTAATCGATATCTGAGGTTTGCCTCAAGGTTTTCGAGAAACGTTCATAAATAATTGGATAAGTAAATGAGATTTATAAATTTATATCACCATCAGACCGATGGGATGTCTGAAATTAAAATCTATTGAAAATAATAATATCATCTAAAATGGATTTTCATGGATGTTGAGATAAAAAATATATCTAATTAGAGTCCTATAATAAAATCCATTCCAATTATGGGATCCAATTGTCACCTAGTGAGGAACTTTATGTTAATATCATTCTGAATCCAACATATTGAGATAATATTATAGGGAAAAATATAATAGAGGATGATCTAATCAATGAAATAACCTATATGTTCCAAAACAATCAGTGTTATATGAAATACACATAAAGACAATAAAAAATTCATGTCTAGAATCATTAATGAGACTAAAAACATTAGGTTGGGGAGAAATTATTACATCCTATATACCCATTGATGAAAAAAATGAGGATTAGGATTAGTGGAATGATTATCCCTAAATATATCTTAAACATTTACCTCTTTAATCCCATCAGAGTAGTGTCAAATCATATTGCACTCACACAAAACATATCTTAAGAACATTATGTGCTCTATTTATCCCTCTTTTGTATGTACATATGATCATACTTACACATACTGTTAGGACCAATAGGGGACTATATACCCTGAGAGGGGGGGGGGTGAATCAAGGTATGGATATTCTTTTTCAATGTTCTTCCTGCCCCACTGGATCTTGACCTCTTTGTTACAAGGGTCACTTTGTTTGCACTTGTGTGTATGTTATGATCACTTACTTTCTCCTTTATCTGATGATGATGCTTTAAATGCAATGCAGGCAAATAAACAGGCAGACGCCGAGATTTTTACTTGGTTCACCGCAAAGGGCTACGTCCAAGTAGCATACGCCGACAAGTTGCATGTCTTACCAATTCTACTAGACTTCACTAGTTTTGGATTACAATGTTCGGGCTAGATCACTTCTATGCCCAGGCTCACTGCCTATACAATGTTTAGGGTCAGCTCACTGCTTTCCCAAGGGTCACTCCTTGTTTCTCTCTCTCTGGCTCACTGCCGGTGGAGAGGATCACCTTATTCCTCTTCCTAAGCTCACTGCTCTTGGAAGGGATTCACTCACAGTTTATAGACCTGTAGGTCTCTTCATTTCCATTAAGGAATGCATCTTTCTCTTTATATAGAGGCTCTATTTAAGTTCACCTTTCACCCATAGATGAATACCCCTTTGCCACTATCCACTAGGAAAACGACTTTGGAATCACCTTCGCAAAGCACCCTACTTCGCGAAGCTCCCAATTTCGCGAAGCTCAAACAATCCCTCGCGAAGCTCTTTCCTTTTCGCGAAGGTCTCTCGCGAAGCACTCTCACGAAGCACTCTCGCGATGCTCAAGCAGTCGCAAAGCAACGGCCCTCGCGAAGATTAGTCCGTCGCGGAGCTCCTGCCTCTCTGTGAAGCTCACCGAGCAAATGCGGGGCACACGCCTTTCGCGGAGCTAGAATAGCCGTCGCGAAGCTCCCCTTTCGCGAAGCACACTGCCTTCGCGAACCACCTCTGCGAACCGAGAGCAATGGATTTTCTCTGAAAATTCTCTCTACTTCTCTCGAGGGGGTCGACCTCTGTTTATAGGTGATTCCACCGACCCTCGTCCCTTCCGCGCGAAGTCAACGCCATGTCATCTCAAATCACGGAGCTCCAAAGTTTCCGCCGGAATTCTATCCAAATCGCGATGCACCACGGCAATTTTCCGTTCGCGGAGCTTGACGTAGTCGCGAAGAATCATCTTAAACATACCTTCGCGACTTCACCGTGAAGCTACCTCGCGTAGCCCAACATTCCTTCGCGCCTTCGTCACGATGCTCCCTCGCAAAGCCCTTCACCGCCGCGATGGGCTTCATCCTCTGCCGTTCGTGAAGCTTGATATAATCGCAAAGCGTCACCGCCTCCATTCTTCCGGTCTTCACGATTTCCAAACCATGCATCCTACCTTCGCGAAATTCATGCCTTTTCCATATTAATTTATGATCTTCATGGAAATCCACTTTTCATGATGCTCACCAAACTCCAAATTTTGGACCCCAAAAATTTGGCAAACACTGGGAAACTGCGCCACCTTGTACAACTCTTTTGTGCCGCCTCCAGATCCTCCATTCCCTTGTCATAGTTCTTTGTCAACATGTAATATCAA
Organism: Viscum album; assembly: GCA_963277665.1. Lineage (NCBI taxonomy): Eukaryota > Viridiplantae > Streptophyta > Magnoliopsida > Santalales > Viscaceae > Viscum > Viscum album. The sequence continues at coordinate 1,949,674,141 of OY728163.1, forward strand.
CAACTTCTCGGGAACTCGACAATTCTCCAAGGAAACTTGCTTTGTCAACAAACACAATAAACCCAAAAATACTTCAATGTTACCTTGAGGGATTTTTGCCCAATAATCTCCACCTTTGGGTTTGTTGACAACTATTCACAACTCTGATCAGAATGATTTTCTGCACTTTGATACCTCACCGAGTCTTCTTCTAGCCACTACCACCATTCACCTCTTACAATTCTGATAGCGTTCAAGGATTCACTTAACACATACTCTAAGCCCACATGAGCAGTGTTCGGCGTGAGAAACAATTGTATGAAAAGTTCATCAATGAATCACTTCATGTCAGACCCCAATTGTCGATTCCACCCTGATACCAATTCTTAAATTGTTACCAATTGTTGAACCACACTGATACCAATTGATTAATTCTTAAGGTGATACCAATTGTTGATAGTTGTACACCGTCTCACACCATTCCAACACCACTGTTCTGCTTTTATCACGATCCTCAACTGTCATGATTTCTATGCTTTGATCGATCACTTCAAGCATCGTCAGATTTAAAATACTCTCCCCCTTTCTCATTGCTCCCCCCTTCTGGCTGCTCCACCTGTCAGCTTCTCCCCGTATCAATTTTGATTTATCAAATCTCTGCACTGTCTCCCCCTTGAACAAACACTATTTTCTTACCCTTTAATAGACACTTTTCTCTCCCTTTGTCAATGAACCCAAAGGTCATTCCTTTGCAGTCTGTAACAGATTAGATAACACAATAGCACATTAGGGAAAAACACATCATACCTTAGGGAGAGTGGAGGGTGTCCCACATCCACACTATTTCAAGTGCGGGGAATCGACTAAACTCCCAGATCCAGTCGATGCCTTTCAAATGCTTCCTTGGGTAAGGCCTTTTTCAGAATGTGTGCAACCTGTAGCTATGTAGGAACATACTCCAACTTCACGATTCCCTGCTCAACTTTCTCCATGATAAAATGATACTTTATCTCAATGCGCTTTTTCCTTGAGTGATGGACGGGTTTTTTGCTGAGATTTATAGCACTTGAGTTGTCGCACTGGATTCCGATCGGAGTCTTCACTTCAACTCCCATATCTTCAAGCTGCTGCTTCATCCACAATAACTGTGTGCAGGCTTGAGTGGTCGCAATATACTCAGCTTCTACGGTGCTCAATGAAATGCAATCTTGTTTCTTGCTTAGCCAAGAAATACACAATCCACCAAGATAGAATGCACCACCTGACGTTGATTTTCTATCATCTACAGAACCGGCCCAGTCTGCATCAGTAAATCCCAATAACTCTGTCTGAGATTTATCAGTATATGTCAAGCCGAAATCCACTGTGCCCTGGATATAACGATGTATTATTTTCACTACAAGCATGTGGATTTCCTTGGGATTACTCTGATACCTCACTGCTTGGCATGTGGCGAAAACAATATCAGGCCTTGTTGCAGCCAAGTACAACAAACGTCCAATAATTTACATGTTTTTAGTGAAATTAACTGCCCTGCCACTGTCATCTTTTGATGATTTCATCCGGGTAGAAACCAGAGACTTCTTCTCCTTGGAATCTTCAATTCCAAATCTCATTTCGAAACCTCCTTGGCATATTTGGATTGAGAAATGAATGTGTCATTCCTACCTTGTGTAACCTGTAAACCAAGATTCTTCAAATACTGATATAGCCTTCAGTACCATGCTCTTGGTGCTTGTTTCAGCCCATATAATGCCTTCTTCAGCCTGCAAACTTTGTTCTCATCCTCATGAATGAGAAAACCATCTGGCTACTCAATATACACCTCTTCTTCCAGAAACCCATTTAGTCCTGATGAAGTTTTTATCTACTGGCCTCGAAACAATCTCCCACATCTTGTTCTTCTCAATCTAATCAAGCATTTTATTCATAGCATGAACCTAGTTTTCAATGTCAGCTGCATCAGCAAAGCATTTCAGCTCTACATGAGGTAGGAAAGATGTCTGTTGTAGTGACTTCATTATTCTTGTTTGAACAGGAGATTCCTGATCACCAATGATATTCTGTCTATCAATTTCAGCTCAGCTTTTTGGCTTCCTTGTAGGCACAAACTAGACACTTTCATGTTCATCATCGGTGTCTTCTTCTGAATCATCATAATCCACTTCTGCTCTCCCTATGTTGCTTTCTTCCTCAACACTTTTATCATGAAGTTATTCACTAACTCATTTTTCAGTGGCTTCATTTCTTTCAGCTAATTTTCTTAGATTTTTGTTGAGACACCTTTGATTTTCTCTTGCAGCTTCGTGGTATCCTGAAAACAGTCAACTGATACCATACTGTTAGAGCAAATAGATAAGCATGATATGCATTGTTATTGCTGCTTCTCCATATGTTTCATTCTTCCCTCAATAGGAAACACCTGAGCTGAGTCATCCAATTATTGCCTTGATGGCTCTTGAATCTGATTTGGATTTAAAATTCTCCCCCTGTGTTACACAACACTTCTATCAGTTAGTCCCAATGGTAGAGACCCATAACCATTCTTCTCCACATGCACCATTTATACTATTCTGGCACTCAGCATCGAGCCATTAACCAAATCTCTAAGCCTACTGAGTTGGAACTCGGTGTAGGAAACAAGAGATAATGCTAATAACACAATCACTTCTAATTGTGCCCAGTTTCTCCATTTCAGTTTCAATTCTGCTACCTGATTTGAATCAATTGAAACTCTAGAGAATATCACTTCTCCACTTCACATCCTTAGATGCCACTTCCCCTTGGATCGTGTCTCCCTAGAACCTTAAACACATGAATCATTAGTTAATAGCCTTTATATACATAGGGAGAGGGGGTTTGTTTTTACTAAAATCCTCAAAACGATGATAGTGGTTGATCCTGACAGGTCAACCCTTAGATTTTTTCTTGGAGGGCATCACACTCCTTTCTTGCTTCCTCAAGCTGCCTAGCCAACTTCAATTGTTCTGGCCATATGACTAGGCATTCATTGCCTACATTCTGAGCCTTTTTCTGATATATAGATTCTACAGGTTTGGCCTTGCTCACCATTTGGGGTTTAAACCCACTAGTACACATTTCCTTCTTTGACTTTCCACCAAAATTCCATTTTCCTTGATTATTTCATTAAGTAGGAATCTCTTTTCTTTCCATCTTCCCTTGCTTATTCTACCATTGCAAGGATCTTACACCTTCCTCCACTTTTCTCTGTGAAACACGACATGCAAATGTTTCAATACGTTCTTTGTTCATATTTCTTTTATCATATGTATGAGTCACCACCCTATTTTGCATTAGTGGTGGGTCCTCTACTGAACGTCCATTCTTCTTACTCTCAGCTGTAGCGTTTCCTCCCTTTTTCTTCCAGATTTGATCATGTTCCTTCTTAGGGGGCGGTTGTGAGTGTGATAGATGAGGTGAATGATACACCTTTCATTCATCTCTATATGATTCCCCTGGGGCTCTAAGACTATTCTAAAACTTACCACATTGTTTCCCAGTGTAGAATTTCTCATTATGCATCACTGGGGATGATGATCTCCTTTCGAGTCACTTTCCATTTCTTGCTTTCTTCTTGCTGCAATGTCTTTCCAAATGCCCATAATTAGAACATATAAAAAATTTCTATTAAAGGAATATCTCATTTCATCACTTATCTGCTGAGATGTTGATGCAACTTGTATTCTTCTTCTAGCATTGATCTCCTGAGCTTCCTGACACATACTCATGGTGTGTCCCATCCTTCCACAGTAATGGCATCTGATAAATGTTCTCCTCTGAGAAACTCTTCTCTTTGATTTATCATGATGTTTCTTCTTATTCTTAGATTTAGTAATGTCTCTATTTTCACAGCCTTAAATGTATTCCAGAGCCTCTGAATAGAAGCTTGATGTGTGGACATGAATCCCACAAAAATAACAAATGTCATCACTACTTTTTGTATCTACCCTTTTAGGCCTATCTCCAATACCTATAGGATTTCTTTCCCATATAGAACTGTTCACAGCTCTCTTTCTATCTTGCATTGGAGGGGATTCATCAAATCTGATACCATCTTTTCCGAAACTTGCTGGTCTTTGAGCTGAGAAAATATTCTGTTGTTTCTCTTCAGAAATAGCATACCTATTCTTCATTTTATCATCACTTGTCGAAGGATGATCAAATAGGAAGTGTAAGGAATCCTACATTTTTGGCATTTCATTAGCATTGGATTTCTCCACATCCTTCTTTACTGATTCTTGCTCCTCTTACAACTTTTTAATCTTCTTCTCCCTTGATTCAAGTTGGACATCCAGTTCTTTCTTGAGAAGCTTCCTGCTACTCACCTCATATTCTAGTTCTTGTGTGATCCTTTTCACCATTTCCCTTTTCTTCACTACTTTCAATTTTTCCTCAGAAATAGATTTAGAGACAGATTCATTCTCTTGTTGTAGGCATCTATTCTTCTGAACTTCTTCAGACAACTGTGCTGCTAGATCATCATTTCTAGCTTTTAGATTCTGTACTTCATCTAACTTTTGATTCTCTTTATAATCATCATCCTTTTGTTTTCCTTTCATTTTAGTCATCTTTTGTAGTTCATTGGCATGAGAATCATTCTTCTCTGTTAGATCAGTAACTATGCCAATAAGCCTTTGATTTAAGCTTCTCAGCTTGTTGACCTCAATCTCCAATACTTTGATCCTGATATCTTTGTGTTTCACTTCTTTGGTGTTTCCAACGTCAATTGGAATATCAGGTTATTCGATGCACATGACTTGAACTTTCACTTTTCTATTCAATCCATCGATCTCCCTTTTCTGTTCTTCAATCTTAATTTTATACTCACAAACTGATTCTGAGTTCTCTGGTGCTGATAACTTGAGTTTCTCATTTTTATCCATCAACTCAGACTTCTCTTCTTCCTGCTGCTGCATATAGACTTTGGCATCACGAACCACTTTGTTAGCTTTCTTGGTTTTTGATCTCCAAACATCTATCTCTTGAAGAGCATCCTCTAACTCAGCTATCATATCTATTCTTCCTTCAATTCTTTCTTCTTCATCATCACTTGTTTCAATATCACCTTGAAGTTCATGTACTTCCCTCATTCCTGCATCATGCTTGAGTGAATCAATCTTTTCCCTGTCAGATTCATTTAGTCCTTCCTTCAGCAAACTGTTTGATTCTTTTAATTGAATCACACTTTTTCCATACACACTTCCACACTGAGGAATACCACCTGACTTATGCTTCTTCATGGATGTTTTTCCATTTCCGATGGCTCACCGAGATAAGAGCAGACTGATTCTTTAAACACACAGATCGACTACACTAAGTCAGAGCAAACAAATCTGATAAAAGCAACCTATCCCTCTGATACCAATTGTTAGGACCAATAGGGGCCTATATACCCTGAGAGGGGGGGGGGGGGGGTGAATCAGGGTATGGATATTCTTTTTCAACGTTCTTCTTGCACCGCTTGATCTTGACCTCTTCGTTACAAGGGTCACTTTGTTTGCACTTGTGTGTATGTTATGATCACTTACTTTCTCCTTTATCTGATGATTATTCTTTAAATGCAATGCAGGCAAATAAACAGGCAGACGCAGAGATTTTTACTTGGTTCACCGCAGCGGGCTACGTCCAAGGAGCATATGCCGACAAGTTTCCGGTCGTACCAATTCCACTAGACTTCACTAGCTGTGGATTACATTGTTCGGGCTAGATCACTATTATGCCCAGGCTCACTGCCTAAACTATGTTTAGGGTCAGCTCACTGCTTTCCCAAGGGTAACTCCCTGTTTCTCTCTCTCTGGCTCACTGCTGGTGGAGAGGATCACCTTCTTCCTCTTCCTAAGCTCACTGCTCTTGGAAGGGATTCACTCACAGTTTATAGACCTGTAGGTCTCTTCATTTCCATTATGGAATGCATCTTTATCTTTATATAGATGCTCTATTGAAGTTAAACTTTCACCCATAGATGAATACCCCTTTGCCACTATCCACTGGGCAAACCACTTTGGAAACACCTTTGCAAAGCACCATACTTCGCAAAGCTCCCAATTTCGTGAAGCTCAAACAAGCCCTCACGAAGCTCTTTCCTTTTCGCGAAGCTCTCTCGCGAAGCACTCTCGTGAAGCACTCTCGCAATGCTCAAGCAGTCGCAAAGAAACGGCCCTCGCGAAGCTTAGTCCGTTGCGGAGCTCCTCCCTCTCTGCGAAGCTTACCGAGCCAACGCGGGGCACACGCCTTTCGCGGAGCTAGAATAGCCGTCGCGAAGCTCCACTTTTGCGAAGCACACTACCTTCGCGAACAATTTCTGCGAACCAAGAGCAATGGATTTTCTCTGAAAATTCTCTCTACTTCTCCCGAGGGGGTCGGCCTCTATTTATTGGCGATTCCACCGACCCTTGTCCCATCCGCGTGAAGTCAACGCCACGTCATCTCAAATCGCGAAGCTCCAAATTTTCCGCCGGAATTCTATCCAAATCGCGAAGCACCACGGCAATTTTCCGTTTGCGGAGCTTGACGTAGTCGTGAAGAATCACCGTCAACATACATTCGCGATTTCGCCGCGAAGCTCCCTCGCGAAGCCCGACATTCCATCTCGCCATCGCCGCGATGCTCCCTCGCAAATCCCTTCACCGCCGCGATGCGCTTCAGCCTCTGCCGTTTGTGAAGCTTGACGTAATCGAGAAGCATCACCACCTCCATTTTTCCGGTCTTCACGATTTCCAAACCATGAATCCTATATTCGCGAAATTCATGCCTTTGCCATATTAATTTATGATCTTCATGGAAATCCACTTTTCACGATGCTCACCAAACTCCAAATTTTGGACCCCAAAAATTTGGCAAACACTGGGAAACGATGCCACCTTGTACAGCTCTTTTGTGCCGCCTCCAGATCATCCATTCCTTTGTCATAGTTCTTTGTCAACTTGTAATGTCAACAACTTCTCGGGAACTTGACAATTCTCCATGGAAACCTGCTTTGTCAACAAACACAATCATCCCAAAAATACTTCAATGTTACCATGAGGGATTTTTGCCCAACACATTCTTTATCAAGTTGCGGTATCATTATAGAAAGATATTTCATGTGTGGATAATCCAATGGAAATATTATATTATAATGGAATAGATATAGGAAATAATATAATTTTCCTAATCAAAGTAGAGTAGAGGAACCCAATGATAGTAGATGCGATATGGGAATTAGAAGGGGAAATGAAACAAAATATCCCGCACCTATTCAATTGTATGATATCAAAATTTTGAGGGTGAAATATGAGAAGTGGGAAAGTTTGTAATGACCGAAACTATTATAATTGAAATTTTTTTTATGTTTTAAATGTTGTATCAGAAAATCGGGATATATAAAATAGATAAACTACATTAGTTATTTTGGATAATTATAGAATTTTCGATTTAAAATACCATTGTGAATTATAAATATTCATGATATAGCTATTATATAGTTCCAATTATTTATTGTGTATTAATGTTTATGGTAATGTGTGATTGAAATAGATGGAGTAACTAATGTCCTAATCCAATAGGATTATACCTAATGAATCCCATTTGTCAAAACATATGTGAGAGAATGAATTTATAGGGTTTTCAGATATCCAATCCCAATACAAGATTAAATTACTACACTATGAGAGAAATAGTGTATCTATGATTTTCAAGATCATTATGATCATGTCTCAATTAATGAATACCTATCCACCCAAATAAAATCTCTTAATTACACACCTTATACATAGGTAAGTCTCTGGTGTAATGTAATGTATACATACCTGAAATATATGAATTTTTTTATTTTTATTTAAATTAAAATATTAATATATTTATCCCATTTTAATATTTTTTAAAATGTTTAAATAATGATTTTTAAAAAAATTGATATGATGAAACACAATTTTTTTTTTAAAAAAAATATCATGTTTTAATCAAGCCACAATAATTCATTAATTTGTCTTATTTTTAAATAATATATATATTTAGTTTAAATAAAATTTTTATATAAAATTTATTAAATATAAATGATAATATATTTTTTTTAAGTGAAATCATATTTCTATATGCATCCGGAAAAATTTATTTCTAAATATTGTTTTTACTTAAAATGGATTTATGAAACAAATGTTTCAATTATCATTTTTAGATGAATATTTTGGTTAAATAAAAATTAGTTTTCAAAGAATAAAATTAAAATTATGAAATGTTGAATTTTTCATTTTTTTGGAGGTGTTTCAATTTTTGGTTAAAAATTAAATATGGTATAAAATCATGATATCCATTACAACATCATAATGACCCAAAAGTGGTTTAATGTATTATTTAAAAGTTATAAATATCCAAGATTCAATAACCCCATTAAAATAAAAAAATTATGTTATTTTCTAAATTTTTAATCCCTTTATAGATCCTTCAAAACATATATTTTATTTTAATGTTCAAGAATAAATTCATTATAAACAATACATGCTTCAAATAACCAAGGAAATTATTATATTTTTTTCCATTAATATCATAATAATATTATTAAAATAACAAAAATTATGGTCAAGTCATGGGATAATTGTATGAATTTTCTTTTGATTAATTTATCATATTGAATCCTAAACCAAGGTTTCAAAATTAATAATGAATTTTTCACACATTTTCTATATTAACACTCCCAGACACCCATTCCTCTTCACCCATAACCAATAGAGCATGAAATTATTATTCTTTATCACATTTATATTCTTCCCAATTCTACACCAATGTCATTATGATCTCCTCCCATGGTTTTAGAAGAATCCTTCCAAGGTAAGGAATCCCCTAATTCTCCTCTTTATTCAAGAACCTTCATTACATCATGAATTTTTATTTCCAATTGATCAAGTTGGGATATTTTTTTATAAATACCAATTACTATAATTATATTTTAAATGTAATTAGATAACAATTTTATTTCATTAATACCTTATTTAAACTGTTATGAATGCCCAGTATGCTACATAAATATCATAGAATTTTCCATGGAAAAGATTTTTACAGTGATACCTGTATTCATTTCCAATAAAGGTTTTTCACTTTCATTTAAAAATCCTTCATTGATTTTGTATTTACATGTAGATCACCCATAATTCATAATAATTGTATTAAAATTGATGAAATAAATCCTTATTTGTAGGATCTATGTGGTGAAATTATGCATCTACTTAACATAAAAGTGATGGGAGGGCCCAAACATATATAAACCTCAAATGTATTGTGTAATTTTTATACATCATGAGAACCAATATATATTCCAATGGTTGTTATCATTAGAAAATCTTGTTATGTTCTATTTCCAGTTATCTATTACTAATTTTTATTACTTAATGTTTTATGTTTTTGAACATTCTTTTATTGGTTTCATGGTATTATTCTATATAATGTATCACTGTTCAGGATTTTTATGCTCACCCTTACAATTATACCTTTATATACCTCTTAGATCACATTTAAATCTTTAACTTTTGTTGTGAATATTTTATTCCCTTATTAGACTTTATTGCTCACCCCTTTATTATATATGTCTCAATGTTATCCAATGAATTTTTAGAAGAATAAAAGAAATTGGGGAGAATAATATATATGTTTTCAATAATTTCATTATATATATATATATATTATGTTTTTATTTTATCATGTGATGTTTTTATTCCCTTATTAGTATTTATATTCCATCACATTGTTATGTTTTTCTTGATGTTTTCCCATGAATTTTTAGAAGAATAAAGAAAATTTAGGATAATTTAATAAAGGTTTTCCATATTTTCATTATATTTATATTATATTTTTTATGTTATTTACCTATGTTCTCGAAGTAACTAGGATTTATAATATTATGGGATTGTACAATGTGTATGTTTATATAATTAATCATGAAATATACCTTATTAATGATATGGGTTTTCATTAATCTATAGAAATTATTTTTGGAAATATAGAAATAGGGTACTCTATTTTACTACTAGATAATCAATCAATACATATGGTTTTAAACCTCGGTTATATCCCATAAAAAATGGGTATAGGATATACCCACGATTTTAAGAATAGTGCCTGATAGAGTTGTGGGCAAAAGGATATACCAACGGTTTCTATACATATTATGGGTATAGAACCTATTGAATCTATAAAACCAGTGACTTAAAAACCATGTGTATATCTAATCCCAGAAATATAACTATATCCATAGTTCTCCAAACTGTAGGAATAAGTATCTTCCCGTATCTAGCAGTAGCACCAACATCCCCAGTTATACCAACTCTTAAACATATAAATCAAGTAAAAAAAATATTATACATTCATTAATGTACAAAGATTGTATATTTATAACTCAGCCATCTTCTTATAAAAATTTTCAAACCATATAAAATATTAAAAAATACAAATAAATCCAAAATGAAATCATTCAAGTCATTAAAATACTTCCACAAGTCTCCATCCTCCAAAGTCAAAAATGGAGAGGATTAATATATCCCCCATCGCCATCATCCTCATCCTCATCACCATCAGTAACATCATCATCAACATTAGAAAGTTCACTATAACAAAATAAATCATCTTGACTATCAACTGCAACATCAATATCATTATCGCCACCACAATCAACTCCCCCGACACTAGTACCCTCGTTGTCATCACCAGGGTCATCATTTATAGAGAGAATTTATTCTATATTAGAATTAATATTAGTATTATCATCTAATGGAATTTAATGACATACAAATAATGAATATTTAATGGAGTGTTAGGTGATCATATTTTTTCTGTCATGCTCTTATTTACTTCAGTCAAGATCCTATAATGAAATAAATTCATCGGAAACTTATGTGTGAGATAATTGTATCATGGTTGTATGAGAGGATTGAGATGATCTTTGTGAGGACCAATAACTATAGGGGATGTTGTTTTTTCCTTGTCAATGTCAGACTCTCCCCTAGTAGTCCTCAAGCAATACCCGGATCAAATTATTATTTTTCTCTATGTTGTAATCCTAATTATCATAGAGGTCCTCCAGGGTAGACTGTTGAAAATATAAACAGTATATTTTATTATGAACATCATATACATATTTTTAATATAAATAATAATACTTATAATATTTTTTTTTGTTTTTGAATTAAATACACTTTTATCCATTTCCTTACTCAAGAAAAATAATTTCTTATGAGGCACTAGGATTTAAATTCCCAATAATGATTTCTAAAAATGACAGTAATTATTATATATAACAACCCAATATTTTTAAAAATATGTTTTTCATAATAATTTAATAGCTTTATTATTCTTCATTTCATACTATATTGACTATAGATATTGTTAAATGAAAAAAATATGTTTGGATTTACATATACACAACCCCATGTCTATATTGCACAACTTGAAACACATATATTATAATATATTTTTCACAACACTATTATTGTCATGTGTTATAAAATGATATTTTTTCTGACATATTTCATTTAACACAATACAAATTTTTGTCGAACAATACTATATTATTAAAACATTATTATTTAATATAAAAAGATTAATGTTAGTCATTTAATAAGAGATTATGAATAGTATGAACTAAATTATAAAAATATAGGGATTATAATATGAATTCATTTATTATAAATTAATTATAAATGAAAATATATACCATTTGATTTTAAAGGAAAATGTTTTAATTTTCTTCTTCCAATGTAGTTTTGTCATGATAAATTTTATTACATAATATTAGTAAATATTATTAATAAAATATATATACTATATTTTCATGAAAATGTTATTAATATTAATTTAGTGTATTTTAGAGGCATAAGATAATAATAACCCCAATTTTATTCACAAATCCCTATATTTTTTAAATGGGCAATTCTACTGCCTTTAAATGGTAAACAAATTTAAAATACATTTTTGACACTTTCATCTATTATGATTTATGGAAAATACTTATTATTTAAAATATTACGAAAAATATTTATATTTTTGTAATATTTGGTATTTTTCTAATATGATTGATGCATAAATGAATAGTTAAAAATATTATATTTTTATTGAAAACCACATTTTTCATAAAAATAGTGTAAAATTATATTTTTTATTAATTCTAATATATTATGTAAAAAATTTATATCAATAAATATAATATCGATTATTGGATATAATTTTACATTTAATTTAGATTTATTAATGATTAAATACTTTGAATGTTTTAACTTAATTAACTTGTTTTTTCACTCCATCAATGAGATTATTATTAAATTAATTTCAACCAATAATGTGTTTTGATTATGTAAAAATAAATTTCATATTTATTATAATTTTTAAAAATTATGTTAACATGTCCCTACTATTTACTTACATTATGAATAGTATCTCTAGTAATATTTTATATTAACATCAGTAAGGGAAAATAAAGTAATTAATGCTATAAATAATTTTATTACTAATATAAAATTACCATAACACATGTATTATTATTATTCGATGAGTTTTTTTAAACAAAAATGATACTTGGGACAATTTTATGTTCACTTGGATCCTCTCAGATGAATTTAACACTTTTAATGTATTAAATTATAATGGGAAGACAGTTTTGTCAAACTTATGTTTTTAACAAGAGAAATATTTTGAATATAGTTTTATATATGGGTCATGTTGATCAATAAATTGTATTTTCAAAGAATTTTTTGTATAAATCATGTAAATTTATTGATTATTTTTAGGAAAATACAGTTAAATTTAATAGTTATATAAATATGATGTAGTAATTGTTTGATTAATTGGACAATCTAGTAATTGATATTAAAAATATCAAAATAAATATAATTTTTTATAATTAATGAAATTCATTTATTTTATGGATTATTTTTCATATTATTTATATGGTAAAATTTTTAGCTCAAATATATCATGTTGTAATGATATTTTTAAAAAGGCTTGTAATGAATAGAGTCATAATAGACATTACTGATTTTTTAAAATAAATAAAATTTTATAAAATGATATAAAATTTATTAAAATATAGTATTCATAAAAATATTTGGGATAATTCCTAAAATAACATAAAATAATCATTTATTTTTTAGATATGTTATAGTAATTATATTAACCCACTAGGTGTAAATTACATGTTGTCATCGTAAAACTCGAAATGGTTATAATAGGATTAAAATAAATTGATAATGAATTAAAAATAATGAAAACATTAATAATTTATATCTTTTGAGATTATTTCAGCCCATCCCCATATTATATTCTAAATAACTATATTTGGATACCTTTTGAATGAAAAATTAATTTGTATTACTTTAATATTGTATGAGTTTCTTAATGTACCCCTCACCATAAATTTAAAAGGACACCACCTCCCTTTTGTATTCATATCACATTGAGACATAAATCATGGAAATAACTTACCAATATCAATTATATAATTACATATACACATTATATAGGTTTTGTTCTTACTAAATGGCCAACTATAGAGTCATTTTGAAGAGATATAAATGAGTAGTTCCAAAGATGAGGTTATCGCTCTAACCGATGATTCTATTTTTCTACTCTTGTATTCCATAAATAAATATTTTATATACAACATAAAACAATAACATAATCATACTAAATATTAGTAAATGTTATGATAATTATTAACACACCTTTATACATCCACTTTTCTATCAATGCACATCATTTTCCATAACCATCTATTGTGAGTGATATTTATTATGGTATAAATTTTTATATATGATATTTATGAAATAATTATACTATTTTTATGATAATATCATGACAACCTTTTTACCATATAATATTTTGTTAAAATGATAATCTTGCTCGAGCGTACATATGGCATACCATATTCACGATACGAGGTGATAAGTTTTTCACATATATTTCACATTTACTATAATAAGGATTATATAATTGAATATATACGTATATATGAAATAAAAATTATTATTTAATTATACAATATAATGTTATTTCATTTCATTTAACATGATAAGACATTGAATATAGTGTTCATGCATACATACAACCAACTGTATCCATGAACAGTGTATTCTATTTTCAATCTCTATCTATTATTCATCACCATGAATACATATATAATGAATATTAATATGATATTTATATAATGATTATCATTCTAGGTACGATAAAATCAGGAACTATGCAAGAGGACCAAGGATAACAAGTAAAAACATTAATGAAAAACAAAGTGTTTATAAACCGAGATATAACACTAACAAGAAAATAGTAATAAGAGAAGTAATATAAAGTCAAGAGTAAATCAAATTTTATTTTAAATATATTATTTTTTTATTTCCTTAAAGTATAATAATCTAATATTTTTTATACAGGAGGATTTAACATTTTTTAAAGATGTCATTACTTATGGTATGGTAGTTTCTTCTCAGTTTTTATTTCTGTGAGATACATTCCATATTTACCACTCACTTCCATTGTGTGGTGTACATACATATATATTACATGTATTATATTTAATTTAATTTATATAATGTTATTAATAACATTAATTGTTGTTTTTCTTTCATGGGGTTCATTATTCCAATGTTACTCAAGTAATAATGTATTTTGTATCACTTTTATTTTTGTGATACATATGCCTTATACGCTAGTTAATTATTCTACATGGTGTATTTATTTCCCATAAATTTCTATTATTATAATAATCTAAGATATTATGGTAATTTCATATCAATATAACTTTGTTTTTTTCATTGGAAGTACTATTCTACTAGTTTTAAATTGATTGTTGTTTATTTGAGAATATAATCAATATTATGGATTGTAGGGTTTTATGTATCTATTGGAGATAATTTTTTATATAAATCCATATTTAATAAAAACAATCAAACTAATTGTTAATATTATACTATGAAAATTTATTTCAATTTTTACCCATGTTTAAATTTTTATGAATTGATTTGAAATGAACATTTTTGTTATTTTCTAATCATTTACAGTTGTGACTATTCTGAAACAATACATGAAAAGAATGTTTTATAATATATAAAACATGAAAGGATTTTTTCTAATTCATGATGCATTAATTAGTTGAATAGTTCAATAAAATCTTATATAGAAATTTTCTAACAAATTTTTTTATTTTAAATTTGTTAAAAATTTATTAAAAGAAAATGACTTCAATTTTAATAGGATATTTTCCTCACAACATATTTCCAAGTTATCCTTAATAATTATTTACCACTCATGACAAAATTATCTAATGTCACGTATGTTTTATTAGGGATGGTTTTCATGTATATTATCTCTATTATTTCTATTTATGGTTTATTTTCATGATGGAATGATATTTATGAAACCAATTTCTTTTTCATGGGTTATGTTATAATTGAATAATTCTTATGAAACCAATTTCATTCCATTGGTTTTGATATGAAGAATGATTTATGTTCTTGTGGAACACACATTTATGATTAAATTTTGATTTGGGTGGGACCTATATATCACTTTAATTATTTAGGTATGAATAACTATTTTTTATCTCAAAGGTTATATTGTAGGTAACTCATACCCTAAATAAGAGGGTACATGGGATTGAATCAGAATCCTGAAGTAGGTATGTAAGTGGTTAACTCAAGCCTAACTTGTAATAAAGTCCCTATATGGAATCCAGGACGTAAGGTTTTTATATTATTATGGGTATCATATAATTTCATGTCTTATTCATCTGATATTATTTAATGTGTTTCCTTATTTATTTATTTATGATTCTTGTATTATAAAATAATAGTCATTATGCCCTGACTGACCCATATGATCATTTGATATGTATGGTTGACATTCAAATTTTATGATCTTATTTTAATAACCTTATGTTTATGTTATGACTATATTTATTCCATATATACCCATACAATATAAAATATCTCCCATTTATTATGATTCATTTCCCCATGTTATAAGAAATTGTTTTATGTAGGAGTAATAAATGGATGATATTTTTCGGAAACATTGAATATCATCTATGAGATTAGATGTCTCGAATCAATGTTTCCAACAACAATAATATATTATGATATATTTTATTGTGCTTGTGTAATGTAAGAAATGTTCTGCCAAAATTATGCAATATCCTTGTATGTTATGATTGGATTGTTATAGTTGGTATTAGAGAAAAGGTATACTCAACATATGCAAATCGGGATGAGAAATCATTATTGATATTTCTAAGTATATTTCAAAGGATATATATAGGGATCTATCAAGGGGTATGTCTATGGTTTAGTTAATATTTTGTAAAATGCCCTAGAATTTGGTTAAATTATAGTGTGAGGGGTTTCCTAGCATTAAACCCCCTACTGGGATACTCTATGTGGATGTGGTAGGGGCATAAATGTACCTAGTGGTAACAAGTCCAACATGTTTTGTCACCCCTAACTCGATCATAAACCGGTACATGAAAATAAGAATTTTTTCACACCATGTAGTACACCCTCAAGGAATATGCATTTGAAATCCACACTCTCTTCAAAAAGCATCCTAAAGTATTTATGTGTATGTTGGAAATAAATAATCTAGGATAAACCTTTGTTCTAATAGAATAAGGATGGTGTCATAATTTAGACATCATATAAGTGGGTTTTAATTATTATTTTGTTTCTCACTATGAGAATAAATTCTTACTCAATGCTTTATGGTTACAGTCAATGGAAGGAATTATAAGGAAACTGACTAATGATTAATTTGATGGAGAATTTTCTACTGAGCTATGAAATAGGATGATCACTATATTGAAGGATTTTTGGATCGTTCCAAATTACTTTTCATGGAACATAATTAATTTTTTTTACTATAAACATCTCATGGGCTGACCTTATAATAGAAGGAAAAAAGTTCACTTAGATTTCAAAAAAATATAGGCCACGGAATAAATAAGAATCGATTTCCATTGTGTCATGAATGTGGAAAGAATCAATAAACTGAATGTCTTTAAAGAATAATGAGATGTTTTAAATCTAGAAAAGGAAATAAACAAATCAAGTATCTTCCAATAAATAATTAGGGGTTCGATTAACACAATGGATGAGAATATTGGCCACTCTAATAAATCATAAAATATTAAATGATTTATGTGTGGAAAGTATGGTCATTATAAAAATCGATGACCAAAGTAGATATCTACCAAATATAACTAGAAATGTGGTATGAGTAATGGTTATATTGTTTATGATGATAATATTATAGGTGAAATGTGAAAGGAAATTGAATTAAGTAATTGGATGATGTAACATTATTATGGATTAAGGATGAAGTAAAATACATGATGTTTTAATGTATTTATATTTATGAATTATGTTATATGAATTTTTAATTATACAAGGATTGTTTTGTTGATGTATTACCTATATATTTATAAGTTTTTTGTTGAATGTTTTTTAGGTAATTTAAATGTGATCTAAGACAACTGTGAAATTCTGATTAATTGAATATAACCCTTAATATATTCCTTATGTCTGTATAATGATATGCTGCATATGAATAAATAAATTTTATGGTATATATTAATATATAACTAATTAATGAAATTTTGTAATGTGGTTTTGCTATAATTGATTAATGTTATAACCTATTTAGATATAAAAAACATTCAATAAATTTTTGAGTAAGGAAATATTCATGATCGCAAAATTGATGTATGGAAATTCAAGTTATTTCCACATTTCTAGAGAATACATGATAAGGATATTCACATATATGGTATGTGACAATCAATATCTATCTTATGATAAACAATGGAAAACACTCATATTTTTGTGAGAAACATGTATACATTATTTATAATGTTTCACAACTTCTACTTTCAGAAGGGTTGTAATGATAACCATTTGTGGAATGGTTTATTCAAAAAATTGGATGGAGTTTTAGAGATTAAGGTATTATCTTTCCATGTGATGATCTATCCATATATGAAAAATTTTGATTACCTTTTTGTTGTGGTATAGATATATGGAATGACATTTCATTCTATTTGTGGACATCAAGATCTACTAAAGCCTCAATAATGATAAACTAAACATCATTTCTTGATATAAGTGAAGATGTGGAAATAGATTAAGGAACAAGAATGGTTGAAGTTTCCCTGGAATCAATTATGTATATAATATCATATAAATTATTCCACTCGATGGAAAGTAGCTTGAAAGTGAATATTTTGTACTAATACATTTTTTGATGAATCAAATGACACCTTAGATAAAATATATTTATAGCTTTGTGAAGGTTAAATTTTAATTTACCATGATCTTAATAACTCACCATACAAATTTGATTCTTTGATTTCTCTTTAATTTCTCTGTTTTCACTTTTTACCAAAGTTAACTTTTCTGAAATCCTATTTATTAGTTACCTACGGTAACCATTATGTTTATTACATCCATTCTCTAAAGGGTGTTCTAATATATTTTATTACAATATGCATTTCTATTGATGGAACATTAAAATATTAAACCATTGATATTCCAGACATATTATGTTTGTGAAATTCAATTTATGGGTGGTATAATGTTACACCACAATATTTTATAAAATATATTTTTTTTTCAAATTAATCTATTCTCTTGGAAATTTTTCATTTCATATGATACTGAATATAGCTATTTTATATGGAAAATATTATTTTTTTTCTTACATTATAAGAAATAGAATAATTATATCAAGCTAAATTAAACATAGAGATTAGAATATGATATACACAACACTATTCTCAACATATGTCCCAAAATGCCTAGTTCCTTTGTTATCTTTTGTTACACGCATTACCTTGTTTTACCAAACTATAGTATAATATCTAAATATTATTATTTAATAATATAATATTTATCCTAGATGTTAAATTAGCTATTATGAATAGTATTAACTAAATTTTGGAAACAAAATTCTAATAATATGATATAATTGGTTTCTAATTAGTTATAAATGAAAATATTATATAATTTATTATAAAAGAAATATTATTATTTTCTTTCTCTCAAAGTAGTTTTTTCAGAATAAATTAAATTAATTATAATAAGTGAATGATATTAATGAAATATCTATGTTATCTATTAAATAATATACTTTTTTATTCATCCATTTTATTTTATAGTCATAAGAAAACAGAAATACAAATTTTTTTCATAAAAATCAATATTTTAAAAAAATGTAATTTTTCCTAATTTTAAAGAAAACCCCATTTGAAATCCAAATACAGATTTATTAATTTAATTTATTTTAACAAATAAACTAATTATTTTAATGTGTTATATAAAAATTTACATTGGTTTATTTTTTTGTATTTGTTTGATAAATTTTATTTTTTGATGAATAGATAAAAATACTAAATTGTAATTAATAAAAAAAATCCTTGAAATAAAATATAGTGTTATATTCTATTTCTAGTTTATTTTAATGAATAAATTGTTAATTTTATTTTCATTTAATCAAAAATATTTCATTTCCATTATTTTCAAAATTAATTTAGATATAAAATGTTTCAATCATTTTCATATTTTAAATTTAATAATCCCTTTTCTCATCCCATTAATAAGATTACTATTACGTTAATTTCTTCCATTTCTGTGTTTTGAATATGGAAAATATATTTAATATTGATATTATTAATATCGAAATAATGGAAATAATACTCTATTGTTTTATACATTATGAATAGAGACTTTAGTAATTTTTTTTATTACCACAGTTAGGGGTAAATCATATAATCGATGGTAAAAATGATATTATAACTAATATAAAATTACCATAGCACATATATTTATTTTATTGGAAGAGTGTGTGTTGACCATAATCTTTATTGGTATGATTTTAGTTCCACTTGTATACGTTTTAAGTACAATAAAAATTTTATTCTATTATATTTAGAGGAACAATTGCCTTTCCACAATTTTATTTTCGACAAGAGAACTATTTTTAATATTTATACGTATGATAACTTTATATTATGATACTTGTGCTTGATTGTGGATAATTTTCTAGTATACTACCTCTAATATTTTTATAGTTGGTGTATGTTTATGATGGAATGATATTTATGAAACATTTTCTTTTCCATTACTTATGTTTTAATTGAATGGTCTTTATGAAAAACATTAAATTCCGTGTGTTTTGATATAATTATTGATTTCTATTCTTATAAAACACATATGTATGATTTAATTACGATACGGGGGGACAGATATATCCCTCCAAAAGATTTTGTAAAGAAAGATTTTTTATGACATCAAAGGGAACATAAGAGGGAATCCCAAGCCTGAAACAAGAGGGAACACATGAGGGTATCCCAATCCAAAAACAAGAAGGAACTCAGGAGGGAATCCCATGCCCGAATCTGGTATACATGTAGTTATCCCATGAATAAAATGTTATGAATTTCATTGAAATAATATTTATTATATATTTTTTATATTATTAGGTGTATACAACAATTTCATGCCTTATTACTATATTATTTTTTCATGGATTACGTTATATATTTCCTTATGATTCTTGTCTTAGGAACCGAAATCAGTATTCCATGATTCATGCATATGTTCATTTGATATACAAGGCATGATCATTAAATTTTATGATCATGTTTTCATACCATAATGTATCTATTCATACATATCTATTGTTTTTACCCTTAATTAGTTTCTTAGATCACACATTCTGTATGATTCTCTTCCGGACGTTTTAAATATAGGTTTTTAGTAAGTGTACTAAAGGGAATGAGCATTGTGGGAAACATTGAATATCTTATAATAAAATAGATGTTTTTGTTTCAAGATTCCAAAGGCACTAAACTAATATGGACTATGGTCACGTGTAAGTGTAATATGTGAAATTTTACACAGAAATGATGTAATATACATTTTTTATGACTTAGTTGTTATATTAGTTAACAGAGAAATATTTTGTTAACATTTGGAAACATGGATGATAAAATATTGAATATTTCTCTATTGATGTTTCTAAATATATACATTTGGATTTATCTAGGGATTTGTAATAGTATGAGTTCATGTTTAGGAAAATGTCCCGAAATTTTGGTAAATGATAGAGTTGTTGGTTACCTAGCATTACATAACGGTATAAATACTACAAGTGGATGTAGCTCTAGAACATATGTACCTAGCTATAACAATATCAATCAGGTGTTTCATCCTTGAATACAGTGTAACATGGTACACGACAATGGGTCATTCTACTTACCTAGTTTGACGCTCCCAAGGACATGATTTTGAATTTGAAAAACTATTTTTGATCAATAATTATAGAATTGAATGGAAGTTGGAATAGAATATCCTATAATAATACAATGTTTTCATAGAATAATGAATGTTTCATAATTTAGGAATCTTATAAGTGGACATTCATGATTATTTGGTTTCTAACTATGGAAATCATTTCATACTCAATTCTTTCTAGTCATAGTTAATTGATGGCACAAGAAATGACTTGATTAATGTTAAATGTGATGTACATTTAGCTGATGAGATGTTAATTGGGGTGATTACAAGAGTTAAGGATGTTGTGATCATGCCTAATTAATTTTCATGAATGAAGATTAACAACGTGTAACTTAACCAACTCTCAAACAAACCAAATAAGAGAATGAATGAGTTCGCTGAGAGTTAGGGTAATGGAGAACACGAGAGAATTATGAGTTGGTTTAATTTTTTTCAAGAATGTGGAATTAATCCCATGTGTTAATTTATTTAAGAAACAAGAAGATGTTTTAATTGTAGAAAATAAGGACACAAATCAATTAACTACACAAGTAAAATGAAGGGCTTGGTTAAAAAATGGATGGGAAAATTTTCCAGTCTATGAAATCATAAATAGATAAATTCTTTTTTTATGAAATGAATGGAAAAATTATTATGAAAGGAAAAATTATTATGTTGAGACTACAGTTGAATTGTGAATGGAAAAATTATTATGTAATAGTCTAAGGTAGACATATTATAGATTAATGGTAATGTGAAATAATTGATGTTTTAATATATATGGATTTAATAGTTGTTTAATTTTAATGGTGAATTATACATGGACTATTTATTTTATGTTTTCACTCAAAATTTACAAGTTAATGTAGAATAATTTTGATGGAATGAAAAAATGATTTAATGAAAATGTGATATTTTGACTAAGGGTAGATAACAAGTATTATGTTACATATGTTAATATTGTTATATATTGGATATGAATATGTAAATCATATAGTACATATTACCATGGAACTAATTATGGACTTGTTGACAAGTGGTCATTCTCTCATCGATGAATGTTAATTTTTTTTTGATTTCATAAATTTATTCTATAAAAATTGAAATAATGAAACATGCATGTTCACAATAAGGATGCAAGTTAATTTATGTTATTACAATAATTCATGATAATAAGTGAGAATTATATTCTCATGTTTTCTGTTTAAAAAAAAGATTATTTATGATATATAAGGGATCAATGTGAAGTATTTTTAGTAAACTTAGTGACCTTATTTATAAATATTACGACTTTTTTCTTTGAAAAGGGTTTTATGTTTCACAATTCATGGAATATTATATGATAAATAAAATATATGGTTTTATAGATTAATGTATTGTCATTTTATGTGAGGATTTAATCATATTTTATGACTTGTGATAACTATTTTATTCTTATTATGAATGATTAAATGACCAATCATTCTATTTGTGGATCTATTGGTCTACTAATGCTTCTAGAATGGAATATTCAACATCATTTTTTAATATAAGAGATAATGTGGAAATTTATCAATGAAAAAGGGTAAAATTATCATGAAATTATGTTAGTATATCATTAAAAGAATATTCTTCAACTAAAAAGAATGTATAATAAAACAAAAAAAATGTTATCTTAGTACGCTCTTTTCCAAAGAGTCACAAGGTCTCATAGATCCCAATAGTTATATGGATTTTTTATTTTAATATTTCTACTAAATATGTTATCTATAAATCATAATAAGAACATGATAGTTATATTTCTCTTTCATGTCCTAGGTTTCACTTTCCACCTATGTTATCCTATATAAAAACCTATTTATGAGATACCGTGTATAACCATTATGTCTCAAAATTTATTTTTTAAAAATGCCTTTTAGTATTCAATTTTATGATATCGTTATCAATGAATGGAAATTTATAATATTACAACATTGATAACCTAGATCAATTTCAAGGGATAAATTATTTCTAGGGGCTATAATGTAACACCCCTAGATTTTATAAAATATTTTTTTCCAAATTATTCAATATCTATGCTTTTTTCAATTCATAAAATAATAAATATAGATTTTTCTATTTGAAAAAATTAAATCACAACACTAATTTTAGATTTTTATACAAGAAACACCTATATTATCTTACAGTTACTACAACACAATTAATGGATTTTGTTACAAAATGCTTTGTTCTTTTAATAGCATTCATTAAACGAAATACCTTTTAATACCAAACAATAGTATATTATGAAAGTATTAATATTTAATATATTATGATTTTACATAATTATTAAATTATGAGTCATGAATATTATTAAACAAAATACGAATTGAAAAGGATTAAATTTGAATTCATTGGTTATCCATTAATTAGAAACGAAAATTTATTCTAATTGATTATAACTGAAAGATTATTATTTTTATGCTCACAAAAATGTTTCATTAATATAAATTATATTAATTAAAATTAAAAGATGATATTAATGAAATATATTTTTTACATATTCAATAAATAATTTTTTATATTCATATATTATGTTATATAGGAATAATATAAGAACATCCCCGAATTTAAGCATTAAAAGAAATATTTTTCAAAAGGATATTTTTAATGTCATTTAATGGAGAACCTAATTTAAATACATTTTTTGAAAATTTTTAGTATTATATTTAAAAAATATGTTTCTTCTTTCATATAAAAAATAATATTTTACTATTGTTTAATTTTTTTATTTGTTTGATAATTTCATATTTTGATGATTATTAAAAAAATACAAATTTCTAATTGAAAACAAGTTTTTTCATTACATTATTTTACATTGTTAAATTATATTTTTCATTTTTTTAGTTAAACTTATATCAAAATCTAATCAGTTAATTTAATATTAGTCGTTAGAATTAATTTTACATTGAATTTAGATATAAACATGTTCCATTCTTTTACATGTTTTAATGACATTAACTTGTTTTCTCACCCCATCAACGAAATTAATTTTAAATTGATTTCATCAAATTATATGTTTTAAATATTGATAATTTATTCAGTATTTGGAATCCTATGGTTCTAATCATATAAATATGTCCCTTTTATTATTGAACATTATGAATTGTAACTTTGGTAATATTTTGTTATTACGACAGTTAACGATAACTTGATAAATTATAGCTATAAATAATATAATAAATAATATAAAATTAACTTAACACATTTCCTAATTTTAATGGATGAGTGTGTTTCGACAAAAATCATATGTGGTACGATTTTATATACACTAGGAGAACCTTTTAGGACATTAAAACATTTATATTATAATATTCATGGGAAATGAAATTTTGTCACTCATACATTTTTATCATTAGAAATTTTTTTAATATTTCCACTAAAAATAACATTATTTGATGTTTTGTGTGGTTTATTGGGGCTATTTTTCAAATATATTATCTCTAATATTTTTATGGTTGTATTATGTTTATGATGGAATGAAATTTATGCAACCTATTTCTTTTTATGGGTTATAATATGATTGAATTATGTTTATAAAATCTATTTAATTTCATGGGATATGATATGATGAATTAGTTTTGTTCTTGTAAAACACCCATTTATTATTTCATTATGATTTTTGTGGGACCTATTTCTCCCTTCAATTAATTGGGTAATGATAAATTTTTTTAATTCTCAATGTGTACATGGGAGGGAATACCAATCCCCAAAAAAGGTACATAGTATGGAATCCCATACCTAAAATAAGAGGGTACACAAGAGGGAATCCAAATACTAAACCAGGTACACATGTGGTTATCCCATGCCTAATATGTTTCAAAGCCCTTTGAAGTCATACTAGATATTGGTTTTTGTATGCTCATGTCCATGATATAATTTTATGTATTATTCCTATATAATTATTTCACATATTATTTTATTTAATTTCATTATGGTTCAGGTCTTATGAATTTGTAATAGTTATGTAATGACATAGACATACAATCTAAAAATAATAATTCAAGGTACGATATTCAAAAAAATTCACATTTATTTTCATTTCCATATGTTCTTGTTATGCATACATGTATTATTTGATTACCCTTACTGAGATTATGAGATCACCCTTTTTATGATTTATTTTCCCATGTTATAATGAATGGTTTCATGTATGATTACTAAAGGGAATGATTTTTTTTGGAAAACATTTATCGTATTCCAGAAGACTATATTTTTTTTAATGTTTCAAAAGTCACTAAACTAATATAGTCTTTGGTTGTGTGCTCGTGTAATGTATGAAATGTTATGAAAAATTGATCTAATGTACATTTACCATATTAATATATTTTGTTATTTGGTATAATATAAATTTTTTAATCATCCTTTGGAAATGAATATGGAAGAATCATTATTTGGATACCTATGTATAATTCTATTGATTTATCTATGTATTCCCCTTAGAATAAGTATAAGGATTAGATAATGTTAGGGAAATTGTCCTGGAATTTGAAAAATGGATAGAGTGAATTGTTTCCTAGTATAATAATTGTGTAAGAATACATTAAATGGATGTGGCTCTGGCACCTATGCACCGAGGGGTAACCACTCAAACTAGTTTCATAGACCCTATCTCGATTGTTACACAATACATGACAACAATCCATGATGAACACCTAGTTTAAAAATCCCATGGGATATGATTTGTAAATTGAAAAACTTATTACACATCATCATGATGGATTTAAATTGATGTTGGATATGAATAACTTAATATAAACCTAATGTGTCATATAATAAGGAATGTGTCATAATTTAGAACTCATATAAGTTTTTTTAATGATTATGAGGTACCTCACTATTATAATCATTTCATACTCATTGATGTATGGTTATAGAAAATGGATGAAACTAGTTGGAATTGGAATAATGTTGAATGTTATGGAAATTTTGATGATGAGCAGTAAAATGGGACGATCACTAGAGTGACAGATGATGTGATATTGTCTAATCATTTTTCAAATAAAATCAGTAGAAACATGTACCATATCCACCTATAAGGATCATCAATATTGAAAAATAAGGTTTTAACTAAGAGTTCAGGTAGTGGATACCTTGGATGGAAGATGATTCATTTTGTATTTTGTCATGAATTTTGATATAGCAACCAATTGAATGTCAAAGAAGAATAAGATGTTGTTTTTAATGTTCAATATAAGGGAAAAACAATTAATTATAATGAAAAAATGAAGTATTTGGTTTAAAAAAACGATGGAGATATAGGACTCTCTAATAAATCATCCAAATTTAAATTCACAATGTTTGGAGTGAATGGTAATTATGAAAATCAATGTCATATGTTGAAATATTAAAAAGAGAATATGAAAGGTGTTATGAGTAATTGTTATATTGATATGCATGATTAGGAAACAGATGAAATATAAAAGGGAAAATCTATTATATAATAAGTTAATGATTCCTTATTATGAATTAATGATTAAGTGGAATATTTAAAATTAAATTTTTTTCATTATTAATTAATCTATATGACTTGTGAATTATACACAGATTTTTTTGTTTATGTTTTTCTTACAAAATTTCATTTTTTTGTTGAATGATTAAGATTGATTGAAAATATTATTTAATGAAATTGTGACATTTTGGATAATGGAAGATAACCCTTAATATTTTACTTCTGTTAATATAATGATATTTTGGATATTAATTATTAAATTAGATGGTACACATTACCTAGGAACAAATTCAGTACATATTGAAAAGTGGTTACATTATATTTTATGAAAGTTCAGAAGTATTTTTATTTATGAAATATATTTAGTAAAAGTCTTAATAAGGAAAATTTTATGTTTACAATAAGGATGTATGGTAATATAAGTTTTTACCATATTTCATGATAATTTATGATAATGATATTCAAAAGTTTGTAATGTGTAAAACAAGAGCTACTTAATGATATATATGGGATAAATGTGATGCTATTTTAGATAAATTTAATGGAATTATTTCATAAGTTTCATACATTAATCTTTAATAAGGGTTATAAGATTAACTATTCATGTCATGGTTTATGCTAAACAACAGATGAAGTTATAGAGATTAAATTTTAGTTTTTCCATTTGAGGATTTATGAAAATTTGATAACTTGTGCTAAAAATTTTGTTGTGATAAAGATAGATGGAATTATCTATCATTCTATTTTTGGGTCTCCTGATATGAAAATGAAATAGAAATAAAAAATTCAACAATGTTTCCTGGAACAAACTATGTAGTGTAAATTGAAAAAGGAAAAAAGGGTTATGTTTTACTAAAATAAATTAAGTTTATTTTCTCATGAAAATGATTAAACTATAAGGAAATTAACTTGAAACAAAATTTTTTTTCCAAATACATTATTTTCTAATGAATAAATCATTCTCGTAGATCATCACATATTTATGACATTGTAATTGTTAAAATTCTTTTATACATGTTATCAATCAATCTCTATCAGAATTTTATAGTTATATTTATGTTCTATGTCTACAATTATACATTCCACCAATGTTAACCTATGTGGAAAAAATCTATGAGTTACCTTTGGTAACTATAATGTTTCGAAAATTATTTTTTGAAAGGTATTTTTAGTATTGTTTTTTAAGATGTGGTTTTCTAGGAATGAAACATTAAATTATTAATCACATGGTACCCCATATGAATTTTAATGGATATATTAATTTTAAGGTTTTTATAATGTGAAATCCTAGGAATCTTTAAAACATATTTTTGAAATAATTTAATCACTTTTATATTTTTCAATTCATTAAATAGTAATTATAGATTTTGATATATCCACGACACTATGTTGGGATTACATTATATGAAACACCATGTTGAAATTGTGATGCATGTAATACATAAATTAGCATATAGTGTATGCAACACTATTCTTGTCTTGTATTACACGTCATCATGTTCTTCTGATATCTTTCATTACATGCAGTATTGATTTATACCAAACAATATTATATTATTAAATAATAATTATTTAATAAAATATGATTTAACCTTGTCGTTAAATCATATGTCATGACTCGTCCCCTGGGGCCCATATTGTGACTACCCCAAGCCCTACTTCTATAGGCCAGGAGCTGGTGACTAGCACCAAAGGCGTAAATTCATAAACTGGGAAGGCATTTCCTTTATAAATAGATACACACAAAACAGAGTACAGAACCAAAAGTAAAACAGTAAGTATAAATGTATACGAAAGATAGTTCTGAAAGAAAATGGGGCTGGAAATACAACCCCCACAGTAAAGTACAGATAAAGCTGAAAGTGAGTACAACTGAAATAAAGTAAATTAGCTACTAGGTCGTCCTCTAGGGTTACTACATAAAGGGTAGGTACAGATGGCCTCCTTAGCACTCCACGTCCGTATGTACGCTTCGTGCACCGTCACTCCGAGTGGTCCACCTCTGGGTATAGTCCTATCCTGCTACTCTCTTCCCCAGTCAGTGTTGTATGTTGTCTCCAACCAGTACAACGATATGTGGGCATAGCCCGTACAGGGGTGAGTATAACGATACTGAGTAGGGACCACGAGACCGTCAAGGTCTCATAATATCCAACAAGGATCAACTATAAACTATGAATTCAATGGATAACCATTACTTAGGTATATACCCACACATATACCTATGTTATTTAGTAACTCATCTCAATCAAGAGGAAAACACAAAGTCATTGACTCAACTCAAAACTATGATTTTATTCTAGGGAGCTATCATGTAACAGTCCTAGTCAAACTTTCGAAACATTGGATGCAAGTGTACTCCTCTTCTATAGAGTACTGTGGGCCTTCCGCATCATACAGAGGTCCTTACCACTGTCCTGGATAGATTTCGTACTCCTCCTGTCGAGTACTATGGGTCTACTACATCACACATAGGCACTCCCCACTGCGGATCTACTGCGTCACACAGAGGCGCTCTCCCTCATATCCTGATGAGGTACTCATCCTTTCAACTACCGTGGGTATGTTGCATCACATAGAGGAACTCCCCACTCTGGGTCTGCCGCGTCACATAGAGGCACTTCCCACTGGGCTAGTCGAAACACTCTGTGTCGAAAGGTCACCAGTCGTTAGGTCTCAGCCAGCTACTAGGTCTCTGTACTCCGCTCACTCATCTCCGGGAGAATATGCTCCACGAGCTACCGGTCGATTCACCAACTATCACGAAAACCCAATTAGATGTATCTCAAATGTCCGCCTTATCATTGGGGTCTCAATGCAACCGACAGCGCATCAATCGGATCCCCGATCTGTGAGTTACTGGCATTTCCGTTCCGGGGGACCTGTTGGATTTAGGTTCAATCCAACATGACCATACCCCAACTGAGTCCAATCCTCTTGTGGTCTATGAAAAAAGAACTCTCTCACTCCATTCTTTGTATTGCTACAAGTGGTTTTGTCAAACGGATGTCTTGTGCCAATGTTATGGTGGTTTGTGCAGGGGTGCATGGTTGGCGCACGGTCTGGACAAACTGTGTGGCCATGCTGTGTGAAGTCCCTGGGTGGGAGAATGGATACCTCATGTTTGGTGTATGGTTTCCCAAACCGTGCATCCAAGCCTTGTGAAGTCCCAGGGTGGGAAAGTGTCTACCACATGGTTGGCGTACGGTTTCCCAAACCATGCATCTAGGTCATGCATGGTCCCCAGGTGTAATAGTGGCTACCGCACGGTTGGTGAACGATTTTCCAAATCGGGTGACCAAGCCATTTGACAACTTAAAAATTAGGGTTTTAAGTCCCTGTCCACTCAGGATTTCACATCTTTCGCCCATTATTCCTCCAACTCGAGGGTCGCATGGAATTTTTGGTTTTTTCGGAGGTTGGGGGAGCTCCTTTTCTCATTTTGAAGGGAAAACGAATGGGGTTCTTAGTGGATTAGATATGGATCTCCATTCATCACCATGGAAAAAAGTCTCCAACTTCCTTTGTGTAGACCACATCATTCAAGGTAATCGGCAGAGGTTTTGGGCCATGTTTTTTTGGACCGCACCCACCACGATAGTGCTGTAGAAATTGTCTCAACAAATGAAAATAAGGAGGATAAATAAAAATATCATTTCCCACAACCCTCATCAATAAGTGTGAAAAAAAGGGGAGGTTCGAGCCATGTTCGTGCGGTACGATCCCTCCCCGTTATGGAATTATCAATCAACAATTCACATTCCAAAATATTGTAAGGTGAAGAACATAAACGAATTTAACTCAAAAACCCCTACCTCATTTGTCGTTGTTTGTTGAAGAAGTCGCGGGAAAAGGGTGGACGTCGATTTTTTGACGTCGGAAATGAAGAGGCTGAGTATGGAGTCAGCGGCGTTCTTCAAGGATGACGCTCCCTCCATTTATATGGTTGAATAAGGATGAGGGTTTTCAACATTCTTAATTGGTGGAAGTGGCGTTCTTCATCGCTATTCAACTCCCCTCCCAAATATTCCACCAAATAATTATGCTAACCAAAAATAAGGGGTTAAGCCAAACAATTATTTAATTGTTTTCCAATATAATTCAAATGGTTTAAATTAATTAATTTAATGAGCTCAATCAATTAATTGGGATGGTTGGAACCATAAAGTGGTAGTTCAAGAGTCTTCAATTAAATGAAGAGAGTTGGAAAAAAAATTAATCATGGAAGTTTAAAGCTTTCACCACTTAAATGGGATGTTAACGGGGTTAGATGCTCGGGTGGAACCCACCTTAAATATCCTCCCATGGGAGGTTACGATTGGGTGGCACCCACCACCAGAACCTACCATGGGAGGTTGGTGTGTGGTGGCCCCCACAACCAACCTCCTCATGGATATTCTAACCACCAGAATAAAAATAAACAACACACTTTATTTTTATTCAATTTATTAAAAACCCAAAATCCAACTTCCATTCCCGATCAACTACCGTCAAGGTGAAAGTCTTCAAAAGTGAATATTGGAACTATGAGTTCAACGGTGCCCTCAGATTCCAATTCAAAGCACCGGTTCAAATGATATAAAATCATGCTCATACATTTAATGAATGTACCAGAGAAAATATTTAGAATTTGATTCTGGGCACACCAGGCCTCGAAATCAAGCATCGTAAACTTTCGCAGTCTTTTAAAAATAGCATGAATATAAGAAAAAAATTTCTATGGAATTTCAGGGTCTTTACATTCTTACCACCTCAGATCTTTATGTCCCCATAAGCTACAACATGAAAAAAGGGAACAAATGGGGGTACTGAGCATGCATCTGAGCCTCCTGCTCCCATGTGCTCTCTTGGAGGTTCTTGTGCTGCCAGCGAACCCACACCATATGTATTGACTGTCCACATAGGACCTTCTCTTGTAAATCCTCAATCTCCACCGGAACCTCTATGAATGTCACCCCATCATCGATGTCTAGCTCTCCATTGTCGATGATGTGGGAAGTGTCGTGCATGTATCTCCTCATCTGAGATACGTGTACGATGTCATGCACCCTATTCAACTGAGGTGTAACAGCTAGGTGGTAAACCACCTCACCTACACTACTAAGGACCTGTAATGTCTTGATAAATCTAGGTGATAACTTTCCACCTCGGCCAAATCATTGTAGGCCTCGTTGAGGTGAGACATTTAGGAAGACATGGTCTCTATCCTCGAACACTAGTGGCCTTCATCTCATGTCTAAATATGACATTTTCCTCCTCTATGTAGTCTTCATCCGCTCTTGGATGATCTTCAACTTCTTCGTGGTAACATGTACCATCTCTGGTCCCACTAGTGTTGACACCCCTGGGTTTCTCCAGCACAATGGTGATCTGCAAGGTCAACCATAAAAGGCCTCAAAGGGTGCCATACCCATGGGGGAGTGATTGCTGTTGTTGTATGAATACTCCACCAAAGTTAAGTGGTCCTTCTAGCTATGACCGAAGTCGAGGAAACAATCATGGGTCATCTCTTTTGAGGTCTTGATGGTCAATTTTTTTTTGACCGTATGTCTGAGGACGTAAGGTGGTGCTCAGACGTAGCTGCGTCCTAAAAACCTTATACAACCCCTTCTATAGCTGGGAAGTAAAACATGCATCACAGTCAGAGACAATAAAAGAAGGCACTCCATGTAAACGCACAATATCCTCAACATATAGGCGTCTCAATCTCTCTACTGAACCCTTCTCTCTGATCGGTAGGAAGTGGGCCGACTTGGTGAGTCGGTCTATAATCACCCAAATCGAGTCGTGACTCCTGGAAGTACTTGGAAGTCCCATCACGAAATCCATGTATATCCTCTCCCACATCCACTCTAGGACCTCTAAGGGATGATCCATGCATGCTGGTACCTGGTGCTCCGCCTTCACTTGCTGAAGAATGAGGCACTGAGAGACAAACTCAGCTACTGCATTCTTTATACCTGGACACCAGTGTTTTCTTCTGAGGTCCTGATACATCCTATCCATTCCTAGATATTCCGTTAATGGGGAAGTTTGGAACTCCCTAAAAAATTCTTCTTGAATTTATACTGGTACCGTAGAAAGTCCCTTGAAGAGGATGACATGATCCCCACCTTCAGAAAATCCATCAGGTGTTTACCCTGTGGATATCTGAGCACGTCGTGTGTCACAGTCAGTGTCTCCATGTTGCACCTCCTTGACTCTCTAAAGAAGTGTAGGATTGACTCTATGAGACTTCATATATGATGCTTCATCCGTATCAAAAAAGGATATTTATACATGAGCCAACTTCATTGTTTCCTCTCCTAGCAGCTGTATACCAAATATCATGCGAAGAGCATCCACAACAACATTACCCTTCCTAGGAGTATAGACTATCTCAAATCCATAATCATGGAAGAACTCAATCCAACATCACTGTCTCAGGTTCAGGTCCTACGTAGAGATGATATACCTGAGACTTTTTTGATCAGTGTAAACGGTAAAACGTTCACCCATCAGATACTTCCTCCACATCATCAAGGAGAAAATCACTGCTGCTAACTCCAGGTCATGGGTAGTGTAGTTCTGCTCATGATGTCTCAACTGTCGAGGACCATATGCGATCATTTCGTTCTCCCGCATCAGGAAACATCCATGTCTGGTCCCTAATGCAACGCAGTATACTACGTACCCTACGACTTCCTCAGGAAGCCTCAACATGGGGGCACTATTTAGCCTCCGCCTCTTCTCTTGAAAGATCTACTGACATCTCTTCGACCAAACAAAGGGTTTACCCTTCTTTGTCAAGGCTGATAGTGGAGCTGCATTTCTGGAGAAGTCTGGAATGAATCTTCGGTAGTACCCAGCCATGACCAGGAAACTCTGTACCTCTTTAACACACTTGGGTGGCTCCCAAGAAAGTACCTCCTCAATTATCAGTAGATCTACTGCAACTCCAGCCTCCGAGATGACATGTCCCATGAAGTGAACCTATCGAATCCAAAATTGGAAATTCGAGAGCACACCATAAAGATGGATCTCTTAGAGTGTGTCTAGTACTACCTATAAATGGGAGGCATGCTTCTCGTCAGTTGTAGAGTAGATCATAATGTCGTCAATGAAGACCACGACAAAGTGATCGAGGTATGCTAGATGATCCTGTTAATGAGACACATGAACACTTCTGGAGAGTTTCTTATGCCGATGGAAATAACCAATAACTCATAGTGGTCATACCGACACCTGAAGGTCATCTTCTGCACATCCTCGTCTCCATATATGAGCTTGTGATAGCCTGATCTAAAGTTTATCTTTGAGAACTATTGTGCTCCCTTCAGCTGGTCAAAGAGGTCATCAATCCATGGGAGTGGGTACTTGTTCTTTGTAGTCAGCTGGTACAGCTGACACTAGTAAACACAAAGTCTCAAGCTCCCTTCCACATTCTTGGTGAACATAATTGGGGCTACTGAGGGAGAAACACTGGGCCAGATGAATCACTTCTCCTGCAAGTCCTCCAGTTGTACCTATAGCTCACAAAACTAAGAGGGAGCCATCCGATATGCTATAATAGATAGCGGTGTCATCTTGTGGTACATGACAATGTATATTTACACCACTCTGTGAGGAGGTAGTATTGGGACATCGTCAGAGAAAACATCCATATACTGGTCCACCACTACAGGATAATTCGAACACTCCACATCAACTACTTCGAGGGTAAGGCAAGCCAACTGGTGATTGTTCAGATGAACCCTCATCCGAGTAAGTATGTCATGTGCTGTAAAGTTTCCCTTCTCATCGGTGAAGGTGATCCTGGTCCCATCTGTGTGGACACACTATACATTTCGCCTAATTCAGTGGATTTGAGCATGGACTGTAGATAACCAATCCATTCCCAAGACGGCATCCTAAGGCCTCGATGCCAGTACGAGGATATCCCAGCCAAATGTCTCACCTCCTAGAGTATGAACACACTACAAGCACCAGTGCATAATTATTGAGTCTACTCCCATATGAGTCTTTAGTTGTAAGGATCGAGCCAATAGCTCTGTTGGAATCTCCGAGCTTCGAATGAGGAAAGTGGGAATGAATGAATAACTGGCACATGTGTCTCTATGAACTAAAGATAAGGTGGATTAGACACAGATCATATCTCGAATTATTTCTAGAGCACCATGATCGTATGCCTCAGCTGCCTGAAGCTGAGCTATCCCATGTCCACCTGCTCCCTGCGGTGGAGGTGGACCTCCTGGTGGTGGTGGTGGAAACACCTCAAAACACTGTCCACCAGAAGTTGCTCGACCAGCTCCTCTTCCATGTCTGCCTGCGACCTACGGACTGCCTCGATCGAACCTCTACCTCTGCATGGGAGGTCCCTCATTTTCCTACTAATCATTTGAACGGTGGGTCATACTGTCATGATCTATGTGACCCTGCCCACCGTATGAGTAATAATGCCTGCTCCTACCAGGTAAGTCACTCCCTTGGGTGCCCCGAACGACTGATCCTAAGTCATGAGGTCACCCAACCATGGGTTTGGGCCTCTTGGACCTCTGCGTCATCTATCTACTGTCAGCTGCATAATACACCACTGCACGTCGATTAGTGGTTGGTCTCGCTACTGGTGACTACTCGGCAAGGAAACTCTCCACTAGGAGGGCTCTCTCTAACACCACCACCTACATCAGGATGCTGAGGGAGATCATTGAGGCTATGATCTCTTTCCTGATCCCCTTATCGAAGGTCCAAGCCCTGAATAATGGGTCTCGTACCACATCCGTGGAGTAGAGAGAGAGGTCGGTAAACCTTGCCGAGTTTTATGCTATTGTCATGCTGCCCTACTGCAAATGAAGTAGCTCCTGTATCCACACCGCTCGAAGGGTGGTTGGTACAAACTCCACCCATAATAGGCTCTCGAAGTGTGATCATATAAGTGTCTCCTTGTCATGGACCTAGACGATCAGGCTCCAGCATCTGCCTGCTGCAACCTGATGGAGACTAGCTGTAACGATCACCATGTAGTCTGCTGGTGTCCCTACTAGCCTGAAGACTCTCACAATAGTGTCCATCCAATTCTCAGCGACATGTGGGTCCTTCTCTCTTGAGAAAATTGGTGGCCTTTGGATTTGGAACTCATGCAACGTGCCCAATTGGCGTGCATCATCTGTTTCTAGGGTGGATCGCATCGGTGGGCCAACGGGAAGTGGTACCACAGGTGCTTCCACTAGTAAATGGGCCCTACACCAAGGCCTCGTCACTCGGTGGGCTGTCAGAGTGTACGACTCTTGGGGCTCTACAGGGAGGCATCATGATATAAATAGACGTGACATGTTCTATAGATTAATACCTCATGATTTGACCAGGTTGAGATGACTTAGGAAAACTTTTAAAGACGCGAACGCAACCAATGTTTTCATGCACTAAGTCGGAAATCAGTAGTCAGGGTCCTGGTGTATCCATACGTTGGCCGCCCGTACCAACACTGGACTCCCTGAACTCAAAATGACACTTAGTACTTTTAACACTATTACATCATAGAAAATAATGATTAGAGTCCTATGTTATGTGGTATAACCGACTCCTCTGATACCAATTTGTCACGACCCATCCCCTGGGGCCCATATCGTGACTACCCCAAGCTCTCCTTATATAGGCCAGGTGCTGGCGACTAGCACCAAAGGCGTAAATCCCTAAACTGGGAATGTATTTCCATTATAAAAAGAAAAACAAAAAACAGAGTACACAACTACAAGTAAAATTCTATGTATAACTGTATACAAAAGAGAGTGCTGAAAGTAAAGGAGGCCGGAAATACAAGCCCAACAGTAAAGTACCGATACAACTAAAAGCACGTACAATGGAAAGCAATTAATGCAGCTACTAGGTCATCCTCTAGGGTTCAAACCTGAAGGGTAGGTACATATGGCCTCCTCAACACTCCACGTCCGTCAGTCTACTCTGTGCACCATCACTCTGAGTGGTCCACCTCCATGTACCATCCAGTCCTACTACTCTCTACCTCAGTTAGGGTTGTCTGTCATCTGCAACAAACACAATGAGTGTTGGGAATATCCCATGCAGGGGATAGTATAATGATACCTAGTAAGGGCGATGAGACCCACAATGTCTCACAATATATAGAAATGATAAACCAAAATATTTGAATTTAATAAAAAACCATTACATAAGTATTTTCTCATACATATACCTATGTTATTTAAAACCCCATCTCAATAATGAGGAAAACACAAAGTCATTGACTTAGATCAAAACTAGGATTTTATTCTAGGGAGGTATCATGTAACACTCCCAGTAAAACTGTCAAAAACTCGGTTGTTGGTGTACTCCTCCTCTATAGAGTATTGTGGGAATTCCGCATCACACAAAGGTGCTTCCCACTGTCCTAGACTACTGTGGTACTCCTCCTGTCGAGTATCGTGGGTATGCTACATGACATAGAGGCACTCCCAACTATTTGTCTGTAGCGTCACATAGAGGCGCTCCCCCTCGTATCCTGCTGAGGTAATCCTCATGTCGAGTACCATGGGGTTTTCGTGTCACACAGAGACACTCCCCACTGTTGTTCTACTGCGTCATAAAGAGTCTCTTCCCCCTCAGCTAGTCGAAACCCTAGAGTCGAATGTTCACTAGTCTTCAGGTCTTAGAAAGCTACAAGGTCTATGTACCCCACTCACTCGTCTCTGAGAGGATCTGCTCCATGAGCTACTGGTCAATACTAAAACCATCATGAAATCCCAAATCGAAGTATCTTAGTGGTCATCCTCATCATAGGGTTCTCAACACAATAGACATCACATCAATCGGATTCCCGGTCTATGAGTTATTGGCATTTCCGTCACAGGGGCCTGGCTGGATTTAGGTCAATCCAAACTGACCATACCCCTACTGTGTCCAATCCGAATGTGGGGTATTCGAAAAGAACTATCTCGCTCCTAGATTTCTATCGCTGCAGGTGGTTAATCAAATGGACACCTGGTGCTAATGTTATGGTGGTTTGGACATGGGCGCATTGTTGGCGCATGGTCTCGGAAAACCATGTGGCCAAATCGTGTGAAGTCCCTGGGTGGGACAATGGCTACCACACATCTGGCGCACGGTTTCCCAAACCATATGTGCAAGCTGTGCAAATTCCCCGGGTGGGATAGTGGCTACCGAAACAGTTGGCACATGGTTTCCCAAACCGTGCGTCCAAGCCATGTGAGGTCACCAGGTGTAATAGTGTCTACTTCATGGTTGGCACACATCATCCCAAACCGTGTGACCAATCCATGGGACCAATTAAAATTTAGGGTTTTAAGTCCAGAGCCACATGGGATTTCCCATATTTCCCCCATTCTTCCTGCCACTCAACGCACAAGCAGGATTTCCGGTTTTTCAGTGGATGGGGGAGCTACTTTTGTCGTTTTAGACGGAAAACGAAGTGGGTTCTTAGTGGATCATAGATTGATCTCTATTAATCACTGTGGAAAAATCCACCTTCTTCCTTCGTGTAGAACACATCATTCATGAAGAGCGGAAGAGGGGTCGGGCCATGTTTGTTTGGCCCGCACCCACTGTGATAGTGTGGTTGCAATTGACTCAACAAATGAAGATAAGGAATATAAATGAAAACATATTTTCCTACAACAATCATCATCAAATGTGAACAAAAAAGGGGGAGGGTCGGACTGTGTTCATGCATTCTGATCCCTCCTAGTTATGGTGTTATTAATTATCAATTAACATTAGAAAATATTTTAAGGCGAAGAACCGAAATGAATTTTACTCAAAACACCAACCTCGTTTGTCGATGATCGTTGAAGAAGTCATGGTAAAAGTAGAGACATCGATTCGTTGACATTATAAATGAAGAGGACAAGTATGGCGTCATTGGTGTTCTTCAAGGATGATGCACCCTCTTTTGTTCTGGTTGTTGAAATATGAGGGCGTTCTTCGTTCTTCGTTGGTGGAAGAGGCGTTCTTCGTCTCTCTTCAACTCCTCTCCCAAATGATCCACCAAATAATTCTTCCAATAAAAAATAATGGGTTAAGCTAACCCATTAATTAATTAATGGCCAAAAAATTCAAATGGTATAAATTAATTAATTGAATGAGCTCAATCAATTAATTGGGAGGGTTTGCACGATAAAGAGGGAAGTTTAAGAGTCTTCAATTAAATAAAGAGAGTTGGAAAAAAAATTTAATCCAGGGATGTGAAATGGTTTCACCAATTAAATGGGGCGTTAATGGGGTTAGATTCTCTGGTGGCCCCCACCTTAATTATCATCCCAAGGTAGGTTATGCTCGGGTGGGCCCCACCACCATAACCTCCCATGGGAGGTTAGGGTGTGGTGGCCCCCACCACCAACCTCCTCTTGGAGATTTTATCAACCAAAATTAAAATAAACAACACACTTTATTTTAATTCAATTTATTAAAAACCCAAAATCTTACTTCCATTCCTGACCAAATATCATCGAGGTGATAGTCTTCGTAAGTGAATATCAGCACTACGAGTTCAACGGTGCCCTCAGATTCTAATTCTAAGAACATGTTCAATAGTTATCATATCCTTCTCATACATTTTCTCAACGTACCTGAAAAAAACATCAGGAATTGATTCAAGGAACAACGGGCCTCAGAATCAAGTACCGTAAACTTTCACGGACTCATAAAAATCCAATGAATTTATGAAAAAATTTCCACAAAATTTATGGATATTTAAAGTATATATTATAAATATTATTAACAAAATTATTGAAATAAACTATTTATAATTTTATTTCATTAGTTACCAATTAATTGTGTTGGTCGAAGTGGATACTCAAGATGGGGGTGAATTGAGTTCCAATTTAAAATTTCTGTTAAAAACATTTAGGCTTAAAGTCCCCCAAATTAAAACAGCCAAATTAATTAAGGTAGTAGAGATATAAGTGATCTATTGTTCAAAAGGTTTCTCAAAGGTTGATTACTCCTCAGTAGAGTCAGTATGAGAACTAATTCCACTTTTGAAACAAGTTTACTAAACAACTCGAATATACACACTAACAAGAACTAACTATCAGTGTGAATGTAAAAAAAGATTTATATTTTTTCTAATATAAGCATAGAGGATATGAATAAAATAGAGTAATGAAAGGGGAACACAACAATTTAAACAAGAGGTTCAGTATTATGACAAGACCTAGTCTTCTTAACATGGTGATCACCTTCCACCAAGAAATTATTTTAAAAGTGATACACAGCCTGTATCGGGCTTTACAACAGCTCTCACAAATTATCTAGGTTTTTCAACCTCTACCACAGTTCTACATGGGTAAATAATCTTCCAAGCCACACCGGGCTTCTTCCATAGTTATACATGGGAAACAAAAATAAAGATATTTTATAATGGTGATTTTTAGTATCCCTCAGTTCAAGTACAAGAGTCAGTGTGTGTAACATACACACTGCTCACAAATGTAACGTATTTAAACACAGTAGAGCTAATGATTTTGGGGATGTGTTTAGAATGCTCTGATGTGTTGGAAGACCGGATCTAAACTCGTTGTAATGAATAAGATGAATTTTTTGTCCTTCTCTGCAAGTTGACTACAAAACAGAGTGTCGCAACATTCAGGTTATGACTTCCAGATGTAGAGATGATCATCTTTTTGGATGTTAAGCTCTTTGCAGCACACCACAATAGATTGAAGAAGATTCTTTCAATAGATCTTTGTGAGTCTCTTTGTTCTTCTGAGTGAGAGCTTGAGTGTTCTATTCTTCTTTCCGGTATTCATGTTATTTTTCACTCTCCTATATCCTTTTTATATTCACTTGGTTTTCATGTTTTGTTGTTCAGTAGAGGCCGACAAGAGAAATGTTTTCCTCGTACATCGTACTGTCTCCAGATATCCATTCAAATAACAGTAAATAATGTCAGGTGCATTAATTTTTCTAGACATGACTGTTATAGTAGTATTAATAAAATTGGTAAAGGAAAGAATAGAATATAATTTGACTGGTAGAAGATGCATGTCACATGGTAGACTTCAACTGTGGTCTTTTCAACTGTGGACTTCATCAGTGGATTATTTAACTGTGAACTTCATCGATCGATTATTCAACTGTGAACTTCATCGGTAGGCTCTATGACTGTAGTCTTATAACAGCGTACTATGTGCATAGGGGATGTATTTTAACGGTAGTAGTTTAATCTTTGTAACAAAGTCTCCTTATCAGTAAACTCTATCGATAGTCTCAACAGTAGACCTTTAATAGTAATCTTTTAATCAATAGTGTTGTACCATCTAACTAATTCAACTGTAACCCTTCCAACTGCAGACGTGAACAGTGATGTTCTCAACAGAAGACTTGAGAAAGAGTCTGACAATGGACTTCTAACAGAAGACTTGTCACAGCAATGACCTTTTGACAATAACTCTTTATCTGTGAGCTTTGATAAGCAGATCAGCGGTAGACTTGTGACAATAACCTTGTATCGGTAGATTCCAACATTGACTGAAAATATTCAACGGTGATCTTCTGGAATCAGTGACTTAGAGTGATAGTAAGCTATAATGGAGACATTGAACAGAAGGCTCTTACCATTAGCCTTTAACAGTGAACTTATATTTAGATAAATATGGACTGTAAGTTGATGCACCAAATTCCTGAGTCTTGGGAATATACATTGTTGAGAATAACATAATTTTATATGTAGATTAAACAGATTAATGACTAAATTAATATATTATGATCAATATTTAAACATGATTTGGTATTATCAAAACAGGTGACTCCAACAATCTCCCCCTTTTTGATAATCACAAATTATGTCAGTATGTATTAAAGATAAGTATAAGAGATTAATAACAGTGTAAAACTATATAATAACAGTACATGGTATCAAAGAGAAAGGAAAATAAGATTCAAAATAGTATCATAGTAGCATTGTATCATATTTCTCCCTAGTCATATGATAAGTCTAGAATTAGCACAATATTTCTCAAATTAGCACAATATTTCTCCCCCTTTGTGATTAGCAAAAAGAAAGAAAAATGAGAGAACATATAAAGCTTGTATTATTAAATAGTTCAGTACATGACCCATAAAGAATACAGAGTCCCTATAAAAAGACATAAATAGACTCAATCCACAACATCCATAGGTTAGGGTTCTTACCCTTTGGAAGAATAAGATGGAGAAGAAGTTGGTGGATCCGCAGGTTTAGGAAAGGCTGTAGGAATGACTGGAGGGCCAGCAACAGAGCTCCTATGGGTCTGTAATGGGTAGCTTGTTTAGGTATCAGTGGTGTAAGGCTTCTGATAGCGTCATCAGGAGACATGGTGGAAGAACCACTGGGTTTAGAAGTAGGTAATGGAAGAGGTATGATGATCGGGGTGTAGTCGACATGGATAAAGGGTAGAAGAAGGTTTCTGAATTCCATAACAATGCTTCCTCCTCTTTCCATAGCAGATAAGAAATCATCTTTATTCTCCAAAAACTTATCCAAAGTAGGGTAAATTCACTCATCTTGTTAAACTACTCTCTAAATGCCTATGTCACTGGAGGCAACATCATATTCTCTATCAAGATCTTGAAGTGTTTGGTCATTTGATGCTTGGTATAGACCTTCTCAAAGTACGAATCCACCTTATTCTTAATGGCCTCTTGAGATTCAGTAGTTTCTCGCAAGTGGCCAGGATCAACACTGCTAACTTCCCTAGTGGTAGAAAGTATATGAGTATCATAGGTGCCACTGGTACTGGCCTTAGAAAACTCTTCCCGGATTACAGTTCTGATCTGGTCAATGTTCATAGTGGAGCTGGATGAGGGAAGGGGTTTGACCGAGAAAGCTACTGTCTCTTTGAAAGACTGAGTCAAATTACTAACCACCTTCTGAACAAGTGCATCTTGACTGTTCAAATGTTCTTTGACTAAAGTCTTAAAAGCCTCAAATACTTCCACAAACTACTTGACTACTTATTTGATATATCTATTATCAGCATTGACATGTGTTTGATAACAGTTTGTGGTAGTAAATGAAGAAAAAAATTGTCTTAGAGAAACCACAGCTCTTGTCCAGATCTCAATTTGAGTATCGAATACTTTAACTTCATCCATAATTTCCTTCACTGGACTAGACACAACACATCCCAGATATAGCTCCAAGGATTTCTCCACACTCCTCATTTCTTCAACCAAGCTTTTCTTCAAATCTGCCATTGATTCACTCAGTGCTTCATTCATTTCAGACTTTAAGGACTCAAGGTCCTCCTTGTTTGCCACATTTTCAGCCACAAAAGGTAGGATAACAGAATTCATTTGGGGCCGGTCATCCTCATCAGAATCTCCATAATTGAGTCCAAGAACCATATATCCTTGACCTGATGACCAAACTTCGATGTCATACAACACAAAAACTGAACCATGATGCTCCCCCTCACTTATAGAATTCTCCTGAGGAATCTCCTCTAACTGTTCTTCTCTAGGTAACTCCACAACCTCCTCTGCAACATCAGTTGATTCAATAACCATTTGCTCTATTAGTTAAAAAGAAGGGTGAGTCCTATCATTTTCTGAGTCATCAATGACTCCCTCATCAATGGAAGTAGATGTCACTCATGCTTCCTGATCAGGCACTATCTTGACTGTACTGTCTATCAGAGGACTCAAACAGGGCTCTTCTACTCCATTTTCCTCATCATCAGCTTCAACAATAACCTCCTTTCTCCATGAGCAAAATGATCTAACTCGGTAGCCTTATCATCTTCAGAGGTGTCCTTGACAACATTATGATATGCTTCTTATTAATCTACTTGTTTGGTATTAGTATCACTATCCTTCAGAACAATCTCATTCCTTGGTAGTTCTTTTGGGTGGCTAGCTGCTCCAAAAGCTACTATCCTTACAAGACTATGAGGTAAATCAGGATCACTCCCATAATCAATGTGGGTGTTCTCTCATTGAGGGTCCATAGCTCCTTTAGCCTTCTCCTCATCAGAATAAACCAGTTCTGGATCATAGGGATTCAGGCATAGATCTCTCATGTCTTTTGGCCTATATGGATGAGTATTAGGGTCAAACTTTTCATACACCTTTCCTTCATCATTCACCCACGCCTTCCTCCAGGGATTCCAGCTAATTTTCATGAATTTTCAAATCAACTTTGAGATACAGACATTGTTCTTTGCCACTATCATCTCTTCTTGACTTCCATCCAAACCTTTTACCTTTAGCATAACTGAAATAAGCTTGGCATGGAATATGGAATTGGATTTTGAGCTTTCCTTGGTAATATCATCCAATTTTTCCATCAGTAACCTACATAGGTTAATATTCTTTCCATTATTTAGTAAGTACATTAGGAATATGTCCTGGTACTTCAGTAATGAAAACCCCCTCTTCTCGGACTATGTACATGCTCAATGAATTTGAATAAGATCATTTCTTCTCCATTCATCTTAGCTGCAATGATCCTTCTTGATTTTCAATCTCTTGTTAGTTCTTCCATAGCTTTTTCATACTCAAAAACAACACTATCTGGAGGAGCCACTCTAGAGTAGTAATCAAATAATCCTTCATGAGGAACTCTCAAACAGGCATCCCACTCATCAAATGAAAAACTAACTTCATTGCCATTGACTCTAGACATAAGCTTATGCACATCATCTTCCTCTTTGAATGTGTGACATTCATCGAAATATTTCCCAAGCTACGAGTAGTAAGGTCTATTATTGTTGGAAAAGAATTTGGCCAATCCTTGGTCATATAGTACTTTCAGTACTAATGAGTTGCTCGATAGCAGCCATTTTTTACTTAACTCCCTCT
Source organism: Viscum album (assembly GCA_963277665.1). Taxonomy (NCBI): domain Eukaryota; kingdom Viridiplantae; phylum Streptophyta; class Magnoliopsida; order Santalales; family Viscaceae; genus Viscum; species Viscum album. The sequence goes on from OY728163.1 coordinate 1,949,718,685, forward strand.
CGGCAATTATTTGTCTCTTGGTTATATGCGGGTTTATAGGTCCCGGAGGAGTGTTACTAGTGCCACTAGATTCGGCCCGAGTTCTCTTAGGCCTTTCTGCATCCTCATTGACAGTCGGGGGTCGCTTTGTTCTGGCCATAGAGATTGAGAGAGGTTCGGGGGCTGAAGTGAAGGTTTAGGGTTTAGGAATTTTGAGAGCAAGGTTCTAGATTGAGTGAGGAAGGTGGATTGAGTTATGTTCATTGCCTTTGATTTTATCATTTATGGATTAAGACAAAATAAAATAGAAATAATTAAAAGAAATAAAAATGGTTTAAATTCCCACAAAAATAAAAACAAACAGTGAGGTATAAACAGTGGGATGTATTAGTGAGTTTCACTGGTGAGGTTCAATGGTGAGGTATAATAGTAAAGTCCACCTGTGAGATCCAACTGTGAGGTCTAACAGTGAAATTCAGCTTTGAGGCTAAACTGGGAGGTCTAACAGTGAAATTCAACTACGAGGTCTAACTTTGATGTTCGACTGTGAGTTCTAACTGTGAGGATTGACTGTGAGATATAACTATGAGGTTTGACTATGCTGAATTTAATCATACCTAACTCATGTTTGATGTAATTTAACCTCTCATAATTCGAGGGCTTTGTGAATGTATTAGGGAATTGATGTTTGGTGCCAATAAATTCAAGAGTGATATCACCCTTTTGATAATGATCCCTAAAGAAGTGATGTCTCACATCAATATGCTCTGTCCTAGCATGAGATACTGCATTTTTTTAAATTTTTATAGTACTTGTATTGTCACACTTTATAAGGACATGTTTGAATTGATATCCATAGTTCATTAAAGTGTGTTTCATCAACATAATTCGAGCACAACAACTACCAGCAGCTATGTACTCAGCTTCGCCATTAGATAATGCAAAAGAATTCTTTTTCTTACTAAACCAAGATACTAGTGACTTGCCTAAAATGTGACATGTCCCAGACGTGATTTTCCTATATAACTTTCATCTGAAAAAATCTACATCAGAATAACTCAAGAAATCAAATTATTGTCATTTTGGATAAAATAATCCTAATTTGGGAGTATGTTTGAGATATTTAAAAATTCTTTTAACAGAAATTAAATTAGATTCTTTTGGATTGTCTTGAGAGAGAGCACACATGCATACACTGAATATGATGTCAGGTCTACTAGTTGTAAGATTTAGTAGACTTCCTATCATACCTATGTAGTTGGTTTGATCCACTGGTTCTCCAGGATCATCTATATCCAACTTACAGGTGGTACTCATAGTTTTGTCACTACCTTTACTACCATCCAAATGAAAACGTTTTAAAATATCCACAATATATGTACATTGATTTAAAACAATGCCATTTTTATTTTGAAAGATCTGAAATCCAAAGAAAAATTGGAGTTCAACCATTAAACTCATTTCAAACTCATTCTTCATCATTTTTGAAAAATCCACACATAATTAATTTTTAGAAGATCCAAAATTAATTTCATCCACATAAATTTGCACTATCAAAACATATTTAGAAATCCATTTAATGAAAAGATTAAGATCAACTATCCCTTTGGTAAAACCTTTTGAAATAATAAAAGAGATGAGCCAATCATATCATGCTCTTGGAGCTTGTTTTAATCCATACAAAGCTTTAGATAGTTTGAAAACATGATTGGATAAATTTGGATTTGTAAAACTAAGAGGTTGTTCAACAAACACATCCTCAACTATGTACCCATTTAGAAAATCACTTTTAACATGAATTTGATAGAGTTTGAAATTTAGGTGAGTTTCATTGGAAATTAGTATCATAATAGCTTATAATATAGCTACAGGTGCATAGGTCTCCTCATAGTCTATTCCATCCTCGTGGCTATATCCTTGTACAAATCGCATGTATTTATTTCAAACTATATTCCCAGACTCATCTACTTTGTTTCTAAACACCCATTTAGTTCCTTTGGTTAAGGTGTCCTTGGGTCATTCCACTAATTCCCAAAATTTGATTCTTTCAAACTGATTCAGGTCTTCTTTCATATCCATTACCGAGAATTCATCATTGATAGCATCATTTATAGTTTTGGGTTCAAGCTATGAAATAAAATCATGATGTTCAACCTGGTTTCTTAGAAAAGATCTAGTTTGTGTTACAGTATTTAAATCGCCAACAACAACATCTAGAGGATGATTCTTAAGAGTCCTAGTACCTCTAGGAAGGTTTGAACTAGATTCATCATAGTTGTCTGTTGGTTCAAAATCAGAAGGTGCAGATTCTGGATAATTTCCAGAACTGGATAATTTTACATGGGATTCACTATCCTTATCATTAAGGATTATATTTGATAAATCTTCCTCAATATTTAGGTGAGAGGTTTTAGGCTCATGTGGATCAGTCTCATCAAATTTTATATGAACTGATTCTTCCACACATTTGGATTTCTTATTGAACACTCTGTAGGCTTTACTTGAAACAGAATAACCATGAAAAATTCCTTCATCACTTTTGGGTGTAAATTTGTCTATATTATCTTTACTATTAAGAATAATGACTTTGTAACCAAAAACTATATAGTAATTAACCTTAGTCTTCCTATTATTCTAGAGTTTATAAGGGGTTCTTTTTAGAATAGGCCTAATTAAAACCCTATTGATAACGTAAAAAGCTGTATTTACAGATTCATCCCAAAAATAAATAGGTAATTCATACTCATTAATCATTGTTCATGAAATTTCATGAAGTGTCTTATTTATCCTTTCTACAACTCCATTTTTTTTGGGGTGTCCAAGGGGCAGAAAATTTCTTACCGTAGCCATTGTGTGAGAAGTAAGATTCAAACACATGATTCTCAAACTCACGGTCATGATCACTTCTTAGGGTCTTAATTTTAAGTCACTATGGTTTTCTACAGACTTGGAATATTTGACAAAGTAGGAACAAGCTTCACTTTTGTGAGCTAGAAATAATACACAAGTATACCTAGAATATTCATCTACAAGAACATAAACATAGTGCTTCCCATTTAAACATGAATTTCTTGATGGCCCAAACAAATCCATCTGAACAAACTCAAGTGGCTGAGAAGTTGAAACTTCTTTATTTGGTTTGAAAGAAACTTTGTGTTGTTTTCCCTTTTAACAGGTATTACACACTTTATCATTTTGGAATTCCAATTTAGGTAGTTCTCTAACTAAGCATTTTTTTAGATAGCTTCCTTAGTGAGTGCACATTACAGTGTTCTGATCTTCTATGCCACAACCAAGATTTTTTATGAAATGCATTTAAGCAGGAAACATTTCGTTTTGATAAAGAGTTTAAATCAACAACATATATATTCTCATTTCTATATGCAGGGAAAACTGAATCATTTTTGGAATTATAAACATTGCATGAATCATTTTTAAATTTAAAATTAAGTCCATCATCACATAACTGAGATATGATAAGTAAATTTTACATTAATCCATCAACAAAAAGTACTTTATTAATTAATATTGTATCAGGGTTACCAATCTGGACTAAGTCAATGATTTTTCCTTTTTCATTGTCAGCAAAGGTGGCATGCCCACCATCAAAATTACTTAGACTCTTAAAACAAGAATGATCTACTGTCATATGACTCGAACATCCACTGTCCAAGTACCATAGGGTCTTACAGGAACTCCTTAAGCAACTTCCCTGAAAAACAGATTAAACATAGGATAATTTTGTTACCCAGATCTTCTTGGGTCTAGAAATGATAGCCAATAAAACTTTGGGAACCCATATTTTCTTTATAGGTTTTCTAAAATAAAAAAACATATTTTAAGACATAAATACTTTGTTTGGTCCTTTATAAAATTTTTTCACAAAATATTGTCCAGAATTAGCAGTGAACTGTCCAGATTTTGGAACAAATATGGTTTTGCTAATGTGTCTCTGTCTAGGATGATATCCTAGACTAGTGGTATATTTTGGAGAAATATGTTTTCCTAGAAACTGTGTCATGGTATCCCTACCAGTAGTGAACTTCTCAATATACTTTCTTAATTGTTCATTATATAATTTGATTAAGTTGTTCTCTTTCAACAGTTGAGAATTCTTTTCTTTTTCTACACTTAGATCTATTTTAATGTTATAAGTCAATGCCTGTTGTTTCTTAAATGATTTATATTTATCTTTTTGTTCATTGCAGGTATCTTCCAGTATATTTCAATATTCAAACAGTTCATCCTTAGAAATATTTTCATCATTATCTGTATCACTGTTATTTCCAGAATAATAATCATCTAGAATAGGGGAAACAGGTATCTCAGATATGTCAGTCATGAAGCACATGATGGCATGAATGTTTTTAGATTCAGTGGCTTCTAATTCAGTTGTGTTGTCTTCTGAAGCACTCTAGATTTCTTTCATGGATTTATTATACATATTTTCCTTATAATCATATTTCTTCTTGAATTTTATCTTTGGACAGTCATCCTTGATGTGTCCATTCCTCTTTCATTCATATTAGACTATATCATCTTCCTTGTTAGAATTCTTCCAATCCTTCTTCCACTTACCTTGTTTATCATACTTACCCATGTAGTTTGGTTTTCTGAAAAACTTCTTCTTCCTATAGAACTTCTTAAATCTCCTGGCTATTTGATCCATTTCTTCAACACTGTATGAATTTGAATTTTGACTAGCTAAAATTTAAGTAGGTATTTGTATTTACTCCTTGTCTTTTCTCTTTAATGAGGTAGACTTGAATGCTACAAATTTTCTTTTGATTTCATCATCTTCATATTTTTTCACCTTCAATTCCTCAACATACATCATTAGTTTACCAATCAACTCCTTAACTGGTAGCTTGCTGATGTCACATGACGCTCAGATAGACACAAAAGTGCCTCTCCATCTGTCAGGAAAACATATCAATATTCTCATGATCTTCTCCTTTTTTGGAACAGCATTTCCTAGTGGACTCATGGTGTTGAAAATTTCATTAAACCTAAGATACATATAAGAAATGGGTTCATCAGGTCTCATATTAAAATTATCATATTTGATAGTATATGTATTTAATATCATTTCCTTCACATTGGTTATTCCATCATGAGAAATAGCCATGGTGTCCCAGATTTCATGAGCTGTCTTACATGCAGAAATTCGGTTGACTTCCTCATCTCCTAAATATCAGTAAAGGGCATTCATAGATTTATAATTTTTTTTCTAGTTAGACTTTGTAGAATCATTCCAGGTAGATCTAGCAGTTTTGGGAATTTCATATTCTAATTCTATAGTAGGCCAAATATCAGAACCAATACATTCCAAATGAATTTTCATTTTGTTTTTCCATTGTACATAATTCACACCAATAAAGAATGGTGGCTTGTTTTTAGAAGCCCCTTCTAGTCTATTTTTCATTACTATATTTTAGAAAATATATTGAGGAGATAAAATTTAGGACTAACAGAAATTGAAGATCTTTAAGATAAAACTAAAATCACATTTTAAATGACAAAGGGTTTGAAATCCTTTTATAAATAGTAATGTAACCTTTCAAACCAACTGTTGGTCAGAGTGGATACTCATGAGGGGGTGAATTGAGTTCCAATTTAAAATTTCCGTTAAAAACTTTTAGATTGAAAGTCCCCCAAATTAAAACGGACATGTTAATTAAGGTAGTAGAGATATAAGTGATCTATTGTTCAACATGTTTCTCAATGTTTGATTACTCCTCAGTAGAGTCAGTATGAGAACTAAATCTACTTTTGAAACATGTTTACTAAACAACTCAAATATATAGACTAACCAAAACTAACTATCAGAGTGAATGTAAAAACAGAATCATCTTTTTTCTAATATAAGCACAACAGATAGGAATAAAATAGAGTAATGAAAGGGGAACACGACAATTTAAAAAAGAGGTTCAGTCTTAAGTCAAGACATAGTCCTCTTCACTTGGTGATCAGCTGCCACCATGAAATTATATTAAAAGTGATACACAGGCTGTATCGGGCTTTATAAAAGCTCTCACAAACTGTCCAGGTTTTTCAACCTCTACCATAGTTCTACGTGGGCAAATAAACATCCAAGCCACAACAGGATTCTTCCATAGTTATGCGTGGGAAACAAAAATAAAAAGAGTTTAGAAGGGGGATTTTCAGTATCCCTCAGTTCAAGCACAAGATTTAGTGTGTATAACATACACACTACTCAAAAATGTAAAGTATTTAAACAAAGTAGAGCTAAAGTTAGTGGGGATGAGTTTAGAATGCTCTGATGTGTTGGCAGATCAGCTATGGACTCGTAGTAATTAATGAGATGACGTTTTGGTCTCTCTCTGCAAGATGACTCCAAAACAGAGTGTCGTAACTTTCAGGTTATGACTTCCAGATGTAGAGATGATCAGCTTTTTGAATGTTAAGATCTATGCATCACACCACGATATATTGAATAATATTCTTTCAATAGATCTCCATGGGGCTCTATGTTCTTCTGAATGAGTGCTTGAGTGTTCTCTTCTTTTTCTGGTTTTCATGTTATTTGTGTCTCTTTTGTATCCTTTTTATATTCTCTTGTTTTTCGTGTATTTTTGTTTAGTATTGGCCAACAAGAGAAATGTTTTCCTCGTACATCGTATTGTCTCCTGATATCCCTGCAAATAATGTTAGGTGCATTAATTTGTCCAAACATGACTGTTATAATAGTATTAATAAAATTGGTAAAGGAAATAATATAATATAATTTGTCTGGTAGCAGATGCATGTCACATGGTAGACTTCAACTGTAGTCTTTTCAACTATGGACATCAACTGTAGATTATTCAACTTTTAACTTCATCAGTAGATTATTCAACTATTAACTTCATCGGTAGGATCTTTGAATGTAGACTTGTAACGGTGAACATTTTTCTTAGTGGGTGTCTTGTAATGGTAGTTGTTTACTCTGTAATAGTGGGTCCTTATTAGTAAACTTCATCGGTAGGCTCAACAGTAAACCTTTAACAATAAGCTTCTAATCGATAGTTCTGTAACATCTGACTACTTCAACTGTAACCTTTCCAACTACAGACTTGAATAGTGATGTTCCCAACAGAAGATGTGAGAAAGAGTCTGATAGTGGACTTCTAACAGAAGCCTTCTCACAACAATGGCCTTTTGACAATAAGTCATTGTATGTGAGCTTTGATAAGAAGATCATCCGTAGACTTGTGACAGTAACCTTGTATCGGTAGATTCCAATAGTGACAGAAAATCTTCAATGGTGATCTTCTAGCATCAGTGACTTATAGTGATATTAAGCTATAATGGTGACTTTGAACAGAAGGCTCTTAACAGTATCCTTTAACCGTGAACTTATATTTAGATCAATATGGACTGTAAGTTGATGCACCAAGTCATGAGTCTTAAGAATATATGTTGTTGAGAATAAGATAATTGTATATGTAGATTAAAAAGAATAATGACTAAATTAATATATTATGATCAATATTTAAACAAGATTTGGGATTATCAAAACAGGTGAGTCCAACAAATTGTAAATGATAATATGTACAAATTGACTTTAAAATAAATAGTTTAATTTGTAGGCTCCCAATATAGTTTTATCATACTAAATGAAATTAATGATAATTTTTGAATGATATGAATGAAATATATATTTTATATATTAAATTAAATATTTTCTATATTCATCTTGTATATTTTATAGGAATAATATAAGTAAAAATTCAATTTTATGTATAAAAACATATATTTTTCATAAGGGTAATTTTACCACCATTTATTGGAGAACCCATTTTGAGTCTGATGTTGACACTTTTATGTATTCTATTTGAAAAAAACTTCTCATTTTAAATTATAATATAAAAATAAAATATGTTTTAATTTTCGGTGTTTTCATTTATTATTCATGTTTTGATGAATAATAAATGAATATTAAATTTTAATTGAAAACAACACTTTTCATAAAAATAATTTATATTGTTAAATTATATTTTTATTAGTGTTAATGTATAATTAGATCATATATTAATAATTTAATCTAATGTAGGTCATTATAATTAATTTTATGCTAAATATATATACCAAAATCTCTCATTCTTTTACAAGTTTTAACTTTTATAACCCTTTTTCTCACACCATCAAAAAGATTTTTTTTAAATTAATTTCATAAAATTATGAATTTTGAATATGTAAAAATCTAATCCGTATTTTGAATCAATAGTTAAAAATTATTTAAAATAGGATTATTTTATTTTTTTTGACATTATGAATTGTATTATTAGTAATAATTTCTATTACGGCAGTAATATGTAAATTGTGTATTTGAAGGTAAAAATAACATTATAACTAATATAAAATTACACTAAAACATATCCTATTATTATTTGATGAGTTAGTTTGAACAAAAATATTCATTGGGATGATTTTATATCTAATAGGAAACAATGGGGGACTTTAACACTTTTACATTATTATATTTAATGGAAAGGAAATTATTTCACATTATTTTTAACAAGACAAATATTTTTAGTTTTTTGTTATACAATTGATATTTACAACTATAAATATTATTTATAATTATAATCACGTTAATTTATATATAATTTTTATGAAATAACGAATTAAATTTGATGGTGACACAATGATGATATAGTAATTTTTCATAAATGGTATAATCAAATAATTGATTTTGAAAATTTTAAACCTGATATAATTTGTTATAGTTACTACCATACATTATTTTCTGGATGACTGTGACATTTTATTAATGGGTTAAATGAGTTTTATCGAATATATCATGTTGTTATTATAGTTTTAAAATGTCAAGTAATGAATATTGCCAAAATTGACATTAATCATTGTTCCAAATAAAAAATATTTTTAAAAAAATTATGAAAATATTAATTTTTTCAATTATTTATTATATGTACTTAAGTATTATAAATTAATAATTAATTGGTCGTTTGGAATGTTAATGTAATTTCAATAACCCTCAATGTGTAATTTGTATAATGTCATAATAAGAGTTGAAAGGATAAAATAAGGGTTAAACCAAAAAAGATAAGGGTGGAAAAATAATAAAAATATTTCTAATTTTTATAGGTATGTTGGATTTATACCCATATTCATATTGTTTTATAAATAACTAATTATTTAAAATATTAGAACTGAATGTAAATTTATATTGATTTAATATTTTAAAAGTTTCCTGAACTGTCCCACACCTCAATTATTAAAGGGAACCTCCTCACTCAATTATTAACCTCAGTATGATCCTTCAAGATCATTCATCACATGACCATAAACCCTATCAACATACCTAGAAACATTTCTAGAAGTTCTGTTCTTCCTAATGGACCAACTCTAATGTCCCTTAGATGATATCTAAAAGATTCTTTCTGATGAAGGGTTAATCGCTCTAACCAATCAATATCATTTTATACTCTTCTATATATTATATAAATATAAAATATATTTAATCAAATAATAAATAACACATAATAAATATTTTGAAATTTTATTAGGATTATAAACACAGCATTATGCATTCACTTTTCAATCGAATAGAAAATTAAAATATTCCTCCAGCATACATATCACTTACTGTCTCCACGTAGCGATAAAATTCATATTCCATTACCATTATTTATGAGTGACAATAATGATGTGTATAATGTTTATATTTTATATTTATTATATAACTATACTTATTTAATGATAATATTATTTCTACCATTTTAAAATCTAATATTTTTGGAAAATGATAATGTCTCTCATGCATACGTATGACGTACCACCTTCACGATGCAATGTAATTCATTATTAAGACCTGTTTTACATGGATGGTGTCAAGGATATATTTTTTGAATATATATGTTATATATGACATAAATATTATTTTTTTAATAATAATATATCATATAATTTCATTTCAATTAAGTAGAAAATAAAATAAAAATAGTGTTGATGTGTACGTACAACCTACCATCTCCTTGAATGGTGTATTTTTTATCGAAAACATTTATGAGTCATAATGTTAACATATATAATAAATCATTATATTCTATATATATCATTAGTATAATTTTGGAGATGATTAAGTCGTGAACTATTTAATAAGACCATGGATGACAAGCCAAAACCTAAATAAAATACAAAGAGGTTGTTACCCGAGACATAACATTAACATAGATTTGGTAATAAGGGAAGTAGAATAATATCATAACTAAATAATAAATGGTAATAAATATATTTGTATTTTGTTTGGATAATTTATTGTAAATTTAAATTTATTATATGTGGGTTTCTAGCATGCGTGAAGGAAATGAGGACTCTATGTAAGGGAATATCATCTAAGTTTTTATTTCCCTGAGTTACATGCCATATTCACCGCATTATTTTTTTTGTGGTGTATATACGAACCTATGACATATAATATCATTAATATACTATATTTAACAATATTAAATTTGTTAATTGATTTTATTATTTCTTGGGGTTCATGATTAAAATGTTACATTAGTAGTAAGGGATTTTTGTCTCACTATTATTTATGTCAGAAACATGCCTTATACACTACATAATTCTTTTATCTGGTGTATATACTCCCCATGAATTTATTTTATGAATCTTGTATAGATTATTGTGGTATTTTTATACCAATATAACTTTCCTTCTTTCATGGGGAAATGATTCTACTAATCATAAAGTGATGAGTTTTTATTTCACAATCTCATCGATATAATAAATTGCTTAGTTGTAAGTATTTGTTGGGTAATGTTAACTTCTAAATCAATATTTTATAAAACAATTTCAAAATATTTATTACTTTTATCATATGAATATATAACTGTCTTTATACATGTTTTAATTTTTGTGAAATTTCTTAAAAATAATATTATTTTCTTTTTCTAAACAATTCTATTTGGGAATTTACAATAAAAATACAGTCAAAATGAATGTTTTTATAACTTATAAAACATGTATAGATATTTATAAGTTAATAATGGATTAATTCATTGAATATTTCATTATAGGAATCTGAATTAATTTTCAATGAAAATATTTTGTTTTAAAATTGAAAGTATTTTTATGAAGAAAAAATGTTTTCAAAGTCAAATGTATATTTTTTTCAATAATTATTTTCATATGATTAAAAAATTTTTTTTTCCACTTATGATGTCATTATTTATGGTTACTTCTTATTTATTGGAGATATATTAATGTATAATATGCTTATTATATCTATAGTTGGGTTATGATTATGTTAGAAATATATTTCTGAAACATATTAATTTTATATGGATATGTAATGATTGCATGATGGTTATGAAACCCATTTTCATTCCATGGGTTATGATTGATGAATGATTTATGTTCATATAGAACACATATGTCTAATTTAATTATGATATTGTTTGTACATATATCTCTCACAAATTCATTAGTAAATTATAAATGTTTAATGAGAACAAAGGGTATAGGGGAGGGCATCCAAAGCCCGAAACAAGAGTATACACGAAAGGCATCCCAATTCCAAAACAAGAGGGTAAATGAGAGGGAATCCAAAGACCTAATTAGGTAAAAGGGTGGTTATCCCAAGCATAAAATTTTACGATGATCATTGAAGGAATTAATTACATGGGGTTTTGATATTATTATGTGTATTCCACAATTTCCTATCTTATTCTATACCTATAATGTCATTGAATAATCTATGTACTTTAAGACTGGGTTCAAATATTATTAACATATTTAAAATATAATCATTATATTTTCTTGGATTAAAATAATAGGGAATAACATTTAAAGGAATGCAAATTTCATTAATTTAATATTTTTGATAAACTTTATTGAAAATTTAATATATAAAAGATATTCATAAAAGAAATATAAACTTAGATACTCAATGTGAACATTCCATTTATATCATCAATTATTTAGTGCTGAAAATGGAAATAAAATCAAAGTCAACACTTCCAAAATTCATTGACAATGACTGTAAAAAAAATAGAAAAAGAAACAAGATGATCTATAAATCACATTCGGGAAGATAATTTCATCGAAGAATAATTATATTGACTTGAATAACAATAAATCCTAAAATAATAAATACAATAATTTTTTTAATATTATGTAATTTTTATAATAATATATATATAATTGATGACAATTTGATTCTCAACGAGTTTAATATAAATATAGAAACCATTTATAATGAGAAAAGTTCTGATAAATAATTATATCAATATAGGTAGATGAATTATGGTGTCTCCAAAGTAATCTATGATATGAAGACTATATCATATTACAAAGGGGATTATTTCATGTTAAACAGTCATTATTTATCATGTTTTAAAAATATAATTATCTTGTTAGTTAGTTCTGGATGTAGAGATACGTGGTATAATTTCTACTAAGGGGGTGGTAGGGTGTGCTATCAGGATATATTTTATCTCGAGAGAAACAAGGATTTTAAGGTCGATAGGATCAATGTGAATTGAGGGATTAGTGTAGTTATTAGGTTCTTTGGTGGAAAGGTTGTTGATTGCATGTATTTTATGTTGGAGGATGTGCGGTATAGTTGTTCTACTTTTTATTGTGTTGTGTGGATCAAAGGACTTCAAGAGATTTCAAGGCTTCACCAGCTTTAGTTGCATCTCAATCCTTGTGGAATTGATTAGATCTCATGGGCAGTGTTGGTCTACATGGGCCCAACAATGAGAGTTCACCCATCCCTTCGACATCGACAATCTATTTTAATTCCCCAAATCTGATTCCATCACATCAATAGAGGAATTATATTCTACTGTGATTCATTCATTTGTGGTGAAATCAGGACATAATTATGCATTTGATGAACTTTTGTTCACGATCATGGAAATTTTGATTCCAGATCAAGAAATTTTCAGCTACATGCGATATGGAATATTCTTACGTGTCTTTGGTCCAACGAGTGACGTCAGGTTGAGGACGGATTCATGCTCATGTGGGGTTCACATTTGCTATTTATCTGATTTTGAGGTATCATTGCTGGTAGATTTTTTTTGTAGATATAGGAATCTAGAATCTTAATTTGGTTTGGTGAAGTTGATTCATCAAAGTATCCAATTACCCTACATCACTTTTTATCCTGATTAATCAACTGAACATTTTTATGTCTACTTAAAGAATTTTTCTTCTATTTTCCTGATCTGTTGTTGGATTTTTTCTTCACTAAAATCAATGGTTGTTTGGGAACTTTTTTAGTGGTTATCAAATAAATGATGCCCCCTCACACTGCGCTAGAGGCATCTATAATGGGAATCTTTGGTTTCTCTAGTTTCCTCTTCAATGTGCTTTTTAGCTGTTACAATATCCTCGGTGATGTGTATTTCATTAGTTATAGTTGCCTTAGAAAATAACTTATGACTTATTTGGTTCCTTTTATCCTATGCCTATTATCGGTTCTAACCCCATGGGGTAGTTCTCATCATTGGGATTCTCTCATTTGCTTCTATATATTCCTCTGTCATGTGTGTCTATAGATTCTCAAGTTTCCTCGGTGATGCAATTTTTAACTGCTCTATCTCCCTCCACAATTTGGATTTCATTTTATCCAGATTCCTCTTCAATGTGCTTCGAGATTCTCTATTTGGGTTTTCCCTATTTTGAATATGATATCTCAAGATGGTGTTGCTCGAGTTGATGTAACATTGATGATGGTGATGTGGTATCACTAACGATACATCCTACCAATGTTTTCATAGTTCTCTATTATGGTTCCATGAATCCTCCAATATCTATGAGGAGGAGCATCATTGTGGACTTTTTGGTTCATTGGTTCATGGTTTTGAGTATCCAATTCATGGAAATCGATGTTGATTAATGGGGTGATGGATTTTTGGGTCTTTTTTAGATTTCACATTTCTAAAATTCTTAGAGGTAGTTTTTCAAATATAAATTTTGTTGGATATGTGGTATTTTTTTATTTTAGTTTTATTTTGAACTTTGATAGTGAAAGAAACCATTACTCTACTAGGATTAGCTCCATATAAGGATAAATATCATGAAGCATTCATCATAGCATATACATTTAGATTTAGAAGAAATAGAGGGTATGGATTTTCCAACAAGTTTTGTCCCATGTATGCTTGTTTGGGAAAACTCGTCAAACAAACATGTGAGGTGGAGGCTTGAAATAACGATGTAGTATTTCATGAGGGGAATTTGCTTTTAGTATTAATCTGGGTTACTCCTTGAACAATTTTATTTCTAGTTTCCCACATTTTCCGCAAAAGTGATAATGTTGTAAAAATTTAATTTTCAGTGATATACATTGTATCATTTTTAAAATTAATTTTTAGTCAAATATCAAAAAATAATGATGCAAAAAAATAATGGATTAAAATATACATATCTAACTATGTAACAGAATAAATATAGATATTATTTCTATTCATATTTAATCAAATAGCACTTATCATGCTCAGTTGTCATAGGGAGTTCTAACGTGTATAAATATTCCATTAACTAATTATTAATTTTTTATTATCTTTATGCCTCCAATAAATATACAATTAAAGTAATAATAATTTAATTCTATATGAAAAATATTAATTATTTTAAATAATTTAAACTCATGAGCCTTAAATTATGTGATCTATTTTTGATATTGAGTTTTTGGATAGCTAGGGAAATGGTTAAACCCTATAAATTAGAATTGACTCAACTCATCTAGAAAACATGTAACTCTTTCTTGTATAATATTTATAAATCCCCAAGATCCACCAAACATTCAATCTTAGTATCTTCACATCAAGAAAATTAAACCTTCTTTGAAACCTACAAGTTAATTCAAATAAATACAACAATAATATAGATATATATTTATATAATTTTCATACCCTTATCATCGCCTGTGTTTTTTCCTTGAGGTCATTACTGATTTTTCTCAACGAAACAGGGTCCATACAAATAATGGAGCATGCTTATCTTATGTATCGGTGAAACCACTACACATTATGGAATTTTTACCTACCATCTGGTTATCTATAATGTAATTCACCATTATTTGTCTTTGGTGATTCTAGGATTCCCGCAAATGGGTGTGCCCACATCGCATACTATAGAATAACTATATATAAGACAAAAGGGGGAAAAGAAGAAGATTTACATCACGATAACAAAATGAAAAATAAATAGATATAATTAGACAGAGTTATAATAAAATAACATGATGCAGGCTGCTAAATAGAATTTGATAGATCCCTTGGATTTCATGGATAAGTAGTGATTCAAGTATGTGACTATTACAAGGATAAATATGGGTGATCATCATGAACATTAGTGGGATCTGAATCAAAATAATCATCAGATCATGGAAGGATAAACAGAAATATAGTTTAAATATATGTAACATGATATGGAATGTATAGTTTGGGTTATATAAACACATATAGAAATGGTATAGGTGGCCACATCCCTAAACCTAGTGTAGACATGGTATGGGAAGATGCGCATAAATGATATTATGATTGATGGATGTGTAGGAATATCTCTATAGGAGATGTAGGCATAATATTGGAAAAAGAGTATAAATGAGATTAAGATGATGGAATGGGTAGGAAAACCATTCCATGTGGGATATACATTGTATAGAATAAAGAGGATAAATGAGATGATGATGATGGGGGAATGTGTCGGAACATACTTGAATCCTCAATAAGAGGATATAATGTTTTCGTATATGTGGTGTTCATTGGTGGGTCATTCATGTTATGTGTAATATGGTGCTCCATCTTGGTGTAAGAGAACCCTTGCTCAAACCCATACCGGTAGGTTGGGTAGGAGTCAATTCCTATGTAATTAAATGTACCTAATTTATTTAAAAATAATATTATTATGAAATTCTATGTAATATAGAAGAAATATATTAAAAATCATTATACTCGCTATTGGTATCAAATGATACAAACGATTCTCTTACATCAATTGAACAACATCAAAAACACACTTCCATTAGAATTATTTGTAAATATGAAATAGATGGAAATGTAGAATTTTTAGAAATTTATTTTTAAATTCATTTATTGGACTTAGAAGTCAATGAATTAAAAAATAATGTCATAGAATATTTTATTAATAATAAATTGAAACTATCTTATATATTTTATAAAACCCCATTTTAATCATAATTTTTGAAATTGAAATAAATCTAATTAAATGTAATGAAGCTAAAAAATTATAAAACACTTATTTCATTCCAAAATAAAACTAAATTATATTATTTACATTAACAACAACATGATAAACTCATTACTTTGTAAAATTTATGTACTATGATCATATATTTTTTCTTATATATATTTCCATCCATTACTCCATCTTCCACATCCACTCTCTGAATGTGACAATTTGAGTCATTAAAGGCAATATTTTTGTCAACACCTCCGGTGGGTGACATTTATGTCAATTTAATCCTTAAAATCACATAAAATATATCTTGGGATTACTACATTAATGACAACATAATCAGTTCTAGGATGATGTTTCCAATGAAAAACATGTTTTCCATTGATTCTAACACGTATCGTTCATGATTATCCAAGAATAGACTAATTTCAATAACTCAATATAAAAATTCATCAATAAATGTACTATGTCTTATCATTGAGTAAACACATTTACTTTTCATCGTAGTAACTCAACCATAAGAGTAGTAATCAAATAAAAATATTTTCATAGCAAGTCCATAATAAACTGATCATTATATTGGGGTTAATTATCCGATTCACTAGCATAATAGTCTATTTTATATATTAACTTAATTCAATCATTTTTCATGTCCATTTTCACCATTTTATCACTTTTATCAAGTTTATATCAATTAATTATTAATTATTATCATTCATGATCAAATTAATTGGGAGAAAAAACCAATACTCTTAATCCGTAAGAAACATAGTCATGAGGTAAACACAGTACCTAAAATATTTATGAACAAAATAATTAAATGGGTATTTATATTTTAAGTTAATAAATTTAATCATGATGCCATTGATTTGGACCATGAAAAAAACTCTTGGCTCTGAAATCTGCTTTCTTTCTCAATGGAAAAGATCAATGAACTCTAATTATACTATTTTTGGTTCCCTAGTTAAAATGATAATAAAAATATTAGGCATATTTAAAATTACATACTATGAGAAATATTATTCATATCAAAATTACTTATTTGATATTTTCATTAAACCAACCATAGTAAAACCAGATTGCATGATGTTTCATATATTGCTCATCAAGGCTCAATGTGGACAATGTATATAACCCAAAAATTCCTCTTATTTTTTGAAAATATGGAAATAAGGGATCAATTTACCCATATTTCTAATCATTATTTATCATTGGTCAATTATGTACTATTTTATCATTTGATAAAATACATTGAATAAAAACACTAATATTCATGAGCTAGATAACCTTACAGAACTGAACAGTCATGATAATTCTTATTTTAGACAAAAGGATTAATTATGATCATATTTATTTTATAATGACACTTCCAATTTAAAGAAATAGGTCCTCCAAAAAGTGTTAAATTTGGAATATAATCTTTTAAATGGATAATGAAATTGAAAAATGATGTAGTGTTTTTTTCTTCCAATTAAAACAAATTTTATTGCCCCAATTACTGAATTTTGGTCAAATATAACATGGATAATCATTTAAAAAATGGTCTCTAAAAATGGAAAAAGTGATTTATAGTAACCAATACCTTATTGGATAAAAAATTCAAAAATTATATTGGATTTAATTTATGAAGAATGATATGATAATCATGAGTTTTAGGGACTTTATTTTCAAATACCTTTTCTAGACATATTATGATAAGATTCTGAAATAGTCATCATGAACCTTGATATTCTCTGATACGCCACGATTTTTTTCTTCAATGGTATGATCACATTAGAAACACAATGATTGTTTTATTTTTTCACTAAAAGACACAAGATGTGGTTGTCGTCAAATCCCTCAATACATCATTTCCTAGAGAGATTAGATGTAAGATTTTTTTATTCCCCTTGAAATTTAGAATAGTTTAATGTAGAAATTCACATATATTTTTTTATCAATTTGCTTTACTTATAAACATTTATGTAACAAATTAGTATAAAAATATGGAAACTCATAAAATAGACTTCTCCATTTAAATTTATAAGAGGCTTCAGTGTCAAAATTATTCCTATTTTAATATTTAAACATACCATTCCTTAACTATAATCTCAAATAATTCAATTAATTAAGGACATTAGTTCCTGATATATGTTGAAGTGGTTTTTTAATGTGAACAGTATTATAAATCATCAAGTAATTCTTCATGTTTTGATGATCCATTATCAAGAATCATGAATTCCCCATGAAACTCAAACTATGATGATATTTAAGCCTTATCAATATTGTATTCTTTATACAGTATGAAATGATAGTTTCATATTGTTTCTTATACAATACATCATTTCAAAAGAAGGGAATTCATTTATAGTCTCTAGAAGGGGAGCATTGATCTGATTTTTTTTTTGAAGAAGCATCAAATGTGTGAACAACCATATCCCAAATATGATTTAACTCTCTTATTAAAGGTTTCAATTAGACATCAATATCATTTTCGGGATTATAAGGTACATATATTAGTATACTTAAGAAAGTGTAATTATTTTCCATTCATATCCTCAGTTGAATATTATACACATGAATAACAATTTTACATGTGTTGTGAGTAGTAACCATCTGACCAAACAAATCAAAACCATGAAAAGAGAGAAATATTCTATCATTACATAACTCATATACAAAATAAATTTGTTTTACATAAAATACCCTTTGTTTTAATCCATCTATAGGATGAACCAAATTATTATTAACATTAGATACCTCTTTATCATGCCATCGCATTTTGAGTGTTATTTTTAGAGAACTGAATATATATTGAAGCATTGAAATGAATTGAAACTTCCACATGAATTTTTGTGGCATGTGATATGGTGTTCAATTTAATTTTTATTCAATAAATATGTGTCAAATTCTTTAAATTCATTAAGTTTAGATATTTCATCCCAAAATAGACTTCAATATTTCTAACAAATGTAAATGTTATTATTAAAATTTTCAAGTTACTTATTTAACTTCCATGACTTATAATGATTTGAGGTAATATATGCACAATCAAGAATAAATTATTTCATAAAAATAAAAATATATTCAATAGTTTTATTTTAAATTCCATCAATCGGGTTTTCAGGACATAACTTCATAAAAAATTATAACATGGTCATTTAAGTACATTCTGAATATATTATAGTTCCAGTATTATCAATCAATTATTTTACTATATTATCATCACAAACATCAATATTTTCATCATGTGTATGGAAATCATTTTCTTTATTCACTAGAATACTAAATCTATCATGCTGAAGTACAGATGAAAATAGATAAAATATAATAATTTCAATATCACTTCATTGTTTTTGTTCAATAATAGTAGAAGATTTTCCCTTATATCCATTGTGATACAAAACATAATTGTTTTTATGAAACCCATAAATCATTATAATGTAACTAATATATTCTTAGAATAACCATGTTTTTCCAATATAATTATTGAAGGAAAAATGTATACAACCTCCATCTAAAGAATTGTTAAATGAAAAATCTAAAAAAATACAAATAATTTTGACACACAGTTGAAATCTAATTGGTATGATACATACAACTTCTATCCCTTTTATTATAGGAAGAAATATTTAAAAATCAATAAAAAATGTAAACCATAATTTAGAAAATATTACAAAAAATATTACTACGAAAATCATCAAATAATACTATTAATTTCAAAAAAAAGGACACGAGAAATAACATATGATATAAGAAATGACTAAAAACTATGAATGATGGTTGGTATCCCTACAATTTGTTAATTCACTATCCTTGTGGTTAAATTAAATAAAATTAACCCAAAAATCCATATTATTCCCTTCAACTCTGTTATGTTTTAATAATATAACCATATCTATTTATCTTTCAACATGATATGGTGTACCATAAGGCTGAAATTTTATTCTTAATCAATATATGCAAGAAAAAAGTTTCATGGAAATTAATATACCAATTAGAAATGATTTCACCTGAATAAAATTAAAACAAAAAATCACATCCACGAACCTAGGATGAAAAATTCATATATTTTTTATTAATACATATAGAATAATCTATTTTCAAATACAAAAAATTAATCATATAATAATAATATAATGAAAATTTAAAAATTAAATAAAAAATAAAAGTATCAAATATAAACATAATCACTATATTTTAAATATATCCAAATATCGTATGAAGCATCCAAAAAAATGAAAAAAATATGTTTTGATTACCAATAGGCTAGAAAAATAAATTTTAAATTATATATATATATATATATAATGTAGAATATAAAAGACTTTATTTACCCCTATACATGTTACATGTAGGCATATCCCGTCTATTATCTCATAAAATCATGAATAATAAATTGAATACTCATTATCTGAATGAAAATATTTCTCAATACATTTATGAAATGAGACAGATCTTATATACACTAAAATTGTGTATAATGGTTGTTTAAATTGATTCCCTTAATATTCCTCATAATTATATATGCACAAACATTAAATTTTTTTTAACATTTTATATTTAAATTCATATAATAAAATAAACAATTTAAGTATATTAAATAAAAGTAACAATATAAAATAACAATAAATCATGTTTACCAAAAATGAACATTCATATAAAAGATTTATAAATAAAACAATTCTATTATATTATTTATTCCCATATATAATTTTTGATTAATTATGGAACCCATAAAAGGATTTCCATGATCCTTTTAGTCAATAAATAAACTAAATTTAGTTCACTAACCAAAGAACAATCCCAAACTAGAGGTGAAGTTACTATCCAGATCATAATATAAAATAGGTAGGTTATCCAAAAATGAATGATCAAAATCACAATACCAATCTAGTATAGCATAGTATGAGTGTTATTAAATCTATGGAAACACCACATAATGTGTATCGTAACCTTGAAATAATAATTTTTTCATGAACCCCCTTGAGAATATACATGTCATCCATTATGTTTTCTGAATACATTCATCAATAAATACAACAAAAACATTTAAAAACCATTCAAATTGCCTCTAAAAATCTGTCAATTAAAATCTCCATTTCCATATTTAAATACAACAATATTTCTACTTATAAAATTATTTTGTTTCATGGTAAATAATATCTTGAAATGGTAAAAAACATAAACTATTTGAATCATGAAATTAAAACACTTTTGAAATAATAAAAACATCCACATAAAATTGAGAAACATTTATTAAACAATTTTATTAATTTTTTATAATTATTTGTAATGCATTACAAAAATACAATATTTATTCTTTGATGACAAACCAATATTAACATTTCATCAAACAAATTATAGATGACTTTTACTAAAAATATAATTTTTAATAAACCATATATATTACCAATATTTTATCATTTTTTAATTAAATATACATAAAAACACAAGAAAATATATAGGGATACTGTATTTAGTAAATTAAGTACAAAATACTCCGCTTTCGGTGTTTAGTGGGAACCAAAACAGCAATAAAGACACATAAACAACCATCCAAATAATATAAAATTCCAAAAAAGCACAAGACTGATATATATACTCAAATAGAAACACACAAACCACTCCATGATATAACACTAAAAACAACATATAAAGTTCTTTAAAAAATAGGTAAACAAAAAAAAATCAATAAATAAAGAACATTAAATAACATCTAATAATAAAAATTATAATTGTTTACTTCATGGAATAAATGAAAACACTTAATATTTATACTATAAAAACATGAACCATATATCAATAAATCAATTTTTAACCAGTATAAAAAATTATATTCAGGGAATGATATCATGATTTCATAGATAAAAATGAAAACAAATACGAAGAAGAATCTAAAAAGGACTCATATCTCACTTATGTGGTGTTAGAGAATATTCAAATAAAAAAACGATTCAATTATAAAATATCATAAAGGGATGTGGTATATAAATTCATACATAGAGGAATTATTTCTTGGATGAGAGGGAAATTCATGTATGGTATGGGAGATATTTATGATTTCCCAAGGAAGGTTAGAATGGATGTTGATTATTTCTAGATGAGGGTAGGGGTGTCAAATCTCATCTAATTAGGGATGGGAGAGGAGAGAATGGTTTCCTATAAGGAGGTGGAGGTGGATCCTAAGAAAGATTACCTAACTAATAAACTATACCAATGTTTTTTAAAATACTGTTGGTATATCTCAACCTATGCCAACAGTAATTTAAAACTATATGTATAGTCTTGGGAAGGAAATATATTACAATGGTTTTTCAAACATATGCGTATTGATATATTTGTATAGTTTATTTTTCAAGTAAGGTTACGAAATTTAGTTTTAAACATAGGTCATATGTCTTCCAAGGTCATCATATAGCCATAGTTTACTGAAATCATGTCGTTTGTCCCACCTAAAACCACGTCTATTGGAAACCATAATATTACGAAACACTTGTAATTTGCATGAACCACCAATATTATGTTGGAAGTTAGTGGGATATACTATTATAATAGTTTTTAAGACTATTGTCGTACATCACTATCTAACCATGATTTTACCAAATTATAGAAATAGGTGTACAACGAAACACTGATAAGCACTATTTTCTATATATATGGATATAAGAATCCATGGAATCACTCATTATCATGGTTATGTGAAACCATGTAAATAGTTAAATGTGGAATATCCTAATACTATAGTTTTTATAAACTATGTCAATAAGACAAAGTGGAATTTTTTATTCCCATGAACACAAATGAACTATGGATAAATTCTATTAAATAAATATACATTTTAAATATTAAATGACTAGATATTATAATTATATATATATATATAAGTTTAAATGTATTATAGTGGGGTATAGTGGAAAAATGATTGGAGCATTCTGAAAGAGGTTGTGGGATCAAAACATGGAGGCCTCATTTTTTTCTCAAATGCTATAGCCATGGAATACTAAATAAGAAAAATGAGTGTATTTTGTATATATTATGGTCAGAGTCAGTGTGTAAAATTATTAAATACCATCTAAGGCTACAATTAATGAAAATATAGAAATTGGTTTCATTATAATGTGTTGTTTCAATAGTCCATGTTGACCAACAAGATAGCCAATTAAATACATGGTTTTAAAATATCGTCTAGGATAAAACCTATTACAATAGAAATAGGTTCAATGGATACAATATTCCATGATCTTAATCTATGGTCATGGTTTTTGAGACAGTTTTCTTTGCATACAAATTTTGAAATAGTATGATTTTGATGCTTTATATAGCGATTCTGTAAATGCAATATGGATATGATTACTAGGTGTATAATATCCCTAAATCACTCATATATCCACTACGAAATCATGATGCATCTTATGTATGGTGTGACATGTTTGAGGTTTTGTGGACCTCTAGAATGGACATAGTGTTTCAGTTTAAGGCATCAATAATTATATCAATGTTTTATTTCCTTTCATTTTATTTAAGTAATCCTAGTACATATCCAAAGGGATTCATTCTATTAGAAACATAGGTACGGTAAATTCCATGTCACTATTTATATAATAGATAAAATCAATTTGAGATTCCATTTATGGGATTGTTTATATAGTTTTATGGGGTTTTCGTGCATGTGTGCATCATGATTAGGCATATTGGACAACATATTGTATATATACCTAATTAGTGACTTGTTATAGTACTTTTATTATATTTATTGATTTCAATAGTCTATCCCATATAGACATGTATTATATTATGAGTGATATATCTTTGTTATATAATTTTTTATTATAAATGAATTGTAATTAATTATTCAATGTTGATCAAAATGTTATGAATTTTATATCTATGATTATGAATAACATACATGTATAAGAGACTATTCCCCCAAATTTTGTATAATTAAGAGGGTTATACCTTGTATGTGTGATCTCCTTGGGTGGGTCTTCTTATTTTAATCCATTAATTTTATCTTATAACTTTTTAGTATTTTTTAACAAAGTTATTATCGGTGATCTACTCATTTGATTAAAATTTCACAACATGTATTGTGCCAAAGATTCCTAAAAGATTCCATTATGGAGGACACCCAAAATCCACCATAAATCATATAGGAGGAAGCACGTGAGCATGATACTATACCTACCCATGTTTTTTCAAGAATATTATACGCAATGGCCCTAAGTATTTTTAATTGTACCTTCCCATAGCGGAGGGTTACATGGGACCACGCTGTACTAAGATAGTGAATTCTAGCTCCATCAGCCGCAAAATTTTATGTAATTAGATGAATATTTGATGTAAATTACGAGATATAAATCATATAGGTAATTTTAGTGTTATTCAATACTTCATAGAACTAATGGGTCATGCTAGTGGTGTCCATTCTTCCGATACTGACCTAGTGGTTGTCGGGTTTCGTGAATGTAGAAATTAGATATGGGGGGCCTTTCATCAATGAATTTTGATCACATGTTCAATTAAAAATTATTTAATCATACACTAAAACTATATAGTAACATGTAAATAATTAATCATGGCTTTTTATTGGTGATGATATTTCTATACTCCAGTCGTCTCACCGAATTGTTATTTTTTATTAATTTATTGGTAGAAAACAAATAATATAATGCAATAAAGTTCATGATCAGTTTTCATCATATACTCATAAGAATGTTTAAGATACATTAACCAATGATATAATCAATGATTCTAACAAAGGTCTTAGTTAATATGAATATCATCTAGGAGGATCAAGTAGTTAGTATTCAGCAATCCTTTAGTACTCAAGTAAGTGGATGTCATAATACTATTTTGAGCATGCCTTTATGATGTAGGAATAGGTTGACCAATGATGCGAATTTGTGTAGTAATAAGTGGGTTGAAAAGTTAATATATTTTTCATAACCATTTTTAGGGTTTCTACCATGATTAAAATATGGTATAGTCCATCATTACAGTAGGTTCACCATGAACCTCATAGAATTTTTCATTAATTGTTACAAGATAGGTAATTATAAGTAGTTCTTATCTTGATATTTGAGGCCAGTATTTTATATGGGTGGAGGAAAGGGGAAAACATTAACCCATCGATATAGTTGAAATACTAAAAAATGATTCATAATACTGAAATAAAATTGAATAATGAGATTCTTACACCCTATGTTTAGGTTTATGTGATTAAGTCATGCTAAGTTCATGTGATAGACCAACATCTAATAGAATACAGAGAGTAACCATTGACCATTTGAGGTATGGTTCTACACACATATTCCATTTCTTCCGCACATTTCAATACATTGTTATCTCATTATTTTATATCTACAAATGATGTTTCTAGTTTCAACATCTCAAATGTATTTTACTCTGACATTTTTTCTCTCAACATATCATTTGAAATGATAAAATTTTCATCTTCATATTTTCAGGGTAAGATTGATTATTATAAAATGTTGGAATCTATATTTTCACTTAATGGAAGTAATATTAAGATTTAAAATTATTTATAAGTTGAAATCTAGAGAGTTGGACTAGATTTTAGCTACATTGGGGATATCATAGCTCTAGAAGCCACATTTTTTCTTACAACAGAAACGTATGATGGGAAATATTATTTTCCTTTTGTTTTAGATAAATACTATGATGACATTTGGGATGAATTATTTGGTATTATTTCTATCATATGAGTATATATCATGATATAACTATGTTTAGGATCATATCCAACATTGGTTCATCTATCAAATCAAGACAACAAATGTGAGAGAGCATAACATATAGATTAAGTACATAGAGATAATGGTATTCATTACACCAATTACATATATTTAGTTTTCAATAGATTTATTATGTTTAATAATATGCTATAATATGTATATGCTTGGACTACAGTAATATTTTTTAGGTTATAGTGATGAATTGGAATCCTTTTAAGTATGATTTATGATCTATTTGATGTATTATGGGGATCCTAGTTGTTTTACATGAAAAAAATTCATGTATAATGCTAAAAATTATGGTTTATATATATGAATATTTTTATGAAGAAATTTAATAATAGATATGGAATCTATATATACCTTAATAGGTGTTTTGATCAGATTAATTCCCATGTTGTGTTCAATAATCTCAAAAAAAATGACCTTCTATCCACATCTGGATACATAGAACATTTTATTTATTGATGATATATTTATATATTCATATATAGATTACTAAAATTCAATACTCCATGAGATCATGTTGTGAATACTCTACAAAAATAATATCTATGATAATACATCATAATTTTATTCTAGATCATAGAATTACATTTTCATAGTCTATTGACCTCTGAGTTAAATTTTTTTTTGGATACATGAAAGATAAAAGTATTGATGTCTTGGGATCTCCCTCATAATGTTTTTTATTTTAATAATTCCATAAATATGGTTACATAATATTGTAGTTTCATCAAAGACATATCATTATTATCATAATTGATGATGGGAATACCAAGAAGTAATTTTTTTAATAGAATGGTTTGTGTTAAAAGGGTTTTTATTGAACTAAATATGACAAATATTACAACTTTTATTTTTATTTTAATACAACATAATATTGGTTGTTATTTTTATTATGATTATTAATGATTTTTAAGGGGGTTTTACTAATATATTTGTATTAGTTAGAAGAATATTATTAACATCAACTACTAGCCCATTACATAGAAAAAAATATAGTAAATTGATATGTCTGTTTCATGCTCTAAAATATTAGAAACTATATATTTTGGGAAGTATATTTTTTCTTTATATGGATTACAATATACATTGATATATATTATAATAGTGGGTAGTAAATTTGAGGAACATGTATAAAAACCATGAACCATCAATCTAAGGATTGATATTGAAAAAATAAACATTACATTTTCAGCTTTCATATCGATGTAGGTGAATCCACTTATACGATTCAAGACATACAATTTAAAAATTAAATTTGGGATAACATACATTTTCATGTACCCTTTATGTTTGTATATTTAGTGAATTAAGAAATACTCTTATATAAATATTCCCCATGTATTTAAATGATAATTTGAGACTCTTGACATTGAATTCCTTATTTGTCATTATGTCATCATTATAATAATATAAAAACATTATAGAAATAATTAATTTGAAATAATTTATTGATAAATTTTTTAAAAAATTACAATCTAATGGAGAGATCAAATTATTAGTATGGGTGAACATAAGAATTATCAATTTAATGTCATCAATGAGAAAAATATGTGTATAATGGTAAGATGATAGAATCAGAGTGCTTGAGTAAATCATAAAACAACTCATAATAATAAAACTTAAATTATCAATCCTCATTCATGGAAAAAGGGTATAAAAAATAACGTATTAATAATACTAAATAATAATGATCCATGTTATATTAGTTTTGATCAATGGAAACATTATAAATCGATATTAAAACATAGATAAAATGTGTTGGTATATTGGAAAAAATATTCCTATAGCACTTATAGAACAATTATAGAACCGTTACAATTAAAATACCCATATTGTAGACATCTAATATAATTATACAATTAACAAATAAATTACCCATTAAATTAGAGTTCTATATAGGTTCACCCATCATATAATCTATATTGGGATAACTCGGTGTTATCTATGTATAATAATTATAAATAATGTATATGAACCACAACATGAATATGGTATATTAATAATACATAAATTCAATCACCATAACATTACTAACATTATTATCCCATGAAAATGAAATTTTTTTAATGTAAATCAATTTTAAAAATAAATAATCATAGTAAAAAAGTGTTTCATATCAATATCCTTGAGACATGATTAAATTGTGTAAAAAAAATGGGCTATATAACATTATATTTGTAATAATATTAATCCATCCAGATAAATGATGAGGATGGTTTCATTATCAAGATACTTCATTTAAGAATAAGTAAAAAGAAGGGTTGTTGACAACGCTGAATGTGGATGACATTAAAATATCATTAATTAAATTTTGATTAAACAATACATTGATTATTGAAACTATACGTTTCAATAATGAAAAATTGAAAAATTATTATGAATCCCATTTCATTAAAAAGTTCCATGCATAAACATAATGGAATATTTAAAAATCATTTAAAAATTTGTTTGATGAAAACTGTCCTTTCCATTTTGAAAAAAAAAATTTATAATATAAAACATTATGAAAATATTTTTTGTTATATAATAATCATGAAATAAAATTTGTAACACCCCAATATTCAACAGTACGCTTCTCTTTGAATAATGTAGTATCACGTGTTGTAAGAAACTTCAAGTTCTAGCAGACACCATAACCAATCAAACTAGCCATTATGAATAGTAATACTCACTTTTTGAAATTTTATAAATTTAATCTTTCACAATGGACTTAATTTTTGGAATAGAAATATTGAAATTAGATTACATTGAATTTTTGGTACTTTTCAGATAACTTTATTATTTTGATGAATAGTGAAAATTACTATATTTTATTTAAATACAACATTTTTAATAGAAATAATTAATAGTGATAAATTTTGAATTTGAGTGATTTTAGAGTATAATTAGATTATATTTTTACCATTTAATCAAATGTTGTTCATTGAACATAATTTCACTCTTAAACTAGATTTGGGTTATATATGTTATATTTTAGACTATAAATATTCATTATAAATCTAAAATTATTTCCTACAAAATGGTATTTTATTTATAATTTTTAGACATTGAATAATTAAATTCATTTATGACACAAAAATTATGCATTATTTTCCTTATTAATGAATAAAAACAAATATTTATTATTATAAATGTTAAAATAAATATAAATCGAATGTTTTGATGTCATCCAAAAAATTTATTGGTTTATTTTACATGTTGTTATTTATAAAATTAATTTTGTTAGAATTAATAATGTTGTTAAGAAATTAACAAAAATAAATTATTAAATAGTGTAAAAATTGAAATAAAAGAGTTTTTAAAAAATATATTATATTATTAATTGATATTCTATTCCTAAAAGTCTAAGGATAGGCAAGAGGAATTATATAATGATAGGTGTATTATTAATGGACCACTTGGTGGTCTGTTGGAAGTTTATAGTATGTTTATTGACTATATAATATAAAAATACAAATAGACATGTTAAATGTAAAAATATTTAACTAAGAGTTAAATAAAAAATATAATGTTAATATAGTCACCCAACCGTATCTAAAACCTAATGGTTGAGTGGTTTTTGACCTATACCCACCAAAAAATTTAAATAATCTACTTATGAGCCATTATAATCCGAATATGAATTTATTATAAAATAATATTTCTAGCTTTTCTTAAGGTTCCCCTCACCACTCTTATATAAGGGAACTTCCCCTTCAATCAAATTCACACCATCAATGCCTTTTTGATCTACCAAACCTTGCCCAAATATTCTCTCAGCATCCCTCACTTCAACCTAGAGGCCATAGTTTGATCATAAATCTAGCATAAGGATCCATTTTGATAAAATCAAAATGAAGAACCCAAAGAAGAGGTATTATTTCACCAACCTCTTTCAAGTTCCTTTCTTCTTCCACTTCTTCATTATTTGGTATTTCCATTCTAAAACAATAAATCAGGTATCTTATTTATACTATGATGTTAATATAAATATTTCACATCTATATTCATTATTCTATCCATATTATGAATGATAATGTCACCATGAGTGCGTACATACAGCTTACCGTCTCCACGTCGTGGTGTAATTTATTATTCAACACTATGTTATTTGGATGGATATAATGATGAGTAATATTTAAATAGATAATGAAAATAATATGATAATGTATCTAGAAAATTAATATACCATCCAATACCACACGTTTAAGGAAATGATATTGTCGATCGTGCATACGTACAGATTACCGTCTCTATGACGCGATGAGATTCATTTTCACATTCACCATTCATCGATGATTATAAAAATATATATTACTAATATATTTTTAATATATGAAAAAATAATGATACTTAAGATATATATATTTATATATATGTTTATGTACTTACATATATTTTATTCACCTATTATCATTCTATACTTTATGAAAACGGAAACATCATTTATGCGTATATACGGACTACTGTCTCCTTAAATGGTGTTTTCCATTTCAAATATATGACTATTATACATAATTATATTCTAAAAATGTATTATATATAAATCATGTTTTATATTCTATATGTATTTAAATAATTATCTATGTGATACAATCAAGAATAACAAGTCAAAACACGTACGTTAATGAAAGTGGTTATTAACAGAAATGTTAATTTAAAATGGAAATTTATTTGTAAATGGGTAGTATAAAGTCATAAATGAATAATTTATGATATCATAAATATTAATATGGTTCTAGTATAATTTAATAACATACTATGGTATTCATAAAAGTGGTTAATCGTACCCCCAACCAATGGAAAGTGTAAGGTAATGGATTTTCATCTCACTCCTTATTCCCGTGAGATTCATGCCATATTGCCACTATTACCTTTTGTGTGGTGTATGTACTTCCCAGAATTGTATTATTTCATTAAATCACTTTAATTTATGTGTATTTACATATTAATTGTATGATACCTACTTCATGGGGTGTATGTTTCGTAAGATAACAAATTGGTAAGAGTTAATTTCAAAATATCTTTATTATCTGAGGTTTTTTTACGTAAGTATATACTGGGACATATTTATTATCCTTGTCCATGTTTTATGAAAGAGTTTTCAAAGGGATTTTTTAAGGGAATTTTTTTACTAAAACATCATTACAAATGTTTTAAATATTTATTCTTCTAAATATTTCTAATTAATATCCATGTCCTCAAAATGGTTCTTAAGGATTTAGTTATGTGGACATGAATGTTTTTAAAATGTTAATTCCATTCAAAAGATTCAAAGTGTTGTGGGACACTTTGATTCAAAAAATTTGTTTTAATGTCTTATATTCTAAATTGTGTGACTTTTAAATATTTTCAAGGAAAATGGATATTTCTCTCAAAGATTTTTAAAAATCATTTTAATTTGTGTTAACATCCTTTGATGGATTTTAAACTTGTTTAAAGATGATTTATTATGATACAAATCGTTCATATTGCATTGAAGGCATTGTGATATGTTTGAATTTGGATTTTTTATTTTTATACCATTCATTGTTTAGTGATAAATAAATGACATTTCATATTGTAGTTTTAATATGAATGTTTATGTTATGTTTAAACCTTTTCATATGAGGAATGAACCGGACATAGTAAGTGATAGGTGGAGCCCACTATAGCTCCTCGATGCCTCAATATGTCTCATGAGACAAACTAGTATCTTGGCACAAGGCCTTGAAAAAAATCATATTTGTAGTCTTGGCACAGGGCCTTGACTATGTGGTTTTGATAGTCTGGCATTATACATTCCATCATTATGAAAGTGGCTATTGATATTGTATGTGATTATTCGACTAGTAGAATATCCACATGAGTACATAAATGGAATTAATTTGATTTATATATTCCATATTGTGATGAATTTTATGTTGATAAGGCATTTGTTTTAGTTTTATACATTGCCTTAAATGTTTATTCTTATTTATGAAAGTTTCTGCTGTATTTCTTACCCTTACTGAGCTTATGATCTCACCCCCTTATATGTTTTATTTTTCCCAGGATTCCAAGAAGTGTATTGTGATTGATATTTAGGGTTAATCAAAAGGAATAATGGAATTAATAAAGGATTATTTATGTTTTATTGTATGTTATAAAGTGTCACGCATATAATCTATTTTCCAAGACTGCTAAACCGTTCGGTTCTTCGGGAATTGATTACTTGTAATCATGCTAATGTATTAAAATAATGCACCGACTCTGGGTAACTGGGGTCGGGGCGTTACAGTTGGTATCAGAGTAAGTTTAGAAATAAACATGGAATCTAGATTTAGATAAACTCTAATTAGAGCACATATACCTAAGATGGACTTCATGGATTATTACAGAATAAATTCCTAGAATTTTGTTATTGTAGAGATTTTGTGAGGTTTTCGAGAAATAGATCCCTTTTCTAGGTTCGAATAGGTTGAGGAGGCTCATGAACAGATATACCTAGGGGTAAAACCCGAAAACATCGCTTGGAGCTAATATCGAAGGGGAACCATTGCATGACAACGGGCCTTGCTGCACTTATGGTTATGACACTCCCGGGGATATGCTTAGGATAATTCTCATTTCCTTTAAAAACAATTTTGAAGGGATTATGAGTATATATTTCCTCAAACAAAACTTTTTTATGATTATGTATTATATCCATAAACTGTTCAATTTATTTCAAGTGTTTAACATGTTTAGAATTATGTATTTCGATTCATAAACTACTCTAGTGTATGCCATTTTATAGAAATAGTGCCCAGTAGAAAGAATGTGAACTTCAGAAATTCGTATGATCCAAGGAGTAAGAAGGATCATATCTTTCACGGTATTAAGCCAACATTTAGAAGGGAAGTAGTGTCCCATGTATTCTCAACATATGAAGAAATTGTATCATGTGTTAATAATATAAGTAAATAACTCTTTGAGTCCTATGGATTTGAAGGGAAGCAAGAGAAGAAAAGGATGGAAGAGAGAATGATGTATAATGGGAAGAGGGAAAAGAATAATATTCCCATATCTGATAACTGTGTGGAGAAACACCCAAGAAAATTCCAGAAGTGAATGTGAGTTTGTTATAAGTGTGGAGAAAAAGGACACCAAGTACATGACTACAAGGTTAAGAAAAAGGTTTCAAATGTACAATGTTTCATTTGTATGGAGTTAGGACACTATACGAACCAATGTCCAAATCATAAGAGTATACTGAAAATGATGTTATTAGATTAAAATCATGTTATGATACTACCTCAGATGAAGAGGAATGACTAGTGTTCTTATGTTGTTATTTCATTTGATTGTAGTATCAACAGAATACTGGTTACATGAATTATGGAGATAAATAAGGATTGTACTGCAGTACAATTTTATTTAGGATTTGAGATTATATGGTTCTAAGAAAAGTGACTTAATAGTTAGAAATTTATTTATGAAAATACATGGTTGAAAGAAAGGTAATCCTTAATATGGTCATGATATTGATGTCGTGTTTTTGGAATAAGAGATGGTTGATTTTAGTATTTCAGGATGTTGCAGTGTTGTAAAATAATACATGATGAAGGAGTTCACATGTTATTACCTTGCAAAAGGGATCCTCATTATGTTTAACTTCCTTATAAATTTTGGACTGTGAGTTTGGATATGAGTATTTTGGATAATTCTAGTCTGAGATTATTTTTGGATTTCAATAAAAGGACAACCCAGAGGTTGGGCGGCAACTCATCACATCCGATAAGGCTGCGAGACTTGAACCCACAACCGAAGGGCGACAAGGGTGTATCACCTACCACTGGCCCACGTGATTTCATGGATTGAATAATGTAGTTTTTTAAAAGGTCTAGTAGATTAATTAGAAATTCATTTCTTTGTAACCCTTTATGAATAAGATAAATCGAATATATTTTTTACATTCTATTATCTTTTAAAGTGAATGTTGAGTTTGTGGTAGAAATTAGTTAAATGATGGGACTCTACTTGTCAAGTAAACATTTTTCTTCTTCTCTTATTATATGAATAAATTAATTCTTATTCTTTAGTTAAGGGATCTTAAAACCAAACATGTGTTATCCTAATACCATATGTTTTGTGGAACCAATGGTATTTTAAATCATTATAGACTGATGAATTTAACACCGTCAATTTTACACACGTTTGGGATTGATGACCTCAATCACTACCTATAAATATTTACATTTTTCCTCAAATTATTTTTCTCTAATTTCCTCCAATGTTCTCCTAATCGTGATCATAATTTGGTGGTGACCCTTTCATTTCCCTTTTCATCTTATTAAGACTAAAATTTATTAACCTAATTTACGATGTGGTTTTTCCCAAAGTTATATTATATTTTCAACCTATTATTTTTGAAAAATAATTTCAAACTGCTAGGATGAAATTTATTAAAAGAGGGGAGAATGTAACACCCCATGTTTCTGTGGTATTGTTCTCTTTGAATAATGAAGTAGGGTGTGATGTACGCAACTTCAAGTTCTAACGCACACCACAACCAATCAAACTAACCGTTATAAATATTAATACCCACTTTTTGAAATTTTATACATTTTATCATTCAAAATGGACTTCATTTATGGATTCAGAATATAGAAATTAGATTAGGGTAAATTTTTGGTACTTTTCAGATAACTTTCATAATTTGATTAATAGTGAAAATTACTAAATTTTAATTAAAAACAACTTTTTTAATGAAAATAATTTATAGTGATAAATTATGAATACGAGTGATTTTAGAGTATAATTAGATTTTATTTTTACCATTAAATCCAATTATGGTCATTGGACATAATTTCACATTTAAACTGGAAATAAGCAAGTGTCAATATTTTGATAGTTATTATCTCTTAAAACCACAATTTTGTTTTAACAACGGAAATTAATATTAAATTAATTTCTGTCACTTCAGTCTTTTGAATTAAGAAAAATGGATTCCATATTTAGAATCAGTATGTCCAAATTTTTTAAATAGGTAACGTTTATTTTTATACAATTTGAATAATTACTTCTGTAAATATTTTATTCATCATGGTTAAAGGGTAAATCCGGTAAATAATGGTAAAAAGTAATATTATAATAATCATAAATTACCTTAAAATGTGACCTACTCCTATTGGTTGATACATGTTTGAATATGGTCATATTAGGGTCAACATTGGGACCCCATGGAACCACTTTTATATGATAATGACACTTGATATTAATTAAGTTAAAATAAATACAAAATTGACATAATCATATATCTTTTAGAAAATAAAAGACTTATATGTTAGTATTTCATAAATGAATTTGGTCCGAATACATAAATTTGTTAAGACTTTACCAAAAATCAATTATTAAATAGTGTCAAAATTGACATAAAGGAGTTTTTAAAGGAAATTTTATGTTATTAATTGATTTTCTATTCCTTAAAATCTATGGTTCAAACAAAAGACTTATATAAATATAGGTGTATTATTAATGGAACACTTGGAGTTTTTTGGAAGTTTATAGTACGTTTATTGACTATATATATATAAATACAAAGAGATATGGTAACTGTCAAACTATTTAACTAAGAGGTAAATCAAAAAGAAAAAGTTAATATAGTAACTCCAACCTTTCTAAAACCTATTGTTTGAGTGGATTTAAACCTATCCCCACATTAAACTTTAAATAATCCACTTTGGAGACATTATAAACCGAATATTAATTTATTATAAAATAATATTTCTTGCTTTTCCTATGGTGCTGCTCACCCCTCTTATAAAATAGCAATTCCCCTTCCCACTAATTCACAACTTCAATGCCTTTTTTATCTTCCATCCCCAGCCCATATATTCTTTCAACATCCCTCAATTAAACCTAGAGGCCTTAGTATGATCATAAATCCATACTATGGATCCCTTTTGATCAAATCAAAAGGTACCACCTGAAGAAGAGGTATTGTTTTCACCACCCTGTTTCAAGTTACTTTCTTCTTCCACATCTTCTTTATTTGGTATTTATATTCTAAAATAACAAATAAAGTATCTTATATATAAATTTATGTTATTATAAATATTTTACAAATATATTCTTTATTCTATCCATCTTATGATTGATAATGTCACCATGTGTGCATACGTACGGGTTACCCTCTCCACGTCGTGGTGTAATTTGTTATGCAGCACTATGTTATTTGGATGGATATAATGATGAGTAATATGTATAAAAATAATTAAAATAACATGATATTGTCTCTGTAAAATTAATATACCCTCAAATTCCACATCTTTAAGGAAATGATATTGTCACTCGAGCGTACGTACGAATTGCCGTATCCACGACGCGATGAGATTTATTTCCACATTCACCATTAATCGATGATTATTAAAATATATATTACTTATATGCTTGTAATATATGACCAAATAATTCTACTGAATATATATATATATATATGTACTTACATATATTTTATTCACTTAGTTCTGATCAATACGTTATGAAAACGGAAACAGCGTTTATGCGTACATACAGACTACCGTCTCCATAAATGGTGTTTTCCATTCCATATATATTTCTATTATACATAATTATATTCTAAATTTATATGATATATAAATCATGTTTTATTTTCTGGATTTTTTTAAATCATGATCTAAGTGGTATAATCAAGAGTAACAAGTTAAAACACGTACAATAAAGATAGCGATTATTACACGAAATGTTAATTTAAACATACCCTCAACTAATAGAAAGTTCAAGGTAAGGGGTTTTCATCTCACTCCTTATTCTTGTGAGATTCATGCCATATTGACACTATTAACTTTTGTGTGGTGTATGTGCTTCCCATAATAGAATTCTTTGGGTAATACACTTTGATATATGTGTATTTACATATTCATTGTATGATACCACTTTCATTGGGAGTATCTTTCGTATGTTACCCAATTGGTAAGGGTTAATTTCAAAATCTATTTATTATCCGAGGTTGTTTTTACCTATGTATATAATGGGACATATTTATTATCCATGTCCATATTTTATGAATGATTTTTCAAAGGGATTATTTTAAGGGACTTTTTTTTACTAAAACATCATTTAAAATGTTTTATATATTTATTCTTCTAAATATTTCTCATTAATTCGCATGTCTTCAAAATGGTTTTTAAGGATTTATTTATATGGACATGATTGTTTTTAAAATGATAATTCCATTCAAATGTTTCAATGTGTTATGGAAAACTTTGATTCAATAAATTCATTTAAATGTCTTCTTTTCTAAATTGCGTAACTTTTAAATTTTTTCAAGAAAAATGGATATTTCTCTCAAATAGTTTTACAATCCCTTTTCATCTATGTCAACATACTTTGATGGAATTTAAACTTGTTTGAAGATGATTTATTATGATAAAAATAATCCATATTGTATTGAAGGTTTTTTTTATATTTTTTATTGTGGATGTGTTTTTTTATACCATTCATTGTTTAGTGATAATGTATTGATATTTCATATGTTAGTTATAATATGAATGTTTATGTTATGTTTAAACCTTTTCATATGATAAATGAATTGGACTTAGTAAATGACGGGTGGAGCCCACTATATCTCCTCAATGCATCGATAGGTCTCCTGATACCAACTAGTGTCTTGGTACAAGGCTTTTCCAAAAATCTTATTTTTAGTCTTGGCACAAGGCCTAGACTATCTGGTTATGATAGCCTGGAATTATACATTCCATCATTATGAAAGTGGCTATTGATATTGAATGTGATTATTCAACTAGTTTAATATCTATGTGAGTAAGTAAATGGAATTATTTTTATTAATATATTCTATATAATGATGAAGTTTATTTTGATAAGGATTTTGTTGTAGTTTTATACATTTCCTTAAATGTTTGTACTTATTTATGAATGTTTTCGCTTTATTGCATACCCATACTAAGCATTTGAGCTCACCCCTTTCTATGTTATATTTTTCCCACGATACCAAGAAGGGTATTGTTATTGATATGTAGGGTAAATCCAAGGGAATAATGGCATTCATAAAAGATTATTTATATTTTTTTAATGTTATAATGTGTAATGTAACATTCATTTATGTAATATATCTTCATAGACTGCTAAACTGTTCAGTCCTTCAGGAATTTATTCCTTGTATTCATGCGAATTTATTAAAATAATGCACCAAATCTGGGTAATTTGGGTCAGGGCATTAAAAAATAAATATAAAATATTTCATCTATGATGTACACATTGAAACAAATATTATTTCACATTTTTCGTAAAATAAAAAAATGCATTTTTTGGATAAACATATGAATATTCCTATAAAAAAAATCTAAAAACTCCAAAATGGGTGAAAATTTATTTAATTATGTTATTGATGAATAATAATAATAAAATTAATTTTTTTTCAGAGAAATTTTTTTATGAAAATTGTTTTTCAACCGAATAGGGAAATAAATATGTTTTTTCATAAAATTATATTCTCATTTATTTTAAGTTAAAAAAGAAATGAAATAAAACTATACAATTAAAATATCATGAATAACTAGTGGAATGGAAAAATAATTATAATAATTGATATTTGATTCATTATATTTAATCATTTTATATTTATTAATAAACAAATCAAATAAACAATGATATTGTAACTAAAATTCTTACCAATTTACTAACATTAAATCATAAACAAAATGAAAGGATAATGTTAAATTAATTGTATAATGTTATGAGAATATGTACAGTAATGAATTTAATTAACATAGGGGCTGTATATATAATACATAAAAAATGATAGGTCTATTACATGAAATAAGTCTTAAAGAATTAAAATTGAGACCAAATCCCTTATAAAGTTCATATCATTAATGTTAGAATTCGTAACTGTGTTTATTGTAATGGCTCAGACCCCTCTGATCCATTCCATTTTGGAAATATTATATTTGAGGTGTTCTGAGAGGTCAAGGTGACTTATTCAAAATACTTTTCCTATTTTTCCATTCTATGAACAGTAGCATCGGTGGACAATTCTCTCAGTAACATCTAATGGTAAACTCTCTTTCCTTTTCTAAATTTTCAATTTTATATACAATTCCATTAGTTAACAGTTATATTGGTAACCAATAATGGTAACCTCTCTTTCCATTTCCAAATGTTGTGTTATGTGAATAGTTTTATCGGTGAACAGTTCTATCTGTAACCTCTAATGGTAAATTATCTTTTCTTTGAAAAATTTCCAATTCATTGAACAATTTCATTAGTGAACAGTTCTATCGGTAAATTCTAATGCTAACATCTCTTCACATTTCGAAATATTTTAGTTCTGTGAATAGTATTCTACCTGGGAGGCTCATGAAGAGTGTTCTATCAGTGAGGTTCTAATAGTGAGGTTCATGAACTATGTTCTAACCGTGATGTTCATTAACTGTGTTCTATCAGTGAGGTTCTAATGGTGAGGTTCATGAACAATGTTCTAATAGTGAGGTTCGTGAATAGTGTTCTATTAGTGTGGTTAATGAACACTGTTCTAACTGTGAGATTCATGAACAATGTTCTAATGGTGAGGTTTATGAACAATGTTATATCGGTGAGGTTATAACAGTGAGGTTCATGAGCAATGTTTTTCCATTGCAAAATTTTGAGTTCTTGAACAGTGTTTCCAGCTTCCTACAGTTTCGACCCTTTGACGTTTCCTTTGATGTAAAATACATTTAAGGCCTCATTTTAAGGTCTCTAATGTATATTCAAAGGTGAAAAATCCTATATTAATTATCCCTATGGATAGTGATTTTTTTACATAGTCAAACTGGGTGGTTTAATGCGATATGATTTTAATGGGAATGATGTGTATCATAAACCTTTGATCGGTTAAATCTTTTAAAGGGACGAGATATCATCCTCCTTAATTATTTCTCATTGTTCTTAGTTGTGAGACACTCGAACATCTCATTCCGTCACATAGGAATTAAAAAATCAGACTATCCTCCTCGGATTGGTTCTACTCTGCGTTGATGCAACCAATTTGTAACGATCAATCTTCGATATAAGAAATGTTTTATATTCATTCTTTTGGGGTTAATATTCTCCTATTTTTAGTTTCCATTTTATATAATGTAATTCCCATGCTTCTAATAGAGTTTTATTGGTTTTTTATTGGTGTGGTCATACCGTGGCTTCCTCGGGTGGATGCAGTTGTCATGAGTGGAGGATCGTGACCCATTGTGTGGATTGTGCTTGTATAAAGAACATCATGAACATTTTAATGTAGGGGATTCATTGATTCTCTTTTCTTTTGTGTGAAAAAATATTGTTAGCTAGTTTTATCCCGCTATATCACAATGGAATTGTCCTAATAAATATTTGAACATGATAAACAAATTCGTATAGGTCGTATGTTATTACCTCTTGTTTTGCTAATTGGTGTGATATCAATGATTGATGTGTTAATCTTGTCGTTCTTGATTGAAATTGGTAAATAATTTAAATATATAATTAATTGATAATGGTTTTTAAAGATAAAGAGGCATGTAAATGAATCTGGTTCATCTTGTTGTATTTTGATGTTAATCAAAATAGGGCAGTAAGCATGTTAAATTATTTTGAATAGCTTACTGATTATGATACAAATATTTGGAACCTATGAATAATAATTAGTTAATATAAGATTGATCAAAGAAGATGTTGATTGAAAAAACATATCTCGTTGTTGGGTTCTAAGTTACCCTATTGTTTGTTAAAGGGTTAAGATCCCATCTGTTAAAATGTTTGTTTTCCTACTGCATGTGTTGTGATGTGAGCCTGGATGGTTGTTTTGATATGTTTGGGTGTGGAGGACTTTTAGTTGATGTAGAAGATGATGCCTAGAGTGCATATATGCATCAGTTTATGCTTGTGGGTTTTGGGGAGGACTCCAGGGATGATGGAATGGGATGGATGTGATTGTTGGATGCTTGTTGTTTCTTAAGGGATGATTATATTATTTACTTTTCCTTACTG
This sequence comes from Viscum album, assembly GCA_963277665.1. Classification (NCBI taxonomy): domain Eukaryota; kingdom Viridiplantae; phylum Streptophyta; class Magnoliopsida; order Santalales; family Viscaceae; genus Viscum; species Viscum album. Next base: position 1,949,759,556 of record OY728163.1, read on the forward strand.
ATTAAGGAAGATGGTCTTTCTTACCCTTCTTCCGAAAGAGGTGATGACATGCGTGGTATCCCATGTTCTTTCCGTATGATGCTTCTCTAGGGATAATGGGTATATGCTCTTGATATAGACGACAAAGACTCAACGATTAGTTTATCTACTCACCGTGTTGGTCCCCCTTATGTTTAGTATCATAGAATGTTTTTTTATAATTCATATGATTATGGGAAAGTAATGATATAAATAATGTTAACCCATGGGGTTTGGTGCTTGTTGGGGCACAATGTTGAGTTCATCATTTGAAGGAGCAGTGTATATTGGGTGTGATTCTAATGAAATTTAATGTGGAATTATTATTGGTTAATTGATGTTTAAAGAATTAATTAAAGTAAAGTAAAATTGATAAAACGGGAATGAAATTATGTATTTAAGCTCCTTAAATGGTTGTGTGTTTATATGATACCTAGTCATAGAAGTGGAAGTCCAGAGTCTGAGAGACGTTAGCTTTAGTTGAGTCTATGACTAGTTTATTACCATAGTGTGGTTGTGAGATATAGTATATCCTATACCTTTTGTTGTTCTATAAGCTACTCCACCATGTCAGTAAGGGAAGCATCCACCTTGGGTATATTGAACCCTCGGGGGGGGGGGGGTGTTTTCCTCAACATTTTGGTGGGAGGTTGAATGACTGACGTGGCCCCACTCTCTTCTCTTGGTAGTTACTTGATCTGGTAGGAACAACGGTTAGTTTTCCCCATATATGTGTGTAGAGGGATATAATGTCTTGTGGTTATTCACACACATAGATTTTTGGATATAGTATCATATGGACTACTATAGGTGTAACGTGTATAGGTTGTGATGGCATGAGGATCCTTACTCGATGTATGGGTTGTAATGGATTAAGGTATAATACCCAACGTATGATACATGTTATGTGAGATGTGGTGGCTCCCAAAAACAACCTGGATATTTTTTTGTGGACATAGTGTTTTTTTGCACGATGTGCATGTTTTGTTGCTTCACCCAGGTGTCTACAGGAAAACCTTTTTAGAGAAAGATTATAAGGACTTGTGATGTTGGGGAAAAGTGGAAAATCATTGGGGAAGTATTAGTAGGGTACCCTTGAAATTCATTACTATATGATATATTATTGTATGAGTTACTTGGAGAGAGTAGACTTGGTGAGGATGGGAACATAGTATACCTATTTAGGTGACGAGTAAGTTTCACTTATTGTTCGTTGTGCTTTAGTATGATTTCTTTACTTTTGCACGAGAGGCATCTAGGAGGATCCTACTGAGTATACTATTGTACTCAGCCTATATATATATAAACTGTTTTTCAGGTCACTTGGAGAAGGTTGGAGATCATACTAGTTTCTACTAGCATGGGGAAGCATGAGCTATTTGTGGTTGTGGTTGCTGCTGATTTTACTTTCCTTTGGGTTCTTGCAGTTTTTCCCTTCACGTTGTAGTACTTTTGGAAGACATTACATATGTGCACCTAGGTTTTCATTTATATTTCATTTCTGGCTTGGGTTTTGTGGGTGAATATCTTATCTCTCTCTTCCTCATGTGTTCTCTTAGAGGGTAATGACTCCCATTTATGTGTTTACTATACCCTTGGTGCTAGTCTCCAACCCGGGGACTACTGGGGGCAGGACTCGAGGTTCATTATCTCCCTTATCAAATTTCCTACCTAGGAGGGGTATACATTTTGGAGAGGGGGTCATGATAGATTGGTATCAGAGGCCTGGTTGAGGGATTTGATGGTGTTTTTATTTAGGCACAGGTGAGGTTTCGTGGGTTGGTATGGAAACAGTGTCAATCATGTTAAGAACGTGATGTAAACACTAGATATTGGCTATGATATGGGTTTTTAGGTCCCCCTATAATCTGATGTATGGACCTTTATGTTTACAATGGATACTAAATGATGTGATACAAGTTGTTTGGTAGAGACCTAGGAAGGGATCTTGCATCATTATTCATTTTCCCTGTGTTTGAATGGGTAGATCATGGGATAGGATAACCTAAAATAAATGAAAGAAAACAAATTAATTAATTAATGTTGAGTCTTCCATATTCCAGGCTTAGGATCCCTAACTTTTTTTTATTTTATAGGTATAGCTCCAGGTCGATGTCTTCGTCAGGATCACATTAAATATGTTAAGAAGGTTGTTCTAGAAGATCTTCGTAGGGAAGAGGTTGACGACGACGACACTTGGAGGAGGACACTATGAGAGTTTCAGTGCAAGAGTTTGTAGAAGTGTGAGGGCTCCGTTTCAGATGCAGTCATAGAAGACTAGTTGGAGGAGGTCGAGATTGGATTCAGTTTGGTCACTGCTCGGAAGGTGCACTGGGTGTCCTTGGTTGTGACGATGCTACTTGGAGCAGTGAGGCGGTGGTGGTTGTTGTTCCTTAGGGTTTGTTAGGATTTAGCTTTCTCATTGGAGGAGTTCTGAGACATGATTAGAGTCATGTTTCATTATTCAATGGAAAAGGTATCCATTCTCCATGAGCTTCATACCCTTCTATGGGGGAGCTACAATTTGTGTGAGTTTGGAATCCATTTGAAGAACCTTTTATGATATTCCTCGGATATGTTTCTATATGAGGAGTTCAGGCTAAGGAATTTCTAGGAGGCTTTGTTTCTAGATATACAATGCCACATCACTCCATTTTTTCAGAAGACATATCTTGAGGTGTTGGTGAGGGCAGATGTTATCGAGAGGACTTTTGCAGTGACTGGATCATCATGAAAGGGGAATCTTCATGATTCCGCACAAAGCAGGGTTCTGGTCCGGGGTTCCCATTTTTCAGGGTAGAAGAGTTTCCTTTTAGTCAGTGGTAGGTCCCATATCTTCACATTTTGTATATTAAGAGGAATAAAATCTCATACCAATGAAAAGGGATCAAGATATTTTTTCATGTGGTAGACGAGGTCATCAGAAGCAGGAGAGCCAGACCTTTCAGTTCAGTCATCGCGCACTAGGTACTCCGCTCCAGGTTCCTCTATTGAATCAATTCCAAACAAGGCAACATCAGTAGGTTACACCATCTATTGATCTGTAGAGGATATATGGGGAAGGTAGAGGACAGAATCATGAAACTTCTCATCCTCATAGAGCGGAGCACATAACGGTGGTGTTCATCATCATGGATAGAGAGGCTATTGTGGAGGTCATGGTCAACTTCATCCTATAGCGTTGCTAGCTCCATGTGATCCAGAGGACATTCTAGGTACCCATTTATTGTTTTCTACATTATTGTATGCCTTTTTTCATTCATAAGGGACACACTACTTCATATCACCTACCATGGTCCATGCTTTGGGACATGAGGTAGAGAGGTTTCAAGTGCCCTTAGTGTTGACTACACCAGTTGGAGTTCTAGTCGACTTGTTTAAAGTATGTAAAAAATGTGATCTACTGTTTGGGAAACACCGCTCTTGGGTAGATTTCCTATGTTTATGAACACAATCATATAATTCCATCCTTGTCATGGATTGGGTGTATTTCGTGCAGGATATCATTTATTTCTTTAGGAAGAAGGTTGCCTTCATCGATGCGGTTAGAGAGTTGTTGGTTTTTGTTAGCGAGAAAGATCCTCAGATGGGGCATAGGCGCAATCCATACATATCATCCATGATGGATTAGTTGATGTTGATTTCTTCATAGGTTCATTACATTGAATTTCCTAGGGTTGTAGAAGAGTTCACTAATGTTTTCCAGATGAGGTTGTAGCATTACCTCCTCGACGAGAGATCGAGTTTAAAAACTATCTACAACCAGGAGCATCTTCTTTCTCTAGGTATCCATTTAGGATAGCCTATCCTGAGTGACAGGAGCTATATATATATCTTTATGGTCTATTATAGTGCGGTTTTGTTCTTCCAACATTGTCACCATGGGGTGCACTAGTTTTGTTCGTGATGAAGGCTGACAACAGTTTGCGGTAGTGTGTCGATTATCGTCACACAAAGAAAGTGAAAATAAAGAATCGCTATCCTCTTTCGTGGATTGATGATTTATTCGATCAACATAAGGTTGATGCTAGTTCACAAATATCGACATGTGGTCAAGATATCACCTGATGCATGTGAAGGATGAGGATATCATGAAGACTACTTTCTGTTGTTGTTATAGGCATTATGTGTTCGTTGTAATGTCGTCTGGCATGATGAATGCTCCAGATGTGTTCATGGGATTGATGAATGTTTTGTTCCGTGAGTTCATATACATGTTCATGGTAGTTTTAATTGATGATTTCCTTGTGTACTCCACATCTGAGGAGGGGCATGCAGAGCATCTACACGCTATTTTAGGATTTCTTCATCAACATCAGCTATTTTGGAATTTTCTGAAGTGTTAGTTTTGGTTTCGATATGTCCATTTCTTGGGGCATGTTGTGTCCCATTAGGGATTTTCTATGGATCCATCAATGATTGAATCATTTGTTCCTTGGGAAGACCCCAAGACAGTGTCATAGGGGTGAATATTCCTCAGTCTCGTAGGCTACTATTGGATGTTCGTAGCCGATTTCTCACAAGTTGTGACTCGTCTGACAGAATTGAACAAGAATGATTAGGAATTCATATGAATTGATAAGTTTCAAGTATCTTTCGAGTATCTAAAAGAAATGTCAGTAAGTGCTACATTTCATTGTCTTCTAGCTGAGGGTGTTCATTTTGATGTTTTCTGTGCGGATTTGCATCTAGGTTTGGGCTATGTTCTGATGTAGAAAAGATCTATTTTTTCTTATGGGTCTTGGCAGTTATGTCCACATGAACGTAACTATAACTCTCATGATCTTGAGTTGTCATCCATGGTGTTGTCTCTGATGTGGTAGAGGCATTACCTCATTGCTGAGCATTTTTTGGTTTTCCCCAGTCATAAGAGTTTGAAGTATGATTTATCCCACTATTAAATGAACATACAACAACATATGTGGATGGATTTCATATGGGAATATGACTTCAGGATATCATATACACCGGGAAAGAGGAAGGTTTTTGCTGATACGCTTTGTCCAAAGTCACGTAGTGATGCTGTGCAAGAATCTAGTGATTCCGGGAGAGTAATAGAAGAACTGACAGCATTACATCATGATATGGGAGACATTGGGGGGAAGAGATTATATTTTTCTGATAATGTTAATGTAATATCTCGTGAAGAAAGTGGAAGATTCCTAGTTGGGAGATCTATAGGTGGAGTTATGGATATACCGAGTTATTTATGTAGAGGCCCTTGATCGGTGGTCTGAGGATGAACAACATAGAGCGTTTTATCATGGAAGGATATTTTTTCCTTTGACTATATTTGACATGGTTATTAGAGAGTTTCATAGTTATCAATTAGTGGTGGATCTTGGTGTGACAAAGATGTACCGAGCCTTGAGGAGCCAATTTTGGAGGCCTTGGCGGAAGCATTCAGTTGTAGAGTTTTTGTCTCGATGTTTGGTCTTCCAAGAGGTGAAGGCCAAACACGATGTTCCAGGTGGTCTACTCCAGTCATTAGATATTCCTTAGTGGAAGTGGGATGACATCTCAATGGACTTTTTTACTAGAATACCTCGATCTCCAGGAGGACATGATGATATTTGGGTGGTAGTGGATTGCATAACACAATCGCCCCACATTATTTTAATCAAGGATTCAAGATCAGTGGATGGATTGTCAAAGAAGTATCTAGAAGAGGTGCTGAGACTTCATGGAGTCACTGGGATGATAATTTCCGATCGATATCCTCATTTTACCACCAGGGTGTAAAGATATCTTTCACATGCTTTCAGTTCTCAACTATGACATAGCACATATTTTCATCCTCAAACGGATGGTCTGATAGAGTGATCCATATATAATCTGGAAGACTGTTATGCACTAGTGTCATGGATTTTGGAGGTTCGTGGAGGAGGCTCTTGCCTTTGGCGGAGTTCTCTTATAATAATTGATTTCAATCCAATATCAGTATGGAACCATTTTAAGCCTTGTATGTCTGACCTTTCTATTCTTCTTTGTGATAGAATGGGGTCTAAGAGTTAGCAATTCTCAGACCAAAAAAAGTTCATAATAAAACAGAGAGGGATCAGGTGATTCGTGAGAGAATGAAGATAATTTAAGATCATCATAAATCTTATTCTGATCAAAAGAAGATACCCTTAGAGTTTAATTTTCGAAATCTTGTTTTTCTAAAGGTTAATCCATGTCATGGGAAGTGAAGGATTGGTCATGGGAGTAATATTTTTTCGCAGTTTGTTTGGCCATTCGAGGTGCTAGATCATGTTTGAGTTGTGGTGTAAAGAGTAGCACATCCCCCGCAGATGAGTTAGATACATGATGGTTTCCATGTATCAATGCTATGTTGTTATCTTCATGATGAATCTCACATAATCGATTGGGGAGAGATCTATATTGATGATGATGCAACCTTTGAGGAGTGACCCATGGAGATCCTGGATCATAAATAGAAGGTGTTGCACTGGGGTTCTATCCCCTTGGTTCGTGTCATGTGTCGACATAGTGGCATCGAAGAGAGTACCCGGGAATGTGAGACATAGATACGTGCTCAGTACCCATATTTGTTTAATGTTTAACTCTTTTCATTTATCTATGTATACTTTGTGGTTATAATCCTTTCATGTTTATGAGATGGATCCCTTGGTTTCATTTGTTGCTTGCTCTCTTTGGAGAGGTATCTCGATGGGTGGTTGTTCGAACCATGTTTCGTTTTCACTTTAGGTGGGTTTTGATTTCTCAGGTATTAGAATGTTTTGAGAGGTATCTGATGTAATTTCCCGGACCTCTATGTTCCATTCCATTGTGAAAATATGGTGTTTTAGGTGTTCTGGGAGGTCATGTTGACTTATCCCCATCAATTTTCTAATTTCCCCTTTCTATGAATAGTATCATCAATGACACTTTGTGAACAGTTCCAAAGGTATACAGTTTTGAACAGTTCATCGGCATCCATCTGTGAACAGTGCCAATGGTGAGGTCTAACATTATCCTCTCCTTACTTTTCCAAATTTCCAATTCCATGAACTATTCCATCAATGAACAGTTCTAACGGAAAACTCTAATAGTAACCTCTCTTTACTTTTCCAAATTACCAATTCTATGAAGAGATCTGTTTGTGAAGACTTCTATGTGTAACCTCTAACAGTAACCTCTCATTCCATTTCCAAATTTCAAATTCTATAATCAGTTTCATCAGTGAACTATTCTATTGGTAACTTCTAACAATAACCTCTCCTTCCATTTCAAATTTCCAATTCTATGAATAGTTCCATCAATGAATAGTTCTATATGTATCCTATAACGGTATCCACTCTATAAGTTTCCAAATTTTGAGTTATGTGAACAGTTCCATCAGTGAACAGTTTTATTTGAAACCTCTAATGTTATCCTCTCATTCCTTTGAAAAATTTCCAATTCTATGAACAAATCCAATAGTGAATGGTTGTATCAGTAACCTCTAATGGTATCCTATCTTTCCATTGCTAAATTTTTGAGCTCTGTGAACTTTTTTATAATAGTGAAGTTCATGAACAATGATCTATCAGTGAGTTTTTTATGGTGTTGTTCATGAACAGTGTTCTAATGGTGAGTTTCATGAACAATGTTCTATCGGTGAGGTTCCAACGGCGAAGTTCATGAATTGTGTTCTAAGATAGAGGTTCATGAACAATGTTATATTGATGAGGTTATATTGGTGAGGTTCTAATGGTAAGGTTCCTGAACAGTGTTCTAACAGTGAGGTTTATGAACAGTGTTCAAATGGTGAGGTTCATTAACAATTTTATAATGGTGAAGTTCATGAACAATGTTCTAATGGTGAGCTTCATGAATAGTGTTCTATAGTTGAGGTTCTAACTGTGAGGTTCATGAACAATGTTTTTCCTTTTCCAAATTTGGAGTTTATGAATATTGTTTCCAGCTTCCTACAGTTCCAGCCCTTTGATATCTCCTTTAACATAAAATTCATTTAAAGACTCATTTTAAGAACTCTACGGGTGATTCAAAGGTCATAATACATATATTAATTATTCATAAAGATCAGGATATTTTTACATTGTCAAACCATGTGTTATAACGTGATCTACTATTAATGAGAAATTTAGGTTATCTTAAACCATCACTCCTTTAAATCTTATAAACCAACGATATATCTTACTCCCTAATTCTTTCTCCTTGTTGTCGGGTGTGAGAAGCTCGAACATCCCATTACTTTTCATAGGAGTTACTCAATCAAACTTTCCTCCTCGGATTGGTTCTGCTCTGTTTTGAGGCAACCAAGCTATATCGATCAATATTCGATATATGGTATGTTTTATCATAATTTTTTGGGGTTCATAATCTCATGTTTCTCCTTTCAATATTATATCATTTAATCACCAGGTTTATAATTGAGTTTTCTTGGGTTTCGGTTGGTGCGGTCGTACTGTGGCATCATCGGGTGGATGTAGTTGTCGTGAGTGGAGGATCATGACCCGTTGTGTGAATTGTGAGAGTATAAAGAACATCATAAATAGTTTGAGATAGTGGATTCATTGATTCTCTCTTATTTTACGTGCAATATTATTTTTAGCTTGTTTTATCCCACTATATCACAATAGAATTGACCAAATAAAAATTTGAACCGATAAACAAATTGATATCAGTCGTATGTTATTGCCTCTTGTTTTTCTATATAGTGTGATATCAATTCTTGTTGTGTTGAGTTTTTCATTCTTGATATAAATCGGTGAATAACATAAATTCAGAATTAATTGATAATGGTTTCCCTGAAGATAAAGAGGCAAGTAAATGAATCTGGTACTTCTTATTGTAATTTGATGCTAATCAAAATGGAGCAGTAATAATTTTTATTTATTTGTGATATCATAATGATTAGGATTCCCAAATTTTGCACATAAGAATAATAATTGGTTAATAAAAGATGAATTAAAGAAACAGTTGATTGATAAAAGATAACTCTTTATAGGGTTCTGCATTACCCTATTGTTTGTTAAAGGGCCAAGAGCTCAACTGTTAAAATTTTTGTTTTTCAGATTCTTGTGTTGTTATGTGATCATGGAGGGCTGTTGTGATATTTAAGGGCATTATTCCATTTTATTTGTGGTAGCATATGACACCTAGAATGGTCAGATACACCGGTTTATGTATGTGGGTGTTGGGGAGGACACTAGGGATGATGAAACGTGATAAATGTGATTTTTGTATACTTGTTGTTTCTTATTGGTTGATTATCTAATTTAATTCTCCTCAATACTCAAGTCAGCTGGTCTTGCATACCCTTCTTCCAAAATAGGCGTAGACACGCATGGTATGCCACATGCTTTCGGTGTTTACTATCTCAAGGGAGAATGGTTCTACACCTTTGCTATAGGCGACAAATACTCGATAGAAGTTCATTTACTCACCGTGTTGATTCCCCTACTATGTAGTATCATAGAATGTTATTCTAGAAATCTTGGAATTATTGGAATGTAATGCTATAATTAAATAATTTAATAAATGATGTTAACCCATGGCGTTTGGAGATTGTTGGGGGCGCAATGTTGAGGTTGTGATTTCAAGGAGCAATATACATTGTGTGTGATGCTAATGAAATTTAATTTTTAATTTTTATTTTTTAATTAATTTTTAGATAATTAAAAAATGTAAAGTGAAAATGATAAAAATGGAATAAAATAATGTATAAAAGTTCATTAATTGGTTTTGTGATAATGGGATACCTAGTCTTAGAAGTGGCTGCTCGGAGTCCGAGAGACATTCGTTGCAGTTGAGTCTAAGAAAATGTTATACCCATAGTGTGGTTGTGAGATATATTTCATCCAGTACTTTTTGAGTTTATATATGATACTCCACCCTGTCAGTATGGGATATTGACACCCAAATCGTTTTGAGCCCTCGTGTGTGTTTTCCCTAACACTCATGTCGGAGGACGAATGCCTGAATACCCCTTTTGGCCCCACTCTCTTCTCTTGGTAGTTACTTGTATTAGTTGTCACAAAAGTTATTTTTCCCCATATATGTGTGTAGAGGGCTGTAATGTATTTTGTTTATTCACACACATATATTCTGGATTTAGTATCCTATGGACTACTATATGTGTAACATGTTTAGGCTGTGATGGCTTGAGGGTCATTACTCAGTGTGTGGGATGTAATGTAATGAGTTATAATACCCAATGTATGATACACATTATGCAAGCTATGTTGGCTCCCAGAAATGACCTGGTTACATTCTTGCATAGACGTGGTGGTTTTGTTGCACGAGGTTCGTGTTGTGGTGCTTCTCCTAGGTGTCTCTAGGCGAGCCTTTTTGGAGAGAGATGCTCAGTATGTGTGACATTAGGGAAAATCAGCAAAACAGTGGGGAAGTAGTAGTTGGGCACCTTTGATATTCTTTAATATATGATATATTATTTTATTTGATATATGGTGAGAGTATCCATGGTGAGGTTAGGATCCGTGTATACCTATTTAGGTGACGAGTTATTTTCACTAGTTCTTCACTATGCTTTAGCATGCGTTCTTTAATTTTTCATGAGAGGATTCAGGGAGGATCCTACTGGGTATACTGTTATTCTCACCATATGTATATATAAATTGTTTCCCAGGTCACATGGAAAAGTTTGGAGATCAAGCTGGTTTCTACTAACTTTGGGTTTCAGGATCTAGTTGGACATGTGGTTGCTGATATTTTTTTCTATCTTTTGGGAACTTTCAGGTTTTTCACTTCCAATTGTAGTCTTTTTTCGTGACACTACATATGTGCACTTGGGTTGTCATTTATATTTAAGTTCTGAGTTGGAGTTGGTTGGTGTTTATCTTATCTCTATCTTCGGCATCTGTTATATTAGTGGTTAATTCATCCCATTTGATTGTTTACTATACCCTCCGTGCTATTCTCCAACTCGGGGCCAACTGGAGGTAGAAATCAGGGTTCATTATCTCCCATCTCACATTACCGGCCCAGGAGGGGTACACATTGTGGAGATGGGTTTGTGACATTTATAATGAATATCAAATTTAAATATGCATAAAACAATGGTAAATACAATATAATCTAATTAAATTTCATTACATTAATTTTCTAATCATTATATAATAATTTAAGTGAATTTTTATCCCAATTATTAGAAATTGAGCTAAGAAATCAATTACATCATTCTTCATTTGGTTAAATGTTTTTTGACCTCATGTATAGTGGTAATAAATAAGTTAATAACTTATTATAGAACCATAATAATATTTATAATTTCATATATTATTATTTAATTACATATTATCAACAATTTATTAATAATATTTTATTATTTTCATTGTTTCGTGTGTTATGATCCAAGTTTTCTCATTCATAAATTTTATGATTTTTACAGTTCTCCAATATATAATATAATAATATAACTAAAATAATAATAATAAAAAATTAACAATAATATGAATAAATAAATTTTCATTTTAATATTAATTATGATTTTTTTGAATTAAACATGTTGCGATCATCGAGAAATTATCATATATGTATGCTTGATTAATGATTCCATTTTTTATGATAATTTTCAAAAGGTGTTAAGTAATATTTTATATTTAAAAAGGGATAATAATGACATAAATAAAATTATGTTCCTATATATATACTTATATATATCATCCGTGTTGTGTGGTAATGAAAATAGAGAGTCAAATCACTACAAAAATGCAGTACCCACATGTACACGAACTATATTATCATCTTTCAGTGAGTGATAATGTAAGAAATAAAATGATATATAATGAATTTCATAGTTAAAAATATTTCATTTATATAATAATTATTTCATGTATATAAAATATATTTATTAACATTACCCTAATTATATTCTATGTGAAACGGTATTGAAAACGAATTACATCACATCGTCCGTAAAAACAAATGATGTTATCGTATCCCCTATGGAATGTATGTTTAAACGATATATATTTTATAATTCATATATATGTATTTTAATGTTTTAAATATAAAATATATAAAATACATTAATCATAACAACCAATAGTGAGTGTTGGTAATGGAAAAACGAATCACATCGGTTCAGGAAGTGGTAGTCTTCCATACACTTTAATGATGATTTCTTAAAACATTTTGTGAATCTATAGATTGTTTTCAGTCATTAACATCACAAGAAAGATTATCATTATGTTTATGTTAATATGTTTATTATAAAATCATTTTTTCATAAAAAATTATTTAGTTTAAGGAAGAATTAAATTAAAATTCTTGTTTATGAATGTTATATATTCTTTAGGTATCATCCTTAGAATTTGAACAAAACTCATACATGGATGGTTCTTTTTTGAAAATAAGAATTATAGGATTATATGGTGGATATTTTTATGTTACATTATTAGGTTTTTTAAAAAAATGGGTTAATGTGTAAATAATACATGAGAGGGGGTTTTCATATATCAATGAATTGAGTGGAAAACATACCATTCTTAAAAATAATTAATTTTACCCATGATTATTTCATGTAAAAAGGTTCTAATAATGAAACATTTTAGATAATATAAGTGATAAGGTTTAAATATGGACATAAAATAGATTTTATAAATATATGTATTCCATTTAACCATTTACTTTTTAGTTTAACTCCCCGAGAAACCCATTTTTTACCTTATTAATGGTAATTTGTTTTTATTGTTTTCAATGTTAATATAGGTCAAAATATAGGATTAATTTACTATATCTTATAATTAATTATTACTCCAAACATTGAATATTTTTTTCTAAATTCAATTCACAAAATTAATAAAATTTGAATTTAAAATAAATCTTACATATGTGATGAGAAAGGAGGATTACAACTAAAAAAATGAAAAATGTGTATAAATATGTTTTACACAATTTCAATATTACGTTGATTAAAATGACATAAATTTGATTAATATATATAAAATTAATCTATTTTATCTTTAAATTCAATTTAATGTATACTAAATCATTATAAATAGTCTAAATGAGAATTTAAATTTCAATTATTATTCATTATTTTTCACTATTAATCAAAAACAAAATCTGTTCATAAAATTATTTAAATTTTATAGTATTATAATTTATAAATTATTATATAAAAATATTTTTTTATTGATTATTTTCTATAAAATAAAAAAAAATTATATTTTAAACTAATTCCACAAATGCAATGAAAAATACAGTTTTTGAGAAACACATTTTTTCAAGAACAAGATGATTTAATACTAACTCTAGGAATAATAATAAATAGTGAACGAGTAATAATTAATATTTAGTGATAAAAAATGTATAAAGTTCATTTAAAACATTAGTAATTATGGATTATTTAAATTAATTAAAATGGATGAAAAATATATTCATTAAACCATTATTTAGAAAAAACAAAATTTTAAACCCAAAAAACATTTACTAAATTAAAATATAAGGATGTTTCAAATGTCATTAATCGAATTAAATATAGATAAATAATATATATTTTACATCAAATCATATTAAAATAACAATATATATTTTCAATTACTTAATTTATTTAATATAAAACTCAATTTTTCAAACATATGTATATTTTCTCTATTAATATAATATCAATATTTTCAGAAAAATTCAATTAATTTACCCAATATAAAATGTTGTATTATTATTTCAAAATAGTAGATAATTTTTAAAATTAATTAAGGAAATTTTCCCAAAATTAATTATAATACTATTTTCGTGAAGAGAAATAAAAATCATTTGTGATGAAATTATATTTTCAAAGAATCTAACTACATTACCAAATAGATATTGGTTATTTACTAAAAATTTATAAATTGTTTAATTTTATTTTGAAAAATATATATGTGTCTATATATATATATATTTAGTTAATACTATTCATATCCTCCTACTTAATGAATTTATTATAATAGTTATATATATCATCGGTCATTTTAGCATGGTTTTGAATGTTGAATATGCTATTAAAACTGAAAATATTAATATTTTGTGTTCCATAAGTTATAGAAGAGATTAAATTTATTCAAAAATTATATATCACAATTTTTTAGGGATATAAATTATAATATAATCTCATTTTAGTCATTGTTTATGATATCGAACATAATTATCTACTTTTAAAATCATTAAGTGTTACATAATCCCCCTTTAATAAATTTATTCCTTGAAATTTTATCTATTCCTTGTTAATAAAATGATTGAAATTTAAAAATACTTTTGTTCTAAACCCACATATGATATTGTTAAAGAAAACATCGTCTTGAGAAATTTGAAAGAAATGTATGTGGAACATCTAGAATAACACATATTAGAATTCCAAATATGAGAACATATGATGGAAATGATGATTTGGACATTAAAAAGCATAAATAATTATGGAAAATGATTATTATCATTGATCACATGATAGTGAAAGATCAATGGAACATTATGGCCATGAAAAAAAATATCATTGATGATCTAAAAGAACAGGTAATTAGTCAGATATAAAGATAATAAGAGAAGATTTCGATTTCCAAATAATTTTTACAATAGTAGAGGAATTATTTCACCATATAGATCAAAAACATAGTGAAATATAAATACATGAGAAGTATAATTTCATCCTTTGTCTAAATTTTTATATAATTTTATTTTTCTTCTATATACTATTAGTATTCAAGATGAATGTTTCATTTATGAAGCCTTAAAAATCAAATTTTAAACCATCATATAACCATAAAAGATATGAAACTAAATTACACAAACCATTTGACATTAAAAAACAAAAATCATGTTAACATTGTATGATAATTCCCAAAATTGACTATAACTATATATGATGAAATATTACATTAATCACTAAAATTCAATATTAATACAAAATGTTCCAACAAAATCATTCCTAAGTAACCTAAACATTAATGAGTGTTTTATCCATAAATTTTGACTCATAACATTCATATTTAAAAACCAAAATTTGGAGAATATTTTTTAAAATATGATTATTCACATAATCAAAAAATAACATTTCAATTTCATAGAAATCAATATAATATAACTTTTCTTCCAATAACTAACTCGATGTCCATGATCATATAATCCCTTATGTGTATTAATATCTTAAATCTTATTTTCAAAAAATTAAAATACATACTTAAAACTAAACAAAAGTATATAACATACATAATTTTAATTAAACATATAACAATTTATCATAATCAATTTCATATTACATCCCATTAAACCTAAAAGGGGTTTATAATACATTGAAAATATGAGAATCCTTAATAATATAAACCTATGATAGAATCCATAAATATTAAGATAACCCCACATGATAATATATTAATCAAAAAATATATCTAATTCATTCCTCTAATATATATTATAAAATTTTTATCCCATACTCAAGGATCTAGTGTTAGAATATTAAACGTTATGGTACATTGATTGATATCAATGGGGGTGGACTAAATTTCTCCATCTAAAACATTCAATTTGTAATGGAAATATTATATCATATGAATTTTCACAGAACACCTAGTTTTATAGTTTTATAGAATTTGGAAAAACTCTTACATAAGAAATAACTTAGCCATTAAATGAACATATTTCCCATATAACCAAAATTAATTATTTATCATTATGTCATCAGTATAATACATATGAAACACTTCAACAAATAATTCATTCAACACCATTTCCTGATAACATAGAAAAAATGAAACATAAGAAGGAAGACCTCGAATTTTCAATAATATTAAACATCGTCATTAATAATTTCAAGTCAACAATGCCTATAAGAAGTGTATAAGGTTATGATGAAATAATCAGAGTAGAAGAGTGAGTCATAAAATGACACATGCACATAAATTTGCAAATCGTCAATTATGAAACATCATTAAATCCTTTAAATAGATATATTCATAATATTCAGCAATAATGAGCCTTGTAATATGAATACTAATAAAATAAAGCATTGTAAACCCATAAAACCATTGTTAATACATAACAATATCTTATCACATATTCTTTAGAAAACACATATAAAACATTTAAATAAATTTGAAAAATTTATTAACCATATGGTAAATATATAATATAATTACTACAATAACATAATCATTACCAAAATAATTGGAGTGATATGTAAGATCATGAAACATATAAGTTATATTTGGATCAGTCGGTGATATCTATTTGCACTGATCATATAATATATCCAAGAAAAATAACATGGGTAATGTTGATAGAGATTGTAAAAAAATAATTAGTCCTTTCATAAAATCAATAACCCATTGAAAACACGGGTTCCATGTCAGCCACTTAGAAACATGATTAATACATGGAAATATGGGTTCTATAACAATCTATTTTGAACATGAATTACCAATGGAAAAGAAATGGGTTCCCTAATAGTTTTATCGAAATAATTTTAATCCATCAATAAAAAGAATAAAAGTTCTATGAATATAAAATATAACTCATTGATATATGTATCAAAAAGAGTTGTTGTTGTTGATTAATGTAAATATCATTATATAAATGTTGAGAAAACTATCCTTTTCATTTAGACAAATATATTCTAAATAAAACATTCTAAAACTCTGTGGAAAATTATTTTCTTTTAAAATAAAATTGGATAATTTTAAAAGAAGATTTAATGATAATTTTAAACATTTCATGAATAAAATATGCTTTATATATTTATTTTACTTAAATACAAAAAATTGACAAACAATTTATTTGATTATAAAATTTAAAAAATATATTCTAGTATTGAATTTGAATTATTAGATAATATTCCATTCATATCTAACACATTGAAACAAATACTCCCTACACATTTTCAATATAATAAAAATGAGAAATGTTTATAAAATGACATGAATATTACTATCAAGAAAATTTAAAAGTTAAAATTTTATAAATTTGTTTTTTAAAACATTTCAATAAACCCAAAAAAATTTGAACAGTTATTGAAATGAAGGTTTTGTATGAAATTGGATTTTTCAATAGAAAAGAGTAAAAATTTTATTTTTCATAAAAAGGTTTTCTAAAATATTTTATTTAAAAAATGTGGAAAAATTGTAATATTACATGAAAATATTATTAATAAAAATATTATAAGAAATATTAATAGAATAATTGAGAGTTAGATGACAATATTTCTTCTTTACAGACTTAATCTGAAATATTACTGATAAACACTTGGATTAAAACATAAAACTCCTACCACATTGGTTACGTAAAATCATAAATGTATTGAAATTATAAAATTAAATTAAACATAAAATATCATGGGAATAAATGAATTAATTATATTACAATTATAATGGATTTTATATAAACCTCATAAAATATGATAGGTTAATCGCATGACATATGTCTCAAAGACGAAAAATTGAGACAGAAAATCTTTTACAATGATCATATAATTTATATGGGGAATAATAAATGAATTGATTTTTAGTATCAAATGTTAATCCATATAAAATTATTGAATAAAAGAATCAAATTAAAAACAACATAATCTTTTTTTGAAATAATCAATGAACTATAATTTTAACCTAATGGAGTGAAATTGAGTTAATAAAACACGTATCTCACGCTTCCTTTTAGATTGATTTATTATAATATCATATATGGTGTTAAAAACATGTTAATAAAAAATTATTAAACTATATTAATATTTAAAAATAATATATTTTATTTTCATAACATCTTATCACCTTTGGGTTAACAATGTTTCATTATTATCATTGTTTCAGGAGATAATTTCCATGGTTTCTCAATCGTTCATTATTATGAATGTTTCACATCTTTTCATAAAATATATTTATAGCATATACATAATAATACTAATCAAATAATTATAATATTTATACATGAATAATAATTTTATGGAAAATTAATAAATATGGTTTTGAAATATAAAGTATTTTACTATCATGGAGTCAGTAGGTTTTATATATGATTGAGTAACGTTTCAATTTTTCAATGAACATTATAGAAAGCAGATTAGTTTTTTTTATCATTAAATAATGATAATAATATCATAATCAACATATTATTTATTTAAATATACTTATATATATCCCATATTGTGTGTTGATTAATGAAGATAGTCTCATCAATTTGTAAAAGAGGTATTCCCCACTTACATGACTGAGTTTATCATCTTCATATGAGGGAAATGGTATGTAAGAAAATGATATATTTTTTTTCATATTAATTAATTTTTAATGAATATCTTAATTTTCTCAGTTTTATTTTTAATATTTTTTAACCTCATCCTTGTTATTTTCGATGTAAATGGATAGTGAGAATGAACTAAATTAACTTATGATGAAGCAATATTTCTTACACGTGAACGAAATTTTTGTATTCCCTAGGGAATGGAAATTACCATTTTATATACGAAATAATTACTATATAGGTATTATTATATTATAAATATTATAAATATTTTTATATCTATCATCGCATCCAATCTTGATAGGCGTTAATGAAAAAAAAATCACATTGGTTTTTGAGGTGATGGTCTTCCATAACAATAATAATGATTTCATTACACATTTTATAGATGTGGAGATAGTTTTAATTCATGAACACGACCTAAAAAAATATAATTATAAGTAAGGTAATTTTGTAATTATATCATCATTTCGTAGTTATAATTTAATTATATGGATGAATAAATAAAAAAAATGCTCATTGAAGAATGTTACATGTTCTTTGAATTCCCATATTATGTTTTCAAAAAATGACTAAATAGTTTGGGTTTATGTAAAAAAGAAGTACTATAATTAGAGAGGAAGGAATTTCATAATTTATTTGGGTAGGTCATGGCCATTCAAAAACGGTTAAAATGTGTAATTATGAGAGGAGATAGAGTGACCTTTTATAAGTGAGGTGAGTGGCACATTTCCAATTTTTCTAAATAATGAATACCACCCACGTTTAATCCTAGAAAAAAGATAAAATAAATTTCCATTATAAATAATAGAATTTATAAGGTCTAAATAATTTCATAAAAATAAATTTATACATTTGTTTGTCATTTTAATCCTTATCTTTTTTGTTCAACCCCATGGTAAACACATTTTTACTATAAGTGTAGTAATTAATTTTTTTTTTCTATTTTCACTATTCATATTCATAAGAAATTAATTTAAAAATATTAGATAATATAAATTATTATTTTTTAAAATAAATAATCCTAATTTAATATTTCCATTCACATACGTGTCAAAATTTAATTGAAAATTAATCATGTTGATATGACGAGAAATCATATTTTTATGTAGAAAATCATCTATTTCTACAATGTTTTTATATATAATTTCTATATGAAATTTATTATAGTGAAGTATTTTTTATTAATATATATACAATTGCAATAGTTTACATTACGACCCATTTAAACTATAATTTACTTTTTAAAATAATTTAAATGAATAAGAAATTTTTAATTAAGATTCATTATTTTTCTACTATTTATCAGAAATCTAATATTTTCATAAGAATATAAACTAACAACCTAAAATAAGTTTGAAAATATTATTTAAGTATTTAGTTTTATTTTTATAAATATATTTTTTATTTTGTATGAAAATTATATTTAAATGAATCATTACATGAGGCAAAAGCATGTTTTTGAGAAATAAATTTCTCCCAAGTATAAAAATATTTTATATTAACTCTATGTATAATAATAAAAATATTAAATTAAAATAAAATATAATTTCAGAAAATATATAAATATAATTTAAATAATTATTCATTAGATACTATTTGAATTAATTAAATTAGAGAAAGCCATTGAAATATACAAAAAAAAATTATAAAAAAAACTCCATTTTAAACCCAAAAATATACTTAAACTAAAATAAAATATAATTTTGATTCAAATGTGATTATATTTATTAAATATAACCAAATGATAAATATTTTAAATGAAATAATTATCAAAAAATAAATTTACTTTTCAATCACGTAATTTATTTAAAATAAATGAACATATTACAAAAATTAGTTCTATTTCACTATACACTGATAATCTATATATTTTTAAAAATAAAAAAAAATCCCAATGTAATTTTTTGAATTCTTATTTATATAATAATTTAATTTTTTCAGAATCTATTTTATAAATTTTTCAAAAATTATTGATAATAATTTTTTCCATGAAAATTAATAATATTCCTTTTGGAGAAAACATATTATTGTTGATAAAATTACATTAAAATTGATTGATTTTTTTGTTAATATTTATATCCAATTTATATTTATTATAAATTTTATATATTTATATATAACATAAATTAATCAATAATATTCATATGCACTAATTTAAAAACTTGTTTATTATTGTTATATCTATCATTAGTCTATTAAGGTTAATGTTTTTTTGATGAATATGCAATCAAACATAAATTCATTGGAGTTGTATTTAACAAAATCTATTAACTAGATTAAATTTATTAAATAATAAATATATTAAAATGTATTTGAGAGTTAAATTATCATATAATCTCAGTGCTTTTTTTCATTCATGTTATCAAATAAAATTTATGTGTTTTAAAATCATTGGGTGTTATAACGTGCATCAGGAAGAGTTCAATAGATAGTTTACATTGAGATAGACTATGATCCATTTAATGGTTGTTTTATTATAGGTTATTTTATAAGGAAAAAATATTTGTTTTGGATAATGGTGAGGCTAATGATATTATAGATTTTGGATGTATTTTAGGATCATGTAGTCATGAATTTCTCACCATATTTTAACTTGTATTTTTTATTGAACCGGGTAAAGGATGTCATAGAGATTGATTCTGAGTTTGTAGGTATGTGTGAAGATTTATTAAAAAGTGGCCTAGTACCATGTATTTCTATGGGCGATACTGAAGATATCAATATACATGGTTAAATTTTCATTACAACCATCATGAGAGAATAGCTAATCAGATATTCTCATGCCTCAAAATAGTCAGTTTATATAGGGTCAACGAAGATGTACTATGATATCTAACATTAGTTATGGGTGGTTGGTTTTTTTTTATACATGATGGGTTTGGTTTCATGATTACTTACCTATCACAAGGTAATGACTGGGAATCAGTGTCATGGTACTTCTCTTTAGCCACATCAATGCCTTGTGTGGAAATATGATGATGTGATGGTAGACTTTCATAATGATTTTACCTCAGATATAGAGGAATTGTGATTTTTTTATTTACTGTCTACTGAAGAATGTTTTATATATTGTGTCTATTTTTGATAATCATCTAGTATATGATATTGGGAAGCATAGTATTGGAGATATTATGTTCATACAAAGACTTCACTCAAGAATTGTATAGTAAAGAGAGTTAAATTTCATTTCATGGTTTTATAGGTATTATAAAAGGATTTATGAGTTATGATGAATCTAAGTACATCATATCATCCCCATTATAATGTTAAATCAAACATATGATATAGATATTTTTTGTTATGTTTTGGGAATGGGTCTTCAATTTCAATGGATGTTGTCATGACCGTCTAAACATGGTTGATTTCATTTATAATAATTACTTTATGACTTTAATTATGAGAAAATATTAGAGACTCTATAAGTATTGTCATGTCATTAAAAACTATGTTGTAATGAGGCATATGAGGTAGCTAGGGTTGGGTGGATCATGGAAATGAAGGACTTTGAGAGAGTGTGGTTGATTAAAAAGTGGTATTCGACCGCTCATAGTTGGCAGTGATTGTATATTGAATGGAGGGAGAATGTTTTATATTTTTCTATTTTCAATCTATATTTCATATATGTTGATCATTAAATATGGAATAGACATTCTCATATATAAGGATTTATTTATCAAGGATTCATTGGACTATCATATATATTTGATAATTTAGGGAATATGTCTTACTCTTGGACCTCCTTCTTAGTTATTAAGGTATAAAAATATTTCTAGATTATCAAATCTATAGGTACAAGACTGATCATACGAACATTATAAACTATGAAGATGTTATATTAGATTCCAATTAATTATATGTGTCATTCTTAGGGAAAATAATAAATTTAAAATGATAAGTTATCATAAGTGATGGTTATTCCAATTTTCCCGATCCTATGGATATATAGATAAGACTATGAGGAATCTTGTGTGTGGTACTTTGATATCTACACTCAATGATGATATTGATACAAGAAATATTAATAGATATGTTTCCTATGGATGTGAATCCTTTAGTGGGGAAATTGTAATGAATTTTTAATTTTATGGTGAATTATGAATAAATTTTAAATGTTATTCTTATGTTTTCATACTATTAAAATATTTAGCTATGTAATAGGTCATTTTAATTGGTTTTAGAGAGGTGTTTATTACTTTTATATGATTAATGGTTTTATAATAGTTGTCCAAAACCATGATGATCAACTATTAAAATATGCACCTTTTATATGAAACAGTTGGTGTTGTGGAATATTAAGGGGCATAGTTTATCAAATCATGAAGACACACATGAAAAACCATGTGACACACTCGAATGGAAAAGCTATTATTTTATTACAGTTTTAAAAATTGTTAACCTAATATATGATAGTACTGAAGAGGGGTAATGACTATTATATGATTAGCTTATGGTTTGGAAACCCAATCAACAAGAACATGTTTACATGAAATAATATTCTGGAAATCCTCTATAACATGCATTAATGATATTTTTTTACCAGTTATTCTTTTTTAGATATATATATCTAACCTAGTGACTCCAAAAACATTAGTAATTTATTTAACATAAAAAACTATTCTAGTTCATTTAACAGTGTTTAATATTGGGAATTATGGCGTGTGATCTAAAAACCACTATAGTATGAGGATATAGAATAAATACAATTTTACCCTTGATATGATTCAATGAACGTGAATTTAATTTCATGATTTTACAAATTTTTAATTAATTTAATGATTAATTCATGTATGTTTTCAATAATGGTTAGAGATCTATTGTTTTTGTGGAACCTCCTTTGATAAATCATAGTTGTAGAAATCATTGGAAAAATCGAAGAGGTATGTTGGTGAAATACATTCGTAATTTGGATGAAATATTCTTTAATATAATTCAATAAAATTATTATGTTGGTTATGTGATCATTTACAAGGACTAATGGTGAGATATTTCAATCCATTTAGTGTTCATTTTTTATTATTGTTATCATTTCTCTATAGTATCAAAATGTTTCCTCAAAAATAATATTGTAGGAAGTTATATTCCATATGGGGCACCGGTATACAATTATTTACTTGATGAGATATTTTTTAAATAATATATATTATTATAATAATTGAAATTTATTTTATGTGTGTGTAACCCATGATTCCAATATATAGTGATTGCTTCTATGATAATTTTTTATGTTTTTTTATAAAATTCTTGATTTTGATCACATGTATGTTTAGGTTTCTAGTATTTTTCTATATGGCATGTAATATTATTGATTTATATACACATTCTTTGATGTTTGAATTAAAATTATTGGGGAGTTATTAGTTTAGTTTTATGGAATATGCAGACTATCATAATATGGTAATTACATAGTATGAGATCCTTCATGACATGTGATTATAAATGTGATTAAACAAGACATGTGTTAGGGTTGTGAAATAATTGAGTCTAGAGCCATGGAAACTATATTAGGGTACAATGAAATTTTTTCCTAGACTGATATATAGTGTTAAAATACAATGTCCATGTGTCTTGGCCTAGGATTGGGTCAATACATGTTCACCATGATTCCAATACCCAGATTGTGACATGATGTGTTTTCCTTTTAGCCTGACCCTTGGCTTATTTTCCATCAAGAATATCAGAGACCTTAGAGAATTCCATGTGGTAAATCTATGATAAAAAATTTAATATGACCACATGTCTAGATATAAGATGAATCAAGTATAATCAAAACTATGGGGGCTTGTATAGCACTATAATTCCTTATACGTTATTGTGTAGGATTTGTTGGGTAATTATATTCATCATGTCATAAATTTTTTATACATGTGGATATATTTTAAGGATGAATTGTTTATTTCATATTTGCTTTTATT
Organism: Viscum album; assembly: GCA_963277665.1. Classification (NCBI taxonomy): domain Eukaryota; kingdom Viridiplantae; phylum Streptophyta; class Magnoliopsida; order Santalales; family Viscaceae; genus Viscum; species Viscum album. The sequence goes on from OY728163.1 coordinate 1,949,783,660, forward strand.
ACTCACACCATACATGGGAATATCAATTCATGTTTAGATATCATCATTAGTGAAGAATGCAATGGAAAGTTCCATATTGACGATTATTGAGCCATGGAGAAGTGATATGCCAGTGGTATAAGGATGGTCTCTTTAGGATTCCACATTGATTCTAAAATATTTTCTTATAAATAATAAATTATTGTTTTTCATTACACACGATATCATAATTTATTTTTATGTATGATATGTGTGAAATATTTTATTGGATTATATTTATTATATCTTATGATTTTTCTTCTATATTGTTAATATGGACAATGTTTATGGTGTATTTCCCTAATTCTTACTAGTATAGTATCCCCAAATCACTCTTATATCATCTCTTATATTTGACCACCAATCAATTATGGGGAACCACCCTTAACTTCTTGAAACTATAATTTTCAGACATGGTGGTTTGAATATGGAAATTAAAAATCCTATGGTAGTCATAACTAAAATATTTAATATCTTTAAAAATAAATTACAAGGATATTAAATGTAATCAAGAATTTTTTGATTAAAACCTAATACAAAACATTATGAAATATCATTATGATAGATCACTTTAACAATTTACTATTATATATTTCCTAAAATAATGCATATTTCCACTTTTTAATGTTTCCAAATATCATCATACTATGTATTTTAGTGGATCCACCCATTCTATTCATAGAGAAACACCTTCTCAACAATAGCTTTAAAAAAATTATTGTTGGAAATAATTTCTTATATATCATATGTAATATCTATATATGTTTGTAAATAAACTATCACCCAAATTTATAAACATATATATGTACGAATCATATCCAATTCAAAAAATCCAAACAAATATATTGAACCATCAAATCACATTTTTTATTTCTATCTGGTTGATATCAATTAATAAATTTTATAGGGAGACTAGTAAAATTTAATGTCACATTTTTCACATTGAATCCTTTTGTAAATATCATATAAAAATTCATCAATAAATTTTAACTAGTTAATTTTTATTTAAATTAATTATATAAATATAGAAATCATAATTAGATGTTATTTAAGGGAAAAATAAAATGTTATTCATCATAAAAATAGTTGTTGAAATCTGATAAACGTTAATAATAGTAATTTGAATATATCATTATTCCAAAATATGAGCATTGTAGATATACAGTCTTCCATCCATGGTAGTTTTTATATGCTAAATCCACTAACACCTTATTGGTCTCGCCAATTAAGATGCACTAGAATGTTCATTACATGTTAATATGACATGAATTCTATCTAAAATTTTAATGAATTTTACTATTTTGTATGATCACTTTTATCATTAGTCATTTAATTGGAACTAAGAAAATAATCTACATGAATTAATTCATTATATTTTACCACATTAAATCTATATCGCTCATGTTCATGATGAAATATTAGAAACATTTTCTATTATAATATAACAAGAGTGGATACTACTTGTACATCTTATTGTATAACCTAATATATTTCTATATAATTAGTAATTTGTCATTAATGGTTCTAAATATTTCTACATTTTAATTTCCACATACTATTATCAAGATTCATTTATTATTTCTCATGGAATTTTACATTACAGGATAGAAAACACTTTATTAACTATGTGATTATAGAGATAATATATATTTATATCATTTTGAGAATAGTGAAATAAAAATATATCCAAATATTTAGTTATATATAATGAAATAAATTCATATTTTATTCACAACCCAGATTTATCATTAAATAAAAATATGAAACTTCTAAATCAACATCTTATATGGTTTCATTCTGACACCATTTGATTGAATATAGTTATGTATAATTGTTGTAGTTTAATATAATATATTTGAAAGTATATATAATTGTTTCATTAACTCATGTTCATTCTTCCCCTCTCAAATAGATCTTGATTCCCCCCACCAAATAATCTATTCATCTTTGGTGTAATTAGGGGACTGAATTGTGAACTAATTCAATGTTCTGATTTATTATCGTTACAAATTTTACATACATACTTTAATGTATCTTGTCCAAAATAATTTAAATTTTTTATGTTTTTAATTTTGTGTAGTGTAATAAGAATATTAATGATCTATATAAAATATGAAATTGGAGATAAAGAGTAATTAAACACATAACAGTCATGATTATTATTTTCACAACAAATATCAATATGTGTTAGTTTTAAAAGTGTACCATATCTCTCACATGATTCAATAAAATTCCATTCATTAAATTTTAATAATAACATTAATAATTATAAATTGATTAAAAATTTAATTACTATAATAATATTACATTGTACTATTTTTAAATATGTTTCAAATTTATGTTTTTTTGGTGATAATATCAAATATAAATACTATATATTTAAATATGTGTCTTCTTATATTGATTTATATATATTAGATAATTCTTATACTAAATTTATTATCATTTAACAATATTTAAAATTCTATAAAATATTTTAGTTATATATATACATATATTTATCAATAGTTGTTCATTATAATGAATAAATGTCCTATACATTTCCAAAATGCTATATAAATTAAATTTCCATTTACAGTTATATGATTTTAATTATTGTATAATTATATAAATAAATAACAAAGTATAATTATATCACATCATTCAACCACGAACATCATAATCTTATACAAAAATCTAAAAAGTAGATATAGTTATCCTTGAGAACATTTCTGAATAACAGAGACTATTCTAGTAAGATATAAGTCAAAATTAAAAGAAGTCTCAAAAACATATTCACTATTATATATTTTTTAAAACCAGATATAGATATAGATCATAAACATATTTTGAATCATTTCATATATGAATTTCATTCTTAAATTCTTTTTATATACTATTTATTAATGATAAATAATCCATTAAAAAGGATATTATATAGTCATAGTTTCCTAATTTAATGAATTAGTTAATAATCAAAGAATAGTAGAAACTTAAATTTATTTAGGAGAGATCCAACCTGATAAAAAATAATTTCAGTAACCAAATAATAACCTTGTCTTTTTAGTTCAATGACCATAATTTTTCCTTCCCTCTATGTCAGTACAATTTGAACATTTGGAAACATTAAATGACAATACTCTAGGATGATGTAGGACTCATAACAATTAAAAATATGTTCTATGACAAAAATTACAACACATAATTTTCAATGCATATTTATTTTTGAGAGAGATATCCCAATATTTGAAAAAAATATAAGACCATTAAAAATATATTTTTCGTGAGGCATTATAAAAATTCAATACACACATCTAGAAATTTAATTCACCAAAAATATCTTTTGGTAGTCATAAATAATTCATCATCAATAATATCATGATATTTTTTAGGTAATTATAAACACCTCTCATTAAAATTCTTTGGTTGAGTCTCATTTAGGTGTGCATCTAGTGAAATTTTCAAAATTTTGAAGGGATCTTCGCTCTACATGGTTGGAGCATGGTTTTCCCAAACCACAAACCCTATAAGTAAAAACTCTACAAACACCGGTAGTGAGTATGTTTATAATAGGAACATATATTGAAAGATCATACACCCACAAATTATGAACCATAAAACCCTACAGTATGGAGTGCACAATATGGGTGCATGGCATTTCTTCTTATGTGATCATTCCTCACTAACTATTTATATGGATATTATTAATCAAAAAACTATATAAAAATTTACTAAACCCCTATCTTGACCCTTACCCGGCCATGAAATAAGTTTGAACATATTATATTTTATGTGTGGCTACCAAAATCCATTTTTGTCTCCTCAAAACCCTCAACAATGTGGATGGAAGCTAGAAAATCATCATTTTGTCCTTTCGTGATGTGTTTATTATTCCATTTAGTTATCTCCCTATCTCATTACCTTGTCTGTTGGGTTTTTATATATATCCATGGTTTTGGAGGATCTAATCCTAATTATTTTTTCCTTTTAATTTAGTTTTGATTATCAAATCATTTTTGTGATGTTCTATGTGGAGTGTCTCATCTAGATATTTGTTACTGTTGATCTTATGATATTCGATATGTGGTTCCATTTATATTTTTCTAATGGATTCAACCCTAAATTTATTGATTTAAATTCAATTACTTGATTTCTGTTAAATATCATTAAATTTTATTAAGAAACTAATAAAAATAAATTTGGTACTCGACTTTTATTTGGAATGAAATCAGGAAAAAATCCCAATTCCAATGAATTGGGTTGTGTTTATGAAATTAATGGAAAATTGTTGAAATATAATTGAGGGATTTAAATAGTGGAATTTTAGTTGTTAAACATAATTTTTAAATTTAATTTTGAAACAGTTTTCAAATTAATATTTAGTGGAAAAGGCTTAAAATTTTTCTTAAAAAAAGGTTGTTTAACAATGGAAAAAATTATAATTTGACAAGAACAAATTTTTTTTATATTAAAATTGATGTATTGAAATAAAAATTTCGTTGAATTTTTTTTGAACATTTAAAAAAATATAGATTAGTTATTTTTGGTAAATCACATGCAAGACTATGTAGTAGGTGTGTTATTTGGGACATTACTCTGTTGGCGCATTACAACACTAACAGTAAATATGATACATGTCATATACATGATATGATAATGAAGTTTTACCATTTAAATAGTGTTCGTATTATGTTTGGACACATATTTTCATAATAAGTACTCGATTGTGAGGTAATCCAATAGTTTGGAACAATCATACGTCTTGGAGGATGACCATATTTTTTGTTGTTTATGATTATATATATATTCAATTATTTCTAAATTGTATTACCAATTCCTAGTAAATTTATAAAACATTTTTTAAATAAAAAATTATTAATCCACTTTTTAGAAAACATTAATTCATTTAAAATGTCAAACATTATTTTTTCAAAATATGATTTTGAAATTTTAGTCATGGTTATTTCAAATTTTAAACATTGTTTGGTTAATTAATTTTGATATATTATTATGGAATCCATTGTGATACCATACTAGGATTTTATATCACACCCTTCCTTTACCTTCATGAGTTTTTTTATTATATTCTTTGAGGTTTAAGAAAGGTAAAAATCCACTTGGAGGTGGTTTTGGTTCTTGATCATTAATTTATGGGAATCTATATTCATTGGGACATTTTTTTATATATTATCTTCTTTTTATTCTACATTTTGGTTGTTATTTGGGTTTTTATACATTTTTTAATGCCAGTATTGTTCTCCCTATGGAGTTTTCTTGTATGCTTACTAACATGTATCTCTTACTTCTATTGTGATTGTGGAAAACATTTTCCCACCTTCATATTGTATGATACTATATGCTAGTCTCCAACCCATGACAATCAAGAATGCTCTTTGAAATATGTTATGAATGGCTCGATTATCATGGTACCGAGGTACCCAGATTGGTTGATAAAATAGTGGTATCAGAGGTTCATGTTAAACTTTTAGCATTGATGTTAGTATACAATTGAGTAATCCTTTTACAACATAAGAGGATGTTATGATTTATTTTATTAGAATATCTCACTGAAATGAGGCATAACTCACTTGGAGAGTATCATGAAAATCATTTTGATGTTTAGTTCTAGTATTTTTCCTGATTTTGATTTGGATATATTGAAATCCAAAGCATACTTATACATCTGATGAGATTAATTTCCATGTTTCACTTGTTAGTGTGGTAATATGATGTCTTAAATTTTGTTATAAGTAGTTTTGTAGAATCATACCTCAATAAATTCTTGAAAATATGATCCGTGAGAAAGCTTTTGATGGTCCATAATGTGAACATCATCTTCTAATGCAGAATTATGTTTAGGTTATCATGTGTAATGTCCATGTACTCGATAAACACATACTATAGTTCTCATTCAGGATCCAACTGTGGAATCTCAAATGAATTTCCACATGAAATTTTTTCAGTAGTTCCTTCAAAAAATCTATTAGTGTTTTAAGGGTCTAATAATCCTTAAGTAGATGATGATTTGTTTAGAGGTATCATGATTTTGTTTGAGTTCTAGGAGATGCCATATGAAATCATGGTGAAATGTGCCACTATCTTACTAGAGGGTTATAGAACATTATTTGGGGACAATATAGTGACACTAATGAAGTATAATAGATTATAGTGGAAGGAAATAAATGTTATTTTCACTTGAACGTTAAATCTATAATTGATTTTTTTATAAAAGGATTTAGGTTTTTTCATACTCATGAAGGCTTACAATACCATGACTGAATATAAAAATTATTTTCCTGATATTGTGATAGTTTTCATCAATGATTATATTTATTGAAAATATGAAGACTTAATTATTAGACAATGGATCTAAATCTAATACTCATCTCAGGTGTTCTTGATAAAGAGTCCTAATTATACTAATGGGATAGATAAATCACTGACTGTAAAAATATTCATGGCTAAAATGTTATTGCAGACCAGTGTTTCTATTTATCCCAGTGGCGGTGAAAGTTCCATTGAAGTAAAAAAGGAAACTTGATTATTCTCATTATGGATATATAAAGTAGGGATATGCTAAACCTTGTACGGTGCTTGGTATATGGCCTTTTATTTTTTACTTGTATGGAAAACTCGGTCACTTAAAATGGGTCTGCACTAAGGCACCCAAAATTTGTTGTTCCCATTGATAGTCAGGTAACCTGTAGAAGTTCTTCCCAGTCTATTATAATACACATAGTAGCACATTATCATTACTAACTCATAAAAATTTATACAATTATATGATGAAAATGCAAAGGGGTTCTAGCCACAAGATTCTATATCAATGCTTCTTGATGTAGTGGATGTGTCTCCATAGGAAGAAGAAACAAGTCCAATGAATATGAGAGGTTCAATCACTCTGTCTTATCATTATTGGATGATTTATTTTAGAATTGTGATCTCATTTATTTATGTCAATGTGTATTGTAAATATTCTTTATATTTCATTGGATCTTTTATATTATGTGATTGATATTACTATACACCACGAAACAAAGAGAGAGTAGGGTATTTGTAACCTTGTTTGTGTTTTCTCAATATCGGATTCAAAGATTTCATAGAGTTATCTAGATCCTTCCATGAAACTGCTTGATGTCATATTTGGGATAGAATGCCTAATAACTAATAAATCCTAGATAGTCTATTATTATTTATTATTATCGTTTACATAACTTTATTGGGTTTTTTTATCTTTTACGATGAATGTGACTTGATGATGAGAATATCCCAGCCTTTTTATCTAGATCTATAGAAAATAATATTTTTGTTTATATTGGATGAGGGGAATTATATTTATGTGGTGATCACCCACATATTTTAATCCATTTTCACAATGTTTTCACTTATGAATTCTATGGTTTTCTATCATTTTGAGATGTCATGTTTTCTATTGATTTAGTTCATGTAACTCAACTACTATCTATTCATTATTACATAATGGAACCATATAAAATTAAAGATTTGAAGCCTCAATTGGATGATCTCTGGGAGAAATGATTGGTATGACCAAGTGTTTCACCCGGGGTAGTGAAAGTGGGGATTTTTTTAAGATTGCTGATAGGTTATTTCACCTTTGATTTGATTATTGAAAACTGAACATAGTCCTGATAAAGTGAATTTTTATTTAATGGAATGATTATATTTTTAATCAGTTGAACGGGGAAATATGGTATTAAAAATAGACCTTTGATCCTATAACTATCAATTGAAAACAAAAGAACATAAAATTCATAAAAATTCTATTTTCAAAGTGTATGTCCATTATGAGAACTTTTTCATGCCATTTGGTACAAAAAATGATCCTATAATCGTTATTTATATAATGAAAATGATCTTACATGTGTATTTTGATAATTTTGTGGTGGTATTTGTGGATTACATCCTTATTTACTCATTGTTTAAAGGGGGTCATGTTATTAATCTATTAGTATATCTACAATTGTTGAAAAAGCCACAATTTTTTGTCATGGTTTTGAAATCTAATTTTTGGATTTGAGAGTTGATGTTTTTGGAACACATAGAGTTAGAACATTGTGTTCAAATTGATCTAGATAAGTTGAATGCTATTGTGATGTGGGAGTAACTGCAGAATGTAATTGATATTGGGAGCTTCTTGGGATTAGCCAGATATTATCACTGAATGTAAAGGACTTATTAATGTGGTATTCTCTGATGACTTCTCAAAATTTTAAAGAAGTAATGTTATCTTGGGTTGAGAAAAGTCAAATAAATATTATATAGATGAAATGTATTATAACTACTACATTGGTGTTGACTCTTCTAGAGGCAGGGTAGGACTTCGTGGTCTTCTATTACACATTAGGTTTACACTTGGGTTCTGTTCTTATGTTGGGTGATCCTCATATTTCCTATGTCTCTCGACATCTTAGTCCATGTGGGAAAAATTTACCGACCCATGACCTTAAACTATAATTTATGATGAATGCACATATTATTTGGAGGAATTACCTTTCTGGATAAGGATTCATGATTTATTTTGACCAAAATATATTGAGTTATATATTCTCTAAAAGACATTTCAATATCCCCTTGAGGAATTTGGCGGAATACCAACCATATTTCTACTTTTAAAATGCCTATACCCTAGGGAACAATAATGTCATTATAGATTCTTGGAGTGGGAAACTTCTTACTCAAACCATGAATGAATAATCATAGGATTCGAACATGATGGATATTTTTTCACAATTACATATTGGATTATGGGAATCAGGGTATGATATTTCTTTTTCCAGATTTTGATTGAACTGAACTCTTATCCAGATAATTCGTCAGGAAAATATATTGGTGATGAGTTCTACAGAATTTGAGAATCTATTTATTTTGGAGAGACCGTTTCTTATTGGTCATTCTTTTTTGAGGTAATTATGTGTCATCATAGTATTTTTTTGTACCATCCTCAATGAGGATATCTGTTATGTTGGATCTCTGTACTTCCTAATGTGAAGTTTAACCAAGAACAAAGAATTTGTTATATGAAATTTGGCATAGATATTTTGGTCATGTATTAAAAAAACAATTTCTACATTTTTATCTCATTGTTTTATGTAAAAAAGTCAAGGTCAAGTACTATAAACCTTTGAGTTTAAATCAGACACATCTAATGATAACATAGAAGTTGGATGGGATCTCTATGGACACTATGGTTATGATTTCATGTACCCAGATAATGAAGAATGTAATATTGGTTGGGATCAATTGGTTCTCAAAATCATATCACTGTATACCCTTTTGTGATACTACCAATGCTGAGGAGTTGGGAAATATCAATGTGAAAGAGATTGTTCATTTTCACGGAGTTCCTTCAAATAATAATATATGGTAGGGATCCTAAATTTATTACTTGTTTTTTGAGAGGACTTCAAGAGGAACTAGGATCTCTGGCCCATTTGATTATGTCATATCATATAACTCTTGATGGATAGATATAATAAAAAATACAGATTCTTGATGATATTATTTACACCCATGATCTCAACTTTGGTGTGACTTATGATGACTAATTTTGCCAAGTTGAGTTTTCATATAACAATAGTTGCTAATTCATGGTCTGAATGGGTCCATTGAGGCCTTTTATAGTTTGTCCTGTAAATATATATTGTGTTGGACATAGATTGGTGTAATTTTTATCGTTGGATTAAACAATGATCATGAAATTAAAAATAATTAGTTTATTTATTGGGGACTGCAGATGGCATGGAGGTGGTATATGTACTATTCTTATCGAAATCACATACCAATAAAATTTTCAATTTTTTATTAGGTTTTCATGAATTATTCACATCTGTTGGGTAGTTGATGGATATAGAGGAAAGGGAAATTTTAAGCATAGTTTTTCGACCTTATGTGGTTTTTGTGTAGGTGGAAAAAGTGGGAAACCATTTAGGAAATCCACTGCAGCTGAAGAACTTATATAACCAAATTAATGTATCTCAACATTGAAAGTATCTATCTGATCCATCACATGTTCTACGATGGAGTGATATTGATATCAAATCATATTTATCTATGATGGAGAATCTTATCTTGACAGATGATTCTCAACCCATGGTATTCATTGGGAGGATGATACTGTAGGATAAACAACTATGGAATCATGGTGTTAATACTCCTGATTAATAAGACTGGGAGGAACTGATGAGATAATAATGGACTCAAAATATTAAAATAGAGGCGACCAAATAGTCATTTTGAAGGGAAAATGTTTTTATGGTGGGGATGTTTTAACATCTTGTTACCGTTTTGAGGTACTATTAAACCCCAATTCTTATAATTCTTTTTTTGGGTATCATATTGGGGTTATTTGGGTGAAATTTTGGAAATTTTTAAGGGCTCTTATACTATGCATGGTGGTGATGGTTTTTCAAAAACCATGTTCCTTGCTAGTGAAAACAATGAAAACCCAAGAATTTAGGGATTGAATGGTTGACACACAGTTTGGAAAACCTTGTGCCCAAAAAGGAGAAATCATGAATCCCTACAACATGGGGCACATTGTTATGGAACATGGTTTGTTTATCTATGAAACCCTTCATAGTGAACAATTTGTGCGAAAGACAATTAATAAAAAATTCTATTAAAAATTTCTCAAACCCCAATTATGATATCCAGTCAACCATCACTCTACGATGAACACTTATTTACTTATTTTGGGCTCCCAAGATCTAATTTGGTATTCTCAAAACCCTCTATAGGGAAGATCGAAGCTATTAGATCTTCATTTGGTCCTTTCAAGGAATGATTTATCTTCTAGTTCACTATCTTTGAACCACCTATCTCATCCCTATTGTGTTCTTAGATCCATAAGTTCTTGGCAGATATAATCCCCATTCTTTTTGGTCATAAATCTAGGTTTGATTCTCAAATTATCCATTTTAATGTTCTTTATTAGAGTTTCTAGTCAAGATATTTGTTATTTTTTAACCCATGATCATGAGTAGGTGGTTCCATTTATATTTGAACACTTGATTTAACCCTAAATTTCATTATTTAAATTCAATTACTAGATTTAATTTAAATTTTATTTAAATGAATTATTAAATTCCAAATCTAATGAATTGGGGATTTGATTTTTTTTTCATGTAATCCTATTATAACCCCTAATTATAAAAAATTGGGGAGTTATTGGGAATTAATTTATATATTTTGGAAATTGAATAATATATTAGAAATTGGGTAATTTAAATTTTGAATCTAAATTTTGTAACATATTTGTGAAATAAATTTAAATTTTATATTTGATAAAAATATATTGATACATTTTATAGGATCCCAGGGGTTTTAACTTAGAAAAAATAATTATTTAATTAAAAAACATTTTAATTATTAAATTTAAATTGGATTATTGAAGTGGAAAATAGGTTGAATTTTATTTGGGTCAATTTGTTTACAAATTTTCAATCATTGATTTTCAAAAAAAAATTGAAATCATGGGTAGTTAGCGCTTAATTAGGGACAACACTTAGTTATTTCTTTATAAAACTAACACTAAATATAAATTAGGTCATATCCCTGATGGGATGGTGATGGGTTCCTCCTTGTTTCACAGATATTTATTTTTTATAGTTTTACAAAGGCATTGTAAATTTATATAATATATTTTATATAAAAATTATATTAAAACATTTATATAAATTTTTCTATTACCTGAAATGTAATGAATGATTTTTTCTGAGAATTTATGGAAAATTCAATGGATATTATTTTAAAATTTAAATTTATATTTGGTTAATTAATTCTTTGATGATATTATGGAATCCTGGTTGAGACCCTAGTGGTATTCTATATCACACCCTAAGTGTATCTTTGGGTCTCAGTAGATTATATTCTTCTGGGATGACGTAATGGAAAACCACCATGTTGAGGTGTTTAGGTTTGATGATCCTTATGTCATGGACAGTTGTGTTGGTTGGGTCATTAGGTTGTTTATATTCATATTTTTCTGGTACATTGTGGTTGTACATTAGGTATTTATAACTATTCAACTATTGGTACTATTCTGCCTATCAGATTTTATTATACACATATTGACTTGTATCACTTGATTCTATTGGGTTTATGGAAAATGTATTCCTGAATTCATTGTATGATGCTAGGTGCTGGTCCCCAGCCCATGCTGATTGGGAATACTAGTCATACTATGTTAGGATCAGCTCAATTATCAGGGTACCAGGGTATCCAGGTGATATCATGACATCCCCTACCATCCACCACTATAAATAATAATTATCATATTTGAGTTCCATCCCATAACAAAGGGGGTTCCAATTATCATATTTCCCCTTAAGTTGATTTATATCTATATTTAAGGGAATATAAGACATTATTACCAACTATTCCATAATGGTGTTCTAGATATATAATATTATAGTTTTGAATTATTAATTTGATGACATTTATCATTTTTTATCAAATATTTGATAATTTTAAATTAAATTCTTTTAATGGGAGAAGATAAATATTAAATTATATAGTTAAAATCATATTATTCTCTTTAAAAAATTATTTCATTGTGAAATATATCATAACAATTATATCAAATATCACTAGTATATTTTTAAACGCTCAACTAATTTCTAAAATAATATATTAAATTTCTCTAACTTTGTACCACTTGGTAATAAATCCTATTATATTTAATTAGATATGTTTAATCCAATTTTTATTATTAATTAATAGATCATAATTCTATTAGGACCACCAATACCCATAAATTAATTAATGATATTATCTATAGACACTAATAATGTAATGACCTACCATTTTGGATTATTGTGGTATTACTATGTGTTTTTTTGGACAGAATCTCAAACATCTTATTTCAATATTTGTTTAGTCTCTTCCTTTCAATAATCTAAATATGGATATCATTTGTTACTATTTTTTCCAATTAAATAATTATAAATATTTTTATCATTTATTATTTTCATACATCTAGAATTTTTTTGTCTGTATTCCTTCCATTGTATTAATATGGTCTATATATATTAATGTGTATCTATTAAAATAACACACCATTAATATTAGTAAATAATAAATAGTATATATATATATAAGTATATATATTAAACATGATAAATGAAAATTTATCATGTAATACCTGAGAATTATGTAAGATGAATTTCCACACAGTATAAATCATGTTGTAGTTGATATTTAACCCCCAAATATTTTATATGTGGCATGATCCACTAGGTCAATGAGGAGGATTATCACAACCCTGAATTCTGATGGTTTGATATCTATTTTATTCACATTTTTTTAATTCACCAAACCCCAATAATTTATAACCGTTTTAACCTCTAAGCCGAAACTCATAACTCAATAATGCATTTATATTATAATTATAACAAATTAAGACACATAATTTTAAAAATAAATTTCAATGAATTGAATTAAAATTTGTATGAACTAATTTGTCATAAAAATTAAATCAACAAAAATATATACATTTTATATTAATTATATCGATTAATATGAAAATATTTATTTTAAAAATAAATGAATTTTTTATGATTATATATGATAGCAATGGATATATAATCTTATAATAATAAAATTTCATATTTTCTGAAGTAATGAAAATAATATTCAGGCCAGCCAGGCCCATGTTAGTGATATATTATAAATATGAATATTGTTAATATTTGTGTGAAAATAAGATCATATTAATTATGGGCATGTTAACTATTAAACCCATTTTTGGATGTAAACATCTTGAAAGTGGAAATAAATAAGATAAACATTAATTTAATTTCAGTTTCATTATTTATCTTAGAACTGTGATGGTAGAATTATTAATTATAGAATAGTTTATTATTTTTGTGGTTTATACCACATTTTACTAGTAAAGTAACCACATCTTAATAATAACTGAAATTTCACAATGTATTATAGTGATAATGAATAGTTTTCATTTACTATAATCTATATTCCATATAAATATTAATATATTGTGAATTAGTAATTAGATAAAAAAATATTTAATGGTGGTACTTATTATAACATCCCGGGTAAATAAAAATATGAAATTTTCATATTTAATAAATGTTTTAAATTAATTATTAATTTTACATTAAATGGGATTATATGTTTGTTGGCATACCCGATACCGAACAATGAGTTCTATTGAAATCCTATGTTTCATAATAATAATACAATATTATTATTATAAATGGTAGTTAACTACTAGACGTTGTATTGGTGGAAATGAGTAGAACTAACTACAATATTATTATACATGTTTGTTAAATGTTTTTACATTTATCCAATAAAAGTTATAGGATTAAAATGTGAATGAATCTAATTTTAATAATAATTTACATTAACAGGTTGATTAACCACCTTTTAATGGAGAACCCACTTTAAATATTGTTTTAGAAACTTTTATATATTATATTAAACCAAATAAAATTCCTTTTTAGAATAGAGACATTAAAATTAACTTTGGGTAAAATATTTGTATTTTTCTGATAAAATTCAATTTGTAGGAATAGTGAAAAATATTATATTTTATTTCAAAACATCCTTTTAATCTAAATTATTTATATGGTTATATTATCTATTTAAAATGTTTTAATGTGTAATTAGATTATATTTTTATAATTTAATCCAATTCTAGTCCTTGGATGAAATTTGACTTTCAAATTGGCCATAATTACGTGTCAATATTTTGATATATATTTTTCATTAAAACACTCTATTTGTTTAGAAAATGGGAATTTATTTTAATTTAATTAAATAAAATTCTATGTTATGAATTCTGTAAAATAAACTCCATTTTTTAGTTCAAGTATATCATATATATCTTAGTCTAACTTTTTACTATTTTTCTGAAAAACATCAATTTGTGATGAATAGTGACATAATTTAGTAGTAGTTAAAAAACTGAATTTTTCATTTAAATGAAATTTTACCGCATCTGTAAATTATGTTTCCAAAATCTGACATACTTGGGCATTATTAGTATGTAAAATGTGTTTCAATAAAATTAAAATAATTATTTTGTGAATAGTAACTTTTGACTTTAATTTACCATCGTTAAAGTTAAATATGGTATTTCAAGGTAAAAAATAATATTACAATAATAAAAAATATCTATAAAACCTATATTAACTTTATTAAGCAATTCATGGCCTAAACGGGGCATCGTTGGGTCGATTTTGGGGCCCCATGGGGCCACTTGGGAGTGATAATGACACTTAAGATTAATTAATTTAAAGTAAAGGCAAAATTAGAAAAAAAAATAACTTTTAATAAATTAATTTTTTCATGGGGTTATATAAGTTATCTTTTACAGTATAAATATTAATTAGAAAGCTAAATGGCTTCATAAATCATGGTATTTATTTAAAAAAAATTAGACATCATATAAATTATATTATTTATGACACAAAAAAGATTCAGTATTTACCTCATTAAGAAATGATTTTAATAAATAAGATTATAAACATTAAAATAACATCAAAAAACTTTAAAATTCTTATTGGATGAATTTATTTTGACCATGAGTCATCTTATATTTGACCTTAATATGTTTTGGACCTTTATAAACCGAAAATCATTATATAATAAAATAATAATTTCCCACATTCCTAAAGAACCCATCCTCCCCTTATAAAAATCCCTCACTTATAACCTATTACACACACCAGTCAAGCCCTTGGATCATCCAAAACCAACCCACATAAACTCTAAATATCCCTCTATTCCTCTTAAAATCCATAACATTGTCAGAAGGAACTTCAATAAGTCCTTTTGGTTCAAATTAAATGGAGTTACCCGAATTAAAGGTAATAGTTTCTCTTAAATTCTTTTTTTATTTTAATACTCCAACCCCTTAACTAATTTCATTATAATCTTTTTTAAAAAAACATTATCATTAATATACTAGTATGTTTTTATGATATTTTTTAAATCTACACTTACACACACCTCAATCTAATGGGTAATGATCATATTGTTTCTGGGGATGGAAAACTAAAGCCTCCTGAAACAACGATTTTACAATTATCTCCTACCGCCTCTCATGGTGGCCATTAATATGGAACACTATTTTTATATGAAATATATTATGTTTATGTTTTCTTTATGAATTTATATTTTTCTTTTATATCATACCTTTATGGTTTCCATTATTGGTAAACGCGTTAATTTCATTTTAGGAAGGGTGGACTACCGCCCACTCAATGTGATATGACTCGTTAATGCCATATGTGGGAAATATAGTTGGACGAGTTAAAGATATTATATATTATATTATACTAGAATTATAATATATCTATGAATCATTATTTTTTAATTCTATTAAAATAAGAAATATAAATAAAAGTACCATTCATGTGTACGTACGGATTAGCATCTCATTGAATGGTGAATTTCATTTCTTACTGCCAAATGATATTTTCAATTATAAATAAATGTATATAATGGAAATATATGATATATATGATATCTAAATAATTAATATAATCATTTATATAATGATATTTTTACCATGTGAACTACTTATAATTAAAAGAAGTCCATTTTTACTGAAATACAAAATATCGACAAAACCACCGTTATTAACATAAATGATTACATAATATTTATAAAATAGTATTAAGTTATATAAAAGTAATAATAAAATTTAAAAGGTTATTAATCAAGTATAAATAAACTTAAGACTATTATTCAGGAATAATAAGGAATAAATGAGTTAATTCAGACACGATGTAAGGGGTTTCTTATCTCACTTTTAATTCTTTGAGATTTCCTTTTTCCGCCACTAATTTATGGCATGTGGTGTATTGTGTACTGAAATTTGATATATATTATCATTATCCTCTTTATAATCATTATATTTTGTGAATCCTTTGGTGTTTATTAACTTTAGTTCATACGACTCGTTTGATTACAACGTGGTAAGGAATTTTCTTCTCAGTTTTTATTCATGTGAGATTCATGCTATATTAGCCCCTATTTCCTTTTTATAGTGTATGTACCGCCCATGATTTTATTCATTGTGTAATATAATTCAATTAATGTGTATTTACAATTTTATTTTATGATATTTATTTCATGGGGTGTATATCTTGTAAGTTACCAAATCGGTATAGGAACATTTTAAACCAACTTCTATTCCTTGGGTTAATCTTATAATTCATAATTATATCATGATATTATTGTGGGTGGAATCACTATTTATTTATTTATGTTTAAATTTGCACTCCCCATTGGGTTGATACACATTTTATACACATAATCACACCATTAATAAATTCTCAAGTCATTGATATGAACATGATAAGAGAATTTTTTACTCAATTTCCATTCATTGAGTTTAATATGAAAGTCATTAGTTTGGTATTAAAATGAACATGTATGAATTTACTATGATTTATTTAAAATTACCATCCAATCATATTGTGTGTATCTATATTTTTTACACATTATTATGTAATTTATTTATCCTTAATCTTAGGATTCCATTTTTATAAGGGATTTCGTCTCAATTTACATTCAATTGTGACATCATTAACATTATGCACCAATTTACTTTTATACGATATATATACTTTCCTTTGGAATATTATATCATGTATTCATCTATTACCAACATATTATAATGTTATGATTGAATTTTATTCCTCAATTATTTTTACTCTAGAATATATCATTTGGTTAAGAAATCATTAACTATAATATGGTTTTAATGATTTATTCTTCAAAATCATTCTCTTTAATGTCCTTGTTTTCAAAATGGTTTTTTTTATTTATTTATATGGAAAATAATTTTTAAATTTTTCATTCCTTTAACTAATTAAATGTGGTATGGGAAAAATTGATTCTAAAATATCTATATTTAATGTTTTAAATGTTTTTCACAATTGTTTAATAAAGCATTGTTTATTTCAATATCATGATTTGATATATTGGAATGTGGAAATGTTATCATTTCATTATACTGGTGTTATGTGTTTTGATTATGTTATGGTTATTTTGCATTTTTTTTCTATACAGGTGGTTTCGTGATAAACCTATGGTGGGTGAGCCTGATATAGCTCTCTAGTTCATTGGGTTACGGGACGAAGGTAAACTTTAATGATTCTCCTAAGAGATTTAGGGAATATAATGTGATGAGTATTCCAAATGTGACTCCCTGTGTAGCTGTGATATAAAAAATGTATTTATTTTATGAATTACATAAGTTACCTTTATGATTTATGATTTCTACATGTTATTCATAAATCTTATTATTTTATGAGGTATGTTAGGATTGGAAAGTATGGTTGCTTTGATTTTTATTTATTTGTGGGATAATTTTTTCCACCCTTATTTTATAAATTGTACTGAGATTTTTCTGCTCATCACATGTTTTTGAGAAGTTTTTAACAGGACTTAAAGATTAATATGGTCAAGGATGATATCAAGGAAAATTCATGTTGTCTAAAACATGAAAATATACATGTATTTTTTTAAGAGTTTTTATTTTATGAAAATGGAAACTAGGTAGTAGTGTCTACTTGTAATATTCAAGTTGTTATGTAATAGTTATGGCCTAATTATCAAAAACTATAAACCTTAAAAGATCCACAATTTTAATTCATGACATAATTGAAGATTATCGAATGTTAATTTTTGGGTACTTATAGTTGGTATTAGAGGTCGATTTAGATAACATTATAGGATAGGGTGTTCTTTAAGAATCAGAGACATAACCATAGTGGTTAGTATTTTTGAAAGAGTCGTAGTTATTTTAGATAAATTGTATGAGTTTAAGATAACATGAATAAGTACATCTTAGTATTTACCCTCTTCATAAGATATTATATGATGATTTCACTGATATAATCACACATACCATTTTTCTTTTAGTAAATGGATAAATGTAGTAGGCCCCAAGGTAAAAGTGGAAGTGATGAAAATAGTTATTGTTTTCTGAATGAGAAACTGAAAAAATGGGAGCTACAATGAGAACTCGTGTAGTTATTCTTAACCAACTTTCTGGAGACATGATTGACCACCTGAACCTTGGTGATTCTTATAAGGCATTGTATATGTGATAAAAAAATCCAGACATATGTTCTGGTAATAATCCTAATGGTAATCATATTAAAAAACCTATGTGTCAAGGATGTAGAAATAAACACATAGGAAATTTTTTCAATGGGATGGGAAGATGCTATAGATGTTGAAGTTATGGTCATAAAGCAATAACCTTTCATTGAAAAAGGAAGCATCCAGTTGACTCTTTGAAAGGGAATGATGTCATTTCTGAGAGCTCAATTGAATGTTTTAAATGTGGTGTGCTCTGTAATTATACAATAAAATGTATTACGAATAAGTTTTAGAAATGGAATAACCAAGATCATAAAAATATATGTTTTCCAATACCTAATTCCATACTAATTGGGGATGAGGAAACTGAAAATTTCCAATGAAATGAATGGAATATTTCTTAACTGATGTTTAGAAATTATTAAATATTAGGATATGATTCATGATTTTGTTTGTAGGAAATAAGTATTTCTATATAAGTTGGAAAGAAATGGTTAATGTATCATGAAGAACTTTGAATGAGTAGGATGTCAACATATAATGCCTTTAACTCTTATGTTAGATTTTAGGATGGTGAAATGATTACAAGTATTATGGTTCTTTTGATGATGGGATTAAATTTGAAGACTTTATATAGTATGTGTAACCCTGATGTTTGATATTTGAAATTTTTATTCAAGGTATAATTATCTTTTCCTTTGTTGATTTATTCATAGGGAACCATTTGGGTTTATAAGATCGTATAATTTGAGGCCATTATAGGTTAGTACATTTTCGGATGAAAAATGAATGTTATTAGATAACATTTGTGATTAAAAAATGTTATGGTTATTTTTGATGGATTTATCTCTTGTTTGGGGAATGTTATAAAATTATATTGTTTTTGAAAAAGGAAAAAATATATACCGTGTTACCACCCATCATGTTGGACAATGCTGTGTGAATCGAACTCACAACCAAAGTGAGACTACGATTTATTGCCTACAGCTGGACTAAGTGATGTCCCATGTCAGTATGACAAATTTTTTTAGTTATATGATTTTATAAATCTATAATATGTTGATGTTGGGTCATTTATTGAAATGATTAACCAATCATAATGGATATGTAATTTTGTTTATTATGCTTTTGTATGAAACTTTAAGAGTAGTCTATGTATTTGGAGTTAAATTTTAGGATTTACGGTGGAAGGAAATGTGATTAAAACCTTCCGAGTTTTGCATTACAATATTAGTTTAGATTCATTTGATTAATTTTAATGACAATTGTGTATTGAATGGTATTTCATAATATTTGGGTACTTTTTGTTGAATTTTAGATATTAATAGTAGTATTTATTTTTATAAAGGATTATCCTTTTAGAAGATTTAGATCTCATACAAACCATTTTTGTTTTAGTTGATATCTAAATACAAGGGAAATATATAGATCTTCTTTTGTGGATTCATTGATTCCCTAAAAGATGATTCTTGTGATTTTTGTGTGACCAAGTCTTTTAGAATGCTCATTACTTGGAGAAAATATTAGTTTTTTGTAGAAACTTATTAAAGGATGTAACTCTCTAATAAGGTATGTATATTTCCTTATGTTTTTTCTATGATGTAAATGAATTCATAAAAATTATAAAAAGGAACATAAAAAAATGTTATAGTTTTACATTTCAAACTGTGTAATCAATGACTATTTAACACATCATAAGTATGGGATTTTTTGGTGGTTAACTTTCTCCTTATCATGTTTTCTATCACTCTCCATTGGAACATGAAAAATTTTGTTTCTCTTCCATATACATGTTTTCAGGGAATCCTAGTATTTTTTGTCTTGGATAAACTATTTACTAATCTTCATTTATTTTAATGTGATAGATTTAATGACTTTTTTATGATGTGGGAATTTTGATGAAGTTTCCAAGACAAATATTAAAATTGCAAGGATGAAATTTCCAAATGTGGGAAGGATGTAACATCCCAAGTAAATAAATAATATGAAATTATCATATTTATTAATATTTTATATTAATTTTTATTTTTACATTAAATGGGAATCTAGGTTCGATGGCATACCCGATAAAGAAAAAAAAGTTTTCTTGAAATCTTACTTTGCACAATAATAATATAATATTATTATTTGAAATGATAGTTAAAGCCTAGCCATTATATTTGAGGGAACGAATAGAACTAACTATAATATTATTATACATGTTTCTTATATGTTTTTACATTTATCCAATAAAATTTAAAGGCTTAAATTGTGAATGAATCTAATTTTAATAATAATTTTCTTTAAAAGGTCAATTTAACGCGTTTTAAGATAGAAACCTCTTTAAATCCATATTTGGTCACTTTTAGACAATATATTTGAAAAAATCATATTTTTTTATAATCGAGAACTCAAAATTTACTTTGGGTAATAATTTTGTATTTTTCGGGTAAAATTTATTTTTTTAATGAAATGTGAAAAATATTGTATTTTAATTCAAAACTGCATTTTAATATAACTTATTCATATGGATATATAGTCTTTTTAAATGGTTTTAAAGTGTAATTAAATTATATTTTTATAATTTTATCCAATTCTAGTCATTGGAAGAAATTTCACATTGATATTTTCCATAAATAAGTGTCAATCTTTTGATAGATATTTTTCTTAAAAACACAATATTTGTTTTCACAATGGGAAATAATTTTTAATTAATTAATTCCACTTATTTTTTAGGAATTATGTAAAATAGACATCATTTTTGAATTCATTATATCAATTATATCTTAGGCTTATTTTTTTTGTTATTTTTGTAAAAAACATCAATTTTTTATGAATATTGAAACCAATAAGTATTAGTTAAAAAACATACTCTTTCATTTTAATGAAATTTTATAACTTATTTGAATTATGTATTGAAAATCTGACATACATGTTTATAATAAGTATTTAAAATTATGTTTAATAAGATGAAAATAGTTTTTGGTGAATAGTAACTTTTGACTTTTATTTCCCGTAGTTATAGATAAATATGGTAATTCAAGGTAAAAAGAATATTATAATAATACAAAAAATTCTTTCACACCTATCCTAACCTTCTCGGACGAGTCATTTCCAACCATGGGCATCCTTGAGTCGATTTCTGACCCCATGTATCCACTTGTAATTGAAAATGACACTTTAGAATAATTAATTTAACGTAATTGAAAAAATGACACAAAAAATATCTTTTAGTAAATTAATTTTTTCCTGAGGTTATATATGTTATTTTTTATGAAATAAATATTCATTGGAAATGTAATACAATTTCCAACATCATGGTATATTTTTATAATTTTTACATATCAAATAAATTAAATTATTTATGAAACAAAAATGATGCAGTATTTATCTCATTAATAAATGATTTTAATAAGGAAGATTATAAATATTAATATAACGTCTAAAACCTATAGATTTATTATTGATTTAATTTATTCTGACCATGTTTATTCTAATAATCAACCCTAATTTATTTTGGATTTTTAGAAACCAGAATTAATTATATAATAAAATAGTATTTTCACACTTTCTTAAAGAACCCCTCCTCCCCCTTATAAAAATCCCTCAATTATAACCCATTCCAGAAACCTCTCAGGCCCCTTGGATCATCCAACCCCTTCCCAAATAATATCTCAAGTTCCTTCTATTCTTTTTATAGCCCTTACATTAGGCAGAAGCCATTTTAATAATTCTTTTTTCTTCATACCAAACGGTGTTACCCGAATTAAATTTAATGGTTCTCTTAAATTATATTTTTTATTTTACTTATCCAACCCCTAAAATCCTTTCATTCCATTATTTTATGACTAAAAGAGTATCCTAAATATACTAGTATGTTGTTATGAGTAGTATTTGAACTATACTAACACACACCTCCATCTAATTGGTAAAGAATATATTGTTTCTATGGATGGAAAACTAACACCTCACGAAACAATGATTATTCAATTAGCTTCTACCACCTCTCATGGTGTCCATTAATATGGAACTATATTTATATATGATATATATTATGTTTATGTTTTCTTTATGCTTATGTATATTTATTTTATAACATACCTTAATGGTTTCCAGAAGGGTAAACACGAAAATTTCATTTGAGGAAGTGCGGACTACCGCCCCCTCCAAGTGATATGACTCATTAATTCCATATGTGGGACAAATAAAGTATTGATTTAATGATATTATATATTATATTATACTTTATTTATAATAATATTATTTATAATTATGTTTTATTTCTATTAAAATTTGAAATAGAAATGAATGTATCGTTCATGCGTACGTACGACTTACCGTCTCTATAAACTGTGCATTTCATTTCATACCACCAAATGATATGTACTATAATAAATAAATATATATATTGGATATATATAATATAAATGATATATAAATCATTAATATTATTCAATATATAATGATCTTTTCATTATGTGAACAAATTGTAATTATATGAAGTCCATTTTTTATTCAAGTACCAAATATTGACAAAACAAATGTTATTAACATAAATGATTATATAATTTTTATAACATGGAAATAAGTGATCTAAAAGGAATAATAAAATTGAAAAATGTTTTTAATATTTTTTTAATTAACTGAAGTTTATTATTAAGGAGGATTAAGGCACAAATGAGTCATGTCAGACATGAGGTAAGGTGTCTCTTACCTCACTTTTAATTCGGTGAGATTTCCATAGTCTGCCACTAATTTATGGAATGCGGTGTAATTTGTTCTGAAAATTTATTTATATTATCATTATCATATTTATATTAATTATATTCTATGAAACATTTGTTGGATATTAACTTTTATTCACACGAATCGATTGATTACAACGTGGTAGGAATTTTCATCTCACTTTTTATTCCTGTGAGATTTGTGATATATATTCAACTATTACCTTTTGTGGTGTATTTACTACCTATGATTATATTCATTTTTAATATATTTCAATTTATGTGTATATAAATTTTTATTTTATGATCCTTCATTCATGGGTTATATGTTTCGTATGTTACCAAATCGGTACGGGAACCTTTTAACTCAATTTCCATTCTTTGGGATAATCTTCTAATTATTAATTATGTCATACTATGATTTTTTGTGGAATCACTATATATTTATTTATGTTGAAATTTCTACTCCACGTTTTGTTTATATAATTTTGATACACATAATCACTCAATTGATAAATTCTCAATTCATCGATATTAACTTGATATGAGTAATTTTAAATCAATTTCCTTTCATTGAGTTGAACATCCAAGTCATTGGTTCTGTATTAAAAAGAACATGTGTGAAATTCTTATTATTGATTTAAATGGAATATAAAATCATATTGAGTGTATCTATATTTTTCACACATTATTATGTAATTGATTTACCATTATTCTATGGATATTAGTTTAATAAGGTATTTTGTTTCAATTTACATTCCATTGAGACTTCATTATCATTTTGCACCAATTCACTTTTATATTTTATATATACCGTCATTTGGAATATTATATCATGAATCCCTTTAATATTAGGATATTATAATGTATTGATTGATTTTTATTCCTCATTTATTTTTATTCAAGCATACATTAATTGGTTAAGAAATATTTAACTAAAATATTGTTTTAATGATACATTCTTCTAAATCAATCTTATTAATGTCTATGTTTTCAAATTGGTTTTTAGTATTTATTTATATAAACATTAATATTTGAAAATTTTAATTCATTTAAAAGTATCAATGTGGTATGGGCACTTTGATTCAAAAATATCTTTATTAAATTTTTAAAATAGTTTTCAAAATGGTTTTATAAAGCATTATTTATTTTAATATATTTATTTTATTTATTGTAACGTGGAA
The DNA here is from genome assembly GCA_963277665.1 of Viscum album. NCBI lineage: Eukaryota > Viridiplantae > Streptophyta > Magnoliopsida > Santalales > Viscaceae > Viscum > Viscum album. Next base: position 1,949,808,648 of record OY728163.1, read on the forward strand.
ATGTTATTATTCTTTTATACTTGTGTTATGTGTTATGATTATGTTATGGTTATTGTAAATTGTTTACATATATGGGTGGTTCCATGATAAACCTAGGGCTAGTAAGCCTGAGATATCTCTCTATTTCATTGGGTCACATGACAGGGGTAAATGTTAATGTTTCCCCTAAGAGTATTAGGGAATATACTGTGATGGGTATTCCAAATATGACTCCCTATGTAGCTGTGATTGCGACAATGTATGTATTTTATGAATTATATAAGTTACCTTTATGATTTATGATTTCTGGATGATATTTATAAATCATATGATTTCATTAGGTATTTTATAATTGAAAAGTATGGTTTCAATGATTTGTATTTATTCATCGGATAAAGTTTTCCTTCCTTATTTTATAACCCTTACTATGATTTTTAAACTCATCCCATGTTTTTGAATGGTATTCCACAGTACTTAATGATAAATATGGTCGAGGATGAGATTAAGGAATAATTATTCTATCTAAAACCTGGAAATATACATGTCTTTTTATACGAGTTTTAATTTTATGAAAATGGATACTGTTTAGTAGTGTCTACATGTAATATTAAAGTTGTTAGGTAATAATTATGGCATAATTCTCTAAAACACAAAATCTAAAAAGATCCTCAATGTTTATCTTTGAAATAATTCAAGATTATGTAATGTTTAAGGCTGGGTCGATATAGTTATCATGGAATAATATATTATTTTAAAACCACAACTGTTGTTTTATAAAACACCAAAAATAATATTAATTTTTTTTGTTTTCTTTTACTATATTTTTTAAATTTAATTTCATTTATTCCTCGTAATAGTTTTCTATGAAATTATTTTTCACATATAAATTTAAAAAAAAATATAAAATCCTATCCATAATGGATCATGTTTGGAATAAAAAATATCTAATTAAAACCCCTAATAATATCCAAACCTCACATTTCATGATTTTCATAATCCCCAGTTGTGATGTTAATCATTTTATCTAATAAAAAACTAAGTGTACCTTTTTTAGATGTTTCCCACCAAGCATAAAAATCAGAATATGGTTTCATAATACCAAATCACTGTAATGGAAATCTAATAACATCTTTTAGGAGTAAAATAGAGAGAATAGAATCCGATATTGATCATTAGTTATCTATATAAAAAATTGATTGTGAAAAATAAGTATTATAAATATCCATTAAATAGGATTCCTTTTATAATTATAAAACAACATAGAGTGTTATACTAAAAATAAATAAAAAATTAAGAACCTATAAATATGTCAATTACATAAATGTAAAAATTTAAAACTATATGAAATTATTAGTTTAGTAAATTACATTTCATATTATAATAATATAAATAACTCAATGTAGATTCCTTAATGTTTCATTGATATATGATGATCATAGAAATTGCTATTGAACAGAATGCATTCCAAAAATAGAAGAGAAAAAAAAGATGTAAAAAATGATTAGATATATAAATATAAATATTTATATTAAAATGTATTAATATATAATAGATTAAAAATTTGTAAATGGATCACATCTCAAAATTAATATACTACCACTAGGTAGAATTAATACTCTACCTATTTATAGAATTGAGAAACATTAAATATTATATAATAATATATGTAATTTAAATGAGTAATTCTAATTTTTTAATTTATTTTTCAAATAATATTTCAGAAATCCTTGAAAATTATTAGTTAATTGATAGAGGGGAAGTGTTAAACCATGTAAAAAAATACTAATATTACTTTTTCATTAATAAACTATTTGAAAAGAATTTATTAACTATTATTGGAAGTAGTTACAATGTTCATATGCTACAAATAGTCAAGTGTTGTATCTATTCAACATTTTCTCAATATAAATATATCATCGTATAAAAATTATCCTCAAATACACATGGTAATATAAAATAAATTCATGTTTCATAAAATATTTCAAATTATTATCTTTTCTTCTTATATGATTCATACTCTATATGATTTTGAAGACATTATATCTGTTAAAAGTATTAAATTATGATATATTTATATTAAGTATTTCAAATTATTCTCAATGAATCTAGAACAAGTGTAATATTTATTGAATTTTAAATGAAAATTCATATAAAAATTAAATAGTAATTGTTGTTAATCACAGACATAGATTATATTAGAAACATCCTAACATGATTGTTTGAATGAGATTGTTAAACGTGAACATCAGTAATGGCCTTCATTCCAAAAGATGGTTATTATTTGGGTTCCAAAAAATTATGCCTTTAGAATAAATTCTAGATTATTGGATGGGAGGATCAATAATTCTCATACATCTTAAGGGGAATTAATCCCTACTCTGGGGCCCCTTTTAGAAATAAGAAAAAATGATGAATCATTCCCAAGTCTTATTGTAGGACTGGTTTCCCCCATTCGAGTGATCTATTTACAATAGTGGTGATGTGAAGATCTGATTGTACCAGAGGTGTATCATTGATGTGAACATATTTATGTATCAAATTTTATCTAATTATGGAACCATTATTTTTTGATAAAAAACTTTCGATCATTCGATCATTGATTATTTATGCTACATTCATTGGAAATTGATATATTTGGCTATAAAAGGATTAATTTCCTTCAACATAGGTAGTAAGTGTTTTTGGTATTATATTTTCACATTTAAAATAATATTTTTACATAACATTATAACTAGTATTAGAGCCCATGGGGTTCTAGGCCACATTATGAGACAAGCTGTAACTTCTATGTTCGTGTGTCATTAACTATTTTGTTTTCGCTTAAATTCACACAATCATGACATACTAGACACTAAAATAAAGCTTCTAAAAATTATTGTTTGGTGACTTGTACCTTGTAAACCAATTCTAGATTGTGTATAGTTAAATATGGATAAACTAGATTGTGATTGAAAATTTCTTTTCTGTTTTTTACCTCAAAGAGGCTTCCTATATATAATGATATACCATCATCAATTCTGTTATTGTTTGTGCATCAGTGTTTCAGGTATATTGATGGGATATACTATGCAATTTAATATTTTTTTTGAAATTATATATGTTTCCTTATCAGTGTAGAGATAGAGGATTGAATGTGTATTACGCATTATGGAAGTTCTTTCGATGCATGAATCATTATGTAAGCCCTAATTGTTTCCTTTATTGATTTAGTGGTTAAGGATGTGTAAATTTTGGAGGACTAGAATGTTTCTCGGAAATTTGGAGAGAATTATTAGTTTTAATGGATTGATATGATTTTATCATATATTTTTCTCTATGAATAATTAATGTCTCTTCCCTATGAAATCTTCAATGGGGACACAATAAGAGGTTATATATTGAATGTATTCACATAACCATATGTCCCATTAGCTTGAATCAGGATCACACATGAGGTTTTTTATCCAGGAGTGGCCACTCCACTTTCATTATGAGATAGACACTTATTATAATGGAAATCGATGACTTGATCACCCTGATGTGTCTAACTATTTAAAATTAAAATTATATGCACTCTATTTATAAACAAAAATCATCACATTGGGATGAATCTCATATGTTTCTAGTATCTCAATATTACATCCATGAAAAATTTAAATGATATATTGTCCATGATTTTTTTGGGTATTTTATCTTGGCATATAGAAGTCATTATATACATTTTAATTTATATAAACAATGATGGTGAATTAAATGATAGAATTAAACTTGTATTTTATAATACCTTTGATTACGATAGAATATTCTTATAAATTTATTAGAATATTTATTAGGGTAGAGACAAAACTCCCTTTTGTACACATGCCTTTTTAAAAACTGTTGTGAAACTCATAAATATGAGCTATGTAGACATAAGGTATATATAATTGTATATCATGCTATATCATGGGACCATAACTGAAAGATATGAGATGATATATTATACACATATGAGGGAGGTTCTATAAATTAATTTTGAGAATATAATAAATCATAGACAATGGGATGAGACATATCAAGGTTCTATAGTGTAAAAATATATAGGCTCTCTTTCTCTGTCTTCACTTCTCCTCTTCAATTCTCTTCTGTACATATGAATCTATCTATTAAGGTAATGGAAGTTATGTTATTTATAAATATCACTCAAGATAGGGAAAACACATCCCTCATATTTGATGTATAACATATGAGATGGGCACCTCTCATTTGAAAAAAAGGAATCATTCTTGTATTAAAGTAAAAAGATATTCTATGAGACATAATCAACGTCTGTTTTTCATGGTAATGTAAAATGTCAACCACAAGTCCATGAATTTGGAAGGTTTATCATGTCCGTGTAAGTGGTTCATCAATATGATGAAAATGATCAGTGATACTCATGAATGTATAAGAGTTCCACCTCTGATCCGTGAACAATATTGATTTATCATAGGGTTCATTTATTGTAATTTTATGCTTACATAAAAGTTATTATATAATATATGAATGATATTTTGGTATATATTGATTCATTAATATTATAAATACGGCATACATAATCACATTTTCTCTCATAATGGCTATAGTTTATTAAATAAAATACTCATTTCAACATAATATGAATCCCACACGATGTTTCCACATTCCACTCCTAGTCCACCCCTATTATATTATTGATGATGGTTACATCAATTGTGAAAAAATATCTTATATAATTTATTCTCCAACTACTATGTCATTGACACACGAAAATGATTTCATTCAATAACATTTTTTCACATCATACGAAAATCATATATTTTCATTGCATATCATTCTTGCAAAGATTCCATGACACATAAATATTATATCAATGAACTATGGTGAGTTAATTTCACTTTATATGTAATCATAGACCATTAATTTTATATTTAAATCTTGTTTATCCATCATCATTACATAGTTAAAAGACCATAGAATTGTTTAATGATCATTATATGATAATTTTTATATTTTGTAGTCATGTTTATATTAATATATATTATCAATAACTTCATTATCACATATTCTTTTTTCGTTAAATTTGAAACCCAACTACCAGATTAATAAATCTTGGTGAGAAAAATATAAATGATAAATACTACGAATAACAACAAATGTTAGTGCATTCAATCATAGTAAAATAAAGGTTTAATCATCACATTAATGGGACATCATGATTACTCATAATGTGAATTAGCTCTCGTATATTTTTCAAATTATGAAGTGATAGTTGATTTATTCCACAATGAGTAGGGTACCATCTTAAATGTTGGATTAATATGAATCAAGAGCTTATTTAGGATGGTATATGCTAAATAGATCATTTAATAAATGAATAATAATGATTGGATAGTGATGTATTATTATTTTAAAATTTAAATCTCAATAAGTAGATGAATATATATGAAAATGATGATTATGTCTCGGGAGAACGTAATTATAGTTCAACGTATAGTCAAAAGATCATTTATTCAATGTGTAAGGCCCTATGTTTAGAGTAACATTTGGACTTGATTGGGTAGATCACATTAAGGTGACTTTTTTCAACAATTAATCCGAGGATTTACTAAATGTAGTTGGTTTATTTGAAGTTATCTAGATCATTTAAACCCCTTCCCACAATAATATTAATCACTCTCTAGATATTATCAAATGGTGGGTCCTAGAAATAATCTTCTAATATATGATTCATGGAGTGGTGGGATTGATCCTATATTATATTAAACTAATAAAAATGTCACTCTTCTATTGAGAAACCAATAATAAATGTCTCCCCAATACTCTAAATAGGATGATGATAAAATGAAATTGCCACTATAAATTGAATTATTTCATCTAGAGAATAATTCCAGAGAAGGAGATATCCATCAGAATATTGATAGTCTGTTCAGAATCGAGGTGGTTTTATATATCATGGTGATTGGGAAGGATCTATAATGAAGAATGATAAATATTATCTTGAATAATAGGACTCATGGATCCAAGGGATCTTATTAACTCAATATCAAATAGTGTAAGTTAAAAATATTCAGGAAGAGTTAACCTATAAGGACAATTTATTTGTCCCCATAGAATCTGGCATCTCAATGTTCCTAAGTTCATACTTTCTCCCAACTCAGGAATCAAAATCTGATGTTAATTGTGGAACATTATTATGGAATCATAGTTTTCTAATAGAAGTAGGACTGAATTTGTGGATTAATTTAGTATATTTTATGTAAATGTAATGGCCTAGTATAAAGTGGAATGAAATGATTTATTATTTTAATTCATTTTAATATATTATGGTATTGAATAGAATATAAAACATTATGATATGAGTTTATTAACATTCAGTAGATCCTCAATGATCGATTTACACCATAAATATTGAGTTTTATTGGGGTTTTAGATAATATTATTTGATAATTGATAGATAAATAACATGTTAAAATATCATGATTAGTTACTATAAACACAATATAGATTCTGATATAGTACCTTAACTGACAATTCCATTCATAATATCATGGGTAAGAGATATATATCATATGTATGAGATTATGTATTACTGTAAATAACTAATGGGGGTATTTGGTGAAGTATATATTCATTGTATATTGTTTAGGTAGTTAGAATTTATCTGAAAATTGTGTCCCACTACAACCATATGTGTTTGAAAAGTGTGAATTTGAAGATATTATTCAATTTAGATAGATACCAGTAAGTGAATAGAATGTTATACAACTGGCCTTTCTTTAATATGATTATACCACTCTGAATAAATTTGATTATTATGAAACACATATCTATTCATATACTTTAAAAAAATTGGATTAATTATTGGTGAAGGAAAAAATTATCCAGGATTCTAAATGAAGAAAGGAGAAGGTGGAACCTATTTTCAAAATAGGGCCCCATAAATGGAATTCCCCATTAAAGAATTTAATTTATGATGTTCCAAGGAAATAAATAAGGAACCTGGATTCCACCTCATTGAAAAGGGGGTCTCCTCATTAAAATCAAATGATGTCATAGAATAATTCATCAACCCCTAGAGGGAGTTGAACTCCTAGAGAAGTTCATATCTATTTAATCATCGTTACTGTTAATTCATTAAAATGATATTAACATAACGGTTTTTTTAAAACATATTGAATTTTATGAATATTTATTTCTAATATAATATTAAATAGGATGATGTTTTCCTTAGATATGTGGAAAACATGATCCACTCCATCGAGTGTATGGTTTAAAATTTGTATTGGGTACTAGGGATGTTAACATCATGAATAAAAGAATATAACAATTTTTGAGAATGTACATCCAAATAAGAGGTGAAAAAATTTTCCATTCCCAATTTCCCTTCATCGTTAGTGTGATAAATAATATTTGTGAACAACTATAGGGGATTTTAGGGGATATTCCAAAATATATATCTTTGTAGTAGGCTGAAGGGTGAACAATGCTTATAGTTCATACCCTATCTAGTGAAAGCATAGTGGGAGAAGGTTTCCCGACCTGGAAGTATTTGTGAAAGAAATAATTTTCAACCTTATTGGAAATATTCCACCACCATCACTAAAAGTTAATAAAACTATGGGATTATCCATATTGTAAGATTATATGAGGAGGAATAATGGATCCTTGGTAATAAACATCCATAAGGGGAAAACAAGATAGTACAATATCTTCTCTCATAAGTCCCAAAATCTTTCATTAAATACTTGTTAAATTCTTAATTTGTGGAGTGGTGGGTATGCGTATCACATATTCACACCTATAAACCCTAAAAATCATATAAATCCGTTATTTGGAGAATGTATTTCTATAAATTGTATCATGGGTGGTTTCTAGTGGAGGTCGGTTCAAAATTTATACTTAAATTCTATAACAATTATCCATATATATCATCGATAGATGTGTTCCACAATAAAGGTTGTGACTACATCAATTTCCTAATCACCTGGGAATTATTTGATTTAAAAGGTTGACTACATCAACTTCATTGTAACATTGAACTTAGAGATTTAACGAAAGTTCTAATTTGGGGGAGGAAATATATGAAGCACGATGGGTATAAAACGAAATTACTCCATCATTTGCTCCTTTTTTATAAATATAGGTTGATGATCTAGTGAGGGTTGTTCATACAGGAGTACTGACCTCTGATGTTAATATTTTCCACAACTATCTATAGTGGACAATGATAGAAATTATGTTATTTGGATCTTATATAATATCAAAATAATAAATAAAACCATATTCCATTTTCATAAAAAATTTAAGATCAATATAGACAGATGATCTTATAGAGATCTTTGATAATACTGAATATTTATGAATTAATTTTAACAAAACCCATGTTCTCATATGATAAGGTTATTGAACATGATATTTATATATTATATTTTTATCAGTTTCTACCTCTACCAAATGACATGAAAATCCTTGTTTGGTTTTAATTTGGGATTTACTAGGATTGAGGTGACTTATGGTTCAATTAAACTATTTGCGAATTTTTTCCCATAATGATCAATGTAACATCAAAGAATTTTCAACAAGAATTACGAAGTGGTAGTTAACATATTATTCCCTCTGATATAAGAATTAAAAATTTTGAAGGATAAATATCTATTTCGTGGAAATAATTACCTATATCTCAAGCCATATTATTTATTTTCATTCCCCCCAAAATAGTATATTGTTATCTATTTATAATATTCCAGTATAGGCTTATCCAAATTTTTATGTTGTGGCCTGAATGAGGAACTATTAGTGATGTATATGTTTTTTGAGTAAAATAATAAAAAAAACTTGAATTATGAACTCATTAATCCATTTTTAATAAAATCTATTTATGTTTCCTAGGATTTTTTACATTTTAAGGATACTAGGGTGTGGTGTGTTTTTTATCATGCTATTCATGTTGAGAATAAATAGTTGTTCAGTAATTGATAAAACAATTTGTGATCTATAAATACACTTTTCTTATAGATTCTATGTTACACATTCTCGAATCATGAAAATATATAATTTTTAATTCTTCCTCACACACATGGGTGGAAATAGGGTGGAATGGTCAGGCATTGGAGAAGATTTACATAGTTGTGTGGCTACACAAAGAGTCATTTTAACATCGTTAGGAGTTAGATAATATCTATAAATAATGTATGAACATTAATAAAAAGGATGAAGATGATCAAAATGTAGTAAAGATAGAAAAAAATTAGTACTATATGATTTTGAAATTGAAGTTTCACTTTGGTCTAATGTTGAATTTGTAACACCCCAGGATATTAGAATATATTCATATATAGATTAATACTATGTTATATTTATTGTTGAGACAAAACATAAAAATAAAATGTGTAATGATTTAATTGATTATTATTTTATATAATATTATAATAATGAAAAACCTCTAGTAAATAATAATATATTACAAAAAGATAACTATATAAATTGATAGGACAAATAAATAAATATCATTAATATTAAAAATTGTTTTCATTATCATATAAAAATAATTATGTGTTTTATACTATATCCAACAAAATATAATCAATATATATATATTATTATTACAATATATGAACTAATATATTTACAATAATTCAATTACAAATTGATATGAATAATATTATTAAAACATAATGTTTATTAACACGTTTTTTATGAATGAATTTTTTTTATATGTTTAGTGTTGAAAAGATATATTTAAAAATTTTAGAAAATAAATTTTATAAAAATAATTTTTTTATGTATTCATTATATAAACATTAATTTAGAGTAATTTTGGATATTACCTAAATGATAAATTTTTATCTTAATAGAAGAAAATGGAGTTTTTACCAAAACATTGTGTTTTTTGAGTTTATGAATTTTTATGTAGGTCATGTATGTGTATAAAAACCATTAATTGTTAAATTATATAATTAATAAGTAACTTATAAATTTGAAAAATACTATGTTGAATTAAGAGAAACTATTATTATCATGTAAAGGTCTTGAGTAATATTTTCCAATAAAAATTATTTTTCTGTTTTGTTATTATAATTAAATATTATTTTCATAAACTGAAGTTATATGTTTCTATATATGTGAAATAAAATTATTTATTAATAATAATAAGTTATATTTTCTGAAAAGTAAAATCATATACTGTTTTATCCTACTCATAAAATATATTCATTAAAATACACTATTATAAAAAAATAGGTTCTACACATTTTGTGCATGAATTTTGATTTCTACAACAATTATAAATAATATATATTAATATAAATATAAAATTTCAAAAAATAATTTTAAAAATAATTAATTTATTAAATTTTGTGTTTGGACAATAAATTTAGTTATTGAGATGAAAAAATACATACTATTTGTAATTATTTTTGTGGGTAAAAATATAAAAAAAAAGTGAGAACTCCTAAAATCACTCAATAGTGGTCTTTAAAATGAATGATTTATAGAATTATAGAATGAATAATTCCAGAAATTAAATCACTATAGAATTATTATACTGCATACCAATAATATTGTTATAAAATTTTTGAAATGTATAAACTATTTAAGAACAAAAAAAATTCAAAACTTATAAAAGAATTCAACTCCTCTACAACTCTTCAAAAACCACATAGCTAATAGATTATACCAAAAAGTAATTAATTAAATAACCTGTAATTCAAGGAAAATATTGGAGTATATAATTTTCTCAAAAGTATTTCTCTCGATTCTTTTAATAAATTTTCACAAATATTTTTTCCAATTAGTCGAGAAAATTAAAAATTATATTTTCTCAATTTACCCAATATTTATTTGTGTGCCTCGAATGAATACATTCATAATTTTTGAAATAATTAAATATGTATCGTATTTATAATTAAATTCTATAATTTTAATTTGTTAAAAAATTTATACTTTCCTCTAAAACATTAGGAAAAAAGAAACATCAATTTTGGAACCTACGTATTATCCCTTTTATGAGTGATTCAATTCATTTTACCAAATCACCTTTAAATGGAAGGTTAAAATAGATATTTAATTTATTAATATTTTAGGTATAAAATAATTATCTCTTTATTATTATTACACATTCCTTGTCGTTTCTCCATTCCAAAGAAATGACAATTTCTCATGTGCATAAATGTGACCTACTAGATCTACTAAAAAAACATGATATTTTTCTTCAAGTAAGTTATTAATTATCATAATTTATTAAAATATTTTTCATTTCATTAAAATATATAAATAATATCACCATTATTTTGAAATAATGATATTATTAAATATAATAACTTTTTGAACCATATATTCCCATATATCATAGTTTATTCATATTTGGTCCAGTCAAGAAACCAACCTAAATAATTGTTAGAAATTAAATCACAGATGATTGTAGAAAAATTGAATCTAGTTTTATTATTAATAATTGAGAAAATAATTTTTTTATTGTTAAATAATGTTTTTATTAATAATTAAACTATTTTTAATTTTCTACTCTCTAAGACATGTAAAAATTCACCAATCAATCTCATCACCAACATCGACATCAATATCCATAACTAATATATATATATATTTAAATTATATATATATATATATATATATACATTTATTCCCATAAATGTAATGAACATTTAATGATGAAATTTTATTTTACATACTGTAATGAGCATTGCCATAATGAAACTATTACTAAAAAAAGAATAAAATATAAAAAATCATATGAAAAAATAATTATATAACTAAAATATTTATAATAAATGATTTTAAAGTCATTTTATAATATTATATATGTATGACTATTTTTTTAAAAATGGTGGTTGAATAAATTTTTTGTGTATATATTAGGTTAGACCAAAGTTTTCTATGTTAAAGTACGGGTATGTGGTTTTTAAAGAGTCAAAATGTTTTATTGGGACATAATTATTGCAGTAAATATTCTATTACCACATGTTTTCTCATGTTATATGATTATACAATGATTTTATTCCATTTTTTTAAGAATTTCATTGATATATTACTCTCTTAAAAAAATTGAGGTTGTTATGATGAATTATCATCCACTATAAATAACTTTTTTTCTTCCATATATTGGTTTTATTTTCATAAAAATGTAATATATTATATTTGGAAAACCAAAATTGTTTTTTAGGGTAGCCTTCATATTCCTATTATACTGTTCCAAAATGAATTTGATATTAATATTTTTAAAATATCTTATTTAAACAAGGTTATCATAAAACTATAAAAAGGTTTTACTTCCGTATTAAATAATTATATATATATAATTACAAATATTCTTATGTAGTATTTATGAACATTTCAAGGAACTATTATTAATGGTTCCTTTTTGAATGTAAAAATTATAAGTTAAAATCACACCATCTTTTTATGAATATAAATTGAATGTTACCTGTTACATATTATTTTTATTATACATATACATAAGTTTTATATAATATATTTTTCATGTGAAGTCAGTCTTTTTTATTATTATATTTCATCTATATAAAGTTACCTTTTTATTTTTTTTAAATGTTTTCCCATAGATTTTGATTCCCATTTATTTTTAAAATATATGTAATTTTATTATATATTCCCACGGTAAATATTTTATTTTAAAAATTAATTTATGAATAAAAAATAAAATAATGATTTTAAATATCATGTTTGTGTGAAATAATCCATTAGTTTCTTATGCATTCTCAAAGAAAATATTTAAAATAATATTTCACACCTAAAATTTATCCCTTAAACCCATATTTTTCTTTTGAACCAAAATTTTTAATATATAATTTATGATCAATGTAATTTATTTTAATGAATTAAATTCTATGTTTGATTTTAAGAATTTCAGATAAGTTTACTCCATATTATCTTTCAATTTTATTTATAAAATAAATATGTAAGTATATTTTTCATCATTTAAAATGTCAAAAATATTTCATATGTTACACTAGAATTTTTTTCTTATGCCACTATTAACATGTGTTTGTCTATAAGGATTATTAAATTTCATATGGATGTTTTCATGGATCTCATCAATTTTTAATGGGTTGATTAGGTTATTTATGATATAAAAATTATATCAAGTTCTCTCAGAACATAAATATATAGATGATTATTATTAACATCTAGTGTCAAATATGTCCATCCCATTAACATTGTATGGTTTTTTATCTCACTATATCAAGACGTTTCATGAGTAGTATTTTAATCCCATGAAGGTACATATGATGTTTCTCCATTCAACGATTTTATATGGAATTTATAATGTTTCCAAGAGGGTACCCAAGTACTATCTCAGGATTTATAACTTACATTTATAGGAGGCCATTCCCAAGAGATAACATAGGTAGTATGCCAATCCCATGATAGTACATATGTTGTTATAATAACCCAACTATGTTATGCTAATTATTTAGAAATTCTTACTTCACTGGGTTTTTATTTCTTATATTCAATATTAAAACATTTATGGGGTATATTCATATGTTATTATACCAAGAATCATGTGTATTATCTCATATTTCCACACACATATTTCAGGGTATATGTTTTATCAATGGACATTTGATTAAGCCTTGTGGAAAATTATTAATATTCCATTTTATTTTTAATAAGATATATAACCCATGGGAATGTATAAAAAAGGGTTATGTTCTAACCATTGGAGATTTTATGATGATTTTTCCCATAATGATCATTTTATATTGACCAATCATTAGTTTCCACTCCCTATTCAATATTGATAAAAATGATTTATGGGGATTCTATATGGGTGTATAGTATTGTTTCATTATGTATAAATGTTCACTGTTATCATAAAATAATTATCTTATGTTAATGAACATAAAATACAATAATCCATCCATTCTAGGTATTGTGTGTCAATTCATGAGATTTAATGATTATATTCTTGAAATGATGAAATATAAAAATATTTTTAGATTAGTTGTTATCAATGAATATTTTTATTAGGATTTTATTTAGCTCCAATTCTAGGAGTGTGGGTTGGGATAACCATAAAATATTTTGTTTCACTATTGGATAGGCTCTGTCAATTTGTAGAGGATTCAACGACAGAGTTGATTTATCATTTGGAATCTATTGAATTTTCTATATTATAATATCCCCTCCATCATTTTTGATTATATGAATGTGATTGAATTTGAATTTTATAAGTTAGATTCATTTTATATCCATGAATGTATACTAATATTTCTATTAATTCAATTTCACTCTATCTTTTATAATTATAATTTCATAATAACATATAAATTCCTGGAATAAAATATCAATAAAAAATAAATCCTTTTAAAAATTAAATTTAAACTATACAAAGTCAATCATGGTTTAAAAATATTGGTTTATGAATTATTTCACACACGATGTGTGTTATCGATAGTTATAAATATATATTCCATCACATTAAACTAATGTTAGTCTTTTAGAATTTACTATTTGAATCGACATTGTGAGAATCCTAATGTGGAAATAAAGAGTTTGGATTTTATGTATTAAGAGGTATTGAGAAGCATTAAATTAAATTATTATTATTTTCACTGAAACCCCCTAAATATTAAATAAAGGGGTTATGCTATGATTTAAATTGTTATATGGGAACCTAGTCCTAGTTCACTCAATATTAAATGAACCTCATTGTCCATGTGTCATCAAGAATTCTTCCACACATGTCACAGGCTGCCGACTAGTAGTGAGTGGTCATGGTAGAATAATGAGGAGACTATACCCTCATGATTAAAGTGTATCAAAATTGTATAACCATAAATAAAAAAAAGTAAAATAATATGTAATCACAGAATAGTCGAAGGATAAACATTGATCATATTAATAACCATGTAATATAATCCAACAATGGAATGTAAAAATTATCATCCTAAAAATTTATACAAAATTTAGTTAATACATGGAAATATTAATTCAGTACATTACATGTATCAATGTATATAATGGTAAAAAAAAGAAAATTTCCCCAAAAAGTTCCAAAATCCATATTCCGGACTTTTTCTCACCTTCTCTAATGAATCATTCAATCTAGATTCACCACGTCGATTCTTTCCCATACCCCAAGATATGTTCAAGTTGTTTTTTAGGGTACCTAAGGGAGGCCAACATTGTGTGTGAGATAGAACATAGTTGTCCACCACCAATGGTTTCTATAATAATTTCAATACATGTATATAAGATGAATAAATGTGCATATGTAATTTGAGTTTAAGTAATAATAATAGAACAAAAAATTTAGTCTATCAAGAAAAAATATGACCATGAAACTAAATTATAAGGGTTATATGTAAACATAATAGAACTACATAAAAGGTATACACCATGTAATTATGTATTTTTACTTTATTTGATGAGGTACAGAGAGTAGAATGTCTATTGAAACCATGTAGCCTAAGTAAGTTGAGTAATTTTATCCAACAAGTAGAAATGTCAAAGCCATTCTAGTGGGTCAAATCCAATGACTAGAAGTGTCATGGGAATCCTAGTATGTCACATAAACTAATTAAACTGAATTCTCAAATTAAAATTGTACGAGGAACTTATTTTATTTCAGCAGACATGATCCATTGACTATAAATATCCAACACACCCATGTAATATATATATATATATATATATATATGATCCAATGAGTAGAAACATATAAGGAATCATAACAGTTCATAAGATACATGAAGTAGAAATTTATATGACATCTTAATTGCTCATAAATTACAATGATTTAAAAATTTCCATTGAATCATTGGGCATCAGTTAAAGTAATTAAATAGATCTAAGGAGAAGGAATGTCCATGCAATGCAAGTAAGATAATAAAACATCATCTATTTAGAATAATTGTTAAATGAATCCTAATAATCAGTTAAGTGATATGTTGTTCTTTAAATAATTAATAATTTCACCAACTAACAATTGAAATCCTCATTATTAAAACAGATATCATCACACCCTAGGGGTTTCATAATCATAGTAATAGTGAATAACCTTCCCTATGGGATGTTTTGGTTGAGGGAAAAATCCCCCATACTTATACACGAGTGTCATGGTTTTTCCTAGACAAGATTTTATCTTTTCACTAAAGGATAAATTAAATTTTCAAATCATCACCAGGAAATTATAGAATGGGGAACAATGTAAAAAATATCCAAACAGTGGTAATTTAATGTAAAATCTAAAAAACGTACATTATATTGGTATAAGATCACTCATCTAGTCTCAGTTAATTATTTTAACCAAATTAGGTGAAAATTTAATAAAGGAAAAATTAAATAAAAATATTGAATAAGATCTCACCAAAAACAGAATAATTGAAAAAAATACAAATTAATAAAGGAACCTATGGAGTGTAGATCTTACTTGTGTATGTCAAAAGAGACAATTGTGTCTTGATATGGAGGTTGGATGATGAAACATCGTCAAATCAAAGAATAGTATTGCGGGAAAGATTTAGGAGGAGGGAGGTGATTTTCAATTTATAAATGAGTTCCTTATATCAAAATATGCTTCCATTTCTACCTTATAATGAATAGACCTTGGTGGTTTACATGACATGTAAACATTATAGGCTATACAATGTTCATTTTTCCCCACTGTAGGTAAAATCCATTACATGCCATGAGATAGTTCTTCTTGTACAATACATGTCATTGAATACAAGCCACGTATTGTCAATATACATCATGTTATTTTATTGTTTTCAACCACCATTCCCCTTATTTTTTCAATCCCAAAGCATAAAATCCATCCTAAATTCTCAACATTCAGGTCTAATACCTAAATATAGTTACACAACTGGTTTAAACGAATGTTAAAAATAATCTTAACTTATAAAAAATATTGAATCATAAAAACACCACCCCCAGCATAAATAATGTCACACCCAAATATCTATTCCAAGGGTGGAAATAAGTTTTCTAAGAATAAATCTAATCACTTGGAACTTATATTGACATCTCATATCCATGAATCATCATGTATGTTGTTGTGCTTCCATACCACCCATTCCAGAGTAAATGACTATCCATGGAGAAACATTTTTCTATAACAATCAAGGCGGATCTGATTATCCTCAAAGTAAACATTTTACTCTAACTCAGTAGTATCATGCCAAATAATATGTGATTGATGAGAATTATTTCTGCGGTTTTGAGATACAATGAGAATTTATTGAATGTAGTGGTACATATAATGTGGATTCATTTATATGATAATAGATATACTGTCTCTAAAATGTTGAATGGAACAACTTCTTGAGGTGATTTTTTTCCTTATTTAAGAATCCATATATTCTCGAAACTAGTAGAAACTTATAGAAAACCCGAATTACCATAGAAAACACTAATGATCAGTAATAATGCTCAGTGTATGACATGTATCTAGACTAATTTTATTACATCTTCTTCAAAATAAGATGAATCTATAATAAAGTCTCCTGAATGAGATGAATAAATTGTATCTATACCTATTCTACATATAACCATCATAGGGGTGAATGTAATTTTCTATAGTATAGGGCCTCATAGGGGTCCATCATTATGGTACATTGGAATATTTTATTATAATCAAACTCGGTGAGGGGTATGTGTTTCTCCCAAGAACCTCTAAAATCAAGAACTCAAGATGGTAGAATTTCCCCCAAAAACATTAACATGAATTCAAACTAACCATCTTTTTTGGGTGATATGATATACATAGTAATTCATGTCATGCCAGTTCAATCTAAAACCCCTCCCAGAACAATGTCGTTAATGGGTTTCTCTATCTGGGGTGATAGAATATGGAACCTAATGGTTTAATATGATCTTTCAAATGTAGATCCTCCTAATCTAATCAACATAATGATTCTCATGAACATTGATAATATGGGTCAACATTTTCAACATTTCTACTATCATCCATAGGATATAATTACCCTATAGCAGTCAAGGAAATCACATCTATAAATCTATCATTATTTCATCCCATTTCATTGCAAGAATGTGAAACAGTTGAAAAATTATCACATATCTCTGGTGTTCATCTTTCACGAGATGCTGGGGAGGACACTGAGTAACAAACCCATTTTTCTCTCATTTCATTCCCAATAACTATTTTTGATTGCATATGTCATGATATATTGTGATAAGACCCGTATACACAACTCATATAGAGTAATGAGATGATCCCATTGAATTCCATAAGAAATAAGTAGGAGCACAGAAATGTCAATGAATACCCAGTATCTCATTCCCATTAATGACACATATAAGAGGTTGGTCATATCCTACCATACTCGCCCATATGACAATGCCCATGGGGGTATGATAGCTACCACATATTCACTATCATCATGTGCGTAGAGGAAACTGATAATGATTCATTTATATATTGTCCATGAATGTATTGAACCTTTATTAGAATTTCTAAAAATTGGTCTATAAGCTTCCACTAGTTAATGGAAACCTAAACATCATATGTATGATTCCTCCTGGTAAGTGCCTTAGCAACTAAATTTCCCTTTTTGAACATATGGAAAATCATGAATTCATAAAACAATAGATATTAAACCCTACATATTTTTTTAGGATTAAAGTATTGTTGTCCAAATATGAAAAAGAGGTGTTTCTTTTTTTTATACATAGAAAACACTATCTCGGTAAATAATGCCTCCAAAAATAAAACGCATTACCAGCAATGGCTAACTAAATATTTTGCATTGTGTATTTCCTCTTATGTGGACACATATAATGAGACTCATACACCACAAACTACTTCTTCTACATTAGTACATCTTCCATATCAACACAGGATGAATCACAATACACTATATATATTCATCCTGAATTTGGAAGAATCATGACCAACAATGAAATCATTCTCCCATTTTTCTTCCGTAAGGTAGTCTCACATGTGTATCACTATATAAAAATCACACCCTTCTTGGTAATACCCATAATATGTTATTATAACCATAATAAATCTTGTATGAATCACCTATAATTATCATATATCCCCAATAAAATTTATATATCGAATATGTTATTGTGATTATCCAATGAAACTATATATCTAACCTTCTCTATGAAAACAGATACTCATGTCTATAATGTAATATGACCTATGATTTAAACCTTATCCATACAAATTTTATTTCTTTATAAACATAACATTTAATTGATTCTCTCTCAATGTGTCATATATGATCTCATGATGCTTGGCATGGTTATGTATAGTGTAAGAATAAACAATGATATTATCCATGAAAACCACAAAAAAATGAATCCATATATGGATGAAAATCCCAGTTCATTAGTGCACTAAAAACTAATCGTGTGTTCATGAGACCAAATGGAATGATCGAATACTCATATAGATTCTTCCATTTTTGAAAAGTTTTTTATAGATTTTCTGTAGGTAAAAATGAACCTCATGATAACCCAATATCAGATCAATATTGTGAATATTTAATCTCCTTAAAGATAGTAAAGTAGATCATCTATACAAGGAAATGGATTTCAGTTTTTAAACAAAACTATTTCAAATTTTAGAAACATAGACACACAAAAATGGTTCCATCCACCTTATTGGTGGAATGGACCATCGAACCCCCAAGAGAAGTACTGGGGTGAATAACCCCTTTTATTCTATGTTATATATATGACTCTTAAGATCATGAAACTCAATCGTATTCATCTTATATATAGTAATGTAATCTATTACAACTCTTATGGAAGGATATTTATAATAAACTACATATGTATATCCGGAGGTAGTCATAAAAATTAATCCAGGAAAAAATCCCCAAAATGAACAACCATTGGAGGGAAATCCATCGAATGGGTTCTTTCATCATATAGATATTAGCTTCTAATATAGGCATACATCCTTCCAATTGCATGATACTCGGTCCATCTTGGCTCACCTGTACATCCCATTCAAACCTATGAAAAAAACCCACCCTCTGGTGATGTGAATGTCACCCATCAATGATATGTACCGTTACAAAAATCAGAATGAAACATCCAATCAATCCTGAGAATTATATCAAACCTATTCATCTCATTTAAAGTGTGATCCCACATGAATTAATTCCCAAAAACCATAAGGGGGGTTGCACTCACTGGTGATGTGAATGTCACCCATCAATGATATGTACCATTAAAATAATCATAATGAAAGATCCAATCAATCCTGAGAATTATTTCAAACCCATTCTTCTCAATGAAAGCGTGATCCCACATGAATTAATACCCAAAAACCATAAGGGGGGTTACACTCACTAGATAACAGTATCCAATCATTTCTCTAATAAAGTATCATAGGTCATCTTCCCACAGGATAACTAAATATCTAACCTGAGGATCTCCAAAATTGGCACAAATGTGAAAGAATAAGAGTCACCTATATAGAAATGGGAATATACTAATGTATAGGCTTCCAGAACACTACCAGTCAATATAGAAGGACTATAAGTATAATCCTTAGGTATTGGATGTACTTTATAAAAATGGTTTGATCTAAAACTGAGAGATATATATAGACTACCCTAAGTAGGTCTGATGTTCTATCCCTTGAAATCATGTGTTTGTTAAATCATACATGACCACCACATTATCCTGGTCGTCTAGTCACACTCTATCTCATTTTATATTGTTTGATATTGACCCAATATTGAAAATGGATCCATTTCATACCCCCCCATGGCTGTAATAAAAAATTTCCAAAATCACAACAATAGATGGCACATCCATCTACAAACTCAGTACTCGAATGGGTTTCAATAACATCATCTTCCCATGTGTCTCTTCAGCCATCACTGATGAAAAATCACTTAAATATCATCAATAATTCACTAGATAGTATTAACCACAAATATATTAATAAAAAAATCTCTTACTGACACCTTCCACCATACCACTTGGTCGGGAATTTGAACGCCCCTACTTTGCGCCCCAAGAATCCCTAATGTTATTCTTAACAATCTACGCCTGATTTAGTATATCAGATATGATAGAAAGTCGAAATATATTCACCCATAATTGGATGTCATAACTGATACAATCCTCATGTTATATAGTTATTTATAACTTTTCATCTAACAGAATAGGTGTGTAATGTTAGGTCTCTATAAGACAGACAGAATCGTCTATGACTGATAATGTGTCATTCTACATCTATGTAATACCATATGTTTTTTTTGAGACTTTCTTAATATATTAAATTTATTTGATGGATTTAATTTCACACTAAATCATTTTATTATTTCACTATACACAACAGCATCCTATCTTATATTATATGAAACATTATGTATCTAGGAAAAAATATTTTGTTATTTTATTTATTTAAACAAGATAGATTATAATCGATCCATTAGATGGGTGGTTATGAGTTGTAATAAAATAAATATTAAAATATTGGTTATAAATAAAAATATAATTTATTATTTGGTGACCAGTTAGTGATAATGTAAAATAAATCCATTTTCTAAAATAAAAGGAAATGTTTTTCTGCCAAAATATTTAAATGTATACAACTGTATTTTCTAAAAATAAAAAAAAACTCCATTTGGATATTATTAATAAAATATTCAACCAATTTAATTTTTTAAATTCAAAATATATTTCCATTAGACATTATATGGAAATTAATCTAGTTTTATTCTTTAAAACTATATTTTTCAAAAAGCCGTTTTATCACATTTTAATTGCATACCTATTCGAAAAAATAATTTTTTCACTTTTATAAATTATATTTGATAAAAAATACTAACATTTTAAATTACTGTTAAATAATAAATAATTCAAAATTACATCAATAAATAAATTATCATTCATCGTAATAATTATTTCATTATAATTAGATATAAAAATATTTCATAATTTTCAGTTTTTTTACTTTAAAAACATGTTGTTTCGTTCTATCTATAGAATTAATTTTAAATTAGTTTCTTTATATTATATAAATTTAATATTGAAAAATTGATTCCATATATTTAATCATTGGATTAAAATTTAATAAATAAGTCCCTATTATTTTTGAACAATATGAATAGTAGCTTCTTAAAATTTTGTTACCTCGATTAAGGGTAAATCTGGTAATTAATTATAAAAATTATATTTTAAATATTTTAAAATTAGATTAACAGTAAATGAATATTTTTTTATTATTTTAATTTGACCCTTAACCCATAATATTTAATATTTAAATATTTAATAGTCAATTTCCCTAAAAAACATATGTTAATTTTAAATCAAATAAAAACAAAAATTGTCACTTTCTATGTCTTACGTATCTTTTATGTATCCATATAGAGAAATGATTAGGTTATTAATGAATATAAAGGATTACATTGATATTAATTTATTATTTTTATGATATAAATTTATTTTTAATATTTTTATATGAAATAATTAACTATAATGCTTGTACAACACTGCTAAAGTGCTTGTGAATGTTGATATAAATTAGATAAAATGATTATTATTAAAATGATATGAACAATTAAAAAATAAAAATACATAACAAAATATTAGTTTTTAGTATGTATATACAATAATCAAATGATTCTCTAATTAATAACCATTTGTATCCATGTTTATATGATTATGACCTTTATAGTATTTAATTTAATGAAAAATCAAACATTTCACAGTTTTTTTAATAACTATAATATCTGTAATATTTAGATAAAAATAGATATTCAAGAAAATAAATATTATTTGTAATCTTAATATATTTATCTACATCCTGGTAATTTATTTATAATATTTATAAATAAAATAATGACCTAAAATAATTACACAATAATGATGTAGTAATTATTCAACTAATGGAAAAATAACATAAATGATATTAAAAATTATAAATGAAATTTAATAAGACTTTATTAAGGTTTCAGTAGAATTTTATAAGTGAAAATGTCATCTTATGGTTATATTGATTTAATTTTTCAATGTTATAATTCTTTTTATTTTTTTAAATGTAAATGTAATAAATAGAGTTAAAATTGACATTTATGGTATTTTTCATAAAAATAATATTTAATTAAATTATTTTTAAATAATATGTAATTTAAAATTAAGAAGTTAATATTATAATTTATAAATGTTGAAAATTTACTATTTATGGACAATTTAGACAATATAATTAAAAAATTATAGTTTTTAAATATTAAAAAAATAGGTCAACATAGTTAATATTCAAATGGGATAACTAAGGGTTAATCAAAATGATAAGGTGTAAAATAACACAAAAACATATCGAAAATATATTTTATGATGATATTATGAACTTATATTATATTATATTTTAATATATTTCCTTTTCTAGGTTTTTTGATAGAGATGAAATTTATTATGATTGATGTTTTTCAGAA
This sequence comes from Viscum album, assembly GCA_963277665.1. Lineage (NCBI taxonomy): Eukaryota > Viridiplantae > Streptophyta > Magnoliopsida > Santalales > Viscaceae > Viscum > Viscum album. The sequence goes on from OY728163.1 coordinate 1,949,832,017, forward strand.
TTTCCAAAAGTGATCTTCACCTCAATTATAAAAGGGTACCACCTCCCTCATGTCATTTCATCTCCATGAGACATATACTCGACCATACTCAAGAAAAGTATCTTTTAAACATCCAGATACACATTGTATAGATTTTATCCTTATCAAAAAATCAATCTGATATCCCTTTAAAAGGTATCTAAAAGGGACATTTCAATGAAGATGTAATCTCTCTAACTGATCACTTTATTTGTAAAATATTCCTTATCTGATATAAATATAAAATGTTTACCATAAAATAATTAAATTAGTATCCTAAATATTATTAAATTATATTATGATTGTGAAAACACCCTCATATACCCACTTTTCAATCAAAAATAATTGAAAGTATCACTTTTGCATATATACAACTTACCATATCCAGGAAGCGAGGAAATTCATTTTTCATCATCATATTTTATGCTTGGGTATCATTATGGGTTTAATTTATATATATATATATATATATGATAATTATTTGTTAAAATATATATTATTTTAATCTTTCTCTCATTTTAACAGTCAAAAATGAATCAAATGTTCATGCGTATATACAGTCCACCATCTCCATTAACATTGTAATTCATTTCCTATTTGTAATTTATATGAACAAATATAAATATATGATTATAATTATTATATATTATTTGTAAATAATGTAAAAAATTCATCAAATTATTGTAACTATTATCAATATATAAGGTCTAAGACTGCCGAGTGGAAACAAGCTTTGAATAAAAGTTGTTATCCCACAGAACATTGATTTTAATAATAATATATTAATAAACAGATAATATGGTTTTATAAATAACTATTAAATTGTATTAAATGGTTATTTATTATGTAATATATGTATAATAGATTAATATTTATCATATATTAGGTTTCAATGTGAACAAATATAGTTGATTCTTGTTGTAAGGGAATTCATTTTTCAATTTACATTCATTGGGTTAGACAACTAATTCATAGATTATGGCATTCTATGATTTTGTGTAAAATGATATTTTATTATATTATGTTGTATATACAAATTTATCTATCTATTTACATGAAATACACATAATAAATTCATTTTATAAATGCTCAATTAAATAATTTGATAATAGTAATGGGATTTCTAATATCATTTCTTATTCTGTAAGAAATATTCCATATCCTTCACTAATTTATTTAGTGTTTGGTATACAATACACCTATATGTAATATATGATCGTTATCATTAAATTTATGTTTATTTAAACAACTATTTTATGATATCTAATTCATGGGGAATACAGTTCAAAAGTTACCAAATTGGTAAGATATTTTATCTAATTTTTTTTATTTAAGAAAATTTTATTTTAAAAACCTATATTCTTTTTTGAGATGTATATACATACCATAGAAAATTTATAGTAAAAAATTAATTATTTTTATGATATTATATTTTTCATGTCATGTTATTGTCTCCTCCTTCCGAAATCTATATTCCATCAAAATAATGTTTTCTAAAAATGTTTTCATAGAGCTTTAAATTAACATTTGTTCATTTTAAAGGAAAATTATTCAAAATATGTTTAAAATAGTTTCAAAATATTCCATTATAAATTTTCATGTTTATTTTAAATGAAAATAGTTTTCTAAATATATAATGATTTAACAATAAAATAAAATTAGAAGTGATATTTCCCTCTATAATTGTTTCAAATGTTATTTCAAAACCATTCACCACCTATGATAACTTTATATGATAGTATGTATGATTTTTAGGCTTATCATTTAAGGATTTTGTCTTTATTATCTATATAGTATGTTTATATTAATGATGAATGATTTAAATCCTTGTGGAACACATATGTATGGTTTTCTCTTTTTTATGAGTGGGAAATATATCTCCCTTAAATGTATTGGGTAAATATGTGTATCTAATTATTTATTGATGGGAAAAAAGTTGATGGTCTTGATCCACTATGGAAATAATGGGAAACCTGATCCACTACAAGGATGGATAATGAATAGGGATTGTGGTGTGTCTATACTAGTAGGTTAATCCCCAATAATATGCCTTATTATGTTTTTGTAAATGAGACATGTCATATAGGGAATGATATTACATATTTATGTGTTTGACCAAAATTCTATCTCTTATTCTTGTGTTATTCTTTCATGGAATATGATCTTTATTTCCCCATGGTTCCTGAATATTTATCTTCTATTATTGAAGAAATTAATAATTTATGTTATTATTTATATGTAGGGAATGATCTTCTAATGTTTTCTAGACATTCTCTTATCATTATGTTTAGGATTATACAATTTTATGTCCATTTTTTTACCCTTATTAAGGATCAGAGCTCACCATTTTATTATATTTCATTTTCCCATCAAATGTGGAATAATATCAAAATAATTTTATCATAAAGGATTTCACATGGATGATGTTGATGACCAATTCTGAAATAATTATTGATGGGTATAGTGAGAGATATTGGTGTCATCCCAGCCAATGTTTTTGCTTTTGAATCCCAATTTGAATTTCTCTTTATTACTACTAGTATAGCCTAAGTACATTGGTGGACCCACCGTGTGAGATAAGGTGTTTTTCTACCTGATTTGGGAATAATTATGTGAATGAAATAAATCTTAAAAATGATATTTTTTTTTTGGTGAATTTTTTTTAAATGGGCGAGTAATTAAACTCCTCAAATTTAAAGCTAATTAACCTTCTGAATAAAAATTACATTAATTCGTTTTTTAATTTGTGATAAAAATGTGTCATCACTATGAATTTTTGTGTAGGTTTTCAAGTATCTCATTGAATATTATGTAGTGTTTTTTATAATAACTCACATTTTTTGTATTAAAACATGTCAGAACCCCCTTAGCCTAGTGACTTATGATTAAATAAATAATGAATAATTCCTTGGTCTGGAATTTGATTAATATTGTTTTTAATAAATTCCATCTCTTCCATGATGATAAGTGCACCCAATGATCATGAATTTACTTGTTTTAATTCAACAAATGATCCATAAACATTTCGTTCTTAGTCGGATATGGGGTTTCCATAGAGATTCATTAAGAAGTATCATGAGAAATTATGTTAAATTTAGGAACAACATGAACGTTAGAAAATTTATCGATTAACAAGACTACCTTATTCAATAGCACCAAAATTAAGAGAATTTATCAACACCTGGAGTGAATGAGGAAACATATGTGTAACACCTGAATTGTGCAATACATTATAAATGAAAAAGAGAAAACGACTGACTAATAGAGAAAAATCAAATATTTTTCCCTGAATGAGTTCAATGATCTTACTCTCTTTAGAGTTGTGCTCTCATTATACTCCTCCAGATCCTAGTTTTCCAACTCTTCTTCCTTAATCTCCCTATAGTCCTCCTCTTCCTCCTCCATAACCCATGTGTCCTCCTACCAAATTTTGGACATCCCACACTTGTCCTAGTGTGGTTAGGGGTCCAAATCCCATGTCAGATGTTGGGTAGGTGGGTTGATGGGAGTAGGTGGTAGGATGTTGACCACCACACAGTTACAGAGCAATGTTATATAAATTGTGCCCCAAACCCACACACAATTCTTACCACCAAAATAATAGTGCATGGGTACCTGGGGTGGTCCACACTGTTTGACGAACCATGCAGAGACCATACCGAGGGCCTCTATCTCAAAAATGCAAACCCTGCATGGTTTCCTAGGATGTCCTCACTATTTTTAAAACTGTGAAGAGACCAGGATTGGGCCTATACCTTCAAATATCTAGGACCACCTAATCTTCGAGTAAAAACTCTCATCATGGGTGGCTCTTCAGTCTTATATGTCATGGAAAAGGGGTCCAAAATCCTCAGATTTCTATCTGAATCACCCAGTTATGTAATGTCTTCAATTTTCATTCCTTGGTGATTAAAATAACTATCAATTTATATTTAAATTGTGAAAATCCTGAATATAAATTCACACAACCACTATCAATATATTAAAATAAGTGGAAATGCCATGTGTATAGAAGTGCATTCAAACTCCCCCACACTTGGTTGATATTTTTTCCTCAATCAAATATCTTGATTAACATTTTGTAGGAATTACCAAAGATACAAGTAGATGTGTCACATATTATATCAATCAAATGAATATGTATTTTGAATAAATTGTCATAGAAAATTACTACATTCATACTTTTTGGCTCCCCAAATTAGTGAAATTACAAAACAAGGTAATCTTAATACAAAAAATCCAACCACTCATTCCTAAATAAATCTTAATTAAAACAGAATTTTCCATTCTTCCTAAAATGAAAATCCCAACCTCCATTTACATCACATAATACATGTATATTGGTTATTCCCTAGTTTCATCATCCCCAATTGGCAGGCAACATCTATTATAGGTCACATACCCTAATTGACTTGCATATTTGGGAACATGATGAACGGTTATAAAACATAATTTTCATTCATTTTCATATATTCAATATCTATAATTTGGATGAGGTACTAGTAGTTAATTGGGCTTAATTATTTTTATTTCAAGTCATAACAAGAAGAAAATTTATATCAAATCTAGTGTTTATGAAATTAAGATAGTGTGATAACCACTAGACTCGTAACAAAAACTCTCATATATCACCTATCTTTATAAACAAATTGATTTCCCTTTAAGGGGTTCATTAATTTAAATAACTCTATCACAATAGTATTTTTTTAAAAGATTTTATATAAATTAATGACTAATGGTTACATTTAAGTTTTATGGGGTAAATTCATATCAAAGACATGGTTTTTCAAACTGGACATATGAGAAATTTTTAAAAATAATTTCTCAACATCCATTTTCATCCAATGGATATAGGCAACTGGCACCTATTAATGATCATTATAGAACTAATATGAAATCATGTCATCCTTGGTAATTTTTCAAGAAGTCATTCGAATAAGGTGCCATATGTGGGTTCCATCACCAACACTTAAAACCGACTATGGTCCCACATGAATCGATTAAGGTAGTGATGGGTTGGAAATGTATTAAGGCAATGGTATGGAAAAAAATAATAGAAAGAAATGGTATAGATATGAACAAAATCCCCTAGATATATGGAAATGATATTGAAGCAACTTGTGTGTGTGATCCTGATAAGCAGAAGAGTGGCATCAAACTGGAAAGGGTGAGTCACCTATGGACAAAATAAGAAAACTAGAAATATGATGAAATAAAACAAAATCATCATTAGGTTTAACTAAAATGAAGTTCACAACCACACTATAAACATGAAGCACAAAAGTTTTAAAGAGACATTAACGAATAAAAACACTAAAGGAGGACAAAATAATAGAAACAAAACATCATCAAGGGTATCACATGGATGGATTAGAGGGATTGGAAAACTGTGAACAGGTGGATTCATCCCATGTGGGGTTGGGATTATGTTGAGTGGTGGCTATCCATTCAGTGGGAGTAATGGTGTGGAAGGGACCACCCATTGATGAGGATCCCCAAGAAGGATTGGGCATTAATGGTGATTCTCCATTAATATAATATGAGGGAGGAGATATGGGCATGACCTTTTAGAGATAGAGAGTATTAAGATTGGACAAACTGGGCCCTTCCACCTCTAGCTTGGCTTCCTCTAAATGATTGGGGAACATATGATAGGGGTCTATATGCCACATTCAAAAGAGGTCATGGATGGGATATGGGGTTCCATGTAGGTTGGGGTATGGGTGATAGGTTGGAAATGGGGTGGGCTCATATAAGAGGGGGAGGTGGTGGGGGGAAATCGTTCAGTTTCAGGAGAGGAATTGTGGGGGGTATAAATTGCAACAAGATATTCTTCTTCCTCAGCGGCATCATGTTGGGGATCCGCTGGAGCAGCCATGGGATAAACATCAAACTTATAGCTATTTCCATCATACTCAATCAACTAAAAACACCAGATGAGGGTAATGTCACTAAAAGGGGGTTGTGGAAGATCAATAAATTTAGTCTCATCATATTTAATATCCAATATCTCTATCAGGAGGGTGATAAATAGGCTAGAAATGATATTGCCTTCTGGTTTATAAAACATAATACCTAGTTATTTTGAAAAAAATGAATTCATGGTTCACCACGACATTGGTGATCATGGAGTGAAGGATAACCAGACCCTGAATAATTACATTTCCCTCACCATCCGATCCATTTATAAATAATTGTTAACAATTTGATGTAAAATATGTTTTATGTGATTAAGTCGTCAATATTCCATGGTTATTTATTTAAAATATGAATATCTGAGTTGGCTATTAGGGGCCTAAAGGCATGGACATCTGTGAGGACCCATTAAAGGGTAAAATCAACAGTGGTGATAGTTACCACATATCCAAAATCACAAATAAAAATGAAATTGGAGAACTCATTGAAGTGAAAATTGAATCATCTATTCATCTTGGTAAATGTGACATCGCATTGGCCTCACTAAAATAGCATTTCACATATTCATTGTACTAATCATATCAATGTATTGTTTACTCAAACTCCAAAAGTAGCTCCTTTAATATGGGTTGGTGAATGTAAATGGATCTTGTATGGTATGCTCAAGCTATGAACTATTTTATTTCTTCCCAAATTTTGAATTCCTTAAGGGTTTCTAGTGAAAATTTGTGAGGTTTAATGAAATCCCTCGTTACTAAGGTCATATATCTCAAAATCATTTCCATTTCACAGAATTTCATGTAGGGAGTAATGGAGGAGGCAGAAGAAGAAGCATGAGCTTGCGTTGAGGAGGACATTATGTATTTTGGGTTTTCAAACCATCAGCATATGGAGTCCACTCACCAAAATTGAAAATTGTACAACAATAAGAGGTAGTAATTTGATTAAATATTATTTAAAAACCTCATGAATCAATAACAATTCATAAATATTGAATAATAAGTTTCAAATTGGGGATTTATGGAAATGTTCGTTTTTTCATAAGTGAATTACAATAAATCAGTGAAAATTGAAGTGGAAGAGAGAAGAAATTGAAGTAAGAAGAAGATGAAAATAAAAATAAAAGAAACAAGGGTAAAATTAAAAGGAGTTGGATGAACCCTAAGGAGAAAAGAGGGAGACGGGAAGAAATGTGAAGAGGAAAAAAGATAAGTAATAAGTATAAAAATATTGCGTGGGTGGAAGATTTGGTGGTATGGAGAAGAAAATATTAAAGAAGAATTAGAAGAGAATGAGAAGGCCACAACTCACAGGTGAAGGAGGAAAAACGTGATTATGGTAAGGGATATATTCTTGGGGTTTTTGAAAATATTTGCGGTTTATGTTGATGAATGGTTTCAGAACATGATTTTACAAACTGTGTGCCAACAATGATATTGGAAACTGGAATGAGCTCTTCAGGGTGCTTGGTTGGATCACATAGTTTTCTAAGCCTTGCGCCAAATGTGTGGGTTGTTCTATTTGAAAAAATGTTGAAAAACTACCTCTTTTTGAATTCAAAACACCACTTTAACATTGAAAACTATTATTCTTCAATGAAGTACATAAAATGAAATAATATATTATATAATAGATTTAAGCCTTTCATAATAAAAATTCAATAATTTATATATTTCATTGTTGAGATTATATACTAAAATAATTAATCAATGAAATACACACTAACATGCATCCCTAATCCCTTCCAAACAGCAATTATTTTAATAAAAAAATTTGAAAAGTCAGAATACCTACTGGTCAGTGAGACATTTAATGTCTTGAGATTTACATTACTAGGCCACATGCAACCCAAATTGCATGGTGGAGACCCTGCCAACTATTTATTCAATTTGAATATATGGTTTGAGATGTTTTCCATTTACTTTTAAACGTTTACCGTATACTCCCTCAACGTCCATAGAACTATGGTTGATTATGTTGATTACATTATTGGGTCCCGACCAATGAGACATCTTCATTACCGGAAAAAATCTCAAGAAAGAGTTAAGAAAAAATACCACATCACCGAGATGGATGTATATTTTTGATTTCATGTGATCTATAGATTCTTTTGACATCACTATGTATATTTTTGCATTCTAATTAGTCTACCTTCGGATTTAATCGAGTTCTGTCAATTAAAAATTCTATTTCACTTATTCATCCATTAGATCATAGTTGAAGGCCTTCACTACCCAATAGGACTTATGTTTATGTTCCACCAATAAATGACATCAATTTCTATATATTAGATGGATTAGAGGAATACCTACTGTTGTTTTAAGGTAGTTCTATATGCCAATAAAGAATCATCAAGATTCATAGACCAATCATTCGTTGAGGCTTGGATAGTTTTTCCAGGATGTGATTTACTTCTCTATTTGGGCCTCCAACTACCCACTATACTATGGATGGTACGGTAACTCGATGCTATATCACAATCCATAATTTATGAGCACATTATACATCAACTTATTTTAAAAAGGAGTCCCTATTTCACTAATTAGAACCAGTGGGTCAAAAAATATACTAAAAATATTTATATTTGAGAACTAAGTGATCACCTTCGTGGTGTTATGAAACGTGGTAATAAATTCCACCCATTTGTAAAAATAATCCATAGAAACTAGAATATATGATTTCCCATAAGATGGGGGAAACATACCCTTGAAATCAGTTCCCAACCTATTGAAGACCTCATCCTCATGGTTGGGGTGATAAGTCATTTCAGCTCACTGACACATCTTGATTGTTCGCTGGAACCTATCACAGTGTTCCAAAAAATGTTGGGAATCCTTCTGCAATCTAGGCCTGAAAAAATCAGATTGTATAACCTTTAAATTCATTAGGTTGGGCATATGATTCCCACTAGCTGTTGAAGAATTAATAAACTCACTAATTCAAATAATGTCTTCTTCCAGGACACATCAACAAATAACCTTGTCTCTGCATTAGTGGAAGGGAAATGGGTCCTCCTGGATATATATTTTTCATTTCAAATAGAAATCATTTCTTTTGTTGTAAAGAATGATTATGATAACCAACTCTGGTAACAGTGGAGTTGGAAATTTTGGAATACCATGGGAAATGTGTAACTCTAACTGACAAAAGATTCTCCTCTGAGAAGACATCCTTGATTTCTCTATCGTATTCTCTTCCCAAATGAGAAAAATTCGACCTGGGAGAGGTGATCAGTGACTCCTTTCTCACTTTTTTTCTTTTAATTCGTTATCAGTATAAACAACTAGTTTGGATAATAGTAAATACTATCCAAATATATCACATTCAAATAACACCATATATATATATATATCATTCTATGTAGTGGTGGAGTTAATTTTTGATTCATTAAATGCTCGGGTTGATAAATAAATAAGTCTGAATATAAGATTCAACTACTGTCTGGGTACTGCACCCATCACATTATCACATATGTCACATATAAAATCAAAATGTTCCACCAAATTTGAGGCAATCATGATAATATCATGCTCTAATATTTTCTTCAGAAGGTGGAAGGTTGAAATAAATGATCCACAAAATTTTAATCTAGAAACCATTATAAAAAGATTAGTCAAAGTGTGTGCTATTTTTGAAAACTACGTAATGAATCATTTATAAAATCATACATTTCTTAGAAAACACTGGATGGATTTGAAACAATTTGGATTGGATAACAGTGAAATTACTTTAATCATGGTCAGGTCAAATTCATTTCCATTAATGGAAATCTAATGGCCAAAGATGATGCCATCTTGTACTATAAAGTGGAACTTCTCCTAGTTCTAAACCAGATTGGTGTCCTCGCATCGTTCAAGGAATAATTCCTATTTATTAAAATAGGTCTTCAATTATTTTTCATATACTATGTAATCATCCCTTAAAACCTATAAAATCTACTCTACCTTGTCCTGTAATATTACCAACATGAATCGTTCGAGGGTGGATGGAGCATTGCACATGCCAAAAGACTTTCATCGATGGGAAAAATTTATATAAGGTCATGTGAATGTTATATTTTCATGGTCTACAGGATCAATAGAAATTGTTTTATACTTATAATAACCATCTAAAAATTTATAGAACTCATGCTCTCTAATATATCTAATATCATATCCATAAAGGGAAGTGTGATGAGTTCCTTCTATATGGAATCATTGAGATTTCAGTAGTCTACATGAACTCATCATCCTATAACTGTTATTTTTGGGATGATTTCATTATTCTAAATAAAAATTATTATGATTCCATTATTTTGGGGAACCACTAAAAATGGACAAAACCATGAGCAATTAGAAATAGGGTAGATGATTCTGGCATCCAAAAACATGATCACTTCCTTAATCACTACCTCTTTCATTGGTGAAGTTATCTATTAATCCGGTTGCTGAGAGGTATTTTTTCCTTCCCCAAGAAACATGTTATGTGAGAAAGTAGTATGTATAATTCCTTTACGATCATCTATTGTCCAACCAATGGCATGTATTCCTCTCCTCAAAACATGTAATAGTGCATCATCTTGATCTTTTGTGTTTGATGCATTTAGGATTGCCGATAGAGTGTTCTAATCCACCATGTAGACATATTTTAAATAAGATTGGTGAGGTTTCAACTCAATCTATGGGGATTTATGAAATGAAGGAACAATTGGTTCGTCCTTGGCCTGCTCTCACATATAAAGAATCCCTGCTCACTGCCCATAATGACCCCCAGGCCTGTGATAAAATTTAACTCCTCTGGTTCTTCATTAGGTTTGATATATTTGAAATCTATGTCATCCATGATATATCAACATACAATTTTATTTACATATGTCACATGTGATTATCCAATATCTTTAGTGTACATAAGTCCTCATGTTCTATAATTTATTCTTGTTTAATAGCCTTGAGAACATTGTATGATAAATTTTCATCTCCAACTCTGATGATCAGTTCATTTTGGGGAACATCTCTCAAATATTTTCATGTTTCTAGGTATGATCTTCCTAGGATAATAGGTTCTTATTTTCCTTCCTCCATATCAAGCATAATCAAATCGGGATGATAAATTAGCCTTCCCAAATAAACTAGATCATCCTGATGTATCCCTTTAAGATATTTAATGGACTGATCTTCAAGTTTTAATGCCACTCTGTTAGGTTTTAGATAATTCATCCACTACTTCTTAAAGACTCCAAAGGGGATCAATTTGACACTTTACCATAAATCACAATGATACTTTCCAAATTGATATGAACCAATTTTTTCAATGTATTGTGAATCATCTTGGATCCTAGAGTATTGAAGGAAGAGAATGTTGAACCATAGCTGAGCATTCCTTAGTGAGGGTAATGCTTCACATATCCTACATATTCCTCTTATTCTAGAGGATTTACTTCCTAAACGTCATGTTGGATGGAATTTGAGTTAATTAATCTTCCAAAGTAATGTTAATGTGATGTTTTTTTTGAACACCTCCATGAATTTCACAAACTACATATCCAAATTATTCTGTGTAATTCATTCATAAAATGGCATGTTGGGTTTTAAAGGATTGAAAACCTATTTCTTTTTAACCAAGGGGGTCCCATTTCATATGATAGTAATATGAGGGAGTATCCTAAACATCATCTTCTGAACTAGAAGTGGCTATGGGTTGATCCATATTTTTAGTGCCACCTTGATTTGTAGACACTTTTTGGGGGAGATCCGTCACAAAATTTCATGTGACACCATTAATCATTTCCCATGGATTTGTTATCGTATTAACTCATAGTGTATAAGGATTCATTTATGAAAGTTGATTGTAAATATTCCCAATCATATTTTCAAACATTCTAATAGAGGCCTCTGAATTCTAAATTCATGTCTCAGTAGTTGTAATGAATTTTTACATCATTTATTTTAGCCTATATATGGTTTCTAACTATGGTTTGTGTGATGCTTCTTGAGGTTGTGACTGCCTTGGTGGTTGTACTGGATGTGGATTTTTTATACCCTTGTTGTTGGATGGTTTTATGATGAATATAATTTCCCTTTTTCTATCTGGGATAATGATTTTGAAACTACTACAAACCATAACCAGGTGGCCTCTATGGTAGGGGATGAGGATATTATTGATGATGTTCCCAACCCATGTTAGTGTTATCATCCCTATCCATATTTTTGTATTGAGGATAAATGTTTTTCCCTATATTTTTTGAACTATAATTAACCTCAATAGTGTAAGGACCAAAAATTGTCCCAGGGCATTCACCCATATCAATTTTTCTCCAAATTCTCTTTTTGAAGGGTGATTAAAAACGCGAACATGTGATGTGGTTTTTAGATTAATAACATAAATTTCCATTGAAATAACAACATATTAGGTGGAAATAATAATATTTGAAACAATGTTTTGATTGTCCCTCTGTTGAGTTCACCACTCATAATTCCATTTAATGATATATTCCAACATATCTTCCAAGTAGTCAAAGTGTTCCTTTCATGATTTTCACATAATTGTACCTCCAACAACTATATCTACAACAGTTTTGGTGTTTTTGTAAGAATTTCATAAATATTTAAGAATTTTATTACATAATGGATGTCAATGATGAAGGAATTTTCTCAAAATTTCCATAAAGGGATCGTAAGACTCATATAGTAACTCTGACACATGCTACTGGAAGTTGTGAATTTCATTCTGCAATGTGACATTTTTGGAGAGAGTAAAATACATGGACAAAAAATATTGGGGAAATCCCTCCCAAGTGATGATGGATCATTGAATAAATACATTAATATAATCCATTTCTTTATCCGTTAGTGAGATGGGAAATAGGAAAAGATGAATGGATTCCTCAGAAACTTTGTGGTTATAAAATTGTATCAATGATTTCCAGAATGTTATATCAATGGGAATATGGGTACACACATTGTTAACCAAAAATCTAACCATATTTTTGATGAGTACATAATGGCTGAAATGATCTCAAAATGAAGTTCTTACACTAATGGTCAAATAATATCGGTATCCACTCAATGGATTGAAGGCATCCCATACTCTATAAGAGTAAGATATGGAGGTAATTGTTCTTATGAAAATGGGGGTATAAACTAGTTTTCCTATGGGGTATATCGATACAAATTATAGGGAATGCACGATTATGGATCATGTGGAATGTATTTACATGGATGATGCTTTCCAAACATTGATGAAACTGAAATAGTGGTTATTATAGGTTTCAATGCATGCACTCCATAAAATTATAAGTTGATTCTAGTTTTCCTCATCCTTGGAATCCAATTGCTAGTTCCAATGAGGTACAAATGGCTACCCAACTATTTGGATAGTAGAAAGTTCTTCTTCTTCAAAATTCTCCATTTGGAATTCTGGTTGTGTTCTCTCATAACTAGCTGACGCTGCATAGAAAAAGTTTGTTCAATTTTTAGACCAAGAAGAAGTAGGTCTGATGACCTGAAACTCTTGGAATGCATTACATGGCCACACATATACCTATTTTACTACACAACACCAAAAAAACACTACATTTAAAATATAAAAAACATAAAAATTAAAATAGAAATGACGTCAAGAAAAGAATTTTCAGAATTAAATATATTTTTTAACTTAGTTAATAGAATTAAATTTGACAGAACACCATTAATATAACTCACCAAAAACGAATCCATGATATAATTTTGTCTAATACAATGTGTTTACTCAGGCAACCCAAATTTAATATCTATTTCGTACTACTTGTATAGCATAAGTACTTGGTCGATCCACAATGAGAGTTATGGTGTCATACTACATGAGTTGTGATTAATTAAGTGAAGGTAACAAATTTCAAAAATGATTTTACTTTTTTATGGTAATTGTTTTCAAAGGATTGAGTAATTAAACTCTTCCAGTGTAATTCTAATTAACGTTATAAATTTAAAATCACTTAATTTTTTTTTGATACTATGTGATAGAAATGTGTTGGTTCTTTGAATTTTTGTGTAAGTCGTCATGAATCACCATTCCTATTGTGTTATTTTTTTCATAATAACTCACATTTTTTCATTCAAAAATATCTGAACCCACTCTTCTTAGTGATATATGATTAAATCATTACATAACATTTTCGTGCTTTGTAATTTGATTCTTCTTAATTTTTATTAATGACCATCCCCACTAAGATGACATGTGCACCAAATTATCATGGATCTACTTATCGTAATTCCCCTAAGGATCCTTGGAATCTATATTGTTGGTCTGATATAGCACATAATGCAACATTCTGCATAATTTATTGAGAGGAATTATTTGAGAAATATGAACAACATGAATATAAGAAAATTTACCGATTAACGAACCTGCATTCATCCACCACCCCAACACTCGGATAATTTAGCAACACATGGAGTAACTGATTATAAATAAATTGTAATAACTAATTTTTTAATTATTGTGCAAATAAAAAAGATAAAACTGACTAATATAATTGAAAAACTCCTTATTTAGGCCTAGAAGGAGTTCTAGGCTCTTCATCCATTCAGAATTGTGTCCTCCTCTTCCTCCTCCAGCTCCAAAGTGACCTCATCTTCCCACTTAAGATCCCTAGTGTCCTCATCTACCTACTCTCTCTCCCAACTATCGTCCACCATATTATCAGTTGTCCCCCACTTGTCCTAAGGTGGTTTGGGGTCCAAATCCTAGGTTATAGGTTTGGTAGGAGGGTAGATGGGAGTAGGTGGTGGGCAGATGACCACCACAATGTTATAGTGTATGGTTATATAAACCATCCTTGAACTGGGTGAATGGTTATGACCACTAGAATAATAATGAATGGTTACATGGGATGGTCTAAACTATTTAACAATCCTTGTGGAGGGTCTCTTTCTAAAAAATGAACAACTCACAATGATTATCAGAGAGTCCATACAATTTTCCAAACAACCCAGAGACTGTGCATGGTGCCTCTAAATTGAAAAATCATCGACTACCTGACCATCAATTCAGAATGATTCACATGGGTGACTCTGTAGTAGTATATGTCATGGAAAATGTTTCCAAAATCCTATGATTTCCATCAAAATAACCAAGTAATGAAATGTCTTCAATTCTGTTTTCATCATGATTAAAATACCTATCATTGAATATTTAAATTATGTAAAAATGAAAATCCATTCACACTACCACTTTGAATATACTTAAATAAGTGGAAATTCCATCTACATAATATTGAATCAGATACCATGAAATGGAACCACTCGAGCATGCCCAATCATTAAAATTTATTTCAGATAAAATAAATACAACCTAAAAATCATCTCATATATATCCACTAAATATGAAACCACTATCCATGTCTTATGAAAAATATAAAAAATGATCCAAATACCCTAACAAAAGCATGACCCATGGGTCCAAATAATAAACCAAAGATCCCTCCAAAATGCTCTTACATGAGAAAGATCCACCATCCCAAAAGATCATTGCAAAGTACAATAAAAGGACCAGTGATCCATGCTAACCTTGTTGATCGAAAATTATATGTTTTATGCCAATTTGTTTCTAGGCTACCTCCATAGCACATCTCGATGAAGAAACCCCTTTCAAAGAACTTCTCAGTCAAAAGTATTCCATCCATTCACATGTAATTAATTTTACTCCACCCTATTTTTGATGTCATCTCAGCACTATAATCAAGGACATTGTCATCCAAAATCTACTACCATCGAGCACCTTCATCACCACTAAAATCCCATGTCGCTGCCCAAATAGATACATATTTCATTCCATCACTATTTTGTGCTCCACCCAAAAAAACCATGTGATTCCTTACAATCAAAACATATTTAATGAAAAACCATTCCTTGAGAATCCTATATGTATCCTTTAGTAGGCTGTGGGTGACATAAAAACACCACTTGGACACTCCTCCACCCAACCACCATCCTAGAAAGACCATTGATCCTCCCCATTATGTTAAGGCCTTCTGTCGTGCTCCACTATGTGTGTAGAACAGTTTTTTATTAATTCAAATTGTTAATATTTTTACCTAATTCTTTAAAACTCTTGACTAAAATTGTACATGTGTATGTAAGTGATCTAAAATTTCCTTTCTACATAGAATGATTTTTTTCGAGAAAATTGTGCCAAATTTATCAGTATCAAAACATGAAATGTAATATTTATGTGGTAAGAACCAATTTAGAAGTAAAAAATGTTCATATGTTTCATTTGGTATCAGAGTAGGGTATATATATATTTGGAGAGCAATATGTTCTTAAGAAAAGTTATCTTATGACATATCTACACCATCACAAGAATTTAAGACCACATGTTTAGATTCATAGAAAACTTTGTTTGGTTTCAAGTTATAAAATTTGAATTCTAGAAATGTTATTGTTGGAGACATTTATTGTTGGGTAATAATGTGTTATAACATTATGATATGTAAGATGAATGTTATGAGATATGATTTGTGGTTAAAAAATTTCGTTAAAGTCAAAAAACATATGATTACTTTTGAATAAATTTTTACATTTCATGAATTTTAACAAGATTATATTAATATAGTTTTATAAAAAGCAAATACGACATGATGGTTGAATACCTTTCATGTTTATAAATTTTATAGGGATTAAACCAACAACTGAATGTGACTACGGTTCATCAACTACTACATGACGACGTCAAGTCCCAATTTGTATTCTTCATTCTTTTTTGTTAAATGATATGATGGATAAAGGTTATGTTAATTTTTTTAAAATATTCTTTATCATATATATAACCATGGTATTAGAAATTGCCTTGGTGGTATTTGATTAATGTTATGTCGTAAAATGTTCCCTATTTTGGATTCCCTTTATGATAAAGGTAAAAAAATATGATATTTTATTTTAAGAATTCATATTGAATGATATCTTGGAATCGTATATGATTTTATTTTTGACTTATGGTTATTCAGGTTATGTATGAATATGATTTACATAACCTGCGGATTATTATGGAAAATAAAATTTTCTATGACACATTAAGTGTGACTAATTTTATTTTGAGATAAATGTTAATATTTTTATTAGATGACTATGTGATCAAATATTTTAGATGTATGGGTTCCAATCACTGTTTAGAATAATTTTGTGGAATATTAATTTTATTTATTGTTTTATTGATCAACATTGATCTTTGGGAATTACAGATATAATGGATTATTTTTTTGTAAAAATATTATCTGATAGTATGTATTTTGGTTATGATAAATGACTAATGATTAGGAGAAAAAAAAATTATTTTATTTTCATTGTTTTTTTAGATCTATAGAAGATGATTTTGATGCTTCAGGAATGATAAATTCATCTTCAACACTCATCATTGGAGAAAAATATATGATTGACTTTGAAATTTATTAAAAAATAAAACCCACAATTTTTAGTAAGTACATTTCCTTATATTGAACCTATAAAAATTAAAACAATTATTAGACTCTAGGAAAATGAATTTGGAAAAAATATTTATACATTAAAATCAAGTTTTTTTAAACAATAACGAATTTATGGTTTTCTGATGGTTAAATATAAAATGAACATGTTTTATATCACCCTCTTTCAAAACATGATAGTTATATTTATCTTTAATGGTTTGTTTTGAAATTTTTTTAATGTTATCAAATTCGAAACCATATTATCGGAGTGACCTTCACATTTCTCATTTCCACTTATTACAAAAATATTCTATTAACAAAATTTACAATGTTTGATTCAACTATTGGAATTTTCAAATATCAACCATAATTTTGGAAGTCAAATTTAAAATAACAAGTACATGGTTTAATTTTTAAATAACTAATAATTTTGAAATGATTTCTTATCAATTGGAGATAACACCATATCTCCATCAGATTCAGGAGGTTTTCAATAAATCTTTTTTGAGTAAGTACGTACCTGATCATTCACAATTAACTAAACTCATAGGTTATACCACTGGAGCAAGATCTTTCTTATTAAGAGACATGAGTATAAGTTTAGGACCATAATGATAAATTAATATAAAAAAATACCAATCAATTAATTAACTTATTTCGAGAAACCTCTATTTTGATGATGTTATGTTCGAACTATATGATATTATGTGGTATATGTTTCCTCATTTGTTTTTAATTGAATCATTAATTTCAAGGGGGGATTAATTTTATGGGTGGTAGAATGTTACACCTCGGGTTTTCATAAACTTATTTTATATTAAATTAAACATCATTGATGGATTCAGTTTCACATAACACCATGTTTTTCTTATGCAATTTTCATCACTCACATATGTTAAATCAGATATAAAATTAGGTTTCTATGAATTAAAATATTATTATCATAAAAATTTAAAAAAGTTGGATTATAACATTGCTGGTAGAACGAAGGGTACGAAAAGGATTAAATTAATTAACAAATTATGATTTATACTTTTATATATAATTAATTATTTGGTGTAAATTAATTATAAATGAATATATAACCCTTTTAACTATAAAAGGAATCTTTTTTATTATTTAAATGTGTTCAAGTGTATTTTATACACATAATTAAAAAAAACTTTTTAGATTGTATTAATGAAATATATATTCAATATAATTTATAAAATTCATTGAATGTGTCTTATAGGTATGATTAAAAAATAAATCCAGTTTTATGATTAAAAACATTATTGTTCTAAAAGTAGTTTTAACGTCTTTTAATGGTTCACCAATACTAAAATAAAATTTTGTCATTGTAATAAATTATATCAGAAAGAAAATTATATTTAAAATTTATTTAAAATTGAAAATATGAGAATTAAACAAAAATAAATCTATTGTGGGTCATTGGAATCAATTTCATATTTAAATTAGACATAAAAATAGTTCAATGTTTTTAATTGTTTTATTTAATAAATATTGTTTCATTCTATCAATGATATAAATTTTAAATTATCTTCCACATCATCAATGATTTTATTTTTTATGAATGGGATCCTAATGTTTAATAACTACTTCCAAATTTATTAAATGGGTCTTTTTTATTACTACATAATATGAATAGTAATTTTGCTAAACTTTTTATCATGATAATTGGTAAATTGAAAAATTAATGGTGAAAATAATATTATAAATATTATAAAATTTCCCTAGAATATTATAAAATGTTATTGGATGAAAATATTTTGACTCCCAAACCATAGTGTTTTAGATTTAATTATTTAATTGATTCTTTTCCTATTACAACCTTATTCTTTATTACAAACTAAATCATGAATTATTACAAGAACATCACTTGTTACAAAACATAAGATTGAAAGGTATACTGTATTTGGGGAATATGATCATTAAATAAAAACTTAAAACATGAAATACAATATCTTTTTTGAAAACTTCCATTACATGACATCTATATTCACCCATACATAGCATTTAATGGGATTACCCGAGGACATGCATAAAAAAGGGTGAGTTATAAAGCCTAGTAAGGGACTAAACAATGTATAACATAAAGAATAAAATAATTTGTAGACAATAGGAATATCAATGTATCATAATATAATCATGAACATAAATTCATGAAAAATCATGATAATCATAACAAGGAAATGTGGCAACAACTCTTAACATGGAATTAGCATGAGCCAAGGCTCATTGTACATGAATAATGAGAAAACCCTCATTTCACATGAAGCATGAGTAAAACCAAATTTCACTTGAATTATAACGATTAAACACTCATTTCACATGACATATCATGATTCAATACATTACATAATTCATTGGAGTACTATCAGGGCACACCATTTTTAAACATTTCATTTCATACATTTGTGTGCCACATGGTTCATAAAACATGGAATCAATCAACATCATGAGTTATTCAATGATTTTATAATGTGGAATAAATTCATGAAATTACCATTCAATATTTATATGTTTCTAAAGATTAATAAACTTGTTATAAACATGGATATGGTATTCACTACACAATGATCATGGCTTGGAAAAATGTGGTGCAATTTCGACTGTATAACAACATGACATAATGATTCATGAAAATGGTTGAAGAGAGAAAAATGTGTTTCTCATAATATGTACTTGAAATGAATAGTAAGGGGGTCATATAGATACATGTAACAAGAAACAAAATGTAATTTAAATGCATAACACAAAAGAATTACTTGGATGTAAAATATGAGAGAGAAATCCCTCATGGATTTTTTTCATGGTAACAGGTGTACCTGGGAGGAATTAATGAGAGGGAAAGGGGTATCCCATCATCCATACATAAATAGGTCAGTATGAGGATGGTGTGAAATCATACCGAAAAAATTTTAATTGAAAACATAATGGGCATGTCAACTTAAAGAAAGTTTGACAAAAATGAGAAAGGATGAAATCCCTTACTTGGAAGTGTGATCCCAATGGACTAGGAGAGTCTTGAGAGAGTATTTGTTGGAGCTTGAGGCACATTGGGAGGGTTTTATAGAGTAGATGTTAGAGGTTGGATGAACTCCAAATCATTGAGTGAAGAGGAAGTGGGATCATGAATGGGTTTATATAGTAATAGAGAGGTAATTAATTATTATTTAGGTTTGGGTCACCACACATTAAAATAATAAATACCACATACAAGACCAATTATTTTTCTCATGATTATTTCTAATGAGTAGTGTAAAAATAAAAAATTATAAGGCCAATGGCCAAACATCTTAAAATAATATAGTTTCTTATGTGGAGTTGAGTCTCACTCTCAAGTAAAACAATTTAAAAAGACAAAATGATTTAAAAGCCTTAATGGGTCCACCAAAGCATTGTAAAATAAATCAAACAATCGAAAATTCAAGTTATTTTAAATTTTAATCATATTTTTTCTGAACCTAATGTTTATAATATTTTATTACATCAGTATTAGGTCATTATGATGTAATAAAAAACATTACATTTTTAAGCTGTATTTAATTTTTACCCTAACATTCGACTGTATTAGAAAATTATGAAAAATTCCCCATTTGATATTTTGACATCATGATTAAATAAAATAAAATTCATTTTATCTAAATAATTTTATAGTTTTGTGAATTTTAAATTTAAGAATTACATTTATTGAAAAGTCCTGATATTTGAAAAAATCAATTATCAGACCATAATAAAAATTATAAATTCATTCATAAAATTATAATATCATTTATATTTATTAATAAGTAATTTAATAATAATAATAATATTTTATTAAAATAATATTTTAAAAAATATCCATTGATTCATCAAAATAGATTTCATAGTTGAATATTAACTAAAAATACTATTTGTTCTTCCTAAACAATATACAAAGTAAAAAAATAATATGAATTCACATTCTTTATAAAAAAATAATTTAACTAGTCATAGTGCTAGGGTCTAGTTACAAAACCCCTTATAAAAGCTTCATAAGACCAAAGGGTAATGTGTGCGATGGTGACCGACTCTTAGGGTGGCTCAGATAACATCAGTCGGGTGGTAATCTATATTAAAATCCACCTCTCCCATAGTTGGTTCCGCTCAGGCTTATCATGTTCAAGATCAGATTTGGATTGGTCAAGCGAAATTCCCAATGACCCCACCTCCTTTCTGAGCTCTATTAAATTGTCTTTGTATGTGTATGGTCTACTGGATGAGGCCATCACTTCCTTTTTTTGAGTAAATTGGAATTGTTAAAGCCCAAAATTTATTCTAAGTATGTGATCGCTATTCCATGACTATATTTGCAATGGTCACAATTCTTAATAGTATTTTAAAATCTAGAAAAAAAATGAAATATGATGACATTTTATATAACCATAATAAGACAATTAATTAGATCATGATCTATTTTCATTAATGATTGTTTGGGTCATTACAATATCTCCATCCCCCTTACGATGTTTCTCCCTCGAAATTTTATTTTACCATGCTAATATTGATGTGAGTAACTTTGCTTCATCACTTCCCTTGATTCGCATATTTTTTCATCAAAATTTTGGTTTCTCCATAACACCGTGACGAGGGGAATCAACTATTTTCATAGATCTCTTTCTTTACAATCTATGATCTTCACCTGTTTCATTTCATAAGGAATATCATTCTCTATCTATACTACCTATGAAGATATTGCATATGAAGGGTCTGATATGTAATTTCCTAAGAGGGACACATGAATGACATCATGTACATTGGTCAAGGTAGGTGTAAGTTTTAGTCAAATGGTTACATCCCCGGCAGGATCATGAATCTCAATGGTGTTGATGTACTTAAGACTTAACATCACCTTATTTCCAAACCTCATGACCTTCTTCCATGGAGATAATCATAAAAATACCATGTCTCGAACTTTAAACTCAAGGTCCCGTCAATGGTTTTCTGCATAACTCTTCCGTTGACTCTGGGATTCTTTGATATGTTGTTGAATGGTTTTCACCTTCACCACCATTTGATAGACCATTTCTAGTCCTAGTAGCTTACTCTCACTGACATCATCCCATCATGTCAGTGTTCTAAAACACTTCTCATACATGGCTTCATAATGTGCCATTCAGATACTTGATTGGAAACAGATATTTTAGGAAATTTCAACCAGTGGAAGATATTGGTCCCACCCTCCATTGAAGTCCCTAAAACATGATCTTAAAGTATCCTCCACTATCTGAATAGTTCGGTCCGATTGGCCATCCGCTAGACGATGATAGGCCGTATTGAAGTTTAGTTCAGTATCCAGATCATGTTAAAGACTTTTTCAAATCATATAGGTGAATCCTCGATCTCGATTGGATACAATAGATAGCGGTACCCTATGAAACCTAACGTCATCCCTGATATATATCCATGCTATTTGATCTAATAGTAAATCCTCCCAAATTGAAATGAGGTGTGCAGACTTTGTAAGATGATCCACAACAACCCAGATTGAATTGTTCCATTTGGATGTATTCAGAAGTCCAGTGAAAAAGTCCATAGTGATGGTCTCCCATTTCTATGCTGGTATATGAAATGGTTGCATCATCCCTATAGACTTATACTACTCTACCTTCACTTAATTACACACCATGAACTATGATGTATACTCAACGATCTCCTTCTTCATATTATTCCAATAATGATGATTTTAGAGATCTCGATACATCTTTGTGTTTCCTGGGTGAAAACCGAAATTTGACCTACGCTCATCATACAATAGTTCCTTTATTAGCTCTGGAATTGATGGAACACATAGTCTTTACCCAAATTTCAAAATTCCTTCTTCATTAACATTGAACTCCAAGGATTTCCTTTTTCTGATAGCTTCAACTTTTTTCTTAATTCCACATCATCCTTTTGAGAATCCATTAAACATTCTAAAAGTGAATATTGGGAAATAATTTATGAAAGTATTGATGATGTTCCCATATTTTTTGATTCCCATGACAATATAAAATCAAATCTAAAAATATTGGTTCGTTCTCAATTCTCGTAAATTATAGAATCACTGGGTCTTTTCTACATAGAGAATTTGCCACCTTGTTCACGTTCCTAGGGTGGTAATAGATTGAGTATTCTTAGTCTTTTATCAGCACTAACCATCTTCGATGGTGTATGTTCCACTCTTTCTGTTTGAATATATACTTTTGTCTTTTGTGGTATGTATATATTTCACACATCTCCACAAAGAGATAATGCCTCCAAATTTTTAATGTGATGATTGTCATAGCCAACCCCAAATCATGTGTTGGATAATTTTATTCATGAACTTTAAATTACTTTAAAGCATAGGCGGTTACATTGCCATTTTGAATAAACACACAGCTCAGTCCCATATTCAAAGCATCACTGAATACCACAAAATGTTCTCCACATGGGGATAAAGTGAGCACCAACAATGTGATAAGCCTCCTTTTCAACTCTGTGATCCCATCATAGAATTTATCACTCCAGTCAAACTTCACTTCTTTTATGAATTTTCTTGGTAAGAGGGTTGGACAATATTAATAAATTTCTCACAAATCATCGATAATATTCCACTAAACCCAAGAAGATATGCATATCCATTACCGATGTTGGCCTCGACCACACCTCAATAGTAACTATCATGGAGGGATCCACATATATCCAATTTTTTGTGATGATGTAGCCTATAAAATAGGCCTCCTTAAAACATTACTCATACTTGATGTACATTGCCTGGAGCTTCTCCTTTCATAAGGTCTCTAGTACAGATATCATGTTCGTCCATGGTTTTGGGTTATATGAGAATATCATCTTTAATGACTACGAAAAAATTTTCTAGGTAATATCTAAAGACTCTATTCATCATGTCCATAAATATTGATGGAGAATTAGTGAGTCTAAAAGAAATTACTAAGAAAAATAGTGCCTGTATCTTGTACGAAAAGTAGTCTTGGTGATATCATCATTCTTCACCATTAATTGATAAAATTTTGACATAAAATCCAACTTGTAGAAGTATTTTTCGCCATGCTGCTGATCGAAGAAGTAATCAATACATGGGAAATGCTACTTTTTCTTTATTTTGATTTTCTTAAACTCATCAAAATTGAAACAAATGCGCATTTACCCGTCCGTCTTCTTGACGAAGAGGAATGGTACACCCCATGGTGAAGCACTTAAGAGTATAAACACTTTATCCAAATTCTATTTTCGTTTTTTATCAGCTCCTCAAACTCCAGAACTTCCATTCTATAGGGATTCTTTGATATTGGCCACTCCCAAGGTATAAGGTCAATTGAAATTTCAACATATCTTATAGGAGGAATACTAGGAAATTCATCAAGAAACACTTCATAGAATACTCTCACAATGGGAATGTCTTCAAATATTGTTCTCCCCTTATATCAATCATCTAAGTCAGATATGCATGCCCATAGTGTAGTAATATCCACGCGTTAGATGATGGTGCTATAGATGATTCATCTTCCTCCTTTAACTTGTATATAATTGGTGGTCGATTCTCTACATGGAGAGTGATTTCACCCCTCACTACAACTTATGTTTCCTGTATATAGGTAAAGCTAATCCATTCCACGATTTGCATCAAATTTCACCAAGGAGAGTATAATAAGGTTTTTTGAGAAGTAAAATCCACAAATTATGACTGAGAAGGAGTTATATTTATGGGATGAAATGATTTCCCCATTTGTCATACTCACCGAAAACATTACATCCATTATTTTTGGTGGTGTTGGGATTATCTACTAAACATTTGGGATATAAACTAATTGGTAGAACCTGAATCCAAAAGAAATTTTGATATTGCTTAATGAATAACTTATATATCTTTCACCACATCATTATTGGGGTTCACTTTTACATTAGTGATGCTAAAATCTCACACATGTTGCCATGGAGGTTGTTGGTTGCCTCAAGAATCGCTTGGCATAGGGAACTAATTTACAAGATTCCTTGTTTCTTTGTATTAGAAGTAGTGAACAACTCGTCGAGAGTAAAACATAGAATTCCTATGCTCTATCGCAGGCGCAAGTTTTTCTTGTCAGCATTTAATGGCTAGGTTTCATTCTCTTCCACACCTAATCCATCATATGATTCTTATACCCATGATACCACTGAGGTTCGTCAATTCCAATATAAACCATTAGGGAACATCATATACTTTCCTCATAGTTTTCGTAGTCACGGATCAGAATGGATTTCTGCAGGCTTGGTTTTAGCCCAAAAAAAGCAGTCAACTGTGAATTCGAGGGTAACAACAAATCTGGAAGCTTATTTTTTAATTATTTTGACGTTTTTATCATACTTTCTGACATATTCATCATATTTTTAGCTTGAGAGAATGGATATCCATTTCCATTATAACCTGGAGGGTGCATGGAAAATATTTATCAAAAAACATATTCCAGAAATCCTTCTATTCCAACACATCAATCTCTTCCTCATGCTTCATATTTTTTTATCAATGTCCACCATTGATCGGCTCCAACTTCCATAATATAAGAATCTATATGAACATTCTATTACTCGGAACATTGAAGGATAGAGAATATAATTTCAATGGAGTTGATCCATTGTTCAACGATTGAGGGATCAGATGATACATAAAAAACAAGATGCCTTTCTATCATGAAGCACTCTAAAGCGACCTATTATTTCGTAGTGGGGGGTGAATGTTAAACATGACCCATGATTCTATTCAAAGCATGAGTTATCTAAGAGAGAATCATGATGAATTCGCAATTATCACTCCCATCGGAATGGGAATCTCATTAACACAATGATCACATGGATATTCCCATCAGTTTTTAGCCTGAGCTCATATATTACCATCCATTGTCTTGACTAAATGTAAAGTTAGGGGTAACAAAAAAAGATTAATCCAATGAAAAAACTGATGACTTATAAATAGATTTTATTTTAGTAACTTAAGAATCTATAGGTTTCAATCTATGTTACCATCATATATTCTAAGGGATTTTTTGTAAATTCCCTTAAAAGTGTTCTTACTAAGATTGTGAATTTACCAGTGCATATCCCCCAAGAGTGTCATAACCAAGAGTGAATCAAGGCCCACTGTCGTGTACCATTATACAGAAGGTTAAGCCCAAAAATCATTGTCAGGGTTTTCACCCCATAGGTACATATGTGCTAGAGAAGCCTCTACCGGCTCATATCCACACAAGGAAGTATTTTCTTGATAAAACACTTACTCAATACCCACCAAAACTTAGGGATGTTTTTATTATATGTAGTCTAGTCTCTATGTCTTCACTAGTGTTTTCTAATCCCAATCCCAAAAATAACTAATCATATCCTTTGATATCAACTATGACTACCATGTTCATTATTACAGACTAAATCATGATTTACAAGATAAACACCACTTGTTTCAACATAGATGATCAAGTGGTATAGTTTATTTGTGGCATAAGATCATTACATAATAACTTAAAACATTAAATACAACATATTTATTGAAGAAATCATTTTTATGACCACTACAATCCCTCTAACATAGAATTTCATGAGATAACCTGAGGACATGCATAAAAAATGGGTTAGCTATAATGCCCAATAAGGGGATAAATAAGAAATAACATGAGGAATACAATACATGTATGAAATATGTGTATCAATGGAGCACTAGTTAAACATGAACATAATGGAATGATATCGCATGATAATTATAACATGTAAATGTGGAAACAACACTTAACATGGAATTAGCACGAGCAAAGACTCATTTCACAGAGAGCATGAGTAAACCATCATTGCACATGAAGCACGAGTAAACCCTCATTTCACTTGAATTATCTTGAGTAAACACTAATTTAACATGAATTATTATGATACTATACTTTAACAAATGCATTGGAGCGCTATCAGGGTGAAGCCTTCTTAAACATTTCTTTTCATGCATAAGTGTGACACAATAGTCATATAACATAGAATCAATCGATATCATAAGATATTACATGATTATATAATGTGGAATAAATTAATTAAAGTAACATTAAATATATATATATATATATATGTTCATAAAGTTGAATACCCTTCATAGAGACATGGGTATGGTATTCACTACAAAATGATATTGGTTTGAAAAAATGGAGTGCAATTTCGGCAGCACAACGTTGTGACATAAGGATTCATGAAAATGGATGATGAGAGAAAAATGGGTTTATCATAATATTACATGAAATGGAAAGTAAGTGGGTCATATATATATATATATATATGTCCCAACCAACATAATGAAATTTAAATGCCTAAATATAATAATTTCCTGGATGTTAAAGAGGATAGAGATATCCCTCATAGAATTTATGCACTGTAACAGGTTTACCTGAGAGGAATTAATGAGAGATAAATGGGACTCCCATCTTCCAAAAAATAATGAGGTATGTATGGGGGATGTGAGAAATTATACCCATAAAATTTTATTTGAAAAAAAATGGGTATAAAAACTTGAAGATAATTTGACAAAAATGAGAAACAAAGAAATCCTTAACATGTAAGTGTGATCCCAAAGGATACAGAGTGGATTGAGAGAGGATTCATGGAAGATTGAGGAAACATAAAAGGATTATATGGAGAAGAGGTCAATGGTTGGAAAGACTCTAAATTATTTGATTTATTATTTATTTGGAGCTTGGATGGGTTTATATAGGAAAAGAGAAGGAATTATTTATTATTTTGGTTTGGGTCACCACACCATATTCTAATCAATACAACGAACCGACCCATGGTTTTTTCCAATGTTTTTTTTCAAAAGGAGAGTGGATAAAAAATATTTTATATGGAAAATGGGCGAAAATATTAACAAAATAGGGTTGCATATGTGAAACTGAGTCACACTCTCAATGAAAGAAACTTTAAAAAGACTAAATGTTATTTAAGCCTTGAAGGGTCCACCAAATATTTGTAAACTAAATAAAAAAATCCCAAAATCACATTATTTTAATGGTAAAAAATATATTGTATGAACATAATGTTTATAGTATTTTATTACATCACTATTTTGTAATTATGATGTCATAAAATACATTATATTTTTAAACTATATTTAATTTTTACCTAAATTTTCGACTATCTCATAAAATTATGAAATATTCACCATTTCATAATTTTGATGTCCTCATTCAAAAAATAATATTCCTTTTATCTAAATAGTTTTTCAAATTTTATAATTTTTACTTTTAAAATAAAAACTGACATTTATCGAAAATTCATCGGTTTTGACAAAAACAACATTCAAACCTAAATATAAATTACAATTACATTCATAAAATTATATAATCATTTATAATTAATGAAAATTAATTCAATAAAAATAAAAAAAATAATTAAAAAAATTAAATTAAAAAATCCATTAATTCATAAAAATATTTTTCTTAGTTGAATATTAACAAAAAAACTACTCGCGCTTTTAGAACTATTTACAAAGTTACATTAATAAAATGAATGCACATTATTTATTCAAAAAAATGTACACAATCATAGTGCTAGGGTCTTATTGCATAAACCCTTATAACACACTCAAAAGATCGAAGGGTAAGGTGTGCGATGGTAATAGACAGTTGGGTTGGTGCAGATAACATTGCTCGGGAGGTAATCTCTATTAACTTCCACTTCTGCCATATTCAGTTATACTCAAGCATAACATGTTCATGCTCTTCCTGAGCTTCTTCAATGGAGAAGCCCCATGACACCACCACCTTTTCTACCATTGACATTGGGCTTCTTATTGGGCTAGTCTACATGATGAGGTCATCTCTTCCTTTGTGTGAGTAAATTGGATTTGTTAAATCCCTATATTTATACTAATCATGTGATCACTATTCAACGGCTATATTACCAACGGTCCAAATTTATAAAATTATATTAAAATCTAGAAACATGAAACCAATTAGGTTCTCATTTTATATATCCATAATGAGAAATTTAATTAGATCATGTGGAATTTTCATTAAAGAATATTTGTGTCATTACATTTCTCAGAAAATGACTAATATATTATTTAAATCATAGAAAATAAAAAATTCCACTTTTTTGTCTTAAATTTATATTATGTGTCCATTGGGGGTGAACAAATTTTGTTGGGAATGAATATAAAATATTATATTTTAGTAAATTGTTTTTAATTTTCAAATGTGATAAAATTTAATTTAATTAATATGAAACACTGATACTATGAATGAAGAAGTAGATGAAAAATCAATAAAATGATTATAATTAAAATTATAAAACCCATTAAAATAACAAAACACTTGAATAAATATTATTTCTTATTATAATTCTAGAATAATAATCTATGTGTTTTATTAATTATTATTTAGAACCACAAAAATATGATTATGGTCATTATTGTATTTAACATAATGAAATGTCAAAAAAGGCATATTCTTTTGGTTAAAAAGTTTAGTATTTTTAATATACAGTTAACTAAATATATTATCTCCAATAAATAATATTTAGAATGATAAAATATTTATCTACATTATGGAAATTTATTTATTAATTTTAAAAATTAAATAGTCTTCTAAAATAATTACATAGTGATAATGCATTAATTATTCCACTAATATAAAAATTAAATAAATGGAATTAAAAATATTAAATTAACTATAATATGAATTAATTAATGTTACCCAATAATTTTATAATTTAATATGACATATTATGGTTGAATAAAATTATTTTTAAGGATGTAATATTTTTTAAATTTTATCGGGGACAATATAATTAATAGTTTCATAAATGACAGTAATATTATTTTTTGAAATTATTATATTATAATATTTGTTAAAAATAATAAATAATAATAATAATTTATTTATTTTATGTTCTTAAATGTCGGATATGAACTATTTAGGGACAATTTACACCATATAAGTAAAAAATAATTTCTTAATATTTAAATATTTGTTAACATAATAAAAATAAATATTTGTTAGATAAGTGTTATTAAAAATGATTGGGTTTAAAATAACATAAAAAACATATATAAAATATATAGATTTATTTTATTACAATTATATTGTGATTTATATTTTAATAGATCTCTTATTTTGAGGTATTTTGATTGATATTGAAATAATTATAATATAATCTTTTGAAAATTTACAAATGTTCCTCTCACCAAAATTATAAAAGGGCACATCCACACTCATTTCATTTCATCTACATTAAACATCTATATATACAATACTATGAAATATTATCTTCTTCACATACCAATATACATTATAGATATTATTTTATTGAAAAAGGACCAAAACTAGATCACTTAACATGAGATCCAAAGGAAACGTTTTCAAGAAGATGTAATCACTCTAACTGATCACATTCTTTTTCTATCCATCATTAAATAATATAAATATATTATTATAAACATAAAATAATAAATTATGTATCATAAATTTGATTAATTATTATTTTAATTATAGAACAAATTACATACTTTCTCTTTACCATTAAACAAGAAGTGAATGTACTGCTCGTGTGTACGTATGACTCCCCATCTCCTCATAGTGATCCCATTCATTTTTCCTCGCCAAATTTTTTGTATGGTTATTATAATGGGTTTAATATATGTATGTATATATATTTTATATAATAATTAATCAATAAAATTTAAAATATTATTTAACTTTCTCTCATTCCATAAATCAAAAAATAAAAATTGCATTTATGTGTATGTATAGCTTATAGTCTAGATGAACGATCTAAATACTTTTCTATTTATAGAGTATATGATTGATTATATATATATATATAATTGACGTATATTATGAATATAAAATGTTATTATTATTCAAATTATTTGAATAATGATCTATGTATAATGTCCAAGACCCTTGAACCAAAACAGTCTTAGAAAAGAAAGAAATTATCACCAAGAACAATGATTTTAATAATATACTATCAGTAATCGAATGTAAGATATTATAAATAAATAAAAAAAATATGTTAGTTATATTTATATGGAATAAATTTATATAAATTCTATATTTATTATAAATTATTATTCAATGGATACAAAGAAAATTGAGGCTTGAGGTAAAAATGTTTTTTTCTTGATTTCTATTTATTGGGTCAAACTACTATTTCATTAATGATTTCATTATACGTTTATTTATGAAGTAAAACTTTATTTTATTATGTTGTTTTTAATATTTTTTTATTTTTACTTATAGTTATTATACATAATATATATGTTTTATTAATTTTCACTTCAATGATATGATAATTATAAGGGAATTTCTTGACTCCCTTTTACTTCGAGGTGAAATATGCCATATTGACCAATATTTTATTTTATGTGGAATATATACTTACAGTTAATTCAATATATGAAAACTATGCTTAAATTTATAGCTATCTAAATATCCATTTGTTAATATTTCTTTTATAAGGTTTATAGCTCATAAGATACCATATTGGTTTGGGAATTTTGTCTCAATTTTTTCTTTCATGAGACAATTGTTATATTATAAAGCAATAAAATTTTATGTGGTTTATATATAACCCTATTACATGTTGTATCATGAATATCCTTATTTTTAGGACATGTTATTGTTTTAATGTTATTCTCCCATCAATATATAATCTGTGTTTCATCAAAATAGTATTTTCAAATTAAATTTTAAATGATTTTTAAAAGTTATTTTATGAATTTTATATCGAAATAATTTAAAAAATGTTTAAAAATGTTTTATAATATTTATTATATTTTTTCATAGTTATATAAAATGAATATTTTTTGATATTATTTTATTCTGTATTGTGTTTTTTAATGATGAAAGGTTGTTGAATTAAATAATTATTTCTAATGATCTTTCAAGAACATTTTCCATTTATGAAAACATTATTTGATGTAACTTATTATTTGATAGAAATATTATTAATGTATTATATCATAATTATTTATTAGGTTAGTTTATATTTATGATATATGATTTATGTTCTTCTGTCACACCTATGTATGGTTTTCATTATTTGACGAGCGGGACCAATATCTCCCTCCAATGCATTTGGTTATGTCTATATCTCATGATATAATAACAGGAAACTAGTCGAAATTTATGATAAAATATGAGATTAAGTGAAAATTATCTACTATAAGGAAATGATGATGATTGGGGATGGTGGTGTGTCCCTCCTAAGAGGTTCCCCCACATTAAGTCCCATGTTATGTTTTGGAAATTATCCTTTACTTATTATTAATGATATTAAATGTTTATATGTTTTCAAAAAAAATATATCATATTTATATGTTACGATTTCATGGATTATTATATTGATTTCCTCATTATTAATTTCTTATGAATTTACATAGTTTTTATCATGAATCATTTATATGACCTTTGAAAGGAATGTTGAGAACTTCAAATGTTATTCTCCTAATTTCATACATGTAGGATCATGATTATGCTTATGTATCTCCCTTGATTACTCTAATTTTGATTATGATCTCACACTTTACTTATGATTTATTCCCAGTTTATGAATATATTTTATAAATAAATTATATCAAGATGGACTTCCCATGGATTATGTTAATGACCAATTGTAAAATAAGAAAATATGGGTATATTGGGAGACAATGTCTATCATTATGATCTAAAAGATTATGAACCCATAATTTTATTATTTTCTCCTAATTATCTAAAAATATATTACCAAAATGTCCTCATGTGTGTAAGTGGTCCAATATTTTCTTTATATTTTTAACTATTATTTCCAAATATTGGGTCCCTTTTATCAACATCAATTTCATAAATTTAATGATTATTTTTTTAGCATCGGATCCAAATGTGTGAATATTGGGAAGTTATAAGATCCGTAAATTTGTGGGTTCCATCAGACCTCAATGTATCATGATTGAAACAACCATAAATGTTTGTTGGTGAATTCTTGTAATCCATATCCCAATGAATATTTATCAGAGTAATCACATACCACTATCTACAGGATTAATAATGAATAATATACATAATAAGGTTCAATATCCTCCCTAGAAGGGTCTTCATATGCTCAAAAATTGAATCCATAGTCTCTATTAGTGAATCTGCAACATGTGGACATCCATACTATGAAAATGTAGGTCAATGATACTTCAAAAACACATGTTTCAAATCTTATATTATAGAAGAAGGTCACAATGATACCAGAACATCATGGTTGCAATATAAGAAGACCTCATGAAACTGGGCCTCAAAATCAATATCTGCTATAACCAGTGGGGCTATAAGAGTAACTACTGGAGTATCTACTGGTGTCCCAGTTCTCACCACTCTGAATCATAGTCTTACCCACCCTCATTGTGCACAAATGGAGGTTTTTACTATTTAATATCTCTAAAAATACCATAATCATGCCAGATAAAAGATTTGAAAACAAAAGTATCACATATATAAAATAAATATAGGCACTAGACTTCTTAAAAACAATTAACACCCCTATTTCTACTCCTAGATTATTATTTTTTTGAAATTTACAGATCACAAAGAAAACCTAGAGTCATATTCTACATAACACTACTAATTTTGAATCAATGTAATGTTCTCTTCTATATGTCTATGTTCTTAATATGTGGGGTCCCAATTTCAATCTATAAAGATAAAATATCTTTAAATATCAATTTTTAACCCCATTTAAATATTCCCCTTCACTCTACATTTCAATTTCATCTATGTTCGTTATAATTGATATATAAATTCTCTTAATGATTTTGAACATTCTGGATTATCACAACCAATTTATAAGGTTGTGTATAATTTATAAATTATATTTTGGTTTCCACTTAATACCAAACTATAATTTATAATGTACATAAATTAAATAATACCATCATTTCATAGAAAAAAGAGTAAATGAACGAATATGTGTTCAATGTACTGCATACAGTAATATAAAAGTGGCTTGGCATAATGCATGACATATAAATCATAAAGTGAAAAATATGGTGCATGGTGAAATATATCGATACCATAACTGACCAAGGGTAAAAATCTATAATCATAATGAATAGAAAACATCATGTGTTTCACCTAGGGATAATATAAATGAAACTTTAATAAGCATAATCCCGAACATCATATCTCATCCAAGAAAAATTGGATTTATCCTATACGTGGGGAATCTACACCTAAGCACAACTCATTAAAAAATAAAACAGATTCATAATAATCATGTATAATAATAATAAATAATATAAAAAAAATTACCCCTTTATACCAATTAGTGATGTCTCATAACTGGTTCACTCAACAGTAATTGAACAAGGTTTTCCTGATTGCCTCTATGGTTCCTCCCTATATGACAGAGTTTTCCAAATAGCAATGAGGGTCTATGTCGAAATAGTGGGGAGACTATACCCTCAATATCAATGTATATAATAATTTTTATAATCATAAAAACACAATACAAAAAGCATATGTAATAATGTAATAATAAGAATTTGTCATATAAATAACTATGTAATCTCATTATACAGTGTCATATATAAATGACTATCAATTCATGGTATAAAAAAACAAGTATTAAATTAAAATAGGAATATAGTGCAATACTTTTATCAATGTACCAAAAGTATAAAATTAAACTATCCCTAGATAACATGACGAAACATAGCCCAGTCATGTTCCCCCTTCTCCAATGTAACAATCAATGATGAATCCCCAAGAGGTGACGTTACCATATCCCAACCTATAAAATGATGTCTATATGTGTACCAATTAGTATCCTTAATATGGTGTGATATAATACTCAGTATGCCACAGCCATTGGGGTCTACAAAGAGCCCAATCCAGGAATATAAGTTGAAGTAGTTTGCTGATATAATCGGAGAACATGTATAAATGTAGAATAAATATTTTCTGGTCTATCAAGAATCAATGAGATTAAAAAAATAAATCATTATTGTTATCGTTAAGCATACAAAATAAATATCAATGGGCTATTACATGTAATAATTTATTGGGACTATGTGGGTAAGTATCCAAGAAGTATAGATATACAAGGAAACCATGTAAGCTATGTAAATCTTGTTTTTAGATCCACAATGTAGAAATTTCAATTACATCCTAGTGGGTTGTATTCAATGAATATAAATGAAAAAGGCATTATTATATGTAATCTAAACTAATTAAATTTTATCCTTAGAGAATAAATGTTCACAAAAACCAAATAATTTTTGTAGATAGTATTCTCGGAGTAGAAATTTCCAATGCAACCAAGTAATATAATTGGATAGTATCCAAGGAGTAGAAATGTAAAAGGAACACTAATTGGTCATCAGATCCAAGGAGTAGAAATGATTATGTCATATTAATAATTTTTTATATTCTACAAGTATAAAGGTCCTATGATTCCTAGTATATCATGTAATACAAGTAATTAGATCCAAGGTGTAGGAATTTATATGTAATATTGATAACCAAAATGAATAAGATGCAAGGAGTATAAATGTTCAAGGAATCATAATTTTCTAATTAAATAGAATCCACGGTGTAGAATTGTCCATGGAATCCAGGTAATATTTTCAAACTGGATACAAGGAGTATAAACTTATAAGGCTTCCTAATGAGTCATTAGATCCATACTGAAGACCCATTGTTATAAATGAAACCAATTCATACATTTCATTTAAAAATTAAAATTTGATACAAAGTTCATAAAAAAAATTAACAATTATATTAATTAACATAATAAATCCTTATTATTAAAAATCAATATCAAGATGCCATAATGGTGGAATAATCATTGTTAATTGAATGAACGCATCCAATTTTTACTTAAATTTGAATTTAGAAACTACCAAACTAAATATGTGTCATGACATGTCCTAGACATGAATTTATTATTTATCTAATAGCTCAATTAATTTATAAACCATCACGTCGAATGTATGGTGTGCATCACAATAAAAAAATCATAACAGTAAAGAATTTAGGGAAATGTTAATGACCTCCAACCTCATCTTGGTAGATGAAAAATCATCTAGTGTCAATGATTTATGTTGTCAATATTATATGAAAATTAGATGAATGGATGAATTCCATGAAAATAAGTAATTCGAACACGCAATAATATAGTTTCATCCATAGAAACAGAAATGAAAAAAGAAGTCTATGGAGTGGAATGGTTATAGGTGTCTACCAATTGAGACGATCATTAATCTAGTAAGAGGTCGAATGAAAGAACAACACCAAATCTAAGTTTAGTGTTACGATATATTCATGGGGCGGTAGGTAACGTGTGAGATAGAAAAGTGGGCCATCTATCAAAATAATAGGCATTATCACACTTTTAAAAAACTACCTTTGGGGATTTACATGGTGTCTCATATTTAGATTTAATTTAATTTTTAGGGGTCCATCATAAAGGTAAAAACCATTACATGTCATTAAATGGGTCTTTCATACCAATAAATGTCATCTATTGTGTACCCATTGTGTATTAAAAAAACAATGTGTAATTTTATTTTTTCAACCTTCACCCTCCTTCATCCCTCTTTCCAATATCATACAAACTTGGCTAAAGTATCAACATCCATGTGATATACAAAAAGATAGGTTCAACAAGGGTTTAAATGAAAGTTAATTTTTTTTACATTATAGAAAATATGAAAAATTTCATTTTTAGAAGCAATGAGACCAAAACATATATAATTACATATTTTGGAATTATATAGTATACCCCAAATGATTTTTTTTTCAATTTTATTTTATTTATAAATTTTCCAAAAACATTTTCTATGACTTATATAAGGGATAATTAGCAGGAATGAACGATGAATTTACATATTTCTTATTTTATATTTTATCAATCAAATAATTTTTATAAACTATGATTTATTTTAAAATACAAAAA
The DNA here is from genome assembly GCA_963277665.1 of Viscum album. Classification (NCBI taxonomy): domain Eukaryota; kingdom Viridiplantae; phylum Streptophyta; class Magnoliopsida; order Santalales; family Viscaceae; genus Viscum; species Viscum album. Next base: position 1,949,869,299 of record OY728163.1, read on the forward strand.
AATTTCTAGGTAATAGAATGTTTCTCCCCAACGAGTGGAGTCATGAACTTTTCCAAAGATCCCTTAATTTCATTCATTAACACCACATGTACCGTGACTTTATATTGGGTAGTTCATGCATGTTGGAATACCTTTTATAGTTCTTAAGGTTATTCAACATTGAAAAATAGGTATTGGATGTGTGAATTACTGAATTGGTGAAGAAAGACCCATTTAAATATAGAGTATAATTAATTTAATCAATATTACCTCATCAAATGGTTTATATAATTTATTTTCAGTGGACATTAACTTCATATTGATGAAATTATATATCATGCTTCTTTGACCACATATTTATATTTTAAGGGAATATATCATTAACCAAGAATTGGTGGTAGAATAAAATCTATGTTTGAAGGGATAAAAAATACTAATGTAACTGGATAATCTTATTGTTATATATAACATCCAAAATTTTGTATTTATTATATATTCATGTGGCATAGAAAATTTATTAATTAATTAAACGAAACACATTGTGGACCGGTCAAATTTTTTTGGGTTGATACATCATACCTCAATATTTAAAATTATTATAATGGTTGTAGGATAAAAATATAGGGTATATAATACACTCGAAGGGATATATTATTTTTTTGGAAAATAATAATTAATGTACATTGAATCTGGGATGTTGAGATACGAAATGTATATCAGAAATGACATATAACCATATTTTTTATTATAAGATCTATTGAAATAGTGTTAGAGTGTAAAATGATTATTGTTCCATTTTATATGATATAAACAAGACTCTAGTAAAAATCTTATAGTAAGGTTTAATATGTATAACCATACCAATGTATGTATTTATAACTAACATTATATTCCTATAAATATTGATACAGTCACAACAAATATAAATGGAATGTCTATGAGGGTAAACAAGAATGATTCACTTGTTGAGCTTATCGAAGTTCTTTAATTCACATCTCCTTATAATAAATGAAATAAATTCATAGTTCCAAAAAAAATAGCTCCAATATTTCTTCATTATATTTATCCTTCTCAACCCCTATGGCCTTTTCCCAGTTATTAATGGGATAATGTAGTTCAAATATAAACTCCATATTAAAGAAGAGATATATGAAATTAATAGTTTTAATAGATATATATTATGAATTTAATTCCTTGATAATTCTATTTTATGGTAAGATTACCATCATCCCACCTTTTAGAGAATAATGTTTCAGAGGATTTAAATAATATTGAGTAATAGTTAAGGACATTCCCCTATTTATTCTTATTTTTTAATTTTTTTACAAAAACAATTATGATAAAGAGGATAATTTTTTATAACATTACATTGGGATCAAGTGCCAAAACAGACTAAAATTGTTCTACCTTATAGTTAAAATGTGAATGATTGAATGATTTCTTAGTCTAATAATCATTGATCATTTGATTGTTATTTTTTCAGAAAAAATATCATATATCCTTATCATGGAGTATAATAATATAGTCTTATGTTACTAGTGCAAGAGAATTTCCTTATATCACTTTTCCAGATTTAATAATTTTCGTAAGATAATAAATATAAGAAAAATAATCCTACATTTTGTGCCCTAACCTATGATATTATAAAAAGTACTATATATTATCAATAAGGAGGATATTGTAGGGTATCGTTGGTTTTAGAATTTTATGAAAAGTTTTCTTCATAGAGTTAAATAAATAAAATTATATATACTCACTTATGAAGTTATACATTTTATTATTTCTATCATCAAGTGTATGATGCCTCTAATCTCACATTCTATCTTTAAAATGGTGTTTTATTATTTTTATAACCCTTGGGATGGAATATTACATCATTTCGGGGTTACCTGGAGGCATAAATGAAAAATGAAATTAGTTTTTATAAGGAAGCTATGGAATCATCTAAGACATTATTATTTCCATGTGCTGATAGTTTTGGTCGAGTATTAGACTTAGTTAATATTATATCATCTTACAACATATCTGATACTTTGAAACAATGTATGGACCTTGACCCCAGTAGCCTGAATTATGTTTTTACATTATTACATTAGAACTAGCTACATAGAATTCCATCTCAAAAGACTGAACAGATTAATAATCTTAGTAACTAATATACATATTTTAATTTCACATACATTTGAAAATATAAAATAAAATATATTTTTCCTTGGAGAACTCCATTACCCTCCATATAATATCATTTCATATCAATCACAAGACACTTTACAGTTTCCCCAGGAAAGAGAAACATAAAAATCCAGTGAGATCAAATACTCAGTAAGGATAAGCATATAGTAGAACATTCCATGAATAAAAAATCAAATTATTTATGGAATGGGAAATAACTAAAACACATAACATATAATTAATAAATGGAGAATAATATCATTGAAATAAGTGATAATAAAAAAAAATATAAATAATCACATATTCCTAAATCTTATCCAAGGGTATTATAACTACTGAAATAATCACATAGACATAAATAACTAATCTAATAATAATGGAATGCATAATTTCAGATATCTGAATCTTACTTTCATTACCATTCACAAGAAAACCCAAGTCTGTTCATAAAAACTTGTGAAATTTGTCCCAATGATTTGTATCATGAGACCTGTTGACGAATCAAGGGGATGTCTAAAACTGATCCCCACTAATAAGTTTCCATGTCAAATACATTTGTCATATGAATATGGTTAAATATTAATATTGATATCCACACATATTAAATGTTAATACATACTTCAATCAAATATAAATAATCATACACCATCAAATGTAATATGTTGAATGATAATAAAATTTGACATTCTCACTGAAACATATGATAAACTAACTAATGAAATAATTTATATGATATCAATATAACATAAAACTAGTAGGTCATTTTTATTATAAACTTTTGATATAATTAATTAATATAAATACCATGCAAATTTAACTACATTTATATGAAAATTTTTATTATAAAACTAGTAGGTCATTTGAATTATAAACTAGTATGTCATTTGTAATTATATTTATATAAAAATTTAATTTGAAATATGGTATAAAAATATTTATATCATTTAATGTTATGATTGTAGAAAATTAAATTCATTTCCTACAGGTTAAAATTAATATTCCTTTCACAAATTTTGTAAAAGAAAATTGGACTTGTTTTAAAAATTAAGGAAGATTAATTTCATAGATATTAGTAAAAAATTTAAAAATTTGTAAGAATATAATTAATAAATATAATAGATATTTATATAATAATTTATTAATACACTTTTAGAGATCATGGATTTGGAACAAAAAAGATTTTCAACCAAAGAGAGAAATGATGTCATATTTTCATAAAACATTATAAATAATTTATAGTTTCAATAAGTTTTATTTGGTATTATGACATAAAAAATTCATTAATATTTATAGGGGAAAAAATATATTAGTTTTATGGTAGGAATATTGAATAATTACCATTTTGGAGAAATAAACATAACTAATCTTGAATATATATGAGAATGTGAAATAAACACAAATAATCTTACTAACATATAAACTGTAATCCAAATAAATGAAATAAAAAAATGAAACATTAAATTTAATGAATAGAAATATATTTGTCACATAAAATATCAAAATAAAATATACATCACATGAAATAATAACAACTGAATATAGAATACGTCTCATAGAAGAAAAATTGAGGTGATAAACATTTACCTCAAGGTCGAATTTCATTGAATGCTTTAAAACATCTTGTATAATAAATATAGTTTTATTATATATATATATATATTAAATAAAAATTATCCTATATCTCATACCATATATGATTTATTTATAGTCTATGATCACAAGTTTATTAAAAAATATTTTTTAAAATCAATATTTCGAGTGAAAATCACTTCATTTTTCTATTTTGTTTAGTTCGTTAATTTTTTACTTATACTTTATTTATTGTTATATCATATCTAGAATTTTAAAAAATATATTAACATAATAAATATTCATTTTATATGTATTTATATTAATCTATTAATTTAATATTTATAAATTGGATTATACCAATCATACAGATGGTAGTTCGAACGTATACATGAATTATGTTTCCATTTTCACAATGGATTAAATTAGAGGAAATTAAATATTAATTCTAATTTATTGAGTCATTAATACTTCATTTATATCATTCATATTATTCAAATACATATTTATTTCAATCCATGTAAAATACATGAAAAAAATTATCATCCTTATGTGGAGGCGATAGTCCACATTTACGGATGAGATACATTTTTGTTTTCAAATAGATTGAAAGGTAAGAATATTTATGTTAAATTATATTTCAAAAAGTTTTTTAAAATCAAAAATATAAAATATATTAACATTAACCCCACATTATTTTTTGTAAAACATTAGAAAAAATGAATCACAATACATGTGATGCAGTAGTCCACCATGCACATGAGCATCGTTTTCATTTCACCAATTGCGCAGAAATTAAGATTCTATATGTGATATAAAAATTATAATATTATAACTTTTTAATAAAATAATATAAATATTTTAAATCCATATATACATCTATCAATGAAAACTTTTAATTGAAAAGAATTACATCGAATCATGAAGTTATAGTCTATCATACACAATATTGATTGTTTTGTTTCCTATTTGTTGGAAGTGGAGATAGATCTAGATTATGTCCATAAAAAATGAAATATAAATATATAAAATATATTTGTACTATTATATTTTTATCTTATGATGTTTTGAAGCAGTTAGAGAAGAAATAATGAAAATATGAAAATTTAATAATTTTTCTGCTTCTTCTAATAGCATCATTATGTTTATATCTAATAACTTATTATGGGTAATAACATATTAAAATATGTCATATATGATGTGGGATGAGAATTATGAAAGGTATTTTATAGTAATTGGCTAAACAAAAGGGTTTTGGATGTGTTAATATGGTAGTAAGGGGTTGACATTTTATAAGTGGGGGAGAGGACACACATGGAATTTTTAAAATGATAACGTGATGCCCATGTTTTTATCATAACAAAAGCATAATAAATATTTCATTATAGAACTTTGTAAACTATAAGTTTAAAATGCGGATAGAAAATAGGATTGTTTAATGTTTTAGGATAATTTTAACACTTATCTTCTTAGTTTAACCCTCGAGCGTGAAAAATAATTATTACTATTTACACAATTCATTAAGGTCAAACATGAAGTTTATCTTATTATATAATATTATACATTCTTATACAAAATACTTCATCCATCAATAAAATTTCCCGAGTATAAGTTGAAATATTTGATTTAAATTTAATCCCACATTCAAACAGAAAAGATAGGTTTCCAATGAGAAACATCTCTTACATATAGAATGTTTTAATATGAATATTCATTAGGAAATTTATTCTAATGAACTAAATATTATTTATTATAATATAATTGACATAATATTAAATTAAAAAAATTATAAATCAAATAATAAATTTTCAAATAATTTAAACTAAAAGGTATATTTGAATAAAACTCATTATTTTTCACTATACATAAAAAAGATATTCTTTTCAAAAAATTATCAAAAATTATCTCAAATATATTTATGACATATAGGCCTAGAAAAGAATGCTTCATATTTCAAATAAATTATGAAATTTTTTAAAAAATAATTTCAAATTATGTATGCCATTCTTGACTAAACCTCATTTTAAAAAAATTTATTTTTTCTGAACACTTTTCTTTTTCTTTAAAATGATTATTAATTTATTTATAATATATAGACGTCTATTAAATTTATTTTTTATATTTATATACCATATAATTTTTATTCTTTATTTAGTAATATTCTTAGAGACAAAAATACCACCGACTTTATAATTGTATTATTTAATTAATAATATTTTATTTGTGTACCATGTTTCGTTCAAATCTATTGTTGTATTAATTTCATACAATAGAATAGATTAATTTTTTTAAAATACATTTTTCATAAATTCTTATTTTGTTATATAATCTTCTAACATTAGTAATGTGTTTCATATAAGCTATCAAATGTAATGTTACACTTTATAACTATGAATGTTAAATTCTACCCACTTAAATAAATTTATTCCTATAAATTTTATCCTGATTTTTGATAATTAATGATTTTGAAATTTGAAGTTACTAGTGATGAAACGCCACATCATAAAATTGATTACTATAATGTCTCATAGTTAATATATGTAGGGAATTATGTTTGTCATCTGGAATAAATCAAACTATGTTTCCAAATGGGGGAATATTGTTCGGAAGATATTATACAGACATTGAAGAAGATAATAAATCCCAAGGATTAATATTGGGTTATAGAGATCATTTATCATAAAAATGGATGATATATTATATTTGATGACCAAAAACCAAAAAATTTATTTGAGATAAAATTCAATTTTAATTAACAAAAATAAATGCAATAGGAAAAAAAAATTTCTCAAGATATATTTTCTAATGTTTTGGGATTATATTTGATTTAAGATATAGAACACCATAAAATATAATCAAAATTTCATTCATTTGTTTCTTCCATAAATTCTTAATTCATTAATTTCTCCAATAAATGAATATCCAATCATAATTTGTATGCACGAAATAATGATATTAATAATTAATAGATCATTATCTCAATAAAAGAATAAAAAATCATTCCTCATGTCTTTGGATATTTTCTAAGACTAAAATGGTTATAATTGTTATCCAATAACACCAAAAGTACAACAATATCCATTCAAAGAATTTTTATCCATAAGATTCATCCAAAATATGTTTACCGAAATTCATTTTATAAAATTATTTAGGTTATATCACTTAATCGACACTATATTTCAAAAACAATATAATGTTACTCAAAATGATACATTCCAAATATGGAAATTCCTTGATCACTATAAAATAATAATTAATCATGTATTTATCCAAAAAATATCATGTTGTCGAATATATTTTATAAATCCATAAATTCAGAAAATTATAACAAATATTACATAAATCACCAACTAGTTTCAAGTTTTATAAACACTACATCATAAATATCTTTTTATCTTTATTTTTTAAAAACTGAACCCATATTAATGGTTATCGACCCAAAATCACATCTTCTACAATATGATCAACTTACCAATGATTTATTTTTCTTGGGAATCAGTTCCATTCTACATATTTATTGAAATCCTTATAGAAAAACTAATAAATTGCATTCCTTTTTATTTGTATATATAATAAAATTAACAAATAATAATAATATAATTCTACAATCCAATCCCAAAATAACATAATTAATTATTATTCATAAATATTAGTATAAAAAACGTGGCCTTCATCCCTTAGCATCATCAATGGTTCATTCCCATAATTCTTTGGGAATTCGTTTATGTGGTTACACATCTCCGTAATGTTGAAACACTAAAAATAAAAATGTTTCATTCATATCCTTTAAATCATGATAATTGTGGCCTTTCTCTATACAATTGTTTAAAACTCCCATTTCCATTAATAACATTTCACAATGTCTCATTCCATAATTATCACATTTGGAAAATCCTTCATTCGCCTTTCCCATTATTCATATTTTTCTCTATATTCCTATTATTTCCATTCTTCCCTTTAATTTTATAAGACTTGTAGAATAATTTAACATTCTTTATAGTTTGTTAAAATATTTCTTGGTATAATTTGAATGTTAGTGAAAATAGTTTCTTTCATAGGATTAGCTTAATCCCATCAAATAAATGAACATTTTTTCTCTTTGAATTATTTTCATTTATAATGTTCTTATTCCTTATTCTATGAACAATTTATAAATAATTGAATACACTAGAGTAGAAAATAAAATAATAAAACATAATTTATTATCCCTAAATTAGTGAAACACGTAGCATAAAATAGAAAATTTATGCATAGATATTCAAATAACCAGGAACATTGTTTCACAGGTATTGTTTTCAAATATTGGAAATATTTTTCTAATCTGTCATAATGTTATATAATGTAAATGTGAAATAACCAACAATATACCCTGAGAGAATGAAACAAGGTTCTTATAGATGCTCTTTTTCATGTATAATGTAATGATATATTTGATCCCAACACTCATTTTTAGAGTAATTTCCCATATATATATATATATGTCTCAAAACCAAATCCACATATAGTATCTAGGCATGGATATATTCATTTGAAAACCACATAATCTCCACCTTAAAAAACAATAATAAGTTATCATTTACTAAGAATTATCCATAAATTAACTCATATGTTTATATTTTATAATCAATTTTTTTTCTAAATATAATTCCAAATTTTTATTATAAACATCCATTAATACCAACTATAAGCACCCCAACACTACTATCCTAAAGCTAGTGTCTACATTATTACATTGTAATTAGATACAATTAATAGTATCCTAATGGAAGAAATAGGGTTATAGTCTTGGTAAACTACATAGATATTTTAATACCAATTTATTTTCAAGACATAAAATATACAAGTTTTATTCTTTAATAATTCTATTATTTCCTTTGGAATATCCTTGCATACCATTTACAAAATTCATTCTGGGATCCTAGGGAAAATAATAAGTATGGGGTGAACTCAAATTATTTTAAACAATAATCATAATGTTAAATATCTCATGAAAAAATTTAAATAATCATTTTTGAAAGGAAAATATCGTAAAACTCATTCAATTTAATCAATCAATTAGCATAATATGAAAGAAACATCGAAGATCAAATAATGTTGTATATAAACTAACATGTTCTTAAAACATTGAAATATATATTATAACTAATTGAATACAAATTTGAACATGAATAACTGATATCATCATAATGTAATGTATAATTCAAGATATATAAAACATATATTCTGGAGCTTTCGGAAAACAAATTATTTTTGTTGGAAGAATCCCTTCTAATTTGGCCAACTAGATTTTCTCATGATAGTTGTCGATGTATCAAGAGGATATTTATTACTAATTCCCACCTATCACATAGTAACACGAATTCATTCTCAATATTAAATTGGTGTGACATAAAAAAATTAAAATTTATATTTTAAAACTATCGTAAGAAATGTTAATATGTACACCAATCCAAAAAACATAATGATAAACCCTCAAGAGTAATGTGGTGAATGTTAATAAAATTATATTTCCTTAGTAAAAATGTTACAAAACATAAAAATAATGAATAAGGATGATATAAATAAAACATATCCTCATTGTATCATATGTAAAGTAAATTTTTATGTAATTGGTGAATAAAGATTCTATGAAATGATCCGTAATAAATTTCTTGACAAAAATAACCATTTCATTTTGAAGTCATCTTTTAAAAATAAATGTTCACCAAAAATTATGAACATAATTTTATTTCAAGATATATTTTTAAAATTTGAAAAAAAATTAATACAATCTTTATAATGTAATGAATAAAATTCCATCCATGTCAAACACATTAATAAATATTCCTTTTATGTTTCCATCAAAGTCAAAACGTTCTTTGTTTTTAAAATTGAACGATTATTCCATTAATTTTTTTAAAGATAATCATATGTAAAATTTAATTTAATATATCAAATGGATAATTTTAATAACATTCTTGAAAAGAATTTAAAATACATCATCTTGAAAGTAAGATGATTTTCTACTGAATAGATAAATGAAGCCGGATTTTGATAAAATAAATCTAATCCATTTTAAGAACCAATTAGTAGAAAATATTTATGTTTTCTAGAAAATATCATTAATAAACCTATTTAATGTAAATATATTGGTTTTTATAAGGGAATAACAATTAAATCATCTTATGGGATACCTAAACATAAAAAAACATGAATAATTAAATTATTTTGAAATAAACACTTACTAATTTTGTAACATATCAATCCAAAGCCCTATAAAAAAATTAAAACCAATTGAAACACTATATTCCATAAATATTTATTTATTAATTATATAAAATATCAAAATAATAATTTTATATTCCATAAAAATTAATAAGTGGTGAATATGGTATATTCATCACGAAAGTAAAAGTGAGATGATAAAGAAATTCCTCATGTTTAACTTCCATCAAATGTTTCTAAAACATTTATATAATAAATCATGGTTGATTATAAATTTTTTACATAGAAATAATCATAGATTTTATACTATATATTATTTACTTTTTGTATTTTATTACACATTTACTGAAAATTATATATTTAAATCAATATTTTGGGCGATAATTGGTTATTTTTTCAAGTACACAATTTATCGGTAATTTTTTCAATCTGAATTTGATCATTGGTACATTTTATATAGAAGTTTAAAAATTATACAAATATAATATATATTCATTTAATATGTATTAATAGTAATATATTAAATTTAGATATAGAAAATGGATTACATTATTCATGGAGACTATAGGTCGTACATAATTAGGAATGATATTTCAAATTTTATCATTTAATGGAAAAACATTAATTAGTATTATTATAATAATTATTATGTCATATATAAAATTTGTATTAATAAAATGCATATTTATTTCCATCTATGGAAAAATTAATTGGCATTTATTTAACATCGCTATATAGATGTGTTAGTCTCCACGTACTCACAAGCGACGTTATTTTTTCTATTGGACTCAATATAAGAAGTTAAATGTGATATTATAAATCTATAATTATGGTTAGTGAACTAATATATTATATATTAACAATAACCATACTACATTTAGTGTAATTCATAATTGGAAAATAAATCACATCGCTTCACGAGGTAATAGTCTTTCATACACTAAATCAATGTTATTGAATCAACCATTGAATGTAAAGTAAGAAGGTGTATGTGATATAATAATTTTAGAAGAAACATAATATTATAAATATAATAAATTATTTAAATTCTATCATTATATCATTCATTTAATGTTGGTGATGTAAAATAAATCACAATTTTTCATGAGGGGATAGTTTCTATACACATGATTGATGGTTTTATTCCAATTTGATGGATGTGGAGAAGAATATGGATTATTAAAACAATATAATTACATATCTGTATATATAAAATAATTTTGATATTATATTATAATATTTTAATAAGATTTTATGGATCTGTAATAATAAATAAAACAAATAAGCATATTAAAAAAAATTACCTCTTCTTCAGAAAGAATATTTATGTTCATACACTAATCTTTTTTAGAAGTGAGTCTTCATCAAACTACGGACTCTAGGTTGGGTTTAGGGAAGTAATAATGGTATTTTGATAGCTATTTTAGGATTAAATTGGCTTTCAATTTGTGAATAGAGGTGTTTAATAAGTGGCATGTTGTAACCGGGGACGAGGACACACCTTGATTTTTAAAAAGAAAAAGTTAAACCCTATTTTTCCTCATTCCAAAAGCATAACCAATATAGACTTTTAAAAAAAATACATTATTGGGTCTCTATATGGAAATATAAAGGATTTTTGAAATGGTTTGTTTCATATTTTACTATTATCATTATAGTTTAATATCCCAATAAACCAATTTTTACATTAACCGTGTCAATTTATTTATACAGTTTTCAATATTCACTTTTGTGAAAAATTATGTTTTAAATTTTATACAATATTAATTAGTTTTTAAATAATTTAGAATCCATTTTACAAAATTAAACTAAAAAATAGGCAATATTTAATTTAAAATATAACCCAAATATGTTGTGAAAAAACCTATTTTCCAAAGGGAATAATATCTTAGGTATTTATTTTATTTAAATCAAAGATCAATATTAAATATAATAAATCAAAAAAAATTTGATTTTTTATAAAACCATATAACTAATTTTACATTCAAAACAAATTTAAACAAATATTGAAGTTTTAATATATTTTGATGAAAAATAAATTTGAAAAAATCAATATTTTTCAGATTCGTCCAAAAATGAATATTTTAATAAAATTCAATCAAATACAACAAAATATAATTTTCATGTGAAAATAATTTTTTCAATTACAAATGCACAAATTTTAAAATAAAATAAATATAAATTATGCATAAAAATCACGACAAACCCATGTTTTAAAAAAATATATTTATTTTTCATTCAAATGGTTATTATTTTTTTGTAATCAATAGATATCCCATGAATTTATTATATACATTTATAAACCATGTGATTTAAATTATTTATTTTATAATATTACAATCCTCCAACCTAACACCATGGTTATTATGGGCATGTTTAAAAAAATTTATTTCCCTAGTGTATAATGTTTGTTTCAGATCCGGTGTTTCCTCAATTTAAATATATGGATGTGATTGAATTAATTTAAGAAAAAATGTCATAAAGTATTGATTCATCAAATTCTCTTATAATATTGATTTTATATTCTCTATTGAATATTATTTTACTCCTTAAAAATCAAGGTATGTTGCACATACTCTTATAATATTCATGGTATTTTTAATAGAATTATTGATGTTTGCAACACATACCAGATATTGTGAATGATCATTATTAATATTTCTCCCTTAATGTGTCGTATATTAAAGTAATTATTCTCTAATATTAATGGTAATTTATTTATAGGATCCACTCATTAACATGTTATTTGAAATTTCAGAAGAAGATTACTATATTAACCCTTTTCATTGATTTTAAATTATTAATAATGTATCAATGGAGATCCTATAAATTAGTAATGGAACCATAAGACATGTTTCTATATTAGAAATATAATGTTACTTTAAGATAATGTATAAATCATCTATTTTTGTTATCTTCTTTTAACATGGGTATTCATAGTTAGGTCCACATTGAGATACAATATGAGTAAAAAGATAATAAAATCCCATTATGTTATAGAAGGTTATATATATAGGATTCATGATTATTGGGCAGGGAAAATAATATTCACCAATTCATGATCCAACTTTTTTTAGAAACATCATGTATCAATGTCCTTCTTGGATTTTTTTGGGATTTTTAGGGATTCAATTGAATTGATGAGATCTATCTTGATGTATCATAGTGTATGAAATTTATATGAGGTGATGTGTTGAGTTAGAAATGTACAATTCACCAATGATTATTCGGTGTACTGGTAACAAGAAATATTATTATAATTATCTCAGAAAAACTATGGATGATTTCCCAAATAACATAATTATTGGTTATTTTTAGATAAATGGGTTATATATATCAATTTACTAGACTCATAGCATGTTATATTTATATATAAATTTTTTATTGTATGAGTGAATTTCATTTTCGAGGAAATAATATTTATAGAAAAATTGGTTTCCACTTAGATGTTATACTCAGTAGGGAATATTTTAAAATGTATTTTCTCATTAAGTTCTTCAAATTTCACTAAATCATTTTCTTATATGATGAAATATTATTCAATGCATAGTATTCATTCTCATAAATATTTGGATGGGAAGTAGGAAATCCCTTTCTATTTTACTCAATTGAATCTAACTATGTAGGTGGCACATGATGATTTAATAGAGTTAAAAAAATATGTGTCTTTTTATATGTATACATACACACACATTCATTATATGAATTTAAGTAGAATTTATTTCCAAAAAATATCTCCCTCATAAATTTATTCATATTTGATATCATTTATCATATTCTTTTGGGGTCATTTTTTTGAATTTGACGAAGACAAAATATACCATAAGGATCATGTTTTCATATGAAGGATAATGAATTTCATCATCATTATGGTATTTCATATAGGAAAAAATTATATTTATCCTTATAATTTATATTCATGGTATATAACATTTGTATATATCCCATATTAGTTATTATCTTCTGTTTTTAATGAAGCCATGGATATGATCCACAATTGGTGATCCAAAGAGAGTCTCTATCATACTGTAATTGGAATGATCTTAATGAGGAGAATTGATCCTGCAATAATATGACTTTTGTTGGAATATCTTTTTATTCTCCCTCCCCAATTCTATAGAATACAAATTTCCATGGTAAAGGATATGGTGGTGATATAAATTCCACTAGACCTACTTGATATGATTTATATGATCCTTACAGAATTATATCATTAACTGTTTTGATTTTATCTATCCCAAGGATGATATTGGGTTCTTCTAGAAATGATTAAAATGCTGCAAACCCTATGGGATAATATGGATATCATCTTAATGTTGTAGAAACTATCATATATTCCATTTTGACTCTTTAGGATTTGTTCTGAGCATGATCCAGATGTAATGCTTACTCTGAATTTGGGATACTGGTATGAAACAATATCTATTTATCCTTGTGTAATTTATTTTTAGAAAATTAGTTCCCTAATCATTATTATAGGCTTAATATTTAAAAAATATATTAATTTACATATTGTTCTAACCACGTCATAGAGTATTAAATTGTTTTACACTCTTAGGTATACCAATTAACATGTACAGAACATTACACTATGTTTCTGCTCAATATAGTGGTGGTTCACTATGTCTTCTTAGATGGACTCATTTGATTGGGGAGTTTTGTGAAATATATTTTTCCAAGCTCAACATAAATTGTTAAATTTTGTTCTGAAGGGGAACTAGTGATTATTTTGAATAATTTATCCAATGTTCAAAGGAATGCATATTTGAGGTATTTTCATTACATTTCTAATATTGGATATCATAAATTCTAATTTGAATACAATCATAATTAATATTGGAAGTCACCAATTATCATCACAGTGTTGATATACTCTCTATAAGAAAAATGTTTTCCTTTGGTTAGTGGATAACTTTTCATAGGATTACATGAATATAAAGTACACATTGATCATTTAGAATTCATTTAATAATGCACCCATGAGTTGATATAAGTGAAATAAATACTAGTGCCTCTACATCTCAAATATTATTATAAATTTATATAATATTCACATAATTATTCAGAGAGTATTTCTCTTTAATATCTTACCACAGTGGTTATTTTAAATATTCCTAAAATAATAAAGAATGATTAACCACTATCTCTTCTACTATATCAACGGATAGATAGTCTAATTATAGAATAGAATATTTTTATATGTTTTGATTATCCATTTTCTATGAAAATATGTCATAGATTAATGATCAGGTGAATGGTGTTTCTAGACTATACCATTCAACTACATCTTCTTGTGAGAGAATTCTAAAATTATCATCTATATAGAGATATAATTATTTCCAATTTATATTCTAAACATGAGGATTTTTTAATTCTATAGTGATAAAAAATTCCATGATGGATATCCATGACTCTCAAAATTGGACCATCATGTTTGATATATTGAGTAAGACCTCTTAAATTTCATAGTTTTTTATATTATGTGGGGATCTATAATAACCATTTCCATCTAATTTTGATTATGAATGGGATGATTACAGGGATGAGTCAAGAGATGTTTAATGTCCACCATAATGTCACTTACGATCGGAGTAGAGATATGAACCTCCCCATAGTTCATGTATATAATTTAGTCAGATAACATAGATCATTATTTTATGGTGACTCGGTCTGATACCCTAACCTCGATGGTATTCATATTATGTGGAAAGTAAATTCCATGTGTCTAAAACCTATAAGGATATCACTTACAAATTGATATATTATGATGATTATGTTCTTTTCTAGATAGTGTGATATAATATCTAATCATTCAAGAATTTATTGGAATGGAAACATTATACAGTTTCTAAAAAATGTGTTTTAATGATTTATGTCAATAAAAATCATAAATGGGGATGGGAGTTTGATAATTAAATATTTTTCATTCCACATGGATATTATGAGGAACTCCTTTTGTGTGTGAATAAATATAATCATTATCTCTCCATTTTTATATATTATTCATTCAATAAACTCTTATAGAATCATTTTTATGAGTGTCATATTGGGTGACAATTAAAATATTATTAAAAATCCCGAGGTATTGTATTGAATTTGATCTTTCTATGAATTAAAAATTGATTTCTAATATTTCACTCCATTTGGAAGAAATTTATTTGAAACAATTTATATCTAATCAATTTATATCATAGATTATAAATAATCCTCAATGGGTAGTGGAATATGATCACATCCCTCAGTATATTAGATTGTATGCTTACAATATTTTCTACAGCTGGGTGTATGAATAATTTTCTACCCTTGTTGGTGATTTTTATATGTGGATGGTGATCAACTACTAAAACTTATGTGATATAATGAATAATTATAATGGAATGATAGTAGATATGATCCTAAACCTCAATTAATATAATGATATACTAGTAGAAATATATAGTATAAATAGTGATATAATATCAATACTTAGTTAGAATGGATATAATATTCTACTTTATTTATTCTATATTGAGTTAAATAGATAGAATTCAGATGTGAGGTTGATGATAGGAGCCCTCCATGTAGTGAATTATTGGATATCTACGATTTCACATTTAGAAGAATCTATGGTATGTTTGAAGAAATGTTTTATATGATCATGATTATGGGCCAAAAATTTAATAATCATCAGGGTATTCTAATGACAACATCCAGTGATAATAAGGACATTCACTATCTCCAAATATTGGTTGGTAGGCTACCCTTAGTGGGACCACCTTATATATTCCTAGTCATAAGTTACTAGTGCTAGGATGTATTAGGTTGAATCTAATTTATAATATTTCTGAGTTAATGATATATTATATTATTGGAAGAGGTGGACGATGGTAGGGGTGGACATTGTTCATTCCTTGTAGGTGGTATGATCATTATTATCCTCTTCATCCATCTCTTTGAGATTATATTGGAAAAAATACCACTATCTAGGGATATGTTACCAATGTATTGGATGTGGCAATAAGATAGAAAAAATCATTCTATAGTACCCCTTTTTTAATAGGGAAAACTATGAGGTTTAATCTTCTAGAGACTCTCACAAGAGTTCTCTATAGTGGGGATACTATCATTGAGGTATTACTCTTATAAAAAGGATTTCATGATCTATTGGAGAAGGTATTGTGTAGTTGATGATTTATTATTTATATTTGGCAACACATGTTGGTTAAAGGATGTTGCATTAATGTTTTTTCTGGATAACGAAATCAACTTTCAATGAAGGGGTATTTCCTTAGAGAGACAGATGAGGTTCAAAAAACACAAACAAGAATAACCAATATTGTTGTACCATTAGTAAGGACATAGATGACCAATTTATATCACAGTTGATGGACTTAATTTTTTTACAGTTTTTTGTGTGTGAATCACTCAATGAAATTTCCACATGATTTGTTTTTGACTGGATGGGCTTGGTTGAAGTACTCATTTTATGCTTTCCTTTTTTTTGTTATAAACATTCTTACGCATTTTCAAGTATTTGACGAATAAATGTGATTATTTGTATAACACTTCATTCTAATGGTATATGGTCACTAAGATTCTTACTATAAATTTTTTGGAATGAATTTTCATCAAGACAACTACATTTTGGGATCATCTCACCCTTTTGGGGGTATTATGTCATACAATGTGAAATTATTATAGATTTAAGTGATATTTTGGAATCATATGCAATGAATAGTATGGGACTGCATTCATCCATGCTAGTGTGTAATCACCAAAATGTTGTGATGTGTGCATTTTTATAAACAATATTTCCTCTAGTGAAGTAAAAATTAATATATATCAATTTTTATCCTTAAATATTTTCATATATATATATATATATATCCAAACTCATCCATCAGTGGAACATCAAATAATAGTTCAACTTTTCATTAAAGACATAGAGTTTAGTACACATTAATTTTCCACCATCTTATGAGGTGATAGTGTTTATGATATATGGATCAATACTATATGAGAGGCTTCCAATTCATCTAGGTTATTCGATTCAGAAACAATTCAGTTTAGGACACATAATGAGACATTTCATTGCTATTATGGTCATGTGAGATAAACCCTAGTGTTTCCATTTATGTTCACTACTTTGTGGTAGTTTTGATAATAGGTAGTATGTTATTATAAATGGATGCATTGGGTCTAATGCATGGTATATAATGTTTGGTTTTTCGGGATTGGGATATTGATGAATGATAATAGGTTTGGAATTTGGTTGATGGGTTTAATACATAGAGTGTTATCCTATATATGATAATTTAAATGAATAAAATACCATGTTTCTGGTGATGATGTGTTTATTTTCATGTGGTGAGGGAATACCATGTAGTTTAACTTCATTTTTTAAGACATGTGAGTCATAGACCATATGATTGCATATTATTTAGTGAGGATTATACATAGGGGCTGACCATAAAAATTATGAATCATTTTATAGACCAGCGTGGTTTTACATAATGACCCATTGTATCGAGATTACACCTTATATTATAACTATAATGTTTTTGGATAATTTAGAAAGATGACTAGGGTTCGGACATGGATGAAAAATGATTTTATGTATGTGACCATATTTCGTTAATATTTACTTATGATGAAATCAGCAATGGGGATAATAATAGACTTTGTACCAATAATTTTGTACAATATAAATATGAAATATATAGGCAATGGATTTGAAATAGGATCAAGGATGGACATTTTGATCCATAAAATAAATATTAAAAATATTCCCTTTAGCGGCATGTGAAAAGTCATTAAATAGAGAAAAAATGAGTTGTAGCCCACAGAACTGTAAAAGGAGGGTCCCCTTTTTCAGTGAGAAAATGGATTTGATAATGGTATACCATTTTTAGTGAAATTTTTTTTATGATAATCTATCTAATTTAGTAGTGCTAGTTTATCACAAATAAATTGTCTCCTTTTTCAATGCTATAAATAGTGTTAATAAAGGCCTAACATGATGTAATGTGTTGTTTCTATTATAGAGAACTCAATAATAAAATGTAACCTATGTATAAAAAAATATATAATATAATTGAAATTAATTTGACATAATTAATAAAAATGATAATAATATTTTAATTTTAAACTTTGTTTTTTATATTTACATTTACAATTATTCATAAACACTAAAAACATTATTATTTTATCTTTTGTCACCCCTGATCCACTCTCAAAAAACTACACACATGGTATAAATTGTCAAAAAAATAACCGCAATAGGAGAATAATAATACACCTCTAAATGAAAAAAAATCATATTTTAGTAATACTATAATGAAATAAATTAAACCTTAATATGAAAGAATTCATTATAAAAAAGTCAATTTTAATTAAAAATAAAAACTTTGAGTTATACCATTCAAACCATACATCGTCTTCTGATGGGGTTTATTCCTCCAAGTCACAAATGATTTTGAATTGTTTTACAAATATTTCCAAACAATATCAATTTTTTTTCTATTTTTTTCACTTGACATTTTTACTAAAATTACTTTGATTTTTAAATAATTACACACATCGATTCATACTAGAAACAATGTACATTGGATTGGGGTGTGTCTAATTCCAACAAATCGCAAATTATATGTCTATCGTTTTTCTATTTTTTCAACACAATATGAATGTGTTTTCTTGGATTTCAATATGTCACTTTTGTTTTTAATATAATGATAACACAAAATGAAAACACATATATAGAGTCATAACGAACCCATCATTTGTCAGTTTGATATGAAACTACTTTTTTTAATCTGACAAATGACTTATTAATTATTATACTAAATTATGAGGTAAATTAGAACATTTTTTCTTTGTATTTGGTGACTGGACCAATTTTTCAACTTAAATGTAAACTTTAATCTGATAATGGAAACATGGAGTCATGCTTGTAACATTATATGTAATGTTGAGTTTTGGGTGATTCTTAGACATCAAATATGACTTACGGTTCATTTTACTAAATCATCAAAATAATAAAAATGTGTTTTCTTAGTTTAAATATGTCAATTGTATATTTTAATAATATTATTTTCAGTTTTAAATAAATAGAAACACATTTGGTCATATTGGTAACACCATGCATCAGATTGTGGTGCATGTGATTCATATAAATCAAAAAGTGAATATATATCATTTTCATGAATTATAAAACCAATTGGAATGTGTTTGATCATGTTTTAGTATGTCACATATTCTTTTTTACAAAAATTACTGTCAAATTTAACAACAAAAGACACAATTGAAGTTATATATATCACATGATGCATTAAATTGATGTGAATTTGAATATTATACATTAGAAATGGCTTCTAAATCATTTTCATAAATAAAAAAAAAATAACTTGAATGTGTTTTAATATTTTTATGTATGTCACTTTTTATTTTTACTAAAATTACTTTCAATTTTAAATAATGAGGCAAAATTTAAATAATACTAGTCACACCATGAATTGGATTTCTGCACAACTAATTCGTAAAATTCACAAATTTCATATGGATCATTTTATCACATGTTATTTTTATTAAAATATATGCCAATATTAAATAAGAAGAAAAACATTGAGTTATATTAGTCACATTTTGTGTGGATTTTGGTGTGTTTGATTTATCCAGATCACAAATGACTCATGGGTTGTTTTTATAAAGAATCAAAATAATCAGAATGAAATTTCATGGTTTTAAATATGTCACTTGTTTATTTTACTAAAATTAATTTAATGTATAAATAAATAGACATACATGGAATTATACAAATCACATTGTGATTCAGATTGAGTTTTGGATAATTCTTATATGTCCAAAATAATATATGAATAGTTTTCCTAATGTATAAAAATAATCAAACTATTTTTTCTCAGTTTTAATTATGTCACTTTTTATTTTTAGTACTATTGATGTCTATTTTAAATAAAAGGATACCTTATGAGTTATACCTATCACACCATGTGTTGGATTGAGGTGACGGTAATGCCTAAATGTCAAAAATGAATAATTATTAATTTTTAGATGGTATTAAAACAATCTAAATTAATTTATTTGGTTTTATTATGTTAGTAGTACTTTTTACTAAAATTCATGTTGTTTTTAAATTAATCGACACACTTTGATTTATACCGGTCAAACCATTAGTTAATTTGAAATGTTTCTAATCTCTACACATAAAAAAATATTTATGGGTTATTTTCCAAAATTATCAAAACAATGTGAATTCATTTTCTCAGTTTTGGGTAAGTCACTTTTTGTTTTTACAAAAATAAATTTATATTTTATATAGAAATACACACATTGAGTCGTGCTGGTCAAAACCTGAATAATATTGAGGTGTGGTTGGTTCATAAATTTTAGAAATTTCTTATAAATAGTTTTCATAATGTATCAAAACAATCTGAATTCATTTTCTATATTTTCATTATGTTACTTATTCTTGTTTTGTAAAATTAATGTAAATTTTAAATAAATAGAGATACCTGGAATTATAATATTCACAATGTGTATTGGATTGAAGTTCATCTGATTCCAAAAAAATAAAAAATGACATATAGATCATTTTCCAAATGTATAAAAACAATCTGAATATGTTTTATTAGTTTTGAATATGTCACTTATATTGCTTATTAAAATTCCATTTGAAACTGGAAACATGTACTTTTTGTCTTACTGGTCACATCATGTATCGATTTTATGTGAGATATCTTCTAATACACCAATAACAACTAATGAGTGTTTTTTATTAATTATGAATACAATAAGATTTAATTTTATTGGTTTTCATTGAGTGACATATTTTGAACTAAACTAATGATTTTAAACTGATAATGGACACTTTGAGTGATACAACTCACACTGTTCTTTGGATTAAGGTGATGTTTGTTACTATAAATTAAAATTATCTAATAGATAGTTTTCAAAAATTATAAGGTACCATCTAATTCATCAGATATGAGGGAACTAGGACAACATTTTTGGTTTTCAAGATCATTTCTCTAATGTTCAATATTTTTTGAGTTAAAAGAAATAATTACTTGATTTTGGTACAATATCAATATTTTTTGTGCGTTGAACAATTTCAACATCATCTCTTAATGAAATGAAGTTGAATTTGTATTCCAGGATGTGTTAGCAGATCATACGATAGAATGATCGGTCATTTAATCTATCGCAAACATAAGGATAGAAATATTTAAATACATAAGTCCATCTATAGTGATATTAACTGTATGTGGTTCCAAAAATGTACTTATAATTCTTCTATCATACCTATTAATAAATAAAACTAGTTTCTACTAACAAGGGTTTTATTGTAGTCCAGTGGTAGGAGATAAAAGCCCTTCACACTTCAGTTGTGGGTTTGATTCCCCCAACCTTTTCCGACGCGACGGGTTGTCACCCGTCCTGTAGGTTGTCCCTTTTTATAAAACTACATTGATATAACATTCCTTCATTAATATCGAAAAAAATTCCAAACATAAACAATACAATCTTATGTATAACATATTTCAATCCAATCTTTGGGCTTATCCAAAATACATAGGCCCGAGATCACAGAATACAGAAAACGATTACATGAAAGGTCACATAACAATCACGTGAATACCATCATTTTCCCGCATATATCATAAGATTTATCTTGTTGGTCACATTATGAACATGTTAATACATTAATAATGTATTCTTTTGAAGCATCAATTACCATAGAAACATATTGAAAACATGAATTCTATCAAATCTTAACTCTTTCTACATAATAAAATCAAAAAAGTTCAATATAGTCAAACCATGATATCCCTTTGTCCTTATATCAATCATGAGCTCATGAATACTATCAAACATTTAATTTTCTCCTTATCCCTCCATTATGCACATATCATCCACTTTCCAAAAATATTTCAATATCTTTTCATGGTTACTGGTACCATACAATTATTGAAAACCAATTCCATGATACTATAAATGAGATTCCATGATACTATTTTCAAATCCCATTAAATAAACAATTAATTATTCCACAAAATCATTGTCATGCTCAACATCACAAATAGTGATCGCATGCGACTTCCCCTTGTACTTTTCCTTAAGAGGTTTCTCACGCCGATCATAATTAATCCTTGGATTAGGTCATTGATTAGCATAATGCCCCATTTCCATGCACTTGAATAATTGAAGTGTTGGTGGAGCATTCTATGTAGTCTTTTCTCTATTCAAGTCATTAGAATGCTTTTTCCCATTACTTAGGCACTCAGCTACTCCATGACCTTCTTTTCCACACATGAATCATTTTATAGTACCTTTTAGACAATCTCCACCATGATTTTTTCCACACTTTGAGCATAAAGAAACATTCACATTCTTTTCACCATTGTTCGGAGATTTTTCCTTGAACTGCATCTTTCTTTTCCTGTCAGAACCATGAGATGGATATGTAACAACAACTTCCAGTTCATACTTGATAGCACAATGCAAAATTTATTCATAGGTTCTGAAGTCTCTTATAGTTAATGACCTTCGAATAATTGATTTTAAGCCACTAAAGAATCGATCAACTTTACATTCTGGTTGGATGAAAAAGCCCAATGCATACCTTGAAAGCCATGTAAAATTCACATCGTATATACCAACAGATTCATCATCCCTTTTCTTAAGCTCAAAGAACCCATTTTCCATATTTGATCGAAAAATATGAGGGATATAATTATTGAAAAATAATTTCATGAACTCATCCCTTTCCATGGATTTAATTTCATATTGGGGCCTTTTATTCATAAGTAGAGTCCACCATAGGTCTACATCACCTTCTAAACGGTAATCAGTCAGAATACCTTTTTCATGTTTCGAACATAGAAGTATGGAAAATATCTTCTCAATGGTACTGATCCACTTTTCATCAACATGTAGATCAGAAGACCCACTGAAAGCAGTTGGACATTGAATCATGAAGGAATCAATAGAATATTTCTCCTTTATCTGGTCATTTAAATTTCTAGAATGATTCATAGCTTTTGTAAGTATAAAAATAATATTTTTCACTCCATATCATATCACATTGGTTTGTTTAGGAGGAATATCATTGAATTGTCTTTTACATTGATCAACATGGTTATTTTGGGTTCCAACCACTGTCTAAAACCCAAAAAGAACAGTGTGAGAGGCAAAAATCATGCTAGGGAAAACAACATAATAAAGGGGGAGTACCTTCAATATCTAAAATCATAGGTTTAATTCTAATATAGTTACCGTAATTCTAGGACTATATCCTATACTTATACTTATCCTTAGGTACATCCCTAGACATACCTTATAAATGTCTCTAGGGATTTCACTAAAGCTTCTGCATCATAGATTCCAAAGGTTAACTAAACCTTCCCTCTGATACCAACTGTAGAGACCCGTAATTGACATAAATGGACATTACATTACTTTTTTGGAATACCTAATACATAACAAAAACAGAAACCAAAATACCATATTAGTTTAGTGTCTTTGGAAACACAGAATATAATCTTCTAATCTTGATGAAAGATCTTCAACATATCCCATAAAGATCTTCAATTTTTTTTCTTACCTAAAACCTTTCTTTATACCCTGGGTAAAATAAAAAATATAAAGGGTGAGCTCAAATGCTCAGTAAGGGTAAGCATGGAGAAAATAAAACAAACCATATACATTTTAACTTCATTACATGAACATAATGTTTACACATCAAAATCTTGAGTTGTAAAATAAATCTTGGCAGTACGTAAGTAATAAGACATAAAAGAATATCAATCATGATAAAATAACATTTGAATAAAACATTTAATTTTGGAAAACCTTTAATCACAAGATATGATTTCCATAGTAGCCAAGGAAATGCTGCCAAGACCATCTTAGTGGACAAAGTCCGTTTCTGAATCGATTTCAATCCTCACTCCAGTCCTGTATCACTGACCTATATTAACATACCATTCTATACATATCTATATCATGAGAGATAAATATTTATCCAATTAATTAGAGGGAGATATAGTTCCCACCGATCCCGTAGTGAAATCATTATTACTTTTCCCACAAAATAATCATAAATCATTAATCACAACCCAAAGAATAAAATGGGTTTCATAAACATCATCCCATCATAATGTAATCCATATAAAACAAATGGTTATCAATTAAACATAAGAAAACTTAAGCCATGTGAATCATAGAGACATTATTCATGAAACATAGAAATATAAAATAATGTCATCTAAGACGGAAAATGGTTTTGATAAATCACTTGAAATGAATTAATGATGAAAATATCCATTCTTCTTCAAAATCATTTTCACTTGAAAAATGTCATTATATTTTAAAAGAAATGGATTTTGTTGAAAATAATCATGAAATATAATCAATTAAGCTTCATGAAAATTAGGCGTTATGAAACCGTAAATATCCATTCATCATGTATAAGTTAAAAAAACATTATCCTCGTACATTTAACGAAAAATTCATAATGTACCACGTATGGTAAACAAAATAAAGATTACTTCTATAACTCAAATTGAAAATCATAAAAGTGTTAAAAATGACTTTAAACATAAAATTAATAATATTAAACACTTTATAAAAAAACTTTATGGACATGGATGAAAAATATACCCTAGCAAATACTTACATATAAGCAATCTCGGATAAAAATGAGATTATAAAATTATCCCTTACCATAGGTCTGATATGCTTCGTACGTATCCAAACCTAATGTATAATGATTTAAATAATGTAATTGAATTATTAAAGAATCATATTCATTGTTATGATATCATATATGGTTCACTTATGATTTTATATTACCTGTTCTTTTCTAATTTCCAGGTTAAAGCAGCGTTTTGTGTAAAATCGTTTTATTTATCGTACATGTTTGAACTTGTTGTTATTGATATTATTAATACTTATATTATGATTTAATTACTTCCAGAATGAAAATCATGATTTATATATAATATTTATTCAGTATATATGTATATAATAGATATATAATTGAAGTGAATTACACCGATCTTGGAGATGGTAGGTCGTACATACGCATGAACGCTGTTTTCCTTTCCTTATTGAATTGAGTGGAAGTAAGTAGATGAAACACACACATATATATATACATAAATTCAGTAGATTTATCATGTAATATATTTCATTTTTATTCATTATATATACTTTATAATCACTATTGAATGGTTGACATGGAGAATGAATCTCATCGTGTCGTGGAGACGGTAATCTGTACGTACGCACGAGCGATGATATCGTTCCCCTAATAATTGAATTAAATTATATTGGATGATATATTATCTCAGAATTAGTATTATGTTATAATAACAATATATAGTTATTCTATACACCATTATAACCATCCATGTAAGGTGGTGGTGGAAAAACAGATTACACCACAGTGTGGAAACGATATTCCGTATGTACGCACGCGTGGTGATTTTGTTTTCTATAGGATATATAGAAGGTGAATTGGGGTTGTATAACATTTATAATAACATATATGTATATTAATGATACTTATGGTATTAACTTATAATTAATCAACTAATAAAGAAGTAGTTTAAGAAAAAAGAAAGCTTGAATGAATCGGTAGAAGAGATTACCTCTTCTTCGACACACCTCTTTTAAGATTCCTATAAAGGCACTAGAGATGGTCTTTTGAGGAGACCTAAACCTATATAATGTTTCTAGAGAAGTTTATAAGGGAAATGGGTAGAGTTTGTTATAGCTTGAAGGCTAAAAATTGTTTTAAGTAAAGGGTGATGTGGATCCTTTTATAAGGATGGAGAAGGTCACCATAATAAAAACATAAAATATTATTTTTAATAAAGTCATATTCGGTTTATAATAGATACAAATTTTTTTATTTCTAACATAAAGTGGTTATGGGTATAAATACTCTCAAAAAATATGTTTTAGACAATTTTATGTTACTATTTTAACCTTTTCATTTATATTTAACTCTATGTTAAATAATTTAACTTTTACCGCGTCTTCTTGTTTTGTTACACTATATGGTTAATATAATTAATATAAAAATCCAAAACAATCCAAGGTGGTTCATTATTAATATATATAACCTTATCTAAGTCATTTGTCCTATCCTTATATTTTTAGGAATAAAATTACAATTAATAATAAAATATTTGTTTTAAAAACTATTTTATGTCAATTTTGACACTATTTGGTAATAGATTATTGTGAAAATAATATCAGAATAATTATTTCTAAAAAATTCAATTGAATCAATAATAACTTGTCATATTAACCTATAAATTTATTTTAATTCATAAAATTTCTCAAATTACATTTATTTGGGTATTTATGACCTCAATTATGTTAATATTTAATTGATAAGGTAATTGCTGCATCATCATTGTGTCATTACTAAGTTAAAATATTTAATGTCTAAAAATTATAAATAATATACATTTATGTATGAAATTTTTTCAGCTTTCAAATAAATATTTATATTAGAATTTATCTTATGTATAACCCTATATTAAAAATGTTTTACTTATTAAACATTGATTTTAACTATTTTAGCTATTCATTAAATAAAATAATAATAATAAGTGTCCTAATCTAATCCAAGTGGACCTAAAAAGTAATATTTTATTCTTAAGGTTGTTTTTGGTTGAATTAAACTTATACAATAGAATTATTACATGTATTAGTGTAAAAATAATATCATTTTTACCCTTAATTACCCTATTTACTTTTAACCGTGGTAAATAAAAGTAAAAAGTTACTATTCATAAAAAAATTATTTTTATCTTAATGAACCAAATTTACTCATTAATATTAAACGTCTCTCTAGGATTTTTTAAATTCAACCTATAAAAGTAGTAAAATTACATTTTATGTACAATTGCAAATGCTCCTTGTGGGTGGGTAAAAGGCGATGAAAAGATCAATAAAGTTTTTATATATCTATAATTATTATAAAATGAATTCAATAGATTACATTGAAATTATATAATTATTATGTATCTATTTTGACCTAAACTAAATTTAAATAAAATAAATGATTATTTAAATAAAAAGTTGGTTTTAACCAATAACTCAGTGTTTTCACTATTCATAAAAAATTGAATGTTTTTAGAAAAATACCAAAATTTAACCCTAGTCTAATTTAGATATTACAAATCCAAAAATGAAGTCCATTTTGAAAGATAAAATTTATAAAATTTTGAATATTGGGTATTACTATTTGACGTATGTGAGAATATCTCACCCTCAATTGATGGTATCTCGATCACAAATCAATATTTTTTGAACACTGAGGAACCCTTTAGTTGTCAAACTAATAACCAATTTTGGGATGTTGTTGTCAATTTTTACTGTCATATTATTAAACTTCTTGTAGTCAAAAGATAATCTCCATGACCAATTAGCCATCATAGCAAACAACACGAGTGATCCCAATGGCGATGTACCAGGTCGAATGAATCCCTTTCACTCCAAATAATCCATTTGATCCTCAAGCTCTTGTATTCATCCTTATTCCATTAGATATGATAGGATAGAAACATTTCCCCCCCTAAAAAACATTATTTTGAACATTACATAACTTTTCAATGGTTGTCCAGTGAAATCACTACGAAACACATTTTGTAACCAATCCACTATAGGTGGAAAGATAAGTTTCTCCACCTCTCCATCATTCTGAATAACTCATGACACATGGATTGGGAGTTCAGCCAAATTCTGAAAATTTGGACCAGTGTGGCATGCTCGTATAACCCACCCACCACAAAAGAAAAATGTGTCTATATCTGAGGATGTGAATGTTATGCTATGACGGTAATAACTGATATAGTCCTGATACATCACAAGCGAGTCTATACCCCAGATCAGGTCAAAACCTAACATAATGATAAAAAGAGGTTCTACATACAATAATAATCACAAACCACTAAAGAACAACCCCAACACTATATGATATCATCAACTCCCACCCCAATATATTATCAATAAATATAACCCCACACACTAATTCAATAGTTAATAAGAACACAACAACTAACTTTTTAGACATAATAGAGTACATATACCCTATTTAAAATAAATCATTAATTTGTTTAGAAGCTATAAGAATCATACATAAACGGTCGATGGTCCAGCCTCACCACCTCCACATGTAGACAGAAATGCATAAAGATGACTCTTCCCTATACCCTAGGAACCAGATAGAGAACCCTGCATTTGACTTCTCATCTAGTTTGGAAGGAATAATCATATCGTTCCACATGCACCAACACTACGGGTATAGCTAGTGGATCTCCAACTACTGCCTAATATGGGATGATCAATCCCCTTCCCACACTAGACATCTACCTCTCAATCTCAACCACACCAATGTTTTGAGGTTTTTAACAGAAGCTCTTTATATGTACCAACGTATAATAGGACATCCATGAAACAGGTGGTTATGAACATTATCCCCACATGTGCCTGAACCTAAAAAAATTGTATAAGAATACCAGATCACAACCTTGAGACGATATCCCACTCTTATAACATTTATGTTCACATTATCCATGTTGTAAACGACCTAAATAATGATTCCTTCCATAGAGTTTATACCATATGTCCACCCACATGGCACAACATTTCCACCTACTCAAGATCCTTTTAGGTTCCATTCTAAGATAAGGGCATGGTCCACTACCTATATAAACATCATCAGATGTATGATGTTCAACTAGGTCCTAATCTAACGCCTAATCCCATCCATGAATAATTTATCCATAGTCACCTATTCTCCTTCATTCATCGCAACGAATTTGTGAAATTCAGAGAAATGACTAGAATAATCCACCACTAATGCATCACATTTAGTTAGAATCCTAAACTCTATATCCTTTTCCTTCTTCAAGTATTCTAGATTATAATGTTCATTGAAAATTTCCTAGAAATCCTTTCATGCCATTCCTTTATCCTGAACCATAGAAACCATAATATCCCTCCATTGCCTAGCCTTCCCTCATAACAAGTAGAATTATTACATGAATCTCTTATAAAGAGGAGTCTCGAGATGATATATAATAGTCTGGATAGACTCTATCCCAAACTATACTGCATCTAGCCCACCCTCTCTAATAAAGGTTGGATGGTTCTTTAGCTGACACTCCCTGGTCAGCTCAAACATACTTCACACAACTCGCACCGGGTCCCATTAAATCTTCAATATAAAATGAGAAATATTCTCATGGAACTATTTGTCCATATTATCAGGAACCACCAGATACTAATTCTCTATTACATTTGGAGCATTATCAGCAAATTATTAATGTCTTCCAACCAACACATGTCATTGTGGAATCATTTCCCTAAAATTCCATACATGGGATTTTGAACACAAACCATAAATATTTAGAAAATATAAATGAAGGATCTTAATTAGAAACTAATAAAATAGTTCACACAAACAACCCAATCATGGGAGATCATAACGAGCACACAACCCTCAACCATCCCTACCAAGGTCATGTCTAACATGACATATGTAACTCACAAATCAACTAGCCTCACATGGTACACCATTTTAAAACTATTACCACATCACAAATTACTCCAATAATATTTAATTTTTCATACCACCATTTATCAAAAAATAATAATTAAATTATTGTTAAAAAAATATCTCCCCATTTTCATAATTGTATCATTTCATTAGACTTAATTTTCATCATTTTTATGAAATCAAATTCATCTGACCCCATTTTTCCCATAAAATCATCATGTGTGTGTTCCAACCATGATTCCCCTCACTTATAAACAAAGGTTACTAGAATAATGCATGAATGAAACACAACATTCCATTTTGGATATGATGAAAATATCATAAAACTAACACCGCACAAAACATGTGCATCCCAAATTGGTGAAATATCATCAAATGTAACAACACAGAATAAGAACATCAATTCCCACCTAGGGACACATGGGGTTTCCCTCATACATTGGTTAGCTACTCCTTAGAATGAGCTCATTACCTAAGATAGACACCTTCATAACATCATGTCTACCATTCCAAAATTCCATGTCATAGAACAAATACCTCTTATGAAACCACATTGTAAAATCCCCTAACTACTGCTACTAAATCATTGCCCTGAGATGGGTCATCACAGAACCTCAAGTGTGCCTCCCCATATAGTAGAGGTTACAGACTAAAGGTAAGGTTCTAATAGGCCGTCTAGGGAAAAAATACCCCCATTACCAGATTAAACCACAACATATAATAATATAAATTACATAAACTATAGGAATCAACCAATAACATACTTATCGAAACATCTCCCAAACTGGTTACAATCAAAAAGAAACTGTAATATGCCTTTTATATGATACATTTCCTAGTGAACAAAACCCAAAATAAAGGAAAATAGTGAAATCTAGAAAATATTCTCGACTCCATGTCTGGAACCAAATCTATGATAGATCCATATCTAACTCAACTCCCTATTATATGTCCAGTACATGTGTCCTAACCATCGAGCATTTAATTTTCTCGGGTATCCCACGATGGCCAGAGCAGGTTGTGAGTAAAACTATGTAATACACCACTAAAAATATCTATAAATATCCAGTCTAACATCTAGTTCAAGCAAGTATAAATAAATAACATGAAATGTGTAGATAATTTGGTGGCCACTAGTTAACAATATCTACTTTTCTATAAATAACCAAGGTTCCAATTCATTATATATCATTTATTACAAGTTCATCATCAATCATGATGTTCATAAGTAATGTGTTCACATAATTCATTCAAGTATCATGGAATTTATCATTATTCATAAGGGAATAGGTACGTCCATAACTCAATATGGATTATAAACAACATCCTCACAACAACCTCACATCAATGCCTTCATTAAGATGGAATGAAACTTTTAGGGGAATGGAGATCAATCCCATTCCCTATGTTTTGCATTGTGGGTGGAATTAGAGCATCGGTCTAATTCTACACATGGGTGGGCCTATTTTATTTTATCCCACACCTCAAGATATTTTCACATTATTATCCATCCATTTAAAAAATATATATATAACACAACCAAACAAAACTAATACATATAATAATCATAATCCATAATAATCAACAAGGTAAATCATACGGCGCCATAAATCATTAACTAATTTCCATTTACAACAATTAGACCATTTATACCAATTCCCAATCTCAAGCCTAGATCACTAACAATGTTCAATAATTACAAAATATCAAAACATTGTAAAAATTTATTATCCCCCATACGAATTATCCTTCATCATATTTCCCATTTCACATACCATTATCTATTTTCTATATTCACAGTTTCATATACACTAACTTGTTTAGGCTTATCTAAAATATTTTATAACCCGAATAACACCATAAAAAATTAACAAATACATCATTTGGGCATCAATTATTATTATAAACATACTCTACATGTTATCTTCCATATCAGACGTCATCCTAGAACATATATAGGTATTTCTATGTCCGAAAAGTATCTGCACCCCCCATGGATGGCCTTAAATGGGTCAAATTATCATCAATGCATCCTATGAGGACCATGATAGTACATAATTTTCCTTTATAAATTCAAATTTCTAATCCTCATAAGATGAATAATAATCACAACAAGAGGTGAAAAAAATAAGGCAGGACATGCACAAACCTACAACGAAACAATGTGATATAACTTGCAGTCCACCTACCTCAAATATGGTGGTGAACACACTCCAAAACAGGGATATAGATCCGTATACAACAACATCATAAATAATTAACCTATATTTACCTAGACAACAATGGTTTTTTTGTATACAGAGTAGTGAAAAATAAAAAACCTAATCTAGAAAAGAAAGTAATAAGAATATTAGACAAAACTCGGGCATCGAACTACAACGGACGGTGAACCAGATGGCCTAGATATGAAAGATATTCACTCAAGGAAGATCTAGGGAGATCAGGTTCATCACTAGGTATTAGTATATAATAAATAAAGAAAATCCCAAATGATGCTTTAATATCCCTGAGTGGAATTTTTGAAAATTTCTCAACATTAATGGGATGCACATTTTAACTGCACGATTTGCCAAACATTATGTGATACGCTATCCCAAAATAAAACCATCACAAATATTATAAATAATTACAGATAGTTAACATATTTGAGTAATAACCATGCACAATAAACTATTCATTTCTACATGGTTACCTAGGTTGCTCTGCACGGTTTATACTTACCGTCCATAAACTGTAAAAAATGCCCAGAAAACTTTGTTTTCCTCCAATTTTGTACCCCAAACCACTGGAACACCCCACGATCCTCCTCATGAACATTTTTAAACACTTATTTGAGAAAAAATAAAGGCATTAAATTGAAACATAAACAAAAACATACATTAAAGAATCCTAGGATATACATCCTCCCCAACACAGGATGACTCGTCCTTGATCCACTCTTTGTGAGCATCATTGGGTTTCTAATGAAATTATGTATAGCCACTACAGTTATATATCAAATTATCTCTCCCAATTTTCTTCAATAAAATTCTCATAATAACGTATATCCTGAACCAATGGAACAACCTTACCTCACAAGACCTTCTCACTACCGCCCACAATACGAACCAGATGCTCCTCAAAGGACACATTATGATCTAGCTCATCATAATCAAAACATTTCACATCATTTGTCTTAGTTTGATACTATATAAGTAAATAATCCTAGAAAACATTATGCATTCCATTATACCATTGTGGAAGATCCAATCGGCAATCCACTAACTTGATCCTCACTACAATCTCAAATAACATCAAATACTTGGATGCCAACATTCCATATTTTCAGATTCGATGGCGAACCAACCATGGTTACATCTGAAAAAACACAGTCCAACCCACAGTAATATTTTGAGACCAAAAACTCAAATAAACACATGGATTCTTCCTACTGTGATCCATTTCCATACTCTTTTTAATCAACCAATCATTCTCAGACCTCCCCTTTATGAGACTTCATCTTAATAACTCAAAATCCCCATATTCTAACCAACATGTTGTAAGTGCTTCTCCTATGAAAACCATAAATGATGACAACAAGATCTCAACTTGTAATCAAATACCTGAATAGTTGTAACATCCATGATTCGAAAGCCACCCAGAGGCTCCCCATAACTGGTTGATCACATGGACTCAAACGCATTTCCCCAAACACAGAGGCTGATGACTAGTAGTGAGGGACTTGAATGTGATAGAGGGGAAACTATGCCATCATTGGCAGAGTAGAAAATAGAAAATATAAATAATAAACAATAACAGAAGTAATAAACAATCCATACACAAGAGAACAGTGGATGACTAAATATGGTAAACAGTAGGAGCACAAACACACACACACACACACACACACAGATATA
Organism: Viscum album; assembly: GCA_963277665.1. Lineage (NCBI taxonomy): Eukaryota > Viridiplantae > Streptophyta > Magnoliopsida > Santalales > Viscaceae > Viscum > Viscum album. Next base: position 1,949,903,694 of record OY728163.1, read on the forward strand.
TATATATATATATATGATGCTTGAGACATATTTCTAGGAAAATATCCAAACAAGTCACAGTGTGGGATACCAAGTCACAATGTCGAATACCATACTAAATGAAAGTAAAAATAAAAACTGATCAGAAACTCCTCAGCATTACAAGACTTGTCTTGGTCTCATGCTCTCCATACCCAATGCATGTCAAGTACCTGAATTCTAATGGCGCTTGCCCTTATCTATACCTACATAAATATAATCAGTTTGGGCCCAAAAGCATGACCCAAATAGGGTTTGAGACTATGTCCTAGTAAGAAACCACATGAATATATGTGCCTAATATTAAGTGAGTATATGGGAGGTAATAGTATAGTAAGCAGTAAACATTAAGCAGTAAACATGATGATACACAATAGTAAACAATCCATAGATCAACAAGTAGTAGTGAAGCAACCAGCAAACCACAAACAGGAATCCCTCTAGGAAGTACTCACAGCCATCCCCTCTGGTATGATCAAAGAAGTACCAATAACCCTTTGGGAAGTACACTCAGCCTAACCCCTCTTGTTTGGTCATGTGAAATTATAAGACTCTCTGAGGAAGCACACTCAGTGAATTCCCCTTATAGTCTAAGGTAGTCAGGGAATCTCTATGGAAGATCATGCTGTCAATTCCCATTATAGCCCCATGGTCTAGAGACTCTCTGAGGAAGCTCACTCGGTCATTTCCTCTTATAGCATCAGGACGATCATAGACTCCTTGAGGAAGCTCACTCGCTCAATTCCTCCTATATCCTAGAATGATTAAAGGAAAAATTAAAACAAAACAAAGAATCTCCAAGGAAGCTAACTCGATCTACCCCCAGTATAGTCTATAATGCTCAAGACTCACTGAGTATTCTCACTCAGTCCATCCTCCCATAGTATATAATATCCAAGACTCTATGGGAAGATCACTAGGTCTGTCCCCTAGAGTATATAAAGCTAAAGACTCTATAAGGAAGCTCACTCGGTCAATCCTCCTATAGTCTATAATATCTAAGACTCTCTGGGAAACACACCCGGTCTATCCCCAATAGTATATAATGTCCAAGACTCTCTGAGGATTCTCACACAGTCTATCCCCTTATAATCTATAACTCCAAGTTCTCACGACCCTATTCTAGTTAGTGCATAATAATGGTATATGGACAAAGTAAACCTACAGATCTTCTTGGATAACAAGTCTACAACATAACAAGCATTTCAGGGAACATCACTCCATCCTACGGTTAGAAGGCATGGAAAACACGTATAACTGCCAAAGGCTGAATAAGACCAAATGTTAGTAAACAGAAAAAGGCATGGAAAAGGATCCAAACATAGAAATTTTCATTATACATAGAAAAATTACCTCTACTCAAGCATACAAGCAAGGAAGGAAAATAAAATAGCGATATCAGTAAACACTCAATACCCCGTTCAATGGTATTGGTGGAAATTTCACATGAAACTCAAATAAATTGAATGTAAAGTCACAAACCACCTAACATGATGATAGAAGATTGATATACATGAACCATGAGGCTTTAATATATTTATAACGTAATATATCAATGAAAACACAGAAAACGTTCAACCCAGGATAACATACAAAAGAGAAGGAATTGGAAAACGAAGCTCTAGGAGAAGGAAGAGCTTACCGATGCGGTGCCAACACAATCGACGAAGGTCGATTTGAAGGACGGACGAAGGCTCGGGGGCTTAGAGTAGATTCGTGGTCATACGGTCTCTCCCAGTTGAAAAACACCTAGAAGAAGACAGTTCTGGGGTTATGATGCGACCTCGATGTGTTTAATGAAGAAAAACAGAGTACAAGACATGTACTTTTGAAGTACATAGAATGTACTCGACTTTTCCGTCCTCTGCTTTAGGCGGTCTCCACATCACCCCTACATGGTTGTGTGCATGATTATGACATGGCCAGAACATGGCCTCGACGGCAACAAAGTACACATCGTATACTCATAATACACAAGGTGTGTACTTTAATATTTTCCAGAAACTCCTCTTTTCATAAAAACTCACGGAAAAGGAAAAACATACATGAAAATAATGTATGCGTTCTTAAAAACATCCCTCTATAAGGAAATTAGTCCCTGAATTTACCTAGCGAGGCGTAAAAGAAGAAACCTCTAACATCTCCGGCCACTGCGATTGTACATCGGCCTTCCTCTCATAAGTCTCGTCAGGTACTCACTCGTGCTGCCATGGCAGCCATACCAGAGGAATGGACTGGCCATTGATAACCTTCGTACTGCGATCAAAAATCCGGATAGCATGCTCATCAAATGATGCATCCACTTCGAGCTCAACCTCCTCAGGTTGAAAGACATGAGACAGGTCAGAAAAGTAATGTCAGAGCTGGTAAACGTGGAAGATTTCATGCATAGCCTGGTACCTCTTAAGTAACTTCAAACGATAGGCAACTGGCCCTACTCTCTCAAACACCTCAAATGACCCAACGTACCTTGTTGAAAGCTTATCCGGTCTCTGAATCCTCTTGTGTCCCAACCTCGGTGTGACACATAGGAAAACCTGATCCCCGACCACGAACTCCAGAGGTCGTCTCTGCTGATCTGCATAAGACTTATGTAGGGAATGTGCCATAGCCATCCTCTTCCGAATCAACTGTATCTGCTCTGAGTTCTCCTGAACAAGATGAGGTCTCAGCAAAGTTGCCTCTCCTGCCTCCAGCTAGAATAAGGTTGATCATCATGGCCAACCGTACAACACCTCATAAGGTTCCATCTGGATAGTCTCCTAAAAACTATTTTTGTAGGAAAACTCCAAACAAGGTATATGCTTCTCCCAAGAACCTCGAAAATCTAGGATGTATTCTTGGATCATATCTTCAAAACCTGAATCATACGCTCGGACTGGACATCTTTCTATGGATGGTATGTTGTACTCAAAAGTACCTCTGTACCCAAATCCTTATGAATCCTCTGCTAGAACTGAGATGTAAAATGAACATCTCTCTCTGAAACAATGGAGTGTAGAGATCCATGTAGATGTACAATATCTTGGATTTACAGCCATACCATCTCATCAACACTGAATGTCTCCTTGATCGGCAAGAAGTGAGCAAACATCTCAAGTCTATCGATGAATACCAAAACAACATCATTCCCTGAAGGTGTCCTCGGCAAACCGGTCACGATGTCTATCACGACATCGTTCAACTTCCACTCTGGAATGTGTAACTGCTGCAAATGACCCACTGGTCGCTGATTCTCCTCCTTCACCTGCTGACAATGGAACACATCATGATGAATCCATCAACGTCCCTCTTCATACCTGGCCACAAATACTGGTGCTGTAAGTCACGATACATCTTGGTGACTCCAGGATGAACTGCCAAAACTGAGAAATGAAAATCTTGCAACACCTCCTCACGTATGTCTCCCGACACCCATACGCATCCCTGGAAACGCAGAATCTCAACCTCACCTATAGTCCACTCAGGAATGTGGTCCTCTCCTAACTCGTATTCTTGTAGGACTAGGACATAATAATATGACCGCTACCTCATTATTACCTAATCAGGAAGTGTAGAGGTTGAAACTAAAAAAGATATAAAAGTCGTCCCTTGTCTATCGTGCACTTCCAAATGAATCTCAGAGAACAGTTCCATAAGCTACCACTCGTTGCTGGCCTCATGAAATACATGTATCTAAGTTCTCTTTCTCAATGGGTCAGCCACTGTGTTTACCATCCTAGTTGTATAGGCGTGCTCCATGTCAAAATAATGAAGATAGTCGACCCACATGTGCTTTCTCAGATTCAGATCACACTAAGTGTAGATGTACTTGAGACTCTTGTGGTTAGTAAACCCGACAAAGTGCTCTCCGAGAAGATAATGTCTCCAACATCGTAAGGCATGGACAACTTTTTCCAACGTCAAATCATGCTTTAGGTAGTTTGTCTCATGTGTCCTGGCATGCCGAGACCCGTACGCAATGGCTCCATCTCCCTGCATAAGCACAACTCCCAACCCAAAACCAGAAGCATCATAATACAAGGTATAGCTATTTCCCAGCTCTAGAAAGACAAGTATTGGTGGTGAAGTCAACCTCCCTTTCAACTCTCGAAAGGATGACTCACAAGAATTTTACCATAAGAATTTTGCCCCTTTCTTGGTCAGACCTGTTAGTGGTGCTGCTAGGCGTGAAAAGCCCTATATAAATTGTCTGTAGTATCCAGCTAGCCCTAAGAAACTCTGTAACTCAAAGAAGATCCTCGGATGCTCCGAGGAAACTACTTCCCTCACTTTTTCTGGGACTACTGATACTCCAGCCTTTGAGATAACATGACCCAAAAAGTGAATCTGATCCATCCAAAAGTGTAATTTCGAGAGCTTAGCATATAACTGATGCTCTCTCAGTGTACTTAGAATGATCTCACAATGGGTAGCATGGTTGTGTCGAGTGTGAGTGTACACCAAGATGTCATCCAGGAATACCACAATGAAGGAATCCATGTATGGATGGAACACTCGGTTCATCAGTGCCATGAAAACTACAGGCGCGTTTGTGAGACCGAATGACATAACCATATACTCGTATAGACCATACCTACTTCGAAAAGATTTAAGAGGAATATCAGATGGTCTAACATGCAACTGATGATAACCAGATCTCAAGTCAATATTCATGAACACTTTGGCTCCTTGAAGCTGATCAAAGAGATCATCGATCCTAGACAAGGGATATTGGTTCTTGACCATCAACTGGTTTAGCATTCAATAATCCACACAAATCCTGACGGTGTCGTCTTCCTTCTTCGCAACCAGGACAGGCGAACCCTAAGGAGAATTAATGGGTTGGATGGAACACTTTTCTTGCAACTACTCCAACTACTTCATGAGTTCCTGCAACTCAGGTGTAGCAATCATATAAGGAGGAATGGAAACCAGTGCCACTCCTGGGACGAGCTCAATCGATAAGTCTACCTCACGCTCCAGAGGAAAACCTAAAAATTCCACTAGAAAAAAATATTTGAAATGATCCACCACTAGAGGAAATTATAACTATGAACTCCCCGGGTCATCCAGAAATATACTTGCAATCTGGGCTGTAACTTCTCCAAGCCCATGATGCCCGGGTCCTGCACGACTTTCCTGGACATCCCACTCACCTTTATCAAGAAAGGATCCACCCTCTAGTGATACGAAACTCACCCTGCAAACATAGTAATCGACAACTACCTGGAAGGGGACTAACCAGTCCATTCTCAGAATGGCATCGTAGCTCATCATCTCTAGGACATAGAGGTCTAATAAGAAGAGATACCATGAAACCTCAAGAGGGCACTCTTTTCACTCATGTACGCTAAATGCTCTAGTCCCCAATGGCGTGTCTAGAGTCAATGTATCGACAGAGGAAATGATGTAGATCCCATGTCTCTCCACAAAAACAAAAGAGGTAATGTTATGTGTAGAACCATTATAAAAACGATATGAAGATAAAACTAAGGCTACATATATCATACCTCAAACTGTAAAAGGGTTGTGATCATTTTCCAGACGGGTCTGCTCTACTACAATGGTCTGGCCTGTACCACGGCCCTATGACCCTGGCTAACCACTCAGATATGATCCACATTGCTGTCGCGAGTAACCTGGTGACAAAACACCATGGACACAACCTCCACCTCACCCAACATGTATGGAAGAACTCCAGTTCCCAAACTGGTGATAAACTGGCGATGCATCTCTTGAATGTGATGTTATAGAAGAACCCCTACCACCAGCTGTAGGTGAGAAGACCTGAAAAAAACGTTGATGCTGACCCATATTGATGTAAAATCAGAACTCCACTGGGTCTCTCTGGCACTGAGTCCTAGTATGAACACTCCTCCAACATTGGTAGCATACTACCTGGCTGCCCGAAGATACATTTCTCTTACTCAGATCTCCTCGAGAAGGCTCTATGCGGTGCTTCCTGCCATCATTAAGAGGAACACTAACTATAGATGTCGAACCGCCCTGGTTCACTACATCATAATCCCTCATATAGAGCTCATTGATCATACACTGGTTGATGATAGATGACATCTAAGTGAACCTAAATATGTTCACATATGAGTGGATTTCGTGCCTCATATCATCCTCTAACTTCTGTGCAAGGAACAACTCCTCACCTATTGGAATAGGCATGAAACGCTGCAGATTGGTAAAGAGAGACGAGTACTCCATAATAGAAAGTGTATCCTGCACTAGACTCATAAACTCGTGGGCTCAATTGGACCTCAAGGTATCCAGGTAGAATTAATCATAGAAGATTCACCAAAACTCATTCTAAGTCATACTATGATGGCCTTCGGACTCCGAGATCACCTCCCACCACCTCTTTGCGGATTCTCGGAGTATATAGGTAGCGATCTTCAACCTCTTATCTATAGATATCTATTGATGCTAAAAAATTGTGAGTGTGGCCCCTAGCCACGACTCTTTAGCCTAAGGACCTCCATCCCCTGAGAAAGTATGAGGGTGTTGCTGCTAGAAAACCCACATCAACTCTGCCATCGATGGGGAAGGAGGCGGCGCTCCCGGGAAGGTCTGCATCATCCTCAGAAAATATTCCCTAAACTGCACATTCGCGCCTTCAACTATTAAAAATGCTGGTTCTAGGGCTAGCACATCGGGAGGATTTGCAGGAGGTCCCTGATCGGCCATATCCAGTGTCTGGTCACCATCTAGAAGCTGATGTATAATCGGAGGATGTCTCAGTGGCATAGCTCTAAAAGATCAAAAGCACACCTTAGATCAGTATTATCAAAGACTGAGAATATAAGAGTACATGTGGGGAACATGAGAAATAGTCATCCATGGTTTACAAAACATGACTACCCCACGTGTATAAAAACTACCCGGCAAGTTCTTATATGCCATTCACATGTGTGTAAACTTCTGCCACAACTGGTCTTGTAATACCCCAACCACACGACATGTTTTCACCGCACACGAGGTGTACATGAACTCTATTCCCCTACCCAAGTCTCCTTACACAGCTAACCAACACATTACTCTTAATCCTATACTACGTGGTGTGTTCACAAAAGACACGACGTATACTAGAAAATGTCTCAACAACCCGTGTTGTTAGTTACACAGACAACTACACGGTTCACTCTGCGCGGGATGCTCCCTAAGAACACGATATGTACATGATGGTTTTCCCCAACCGGTGTTGTTCGTGACATGTCCGGGTACTTAGGTTACATGGAACTACATGTGATAATAGGGCACAACAAATAAAGTCAATGGTTCATTCATCAGGTTCGTTAGCCACACGGTTAGAAACACGGTCACTACAACATGTTGTGTACGTAACATACATGGAGTGTTCCAAACAATTTTTCACAACCCCGTTTTTCTGGCCACAATTTATGTGACACGGTTTTAAAACTACATAGAATTTATTAATAAATTACATGCCTTGTATTCTGGGTTTTTTTGGGTAGTAGCTCGAAAACTACCCCGAAGAAAAGAAAATAGAGAAATCAACAATTAAGGTGCCTAATTATGATCCGTGAGGGCCCATAATCCCTGCGAATCAAATCATGGAATCTTATACATGTTATAAACAAGGAAACCAGGAAATGATTCAGCAATGTTTGGTTCATGAGGCCCAATAATACCTCGAGAACCATATTCGGGAATCCATCTAAGAAAGGTACTATAGGAAAAAATTCTCTCTCAAATAATAGTGATTCTCTCAACGATTCTATCAAAACATCATGCATAATCTACAAAACGTTTATCACAACAACATGAAATTGATAATTCATCCTAGATGGCATGGAAATAATTTATAACGTTTTATTTTGAACAAGTTCCTATATGATGCATGAGATGGAATAACCTCATCTCATTGGGTTGCGCCATAAATATAACCACAATAACCACAACGGTAATAGCAAAAACATGTGAATCACCCAACGGTGAAATAAAATCATCTATAACAGTGAAAACCAGTTAAACTACAATAAATGAGTTAGTATGGCTCTTACTTGTACATGGGTTAGTTGCTCCCAGGTACAACTTATTCCCAAGTACCAATTCTTTCCTGTCCCTATCTATAGGCTCTAAAAAGTATGTCCTGAGAAAACAGTTCCTCTAATACAACTTTGTATCGCCCCAGTTCTGGAAGCATCCTAGAGGCGCCCCGTAACCAGTTGGTCACATGGCTCCAATCGCATTTCTCCAGACACTAGAGGCTCCCTACTAGCAGCGAGGTCCTTGGATATGATAGTGGAAAAACTAGCCCTCATTGGTAGAGTACACAACGAATAAGAGAAACAATAAACAATAACGGAAGTAGTAAACAATCCATACACAAGCGTACAGTGGAAGACTAAATATGGTAAGTAGTAGGAGGACATATATATATATGATTCATGATACATATGTCTAGGAAAATATACAAACAAGTCACAATGCTAAATAAAATACTAAACCAATGTACAAAAGAAAACAGATATGCAACTTCTCCGCATCGCAAGCCTCAGCTTGGTCTCAGGCTATCATGTTCCAATGCAAGTCAAGTACCTGAAGTCGAAGGGTGATTTCCCTTATCTATACCTGCAACAATATAATCTCTTTGGGACCAAAATCATGACCCTAACAGGGTGTGAGACAAAAACCCAGTAGGAAACCACGCGAAGTTCTATGCCTAATTTTCATTGAGTATGTGGTAGGTAATAGTAACTTAAGAAGTAAACATTAAGTAGTAAACAAGTTGATACACAACAATAAATAATCCACAGACCTATAAGCAGCAGTGAATAAAACTACTGACCCCAAATAGGAATCCATTTGGGAAGTACTCACATCCATCCCCTAGGGTCCTATCCAAGAAGTACCAACAACCATTTTGGTAGTACACTCAGCCTAACCCATCTGGTTTGGTTGTATAAAATTATAAGACACTCTGAGGAAGCACACTCATTCAATTCCTCTTATAGTCTATGGTAGTCAAGGACTCTATTAAAAAGATCACGCGATCAATTCCATTTATAGCCCCAAGGACTAGAGACTCTCTAAAGATGCTCACTCGGTCAATTCCTCTTATAGCCTCAGGTCGATCGCAGAATCTCTAAGGAAGCTCACTCGGTAAATTCCTCCTATAGCCTGGAATGATTTAAGGAAAAATTAAAAAATACCCAGACTCTCCAAGAATGCTCACTCAGCCTACCCTCGTATAGTATATAAATCTCAAGACTCTCTGACGAAGCTCACTCGGTCCATCCTCCTTTAGTCTATAATATCCATGACTCTCTGGGAAGCTCACTCGGTCTATCCCCTATAGTCTATAAAGATAAAGACTATATGAGAAAGATCCCTTGGTCCATCCTCCTATAGTCTATAATATCCAAGACTCACTAGGAAGCTCACTCAGTCAATCCCCTGTAGTCTATAATGTCCAAGACTCTCTGAGGAACAACACTCGATATATCCCCTTATAGTCTATAGCACTAGGTTCTCACGACCCCATTCTTATCACTGTATAATAATTCTATATGGAAAATGTAAAACTAAAGAGATACTTGGAAAACCAGTCTACAACATAACCAGTATATCAACGAACATCACACCATCCTACGATCACAAGGCATGGAAAAATGGTATAACGGCCAAAGGCTCAACAAGAACGAAAGGACATAAAGTGAACAAGGCATGGAAAATCATCCAAACATATAAATTGTCTTTATAAATAGACAAATAATCTATACTCAAGCATACAAGCAAGGTAGGAAAACAAAAGGGGACAACAAAAAATACGCAATTCCACATTCAAGGTTATTGGTGGAAATTTCACATAAAACTGAAATACATTGAATGGAAATGCACAAACCACCTAACTTGATTCTAGTAGATTGATTTAATTGAACCACATGGCTTGAATCTCCATAGAACATCATACATCTACGAAAATTCACAATATTTTGAACCAATGATAACTTGAAAAAGAAAAGGAATCGGAAAATGATGCTCTAGGGGAAGGAAGAGCTTACCGCTCTGGTCCCAACATAATTGACGGCGGTCGATTCAGAGAAAAAATAGAGAATAAGGGGCTTGGAATAGATTCATGGTTGTACGGTCTCTCCCGTTCAAAAAACACCTAGAAGAAGATAGTTCTGGGGTTAAGACGCGACCATGAAGCGTTTAATGAAAAAACGAAGTACACATCATGTACTTTTGAAATACATGTTGTCTACTCGCCTTTTAGGTACTCTGCTTTAGGCAGGTTCAACATCACCCGTACATGGCAGTGTGCATGGTCATGACATGGTCACCACATTGCATCAAGCAACAATGAAGTACATGGCGCGTACTCATAAAGGACATGACGTGTACTTTAAAATATTCCAGAAACTCTTTTTTTCTCAAAAACCCTAGAAAAATGAAAAACATACCAGGAAAAAAGGTATGGGTTATTAAAATAGTAATCTTTGACAACCCATCCATATTAGGGTGACAGGTAGTACTCAAAAATCATTGGTACAAAGAATCTTTTATATATTCTACAAGAAGCATGATGTGAATTGTGGATCATGATATAACACTATGATTCTCGAAAAACATTGAAAATGTAAAATCAAAATATGATGTATATGTCAATATACAAGAGGGGGGTGAGTTGTAACCTTTAAAAATTCATTTGAAACATTTTCTGTTGATATAAAACATTCAATTTTTAACAATGTTAAACAAGGTAAATTCACAAGACCTATTAGTTCTACAAATATGATTGATTATGATAATATGGTTTCGGAAATGAAAATTTAGAAATGTATAAATGGGAAATTATTCTATATTAAAGCTTATGTAACCTTACTAATCAGATTATATGTACAGGGATGTATTATATGGTTATACATTCTTTATTAATCAAATTTTAATGGAAAACAAACTAGAAGCAATTCAAGTTATAATTATAGAATCATTAAACCCAAAGAGTATTGTATCCAAATACGTGGATAAATTTCCCTTGATTTATACATTGAATAAATTATGTCATACCCACTCCAGGGTAAGAACTCGATAAGAATATCTAAGTTTATCTTGCTATCCCCACAAGCTCTCAAACATCAAGGTAGTCAGAACCTCTGTCTTCCTTATCGACAAAGTCCTCTAACTTTAAGGTAGTTGGAAACTCTATTTTCCTATCCCCGAAATACCTCTATTTTATAAAACTACAAACAGAGTCACATGAAACAATCTGAACTAGATGTTTAGTATGATCAAATCATTAGAGTCTCTCTATTTAGAAATCACATCAACAACATGTATTATCTAGAGTTAAAGAACAATATATTATGTGTGTATCTGTTTTGTATCTTTGTTGAGATCACTAAAATGAACTCATATTTATAGGCACTTCTCCAACAGTAACCTCCATCCTCTAACAATCATAATTTTTCTTCAATATCATAGGGACATATACACGTGTCACTCAAAAAATGTTTTGTTAGAAACAAAATGCAGGAAATTGTTTCAGAACTATAACCTGAGTAAGTAAAATATGGTAACTCAACCAACTATATTTTTCATATTCTAAGGAAAAATAATGTTCAAAGTCTAGGAGTAAAACATATGAGTCTGTATTAAATAGATATTCCGATTTTGTTTTCCAAGGAATTCAGAATCAGAATTCTATAGACTTCAGTGTCTGAATTCTAAGGAATTCAGAATCTTAATTATATGTAATTTTGAACTATAATTATAAGGAATTCAGAATATTAATTCTAAGGAATTCAGAACCTTAATTTTGAGGAATTCAGAACTGGAATTATATGTAATTTGGAACCTCAATTCTAAAGAATTAAGATCAGAAATTATATGGAATTCAAAACCTGACTTCTAAGGAATTCAAAACCTGAATTCTAAGGAATTTAGATTCTGAATTCTATGGGATTCGAAACCATAATAATATGGAATTCGGAGTCCGAATTCTAAGGCATTTGGAACAAGAAATATAAGTAATCCAGAGTCTGAATTCTAAGGAATTTGGAATAAGAATTTCAGAGAATTGAGTATCTGAATTTCAGTGAATTTGGAATCTGAATTTTGTAGAATTCAGAATCAGAATTTTAGAGAATTTAGAATATAAATTTCATAGAATTGGTAATCTAAATTCCAACACCTGAAAAATTAATACATTATGTCTATTTATTTATAGGATTCCATGGTTTTTAGTAATGAAACGTACTTTTACACTTAGAAATAAAAAGAGTTTGGTTTAGTGAATCTAAATCATAAACAATGAAAACAATTATAGGGAGAAAATTTCGGTGGGAAGGAAATTTTTTCATAATAATAAAAATCATTAGGGATAAAAAATTCTTTGAGATAGAGTGTTTTTGATTTTCAAAACATAATGGAAAAGAATAGTCATAAGGAAACTATAATGACTCAGCAATCTCCCCATTTTTGGAAAGCAAAAACATCCCTACTAAAATGAATATAAGTACTTATAAATTTTTTGGACTTTAAAAATAAAAAAATATCTCCCTTTTCATATGTATCATATTGAATATGACAAACTCCCGCTTAGGCTTTGGAAACACTACGGATCATATTCTTGAATTCCTCAATGAGATTTTTCATTTTCTTGCATTCAAAAAATATCATTGATAAGAACATTCTTCTAGATGAACTCCCCCTTACATAGGGAAATCACTTATTTATATTGAATTATTTTTACATTCCTTTATCCCCCTTTGTGTTTTTCAAAAGGTAATAGAGTAATTGGAAAAATTGGTACCTAAAACATTAGTAGTAAACAACAAAAAATATGGTGAAAAATAAAAATTTCATTAAGAAAGGAAATATTTGTACAAAGAGGAAAATAAAATAAATTATCTAATTGAAATGAAATTATCCCTCTTTCCCCTTCAGAATCAGCTTCTTTAAAATAGTATTTAGCTTCTTGATCTCTTTGTGATCTTCTTCTACATGATTTATCAACATATCTTGGTCTTCACTTTTCTTCTCTATGGCTTGAATTTTCTCTTCAAGAGCCTTAATATTGTCTAACTTAGCTTTCCACAGTTCTTCTTGCTAAACAATCTTCTCTTCAATATCAATTCTAAGATCTCATTCCCTTTTCCAATTCATGGATACATAGTTAACCTTTCTATTTATATCCATAACTTATTTCTACCAAGAAACTTATTCAAGACAGAACTTTTCCTCAAAACTATTTGTAAGATCAGTAATCTTCCCATATTAGGTTTCAAAGGAATCCTTGGAATTGTCATTGAATTCATAAAAAATATCATTTATTCAATAACATTCATTGAACAACTTGTCAACTTATTGCATGATCTTTTATGAGCCTCATAACAAATGAGGAAGGTCTTGAAATCTTCCTCTAGTGAAACAAATTTGTCTATCACCATGGAAGCTGAATTTGACTTATAGTTCATGGAATGATGAAGCATTTGGAATCTTGAATCTATGATTGGGAATAAAGGAATAGTACAAAACATCTTCTTCAATAGCTGGACAACAAAATCAGGTCTAAGGGAAGATGATTATGAATCCAAATGTTTGGTTGGTGAGTATTATTTATCTATATCTCCATCCTTCCTCTTTGATGAAGAACCAACATCTTTCTTCTTCAACACTGATTTACAAGGTGTATCATCAACATCCTTCTTTACCATATTAGTATATGAAATGATGTATTGTTCTTAAAGAGATTAAATCTCACTATCAGATAGATAAATAATCTTATCTTCCTAAAATTATTCTTTGTTAGCATCAGCCAATATATCTTCCAGATGAATGAAATCAGGTTTACTGCATTCTTCATCGGTTGGCTTATTAACTTCTTCATCACCCTTGTCATCTTATCCTGTGTAGAAATTTTTGAGGATTCAATTTGGGAAGACCATATTGATAATTTTACAGATGGAATTTCCCTCTAAGGGTACTCTTCAACTTGTTTTATAATATCATTAGTTCCATTGCCTTGTTATTCTTCCTCTTCTTCTTCTTTTATTTCCATATCATATTTCTGAGCAACTTTTTCTTCTTGATTTGATTCTGGAACCACCAATTTCTTTCACAGAGTATCTGGGAATGGTTCTATAAAAAATTATTATGGTACCTGATTTTTTTAGAAGATCTTTTGGTATCCTTTAGAATAGATTGAATGAATTTAGCAAATGAGAATTTATTCCTTTGTTTCTTTTAATTTTATTATTTTTCCTGATTGTCAACATCCTTTTTGTACAATGATTTTTCTTCAGCAGGGTCCCATCCAGACAAAGGTTCCCGTTTCTTCCAGTTATTCTTATCTTCTCTCCACTTAGCCACTACTTCATCTAGATAAGATTTCTTCTTCTTTAGATTTGGTGGTGCTGAATGATTTTGCTTTGTCAGAGGACTTTTTTCCCTTCTAGATCCATAGCCAATGTCTTCCATCAACCTTTCTAAGAGGTTTACGCCACTTCCAAATTCTTGGACAACGGTTCTAATTCATCTTCAAAAAGATTATAGAATTTTTTGGATTTACAGGAGAATCCAATTTTCATTCTCTCTAAGGTGTCATCACTTAGCAACATAACATTGCAATTTCTTGGCTTGGAACTATGTGGTATTTTGAATGACTGAAGGAAAAGAACAATAATATTTGAATGAATATCCAGATTCATAATAATCTGAGCACAACTAGATATTTATTGTATATCATTATTTGAAAACAGTTGGTATAGGGTGGAGAACCGATGGTATAAATTATACCAACGGTTTTAGAAACGGTTTCCCAGTATGCCGTGAAAATAAACATATACCAACGGTTTGAGATAAACAATAGCTATCTGTGAAGAAATGTACTATATAAATATAGTTTTATAAAACCGTTGGCATAGAGTTCTTATACAACACATATTCGAACGGTTTCAAAACTGTTGGAATATCATTTTTAGTATTCCATTCACCCCTATACCAACGGTTCAGAACCATTGGTAAAAAATGTACGTAGAGAACCTACACCAACGGTTAAAAACCATTGGTATAGGAATTGATGTAAAATGCAATTCATAATAAGGATACATAACTAAAAACTTATAATTATACGAATACATAATTTTATAATCAATTATGAATACAATACACTAAAAACTGATTATGTAATTATATGTGATTAAAAATTAAGAATACATACAAAATAAATTTTTTTTATAACACATACATGATTGAATTCAGAAATTAGAAGCTAATAACCCAAAAAAGGAAATGAATAAATGAATTGAACCAAACACAAATATAATTTCAGGTTTTGGAGTGGGTGTCTTTGAACATAGTGATGATGATAATGGGTGTGTATCAATGAGCTTGTGTGACATTGGGAATATAGTTGTCCTTGGTGTATTAAATTTAATGTTTTTAAGAATAGGGGTAGGAGTTCCTCACAGGAGAAGTGGATTGTGTGTGGCTGTACCATGGATCATTGTGATAAAGTATCAACACAATCTGAATCTGTTTGGTTGGTTTTCCATATACTAGTTGTTTTTAATTAATGTGATGTTGAATTTAAACAAAAGAGTGCCATTTAGAGTGATTTCGACAACACCATTCCTTGGATTGAGGTGGGGTTGACTCTTACATGTCACATATGACCCATAGATTTTTTT
Source organism: Viscum album (assembly GCA_963277665.1). Lineage (NCBI taxonomy): Eukaryota > Viridiplantae > Streptophyta > Magnoliopsida > Santalales > Viscaceae > Viscum > Viscum album. Next base: position 1,949,919,362 of record OY728163.1, read on the forward strand.
CCTAATGTATCAATACAATCAGAATGCATCTGGTTGGTTTTTTGTATGGTAGTTGTTGTTTTTACTTAAAATTTTTCCCATTTTAAAAAAAAAGTGAGACACTTTGAGTGGTGATAGACACACCGGGGCTTGGAATAAGGCTCAGTTGACTCATACACATCATAAATGACCCATGGATTGTTTTACTAATGTATCAACACAATCCAAATAAGTTTGGTTGGTTTTCCATAAGTTAGTAGTTTTTACATAAAATAGTGTCCATTTTAAAGAATAGAGAGACACTTTGAGCATATCGGCCACACCGTGCCTCATATTGAGACAGGGTTGACTCGTACACATCACAAATGAAAAATTTATCGTTTTCCAAATGTTTCAACACAATCCAAATGTGTTTGGTCGTTTTTCTGTATTCCAGTTGTTGTTTTCATTTAAAATGTTGATCCTTTCAAATAAAGGTGAGACACATTGAGTGGTACCAGCCACTCCACACCTCGAATTGAGTCAAGGATGACTCGTACGCATCCAAAATGACTCATGGATCATTGAAATAAATTATCAACAGAATCTGAATATCTTTGTTCCGTTTTCCATATGTTAGTTTTTTTTCACTTAAAATGATGTCAATTTTAAAAAAAGTGAGAAATTTAGAGTGGTACCGGCCACACCGTGCCTCATATTGACGTGGTGTTGACTCGTACACGTACCAAATATCCCATGGATCGTTTTTCTAATGTATCAACACAATCAGAATTCGTATGATTGGATTTCCGTATGCCAGTTGTTTTTTTACTTGAAATGTTATCCATCAAATAAAAGTGAGACACATTGAGTGGTACCGGCCACACCACACCTCGGATTGATGTGGGGTTGAGTCATATACATGACATATGACCAATGGATCGATTTCCTAATGTATCAACACAATAAGAATACATTTGGTTTCCATAATCCAGTTGTTTTTTCTTAAAGCAGTGTGCATTTTAAACAAAATAGAGACCCTTTGAGTGATACCGGCCAGACCGTGCCTAAGATAAAGGTGGGTTGACTCATACACGTCACATATGACTCATGGATCATTTTCTTAATGTATAAACATAATTTGAATGCATTTTTTCTTTTTTCTGTATGCCAGTTGTTGTTTTCACTTAAAATGATGTCCATTTTAAACAAATGAGAGACATTTGGAGTGGTACTGGCCACACAGTGCCTCAGATTGATGTAGGGTTGATTCATACACGTCAAAAATGTCCCATGGTTAGTTTTAATAATTTATCAACACAATATGAATGCGTTTGATTGGATTTACGAATTCCAGTTGTTTTTTTCATTTAAAATAATGACCATTTTAAACAAAAGAGAGCCATTTAGAGTGGTATTGGCTCCACCGCACCTCAGATTAATACAGGGTTGACTCTTATACATAAAAATGTCCCATGGATCTATTTCCTAATGTATCAACACAATCCAAATATGTTTGGTCATTTTTTTCGTATTCCAGTAGTTTTTACTTAAAACATTGTCCATTTTAAACAAATGAGAGACACTTAGAGTAGTACCGGCCACACCATGGCTCGAATTGATACAATGTTGATTTGTACATTTCAAATATGTACCATGGATTATTTTACTATTGTCTCAACACAACCTGAATGCATTTGTTTGGTTTTTCATATGCCAGTTTTTTTAACTTACGATGATGTCCACTTTAAACAAAAGAGAGACATTTAGATTCGTAACGACCAAACTGCACCTCAGATTTATGCGAGGATGACTGATACACCTCAAAAATGTACCATGGATTGTTTTCCTAAAATATATACCCAATATGATTACGTTTAGTTGGTTTTCTATATACCAGTTGTTTTTACTTAAAACAATGTCCATTTTAAACTAAAGATCTCAGAGTGGTACCGACCATAATGTTCCTTGGATTGATGCAGGTTTGACTCTTACATGTCGAAAATGTAATGTGGATTATTTTCCTAAAGTATCAACACATTACGAATATGTTTGGTTGGTTTTCCGTATTCCAATTGTTGTTTTCACTTAAAATGTTGATCATTTCAAATAATGGTGAGACACTTTGAGTGGTACCCACTAGACAGTGCCTCAGATTGATGCGGGGATGAATACTACACATCACAAATGTCCCATGGATCATTTTGATAATACATCAAAAGATTTCGAATGTGTTTGTTCCATTTTCCATATGTTAGTTGTTGTTTTCACTTAAAATGTTGTGCATTTCAAATAAAAGTGTGACACATTGAGTTCCACCGACACACCGTAACACAGATTGAAGCGGGGTTGAGTCTTACATATCACACATGACCCATGGATCATTTTCCTAAGGAATCAACACAATCTAAATATGTTTGGTTGGTTTTCTGTATTCCAATTGTTTTTAAATAAAAGGTTGTAAATTGTAATCAAAAGAGAGACACTTTGAGTGGTAACAACAACACCATGCCTCAGATTGAAGTAGGGTTGACTCATACATGTCAGAAATGACTCATGGGACATTTTCCGAATGTATAAACACAATATGAATGTGTTTGGTCAGTTTTCCGTATTCCAGTTGTGGTTTTCACTTAACATGATGTCCATTTTAAACAAAAGAGAGTCATTTAGAGTGGTACCACCACACAGTGCCTCAGATTAATGCAAGGATGACTTGTACACCTAAAAAATGTCCCATGGATTGTTTTCCTAATTTTTCAACACAATTCGAATGCGTTTGGTTGGTTTTCCATATCTTGTTGTTGTTTTATCTTAAAATTATGTCCATTTTAAACAAAAGAGTGACATTTATAGTGGTAACAACCACAACACACCTGAGAATGATGAGGGGTTCACTCCTACATGTCACAAATGTCACATGGATAATTGTCCAAATGTATCGACACAATCCTAATATGTTTGGTCGGTTTTTCATATCCCATTTGTTTTTACTTAAAACATTTTCCATTTTTAATAAAAGAGAGACAATTAGAGTGGTACCGGCCACACCGTGCCTCCGATTGATGTTGATTTGACTCGTACACGTCAAAAATGTCACATGGATCATTTTCCTAAAGTATCAACACAATATGAATGAGTTTGGTTGGTATTCTTATTCCATTTATTATTTTCATTTAAAATGATGTCCACTTTAAATAAAAGAGAGACATTTAATGTTATACTGGCCACACCACGCCTCGTATTGATGCGTGGGTGAATCCTACACATGAAAAATGTCCCATGGATTGTTTTCCTAATGTATCAGCACAATATGAATACGTTTGGTCAGTTTTTTGTATGATAGTTGATTTTACATAATACATTGTGCATTTTTAAACAAAAGAGAGACACATAGAGTGGTACTGACCACACCATGCCTCATATTGATGTGGGGTTGACTCGTACAAATAAAAAATGTCCCATTGATCATTTTACGAAAGTATCAACACAATCTGAATGTGTTTGGTTGGTTTTCTGTATGCTAGTTGTTGTTTTCACATAATATTTTGATCATTTCAAATAAAGGTGAGACACTTTTGTGGTATCGGCCACACCATGCCTCAGATTTATGCGGGGGTTGACTCCTGCATGTCACAAATTTCTCATGGATCGTTGTTATAATGTATCAATAAAATATGAATATTTTTGGTCTGTTATCAGTATGTCAGTTTTGTTTTCACTAAAAATGTTTTCCATTTCAAATAAAAGTGAGACACTTTGAGTGGTACTGGCCACACCGTGCCTCGGATTGAGGCAGGGTTGAGTTTTTCACGTCACATATGATGCATGTATAGTTTTAATATGGTATCAATATAATCAAAATAAGTTTGGTGAGTCCGTATGCCAATTTTTTTTACTTGAAAGGGTGTCAATTTTAAACAAAAGAGAGACACAATGAGTGATATCAGCCACACGATGCTAAAATTGAGGTGGGTTTGACACGTACAAGTCACATATGTCTCATGGAACGTTTTTCTAATGTATCAACATAATATGAATGCGTTTGGTTGGTTTTTCTTATTCCATTTAGGGGAATCGTAAACCAACAATGATAATATCTTATACTAAAACTATAGACATTGTGAATGATGTGTATCCCCTAATGCATGGTTATGGAAAATCATACACATTTATTCTAATACATATCCCTATATGGTTGGTGGATACCTTATGGGATGGAATTAAATATTTTACTAACCGTGAGGCATAGTGTTTTTCTATGCCAACCGGTGTTCGGTGCTCTAAAAAAGCCCCAAAAGACCCATAAATCGTTATAACCTCATTAGGATTCAATATTTGTTAAAAAATAAAGAGTTATAATTAATTCAAAAATATCCATACTAGAGTGAAAAACAAGGTTCCAAAATAAAGAGTTATACTAAATAAAAAAATCCTATGGATCTATCTTTCCCTGATCACCATCACTATCCCCACTGTCATCATCTGCCTCATCCTCTCCACCATCTCTGTCCTCATCGTCTTCCTCTTCATCATCCCCATGATCATCCTCGGCCCCATTGTCTCCCATGGACCCATCCTCAATCTCATACTGATCGTCATCCTCGCATGCGTCCTCTTCAGCATCCTCATCATCACCAGGAACTTCATCATCTCAATGTCCACTAGAACTGCTATCTATTTCATTGGATAATTAACCCATCGACGAAATATATGTCTATCAAGCTGTGCTGGCCTCTGGTGGATGTGATGAAGATAAATCTTTGATCAGTTTCATAAATTCGTTCTCCCTCGTTTGAACATGTTCTTCCAACTCATTGACCCTTTAATCAGACTGTCTTGCATTCCCCTTGACTTGTTCAAACTGGGTTGTACATTGGATACCTGGAGTGGACCAATACCTCATCAAGACTATATTCTTACTAGGTCGGCAGCATACTCGACCTGGGTGCTCATCTCCCCAAACTTGATATAAATGATAATGTGACCCTAAATTTTCAAGACCCTGGGCATCAAGGGCCCCTAAAGCAGCCTGTTAAAAATATTAATAGACTATAATGTTTCAAAAAATATATTAAACTTTGATATAAAAAAATAAAATCTTACAATCTTTTCTTGTGTCATTTCTTTAAATGTAGATCCATCTTTTTTTTCTACTCGAACAAAACAAATTTTCTTGAGGTAGATGTCTTTAAATATTCAATTATTTCATCTATAATGACATTAACAAAATATTAAGTGCATGTATAATAATATATTCAATATTCAATAAGTCACATAATTTATGTTGGAAACAATAAAAAGGGAAATTCCTAAAGAAAAATTATAAACAACTATATCGTACCAGCGACCTCTCATGATCTGACATAGTAGTGCACCCCGAAGTGTGGAGGTATTGCTTTGAATAAATGTTTTTTTGATTTTTTCAGAATATTCCTAAATAATTTTTAATAATAAATAAGATAATAATAATTCAAAATATGAAAACTGTCATTTAAATACCTTAAATGGGATTAATACATTAAATTTTGAATTCACCCAATGGGTAATCATTTGGCGATATTTTTCAATACAGAAGTCATCCATGATAGGTATTGTCTCTAACTCTGTGCCCACACTATCACACCAGCCAATATATAATTCAAGCTTAAAAGCTCTCCAAAGCTCTCCTAACTCCATTAAACGTGTTGGTCGTGCACCTTTTCCATCAGGGAAGTCAAAACGATGCTAACACCGAATAGATTAATTCATATAAATACAAAAAAAATACTACATTAAATAAAATATATTTTTTACCCATATTTATGCCCACGTATTATCCATGAATTTGTGTGGCAAATGTCTCCATGAGGGAGGGCTGAACAGAATGATGTTGGAGTATTTGGATAGAGTCTCCAGAAAACCCCAACATTCCTTCCCAACTTTATCAATCATCTGTCCATAATCATTGTATTCAATCATCAACTTTGTCTGGTAGTTCCATACCTCACGCAGGTGAGTACTTCCCCTCCCCCACCTGTTATCAGTAGATGAACCTGTTATTAACGAAATAAAAAATCTGTACCAGTCATAAAAATTATTGTTATAAAAATTTGTTAGAGTTATACAAATATACCTGTGCTATATGGATCAATGGAAATCATTAGATGTGATGAAGCTGAAGGAATATCCTGTACAGGTGGTGTGTCCCATTAGTGTACACTCCTCATCCACATACTGTGTCCGATCAGGATTCATAGAAGGTGGAATATAATAGCTCGGAGATAAAGAACCAGAAGTAAAATATGATGGCGAAGACATCTGGACAACTGGTAGTGTAAGCATCGGAGGCCTAAATATCCCATGTGTCCCTAAACACACACAAGGATGAAATTGGGATTTAGAAGATACGTCTGTGGTTGGGTCATAGTCCAATCGGGTACGACCACTCGATCGTCTAACTCTCACAACACGTGACCTTGTACCACTGACCTCAGTACCAGGACCACCAGATGATCATATAACTCTGACACCACCCCCCCCTACGACCACAAGCCTCTGTACTGGGAGAAAAATCGAGCTCCTCATTGGATATCACTCGTCTAGGGGTTGGATCCTCAAATAATGTTTAACACAAAAGTAAACACATGATATTATAAGTTATTGAAATATATTTATTTGAAATAAAATACTCACAATAGGTATTAGTGGAGGAACACCCATTTGTGTCATGCGACAATTATTTTCTGTCATCTTTTTCTACCGCGTCTCTTCAATGGGTGTCATTTCCTACAATGAAAACAAATGTGGAAGTAATTAGAAACAGATAACTAACGTGTATCCAAAAAAAGAAAATATCAAAAAACTGTTATGATATAAAAAACATAATGAAACAGAAGATTTATGGTGGTTTAAAATTAAGTACACGGATACACACTCTAATTGATGTTGGTGAAACATATAGGTGAGAACCCGATAGTATGATTCTATATATTTCCCACCACAACTTCGGTTTCACAATAAACTCTGAAAATTTAGCTATTAGAGTCATCATAATAAATAAACATATTCATTATAATTGAATTATTGATAGTGTCAACTTCATCATCACCATCATCAAAAACATGTATGGGATTTACATCAATAATTACACTAAATTTAGGATGACGATGATCTTTGACATAAAAAAATTGTTTCACCATTGATACCAATACATATGGTTCATCGGTGGAAAGAGTGAGAGTCATGTCAATAAATCTAAATCCACAATCATCAATAAAGGTTCCTTGCCCCGCCATTGAAACAACCCATTGACATTTCATCATCATGACTCAACAATGCGAGTAATAATCCGAAATTATTATTCTCTCCAAGACTCTATAATAAGATACATTTTAGAATAAAAACTATTATCTGATGAACAAGAATAAAAGTCTATTGTGGTAGTTAGAATAACACCATCATACTGTGTTCTCATGTTTCATGCTCATTCACTGATAATAAATTTGTATCCATTGATCAAAAGTTATTTACAAGAATGAACCACGTTTTTAAGACCAAAAGCCAAAGCTCTTATTTCCTATAAAATAGAGTCTGCAGGAAAACTCGATACCTGAAATATAAACTAATAATAAACTTAATTAAATATTATTTTTATTTAGTTATTAAAGAAATATTTTTACCTTCAATATCAACCAACCAGAAAACCCTTTGCTATGCAAAGTCTCTTTCCTTCTCAAAGATAATGAAAGATGCTTTTTATATATCAATTCTTTATGTTACTTATAAATAATAATAATAATAGTTTAAAAAATATTTAAAATTACAAGAGATAAGATAAGAGATACATGTACAATTTAATTAATTGATATATTCATCGAACAAGTCACAATTGAACTACATATGCGATGTGCCATCTCTCGCTCATTAAGGCATATTATCATCAATGTATATGATCGCAGAATTCCGCCTGTCTGAGGAAGTGATGGAAAACTAGGTTCAATTTTATAATACTGTTCTTCTTCATTTATCATTGTTCTATTTATTTTCGTAGTAAGATCATACAAATACTTTGAGCATAAATCCATAAATTCTTGAACCAAGTAACAATTAATAATATAACCTTCAGGATAATTCGTATTCCGAACATATCATTTCAATGTGTACATGTTTCTTTCAGTTGGATAGATAGAACGGAAAACAATAGGTCCTCCAATAATTATTTCGGCCAGAAGATGGATTGTTAGATGCAACATGCCTGTAAAAAATGATGGATGGAATATTTTCTCTAACTCACACAAAATTAATGGTGTCACTACAAAAAGTATTTGCAAGAAGGATTTGGACAACTTAATAGCACAAAAAAACTCTAAAAAATATAATAATTGAATAACTGAGACTATTAGATTGTTGGACAAGAGATGATAGATTGGTATTGGAATCAACTCATGCAAAATGACCTAATAATCACGAGTCTTCAAAGATTTCATCTTTAACTATTTTCGGTTTACCACTTTTTATATATTTCTTTAATAGCCACAGGAAACATGAATAGACTCTATTACTTTGAGAAATTAATTTTTTTTCAGTAGGTGTCATCACATAAGAAGCACCTGGTACTTTCAATTTATTTTCACTGATACAGACAGGATGCAATTCTGGTCTGATCCCCCAATCTACAATGTCATGCCGAGATTGTAAATCATCTTTTTTATTCCCCTTGAAATTTAGAATAATAGAAAGTAACATTTAACATATTTTCTTTTCAATGTGCATTACATCTAAGCAATGACGTAACAAGTTGGTTGACCAATATGACAACTCGAAGAATATACTCTTCTTATTTCAATTGTAACAGGTATCATTGAAAAGATTTTTCATCATTTTATATTTCATTACACCCTTCCAAAATGATTAACTGAAATCTTTCAATTCATTACGAACATCATTTCTAGACATACGATGAGGTGTATCATCAGTCTCCATGGTATTTCTAAATCTTCTACGATTGTTTTTATATGGATGGTTCATTGGAAAGAATCATCGATGTCCCATACAACTAAAACTACGACGATATTTCAGACTTCTCGATCAATTATTCTTCACACAAAGAGGACATTCCAATTTTCCTTTTGTGCTCCATCCAATCATCATTTCATAAGTAGGAAAATCATTGATCATCCACATAAGTGCATCACACATCTGAAATATTTCTTTCTAACATGGATTGTATATGGGAATACCCACATACCAAAGAAGTTTCCTCACTGTTATTAATGGTTTAATGTATATATCTATATTATTTCCGGGGTGAGAAGGTCCAGATATCAGTATACTCAAAAAAGTGTAAGGATTTTTCATTCAAAACCATGGGGGAATGTTAAAAATGTGTATGAAAACCAGACATCTGTTGTGCGAAGTAAGAATCTTCCCAAATGGGTTAAAACTGTCATAGGAAATGACCCAATCTCACATTACACACATCGGCTGCAAATTTAGGATATCGAGCATCAAATATATTCCATGTAAAACCATCTTTAGGGTGAACCAATTCTTCATTATAAATTTTTCTCTTGGTGTCATGCCATCACATTTTTACTGATATTTCATCAGACCTGAAAAGGGTTTGTAATCTGGGGATTAGTGGAAAGTGCCACATTACTTTTTGTGGCACATGAGATGGTGTCCTATCATCTTTTTTCTTCCATCGAGAGGTTTATAAATTTGATACAATCATTTCTTTGTGCAGTTTCTTCCCAAAATAAGCTGAAATCATTCGGGAAAGCATGATTTTTTTTGAGAATTCAATTTCATCAACTAACTTCCATGCCATATAGTGGTTTGGGGGAATATCTCCATCATATGGAAGTAAGTACTTCAAGAAGATAATAAAATAATTGATTGTAGTATTTTAAATCCCATACATTGTTTTCCCATGAAATAATCAGATTAAAAATTCCACGTTTTCATTTTACAACATTGTCGATATACCGGAGTCGTCGCAACATCATTCAATTTTTTCACCCTATCAACATCATCATTTTCATTGGATGCATCATGTGTTCTTGTATCGAAATATTTTTTACTAGAAATAAATTCTTTCTCATGTTGCCAAATAAATTCAAACCAATCATATATCAAACTCTCCAATTCAGTCATATCGTTTGGATCATCAACATTTTGAGAATCCATTTTCTCTCCATTGTGATTCAAAACATAATAGTTTGTTTAGAAACCATATTTGGTTATATGGTAGCTAACAGCTTCATGACTCAACCAAGGTCTTCCAACACAATTGGAACATGGGCAGTGTATGTGACCACTATCTAAACCCTTGTCAAATTCAAAATCTAAAAATCTGTTCAAATTATTTTGAAATTTTGTTGAAATTCTATCAGTTTCGTACATCCAAATTCTATCCATTCTGTAAAAAAATAGAAATAAGTCAGTTCAAATTAATTAAATAATATTGAAGTTCAATCAAAAAAATATTTTGGTAAATGAATATTGTTTAATTTATATAAAAGCATAACTAACACATTACTCGATATGCGAATCATATTAAGAAACACTAAAAAATATAGTGTATATAAGAAAACAAGATTCATAATTACTAATGCCTAAATTCAAGGATTTCCTTGTTAGGAATTGGAAGTGGATCAAGGAATACATAATCCTTTAGGGTATTGTTGGGAGTACATGAGTTTTATACATTAACTTCTTCCGGGAGATCATGATGAGGAGTTGGATGAGGATCACATCAAAAGTAGTTATAGCCTCACCATGCTTCACCATTACCATGGATTAAATGATCCTTGGTTTGGGGCCATTAATCATGGGTTGGTAGGGTGTATTCATTGAATCATGCCCCAATTTATTTTAGATATGGACCTTCAATATTTATAGGTAAGGATTTTATTAGAAACTACTATAAAAATGATATCCAGGAATTGTGACGTCCCAAACCAGAATGCCACTCATTAGTGACCCAAACCCAGATGACCACTCATTGGAGAGGGACCTTAATGTTCTATTGTGTTTTATCTCACATACGAATAATGTTTTTTGGTAGTGAAATAGAGTGGATCATGAGCTTTGTGTTCACAAAAAAGAAGATATCATAACAACTTAATTTGTGTGATGAATAATAATCCCATGGTTTACATGATATATGAACCACGAAGTCATGATTTTTCGAGATGGACTTGTATCTCTGATACCATATGAGAAGAACGATTCAATACATGTGTTTTTATGATTTTCCCAAGAAATTTGAGGAACCCCAAAGTAGTGAAATGTTCATCGTGTTTTGAAATGGTTATTGAATAACACATGTATGTTGTTGAAGGAATAATGATTAATGGTTATATTAGGAAAATTAATATTCATTAATATTGTGAATTTGACATTCTATGATTTAGTTTCATGAATAAGGAAGAATTACTACATGGGTGAAGGATAGGTCCCACTGAGAGTTCCCTATGTAGATATTTTATTCATAAACAACATTGGATTGTACGATTAAGTATATCTTATTTCTTCTATGAACAATAATTACGGACCACATACTATTTTTCAAAGTTGAAGAAGATACTCCATATGTTCTATTGTGCAATGGATAAGTGAAAAGTGTGTCATTATATATATATATATATATTTTATAGAAACATGATACATACATGTTATGTAACACACATAGTGTACAAAAATAAAAATGAATAAAATCATCATGTTTAACATGATCATAATGAAAGGTGTGATTTTAATGAAATATTGTGAATAAATATTACATACAATTTATTTTGATTTCATATACATGAAGATGTAATATTTGGAGTATTGAGATTAAATGAATAACTATGAATCATTAATATTAGAACCCAAGAAAGAGACCATGGCCTTATAAATGTATATGTGTAAAGAGAACATTAATTGGACAATGCGTTCATTAATGTAGTCATTTGAGTACACAATTCGTGAAGGGAGTAGTAAATAATTAAATTTCAAAAAGTCCATAGAAATCGGGAAAAACGATGTGATATTTCTAAATAGTGAAATAAATAGAGAAATGATGAGAATATAAGGATATCCTTAGCTAATATTAGAAGAGGTTGAAGGAGTCTAACCTGAGTGGTGGAGTGGCAGCTGATCAGATGGAAGAGTTTCACCTGGGCGAGTGCTTCTGGGAGGGGAATCTACTTCTTCAAATCGTGTGCTAGGAGCCAAGGGAATGGTTCTGTTTGAGTGAATTTAGAGGGGGGGGGGGATTTCCCAAGAGTTATTAAAAAACATTCGGAAAAGCATGGATTTATCAACAGTTATTAAAAACCATTGGGAAACGTATGAATTTCTAAACGTTTTCTTCAAACTGTTGGAAAATCCTTCCCTTAACACACCTTTAGAAATGGTTTATTAACAACATTGGTAAAGGAAACCAATACCAATGGTTCTTTTTAACCGTAGCTATATAAGTGTTTGGAGAGCTAGCCTATCCAGCAGTGGCGACATTATATTTCCATTCTTGATATTCTCAATATTTACCAAGATATACTCAACCAATTTTAATATCCTTAGAATCACCAAGAAATCCAAGATACAGATGTTAATCTTTTTCTAAGTATCATTATCCCCATTCCAAGGAATAATAACTCCTTGAACCAATAGTTGAAGAATCATAAAATTTTTAGAAAGATGAATGATCATCAGAGTCTTCACCCCTTTCAAGCCATGACACTCTATTGCCTTATCCTTAACAAATGTTCATGATTCATTGGGTAAAGTGTGAGTATAGAACTCTACTTCTCCTTTGAAAGGTATACCAATTAGACTCGCTACATTAATTCATGAATGAGATTAGGTCAATCCATAACACTTGAATGAAAATTTAACTTTCCCTACTTTATTGAAAAAGGTATCTATTTCATAAAACTCTACAATAAGCTTCAGATACACCATATCCTGTTCATTCAGCTTCAAAGTACAATTGATGACCCAACTATTCAACATAATATTTTGGAAACTATGGAATCATACATGTCAAGGAATTTCTAATAAACTAGCCTCTCTCGGTATATATTCCACTCATAGATTTATTTAAAACTTGAAAATCATTTCTGAGGAGAAGCATCAGAAGACATCCAGAACTGAGAAAAACTTTAAAGATTTGGAATGGCCTTAAAATACATAGGTAGAGCTTCAACACTCAGAACTATAAAAAAATTATGTGGGACAACCATCATGGGGTATTTATATAGGCAATTTAGTCGAAGGTTGATCTTCATTGGTTGATCTAACGATTGAAAAATATTCTGATCAAATATGACTATTAAGATTATAACCAAAGAGGGATTTTGATAGATTCTTATTTTTTGAGGGTTTTAAGTTAGACATTCGTATTTAAAAAAATCATGAATTTGAAAATTTTAAATCAAAAATAATGTTACACCTAGTAAAAGATGAATATGAAAACTTAGAAATGAAATCTTACCTTCTGGATTTCTAGGAAAATTATTTGTAATGAGGAAAAGTTATTCTTTAATAAAATTAGATTCCAAAAATGTTGATTTCAAAAAATTTAGACAAAGATAATTTTGAATATGAAAAAAACATGATTAAGAAAACATGATTATGAAAAAAACATGACTACTGAAAAATTTAGACAAAAAAAAATTTTACTATGAGAAATTTTGACTAAAAAAATGTACTCCGCTATGATAAAAAGTTTCCTACTTTAAGGATATAGGATTAAATAATAATTTAATATGGAATATTATCATATAGTTATCATTCCAAACTTCTATTTAATATATTAAAATCTATTAGAGGGTAATTTTTTTTGAAACATTCAGCAAGTTGATCATGTGTTCTGATAAATTGAAGAATGAAATCTAATTTTTTTCTATGATTCCAAAGAAAGTGATGCCAAATATATATGTGTTTTTCATGAGAATGATGTGCATGGTTCTTAAATAGGGAAATGGAACTAGTATTATCACACAATATTTGATTTTTGGTAAATCTTTTACCATAATATGTGGGTGTGTGTTGCATCCACAATACATGAGCACAACAATATCAAGCTACTACAAATTTAGCTTCAGCAGTGGAAAGTGCTACTGAGTGTTTCATTTTTAATGACCAAGAAACTAATGAATTTATTAAGAAATTACAAGTTCCGGATATACTTTTCAAATCTCTTCTACATCCACTAAAGTCTGTATCCAAAAAATTATTAGAACCAATTATTTCCATAATAATAAAAGAGTCTTAAATCCATGGTTCCCTTTATGTAGAGAATTTTATTTCACTTCCATTAAATTTTATTCCTTAGGATGGGATTGATATGTTTCACATAATAATATTGAAGACATTATGTCTGGATGATAAATTTCATGTAAATTAGACTTATTATAATACCCTTACAAGTTGTTTGATCTACTAGTTTCGTTGCATCATAAAGATCAAGTAAATTTGAGGTGCAAATGGGAGTAAATATACTCTTAATGTTGTTATATCCATACTTTATACAAAGTTATTTTATATAAATATGTTGTGATATATAAATTTATTCTAGTTTTTGAGAAATTTGAAAACCAATGATATATGTTAACTAACCCATCGTACTCATTTCAAACTGAGATTTCATTATATCCACAAAGGAATCAGTTAATGATTGCTATGTTGAACATAATATAATGTCTTCAACATAAATTTGAACAATCAAAACATTGTTCTTATCATTATTTATAAATTTTTTTGGATTTGTGTTTCCCTTATCATAATTTTTTGAATAAAAAACCTTTTAGGTCTGTCATACAATGACCTATGAGCTTGTTTAAGTACATATAATGATTTGGTATGTCTAAAATCATTTTTAGGATGTTTTTTATCTTCAAACCCAAGATTTTGTTAAAAACACTCTTGAACAAAACCATTAAATAAATCGGATTTGTCATCAATTTGAAAAATAGTAAAAATGTAGAATTCTACAAAGGAAAGTAGAATACAAATGGATTCACGTCAAGCTACTAGCGCATAGGTTTCATCACAGACTATTCCTTCTTGTTGACTATAGTCTTTAGTACCCAATCTTGCATTATTTGTTACTATGATTCCATTTTCATCAAACTTATTTCTAAAAACCCATTTTACTCCAGTAACAGAAGCTTCCTTATGTCTTTCAAACAAGGTCCAAATATTATTCATTTTGAATTCATATAGCTCATTTTGCATAGAATTTATCCAATAATCATCACCTAAAGAATAATTAGTTCTTTTTTATTATAATTGGGAAAGGAATGCAAGATTTTTGACTACATTTCTTAAGGAACTTCAAGTCCTTACAGGTTGATTTACATCACCAATGATATTACCACTAGGATTATTCATTAAAAAATCACTATTTTGGGTTTTCTATAACATGTTCATAATCATATAGTAGGATATCTGTTGGGGTAAATGGTTCAAAAATATCTTCTTGAACATTTTCTATATCAGAAAGATCTTCTATTATGGGTTGAAAATCCATTTTTGAATACACAACCGAAGATGTAGGTTGAGGACATTTAAAAACAAAGTGATTAGTTTCATCATATTTAATATTTACAATATCTTCAAAAGTACTAATATTTTTTTGGAAAACTATATAAGCCATATATGTTGTGGATTAGCCTATAAAAATTCCTTCATCATATTTTTGTGACAATTTGTGTATATTATCTTTGGCATTCAGAATGAATACTTTGTATCCAGAAACCATAAAGTAAGAAATTATATGTATTCCACCATTCCATAACACATAGAGAGTTTTATTATGAAAAATTCTAATCAATACACGATTTATATTATAACAAGATGTACTTACAGCTTCTGACCCAAAATCATTGGCTACCAAATATTCACTCAACATGGTTCTTGTTATCTCTTGATGAATTCTGTATCTTTTTTCAACAAATTTTTTTTGAGGATTTCGTTATGCTGAGAAATTATGAGTAATACCTTCTCTATTACATAAATTTTGAAAATATGAATTTTGAAATTCTCCTACATGATCGTTATGAATAGTTATCAAAGGAAGATTTTTCACATTTTAAACTTAGGCTCTAAAATATTTTAAATAAGAAAAAGCTTCATATTTTATTACAAGAAAATAGACCCATGTAATTCTAGTGTAATCATAAAATATGAAAAATATATAATATTTTCCTCCAATGATTCTAGTATATGTTGGACCAAAAAAACTATATGAACCAACTGTAATGAATCAGTGGTTGAGACATCAATTACTAATTAAAAACTTGATTTATGTTTCTTTCCAAATACACAAGGATCACAATATTTTGAAGAATCAAGTATATGATCTGGTAGATCCATTACCAGTATTTTCATATTGAGTTTTCATAGGTTTATACAGTGTTCTAAACGTCAATTCCATAACCTAGAATGATCTTCCATTTCACTAAGACAAGAAGGATCTTTGCTCTTAAGGCCTTCTAAGTTTAACGTGTATACATTCTCTTTCCTATGGTCAGAATGAATAAAATCTTCATAGGAATTTAGTACTAAAAACATTTCATTCCTAAAATTCACAAGGTAACATTCATCACAAAATAGACATATGATAATAATGTTGTGCTTAATACCCTTAACAAATAAATCTTTCAAAATCAATGTTTTTCAAAGAATAACAACATTACCTATACCAATAATTTCTCCCTGAGCAGTATCACTGAATGTTACTTATCCTACCATCATCTTGAAAATTTTTTGAAATTAGTTTGTGTTACCAATCATGTGTTAGGAACATCCAATATCCATGTACCATGTATTGATGTTGGTACTATAATTATATTTCTGAAAATAAGAGTGTTAGGCTTTTGGAACCCAAAAATTGTTGGATCTGGAAATTTTAGAATGAAATATCTTGTGAATCCATGTTTTCTTTTTAAAAATAAGCATTATGATTTCCTAATGACTCAGTTTTGTTTAAGGAACAATTTTTGGCCCAATTCCCACCACACCGACACTTATTGTAGAATGGAGGACTTTGAGAAAAAAAATTAATTATTACTAAAAACATGTTTTGAATGAGTATTTCCAAATACAAAATTATTATTTAGAGGTCGAATTTGGGAATACATTTTGTCAATGTTTTCTTCACCCAATGTAATGTCTGACAAGAACTTCCTCAAAGAAAATATATCTGGTTTTAGTATAATAACTATGTTATTATCCTCAAAACACTAGTTTTAGCACTAGAGTTAGTCCCTAAAACATTTTCCTTAAAAATTAAATTTTCTAGATCCTTAGAATGTTTATCCTTATCAAAATTATCTTCCACATGATTTTTTGTAATACTTTTAAAAAGCAGAAATTTTTTAATCATGATCATTAGAAATATCATATTCCTCATTAGTGTGAATTGAAATTCTAGATTTTTCATTATAATTCTTTTTCATGACATTGGGATTTTCATTCCCAATGATCATAGCAAACCTAGAAATATATTCATAAGTAGGTAAAGTATTATCTTCATTAGAAGAAGATTCTTCATCAAAATATTCATAATATTTACTATCACTATAATTAGAATTCAAGGATACATTGGTTTTTAATTCAACATTGTGTACCTTTTCCATTAAACAATGATTTTAATAGGTACCTTGGCAAGGAAACGATGATTCATCTGACCAAAAGATTCATACTCCAAGAATTCATCAGAAGAGTCTCTACCACTGGAAGTCTAGGTGTCATTAGCAATCCATCCTTTCATATATTTATATTTGTATTACTTCTTTCTATTCCTCTCATAATTATTTTCTTTACAATCATTTCTCTAAATAATATGACAATATGTCCTTATTTTCTCTGATCTTTCGCATTCATAATAAGTGACTTCAGAGTCTTTCTCATCCTTTCTCTCATTCTTCTTATATCAGTATTGAAATTCTTTCTTCCCAACTAACTTGTTCATATTTTGAGAAATATTAGCTAGTTCCTTTTATGAATGTTCACTTACGCTTGATTCCGATAAAACAATAACATTATTCACCGTGGATCTAGTAACACTTTTAGGAGTCATGGCTTTTTTAGATGTAAAAAACTAAACTTCAACTACCATTCTTCTACTTATTCAAATTAGTATCCCTTTTTATTCTTCTCTCATAGTGAAGAATGGTTCCAAAAATATCATTAAGAATAATCTAAGATACCTTCCTATTATCATTAATAGATGTTCTCTTAGATTCCCACTCATTAGGAATGATTTCTATTTTCTTTTCCACAAGTGTCTCATCATCAAAACCTTTTTCACCCATTGATTGTAAACTATTATCAATATTTGTAAACCTATGTCATACTGTGAACACTGGTTCTACATAAGGAAATATAAATCCATGATATTCTGCATGAATCATAGCTCTTCTAGTATCTATAATCTTGGATATACCAAAATGAGTAACCTCCAATTTCATCCTAATTAAATTTGTAGAATCTCAAGAAGAAATAATGGATAAATATATTCATGATCATGGAACACATCAAATTGTTTTATACCTCATAGTTTAGATGATATTCAGATTTTTCTTAATTTGAAAATCTTCTGATTTCCTTTTCCGGAATATTGTAATCTCTAGTAATCATAACAAAATTGTACACTATGTTATTAATAACAAATGTCTTCAAATGATATATCCAATATTAATAATAATTCCATAAAATATAGGTGTTCTAGTTGGATTAAGATTTTCAATATAACCAACATTCATTCCTTCCATCTGAAAGAAATGATATTTCCACAAAAACTTGATAATATAAATTTTTTTTAAACAAGGATAACAATCCTAATAAAGGAAAATATAGAAAAATGAAATATTGACCATGAAAACATATGTTTTAATATAATTATTTCATAGATCTCTGTTGATACCAATTTTAGGATCGACTTATGATGTAGATGATCAATATACAAGAGGGTAGGTTAATTGTAACCATTAAAAATTCATTTGGATCATTTAATGTTGATATAAAAAATTCTGTTGTTTAACAAAGTTAAAAAAGGTAACTTCACAAGACCTATTAGTTCTACAAACATTCTAGATTCCAAAAATATTGTTTCAGAAATTAGTCTTAAGAAAAGTTTACAAGGAAAACGATTCTACCTTAAAGCGTATAGAATCTTACTAATCAATGTACAAGTACAAGGAAGTATATGATGAGTATACATTTCTTATTAATCAAAATTAAGCAGAAAAAACTAGATACAATACATGTAATAATTATTTATTCATTTAACTCAAAGAGTTGGGTATCCAATATGAACAGATAAAGGCCACTTGATTTATAATTTCCAGAATTTCTATCTTACCCACACTGAGGTAAGACCTCGATAAGAATATCATAGTTTGTATTTCTATCCCCACAATCCCATAAACTTTATGGAAGTCAGAACCATTGTCTTCCTTACCAAGGATGTACTCTTACATTAAGGTAGTCAGCACCTCTGTCTTCCTATCCTTGGAAGCACTCAATTGTACATAGCAACAATCGGAGTCGCATGAAGCAAACTAAACAAGATTTTCAATACACACAATGTATGAAATTCTATCTTTAGAAATCACTTCAATAGACTTTAATCTATAAAGATATAGAACAATTAATTAATTTTATATTAGTTATGTATCTGTGTTGAGCTCAATCAAATTAGCTCCTATTTGTAGGCACTTCTCTAATGGTCGGCTCCTTCCTCCAATGGTTACATTTTTCCTTGAGGTACCTGTATACGTGTCACTCAAACAATGGTTAGTTAAAAACAAAATGCATGAAGTAGTTTTCATAACTGTAACACGAGTATGTAAAATATGGTTACTTAATCAAATATATTTTTCGATGTCTAAGGAGAAATAACATTCCGAGTCTATGTGAAAAGAAATCGGAGTCTATATAACATGGATATTCAGATTCTGTTTTTTGAAAAATTAAGAATCATAAATCTACAGACTTCTGAATCTAAATTCTTAGGAATTCAGAATCTGAATTTAATGGAATTAGATAACTGAATTCTAAGGAATTATGACTCTGAATTCTACGGAATTCAGAACCTGAATTTTGTGGAATTCAGAACCAGATTTCTAATGAATTCAGATCTTTAATTCTATGGAATTAGGAGCCTGGATTATATGGAATTCTTAACCTGAATTAGAAGGAATTCAGAACCAAATTTTTAAGGAATTCTAAGTATGAATTCAACGGGAATCAGAGTATGAATACTAAGGAATTCATAACCTGAATTATATGGAATTCAGAGTTATAATTCTATTGAAATTGGAATCTTTATTTTAGAGAATTTAGAATATTAATTTTATCGAATTTTGATTCTGAATTTCAGAGAATTTAGGATTTTAATTTCAAAGAATTTAGAATCCTAATTTCAGAGAATTCATAATCTGAATTTCAGAGATTTTGGAATATGAATTTTAGAAAATTACAAATATGATTTTTAATGTTTTTGGAATCATAATTTCAGAACCTAAAACCAGAATACTTTATATCAATGTATTTATAGGATTCCATGGTTTTAGAAATAAAACCAAATTTTATACAGACAAATAAAAATAGTTTGGTTTTGTAAAACTAAATCATAAACAATGAAAAAAAGATAGAGAGAAAATTTTCTTGGGAAATATTATTTTCTATAATAAAAAAAAATCTTCAGGGAAATAAAATTTTCCTTGAGATAAAGTGTGTGTGATTTTCAAAACATAATATAATGGAAAAGTAAAAAAGAAACCTTATTGACTAAAAATAAATCTCACTACCTCCCAAACATATAACTCACCCTACTGATCAACTATATATGAATATTTTAATCGGTATGAAATGATCCACATTAGTCAACTAATCTATAGCCATCCAGATTACTTCATTCATTTGTGGAATCCTCAAAGGACCCACTACAATTTAAATAATTATGTCATTCCACTTCGACTCAAGAATATAAAATGATTGTAAAATCTCACCTAGATGTTAATGCTCTGCCTTCACCTATTTACAAGTAAGTCATCACGCCACAAAATCTACAACCTTTTTATCCATTCTCGACCACCAATACTGTCGATGATGATCATGCTACATTTTAAGAAATATAGTTTATAAAACCCAATTCAATGTAGTGATCTCACACATAAACTATTTACTCATAGCATACAGTATCATAACACAGTCTCAACCATAAATAACACCATGAGCACCAAAAAACCAACTAGAATGTGACTCCACACCATTAAGACTTTCCTTTATATCAAATAATTTTGGATCCTCAATCTTACTATCCTTTACCATACTCAAAAGTATTTACTCAATCGCTATTGATTCAATGGTCAACTTCCCATGCCTGTCATATACCCCTTGATGTATTTAGTAATACAGATCCATAATTCCTCACTCAGAGTTTGATTTTTGAATCACTAGATTTTGTGTCTTCCAGGTCAGAGCATCTACAACACAATTCCCATTCCATAGTGTGTAAACTAGTACAAAATTAATGAATTTCAGGTACTCAATATACCTGAACTGCTCTACATTCATATCCCAATGGGGGACGATATATTTTTACCATTTATGACTGGTAAACACTGTGAACCTCTCTCCCAGCAAGTCGTTCCTCCAACACATTAAGGAATAAACTAAAAAAACTATCTCAAGACCATTTTTTGGGTAATTTAATTCATGAGGCCTCAACTATCCTGAAACATAAGATACAACCTGATTAACTTGTATCAACACTACCCTAAGTCCCACACCTAAAGCATAACAGAAAATGTTGTACCAATTTTCCACTTCACGTAAAATCCAAATTGGTGTTGTTATCAACCACATAAAAAATTCTTCAAATGTTGTTTCCCACACCTATGACCAATGAAAAACAACACCCATCTTTGTTATTATTGAGAGTGGTTCCACAATGGGAGAAATACCCAATGATCCTCTGGTAATATCCGACCAAACCCAAAATAATAAAAACATTACAAACCTTCTTAGGCTTCTCCAAATACCCCACCACATGTATATTCTCTGGATCTACTGATATACTTAACTCTTAAATGATGTTCCCAAAAACAATCCACATTATTAATCAATAATTATAATTTTGATATCTTTGTTTAAAGCCTATGATATCTTTGGGTACTCAAGTTGTTTTCATGATATTTGGAAAGACCATCATGAGTTTGTGAGTACACCAAGATGTCATAAACGAAGTCTGCCACAAAACTGATATTGATAAGTGTGAACTATCTAGTTCATTAATTCCATAAACACAATGGGTTCATTCGTCAAACCGAATAGAATCACAAAAATTTGTAACAACCCGTAGTGGATATGGAAGGATGTATACGATACATCAGAAGTTCTCACTATCAACTAATGGTATCCCAATCTAAAATTAATTTTAGAGAACACCAAGGCACCCTTTATTTGCTAAAACAATTCATCAATTATATGAGTTAGTATTTTTCTTTAAAAATTATCTGTTTCAAAATTATGTAATCAACACAAAACCACAATGACACATCAACCTTCTTATTACATGAAAAGTTTAATCCCCATGGAGATATACTTGGTCGAACAAATCCCTTTTTCTCCAACTCATATGGCTAAGCCTTATGCTTCTGGATTTATCCTGGCACTATTTGATATGGTGGAATAGATACTTGTTTTTTCCACAGAAGCAACTCAATTGCGGAATCCATATCCACATCGTCTAGAAGTCCTGATAATTCATCAAGAATAAAATCCTAAAACTAATACACCACATGAAGAAATAAATGTTTCTACACTTCTAAATCATCAAGAATAAGTAATAGTACTTGGGTTGTGAGTTCCCCAAACTACTAAAAAAAATTCTATGCACATCCTGCTCATACATCCCACTCTACATGAAAGACATAACTGTCTCCATTGGGATATGTGAATGTTACCTTATAATAGTAGAAATTGATATGGGCATGATACAACACTATGTAGTCCATACCCAAGATCAGGATAAGTCCTTATATCATGAGTAAAGATAGGTTCCATAAAAGATGATAACCACCAACCTCTAAATTAAAACCTCTACACAATCTGATATCCTCAAATCGCACTACCAAAATAATATCAATCGACATATCCCTAGACACTTTTTCTATAGAAAAGAGAAACACAACCATGATCTGCGAAATTATAATAGAGTGTGTGGACCTATATCAAATAGAGAATCAACGAGTGTGTAATCAATATGAATAGTACCTCTATCTATGGACGGTGTAGCGTATCAACCATTAGTTTTAGATTGAACTGCATGATGACAGCTTATCCCTCTACCCTGGGATCTATCCTGAGTAACCTACACTATACTACCTTACTAGTATATATAGTGCCATCATGAAGATCCATCTACACCACCCCTACTAGTACGTTAAGTGGAGCACCAACTACCTTCCTGATAAGGGATGATCGATCCCCTACGCACACATGGAATACTCCTATGACTCCCATACATACATGATTGTTGAGGTTTCATATAGAACCTCAGTATATGTCCTGAAATACCATGGGACTGACACTCGATAGGTGTTCGGGGACAATTTCCCCTCATGTTCCCCAACCTACCACACATTTAGCAGAACACATAATCCCAACCCTCATAAGATGTCCCTATATTATAAATATATTGAAAATTTTCTCCTAATTTAAAACATACAAAAGGATGGTTTCATCCCTCAGAGGCAATACCATATGTTTTCCCATTTTTCACTACATGTCCACCACCTAAATCTCCCTTGAGGTATTATTTTGTGATATGGTTGTGGTCCACTACCTCTAAAAACAACATCTAATGGAAGATATTCACCGAGGACCTAATATTATGTCATATCCCATATCAAAATCATTTTTTCCATATTCACCTCATATCCAGCTATTATTGGATCAAATCAGCACATGTTAGTGAAAAAAAGCATAATTCGTTATTGATGCATCCCCTTGAGTCAAACTCATGAACTATGTTGACTTCTCTATCCTCAAGGTTTCTATGTAATAATGTTCCTAAAACATTTACTATAAATCCTTAAATGCCATTCCATTATCCTGCTACATCTCAATAATAATATCTTACCAACTCTTGTCCAACCCTCATAACATGTTGGATAATAACATGACTCACTTCTCAATATGAGTCTCCAAATGATGAAGAATATTCTGAATTAGATCTATCCAAAAAAATTCTACCTCTTACCACCCTCTCTAGAAAACGTCAAAGGGTTCTGTAGTTTAAATGCCCTGGTCAGCACCAACATACATGGACAACCCTTCCCCGGGGCCCATTCCATCATCTGTATAAAATGGGAAAGGTTATCATTTATCTTCTCTTCCCTATTATCTTGAACCATCAGATCCCCTCACTCCACTACATGGTAGCATTCTCAGCAATTTACTTCTATCGTTCAACTGAAACACATCTTCATGGATGAATTTATCTATAATTTCAATCATGATCATTATAATTGGATTGGTAAAAAATTCACAAATATAAACGAAGGCTCTTCATTTTCCACTGAAAACCCATTTCACAATCACCACCAAAACTTGCCTAATCATTTCCAGAAAATAACCCTCAACAATCCCTACCATGGTCAGTGGTATCATGAGGTAGATAACTTGCACGACTACCAGACATACCTTATAAACCGTTTCAAAATTATTCAAACATCACTAATTACTCAGATATCATTTAATTTCCCAAACCAGACTTTATCAAGAAAAATTACTTTTTTATTTTTTAACATCATTTTCTCACCATTTTCCTTTTGCATTGATTAATTAGACCTAATTTTCATCTTTTTGAAGAAATAAAATACATTTATCCACTTTTCCTCATATTCTCATCTTGTGTGTCTGTGCCTACCATGATGCCTCTTAATTATATACATACATGCCTAGAATGGTGCATGAATGCATAACCTCCTGCCTTTTGGGCTACGTGAAAAATATCATTAAACGGCCACATTAAACCACATGTGCATCACTTATTGGTGAAATATCAACAAATGTAACAACAGACAATAAGAAAAACAATTCCCCCCAGGTCGACTTGGTTTTCCCCATACGTTGGTTATATACTCCCAATAAAGAGCTCATTACCAAGGCCTGACACCTTTCAAACCATCAGTCTACTATTCCAAAATAGTACGTCATAGAAAAAAAAGAACACATATGATATCACTTTATAGACTCCCAGACCTGGTTTCCACTAAATCACTACCCCCTACCGAGTCGTTATATAACCTAAAGTGTGCCTCCCCATATAGTTGAGGTTGATGTCAAACAACGAGGGTCATTAAGGCCACCTTGGGACATTATAACCACATTACAAGAGTAAACCATAGAATATAAGAATTTAAATTGTGGAAAAAATAAGAAAAAACCAATAACATGAACTAACAAACGTCTCCCTAACTGAGTAAAATCCACAACCAATAGTAATATACCATGTCATGTTACAATACCATGTGACCAAAAACCAAAATTATGAAAAATAGTGGAATCCCTAAAATAGCCATGACTCCATGTATGGAACCCAATCCATGCATGTCCATTGTCTAACTCAACTCCATTGTATTGGTCCCTTTTCTGTGTCCTAATCTGCAAGCATGAAATATTCTCTAGTACCCAACGATATTCCAAGAAGTGTGTGAGTAAAACTTTGTAGGCCCCCACAAATGGTGTCTACAAACATCTAGTCTAACATATAGTGCATATATGTAAAAATAAAAAACAATAAAGGAAAAGGTAATTCAGGCGGCCACTAGTTAACAATATCTATTTGGCTATTACTATCCAAGGTTCCAATTCATCATGTCACTTTTATTACTAGTTCATCATCCTTCATAATGTTTATAAGTTAGGCATTCACATAATTCATGATAGGTTCATATCATTTATCATTAATGATAATGGAAAAACTAATTCCCAAAATCATTAGGTATAACATATCACAAAACATAATAACCACACCTCGACGCCTCAGTTCTGTTGGAATTCCACCATTAGGGGAATAGGGCTCCATCCATTTCCATAACAAATTCATTGTGTGTGGAGTTAGAGCATCAGTCCCACTCAACCTATGCGAGGATCCATAGTCTGTTATCCCACACCTCAAGCCATGTGCATGTTTTGAGCCATATATTCCCCACACACAACCATAACACAACCAAACCCCATCACCACATATAAAAATCATAATCAATTTCAATCAATAGGGTAAATCATATTGTTCCATAACCCATTACACATTTCCATTTACATATCATAACCCATTTATCCCAAATCACAATCTTAAGCCCATATCACTATGCATATTCAAAAAATCCATTATATAATCCCCTTATAAATATTCATATTCCCCCATATGATATCCCTTTCAACATATTTCCTATTTCATATTCCATCAACAATTTACCATATTCACCATTTCACTTCCACTAACTCGTTTAGGCATATCTATCATATTCCATAATCCTCAATCACCATAAAAAATTAAACAATTCAACATTTGGGATTTAATTAAGATTAAAAAAATACTAAACAACGAATCTACATGATCACACAACATTATAAAATTTACTTATCTATTTCTAGGTCTGGAATGTTTTGGCACACCCTTTGGATTTCCTTAAATGTGTATAATCCCCTTAATGCATCTAGTGGGGACCATGAGGGTTCCTATATATCATTTAGACACCGAAATTGACAAAAATCTCAAATGGATTAAAAATAACAATTAATAGTGATAAAAAAAATTCGAACCAGAACAAATCTATAATGAAACTATGGGAAATAACTTGTAGACTGACTACCTCAAATATACTGAAGAATGTATTCTCAAATAATGAATTAAATCTGGATTCAACCACCACATAAATATTTAACCTATATTTACCCTATAAAATAATAGTTCTATTAATTTGGATGGATCGGGGAGAAATTTTAAATTCCTAATTGAGAAAAGTAATTAAGGAGAGGATTAGACTCACTTAGGGAACACAGTTATAAATTTTATAAAACATGGGAATATAAAATGTAGCTAGTGGACAGAATAACACTATATTTCATTAATCATCTGATATGATTACTAGTGTATACAATGAAAAAGTTTATATCTAGGATGAGATTATATATGGGAATGATTATGAATATTGTATTGAGAAAATGACAAGGATACTTGAAGATTAACTTTATGATTTCCCAAAACTTTTTGAGAATTTATAGATTTGTTAAAAGCTAGTATTGTATGCTGGTTGAAATAATTTGAAAATATTTTCATCCATAATGAAGTAGTATAATTTGAAAAAATTAAATGTTTGGAGTCATAATTGTTTTAGAAAAATACTTTATCTTTTGAATGAAATGATCCCAAAACATAATGATCTCCCAAGAAGAACATAACACACCAAACAAATGCTACGCTCAATGGGTATGATCTATTAAATAATACAAAATATATGTAATTATTTTATACTATTTCCCAAGGATCAAAAAACACTTACATAATTTCAATTGTTTGAAATATAATAATACAAGAATGATGAATCAGTTCATGTGAAATTTTTATAGTACATTCCAATTATTCGAAGGATTATGCAACTATATGAATGTGGGGAGACTACATGGATATTTTTGTAGAAAAAATATAAAATAATTAAAGATGGGAAACTATTTCACCCAAAAGACTCTCCTCAATGGAAGAGAATTGATCATGGGTATCCTAAATATTGAAATTGACTGATAAACCTTCATATTCTGTTACCTATAGATGGACAAAATCCTATTGGTTTTCCAATAATCCATCATAGTACATCGTTGGTTATGTTGGAAAATTATAACTAGCCTTCATGGTTATTCCTAAAACCAAAATAAATCATGATATCTATGATTGTAATATGACCAAAATAACTAGGTAATGGTATTGATGTTTTTATGTATCCACTAATCATGGAATTTAAATTAATGTGGGATTCGAGCATTAATTTATATGATTCCTACATAAATGAAGATTGTACATTTAGAGCCATGTTATACACGGTGATAGAAGGATTTCCTAGTTATAGAAATTTTTCAGTATAAATAAATAAAGGACCTCAAGGGTTTCCCATTTCTGAACAAGATACATAGTCTATTAGGATTAGACACTCATTGAAAACCATTTTTTTCTAGAACATTAGAGATTTCAACTCCGAGGAAAAAAGTATCAGTCATGGACGAAATAATTCGATGCATGTTTAGAAGAATGTACAAAACTATGTCCACTAATAGATGATAAAATTAATGAGGAATTCAAATATGTGGACACTGCTTTTGGTAAACCACTTTTATAAAACCTTATAAATATAGTTGAAAAAAAGAGTTTAGTCTTTTTTCAATAAAAATAATGGAATTTTCTATATGTCAAAAATATTCTTGATTTTATACATGTAGAATAAAAGTAAAAGTCATAGTGTCACAATATATTTATAAATTCACACAAAAAACAATGTATGAAATTATGTCTAGGTTGAAATTGATTGACATGAGAATATGAGAGGAGTTAGGGCTTGTGAATGGTGAGAAAAGATCCTTTTTCATCCAGATACATACACCCTTTATAGGTAAGTGATATATAAGTTTTTGAACATCATAAAGGATGTAATGTTTCCAGAAGGATATTCATTCAATATTATGAACAACATTTTAATTATAAATTAAAATTTAAAGGGTCTTAAATAACATTAATACCATTTTTTGTTGAATGTTCTATTACTCTTATCATTACATTTCATTTTTTCCAAGAATTTCTATAATACAATAATAGTGCCTTGTTTATTTTTAACATATATATTAAAAAATGTTATAAACCCATATAGAATGTTGACTGTAGAAAGAGAAATTTATGTCATATCATGAGAATTGGATATGTTCTTCCAAACAACATTATTTGATATGATGGTTTATTTTATGGTTCATTTGGTGATAGTTATTACACTATGTTGTCAGGTAGACTATAGATAGATATAAATCATTGAACAATATATGAAGATTTTGAAAGGGTCTGTCAAAAATTGATGTCATGCAATGGGTTATATTGTGGAGAAATATATTGGTGACAATGTTTTTGAATTATGTACTTGTCTGATGTGGAACACGTTGGTCTACATAAATCTCATTACACTGGGTAGCTTATAGGTGAAATAATTTCTGGATGAGATGTTGTCATAATGAATATTACAAATCATGAGTTCACCAACCATTACACTTTTCATTATAGTTTATAGGATTCCATAAATATTAAATCCAATAAATAAATACTTATGAATTTGAATTCATCAAGGGTTTAAATATGTATATCAAATAAACATAATCAACAATTTAGAGGATGGTTTCTTGAACAAATTTTTAATGGTTCAGATGAATATATATATTCAAATTCTGAATAAATTATATGGCTACACAGAGGACCAAATGTGTATGTCTTATCTTACAACGGTTATATAATAAAAGGGTATATGTTCTATACAAAATAAAATTATGTAGAAAATATATTGAAAAATACTAGATTTAAACATGTAGAAAAAGTGAGGCATGTTTGTGGTACTAAGGATAAAAATTCCAATTTACACGAATATGTCATGATTTGGAATTATCAAAAAAAAAGGTTATTGGATTAAACAACATTCTATGTGTTTATTTTTCAATGCATGTTGGTTGATAATAAGAGTGATGTTAAAATTGATGAAATGAGATTCTGGAAAGTTGATTTTAGTAAGGGTACAAAGAAGAATCATTTGTAATGGAATTATAGTAGTTCATTTTTTTATATTATAGATCATGAAAACTGAAAGTGTTCAACTATTTTGTTATCGATCAGTACAAATAAATGGTCAGATGAATATTCAACAAAAGATGACCCATTCTTTGGGGAGTCATAATCATTTTTCAGTGGTCCAAATTTAGAATGTGTTATGAATGTTTGATAGTACCACATTTATGAAATTTGGATATTAGATATTGAGGCCAAATCCCTTCAACCTTAAAAAGGGTCTTCAAATATCAAGTAATATTATTCTATAATATATATCTTATTACATCATGTTACTATCTTTTTTTATTAATTTATGTACTCTAAATTAAATATCAAAACATGTGTAAAAATAATGACTTTCAAATGTCTTGGTACTCCCAATCCTGAGAAACAATAGGTCTATCAAACAGTTATTGCTCGTAGTGTAGAGGACCAACAACCTTTTTCACGTGATGGTGCCCATAATCCTGTGGTATAACAGGTCTTCCATGATGTTTGTATCAGTGTTTACTATAATGATTCAATTTGGATTTCATAAAATTATAACAAGACATCATTTTATAGGTATATAAGTGAAAATATACCCATACCCACCCCATACCTATGCACACTGGATAAAAGATGAAAAGTGGAATATGTATACTAGACATCGTGCTGAGGTGTCTTTTTATGTACATTATGGGTAGTAATAGGTTTTTCAACTATTTTTTTATTAATCACGTTGATGTACACTTCATTATTTATGAAAAAACAACTAAGTGATGGAAATATGGAACGAAAAAAACCCAATATAGTGCTACCGTAATGAATGGATGGGGTATGCTTCACCTGAAAAAAATGGAACATATTTTAAATATACATTAATAATTTAATGTGACATAAAACTACACCATAATTATGTTCATCTGTTTATATGACGATTGGTGAATACAAATCAAATGCCCCTTCCATCACATGCCATGTTCTATGGAAGTTGGCATGTGTGAATAAATACAGGATATGAATAGTTGAAAACACAAACAATTGTGGGAAATATGTGTATGTATTTCATAATAGAAATTATGTTCCATTAAATTTATAAAACATAATAATGATAAAGTATTTAAATATATTTTAATATGACATATTCATAGGAATAAAAACCAAATATACTGGATGATCATATACTATCAGTGGCCTTAATGCATGCAGAATAGTATGGTTGTGTCAAAGTTGTGGGTTTTGGGTTGAAACACAGAACATATTTTGGGAAAAAATAAGAGGAGGTTCAATGTGAATTAATAAAATTGTTGAGAGAAAAATAACAAACCATGATGAAAAATTCTAATAGAATAGAGCGATAATGGACACTATTATGGTTGGAATCCAAAATAAGAATCAACATAAGAACAACCAAGGTGTGGAGATCCTTCCCCACCACACCAGCTATGAGGTGAGAAATTACACTAAAATAGATGTGATAATTGAGGTAATAAGTGTTCTAATCAATGTTTCTATGAAATGTGACTAAAAAAGACACTAATACCTTTCTAGTACTGATATTCTACAGGGTTATTATGACTGTGATTTATATCTATCAACACCCAAACATTTCCCTATAGCATAAGAAATGGAGTTCAATATCCAAAAAGAGATGCAACACAGCAGACTACTTCCAACATGTCACGTGTATGTGTCTATTAGCATAGACCACAATCCGGGCACCAAGGTACTTGTTCAATTTCATGGGGAAAATATTCATACATGTAAAAAATATGTTGGAACATTCATCGCATGGCCGCCACATAATTTAAAAACATCTTGAAAATGAGGTATTAATTTCTAACTTATTTGTGAACCTAAACATTTAATAATTAATGAAAAAAATTCTAAACTGATTAATGTCATTATGGAAAAAATTAGAATGGGATGAAACAAAATACTGAATCAAAACCATATAAAGTATTGATGAACCGAATTAAATGATCAATATAATGAAACATTTCCCCGCCCGTTCAATATACATCATTACTATAATCGAATGTTTCTGTGGATACAAAGAAAAAAATTATTACAATCACATAATTAATTTTGATGATAATATCTATAGAGAGAATGATAAATACATCATTGTTGTTTCTAGTGTAACTGAAATCCTCGAATAGATTTGGATAGGTGGCTCATTTTAAATGTATACATGAGTTATGTTTTAAAGATTTGATTTTGAAAAATTTGATAAAATGTGTTTATTACAACTAAATAAATTTCACATATTTTTTCTGTCTATATAATAATAAATGATAGTATTTATCCATGAATGTACTTTTGGAGTCATCAGTACTCGCATAACCTGTATAGAATAAAAAATATATAAATACAAAAAGGGTGAAAAAGAGGTAGTTATGATAAAATCATTTGAAAGAATAAATTCATATGATAGACTTTGTTTAATATATACAATTCTATGGTAAAACTATACAATTTAATTATATAAAAAATATTTTCATTTCCTTCATTAGTAATTTTTTAATGTTTTTAGGCAGTATTGGATTTTCATTTAGGTAAATTTTGGATAGTGTAAAGATTTATTTCATGAATTCAATGCATGGAGATCCAACAAAAAATACACACATGATGGAGTTTTTCAATCAATAAAATAATACATCCAACATTTTAGAACTAAACATCATGTTATATAATTTATATTATCTTTCATTTAGGATTCTATTATGATAGGGAATCAATTAATATACAAAAAAATAATTAATGTGGCTAGGTGATAAGCATGTGAAAAAAATATATATATGATTGGACATGTATCATGGTATATATCATTATATATCACTATCCAATCACATATAAAAAAATTACTTATTATGATCAATGTTTCTACAATTTTGGAATTAAACCAAATGAATGGATTGCAGTTGTTATATTTGTAAATTTATGAGAGAGATCATATTGTATGAAAAAACTAGAATCCATGATGATGTATTTTAAAAGGTAATTAATATTTCATTTATAATGATTGTTAATCATTTGTGTTTTTATATTTTTCCAGTAATACTATGACTATTGAAAAGACTCATAGTCATATGAAAATATTGATGTTCTCAAAAATGAATGGGAAGAATACCTGAATGAAGAATGTACTCAAATAGAATGTTATTGTGGATTCTATAGATGTTGGGGATGGTTTCATATTTATGTATAATTTATTTATTTTTACAATTACTCGCATAATAATTTTTTTCATATACCGGTGGATTCCATTGTTTGAGTTGTGACATTTTGTAAAAAACTAATCATGGTCTTCAGTGATTGGACTTCGAGGCTCCAACCAAGACAATGACCACAAAGAAGTGGGCCAAGAATGTATAAATGTGAATTCATACCACTTATATAAATAATTAATATTTTAATAATTTTTCATATCAAATTAGGGAAAAAATGAAAAATTATTGATATCAATCAAAGTGACACTTTTTATTTACAACTGGCATAAATTTTAGTAAAAATAATAAGTGACATAGTTATAATGGGGAATGTGCATTCAGATTGTTTGGATACATTAGCACTAATATAAATGAATTCTATACCAATGGTTTTTAATTGTTGGTAAATGCATGAAAACCATTTGAATAACATATACTATCAGTTTTTAAAACCATTGGCCAGTTAGACATGGGTATTTTCTAGTTCAACAGTTTTATTTCAACCATTTGTATAGATATCTCTAAATTTCACCATACCAATGGTTTCAAGAAAATTGTTGGTTTATATTTATACCATCAGTTTAATAACTATTGGTATATAGTATATTTTATCTATTTACCAATGGTTTTATAACTTTTGGCATAGTGTTTTACCAATGGATCTAGTAAACCATTGGTAAATCCATACTTTTCAACACTATACAAATGGTTTAGAACTGTTGGTATAGTGTTTTCTTAGAATTATACATTGGAGTCAACCAAAACCCCCACCATTTCATATACCGGCTTAAAAATTAAAAAAACACAAAAAACACCTTCAATAGTACATAAAAATTGAAATCTCTTACAACCATGGAATATACCAGAACATAGTATTCCCCATTTCGAACTTCTGATTAAATCCACTCTTCCAACTAACCCATTTTTATTTTTCATGTTCATGAATCTCAAAATTTTGACGTTACACAAAATTATAACAAATATTGTATCGTTGAATATTCAATGATATGGAATCTACTTCACCGTGACCTAGTTAATTTTGTTTTTCAAGAAAGTGAAATGAAAACTGATTATTTGATGTGTTTAAAAGCTTTTTTACATCCCATATGAGCATTTTAGATCGTTTTTGTGGTTCTATTATTGATTGATGAGTTTAGTATTTATTACACTAATTATTTTTATAATATTTTATTGATGGAATGTCCCAATTTTTATATATGTATTTAAAAGAATGATTTCAATGAAATTGAGTAGAATGATTACTTAATGAGAGATTGGAGAAACCATCAATGAATTTGTTAATGAATGAAACCCTCATCATCACACTGATGGTGAGAGACCAATCACCTTTAGAATGCGGGAATGAGATTCAATCAAAATAGTTTCTAATAAGGTAAATCTTCAAAAGGCAATGAATTGGAGTAATATGGATAAGAAGAGATATATATATAATTAATAATCTCAATTTCATCAGCCAATAGTTAGATTGTATTCTTTTCTGGATCTTTTGACTCACCGAAGGAAACTTGGGTTGTGTGAAGGGCCATTGGGCATCCATCAAGAATCTAATAGACATAAATGTGATGTAATTTTTTTACATAATGTTGTAAAATGATGTTTCTATGGCCACATCCAAAGAAAATTCCATGAGTAGTAGAATATTGCACACCACCATGTCATTCAAATGATTACAAGGCACTATGAGTGGGTGATAAAAAGATAACATGGAAGCAGATAAAAGAAGGTCCATGAAAATGGGTGGTTTTAGAAGGGATGGTTGTGTACTGGGGATGGTATCACGTATATGGATGGGTAGGTTAGGGAAATATATTTTATACCTTGTAAAAAAGATAATTCTTGGAACCCAATGATAGATAATGAAATTAAGATATTATTAATACCACTAACATAATCTATACATATAGTGTTGAATCATATATTAAATTTCAAAATACCCTAATTATATTACCAAAAAAAAAAGAAAATACATTAGTAAACATTGCTCTGATTAAAACTATTTTGTATTTAGGCTACCCAAGATATGAATAAGGTGTCTTAGCTAATCACACATATATTCAGTCAGAACAAATCAATAGACATTAAATTTTAGTAATATCAGTAAAAAATGTAACGAATCAATTTTTCTCTCATCACCGTAACCATCACTATCATAACCATCACAATCAGCCTCAACCTCACCCCCATCCTTCTCCATAACACTGTCTTCATCCCATTCCCTAACCATAGCATCATCCTTGGCATCATACGTGGACTCATCCTCACCCTGATCCTCAACCTCAACACCTGTCTCTCCCAGGGCCTCACCCTCAGCTTTGTCCCTGACCTTGGTATTGACAACATCGTCATCTTCGGCCTCTTCTTCCTCATCTTCATCAGAAATAATTACATCATGTCAACAACCACAAAAAATTCCACTTGGTGAAATATATATTGAAATAATTGAATAAATATATTCATCACAATATTTGTTAACCTCTAGTGGAATTGTTGGACATAAAACGTTCATCCAATTCCTAAATTCATTGTTTTCTCAAGAATACTATTCTTCAACAAGTGTGACCCTTTTTCATCCTTTTATACACATTCATTATCGAGTTCGAACTCAATGTAACTACATTTTGTACCTGAAGAGGGCCTATAACTTGCCGGTATTATACTCTTCCCAGGACGGCTGTGCACTACGCCACAATGGTCATCTTCCAACACCTGTTGTAAGTGAACTTTTGGCCCATAATTGTTAGGTTCCTATGCATTGAGGGACACAAAAGTAGAATGTTAAATATATAAATATATTATTAAGTTACAGAATATATATTAAAATTTTATATAAATAATCTAAAACATATAATGTATAGCGTTGTTGGTTCATTAATGACACTTCCATCTATTTTCCTTTTACTCAAGCATTATTATTTTTCTCAAGGCACACGTATTTTTATATTCAAAACCTGCCTCTGGGATGAATTTCAATTTAGGAAACAATCATTAAAAATAGGTTACCAATATTTAATTTCATAACTATAATTATATGAAAACATCAGTAATTGAATAATTAATGAAGGGAACAATATAAATTTAATGTCCTAAAAAATTACAATCAAATGTCATACCTTCTTCCTCTTATTATTTGGCATCATAGTATTCCCCATTGTGTAGAGATATTTATTAGCATCAATGTTTTTTTATTACAAATTATTCCTTCATAAAATTTAATAATAAAAAATATATTATTAATGGAAAACATGAATATTTTCATTTAAATACATCAAATGTGATTAATACCTTAAACATGATAGGTGTCCAATGAGTAATCATGTTCAGATACTATACTATCATAACATCATCCACAACATGTACCACCTATAACTATGTTCCTACTCTAGAACATCATCCAATATAAAACTACTTCTTATTATCTCTACAAATCTCACCAAACTCATATATACATGATGGTCATGCACCCACTCCATCAGGAAAATTAATGAAATAATGAAAACAAATTTTAATTCATATAAATAAAAAATAATATTATATTAAATAAAACACATTTTTACACATATCTGGTCCTAAGAAATATACTTGACTTCATTCAGTAACTATATCAATGAGATCGAGATGACAAGAATGATTTCATAGTATTTTAAAATAATCACCAAAAACTCTAACATTACTAACCTATTTTTTGATCATTTGGATTTCTTCATTGTAGTCCTCCATAAAATTCATGTGGTGGATCCACACAGAACACGTGCTTGTATTCCCACTTCCCCATCGCCTATCATTATATTTACTTATTATGATAAAAAAACATAAATTATATCAATACATGTTATAATGAAAATATATTATGTTAAAAAAATTTGTTAGGGTTATAAAATATATCGGCATCAGTCTCCTCAATGTCCACATTTGGTTCGACTACCACTGAAGAAACAACACCTGGTACTTGTAGAGTGGGA
This sequence comes from Viscum album, assembly GCA_963277665.1. Taxonomy (NCBI): domain Eukaryota; kingdom Viridiplantae; phylum Streptophyta; class Magnoliopsida; order Santalales; family Viscaceae; genus Viscum; species Viscum album. Next base: position 1,949,956,342 of record OY728163.1, read on the forward strand.
CCTAGTGAATTCTCCATAGGCACAGACTATATAAGAACATGATTAAAATAAGGAATGTAGAAGCCCGGATAAAAAGAAGTAGATGGTAAAGAAGATTACACAGGTGACTAGAAAAATGAATAATATGGATGATGACTAGGAACTTTCATGGGATACAGTAATGATGGATGGGGAGGATAATATGTGAAGGCTAGTGGAACCATTGGAGGCATAAATATCTCGTGTGTCTCTAATGACACATGGGGATCAAAATGGGTGGAAGATGGTACCTCAGTTGGAGGGGTTGGGTCAAAATTGGTACGCTAACTAGTGAACATAAATCTCATACCAAGGGCTATTCTACCCCAAGCCTATGTATTGGGACCACTACTATGTTGATCTCCAAATAGATATTTTCTTAGTGGTTGTTCCAACAAAAATATTTAAAAAAAATTGATCCCATGACATTATATGGTATTGATATATATATATATATATTTAAAATAAAATACTCACAACATGAACTAATAATGGAATTCTTATCTCAGCCATTTGATGATTTATGTTCATCATATCATCTCTTTAATGCTCTTCATATGGTTTCATTTCCTTCATTTGAAAACAAATATGAAAGTGACTAGAGAATACCAACATTAGTATAACCAAAAAAATTTTAGACATGGATTATTTGTCTTAGGTAATTTGGTTATATTTCGGATTAGGTAATTTAGATATTTTATGGGTTAGGTCAATATTTTAACTGGTTTTTATTTTCATATCAATTAGTCAATATGTGCAATTCAATTCTTATTGTTTTTTCACAATTTCACTATTTTGGTTCTGTTTAGTTTCGTAGGTCTGAATACAATACAATTCAATATTTTAAAATTAATCAAAAAGGGAACGAAGACCAGTAAATATTTAAAATTCACATAATGGTCTAGATGGGTAAAAATTATTTATAATAAAAAGTAAATTATTTTTTATAGAACAAATCTCAAAAAAATATGTTGAGAAAATCCAACATAATTGAGAACATATAAGAATGATTCTATATATTTCAAAGTACATCTTCAGTTTCCCAATAATCTCAAAAAATTGAAGTATTAGAGTCATCCAATGTAATAAATGGATTGTGGTCAAAGGGATCAGGTATGGTTTCTATTCCATCATCACCATCATCAATAATATGTCTTGTAATTACTTCAACAATGACACTAAATTCAATTCGAAGACGATATTTGACATGAAAACATGTTTCTCCGTTGATGCAAATACATATGGTTCATCGACAGAAATAGTGTGAGTAATGTTAACAATTACACATCTATATTAATTAATAATGGTTCCCTACATAATTATCGAATCCAACCATTGAAATTTCATCATAGTTACTCGAACATTAGAGTAATAATACAATTTTATTATTTTTTCAATGAATCCATAATAAGATACATTTTCAAAATAAGCTATATTATTTGATGCATTGGAATAAAAATATTCTTTGGTATTAATCATGACACAATCATGTTGTTTTCAAATGTTCATTTCAAATCAAATGATAATATAAATTTACCCATTGATCACAATGGATTTACATTCAAGAACCGTTTTATTAGGACCAAAATCCAATGCTCTTATTTCTTCAGAGATAGTGTCAGTAAGAAAAATTGATACATGAAATATAAATTAATATTAAAGATAATAAAATATTGATTTTATTTATTTTTTACAATAATATTTATAGCTTCAATTTCATCCATTTTAAAAACACTTTTCATATTAAAAGACTCTCTCCTTCCTAAAGATAAAAAATGATGAATTTTATTTATCATTTCATTATGTTTCCTATAGATTAAAATAGAAATAGTTTAACATATTTGTACCATTAAAAGAGTTTAGATAATATATACATGTTCAATTTACATACATTATTAATTCATTGAAAAAATCATTACTGAGCCACACTATGCGATGTGCCATCTTTCACTATTCAAGGTGTAATGTTGTTAATGTATATGATCTGAGAATTCCTCTTGTTTGAGGATGTTATAGAATATTGGGTTCAATTTTATTATACTATCCTTATACCTTTCTCGTTAGTTTGTTCAATCATTTAGTTATATCAAGAAAATACATTGAGATGAAATCCATACATTCTCGATCCAAGTAACTAATAATGACAGAAACATTAGAATGATTCTTGTTCCTGACATAGGATTTCAAAGTGTACATATTTTTTTTTGTAGGATACATAAAACAAAAAGCTACAGGTCCTCTGAGAAGTATTCTGGTTGAAATGGATATTCAGAGTAAACAGGCTAGTGATAAATGATAGAGGAAATATTTTCAATAACTCACAAAAAAGTAATGGTGTATTTTCCATTATTTTATTTAATGAATGACTTGGGAAAAGTCATGGTAAAATAGTTATATTAAAAATGGCACAATCAAATAACTAACACTGTTAAATTATTAGACAATCGAAGATGGATTTCGATTAGAATCAACTCATACAGAAGGACAAGATAATCATGAGTCTTCGATGATTTCAACATTAACACTCTTAAATTGACCCGTATTGATATTTTGATTGAATATCTATCTGGATCATTAATATTTACTAGTACTTATAGAAATTGATTTTTTTTCTTCAGGTGTCATCACATAAGAAGCATGTGGAATATTCCATTTATTATCACTAATAAACCTATGAAAAAATTATGGTGTTATCCCCTATACCACCAAGTCAGGCTGAGATCATAAATCATCATTTTAAATTCATTGAATATTATAACAATCGAGAGAAACATTTCATATATATAATTTTCAATGTTCATTACATATAAGATATCGCGTAACAAATTGGTTGACCAATGAGTAAACTCAATGAAGATACTTATCTTATTCAAAATGAAATAGGTATCATTGGAAACATTCTTCCTATTTTTATATTTCATTTGACCCTTCCCAAATGAATAAATGAAATCTTTTGATTTATTAAGAACATTATTTCAATACATATACTGAGGTGGATAGTTGATCTCCATTTTATTTTCAAATATTTGATGATTATTTCTATATGGATGGTGTTTCTGACGCTTTCGCCGGGGCGCGCGCATCCGTCTGTGGAGGACGCGCAGTTGTGGCCCCGCATTCCCGCTTTCCAAAGGCGGGTGGCATTCGCTCCTTATTCAGGGACATCTGCTCCTTGATCGAAACAGGATGATGGGATGTCTGTTCTTCCTCATGTGGATTCCTCCTCAAAACTCGTCACCTAGTCCGGGTCTCCCTCATAGATTTAATATGTAGTTCGTGAAACTCTTCCCAGTGCCATGTTTCCAAGGACACCGGTTAATTACACTGCTTCTGTCGGGACATTCCAAAGGGTCTGGTCAGGGAAGCAACCTTCATTCGGAGTAGACGACAACATCAGGAATGTCGGGGCATCTCTGGGTGCGTGGACCTAGGGGAACCTGTATTATTCCTCATGAGAGGGCATCTCATGGGTGCATAACCCGAGGCATGTATCTGAGGTTTTCCTCAACTTCCCTTGATTAACACAGGGTATGTTGCAAGATTAACTTCTAGCAGAGACAGTTAAGCCAAAGGGGTGTCATCCGAGGTTTTCCTCAGGCATCTCATGTTTATCACGAGTTAGGCTGTGAGTTTAACGTCTTACGGAGATAGAAGGAGGGTGATCAGAACGACCCATAGAGACAGATCAGATTGGTATATTTCTAAGGGATAACATCTAGAAGATGGATGGATCAGAACACCCAATGAGGACGGATCTGTGGTAGTGCACTCCCTAGAAGAGAAAAGGGTGATGAATCGGGGTGTACACAGAGTACAACGACCCGGAGATATGATGGGGATTACACGTGGAAAGCGGCCCATGCGCCGCTAGGAGCAGCGAGGAGGTGGATGGCATAATCCCACCGGGATGTGGCGGCCTGGGTGAGAATCAGGATGGGTGATGGATGGATGAATGAATTGGAGGGGGAATGAAATGGGACCATCGCAGGGTGGCGACAGTGAAGTTGGGCTTGACCCTTGAAGAGGCTTTTTACGTATCCCCGTGGCAGGGAATCAAAGTCCGCGTAGTTCGGGATGGTGCCGGTGAACCGACGTGAAGGTGGACCTTGGCCCGATGGATGTCGCCAGCGAACCAACGTGATGGTGGACCCTGGTCTGATGGGAATCATCAGCGTACCAACGTGAAGGTGGACCATGGTCCGATGGGCATCGTCCGCGTACCGACGTGAAGGTGGACCTTGGTCCGATGGGCATCGTCAGCGTAGCAATGTGAAGGTGGACCTTGGTCTGATGAGAGATGGTCTTGAACCTCGGGAAGTCTTCCTACGTACCATGCCTTGACATGGATCAAAGACTTCATAGTTAAAAGGGTTTCATCGGTGAACCGACGTGAAAGTAGACCCGTGGGTCCACTAGTGGTGGGCTTGAACATTGGGAAGGTTTCCTACGTACCATGCCTTGACATGGATCAAAGTCCTCGTAGTCCAAAGGATTGATGGAATACAGTTTAACGTCATGCGGGATGATAGTGAACCCTGACGTGAATAAACGACAGGCATTGGATGTTGGTGAACCAACGTAAATGAGGGACCTTGGTCCAATGGGAAATGGGCTTGAAAATGGGGGCTTGGCACACCGTCTATGAGACGGTTTGGGCCTATGATTGTTGGGCTTGAACCTCAGGAAGGCTTCCTACGTACCATGCCTTGACATGGATCAAAGTCCCCATAGTTCGGATTGGGGAATACAGTTTAATGTCATGTGGGACGGGGGTGAACCAACGTGAATGAGGTCGGGACGACCGGATGGTGGGTTTGAACCTCGTAGAGGCTTCCTACATACCATGCCTTGACATGGATCAAATACCTTGTAGTTCGGGTTAGTCACAACGGCTTGCTGTCGGACTGGAATTGCAGTTTAACATCGTGCTGGACGTAGGTAGAACTCGACGTGAATTGGATGATGGATGGGCTTGAACCTCGTGGAGGCTTCCTACGTACCACGCCTTGACATAGATCAAAGACCTCGTAGTTCAAATGGGGCTTTGTCGGCGGACCGATGTGAAAGTGGACCTTGGTCCAATGGGTGGTGGGCTTGAACCTTTGGAAGGTTTCCTACATACCATGCCTTGACATGGATCAAAGACCTCGTAGTTCAGGTGGGAATGGGTGTGCAGTTTAATGTCATGCGGGACAAAAGGACGCATATAGTTTAACGTCATATTGGACGAGGGCATGCAGTTTAGCATCATACTGGACCAGGACAAATAGTTTAACATCATGCTGGACGAGGGCGAAACTCGACGTGAATGAACGACCGAGTAATGCGTGACTTGAACCTCATGGAGGCTTCTTACGTACCATGACTTGACATGGATCAAAGACCTCATAGTTCGGTAGATGGGTCGCAATGGCTTTCCATTGGACCGTAATGCAGTTTATCGTCATACTGGAAGGGAATGAGACCCGACGTGAATAAATGACGGGTGGTATTGAACCTCATGGAGGCTTCCTATGTACCATGCCTTGGCATGGATCAAAGTCCTCGTAGTTGGTTAAGGGTGGGGGTCAGGGTCGGTGCTCACTCTAAGCACACGTGAGCCATGCTCGGTGTGAGAAACAAGAGGTTGCAAGGACCTGACGATCACGTCGCGAAAGATGCGTCCGTGAGAAGGGAAGAGGGGCTTACGCGTTAGGCAGCCCATGGTGCTGGGACTTACTCCAGGATGGAGGCCCATGGAAAAGGATGACGATAGTTTCGGGCTTGAGCCTTGAAGAGGCTTCCTATGTACCATGCCTTGACATGGATCAAAGAACACGTAGTTCTTCTGATGACGGCATACCGTTGGATTGGGTCACAATGGCTTACCGCTGGATAGGGATGTCAACGGATTACCGCTGAATGGGGGTCGCAACTGCTTACCGCTGGATTGGGTCACAACGACTTACCTCTGGATAGGGATATCAACGGCTTACCACTGAATGGGGGTCACAACGGCTTACCGCTGGGTTGGGTCACAACGGCTAACCACTGGATAGGGATGTGAACAACTTACCGTTTAATGGGGTCGCAACGAATTATCGCTGGGTCGAGTCACAACAGCTTACCGCTGGAAAAGGATGTGAACGGCTTACCGTTAAATGGGGTCGCAACGGCTTACCACTGGATCAGGTCACAATGGCTTACCACTGGATTGGATGTCAACGTCTTACCGCTACATGGGATCACAACAGTGGATGTGGCTTACACGAGGAAGCTGCCCGGGTGACGCTAAGGAGCGACAATGGTGAATGGGGCTTACACAAGGATGCTGCCCGAGTGCCGCTATAGAGCGGCACTGGTGGATGGGGGTTACTCTAGGAAGCTGCCCGTAATGTCTTCCTCATATCGGGCCATGAGGGCATCCCAACCCACTAATGAATTGAGGTTTATGATTCTACACCTATGCGCTAGGGCACAAGAGGGATAATCCCAAGGGGCGATGGAATCATGCCACTGTAGTCATGGCATTGAACATCTTACGCTTAGAGCATAAGGCATCTCTTGTTTAGTGCAAGAGGCATCCTGTGTTTGGGACATAGGGAGATCACTACAGTTTATAGTCATATAGATAGGACTGTTATCATCTCATGCTTGGAGCATAAGGCATCTCTCGTACATGGAAATATGCATCCTATGTCTGGCACATAGGGATTACTACAGTTTAGAGTCATGTAGAAATGACTGTTGGCATCTCATGCTAGGAGAATGAGGCATCTCTCATATAGGGAAAGAGGCATCCTATCATTTTTTAGATAGGGAGTACTACAGTTTATAGTGATGTAGATAGGACTGTTGGCATCTCATGCTAGGATCATAAGGCATATCTCGTATAGGGCAAGAGGCATCCTATATTTTGATAGATAGGGAGTGCTACATTTTAAATTCATGTAGATAGGACTGTAGGCATCTCATGCTAGGAGCCTAAGGCATCTCTCGTATAGGTCAAGAGTAATCCTATCATTTGTTAGATAGGGAGTGCTACAGTTTAATGTCATGTAGATAGGATTGTGGGCATCTCATGCTAGGAGCATAAGGCATCTCTCGTATAGGGCAAGATGCATCCTATCATTTGTTAGATAGGGAGTACTATAGTTTATAGTCATGTAGATAGGACTGTTGGCATCTCATTCTAGGAGAATAAGGAATCTATTGTATAGGGAAAGAGGCATCCTATCATTTGTTAGATAGGGGGTGCTACAGTTTAAAGTCATGTAGATAGGACTGTTGGCATCTCATGCTAGGAGCATAAGGCATCTCTCGTATAGGGAAAGAGGCATCCTATCATTTGTTAGATAGGGAGTGCTACAGTTTAAAGACATGTAGATAGGACTGTTGGCATCTCATGCTTGGAGCATAAGGCATCTCTCGTATAGGGCAAGAGGCATCCTATCATTTGTTAGATAGGGAGTGCTACAGTTTAATGTCATGTAGATAGGACTGTTAGGCATAAGGCGCCTAACAATGGATGGTGTTGGGACTTACGCAAGGGCGGCCCTTTCCGGTTCAACCTGGCATAGGAGCCAAGTGATTTGGTTTGGAGGAGTTACCTGAGGAATGGTTTGACTCAAGGTACTCGGGGAACAGATGATGAGAACCTCAACTCACGACATAGGAAAAAAACGAAGAGGAATACATCAACTCAAGGTGTTTGATGGTGTGTGGAGGAGTGTATCAAATCGTGGTATTCCATAGGATGAAGGTTGGATCACAAAAGGGTGCAATGGAAAATTCGGGCATCCCGACCCGAAAATTTCGCGGTGCGACTCTCCATTTATCATGGGGCTCTGTGACGGTTGGGAAGGGACTGGCCCTGAGGGCCGGGACCGGAGCCTGGCAGTGACCCCGAGCGGGGGTGCGGGGGCGGAGCGCCCGTGGTATGGACCGGTGGGCGCGAAGGTACGATCCTCGCGAAGGATGGGTCTTCTCGAGGTATCTTTGCAGAGCATAGCCTCGCGGAGCAATGGTCTCTCGCGGAGCAAAGGGGTCTCGCAGAGCTTGGTCTCGTGGAGCAGCATCGCGTAGCATGGCCTCACGGAGCAAAGGGCTCTCGCAGAGCTTGGTCTCGTGGAGCAGAATCGCGGAGCATAGGCTCGCGGAGTATGGACTCATGGAGTCTCGGCTCGCGGAGCAGCAACGCGAAGGAAGCTGCTCCCGTAGCATGGCTTCGCAGAGCCGCAATGCGGAGCTCCGCTCGGCCGCCCAAGGGGCGATGTGGCAGTGGCCGTCCTCCTGGAGAAGGGGGGTGATCTGGGTATTTATAGGCAAGGGGCGCCGTGAAGCAGAACTCCCACGCCGCCTCCGGAGCTTCGCGGCGTGCTCGCGAACGTCAAATTTGTTTGCGGAGAGGTAACGCCTCTAGATCATCGCGGCGGGCTCGCGAACATCAAATTCGTTCGCGGAGAGTTACCGCCTCCAGAACTTCACGGGACCGCGATGCTCGGGTGCTTCGCATCGGTGCTTCGCATCTGTGCTTCACATCAGTACTTCGCGAGGGGTATTCGCGGCGCATCGCGAACATCAAACGGGTTCGCGGAGCCTCTTGCCTCATTACATCGCGGTGGCGCTACGCGATCACGGAGGGGGGCTTCGCGAATGGGCTTCGCGAACCAGATTTCCATCCAAACTTCAAACGTCCATAAATCCTAATCTGTAACTCCGTTTGGGCCCTACGACCTACCACCTCGAAGCTTATAAAAAGTTATAAGATCTAGGATCGTGTATGGAAGCATTTGGAAAATTTCAGTAACGCGTTTTCCAAGGTCTACAAAATCCACCCCTAAGAACGGGGTCCCACGAGGACGAGAAGGGCGAGGCAGACCACGTTCTTAGGAAACAATAAAGGAAAACGCGTGCATTGGGGTCCATTGTACCTCGATCTCTTTGAGGATACAGGAGTAAATCAACTAGATCTATAAGACCGCGTGAGCTATGCTCAGTGCAGGAAACAAGAGATAATAGGATCTCCTGTACGAGAGTGGAAAACAACGGAAGGTGTGAGGGGATCGTCATGGGACATCAATCACCATTTGGGGGAATCCTGAAAGAGGGAGGGGTCACGGCTGGAGAGCATGGCTCTCTGAATAGCCGACCTGCTTTTCCCACCCTACTCTGGTGCACGAGCGGGGTAACGCCAGGGGCGTTAGAATCAATCCAAACAGAGGGATGTGGGAGGTGTGAATCACGATACCCAAAATCCGGAACACTGTGGGGATGATGTGACAATAAAATACAACTGTTAATCGTGGCGGAGAAACGATTATGATATTTCAGTCATTTAGATTGTGTATTCCTCAGAAAAATAGGGTATGACAGCTTTCCCTTTGTGATCCATCCAGAAATCATTGTATAAGTAGGAAAATCATTGATCTTCCACATAATCACAACATTCATATGAAATATTTCATTCAAACAAAAATAAATTAATGTGAACTCCCACATCCCAAAAAAGTTTCAATTATTTTATTAAAGGTTGATTGTATATGGGAAAAACCATTCTGATGATTAGAAGGGCCAAATATAAGTATAGTCATTAAAGTGAAATGTTTTTTCATAAATAACCATGGTGGACGGTTATAAATGTTAATGTAAACCGACCATGTTTTGTGCGAAGTAAGAACCTGCTATAATAGATTAATACTATTACATGAAAGATCCAATATCACATAATTAATGTTCGACAAAAAACCATGATATTAAGAAACAAATATCTTCCATGAAAATCTATCTTAATGGTGAAATAACTATTTATTATTCAGAATCTTCATTGTATCATTCCATATCATTTTAATTGATGTTTCACCATACATTAAAAGATTATGATGTATGGGGGTCAAATTAAATTACCAAATTACATTATATCGCCATGAGATATTGTTACCTAATATATTTCCTCATGTCGGGATTTCCCACATTTTATACCATCATTTATTTCAGTAATTTTCTCCTAGAATGAGCTGATATCCTTTGGGAATGCATGAAATTTGTTTTTTGAAAACCCAAATTCTTTAACTAAAATCCATTAGATAAAAGGGTTTGAGGAAATATCTACATTATCTAGAAGTAATTCCTTTAGGAAAGAGTTAATGTAAATGATGAAACTATTAGAAATACCATAAATATGTTTTTTATGAAATAATATGATTAAAAATTCCATCTTTTTCTTTTTAACACATTGCTGATGTACTAGCATCATCACAACATTATTCAATTTTATTCACTTTTTCAACATCATAATTTATATAGGACGCATCATTTGTTCTCGTATTGAAGTATTCTTGTTTTTAAATCATTTATTTTTCATGATGATAAATAAATGGAAACTGGCCAAATTTCAAATTCCCTTATTCGGTCCTCTCATTTGGATCATCATCAATTTGGGATTCATTTTTCATACAACTGTGATACCACACATAACAGTTTGATTAAAAACCATATAATTTTTATATGGTAGATATCTTCTTCTAGGCTCAACCAAGAACATAAAACACAATTATAATAAGAGTATGTTATGTGACTACTATATAATCAATTTTCAAATGGTAAATCTAAAATGATTTATTTATTGTTTTGAAAATTTCTTGAGATCTAATCAATTATATACATCCAAATTATATCCATTCTTGAAAAAAATTAATAATTCATTTATTAAAACAAATATTATACCAATGCATATTGTAATAAATTATTGTTACATGACTAAGATTCATACCCATTAGAAAATGATCAGTTAGGGGAGTTATTTATATCATGGGCATGGTCATCGTGATAAAGATGTCCATGTGCATGTAGTGAATCTGGTTTTGATATTTTATGGAGAGGGATATCATCCATTCGAGGTATAGTCATTACCAAAACTATTCATTATACTTCTTTTAAAATGGTTCAACATGTTTATAAATATATTCTATTTTTTTAGAATTAATTTATCATTACATTTATTTTACAGTTTATTTCTCTCAATACACTTAATGAGAAGATTTCTCACTAAATTCATTGTTTTCTTGACTATATTATTATAGATGTCAGCTATTGATATTCATGGTGCGTTATTTTTTGAATGATAATTAGATTTTATGTGATCATAATGGTGTTATAAATGAATCTAATTCATACTGATGTTGATTTTAGTCGGAAGAGTGTATCCTTAATTTCCCGTAAAGTATATAATTTTATGATGACATGTGATTGGGAGGTTGATGTGTGTAGAGTGGAACTAGATATGAGATATATTGAGGATATTATGTCACTCCTAGATGGAATGGATCTTGTGGAAAAAATCAAAATTTGTCTCTTCTATTTCTTTAAATGGTTTGCCAATATCACAATTTCTTTTCAAAAAAATATTCAAGACTCCCCCCATAAATATATGATGAATTTTAGATAATACTATATCTTGTGTGTAACCTATATAAATTTAGATATATCATTTGGAAATAGTTAAGTAGATGTAAATAATGTTTAATCTTTATGTCATGATGGTTGATTGGTTTATTCAACAACTCACACAACCCTATTAGTTAGTAGTTGTTTTAATGATAAATAATGTTGAACCATGTGACCATAATGAATAGATACCAAATTTTGGTGATTTTTGAATTATTTTACCAATTATGAGGAATATAGTCATTTTCATGAATGACTTATAGTGAGGGTATCACAATCTAAATGTCAGAGTGTGATATTTAGAAGACAATGGTTAAGAGTGGATTCATAATGAAAGAGTATATTTTTGGTTCTCTTGGGAAAATTAATATAACAGTTTTATTTATGTAAAACCAACTAAATCATGCCATTAAACAATAAATATAAAATAAACCAAGGATAAAATAACTCATGATTATATTTACATCTTCAATATCAATCCCTTATATTCTATAAAGATTAATCACAATATAAAACACAATGAAACCACAGACTAAAATTATATTTGTATTGTGTTAAAAAATCGTCCATAATACATATTGGGTTAAACAAAAAATATTTCTGTAAAATTGATTGAAAAAAGATAAAATAAATTTAGGCAGAAGACATAACTAAGTTACGATGTACTGATTTGATGTGGAAGAACAAAAATTACTTGAATCAATCATAGATTGCCGGTTGGGAATTATAGTCCACTGCCTAGAGAGATTTCATTTAGGGAAAAAATTTTGAGTTGGAGGAAGTATACTCATGAATTATACATTGTGATTAGGATGTAGGGTTTCCATAGATACCTCTCCTTTTGGAAAAATGTTTGTTCTGGATGGTGGGTATCAGGTATAGTTTTTTGGGTGCGTTTTTACCTAATAGTTTTTAAAACCCATCGTGATACCAATACATTGATCGTTCCTTTTAAACTGGTTCTAAAAAACCATTTGGAATTTCTATTCTTTTATGAATAGCTTTCACAAACCATTGGGAAAATTAACCATATATTTCCCTATACAAATGGTATTAAGGAACCGTTGGAATAGGTTTCTTATCCAAATGGGGTTTTCAACTTTTTAGGATAGTGAAATTTTTAATGTGGGATTTACAGTAGGGTAGGAAAATGACCAATTAGTATTTTGTGATATTTAGGAATCAACAAACGACTTAATATATTGCTTAGTATAATTTTTTTGACTTTAAGTGTGTATTTTTATATTAATATGACATTAAATTCTGTAAAAGTAACAAGTGACATACAAAAAAGTGATAAACAAAATTTGGAATGTCTTGATACATTATAAAAAAAATCCATGTGTCATTTGTGATGTTTATTAATCCACCAAGCCATAATCTGACTCAGAGTCTGACAAGTATTAATAAAAGTTTCTGTTATTTTCTTTAAATTAATATATCAGTTCTAATGGTTTCACTCACTGAAAACCACCAAAATGCACATCGATTGAATTAGTAATTTAGAAAAATGATTAATACGTCTTTTTTAATGATAGTTGATTATTCTCACATCAAACTGATGAATGATGTGATTAATATGAATCAAATTTCATGTTTTCAGTTTGAAATGACATTAAAAAAACATACATCTATGATTTTTAAAAACAAGAAAAAAATTCATATTGTTTTTATACATTAGTAAAATGATCCCAAATTCATTTTTGACATTGTTGGAATACTCGTAACCTCATTATGATGCATGGTGTGCCTTTTATAACTCAGTGCGTCTATTTGTATTTAAAATTGTAATTAATGTTTTCCAAAACAACAAGTGACATACTAAAAACTAAATAACACGTTTGGATTGTTTGGATTATTTTAAAAAAATGATCCATGATTCATTTATGATGAGTAGGAATCAAAATCATCTCAATTGGATGCACAATGAGTCCAGTATGACTCCACATGTACCTTTTTATTTAAAATTGACATTTATTTTAGTAAAAAGAACTCGTGAAATATTGATAACTATGAAAATGAATTCTGTTTGTTTTGATATTTTATACAAAAGACCCAGGAATCATTTGTGACGTTTAAGAGACAACCTATCCTATATAAGATTCACTGTTTGACCTATAGGACTCCAATGTTTTCATTTTATCTATAATTGACATTAATTTATGTAAAAATCATACGACATACCGAAAACTGATCAAATGCATTCAGCTTTTTATTGATTATTTAAAAAAATGATCCAAGATATATTTGTGACATGTATACATCAACCAATAATCATTCTGATGCATCAAATATTTTGCACCATATCCATTACTACAATCTTCTCATTAATAGCAGTAGTATCTTTCTTAATACTTGAAATGAGGGTAATAAATTGGAAGAATTACTTTTGTATTGTTTTCGTCATGATGTTTTTGTTTCCATCGTCAACATGTGATTCTTTCCCCTTGAGTGTGCTAGAACTATTGTAGGGGATTTCATTGGACATCATTACTTTTAATCCCTTGAGTTTATTCCACATTTTCCATTGAACTCTTTTTGGAATAAATTATCATGCTGACTAATCTGATGCACGATATGACAAGAATGACTAAAAGTGTCTGTTATAAGTTTAATAATGACATTTAGGTATAAATTGTTTCAATCAATGAAAAACATGAAAATACACTCCAATTTTATTGATAATATTGGAATGATATTCATATTTCATTTGTGATGTCTATAAATTAGTATCAAATCAACCGGACACAGTATGTGATTGGTCTAACTCATAATACATGTTTCTAGTTTCGAATGACGTTTTATTAAAAAACACAACGAATAGTATTCAAATGATAAAAACATGTTAATATTGTTTTTATTCCTTTGTAAAATATTATATATGTCAATTGGGAAATGTAGGAATTGTAATTTTCTCAATGTGACACATCGTGTTGTCAGTATAACTCAAAGTGTCTCTTTTTATTTATATTTGACATCAATCTAAGTGAAAAAAATGACATATTGAAAATAATGAAAATGAAATAGGATTGTTTTTATATTCTATGAAAATTATATATGGGTCATTATTTACATTTATGAGTCATACTAACATCATTGCAAGTCATGGGGTGACCTGTATGTCTCCACGTGTGATTTTTTATGTAAAGTTGACATTAATTTAAGTAAAAAGAACATGTGAGATACTGACAACTGAAAAACACATTAATATTTTTTTGATACTTTAGTAAAATTATACATGAGTCATTTTTTACTATTAGGTATCAACTAGACCTCAATCAGAAGCATGTTGTGACTAGTATGACTAAAATTTTCCATTAGATGTTAAAAATTTACATTTTAGTTCAAAACCATTCACATACAACAAACCATGAAAACAAACTAAAATTACCTGGATAATATAATACCATGATTCATATGTCATTTTAGACATGTATGAATTAGTTTCTTATCAAAATGATGCATGTTGTGATTGTAATGACTCATAATGAATGTTTGTATTTTGAAATTACATTTTATTAATAAAACACAACTAGAATACTAGAATCCATGAAAATGAATTCAGATTGTTTCCAGACATTATAAAAAAATTATATGTAATTTTGACATGTATGAATTATCCAAACCTCAATACGACAAACATTTTGGCCATTATCACTCAATGTTACTCATTTTACTTAAAATTTTCATTAATTTACTTAAAAACAACAAGTGTCATACTTAAAACCGAGAATAAAATTTCATATTGTTTTCATATTTTTGGAAAATAATATATATGTATTATATGATGTATAGTAATTATCATCACCTCAAGACAACATACATTGTTCCTGGTAACACTCAAAGTGTTCTTATTTTTTAATAACTAAATTTACTTTAAGTAAAAATAATCAATGACATACTATAAATTGAGAAAACACATTAAATTTGTTTTTATAATTTATTAAATTGATCCATGAGTCATTTTAGGCATGAATGAGTCAAACCTATCTTAATATAATTCATGGTGTAACTGATATGACTAAAAGTGATTGATATAAGTTTAAGACTGACATTTTAGTTCAATAACTATCACTCATTAAAAACCAAGAGAACACACTTGGATTATCTTGATAATTTCGGACAATGATTCATAAGTCATTTTTTTCATGTATGAAGTATTCTTATGTGAAACTCACACACGATGTGACTAGTATGAGTCATAATGTGGGATTCAAGTATGAAATGAAACTTAAGAAAACACAACTAGCTTAATAAAACTAAGAAAAAATATTCATATTGTTTTATATACTCTTGGAAAATGATCTGTAAGTCATTTAAGACATGAGGGAACAAATCTCACCTCAATACGACACATTGTGTGGTATGTATCACTCCCAAGGTGTCATTATTTATAATTGAAATTATTTTTAGTAAAAGAACAACTAACATAATCCAAATTAAGAAAAAACATTCATATTATTTTTATATTTTATGAATATTATCCATAACTCATTTATGGTGTGTACGAATCAGCCCCACCTCAATAGGATACACTATGTGATCTGTAAAACACCCAATATGTATTTCTTATTAAATATCGACATATTATTAATCTGTTTTTTTATTAATTTTTAATTTATTTCATAATATTATAAGTATCATAATTTTTTTTCTTATACATGTAGATTTTTTTTCTTGGGGTGGAGAGGGGATCACAAGTGTTAAAAGATAAAGCATTGTTTTTTTAAATGTCTATTGGATACATTTATAGTTAATAATATGAAATATTTTTTGAAATATATATAGAATTGTTTTTTATTTACTATTGGTGTAATGTTTTTTATTCCTGTTATTCTATTTAATGTATATAAAACTTTTTGAAATTACCGATTTTTGAAGGTTTTTATTGGGAATACTGTTATATTAACAAAAAATTCCATTCAGCAAGTCCATAATCATTGCTAAAACATGCAGTCATAAAGGGCCTATATTATCATCACTATTTAAAGAGATATTAAATGTGACACCCATTTATCATATCTACAATTAACAACACATTTTAGCACTATTAAAAGATAATTTGTGCACTGTTAATGGGTATATGTGTAGTAGTGTATTCAAAAATACATGTTCTATATCCAGATGACATCATTTGAGGGAGAAAATGATATATGCTCTCAATGGTGAAGACTCATATATATTTTAGGAACCTTCTAATGACGTATGAAGTTGGTAATATATTGTGTTGGATATTATGAGAAGGAGACCCACCTATATGAAATCCAAATTTATATGTTTGATTGGAAATTGCAATCATTAGGAGTATATATTTATATTTATACATTAAGATCATTATTAATGAATATTATAAGTTATGTACACTGATGCATTGATGAAAACGGTGATGAAATGTGTTCTTTGAGATGTATAATACATTTGGGTGCATTATGACTAAAATTACATTATTTAATAATTCATGAAATGATTTATCCTTTATATTCTTTAACAATTGCTGATATCTTATATAATTCATTGAAAATTATATATCCAAAACAAATCCCTAGAAATTGTGTTCTATGGGATAGTTCAATTTCAAAAAATTCAAAGGAAGAGACATCAAACATATACATTGATTACATCAGCCTCCATCCTATTTGATTAAAGATATCATTTCAAATGGATTATATTACATAGTATGTGTACGTATGGGATATTATGTCAATGTGACAATAACATCTTTCCTTATAGAATCCTTTTCATGTTTCTAGATTCTAACATGGGACTTTGGGATGCCTCTCCTAATTCCACTGAGAAATAGGCATAAAGGGTAACACACTAAGGCTATCATAAATCACAAGTAAATAATAATATAATTATTTATTATTTAACAATTGAATATATATTATTTCTAAATGTTTATTAATAATTATTCATGTTTTCATGATCGTGTGTATTTGGTCTCTAGTTATTCAAAAGAATATAATGTGAGTGGAATATTTGATAAATATTATTTTATATATAAAAAAATAATTTAGCGATATATATTTAATAAATAAATAATCCTTATTTAAGGCCCGGTAAATTATGTAAATGAATAGTGCAATGATTTTAATACACTGTGAAAAATAATATATATTGAATATTATTTGATTATGTAAAATTTAATTTAATTTTCATGTTATTCGCAAGCCGAGGAGATAATAGTGTTATAATTATTTATGAAAAGCGATTATATAATGGATTAAATAAATAAAAAGGGGTACATGTAAAATTATTTATTTTAATCGCTAAAAATATATAATCCCAATTATATTGTTTTCAAAGTGATCCAATTCATTTTTTTTTGTTGTGAACAACAAATTTGGAGAATCCTCTCACTCCCTGGAGTGCACCCTTCTCCAAAAATGTTCCCAAGAATAGAGAATGATATCCCTCCACCTCCAACTATAATTTCAAGAGAGATCGAGGATAAAAATTTGGATGTGATTCTTAAGGCGATAAATGATGAAAAACTTATACAATTAGTTCAGGGATGATATAACAAAGTGATTCCTACGTAGATGTTCATAAAATTGTAGAACTCTGGTGGATCAACAATATATGGAATCTATTATTGATTCCTATAATTAATTGACCATACAACACAAAAATTTTCATATATCCATCAATGGGGAATGAATTAATGTAAGGCAGTTTTTTAAATGATTGATTTAATTACAAATAATATGTGATGATCCTCATTCCAGTTCTTACATTTTATCCACATTGGAACCAAAACTATTAATTTCTATAAATGGAGTATGGTTTGTGTTTTTTGTCGATCCTCACATGTAAGATCATGGATCATACAATGAAATGGATCTTAATGTTTAAGATGATAATAGTATTGAAGGTGGGGTTGTTTCTTATAGTTTTCCAAATTTTGGGGGTTCAAAATATGGATGTTTTCTTGCAGCATGAAAAGTGTATTTCATTGAAGGCCTTATGAAAATATGGGATAGTCATGGGTTTTTTTGAACAAGGGATACATGAGTGATGTTTTGAAAAGGATTCACGAATTATAATAGTGTGGTACACAAATATGATGAGAATCATGAAATGTTTTTTTTTGAATGAATATTTCAAAAATATGGTAAATTCATGGATTCCCCAAAGTGGGAGTTATGTTTTCAAATATGAGTAGAATCACAAAAAAAGACCATGTTTCTATGAGATTATAATAAGATATTAATCGCGATTGTGGGATGTATTGAAAGAAGGCACCATGACTTCAATGAGCATCACTTAAAGTGAATTTCAATTTAGAATCATGAAGTGAAGAGCACCGTGAAGGTTTTTTTAGTGATCTGGAAATCAGACTAAAAGAAGTGGTGATTTGGGAATGACATAACACATATATTAGAGGCTACCCCTCTTCACATTGAATGAATTTTTCCATGGAAAATCTGGAATCACTATAATTTTTGGATTGAAGGGGAGCTCCATGAAACTGATATTCCATGTGATCTTCAAAATCGTGAAAAGACTATTTTAGTGTTTACTAATGGAAATTATTTTGAATAAATTGTCTTTCATGATGACGGGGCACTCCAAATTGACTCATTGAGTTTTTTTATGATATTTTGTCCAAATATGGTAAGGATATTCATGAAAGAACAGAGATTCAGAAAGTATCATTGTGAAATGATGTTTTGAACATCTCATATTAAGTGGAAAATGATTTCAGAGTGCGTCAACTCAGATATATGTTTCATGAAGAGTATCCTGATACTTCAGGAAGAATGACAATAATGCAAATCCATTAATGAAACCATTATGTAAATAAACAACGATATATTTCTCTCAAAGCAGTGATCTAGGGGTAGTTTATGAATGTGATATGAGGGATGCATTGTGATATTCCTAAAACATTATAAAGTTACTAAACATGGAGTAGAGTGACTGTGAGAAAAATCATATATTCCACATCTAGTGATGATTAGTGATTTCAGGTATGACTAAAAATCTATTTATGTAAGCTCTATTGAATATACCATAGCAGTGAACAATGTAAAAATTGATTTGTTGTCTTGTTGTGTGTGAATCTTTGAATTGGTCCACATTTACATTAGAAAATTTTATCAGTTTCGAACCAACGTGGGATCAAGATTTGTCAGTTTAGGAATAAATAGTAGACACCCTAATTCACCCCACCCATCTTAGTGAGATCTGGGGTCCTTTTACTATTATTAGAGGGTAAATGTTTCTGTTGTTAATTTTTTCCTACTTTTCCATCATAGAGAATTCAGTAAATGTTGGGTGGTGCCCAGATTATATGGAAGAACATTATAATATGGCTGAACATGATGATATATTATCTATTATATCTTGTAATGGAGTCCCTTTTTCAATAGCATAAGGAATACATGTTACAAATCAAACATGGAAGCCTATGAAAGATACGTATAAGAAAATGCATGACGAATAAAATAATCCCAGAATGCTCTCATCATAGCACTCTTTGATTGGATCTATCTATAGTTAATAAGTTTCACATATTCCATTTAAATGTGTAGAATTTTTAATATATTTATGAATGTGATAACAATGTGAAGGAGAAGAAAATCCATGACTTGAATAATAGGATTAATTATTTAATGATTCGTCCTGATGAAAATATAGATACATTCTTTAATCGAATTACTAATGTTGTAGGAGAAATTGGAGGGCATAGAAAATAAATAAAAGACCTTGAAATTGTAAATAAAATTATTATAATACATCTACCTCTCTATAATAAAAAATTATAATACCTTTAAGAAAGAGATCTTTTAAAATTGTATTTTGATGATCTACTATGTAGTTTTGTTCCATATTAAATGAGGGTGAAACTAGAGGATCCAACAAGTCATGTCAGTAAAGAGAAGGAAATCAAATCCTTGGAAAAGAATGATATTTCATGTGACTGTGTAAATGATGTTTATGAGGAAGGAAAAGTCAAATAACTATTTTCCATGAAATTAAATAGTGTAAAATATAGATTTGAAGGAAAGATACCCATGGTATGTTTTTTTTGTGTTAGAGTTGGGCGCATTGCATCTCAGTGCTAAAAAAATTTTAAGGGTGATGAAGGTAAATTGGAAACTCATAGAAGTAACATAAACATTTTTCTCCAAAGGTAAACAAAAAATATTAAAATTAACTATAGAAAAAGTGTTTTTATATGATTAAGAAGATGATGATAATGAATATTTTGTGGAAGAAGAACCAAATATTAAATCAGGTAACCATGAAACGATGATGGAAACTATAGTGAAGTCAAAAACATCAAATGATAAAGTTAATGATCAACATTTGACTGGTAATCATAATCTAATATTACAAAATATATATTCTCTTGGTAAGCATGAGAATAAATGAGACATATGAAAAAAATGGAGATTAGTTACAGACGAATTATCATAATTTATTGATCATCTTGATGCTAAAATTGAATAAATGGAAGATGATGTGAATTTTTAATCAACAACCCTTGAAATAATGGAATATGTAGTGAAACAAAATCCTAGAATTGCTAAAAAATAAAAGGTAATCAATAATGTTACCTTCATACAAGAGGATAAGTCCCTGAATATTAAAGGACACAATGAATAATTTGTTAATCTTAGGAGTAATCTTTAATGTGAATCAAATTCAATGAAATAAAAGAAGAAAATTATGTTTTGAAATTTATAAGTGGAAGAGTTGTTTAAGAGAGATAAGGGTGGTTCTGATGGAGTTTAAAAGGTTTTGAATGATCAAATACCCATATAAATGGGAACCAATGGACATAATTGTTATGATTAAACATAAAATTCCGAAAATAAAATGATTATAAAAAGGAATGTTGGAATTTATTAATATATAAATGGCACCTGAAGTACTAAAAAAGAAACCCTCAATTCAAACTGAAATAAGAACTAAATACTCTCATAAATAATCCATAAATTATAGGCAATAAGACTACATTCCCAATGAAGGATACATGACGATGAATATAAATGAGAATAATTTTTGAACTTACAAAATTTCAATTTGGAGATTATCTATCCATACAATGGAAAACAATGAAGAAGAATAAAAGATAAATTTGAATGTTTTTGATCTAGGAAGTCAAAAAAAGATGAAAAATTCATATCCTACATGTTATAAAAGAAATAAATTCTATGGATATTATTTTCATTGTTCTAACATTAACCATAACGATATTTATTGTAGGTAGAAAAAAAACATGAACAATACATATAAAACATAGGCTCAATTCTATAGCCATCTACCAGATGGTGTTTCTCTTGAAAATATATATTATCTAATAGAATAAGTATATGAGTATGAAGAACCTTCCTAAATTGAAGTGTTTTCTAAATGACCATATTTATCCTACCCAAAATATAATATTTCAGGGATGGAAAAGAATAAAATTGAAAATTACATCCTTAATGATTTGGATATAAAAGATACAAAGAGAAACAAAACCTGGATCCTTAATAATTGATGTTCATCCCACATGATTGGTATTATGAAGTATTAAAATAATGTTAAGAAAATTGTGGATGGAATGATATGTTCTGATAATGGATGAGCTTTGATGATCAAAGGAAGTGGAGGTAACAAACTAGCCAATAGAGAGCTGAATAAAACGTATTTTTTGGATGGATTGAATAACAATTTTCCTTAGTGTTACTCTAGTCTATGACTCAGGACATATAGTAAATTTCAAAAATAAAAAGGTTACGTTATAAAGGGAAAGATAAGGAATTATCCTATGAAACGTTGGAGAACAGATGGAAACCCATATCGGGTTGATTGTAATGAAAAAATTTATATCTAATAGTTGATGAAAAAACAACATATGGCATCGATGGTTGGGACACATTAATATAAAAGTCAAGGAAAAGTCATTTAAACTGAATATAGACATGGACATCCCAAATCTGAAGGATGAATAGGAAATTATATGTAATGTTTGTGTGTGATGTAAGTTGGTCTATAGTTATTATCGGCCAATTATTAAAAGGGAACCAAATCAATTTAATCTCATCCACATATACATTATTGTTTTGATAAATGATGATATAATTCTTGTATAAAATCAATTTTTACATTTCCTTAATGATTATAGTAGATTGGATTGTTTGATGGTTGCATTTAGGAATCCACAAGTTCTTGTTTTCATGGAAACTTATCACTGAATCATCAATAATTGTACTAAATAGACAATCTATGTTCTTAGATCAGATAATGGAGGGGAATACAAATCCATTGAGATTAAAAATTACTGGAAAAGTCATGTAATTCAACAAGTGGTAGATGTTATGATAACCCCACAATAAAATGGAGTCAATGAGCATAGGTATCGAAAGATGAACTATATGGCTACAACTATGCTTATTGAGAGTCATATCCCTCATCATTACTCGAAAGAGCCCATTTAAGGTACTAAGTAAATATAAAATCAAAAATGGATTTATATCGGTGAAATTAAGACACCCTATGTGTTGTGGCACAAAAGGAATTAATATTTTAAATATTTATTTGTTGCAGGAAGTAATTTTTTTTGTATTAGAAACAATAATGAAAATCATAGAATGTGTGATGATGTGGTAGATGAGGGATAATTCCATGAATATTCAATGAATAAAAATTCATTCAACAGTTGCAGTAATAATATCATAAAAATTATGGAATTTAGTGATGTTAAAATAATCGAAGAAAAGACCACAAATACAATTAGAGTATTATATGCTGATGTGATGGATGATAAAGATGATTGTGAACTTGGAAGAGATTCAAATGATGCTGTAGAGGAACGAGTAAAAAATATTCAAAGGTCACAATAATATTTTTACTCAAAAGACAAATCAAATGATGAATCCATGGCTAAATAAATTATTCTAAATTACACAAGAGAAATCAAATAGAATAAATTTATTAATCTAATAACATTATAGATTTGAAATCACCCACTGAATAAGGATAATGAGGAATAATTCACCATATTCATTCCTATGATTTGTGGAACTATCATCATTTGAAGAAATTGCAAAAGTTGAATCATGGGTTAAAGCAATGAATGAAAAGTTGGGTCAGATTGGCAAGAACTATAATTTGGATCCAGTTAGGAGACCTGAAAATCCCAATGTCATTGGTACAAAAGTGTATTTTTAATAATAAATTTTTTGAGAATGGTAATGTGATGAGAAATAAATCATGATAGGTGTGTAAAGTTATTCTCATATTTAATGTGTTGATCTTGAAGAAACATTTTCTCAGGTATTGTGACTAGAGTCGATAATGCTATTCATTTTCATAGAAATTAAAATAGTATAGAAAGGGTATCCAATGTATTTCATTATATTTTTCTTGAATGGATTTCATGATGAAGACATCTACATTGAACAATTAATGGGTTTTCATGTTGGAAATAATGTAATTATGATTTTCATATTAAATAAGGCTCTCTATATATTAATAAAAGCATTGAAACCATAGTATTTCTGAACATATTTTTATCTAAAGAATATGAAATTTAAAAGAGGAGATGTGGATCGAAATATATACATCACTAATTCTCATAAGAATCGGTTCATGGTGATGGTCAATTTAGATGATATTATATATGGTGGTAGTGGACGTGGATTATGGATGAGTTCAATAATCACATGAAATAATAATTTGAAATTTATATTATTGGGGAACTCAAATATTTCATGGGATTGTAAGTGATTCATAAGAAATACATCACTTTAATTTTTCACAAAATGTAAATGAGTTACTATGTAACTTCAATATCAATGATTCCAAACCAATGTCGACTTAGCTTTTAGTTACAATAAAATAGTGAAAATATGAGGATGAGACTTTGGTAGATCCCACAATGTATAAGATAATCTTTGGAAACCTATTATACCTGAAAATAAAAGTTTAAAATATTGTATTTGTAACATGTTTACTAACATGATTTCATTGCAATCCAATTGGATAACATATGGTGGTAGTGATAAAAATAATGAGGTATATCCAAGGTACTCACAATTATTGATTATACATTTCTACAGGAGAAGATAGCGGACTATCACTGTTTTCTGAAGCTGACTCAGTTGTATATATTTTCGATAGAAATTCCAAATGATGGGGGAAATTATTTATTTTCATGAACTATGTGGGATAGATTATTAAGAAATTGAAGAGTACCTATCATAGTACAACTAAAGAAGAATATATCTTAGAAACAATGTTCTTCATTTAGCTACATTGAATGAAGAAACAATTGAATGATATTGGTGATGAGGTAAATAGACAATGAAATTTCAATATAACAACAAGTGATCACGTTATCATACAAATAATATTGTTTAATATTATTGTATGAATCACATTGAAATAAGATATCACTTAATCAAGAAAACATATGAACAAGTAATGATTTATTGGATCATGATGGCACCAATGATTAAGTTAATGACATTCTGACTAAGACCTTGACAACACATGTGTTCGAGAAGTATTAATTTAATCTCAATGTTTACACTCCTTCAAGGTCATGAGGATATTACAATAATCCCTTCTCATTATTCAATTAACATATTTATTCTTTTTGATAATGTCGTGCAGATTTGGGGTGGAGATCACATCCAGGGGGAGTAAGATTTCAGATGAACGAGTAAAAAATAGTATTTTTTGGTATATTTATAATGGATGAGAATGGATAAAAATCAATGTATCAAATGAATATGGAAGTTTAATGTATAATGGTGAAATTCAATGAGTCTCAATGGGTGAAATTGGGAATTCAGTGTTATGAGGAACATTTTAGGGCATGTAGTTATTATGTGACATAGTCAACGAATAGCTTGTACATCATTAAGAATTCTAAAGCATGATAACTCAATTCTTGATTCCCCTCCTGTTTTCTACACTGGTCTTCTCACATATACATGGAGTGTTGGTTTATTTGTTTACCACCTATCAGGTTTTGATAGTGGCTGGTGATTAGATGAATTTATAAGAAGATTTCCAAAAAACAAAAAGGGAGATATTATTATAAATCTGCTTTCTATTTATTAGAAATGGATTAGGGTTTGTGTATTTTTTCAATCCCCTCTAAATTAAATGGGAGATTTCATGGAATGTAATTTTACAATTAAATATTATAATGATATTGAAGGTGTCATCATTTCCAAGTGTTTTCCATATTTTTGGTGTTTAAAATATGGTAGTTTAATTGCCTTGTAAAAAAGTGGATTACCTAGAAGGAAATATAAAAATATTGAAATTGAATGAATTTCATGAATATGGGATACATGAGTTGTGTTTCATGAACAATTTATTAATTCTGACAATGTGTTCCATGATTACGATAGGCAATGAAAAAGGTATTTTTCTGGAATCAATATTTTGTAAATATGATAAAGGAATGGATATAGAAATGTTGGATATTATTTATGAACCTATGATTAGATTTGTTAATAAGTACGGTGTTTTTACATGATTATGAGTAGAGGATCATCATGGGTGCATGATGTTTTGGAAAATGGCTATGTGACTATGATAAGCATCTCAAACACTGAATTTCATTAGAGAATTACAAAGTGATGATCACAAAAAATGTTTTTTTGAACGTTCTGAAAATCATGCTGGAGGTGGTGGATCATTTTAAAATATTGAGCCAATAAATAATAATATAACCATATTCACTTGGAATGAAATTTTCAAACGAAAATTCACAATCAATCTGAGATTCTGAAGCCATAGTTGCTCTGTGAAACTGACATTCCATGCATGCTTAAGCATCGTGAAAGGAATAGTTTAGTGATAACTGATATCAATGATTTTTAATAATTAGTCATTCATGATCAAGGGGTATCTTTTCATGACAATATTATCTTTGCAAATGTAGTTTAATCAATTATGGTTTGGAGCTTCGTGAAGGATGTGAGCTTCATGAAGTACCTTTGTGAATGGTATATTCAAACATGTAGTTTTAAGATAACATATCCTTCAAAGTGAATAAACTCAAATATATGGTATGTGAATTGTATCGTGTTAATTAAGGTATAAAGACATTAATTCATATCCATTGAGAATACATTCATGTCGATAAACTGAGTTAGACTCCTCTCAATTAAGTGAGCTAAGGGGTGTTGATTGATGTGATACAAGGGATGTAGTGTGTTATCCCTAAAACATTTTAAAGACAGTGCACTTAGAACTATGTGAATATGAAAAAAATATTTTATTCTACATCTAGTAATGATTATATCTTTTAGGTACGACCAATAATCTTTTACCATATGGTCCGTAAACAAGATATTAGCATAGAACCAAATAAAAATTGACATGTTATCTTGTGGAATTTGAATATTTTATTTTCATCATATTATCATTTGATATTTTTAACAGGTTCATACTATCATGGGAACAATATATACCAATTTAAGAAGAAATATTTGACATCTTTATTCACCCCTAACCTCTCTGGGTGTTCTAAGGCCCATGAATCCATTGTCTATATTTTATGATTCAATTATTTTGAACAGGATGCTTATTCACCCTATCCCATGCTTCCATTGCACCTGAAACATTAAATTTCTATCAATGTGGTCACATGATTATTTATAATTATTTATACATTTTTTATTCATTTTTACATTCAATTAAAAACATTATATTAATCTAAATTGAAATATCTAGTTCATCATATTTTGTTAGAAATATATTTAATAAAAAAATTATTTTATGCATGAAATAAATTCAATGAACTCATTAGAAGGTGCCTAGGATTGATAACGAATAACACAACAATACAAACTATGTAAAAAGAGTTACATGTAGTGTAGTTGAATTAAATGAAATAGGAATTAATTTGGAATTTATTCAAACTTTTTGCATTAAATATAAGAGTTGAATTTAAATTATTACACCACATGTTTATCGGGAAACCTGACACATGGTCAGCCATAGTACACAGTATTTAGCCCAATGTCACGACCCACACCATAGGGCCCAGACGTGACTACACCATTCCCACCATCCATAGACTAGGGGTTGTTGACTAGCACCAGAATGCTTTTCCCGAATAGGGAAGGCATTTCCATAGAGATCTATACACACTAAAAAAGGGAAGCTGAAGTAAACATCCAACAAAATTAAGGATTAACCACTAGAGTAAAGTATAACCATAGGTACAAGTGTAAACTAAAAACAGTGGGCTGGAATACAAGCCCAAAAAACATTAAATAATGTAAACACATATCACATCTGACCTGGAGCTCTACCTAGAGGATATTAGTTGTAAGTATGTATTTGAATAAGAATATCTTGAATGCTCCCATCACACCATGCTCCACCAATTCCTGAACCTCCATAGTATGCCTCGGAGTGTCAGTAGTCTGCACCAGACAGACACTTGTTAGAGGAGACCGTGCATGGGTGAGTATAGCAACCCAGTAGGGGACCCCAAGACCCCTGATGGTCTCTCATTAATCCACAATGAAAAATATCACAAAAAATTCCAAAATGGTAATATCACGATATTGATTTAAATAGTGAAGAGAAAAATAAAAAAAAAATAGCTCACTCTAACTGTATAACATCATGGTTACAAGGATATGTATGACTAGTTGTAAAGAAAGATAATCATATCTATAGTAACTCTACTACTGACCCATATAAGTCACTGTATGTTGACCTGTATTGGTCTCTAGATTTTGACCTATATTGGTCACTAGTGCTGACCCGTATTGGTCATTGGAGCAGACATGTATTGGTTTCTTGTGCGGAACCGTATTGGTCATTGGTTATGATCTGTGTTGGTTGCTCGTTCAAAGGATTGTATGATTAGTCATATTACTAGATCATCAAACTCTGGGATTTCTAAAGCTAATCAGTATTCTTCGATCATATTCCTAATGTCACAATCACCCACTAAATTACCACATGAAGCATGCCTGATCTCTGGAAGATTCTATTCCTCCATCCATCAATCATATTTCAACTAGAACAATGTTCTGTAAAAGCATACCTAAGAAACTATCCTATAATAGGGGGTTCAAATGTGATCGACGATGCATCGATCAGACACCCGACCTATATGTTATTTTCATTTTAGTGTCGAGGGCTCAGTTGGAATCAAGATCGATACATCCCAGCTATACTCAATCATTCTCGAAAACTCTAGTGGAGTGTCTCAAAAGAACCATCTCGTTCCACAGATGTCAACACTATAGGCGGTTTGTCAAATAGAAATCTTGTATGTGATATATGTCCCTTTAAAAATTTATGGGACATAGAGGGGTGTGAGTCCAGGATGACTCGACTTGGGATGACCCGACCAGGTTTGAGTCGTCCCAAACCGATCCAAGTCTAACTTTGCCCGGCTTGATCCCGTAGGTGCTTGCCCGATTGGGCTGGGCAGCAGACATGTATGCTATCTAGCGCAACCCACGCATGTCAGGTGTTCTGCTACACCTAAATAGATCGAAGGAACCGTTTTTCTTCTTTAATTTGTGGCTCCACTTGGTGTCGCCTCATCAACAAACAGACATGCAAGAGATGGTACCTAGTGGTCACTGGCTTCATAACATCAAAGCCACAACCCTTCTACATGGTGTGTGTCGATGCACTGCCTCTGCCTCCACCTCTATGTTCGGTTGTGGTCCGCCACCCTTCCGACCAAAATGGAACTGAGAAACATCACTCTTCCACTACGACTGATAGTTTATGGCTACCACCCTCATCCGCTGGAGCCAATCGCTGGACACTTGCACCGCTGGGCCAGTCACTGGCATTTCTTCCGCGGGCAAGTGGGAGAGCTCAGGTGGTGTATTCATTCTTCCAGATGGTCCTACGGTAATTTTAGGATGTTGTTGTCATTTTGTGACCCTCTTGTATGTCGTGTATCCGCGTTCATAGTTCAGCCACGAAAATTGCACCAATGATAAGTTTAACAGAGGGTATGGTCCTTCTTGGTTTCAGCCCGTGCCCTCCACACTTGATTTTTAAACCAGAGTAAGATTAAAAATAATCTAAATAAAGAATAATCCACAAATATTAGACCTCACGTCAACCATCCTCATTATTAGGTGAGAAAAGAATCAACCCGTTAGTCGGTTGGTCCATATTCATTATATTTTTCAAGAATGGGAAGCGATGGATCATCAATGCACGAAAAAACCCTACCCTGAGATATGTTGGAGGTGTCACGGTTCCGGTGGGAGGGGCATCCAGGTTGGGGGAGTCGTCAATGTTTATTAGTCCCAGATCATTGTTGATCAACCATTCCACCTCCATCGGTGGATGTTGCTGCATTACTCCGCTAGAGTTCCCTTGCATAAAGAGGTCGTACCAAACCCCCACCCCAAGTTCATTTTCAATAGAAGGGTGGAATGGTGATTAATGTGTTGAAAAATTAAATAGGATCATTAAATAATTAATTAACGTCATTTAATTCACTATGGTGGTGTTATGCAGTTGATGAGTCAAGACATTAAATGATCCAACAAGTCACATGACCTTCCACCGATGCTCATCCATTGTAGAAAAGGAAAATAAAATAACAATTAAATGTAATTTTATTATTTTTTATAAATTCAAAAAACTATCTTTTTCTCCAGACTAACTGCAGTCAAATTAAAGCTTCCCTTAAGAGAATCCTGGAATTTCGAATTCAACGGTACCCTCAGATTTTAATTCTGAGCACCAGTTTAAAAGATAGAAAACACTACCCGCGCGTTTACTGAATGTACCTAACAAAAGTTCAAAAATTTATTCTGGGCACACTGGTAATCGAAATCACACACCTTCAATTTTTTCAAACATGTACAAATCCAAAAAAAATTAAAAAATATATACACGGAATTTTTTAATTAATTGCATTCTCCACAACTTAGGTATTTGTGTCCCTGAAAGACAAACAATTCCCCACAAACAAATAGGGGTACTGGCCATGCATATGATCATCTCTCTCCCATGGTTTATCCTGTAGATTCGCATGTTTCCACAAAAGGTGAACCAGAGGTATTCACCTCCCACAAAGGATTATCTCTTGTCGATCCTCTATCTCCATCATGTACTATGTAAAAGTCTCCCCGTAGTCAGTCTCTACCTCACCATGGTAGATGAAGCAAGATGGGTCATGCACATATCTCTTCATCTAGGATACATGGATGATGTCATTCCCCCTCTCCAACTATGATGACTATTCCTAGTGGTACACCACCATTCCAATCCACTGTATAATCCAGAATGGTTTAATAAACCCCGGTGAGTGTTTACCACCTTGGCCCAATCTCTATAGTCCCCTTTGAAGGAAGACTCACAAGAATACGTTGTCCCCATCCTAGAACTCCAGTGGTTTTTTCTCACCAATCAGCATAGGACTTCTGTTGGCACTATGAATCTTTATTCACATATGTATGACCAGCACCTTTTATGTGGTATCTCGTACCGTCTTAGGGCCCATGAGGTTTGGCTCCCCAAAATTTGTCCTGCACCAGGGAAATATGGACAGTCATCTATACAATTCCTCAAAAGGGTCCATACCAATGGTGGAGTGATAGAAGTTGTCGTGCATGAACTCCACCAAGGGTAAGTGGTCCTCCCAACTACGACCAATATATTAGACAAAAACACGAAGCATGTCCTCCATGGTATAGATGGTTAAATCAGTCTTACAATCTATGTACTGGTGAAAATCTATGCTCATGTGAAGCTGAGTCCTGAAATCCTCCTTAAATCCATCCACAATCGGGATGTGAATCATGCATCATAGGCTGAGACTATTATCGAAGGCAACCCGTGAAGTCTCGTGATCTCCTGGTTGTAGAGATGTCCCATGATCTCTATTAAACCCTTCTATCAAATAGTAACAAAGTTGGTCGACATGGTGAGTCTTTCAATGATCACACAGATGGTATCGTGCCCTATAGAAATATGTGGTAACCCCATGAATAATTCCATTGATATCCCTTACCACTTCTACTGTGGTATCTCAAGGGGTTGGGTAAAGCTTGCGGGTACCTAGTGCTAAACCTTCAGATATTGGAAAGTGAGGAATCTTGAGACAAACGCGACCACAACTTTCTTAATCCATGTCCACCAGTACTAGCTCTAGAGGTCCTAATACATCAACATCATGCTCGGATGTACTACCAAGGGTATGTATGGAACTATCTCATCACATCCACTCATAATTCCATTGGTAAAACGGTATGAACTATGAATAGGATATTGTTCTTCCCTCCTTTAGAAATTTTTTTAGGTGCATGGCCTGTGGTTATCTAAGTACGTGCAGTATCATAACTCTTGTCTCTGAGTTGTTCCTCCCTTACTCACTAATGGAGTGGAGGGGAAACAACCATCAACTTGAGGTAGGCTATCTCATATCTATCTATGTAGGATATCTTAAGAGAGGCTAGCTTCTCTAAAGCATCATTTAATAGCTACGAACATGATCTCTGGATAAGTGAATCTTCCCCGACGTTCCCCTTCCCAGAAGTATATAATATCTCAAATTCATAGTTCTGGAGTATCTCTAGCCAACGTCGGTGACTCAGATTAAGATATTCAATTGTGAATATATAACTATGACTCATGTGGTCTATGTAAATAATTATATGATCTCATATAAAGTTGTGTCATCACATATTATGTGCAAAGACTACTGCTTCAATCTCCAAATAACGAGTCACATAATTCTGATCATGAGGCATTAACATTCGTGATCCATAAGAAATCAATCCATCACCATGAAAAAGGACTCAACCAATTCCTGTCCTAGATGCATCATAGTAAACTACGCAGCTAGTGACCTACATCGGTAACCTCTGGATGGGATAAGTGTACTTGATGTGCCTCAGTTGTTGAAAGATATGCCGGCATGCCTCTGACCATAGGAAGGGTATCACATTCTTTTTCAATATAGTCATAGGTTTTGCATCTCTGGAGATATTGGATACAAAAATACGATAGAATCCTACAAATACAAGGAAGCTCTGAACCTTTTTAACACTCCTTGGTGGATCTCCATGAACATACTTCCTTGATCTTTGTTGGATCCACTGTAACTCCAGCCTCTGATTTGACGTGGCCCATGAAGTGGACCTTCTGTATCCAGAACAAAAACTTCGAGAGATTCCCAAATAAATTGTTCTCTTAGATTGTGTCTAGAAATATCCTCATGTGTACAATGTGAATTTCCTCAGACGTTGTGGAAAATATGATGTCGTCGATGAATTCGACTATAAAGCAATCGAGGTATGGATGAAATATCATATTCATGAACCGCATTAGCACTGCTGGAGCTGTGGTCACACTAAATGGAGTCACCAAGAACGTGTAATGGCCATACCGACAACTAAAGGTTGTCTCTGGTACTTCCTCATCTCATACCCTGAGCTGATTATAACTTGATTTGAGATCTATCTTCTAGAACCAATTCACATCATTTAACTGAACAAACAGATCACTAATCCTCAATAGTAGATACTTGTTCTTCACAATCACCTTGTATATGCGCCGAAATTCCATTCTTATCCTCAAATATACATATAAAATCTTGGAAAACAACAAAGAGGATGACCATGGAGAAACATTGGGCCTTTTGAATTACTTCATCTATAAGTCCTCAAACTGTAACCTTAGCTCCTAGAGATACACAAGGTCCATACGATTTATTGTTGTAGATAACAGTGATGTACTTGGGTACAAGTAAATGTGGAAGTCTACCTCTATTCGAGGAGGTAGTAGTTGGACATCTTCTAGAAAGACATCTTCATACTTCTCCACCACTTCCTGGAACTGTGGACTCGCCTTAGCCTCCATGTCAAAGGTCTTGGAATCCTATCGATATGTAACAAAATGCACCCTCCATGGTGCAAGTCCATCACATGCTGATCTATTTTCCTTCTCACCAATAATGGAAAACTGCTCTCCATATATGTGTGTAAATTTCACTGTATGTCTCAATGAGTGAGTGTCTGAGTGAAATGTTGACAGCCATTCCATGCCAAGATTGACATCATAGGGATTAAACACTACTAGTAGAATATCACATCTGAAACTCTCTCCTTTGAAAGAATGATCTACATATTGGCTTTAGTGTGTGGCTATTGAATCTCCCACTATAGGAGTATCCAAACACAAAGGTCAAGCTAAATTCTCATTCATAATCATATAGTCCCAATATATGTCCATAGAAAAGAAATAACGACTAAAAAATTTGTCGATAATGAGTATTACTAAAGTAGAGAAGATAAATATCATACATCATATCATCTCAAGGATGTCAGTATCGTGAGCCTCTACTACATGTAGCTAGGAAGGTCTATATTGACATGCTCTCTGAGCTCATGGTGAACTGCCTGGTTATAGTTGTTGTAATGCTTGGTGACCCCGACCAACTCCCACTACATGTCTTTCTCCCCTACCTCATCCCCCACCTACATAACTCTCATGATCCTGATGTTTCCACTGCCTCGGTGGCCCCTCCATTTTCTACCGAGAATCCCAGTGGGGAGTTGGATAGTCACGTGATCTGTTTCCCGGACCCCCACTATAAAAATAGATAATTCCATTCTAGTGCCTCTCATAGCCTCTGGAGCTTTGAATGTCTGACCATGCATCCTAGGGTCTCCCTCAGGAAGCGGTTTCCCACAATGTATTATGTGTCGTCTATCTAATTCTATATGCAGACGACTCTACTACCTTCCATCTGGTAGGGGGTCTCATTGTCAGTGCATGCTCGATAAGAAAGATCTCTATTAGTAAATCCCTTTCTAGTACCCCAATCTGCGTCGAGATGCTGAGAAAAACTACTTCAACACTGACATCTCATTAGTGCCTCTGATCAAATTTCCATGTCCTGAAGTAAGGTTCTCATACCTTATTGGTGGAGAATCAAGAGAGGTTAGTCAATCTCACCATGTACTGAGAAACAGTCTGGCTGCCAAATTGTATATGTAGTAGGTCCTGAATACGCTAAGAAAATAGTGTCGCTGAAATGGATTCCACCATTAAAAGGATCTGCATCTCTTGCAAGGTGAGGGTCGTCTCTTCATGCACCTAGATCGTTGATATCCACTGTCTTCTTGCCAACCCCTAAATATGGATAGTATCCAATATCTCCATATTCTCATAAGGTGTCTCTACTAAGCGAAAGACACGCGAAACCACCTCAACCTAGTCATCTTTTTCCTAGGGCCTTTCTCACCTCGAATCCTCGAAGGAATCTTTTTATAAAACTCATTCAATGTGCTAAAATGTTGTGTATTATCAAATTGTAGCATTTATTGCTCAATGGGTGGTGGTTATGCTGGTACACCTCCCAAAGGTTTCATCAGTGTCAGTGGTCCCTGTAATGACACCTTGTTGCTCAGTGGTCCACTGTCGTGATCTCTAACTAGAATAGTGGCTGGCTGTCGTTGTGAAAACATCCTGTAAGAAATAGATGCACCATAGTCAATATGTTATACATGGTGATCTGACTCATGAATGATCCAAAAAAACTTTTTAAAACACAAGAAACTAGTGTTTTTACATACCAGGTTAGAAAACAGAATTCATGGTCCAGGTTTATGGATACATCGATGGATGCACCAACACTAGACTCCCTAAACTAAAAACTAAAATCCAGACACATTACACCATTTCATAATTAAAAGTTTACTCATTTTTCTTCTTGTATAACAGACTACGAATTTATTCCAATTTGTCACAACCTGTCCCATGGGGCCCCGACGTGACTACCCAAAGACCTTCTTCCATAAGCCTGGGCTGGGTGACTAGCACCTGAAGGCTTTTCCCAAATAGAGAATGTATTTTCATAGTGATCTATAAACACTAAAAATGGTAAATAAAATAAACATCCTTCCAAAGTAATGCATAACCACAAGAGTAAAGTACCACCACAAGTACAACTGAAAACGAAAATTTTTGGGATGGAATACAATCCGACGAAACTGATATCAAAGTATATAGTTTTCTCATATTCAGAAGAGATATCCCTACAGGTTAGGTTCTATAATTCTTAATTCAAAGAAGATGTTATCGACTACACCCATCACACCAAGCTCCACCACGTCCCGAACCGCCAAAGTCTGCCTCAAAGGGTCAGTAGTCCGCACCATAAACATACGTGTGGGTGGGGCCCATGTATCGATGAGTATAAAAAATTAGTGGGGGACCCTGAGACCCCCGAAGGACTCTCAGTAATATAAAAAGGAAAAAATCACAAGAAGTACCACAAAGGTAATATCACAAGCATGATCTATATCATGAAGCACAAAGAAAAAGAGACACCTCACTCTAAAGGTATAACATCAAGGTTACTGGGACAGTGAGGTGTAGTTATAAAGACAAATCATCCTATCTGTAGTAACAATAATATTGAACCATATTAGTCAAATTATGCTGAACTGTATCGGTCATTATATTATAACCTATATTGGTCACTAGGGCTGATCCGTATTGATCACTGGTGCTGACTTGTATTACTCGCTAGTGGTGACCCGTATTGGTTGCTATTGCGGACCTTTATTGGTCGCTGGTATAGAGGTAGGGATGATTAGTCATACATCTATATCATCCCACTCAGAACTTTCTCATGCGAACCCATATTGGTTAATCTTATTCTTTATGTCATAGTGAGCGACTGGATTCCCTCACGATGCACGGTTGATCTCTGGATGATTTTCCTTTCAAGCCATCGTTCATATTTCAACTAGTACGATGCCCTTCAGAAATCATACATAAGGGACCTCCCTGTCATTGGGGTCCCAAAGCGATAAAAGGTTCTTTGATTGGATTCCTAATATATATGTTATTGGAATTTTAATGCTAAGGGACCGGTTGGATTGGGGGTCGATCAAACCCGACCATTCTACAACATTCTCCAAAATTTCCGTGGAGTGTCTCAAAAGGACCGTCTCGCCCCATGGATCCTAATGTTGTAAAAGGTTCATCAAACAGACATCTGGTATGTATGATATGCCCCTTCAAATGTTTCTAGTCCTGAGAGGGGTCAGTGTCTGGTCCGACCCGACCCAGGACAACTCGACCCTGTTCTAGTCAGCCAGACCCAGTATAGGTCGGACCCGACCTGATAGGAACTCGCCTAGGGAAGCCCAGTTAGACTGTGGAGTTACAAGTGTGGCACGCTGGGTGGTCCAGTCCACTTGTTAGCATGACCTACGTGGGCCACACAGTCTACTGCACCAGAACCGGTCAAAGGATTCGTTGTGCTCCATTAATTGGAGAAACCACTTGGCGCCACCTCATCACCTGTGGGACCCACGTAGGGTGGGTCCCGACCATCACCACCGTCTCATCTTCAAATCTGTGACCCTACAACATGGAGTAAATCGACACTCCACCTGCAGCACCATGGATGACCACAACTGGTCTCTCATCCGACCATCGTGGTGTCGATTATCACCGATCTTCCACCGTGGAATGTGGTTCCCAGCTGGTGATCTCCTCCGCAGACGCCGTCATGTCGGTTTCCAGCACTTGCGTTTCATTCGCAGGCCACCAGGTGAGCACCAGTGATTTTTTATTTCGACCAGACATGCCTTCAATCCTCTGGGGATTTCATCGTCATTTCACATCCCTCAAATATTCCTTTCTACTGCGTTCATTGTTCCTCCATGAAACCCAAAACAGGGACATGATTTGCAGAGGATCCATGCCTTGTTGGTTTCGGCTCATGCTATCATTGTAAGCGTTTTAAACATGATGAAGATTAATAACAATCGAAAGGAAGAATAATCCCCTAATTTAAGATCACACAACAACCACACACATGATTAGATGAGTCGAGGATCAACCTGTTACTCGGTTGGTCCACATTTGTTATATTTATTCAAGAACAGTAAGAGAGGCAATATAAAATCATGAAAAAACCCGGACTCCAGATCTTTTGGTGGTGTCACTGTTGTGGTGGGAGGAGTGTCCATGTTTAATGGAGTCATCTGCATTCATCAGTCCCAGATTGTTGACGACTAAGTTTTAGTTCTCCATCAGTGGATTTATTCACAGAACTCTACCAGTGCTTCCTCGCTTGAAGAAGGAATTTCAAAACCCCCTGAGATCTATTTAAATAGGATGGGGAAAGGGGAGTAATGAATTGAAGAATTAATGATGTTCATTAAATGAATTAATGAACATCTATTAATTCAAAATGGTCGAGTTATGCAGTTGATTTGTAAGGCCATTAAATGGATTGAAAAATCATTGGTTCTGCCACTGCCACACATCCAATGAAGAAAAAGGGGGAAAATTATATGTAATTTTATTTTTATTTAAAACATCCAAAAACATTTTTTTTCTCCTGACCAATGGCGGTCGATGTGATGATTCTATTATGCAAATAATGGAGGTGTAGATTCAACAGTGATATCAAATTTCAATTCTGAGAACCAGTTCAGAAGTTAGAAAACACCACCCCTGAGTTTACTAAACTTACCAAAAAAAATCATTTATTTATTCCGGGCGCACCAGGCATCAGATTCACACGTTGTCAATTTTTTCATACTCATAAAAACACCAAATAAAAAAAATTAAAAGTAATATTCACGGTATTCACACTTACTTACATGATGTGTTGTCCATTAAGTCACTTATGGTCTTGGAATTTCCACACATGACCAACCAAACTCGTGACTATGTATCTCTGAGAACACACACCGTGTATCACTTAATAAAAATCATGTAATTCATTTTTAGAAGGAAAAATGTAAACATAGAGTCCGTAGAAAAGTTCTTTATATAGATGGTGAGATAAATACATGACATATAGCTCCCATGTACATTACATGAACTTATACCTAATTATTTTGAATTAAAATTTATTTATTACACTATGAAAACCTCATCGACTTTTTATTTCACTTAATAATAATATTGATCAGACATACCATGTGATTATTTTTAATATAAATATTTATATTTGATTAATTAATTTTTCAATAATTTTAAAATATATATATTATGAGTGAGTTGTATGACAGATATTACTCAACATGAATTGATGCGTTAAAAATTACATAAAAATCATGTAATTTGTTTAATCATTTTGTTTTAATACACATTGATGTTGTACATGATGTGTCATTTACACCATACTAGAAAGATTCAGGTACCGATTGAATTCTTCCCTCAAAATGATTGATGAAAATAAACAGTACAAAGACACAAACCAACATTCAAATGGACCAAAAAGAACCATCAAACAAGAGAATTGGTAATGTAAAACCCAAACATGCCGCTTAAAATCCCATTCATAAACACCACAATCTAGTGCAACTCGAACTCAATCACCCAATGCAGACTGCATTCCGGCCCATTAAAGTCATGTTTGTGCACTATCAAAGTCCATTGTATATGTGCAACCTCACAATGCCTAAGGTCTTTGTTACCAGCATATCTCCAACACAATATCGACAACTTGTCCATGTCCCGATACATTTTGGGTATATTCAATTGGATATTAACCATGTTTCCTCCGAGCCAAATTTATGTAAGAAGTTAATTATTAGATAAATTAATTTAATTTGTTTAAAATTATGATGAATAATAATCTCATGCAAATTTGGATGAGAGTCATGATAAAATTAATGATTAATTAAAAAATATATTTTATTGATTCGACATTGATTTATCATAAATAATAGTGATAAGGAATTAAATGTTAGTATTATTAAATGATCAATTCATTTCATGCATAATAAATATCATGATCATCGACCAGAACATTATATGTGATCGGTTTAATTTACTATGTTATTAAATTAAATTTGTGGGTTGCGTGTAGTTTATCATCACATTATGTACATTCCTATGTTACAGTGGATTCTATTGTGTAAACCCTTGTTTCCCTAATGGGTGTGCGACAAAAATCATATCTAAAGGATGGATACCCTAAGCTAGTGTAGGTGGTTCATGATTTGAGATGAGGAGAAACAAATGCAAGAAAGATACATAGGTGGACATGTGGAAAGCTGTCAGATGAACATTCATTGGTTATTGGTTTTTTCTACTAGGTCAATAACTATTTTATCAATTGATAGATAAACTAAATAATTAATAAAACATCTTGATCATAACATAATATTATTTATATTTCATTAATGTTACAAGGTTATTCATTTTCAGATGTTTTGTTGTGATTATATGAATTAAATAAATTTAAAATAATGAAATATAGAACAAAAGTTAAACTATGTGATATGTAAATATTATCTAAATAATTATTAATCATGTAAGACAATCCACTTAATATTAACCTGAATATGATAAATATAATAATTATAAATTTATGCATAAAAGGATATAATAATTAAATAAATATATATTTTACCAATATAGCCTTCCACTAAATTTGTTAAAATTGATCCATAGTTCAAACATCATGACCAACTAAAGTTGAGATTCTTTCAATTTTATGGTAATTATATTTCGATTTTTGGGATTACATACACTAGTTCACATCAATGTTTGACTGCCAAAGTTGGACTTCGTGTAATTTAGAGGAAGGGGTTTTGGAAATCCAATTTAATGATTTCTAGTTTTGGGATTCCCCTCAACAGATCCTGGTTCTAGGAGTTAATGTATTTGG
This sequence comes from Viscum album, assembly GCA_963277665.1. Taxonomy (NCBI): domain Eukaryota; kingdom Viridiplantae; phylum Streptophyta; class Magnoliopsida; order Santalales; family Viscaceae; genus Viscum; species Viscum album. The sequence continues at coordinate 1,949,996,396 of OY728163.1, forward strand.
AATTTAAAATTCATACCTAAAACAACTCACGATACAATACCAACCTATTTTGGGCCAATGAGAAGGGTAATATAGTTCATTCCCACAAGAATGTTTCAAAAATAGGATACACTAAATTCAATGGTGAGTGATAATGGGATTCTATAAAACACTAACTGATTAAAAAATATTATATTTATTTATTTGTCTCAATTTTATCATAAAATATAATAAAAGTATACATAAATTACTTTTATAAAAAACAATAAAATAATATCAAATATATAATTGTGACTTATACTTGAATATAATAACATTATCACCGACACAAATTTCCTAAAATGGAAAAGGTACGCATGTGTTATCATTGGACACGAAAGAAAATTATATGTGTTGTAAAGACCTATTACTAGATATCCTTGTAATATGTTTAGTGATGAAGAGTTGTCTCTCTATTATAAACACATGAACTATGCTACATATGTTCTATTTTTTATATTGTCATCCATGATAAATGATCTTTTGGAGAATCATTAGTAGATCGATACATATAACATAATGTCTCTCCATTGGAACCGCTCTCAAGAAAAAAGGAGACAAGGGAGACATTAGACCTGTAATGCTTGGTTTAAAACTAATATTAGAGATTCATCAGCTACTAGGCCTCAAGTGTTCAAGCTAATTGTCTACGTTTAATTCATAATAATTTTAATGATTAAATTCCTTGATGAGTTGTTTCTAGACCTCATACTATCATCCAAACTCAAGACCATCTCTAGTTTTATTATAAATTAACATTCTCAAAATAATGAGAATAATCATTTGAAACTTCTTTCATTGGATCTTTTTGGGGATATGGAAATGAGATATGTTAAACCCATGTTCCTTATGGTTAATATGAAATTTATGAAAAAGGAAATGAGTATCAAGAATCATAATAAGTCAACATCTCTTGAGCGTCACCCTTCCAATAAAAGGATAAATGAGGGGCATGTCATGGAAAGGGAGGTTGAAAGTTTTTCATGTGGAAGTATATTCCACTAGAATAAGAATTGCACCTAAAATCAAGTAGAAGATACATGTGAATTCTTTATTTAGTGAAATATTTAAATATTTTCACATTAGGATTTACATAATTTTTTGGTGCTTATATATGTACCCAATGAAGGATTAATATATATTATAAATGATTTCAAGAGGAGAGGTGGATTCATTATTTACTAATGGTGTGTGGTAGGATACTCAATCCATTTGTGACTATATAATTTCATTGTCAATGAGAATAATTTTAGTTTTATGATACTATTTTTATGTACCATCTTTACCAAAAAGATAATATATGTATCATGCTGAGATGCAGATGGGTTTATTATCAAGTTAGGAAGACAAATATGATTCTTTTATAAAGGGAACATTTTTATTGTATGAAATATTTAAATAATTCTCTTTATGTGATATATTATTAAAATCATGTATTCGAAATTGATAACAAATCAAGTTCACATGACTCATATAACTCCCAACTATGACATCACTATCTCGGTCATGGAAATGATAATAATTTTAAAAAGATCTGTCAAGATAGTTATTTACACTCATCTGATATATAACCACTTAGATTATGTCATGCAAGATTATAATGAAAAATGACCCAACCATTATTCTACAGACATGGTGAAAGAGCCATAAACTTTTCAATAATTGTACACACTGTTGTGTGGGGACCATTTCTAGAAGAATCAAGAGTTGAGTATTCGTATATCATAACGTTTACTGATGACATGATAAGATATGGATATGCCTACATGATGAGGTATAAGTCCGAGTCGAGTGATAAATTCATGAAATTCAATAACAATGTAGATAATCAACCATGTAATAAGATAATTATGATTTGATCAGATAGAGGTAGTGAATATATTAACTAATATTTCATCGAAAATCTATGGGAGTTTGGGATTCTATCTCAAATCAACCACATTACACACCATATAGGAATGGGTTTAGATAATGGATGAATCATTTTTTGTTGGACATGGTATTTTTGATAATGATTCATACAGTCCATCCATTATCTATTTAGGGATATGAATTATGAATTGTGGAATATGCAGTAAACTGAGTACCAAAAAAATTTGAGTATGTAATTCACTTCATGTTATGTAGTTAAAATAAACTTGTTTTCTTTAATACATGTGTATGGGATATCGATATATTTTATAAGGCCTTATCAAGCAACAAATTCACACCATGGGGAAAAATGTGTGCCTTTTTATGGTATTCCTATGAAACAAATGGATATAACCAATAAAACCCATCAAGAATGAAATTAACTATCCAAATATAAGACATATTACCTGATAGGGACTGCATACTCAAAATGGATTTTGGGTGAAATATTGTCTTCGACAAAGTTGATGCTCAAATACATAAGAGTCGGTAAATGAACATGATCCATAGGTCATTACAGAATAAGTATTTATTGAATCAAAAGTACATTATATGTGCACAAGATAGGTAAAAGAAATAGAGTGATATATTTTTATATTTACTGAAGATGGTGACTCATTATTGGAATAATGTGATAAAAATATATCCTACAAAGAGTTACTAGGGAGCTCAAAATATGAAATATTGAATGAAGAAATGAATTGTGAAATAGATTTCATGAATTAGATCCATGTTTGGGTTCTTGTCCATGCTATATTTGATTTAACACCCATATGATTTATATGGTTATTCATGAGAAAAAAGACATGGAAGGTAATGTAAATACCTATAAAGAAATGCTAGTGGATATAGGTTTTAAATGATATCAATTAATTGACAATGATGAAACAATTTCAGGAGTTTCCATGTTTATGTCTATCAGAACTATACTTTCTATATTTTTTAACATGACAATGTGATTTGGTAGATGGATTTTAAAAATAAATTACATAATGGGATCCTTTAGGAATATTCCTATGTGTCACAACTAGAAGGGTTTGTAATTCCAGGTGTTGCCAAAAATATTTTCAAGTTGGATAGATCTATTTATGGATTAAAGAAAGCATCAAGGTCAAGGAACATTTGATTCAATGAATCTATAAAAGATTTTAGATTAACTAAAAATGAATATGACACATATATTTAAAAAGGTTTTGTGGAAATGAAGTTATTATCCTATTAGTATATTTTGATAACATATTACATATGGAAATGACATAATGGTCATTCAATTTGTTATGGGGTTCTAAAAAAATTCTTCCTGAAGGAATTAGGTGATGATGCTTATATTCATAAGAATAATGATCATTAATTATAGATTTAAAATGAATATTAGAGTATGTCAAAGTACACGTATTGACCAGCTACTAAAGATATTTTGTATTGGAAAATCATAGATGTTATTTGTTCTTGTGTATCATGGTTTAAATAAATATAAGAAAATGTTTCCTCAGTCCTAATAGGTGAAAGAGACAATGAGTAATATTCTATACTCTTTAGCGATATGATCAATCATGTATTCCATGTAATGTACTAGACTAGGGTAGGTAGATGTCAAACTGATCCAAGAGAACAACATTGGAATGATGTTATTTGATATGAATAATTATTAGAGAAAAATTAAGGATATCTTCATATTGTATAGATATGGAACAGAGCTGGTCATCATGGATTATACTTTTGATAGATTGCAGAAAAATCAGAATTATATGAATTCACTGTTAAGATAAGTTTTCTCTCTCAATAGAGGAGCTCAAATGTGGAGGATTTTATGGTAGCCAGTTGTCATTGATTCTATAGTGAAGTCTACGTATATATCATCTGCGGATGAAGCAAAGGAAGCCCTTTGGATTGATATATTTCTTCAGGATATTTATTTTCTACCTTGTATTAAAGACTTTATCACATTATATTTTGATAATACTTTATTGGTGGTTCTTGCAAAATATCCAAGGTAAAACAAACATACAAAGAATATTCTTAGAATGTATCAACCATTGAAAAATATTATTATTGGGGTGATGTTTTAGAAATAAGTATACCCATATAAGAGTATTTGGTAGACCCCATTACTAATGTCTTATCTCAGTAGAAGCCTGAATATCATGCTTGAGCTAGTGGACTGATGGTTATTATATGTTGACTCTAGTGAAAGTAGGTGTGTGTTGGATTTGTTAACCTGAACCAAATTTTATGTAATTTATGATAACTTGTACGGATTGTTTTGAATTTTAATAAATACCTTTTCAAATAATGGATTTTCTTCTATATAACATGCTATATAATATTGTTTTATGTGCAGTTGTTGCACTAAAATGTTATAAATATTCCCCACTATGATAAGAACCCAGGTGCAATAACACTTTTCATAAATATATATACTATACATAGATGATATGATTTGAGGGATATAAATGATACATGATATCATGAGTGGTGACTTATAGGACTTTCAGGGATATTATTTTATTGTAACTCCTTTTTATTATCCAATGTAGGATATTATGAGAAACAGATATACGAGTAGTAAATCCACATTTATTTTAGTACTTGGATGTTCCTATCTAGAGACATATTTATTGATCATTGGAATATAATATCATTATTAATTAATAATATAATTCATTTATATTAATGTATGTTTGAAAACCATGATGGGATATGTTTACAGAAAGGTAGGACATGTTGGGTGTGTCATGTATAATATTTCATTTAAAAATACTATAAGAAATGAGTTTTACCTTTTGTTTTTAATGAAAAGAATATTGTTTGATCTTTGATACAAATGACATTGCCTAAAAAAATCCATATCCATTGTGTTCTATGTGAAATATCAAATTCTGGAATGTAAAAGAAAGAGACATCATGCACATTGGTTGTTTACACTAGTATGAAACATTCATGATTAGATATATCATGATAAAGGGATTTTATTACAATGTAAGTGATCGTGTTAGATATTTTCTCATTGCATCATTAAGTTCATTCTCCATGGGTTCCTTGGAATGTTTCAAGATGCTAAAATTAGATGTTAGGATTCCTCTCCTAATACCATTGAGAAAGATGATTAAGGGGTCACACACTATGTGTATCCAAAATATTAGTTTAATAATAAAATTACAATATTTATTATTTAGAAAGATGAATAAATATTAAACCCACATGTGGTTTAATAATTATTCTTGTTTTCATGATCAAATGTATTCTGTCAACAGTTATTTTGGAGAATATAATGTGAACAGAATATTTAATAAATATTTATTTTCTTTTTTAATATAATATTTATTACACTAATTATTATAAAATATGGGATTGATAATTATTTGAAAAATAAATAGTCATTATTCAAGGCCCAAGAAATATTGTGGATGAATGAATGATATATTTTAATATCTCGATGAGAAATAACATATATTGAATATTATTTGATTAAAAAATATTTAATTAAATTTTGAAGTTATGTGCAGATTGATAAAGTTGTATTTTTATTACTATTTAGGAAAAGCGGTTCCATAATGGAATAAATAAATAATAAGAGGAATATGTTCAATTGTTTTTTTATAACAATAGATATATATAATACCAATTATATTATTTTCATAGAGTGTAAATTCATTTTTTGTGCCCAAAAAATTTGTTGAATCCCCTCAAGCCATAATGATATTCCTTACTTAAGAACTCTCACAATAATATCATGTGGTCTTCCTCAACCATCCACTCTTATGTTATGAGTTTCTAAAGGGAATTCATTGGATGTCATTATCATGGTGATCAATGGTGAATGACACAAGTGATAGGATCATGCATGCTAATATGATGTAACATCCCAGGTAAATAAAGAATAATACATTTTTATATTTTTGAATTAAATATTAATTTTACGTTAAACATGATACTATGTTTGATGGCTTCCCTAACATGCAACAATGGGTTTTTACAAAGTCTAATGTTGCACACAATGATGATTCATACTAATAAATAATTGTTAAATACTATATTAAATGGTAGTTAATGCCCAACCATTGTAATGGAAGGAATGAAAAAAACTATCTACAATATTAATAAACATGTTTGTTAAATTTTTTACAATTATCCAATAAATATAAGACACTTAAATTAAGATATAACTTCATTTTAAGGATATATAATCTAATATTCATGAAATGGATGATTTACACCATTTTATGGAAAAAACTATTTAAATATAGGTTTGGTTACTTTTATATGTTCTATTTGACTAAATAAAGACTTTCATTATAATTGGGAATTGAAATTTTACTTTCAGAAAATATATGGAATTTTTCTGATAAAATTCTTTTTTTATTGAATAATGAAAAATACTGTATTTTAATTTAAAATTATATTTTAATATAATTTATTTATATGGGTTTATTATCATTTTAATTGGTTTTAAATTGTAATCAAATTATATTTTTACCATTTTATCTAAATTTGTTCATTAGAAATAATTTTACGTTGTAATTGGACATAAACAAGTGTCAATATTTTGATAGTTATAATTTTTTAAAAACACATTTTTTGTTTTGCAACAGAAATTATTTTTAAATTAATTAATGTGAATTCAATGTTTTTAATTTGGTAAAAAATACACCATTTTTTAATTCTAAATATCAATAAAATATTAGGCTTTATTTTTGATATTTTTCTGAAAAACATCAATTTTTGATGAATACTGAAAACACTCGGTAGTAGTTAAAACACTAACTTCTTCATTTAAATAAAATTTTACCTCTTCTTTGTATTTAATTTCGAAAATATGACTAACATGATTGTTATTATTAGGAAAAATGTGGTTTAATAAGATAAAAATAATTATTGATGAATATTAACTTTTGACTTTTATTTACATTGATTAAAGATAATTTGGGCAATTCAATCTAAAAAAATATTATAATAATATAAAATTTTCTCAATAGATGTCCAAACCTTATTGTATGAGTCATGGATGACCAATATAATCCTTGTTTGATAATTTTGGCATTTTAAATCCACATGGTTAAGATAATTAAATTAATAACTTTTTTATTAATCTAAAACAGTTATCATAAACATGTATTATTTTGTTAAACAATATTTACGTGGGGTTATATAATTAATATAATATATTGTAAATATTTATTCGAACGTTAGAAATATTTCATTCATTAGGGTATTATGTATATAAATATTAGGAAAAATATAAATAAAATTATTTTTGACACTATATTGATGTTATGTTTACCAGATTAATAAATGATTTAAATAAATAAGATTATTAAGATTAAAAAAATATCAAAAACATGTCCAATTATTTTTAGATGACTTCATTTCAAACATAAGTCTTGTTATATTCGACTATAATATGTTTTGGACCATTAGAAACTGAAAATTATTATATAATAAAATAATATTTTTAAACATTATTAAATAGCCCTTCCTCTCCCTTATAAAAATATCTCACCTCTATCCCAATACTCAAACCTTTAAAGCCCCATGGATAATCCAAAATCTTCCAAAATGAGTTCTCATGATCCCACTCTTCTACCTATATGCCTTACCTTCGGCAGAAGGAACATCAAGAAATCCTTTTGGTTCAAACAAAATGTTTTACCTGAATTAAAGGTAGTGTCATCTCTAAAGTTCGTTTCTTTTATTTTACTTCACCAACCACATAAAACCTCTTTAATATAATATATTATAACAACACAAGTATAATAAATATTCTAGGTTGTTTCTATGATAATTATTCTACCTAAACATCCACACACATCAATTTAATGGATACAAACATATTGAATCTATGGATAGTGAACTACTGCATCAAGAAAGGATGATTGTTAAAATATATCTAACTAACTCTATATGTGGCCATAATGATAGAACTGTATTTATATGTGATATAACTTATATTTTTATTGTTTCTATACTTCTTTTGTTTTCATTTATATCATACCGTTATGGTTTCCATAATGGTTAAATACGATAATTTCATTTCAGGGAGTGCAGACTACCGCCCCCTCAATGTGATATGACTCATTTTTTCCATACGAATAACGTATAAAGGATAGAGTTACTGAATATATATATATATATATATATATATATTATATTATAGTGGAAATATAATATTCCTATGTATCATTAATTTTTCATTCCATTAAATACAAAATAGATATTAAATTATCATTCATTCGTAAGTTCGACTTACCGTCTCCATGAACGGTGCAATTCATTTCATACATCCAAATTTTATGTAATTTTATAAATAAATATATATGCAAGATAAATATAATATATATTATATCTAAATCATGTATATTATATTTGGTATAATGTAATTTTTACCACATGAACAACTTGTAATTATAAAAAAAAATTTGACTCAAGTACTAAATATCGACAAAACGACCGTTATTAACATAAATGATCACATAATATTTATAACATGTACATAAGTGATATAAATAGAAAAATAATCATGAAAAAGGGTTCTTAATAATGGATATATTATCTTTACTTTATTATTCATGATATCAAAGAATGAATGAGTAATGTCGGACATGATGTAAGTGGTTTTCATCTCACTTTTTATTCTCGTGAGATTCATGCTATATTTTCCACTATTTTCTTTTTTGTGGTGTATATAATTAACATGATTATATTCATTGTGTAATATACATTAATTTATAGGTATTTAAATATTCATTGTATGATCTTTCTTTTATGTGTTCTATGTTTCATTAGTTACCAAATCAGTTAGGGAATCATTCACCCTCCTCTTTTAGTCAAAGTATTATTTAAGATTATGCTTTTAAATTTCAATTATAAAATGTTAGGATATTTTATTATATATCCTAATTGTTTTAAATCTTAGTTCTTTGTTATGATATACCGATTTCTCTTTTATCTACTCATTTTCTAAATTTTAATATGATGTCATTAGACTTTTGAATTTCTTTTAGAGAACCTATTAACCCAATTTTAAAACTTTGGGTTAAAAATATAATTCTAGATTATGTCATCCTATTAATATGTGTGAATGAAATCTGAATGATTTACACATTATATCCACATATATTTTCTGTATTCTTATTTTTTTATATAATTATTTCATTGATTTTTCATTAATCTAATGATGTGATCTTTATAAGGGAATTTTTCTCAATTTCCATTATATGACGCAGGAATTGGTTTATATATGAAATTAAATTATTGTTTTTATAAACCCCTTTGAATTTTAATTTCATTGAAATGGAATCCTTTATCTACAAAGCTTTTTACAAAATGAAAAAATTAATGTTTTTTAACATATTTGGTGACAACAAGCATTATGTCACTGCAAAAATTATTTTTTATTTGGCTTCCTTAACTAGAAGTAATGTTTTTAAAAGGAAAATAAATTCCATATACTATTTTTGGTTTTTTTAATGGTTCTTGTAATGGTTTTATTATTACAATATATTTAAATTATGTGGAAATGTTATCTTTCCATTATTACTGTTTTATGTGTTATAGTTATTAGGGAATGTTTATGTATAAAGGTGGTTCTATGATAAACCTAGGTTAGGTGAGCCCAAGATACGTCCCTAATGCATTGGGTAACCTAAGAGAGGTAAATATTATTGTTTCTCCTAAGTGAGTTATGGAATATAATGTGATGGGTATTCCAATCGAAACTCCCTAGGTAGTTGTGAAGTCTACAATGTCTATATGTTATGTATGCCACAATACAACATTATGAGTTATGATTTCCATATGATATTCATAAATCATAGGATCTTGTGTGTTATGTTAAATATTTGAAAGAATGATTTCATTGACTTGTATGAATTATGGGATTTCATTCCTTGTTTTATAACCCTTACTGAGCTTTTTTATGCTAATCCCATGTTTTTTGAATTGTTTATCATAGGAATTAAAGATGAATAGGGTCAAGGTTGTGATCATGTAAATGCCATGATGTCTAAAACATTAAAATGGACATGACTCTTTTTTTTGAAGTGTCATTATTTTTTGAAAAAAATGGAAAATGATTAGAAGTGTCTAATTTTAATTGTAATGATGTATTGTAATACTTAAGGAATAATTATTTAAAACTATAATCCTGAATAGATCCTAAATATGAATTATACATTTTATTCAAGGTTGTGTAAATGATTATGGCTGGGTCCTTATAGTTGATATTAGAGGTTTGTTTAGACAACTTTAAGAGTTAGAATATTGGTAAATTAATTTCCATAAATTAATTAATGGTAAGATTTAAATGATATAGAATTTACATATTACCATGTTGCTTTTCCGAAGATAATTCTATGTCTAGAATGGTTTTCCACAAAGGAAAAAGAGAAGCTATAATGGGAAGCCATTTGGGGGAAGACAACCTTCCAAATCAGCTTCCTCAGATGGTCAGAGTCGGAATTGAACAATTTGTTGAAGTTATGGCTCAATGGCCTCAGGTGATAAAAGGTGGTAGTGTTTATAAATGGTATTTTCGTATATTTTAAAAGATGAGTGAAACATGAATGTCACCTAATGATTATTTTGAAAATTGTTAAAGAAATGAAGCTGTATTGAATGTTTTTTACGGGCGAGAGTTTTTTACAAAAATTTCATTACATGGTCACATAGATATAAAAAATTGTATAAAAATTGATCCTTCTAAAACCAAAGTTGTTGAAGAATGGAAAAGACCTACAACTAACACAATGATTCATAGTTTTCTTTGTTTATAATTTTATTATCAGAGGCTTGTTGAAATTTTTTCACTATTATCTAGAGAAATTAATATGATAACTCAAAAAGGTGTTAAGTTAATTTGGACCAATTAATGTGATGATTGTTTCTAGGAATTGAAAATACTATTGGTTAATGCTATAGTTTTGTCACTTACATCTAGAAATAGTGAGTTTGTTATATATAGTGATGCTTTGTGGAAATGAATTGGTTCTCTCCAAATGCATAATGATTAGGTAATTTCTTATGCTTGATTTTAGTTGAAACCTCATGAGTTAAATTACCCAAAACATTTTTTTGAGATAACTATTGTGGTAATTTTCATTAAAAATTTATACGCATCATTTGTATAGATTAAAGTATCAAATATTTACTATTCACAAAATATTGTAGAATATATTCACTCAATAAGAAATGAACATATGATAGATGGGAGTGCTATAATTAACCAAGGATTATGATTTCACAATTTATTTCCATCCAAGAAATGAAACTAAATTGGTTGATGCTTTGAGTCGAAAATGTAATTCTACATTAAACTTGTTACATTTAGAAAATGATTATTTGATTAAAGAGTTTATGAACGTTGTCATATAATTGTTTGGTGTAATATATTCCTCTATTTTCTTTCATGTGTTAGTGAAATGACCAATATCAAATAGAATTACTCAAGCACAAAATTAAGACATTGAGTTAATAAAAAGTTAGAGTTGGTTCATAATGGTATGTTTCTTGATTTTAATATTGATAATGATTGTATTTTGAGATTTTTAAAAAGATTATATGTTCCTTGTGATTCAACGTTGAAGAATGAGGTGTTATGTAAATCTCATAGTTCTCATTTTTTAGTTTGTCCTGGTAGTAATAACATGTACAGAGATCTTCAGGAGTATTATTGGTGGGATGAAATGAAAATAGATATTAATGAGATTACTGTGATGTGTTTGACTTGTTCACTAGTTAAAGTACATTGAAAATTACTAAAAGGGATGCTTCGACCATTTCTGGTGCCATAGTGGAATTTGGGAAATATATCCATGAGGATTTTTGTGGGATTACCAAAGAAATCTCGAGGTAATAATGAAATTTGGGTTATTGTTCATCGAATGACTAAATCATTTTATTTTCTACCAATTCGAGATACTTTTCCTCTCGATCATCTTTGTAAGATGTATGTTAAAGAGATAATACAATTTCATGGAGTTCCATTATCCATTGTATTTGATTTTGATCCCAGGTTTACATCGATCTTTGGGAATGGCCTTCAGAAGTGGTTGGGTACTACATTTGATTTTTATATATAATTTCATCCTCAATCAGATCAGAAGTTAGAACGAACAATTCAGACCTTGGAGGATATGTTACGTGGTTGTTCAATGAATTAACTAGAAATTTGGGACCAATATATTTATTTCTTTGAATTTTCTTATAATAACAATTTTTATTCAAGTATATTGATGGCTCCATTTGAGAAATTATATTGTAATCGGTGTCGAACACCAAATTTTTGTGATGAAGTAGCCGAATGAAAGTTTATGGGGAAATAATTGGAAGAAGATATAGTAGAAAAAGGTTATATGATTTATATGAACATGAGAATAGCTCATAGGATTCAGAAAAGTTATAAAAATAACTAGAGGAAGGAGAATTCTTTTGAGGTAGGGGATCATGTCTGTCACAAATTTTCACCATGGAAAAGTGTGATGCATTTTGCTTAGAAGGGGAATCTGAGTCCGAGATTCATTGAACCTTTTTGAAATCATAGATAAAGTTGGATCAGTTGCATACAATATAGTTTTATCTCAATGTTTATAATAGGTGAACAATGTTTTTCATGTTTCAATGTTGAAAAAGTATATACCAGATCTATCTCATGTTTTGATTCCAGAGGTAGTTTAGTTTGAAGAGAATATCTTTTATGAGGGGAAAACAGTCTCATATTTGGTCAAAGAGAGAAATTGTTGCAGAATAAAGTAATTTATTAGGTAATGGTTTTGTGGAAAAACCATATGGTTGATGAGGAATCATGGGAATTTGAATATTCTATGAGGGATAAATACCCCCGCTTATTTGATATGTGAATAAAAATTGTGAGGATTGAATTTACAAAAGGGATAAAAGATATAACATTCCAGGTAAATAAACAATAATAAATTATCATATTTCTGAATTAAATATTAATTTTACATTAAATGGGATTATATGTTTGATGGTGTACCTGATATGAAATATTGGGTTTCTCTAGAGTCAAATGTTTCACAAAATGTTGATTCATACAAAAAATAATAATATAATATTATTTTAAATGGTATTAAATTCCTAGTGGTTATATTGGTCGGAATGAGAAGAACTAAATACAATATGATTATTCATGTTTGTTAAATATTTTTACATGTATCCACTAAATTTTGGAGGCTTTAAATAATAAATAATCTTATTTTAAGGATAAGTACTCTAATATCCATAAAAAGGTCGATTTACTATATTTTGATAGAGAAAACTCATTAAATATAGTTTTGGTCAATTTTATATATTTCATTTGAGTAAATATAATTATACTATAGAATCTGGACAATAAAATTAAATTTGGCTAAATTTTTTTTATTTTTCTGATAGAATTCATTTATTAATGAATAGTGAAAAATATAGTATTTTAATTAAAAATTTCCTTTTAATCTAATTTATTTATATGGATAGATTATATATTTAATTGGTTTTAAAGTTTACTTATATTATATATGTATCATGTTATCCAATTCTGGTCATTAGAAGTAATTTCACTTTGAAATTGGACATAAACAAGTGACAAATTCTTTATAGTTAATTTTTCTTAAAAATAGGCTTTTTGTTTTGACAACAAGAAATAATTGTAAATTAAATAATTCAACTTCTATGTTTAGAATTTTTTAAAATAGACAAAATTTTTAAATTCTAAAAATCATATATATATTAGGCTGACGGTTTTATATGTTTTTGGAAAGCATCAATTTTTTATGTAGAGTGAAAACAACATGTAGTAGTTAAAAGGCTAACTTCTTCATTTAAATGACATTTTACCTCTTCTGTGAATTCAATTTAAAAAATATGACATACATGGTTGTTATTAGTAAGTCAAATGTGGTTCACTATGATGGGAATTTTTTTAGTGAAATTTAAATTTTGACTTTTATTTACCACAGTTAAAGATAAAATGAAAATTCAAGATAAAAATAATATTATAATAATATAAAATTACCACAACACTTGTCCTAAACTTATTTTATGAGTCATTACTAACCAATATAAACCTAGGGTGATATATTTGGCATTTGAAAGAAATTTGGGTAAGATAATATCATTAATAACTTTTCATTTAGAGAAAAAATAAAAAATATCTTAAACATGTATTGTTTTGCTAAAACAATTTTAATGTGGGGTTATATAATTGATATATTTGACTATAAGTAATCATTATAAATAAAAATATATTTCCTAATTTTGGGTAATTTATTTAAAAATTTTAAATATCATATAAATTAAATTATTTATGACACAATAATAAATAATGATGTACCTCTGCCACCTAGAATCATTACCTTAACAAGAAGACAGAAAAAAAATCCTTTTGGTTCAAACAATAGGGAGTTACCTGATTTAAAAGTATTTTCTTTTCTTAAGTTCATTTTTTTATTTTACTTCACCATCCCCTTAAAATAACATTATTCATTTCATTTATAAAAAAATAATATATTCAATATTATTGTTTTTTTGTTATGATTAGTATTCAAACAACACTTCCACACACCTCCATCTAATAGATACGAACAAACTATTTTTGTGGACGGTGAAATACTGCCTCACGAAATGATGATTCTTCAAATATCTCCAACCGCCACTCATGGTAGCCATTATGATGGAAATGTATTTATATGAGATATATATTTTACTTATAATGCATAAACACTTCGGTATTAATCATTTATATCATATCTTTATACGTTCCATAATTGTTAAATATGATAATTTAATTTGCGGATGTTTGGACTACCACCCCCTCAAAGTGATATGACTCATTCATGCCATACGTTGAACGTATAAATGATTGACTTGATGAAATTATATATATATTATATTAAACTGGAATTATAATATAGCTATGTATCCTTATGTTATCATTCAATTAAATACCAAATAGAAATGATAGTAGCGTTAATGCGTACATACGGTATACCGTCTCCATGAATGCTGAATTTCATTTCAATCCTCCAATTGTTATGTAATATTTTAAAAACATAAATGTACATGATATATATAATATATATGATATCTAAATCATGAATATCATAGTGAAGATAATGTAATTTTGACCACATGCACAACTTGTAATTATAAGAAGTTCATTTTGGACTCAAGTTCTATATATCGACACAACAACGGTTGTAAACAAAAATGATTAAATAATGATTATAACATAGAAATAAGTTATATAAAAAGATTAATAAACATAATAAGGGTTCTTGAGAAAGTATAAATGAAATTAATTTTATTATTTAGGATATTATAGAATGAATGAGTCATGTAGGACACGAAGTAGAGAGTTTTTATCTCACTTTTTATACTCGTGAGATTCATGATATATTTTCCACAATTTCCTTTTGTGTGAGTTATGTATTTCCCATTAATGTTTTAATTGTGTAAAACACAATAATTTATGGATATTTAGATCTTCATTGTGTGATCCTTATTTCATTTAGTGTATTTTTCATAAGTTAACAAATCGATAAGGGAACCTTTCACCCACCACTTCTAGTCAATGAATTCTTTTATATTATGTATTTAAATATCAATTCAAAATTTTGGGATATGTTATTATATATCTTTATTACTGCACATTTATGTCCAAGTTATGAGAGACCATTTTCTCTCTCATCAACTTATTTTCAGAATTTTAAGGCATTGTCATTAGGCTGTCATTTTTTTGAAAGAGAACTTATTAACCCAATCTCAATTCATTAGGTTAAACTTATACTTCATGATTATGTCATGCTATGCATATGTGTGAATGAACCATGATTGTTTTATGCATAATTTTCACTTATATTGGGTTTATTATTATTTGTGACACATAATTACATCACTGATTTATCCATAATCTAAGGATATGATCATTGTAAGGTGCATCACCTCAATCTTCTTTCATTGAGGAATACATTGATTTATATAAAACCTTAAATTATATGGTGCATAAACACCATTTAATTTAAATTTAATTCAATGGGAATCTGTTACCGATTAAGAATTTTACTAAATGAACAAATAAATGTTTCTATTAACGCATGTGATGAAGACGACCTTTATGCCGCTGAAAGAATTATTTGATATTTGGTTCCTTAATAAACAATAATTTTTTTAAAAGGAAAATAAAAACAATACACTCTTTTATGTAATTTGGTATTTAATTTTTTGTTTATAAAGGTTTTTTATGACAATATATTTAAATGATATATATATATATATTATCATTCTATTATGATTGTTTTATGAGTTATAGTTCTTCGAAATTGTTTACATATATGTATGGTTTCGTGTTAAACCTAGGGAGAGTGAGACCGAGATAGCTCTCTAATAAAATGGGTAACATGACAGAGGTAATTGTTAATGTTTCTCCTAATATATTTAAAGAATATACTAGTATGGGTATTCTATACAAAACTCCCTATGTAGTTGTGATGTCTATAATGTAAGTGTGTTATGTATGCCACAAGTTTAACTTTATGATTTACGATATCCATGTGTTATTCATAAATCATATGATCTTGTGTGGTATGCTAAAGATTGAAAAGTATGATTTCATTGACTTGTAGGTAATAATGGACTTATGTTTTCGTTCCTTGTTTTATAACCATTACTCAGCATTTTATGCTCATCACATGTTTTTTTGAAATGATTTTCACAAGACATAAAGATGAATAGGGTCATGGTTGGGATCATGGAAAACTCATGATTTTTAATACTAAACATGACTCTTTTTTTTCAAGAGTTTTTATTTTATAAAAATAATGGGAACTAAGTATAAGAGTCTAACTTTTAAATTTTTAAATGTAAAGTAATATTTATGGCCTAATTCTATAAAATTATTATCCTTCAATGATCCCCAATTTGATTATCCATTTCATTCATGATTATGTAAATGATTATGCCTGGGTCCATATACACGCTAAGATTCCTACATGGTAATTTGGAGATTTTTAGAACACATGAGGACCACTACTAGCAGGAGTCTACTATTTATTCCTTCAACACAATTATCATAAATCAATGATCTAGTTTTCGATGCATTACTGAAGAAATAAGTCACGCAAGGTAATTATTTATATGATAAAATTAATTATATATAATATGTGGTTATCCTCCCTCTTTTTCAAAAATTTTGTCCATTGTCTATTTTATATGATTCAATTCAGTTGATCACAATGTTTACCATTGTGTGGATCTTGGATTGATCATCGATCATGACAAAACACAATGATATGGATGAATCTTCACACACTTCATATGCACCAAAAATATATAGAAAATAACTAAAAATATTATACAATTCTATTTGTTTTGAATCATTTGATTATAAATAATTACATACAGAGAAATATTATTTTTATTATATTTTAAATGGTATATATTTATATAAATGTATTAAATATATGATTTTAACTATTTTACCTAATAATAGATTATTTATAAAATATTATGTGCTCACAAGATATTGATGGAAACATGTGTTTTATAATTAAGTTGGATATATTTAGTTATTTTGGGTACATATATTTTAAGAGAAAAATGATTAATGACTGTGAAATTTTTTTTATTGAAAATTTAATTAACTATAAAAATTTTGATAATTTATTTTGATACTTTTATCTAATAAACTTGTGTGATATGTAATTCAAACGTTTATAAAACATCAATGAGATAAGGTTATTGTCCAAATAAATCCTCCTAAAATACCATATTTGAATTGAAAATCTATATTATAGAATAAAACAGTTTTAGTTTTTGGATGATTAGTGATTAGTTAGTAAAAACATTATATATCATTCGAGCGATTTATTATTGAATCGTATTCTAATGTAAATTAGTTAATGTCATCTAGGTATATTTATAAGATAAGTTATTATTTTTATATTATAGTGTATCCTCATATATATTTTATGATTTTTTTGAGATTATGATCTTATGTGAAATATGTTATTTCATAACTTTTTATTCCAAATATTATTTTTTCATTTTTAGGAAGCTATGAAAAAATGTAATATTATATATATTAAAACTCATTAGAAAAATAATTTGTATCTTTTATCAATATATTTATTAATTGTGTATTTATTTCATGAGAAACAAATGTTGGGAGACAATACGTATTACACGTCAATATATTTATCCTGGTTTTTGTATGGCATAAGGTGTTTAGTAGTCACTGAGATCCACATTAAGTATTCATCAATATTTTTGTTTCATATTCAGATATAATAAAATTAAAATATCACCCATAGTAAAATGTGTTTTTAGAAATGGAATTTCATTATAGAAATAGACCTTACACCTAGAAAATAATAGCATAGAATAATAAGTGTGATAAAAATAAACTTATACCTCTAGTTATGGATAGTTTTTAGAGAAAGGGAACATTGAATATATATTTTTGATAACAATATAAAAAATATGAGTTTTTTACATGTATTTTGGAGTTAACAACACACCAATAAAATTTAAGTAATTATAAAACCGTGTATTAAAAATATACATGGATAAAACTGTGGTTATAAATCAGGATAATATTATAACATAATTAAGAATGGATATAAATCCTAATAAAAACAATTAGATTACATTAGAGATAATACATTAGGATAACTTTAATGATATGTTTTTGAAATGTCACTTCAGAATTTGATAATAGAAATTTTCGGGAATTTTTATTTCCCTAAAATAAATTTCCATGGTCCTTTATAAGTTGTTTGTGGGGATTTCTAGTCATCACCCAAGAATATATTTCAGATATATAATTTTCTAGTTTTTCCTCAATATCACCAAATTGGTTTCGATGAATTTTTATGAGTTATATTCATCCTGAAAATATTAAATCAAATGGGTGTAATATCATTAATATATTTTATAGTGTTAAAATCATTTGATTGATTGAATAAATTAATTAATTTATAACATGTTATAATTATTGCTTTTTGGATGTTACATAAGAAGTATATTATTACACATCATGTTTATGATTAATATTACTTCTGATTTTATAATAAAATGACATCACTTATTAGAATGCGAACTATTTGTTTAGTTTATTAATTATCCAAACAATTAGTTAGTGTGGTATTAAATTTTTCCTATAATAAATAATAATATATAATATATTTTTGAAATATTACATATATATATATATGATATGTGTTTAATATGTCAATTATCACAATCTAGTAACATTTTATGATTTTAGAATTTGTTAGAGTATCATAAAAAATATTATTTAAAATATATAAATACACAAGGGGTGTTTATGTGAAAAATGGTATTAATAGTAATGATAAAACACAAGAATTTGGTTAATCTAATGGAATGTTGAAGTTAATTGGGATTTATATTAATATTAAAATGCATATACTGGAAATAATTATTGGTGTGGTTTTATAGAGTATAAAATTCATATATATTTTTGACAGATTAATTGATAGAGATATAGGGTGAGTAATATAAAATAATATAGATGAAACAATATATGGTGGGTATAACCCTAAATAATAAATAATGAAACTAAATTAATTGATTTGATATAAACGAAAAATATATAACAACTACAATTTATGAAAAAATTATTGGTTATATTCCACCATTAAATATGGTAAGGGAATATATGAGATATTAGTTCATATCATGAAATGAACTCCCACAATTCCATATCTGTTTAAAATGAATATTTTTCTAAACATTTCCTAATGGGTGACTTATCAAAATGTTTACCTAGAGCATCAAATATTGATAGTGTTAGTAATTACATTACTCATTATAAATTGGAAAAAAGAAGAAATTTATACTATTATGGGGATAATGTTATAGATATAATCTCATAAGTATGACATTATCTAGGTAGTGGTGGATAATCATAAAAAATAATTACATTTTTTTTTCTAAATTTGAAAAAATTTCAATAGATAACCTAGCAATGTTTTAATTGATGAAGATTCTAGTTATATTAATGTTACAGTGTACATGATCTAGTATATAGATCAATGATTTATATATATATTTTAGAATGGGATATATTATTATATTGGAAATCATTTTTGGATGATTATGACTCATTACAATTAGATAAATATAAAAATATATATATTTTTTACCATTTAAGGGAATAATTTCTAAAAAAATTCTAGATGTTGAAAGATAATATGATGATCAATATTATTTTATGAATTTTTTATATAAATTACTTTCATACATTGACAAACAAAAAACCATTCAAACATATAATTATTTAACCAGCTTTCTAAATATCATTACCCAAGTATTGCAAAGTCATTTATTACATAATTACATTGGAATATGACATAAGGAATCTCAAACTTAAAGATCAAATAGTTATTTGAATTGGTAAAATTGATAAATACTTTAGTATCATATTATAACTTAAAACATAAAATAACATATATTATCATATTTGTGTACACCATTATTCCCCTTAGCATATCCCTACATATAAATTTTAAAATTCTTCTACAAATCATGGAAGATGGAAACAAAAGAAAAAGGGATATATATTGCTCAATAAGGGTATTTGTATAGTATAAGATATCATGAATATAAAAGTCATATATAATATGTTAAGTTAAATGACTAAAACACATTTGATTCATTGAATTACTTGAGAAAAATGTTGGGGAATAAATTATGTTCAAATAATATCATATAAATAATCAAATTAGATTGAAACATATTTAATAATATTATACCTAATAGAATAATAATTTGGAACATATTTATCTAATATCATTATGAGGGAATGAATGATGATAGATATTATAACTAAACAATTGAATGCATATGCCAATACATCATATATAAACATGAAAGGATCTAGATGTGTACCCAAGCTAGTTTGTCTCATGAGTAATAATGATGCATCAAGGGGTTATATTGATCAACAAAAATCACTTAATACTTATATTTAATTCTTCATATGAAGGGGTAAAACATAATAAGAATAAATATTCAAATTGTTAAACCTTCCTAAAATATTCAAATAATTTTCCCACTTAATGATGAAAATCATAAACTACTCAGAGTAATATGGTGAATGAAATTTAAATAGTACATCCCCAATCAAACTGACAATAAACCATTCAATTGTTGTATGTATAAAATTTTCACTTAAAATTAATTCCACATAAATGATGAAAAAGTGGGTTTTGAATAAGAAAATTCTAACTAATGAATATTTATTTATGAAAATTATATGACTAAAAAAATTAATATAAACTATATTTTATTAATTATAATATAATATTGATAATTTTATTTTATTTATTTTAATCAAAATGAAATTTTTTTATTTGAACAAAAAACGTAGTTTTCAATAAATCTTATATTTTCCACTATTCATCAATGAATTTATCTTTTCAGAAAATTATCAAAAATATACTCAATGATAATCCCTAAAAGATTAATTAAAAAAATAAGATAAATTTTTATAAAAAATTTTATACAATTTTTATAAAATGATTTTAAATTATGTTCACAACGTGTGATGAAACAACCATTTAGAAAAATACAATATTTCAAAGGAAATATTTTTTTTTAAAAGATTCATATGTTATTTCAAATAAAAATATAACCATTGAATTTGGTTTATATATTTTTAATGATACATTTTTCATATAATAGTTAGTCTCTTTAAAATCAACCATTTTAATAACTAGTTTATAAGGATATACTATTTTACGGTTCATCTATTCTCTTAGTTGTGTATTGTGTAAGCTATCAAAGAGATTAAATTTAATGAAATATACATTGTGGGTATTTTAATATCATTGATTCATGTCAGATAAGATATTGACAAGATTTTATTCATTTAAATTATTACGTTGTCACATTCTCCCTACCTTCAAAAAATTTATTCCTCTCAATTTTAACTTTGTCTTGGAAATCAAGGTTTTTTCATCTAAAAAAACATTGTTGAAAACCGACATCATAAAAAAAATTTAAACATCATAATTTTAAAATAAGGAATCAGAAATATGAATTCTCATTTGGAATAACATATAACTAGTTTTCTATGTAATAGAACAATAGAGTGATGTGACTATATATACATAAAGAAAATGTTTTAATATTCATGATGACTGAAATAGATCAATGTCAAAAAAATACCATTATTGTACATGAAAGAATATTTATATAATAAAAGTGATGATAATTTGAAAAAAAATCCATTTAAATATGTTTTTCCTCTTGTTGATTTATTTTTTTACAATCCTAATGTAGAACAAAGATAAATACACTTTCTATGTATATTTTTCTTTTTTAAGAACAATATAATCATTTGGTAGGGATTTGATGAACATCAATTTCATTTATTGTTGTATGAATTGAATATCAAATTTCAATATTTTATTTATAATTAATTGAGACTCACCTTTAACATGTTATATGATCCATAATAGAGTGAAAATTCCATATATATGAACATGAACATAGACCAAAACCGCAATTGATAGAAAGTGTTATACAAAAATAATTCATTACTACCTAATCCTCAATTATAAAACCACATAATCATCTTAATATATTCCATAAATATATTTATCTGAAAAATAATTTAAATACAAGTAATAAAACTCTAACCAATACATCACTAAATCCAATGGTAACTGTTTCACTATTATTGCCCTTCAGTTGTGGGTTCATGCCCCAAAACCTCTCTTGATGGGATGGGTTGACAACCATTAGGTACATTGTGCTTTTTCCAAAACAATATTATTATAATTCCTATAAATATACCAAATTTGAATGACACATTTTTATATAAAAATACAAGTGTAGAAAAACATTAGAGGTTACTAATACCTTTAAATTTATGTCTAGAAAATATAAAGAAATTCATCATTAAATAACATTTTTCACAAAGACATATACTAAAAAATGTTTTGTATTTTCATAAAACAATTGAAAAAATCATTATACATGATAAAATTCAATCACATAAAACCTCAAATGGGGTAATAAATACATTGATCATATTACCAACCATAAAATCCTAAACCCATGATGGTATCCATAACATTGATGTTAATAATATAATAGACATATATTCTTCCAAAATTAATTGATTCCAATGATTATTCATGAAGGTTTTAGGGAAAATACAATTGGAAAAATATTATTCTAAAACATAACATAAGAGTAATAATACAAATAAATTTTAATGAATTTAGTTTGGTAATATTAATAGCATATGATTAACATTGATTCATTAGATTTATTTATGGTATAATCCTTTTACTCATGGGGAATTAGTTTTCATAGTTCCCCATATCCTTATAGCTGAAACACTAAACATTAGAGGATTTATTATTACCCATTCATTCACACATATGTTGTAATTTTTATTCACACTTGAGTTAAACTCCCATTCACATTAGTAATGTAACAAGATGATTCTTTCCACAATTATAAAAAATGGTTAAATAGTTATTTCCCGTCATCTACTTATATGTTTTCTACTACACTATTCCATTATACAATTTATTCCCTTAAAATAAATAATACAAGTATAATTCTTTAACTCTCTTGATAACACATGATATTATTTCCTCACATGATAATAATATAGTAGATACTAGTTATCATAAATTTACTAGACTAATCATATCAATGAATAGGTCAATCTTACCCTTTTATTACATATGTATTCTATTTAATGACTTTATATCATTGTATTATTGGCCACCTACATTGAATTTTTTTTTAATTTTATTATCATAGACTTAGGAACTATCTATCTATGTCCACCCGTAGCTCATGAGGAAAATATTTTTTCCAAAAATCGTACAATGTAATCCAACAATTCCATGATTAATATTTCTTACTCATAATTAGTGTTTTAAATTAATGACCACTATTGATCCATATCCTTTCAGAGATGATATATTTCCATGAAACAATTCTCCATTCCATTACTTTCCAATGAGAGAAATATCATACATATAAATATTACCTATTATTCAGTTACAAATAATTTATTTCTTCAATAAAATGATGTATTTTATTGAATCAGGATGTGTAATAACAATATTAAACAATGTGGTAGATCACTTTTCTACTCAAAAGGAACAATTTTTAATCGAAACATATTTTATCTACCCCAATATGGTTATTATCTGTATATATTCCACTATAGATCCACCTTATGATTCATTATAATTCCTTGGAGGGAAATATACAAATATAGTACTTGAATATATACATCTCACATTCCATCCACTAGAAAAAAGTTATCAATAATGGAATAATAGAATATATAACAAATGGATGACACATAATGTATAATACCCTGACCACTGAAATTAATATCATATATTTAAAGACCTATGAATAAATAATATCATAATTATTATTATTATTTATTTGGGTGATTTATAAAATCATAAAATTATTTTCCAATTTCATATAATTGTTTTTAAAGAAAATGTGAATTATCCCAAGCATACCCCTCAGGATTTTCAAACTAGATTCCCTGTAAGGACTATGTCTATTTTCAATTTGATGATATATTTAAATCCAAATCCCCCATTTGGAGTTATTAATCCTTGCCACAAATAATAGAAAATTAAATCCACTCATAATATACATACATGAATGATTTTTTTTTTGGAAAAAATAGATAATATCTTCATAAAAAAATAGGTTATTATTATATACTTTTCCACAACGTATAACATAGGTTTATGTTCCATAATCTATGTATTATTAGATCTTGATACCATTTTATCTACTATACTTCCTCTTATAATAAATATAATGACTTTGAACCCAATATACCAATGTTTTTCGTTACCTTATTAAATAGAAAAAATATGTGGAATAGTATATATAAGGACCAAATTTTTTTTTTGGTAAATAAGATAAATATATTAATATAATATTAAAATTTATAACATAAAAGAGAACATATAATTTTCTTTTTTAATATAATTATTCACTTTAGAAAATTTGTAAATATGAATCAGAAAACACTTCCAAGCATCATCTATGAATGAAATATAAAAAAAGGGTGATATATAATTCTCATTATGGGTAAATATATAAATTAATATATCATTAATAAATAAGGATTAATCAATATAGTAATATATATAATTGAATCATATCACATTCCACCAATTAATTTTTCATACTATTGAAAGAATAAATGATGACCATATAATTCCATAAAAATATTTGCATGATATTGAAACATAACCATAAATATTATAACTAATAGAACAATCACATGGAATATAAATAAATAATATCACAATGAGTGAATGAAATGTATTGTTCAATGTAACCATATGGTCTAGGAATTGTGATATGAAATATTATATAAATATGCAATGCCTTAGCCAAATACCCAATCCAATATGTCTCATGAGACATATCGATTCATCAAAGAGCTATACATTCCGTTAATAAACACATACTATGTAAAATTAATTTATAATATGAAACTTGTGAAACATAATCACTATTATAATATATTTTGAAAATCCTACATATGAAATGTTAACACATTCCCCAATTAATAAGAATAGTCATTAACTACTCATAGTAATATAAACAATGGTATCAAAATTGCACATCCCTAGAAAAAGTCATCATAAACCATATAGAAGAATAATAATTATGGAATTATTAGAACATTTTATCAAGGGTGAATTAGTGAAATAATTGATTCTGTTATTTATTAATATAAATTCCTTAAACATTCCACTAAAAACTTTCATGAGAAAAATATCATTTTCACATTGAGAATAACATTCATAAACAAAAAATAATTATAGAGTAATAAGGAAAATAATTTTTTTATAATATCATTTTATACATGTAGATTATGCTTCAATTTAATTCGGGTTAATGAAGGAGAATAATTACAAATTATCTTTATATGTAATTAACTAACACTTCTTTCACTCTATTGTGGAATGTTTAAACATTTCCTTTTTAGTACACATGTTCATGCACGTTCTAGTGTTAATTCTCTTAGAGGAGTTTTTTAAATGATTAACAAGGAACATGCTAACTTTATTTGGGATGCTTAGGCGGTGGGGAGACATGTTTGGGTGTCTTGGGGAGAATGGAGAGACCCATTCCAGAAAGTCTAATTAATGTTTGTAGCCTTGCTGATATGCTCATCTGCATACATTCCAAACAATCCTGGGAGCAAAATGAGTAATAAAAATTGTGGATCATGACCATGGGAGGCTCCCTGAGGGATGGTGCATTGATGGGGGGAAGACTCGTGACTCATTTTTACATGCTTCTTCCGCTCTATTCTTCTATCCATCCCCATGTTCGCTTGGCCATTGGGGAAGAGGATGTATCTATCTATCATGCCAACTGTGCAGGAGATATCCATGGATTTCATGGATTCCCTTCTTAAAAGATATCTTAAGAGAAGAATATCATATTTATCATCTTTATGGTGGCTATTCTGCACATAGAATAACTAGATATGCTAAACCTCATTGATATAACGAAAAACCCCGATTAATGTATTTTTTCCCATCAAGCTCATGCAGTTTCTCCCCTAAGGAATTTCGATGCGCCATTATGCCTCAGTCGCTAGATAATCAGTTTAATGACCTCTTTTTTTCTATGGGTAATATTTCAAAGAATAACATCCTAACCTGTAGGATTATACATGCTCTAGTTTCTACGTATGATAATTTAATGAAATGTTCAATTTTATTGGCTTTTTGTTGTAAGTGTTGTCTTGACTACATGGAGGAAAGCACCATACATCGGTTCCTCAAGGGAGAGTGGGATTGTAATGTCGTGTCGGCCTTCAGTGGATTCAATGATACTCTACAACCATTAATTGATCCTTCCCTTTACGTTCACTGGTTGTATGGTTAAAGAGATAGTGGAGTGGAATGAACAACAAGGGTGATTATGTCTCATGTGGGGGAATAGTGGATTAGGAAAGCTATAAACAATGATAGATTTGAGGGAATTTTTTTTCCTGCGAAAACCATTGTCATGCATAATTGTAGCCTGTTTCATGACTGGACAAGGCATCTAGATAACATGTCTACGGAACCCTATCTTTAGGTTCTGCATCCATCTATTCAGAGCAGCCCTCCTAATAATATTCTTTGGGGCCATTGGGTCTACTGGTAACCACCTCCCTCAGGATTGAAACTGATCACAGATTGTTCATGTAACACGGGCATTATGTGGGGAGTATGAGAGGTTCTCTACCTCGGGGGATCCATTGTGAACACATTATCTCCCTTCTTTGGTAGAGATTATTCATTACAAGTAGAAGCTCTCTCTTTTCATTCAGGCCTTTCCTTTTATATGCATGGGGGAATTTTCACCACGGAAGCAGAGACAGTCTCTTTAGTTCTCCACAAATAACTACTCGGCACTAGTAATATCCCGTAGTTCATCTCATAATCCATTATTAATCATAGATCTATCATCCATAACAATTTTTGAATGAGAAACACATGGCGAGAGGATAACAAGGGGGCAGATTATCTGGTGAAGCTTTCATCTCATGGATCGAGTTCAATATGTTTCAACAAACCAAACCAAATAAAACCTAAGGTAGTTAATCTTCATAGTGGGGACACCCTTGGACATAATTATTTCACCCCTAGATCTTTTCTTTCATTATGTTTTTTCCTCCTTTTTTTAATGATGAACAATGTTGATGATATTAAAGATTCATTTCAGCACATTTTTTAAAATTTAAAGCCTGGTGAATAATATCATTATTAAATTATTATTAAAATACTGATTTATTAAAAAATAATTATATAAAACATTGATATTTAATAGAAATAATTTTCCATCAGAGAGAGAAATAATCTTATATTTTCAAAAAACATAGTCTCAATCATTTTAAGAACATATTATATTTGTATACATTGAATCATAAGCCCCACAAAATAAATAACCTAAAATGATTCTATTATCATTCATTAATATTAAAATATTAATGATATAAAATATATTTTTTTATTATATTCTCCACAAAAAAATAATAGGTTAATAAGGAATACATCTGATGAAAGATAAAGTGATACATGAAATTCATACCATAAGTCTTTTTGCTATTGTATGATTCCATAACTCCATTATAATAAAAATATATGTAATATAAATATATTAAATACAAATAATAATATATTTATTTCCATATATAATATATTTATAGTCATTTATGATATTTTTATTAATAATTCCTCACTACAATCACTATTTCAGGTGATAGTTGCTCAATTTTTCATTTATATATTGGTTAAATAGTTTTAGTAAATTTTCAATGACCATGGATAAATAAAATAAATAATGATAAAAATGAAATAAATATCATACATAAAAATTATTTATTTATTTATAATAGTCAATAAATTTTAGATATTAAAAAATGAGTTACACTACTCATTGAGACAATATGCTATTTGTAAAGATAAAAGATGATTCTATATTTCCAAAAAATGGAACAAATAAAAGAAATAGTGATTCCAAATTCTATAAAAATTTCTCAATAAATTATAGCATTTATATTATATAAATACATCACTATTAAAAAATATTAAAAAATATAATGAGAAAAATTTCAAATTGCTATGTGGAGCTGGTAGTTAACATGTATGCATGATCGACATTATTATATTCCAAAATATTGGATAGTAAGAAGTTACAGGTGATATTATATTTCGGGAAGTACATTAATTTCATAAATATAATATACATATGTTAAATCCATCATTATATTCTGTCATGAGAGGCAGTGATGGAAAAAAATTACATCAGTTAACAAGGTGGAAGTCCACCATACACTTGATCGATGAATCCATTTTCCATTTCATGTAAGAGGATATTTATATATATTATTTCAATAACATAATTAAAATATCATTATATATTATTTACTGGTTTTATACATTAATCATATATGGAGATGATTTTATGGTTTTATAGGAAGAAGTAAAATGGAAATTCACTATTAACATAATAACCTCTACTTCAGACAACCACTTTATGATTATACCTAATGATTTTTTATATTGGATTTATAATCATATAATTCATCTTATATATTTCAATACATTAATTTAAGATAGTTGTTCTTGTATACGATGAAGAAAATTAATATTGGTGTGTGATGAAGAGAGTAGATTATGTTGCTTGTAATTAGAGGGGGAGGGGAAAACATGATATTTTTAAAAAGAAAAACTAATATCCACATTATATCTTGAAAAAATAAACCAAATGTTGAGTCAATAAGGTTTCATTATGACATTTCCATAACTTTATGTTTTGAAAATCATTAATAATCTATCTTAAGGAAAATATTATTTTCCATAATAATGATAATTTTCCTTCCTCAAGGAAATTTTAACCTTACCATGATTTCATTTTTTATGTTTTAGATTCTCTAAATCTAACTCTTTTTATTCCTAAGTTTAAAATTAGGTTAACCATCTAAAAACTCATAATTATATAAATACATAGATATAGAGTATTTCATATTCAGGATCCAAATTTGGACTACAAATTCTCTAAAATTTAGACTCCATATTCTATATAATTTAGACTCCGAATTTTATAAAATTTAGACTCCCAATTCGTCGAAATTCAGACTCTGAATTGTCTAAAATTCATACTCTGAATACTCTGAGAATCAGACACCTAATTCCATAGAATTCATACTCTATGTTCCATAGAATTCAGACTCTAAATTTCATGGAATTCAGATTCAGAATTCCTTAGAATTCGGACCTTAAATTCTTTAGAATTAATTCTACGAATTTATTAGAGTTAAGATTCCAAATTTATTAGAATTCAAACTCCGTATTCCACCGAATTCAAACATTGAAGTCTATAGAATTTTGATTCCAAATTCCTTGATAAAAAATCGATATATTCATGCAATATAGAATCTGAATGTTATTAAACTCCTAACATTATATTCCTTAGACAACAAAAAATCAGATTTGGTTGAGGAACCATATTTTATTTACACATGTTATAGTTATGAAATGATGTCGTGCAATCTATTTCAAAATAATTGTTGATTGAGTGAAACGTGTATAGGTCCGTATGATATTCATAGTAAAATATGACCATTGAAGGAGGTATCTAATAGTTAGAGAAGTACTTATAAACATGGTCTCATTTGAACGAGGTCAATAGAGATTTTGACACTATTCCACAACTCTATATATTACATGCTAATGAAGACATTTCTAGAGAGATACACTCTCATTATTTGTGTATAATGAACATACTGTTTTGATTTCCTCATGTGACTTCGATTGTTTCTGTGTACAATCGAGGACTTATGGTAATAGGAAGACAGAGGTGCTGACTACCTTGATGTTAAAGGGCCTTTGGGGATATCAAGACAGATTTTGATATTCCTATCAAGATCATACCCTGTTGTGGGTAAGAAAAAAAATTCATGAACGTATAAATCAAGGGACCTATATCCATTGTTTTTTATACCCCAATCTTTGGGTAAATGATTTCATATATATTACTTGTGTTTTCTTAAGTTTGTTTTCCACTGCATTTTGATAAATAAAGAAATTATAACCAATATATACTTACTTATATTTGTACTCAGATTAGTAAGACTGTATTCTCTTTAAGGTGGAATCTTTTCCCTTGTAATATTTTTTAATGATTCATTTTTGGAAGAATATTTTCAGAATCTATAAATATTTTAAAACCAAGAGGTTTTGTGAATTTAACTTGTTTAACATTGTAAAAAACTAGAAAGGTTTATATTATGTTTAAAAGTTACAATTTTTTTAAAAGAAACAGTTCACCCATCCTCTTTTATATTGACCATCAACATCATTATTTCGATCCTACCATTGGTATTAGAGGAGGTTTATAAAATACTTATATTCACATATATATTTTTTTGCTCATGTTTTCATTGTTCATAATATTTTCCATTCTTAGTATTTTTTTGTTCTTGTTTAAAAACTTTTTCTCTCACAAGTTTTTGTGGAAAGATATTTTTTTATAGATAGAAGGAATGAATATTTGTTCGATTGGTAATATTAATCATACTAGACCACCTATCTATTACAAAAATAACTATAAATATTAGAGAGATTGTATAAAGACGATTTTTATAAGCACTGGTGTTAAAAAATACATTATGGTAACTAGAGACTATAAGATTCCCGATAAGGAACCTAGAAACATTACTAATCTAGAAAAGTTGAAATACCAATTGAAACATAAGGTACAAAATAATTTTCCTGGTTCCATGACTAAAAATATAAATTTATAAATTTCAACTTTTGAAGCTGGAAATAGTATTTTGAAGAATCTTGAAGTAACACACTTTAGAACTTCCATAGTTTTTAAAATTAGATGATATATGCTTAGAGCAGCATATCATGGATTTCTATTTCATTATGGAGAACCAGTGTGCTTGGTACAACAATGTTTTATGATTATTGTTAATATCTTACAATCCATGGGT
Source organism: Viscum album (assembly GCA_963277665.1). Classification (NCBI taxonomy): domain Eukaryota; kingdom Viridiplantae; phylum Streptophyta; class Magnoliopsida; order Santalales; family Viscaceae; genus Viscum; species Viscum album. The sequence goes on from OY728163.1 coordinate 1,950,027,858, forward strand.
GAAAAAGGATTAGATGATTTGGTTCTTATGGAAAAGATTATAGATATCATACCTAATGAGTGGGAATCTAAGAAAACAACTATTAATGATAATGTGAAAGTCTCACAGATTATTCTTAATGTTTGTTTTGGAACTCTTCCTCAACATAAAACTATAATAAAGGGTGATGATTTAAATATTAAGAATAATAATGGAAATGGAAGTGTTTATTTTACTAATAATTCAATTCATATGAAATCCAAGACTCCTGAAAGAGTTACATGTTCTAAATCTGTGAAGGTTACTATTTTATCTGAATCAGGTAAATGTGAACATTATGAGAAAGAACTATATAATCTTACTCATAGGTTGAACAAGATGGTTGGGAATAATGTATTTCAGTATAGAAATAAGAAGAAAGAACTAAGGGATAAGAATTACTCTCAAGATACTTGTTATGAATGCAAAAGAGTAGGTCATATAAGGCCAGGTTTTCCTATCCATAAGAGAAAGGATAGTAAGGAAAATAATTCTGAGAGGAATAGAATTAAATATGATAAGGCTAAGGATAATAATTTTTTCAGTGCCAATGACTCATGGAGTTAAATTTTTGGTGAATCTTCTGAATAATCCTTAGAGTTTGAATCTTCTGGTAAGGAAAATCTAGGTTTACATTCCAAGTTACATATTGAAAATCATTTTTAATGGCCATGATACACAATGATGAATCTATAACCAAAGTATCCGTGAATGCTAATTATAGGGATAGTAAAAACAATGAATCATCAGATGAAGAATCTTTTTCTAATGATCATAATACATTATCAACTTATGAAGAGGTTTCTAGGTTTACTATGATACTTTTGGATGAAAATTGTAAAGTCAAGAAAAATATTCAAATGGAAAATTCTATAATTACTATTCTTACTGATGAAATATCAGATCATTCTAAATATCCTGATAAGAAAATTTATAATTTTTAATGTATTTCAAAAACCCTTGAGGAAGTCAATTGTGATAAGGATAAATTTTCTAAGGATATAGAAAAAGTTATTTCTATCAAAAATGTTTTCGATAATAACTCTAGTGCTAAAACTAATGTTTTTGAGGATGGAAACATAGTTATTAAGAAAAAGTTAGAAATATTTTTCATGAAGAAGTATTTTTCAAACATTACCATAGTTAAGGAAAAGCTAGATAAGATGTATTCAAAAATTCATTCTATAAGGAATAACTCATATTTTGTTTATACTAGTTCAAAACATATTTTTAGTAACAATTATTCGGGTACCCAAAGTGCTCCATTCAGCACCAATTTTCAGTGTGGGGGCATTGGGAAAATTTTTTTTCCTTAAACAAAACTCAGTATTTAGGTATTCATAATGCATATTTTTCAATGAAAATATGGATTCCTAAAAATTTTCTTTCTAAAGTTTCTGGATCCAAGATAGTTTGGATTCTGAATGTATTACTCACTTGATTTCAGGATTGTAAAGATAGTACCAAAAAATTACATGGAACATGTATAATGGATGTTCTCAGCACATGACTGGTATCAAAAACTTCTTCAAAAATATTATCAAGTCGAATTGATTAAATTTAACATTCAGAGTTAATGATAAGGGATAAATTATTGGTATAGGTAACATTATTGTGGTTGGAAAAACATTGATTCCAAATGTTTTTTTCTCAAGGGTCTTAATCAGTTTCCACTGTTGAAGCTGAATATGTAGCAGTTGGAGGTTGATGTGCTCATGTGTTTTCGATGCAACTCACACTCACAGAATTTGGTATGAGTTTTACCAAAAAAACAAATATTGTGTGATAATAATAGTGCCATTTCTTTAATTAAAAACCATGCACATCACTCTCGTTCAAAACACATAGATATTAGATTTCACATTATTAGGGATCACACTCAAAAAACAGATATCATTCTTCAATTTATCAGAACGTACGATCATCATGCTGATATTTTAAAAAAATCTTTACCATCTAATAGATTTGAATACATTAAACATAAGTTAATAATGATAACTAAAAGGAAATCATCATTATTATCTTCTTGATGAAACATATCATCATACAGTAACAAAATCTCTTTCAAGGGGGGAGTACATTATCAAGGAAGTAATATTTTCTTAGTCAAATTTTTTGGTTGTCAATTTTATTTCATAATCTATAATTTTATTTTTCAAATTATACTTGAAGTTACATTTTTTGTAATAATGTTTTTCATAAATAAAATTTTTTTAATAATATTTTCATTTTTTTGTCTATGACATTATGTTGTAAAAATGTTTATAGTTATTTTTTTTCATAATCAATGTTTATGGAATATAAAGTTATTCTAGAAAAATTTTCCACATTATGAATAATGTGCCTGGAAATCTGAAAGGTGTGTTTCCCTTCCTAAGTGTTAGTAATCATTTTTTCCTTGCTGGTATTTAATTTTTTCTATACTCTTCTTATTCTCATTTCTATAAATTAGATTGTTTTTTAAAAACACAAAAGATTGGAACCTATTAAAATATTTCTTTGGATATAATATCCACTGTTAGATCATCTCAAGATGTTTTCATCCATTGGATAAATTAGGGAAGTGAAACTGCCACATAAATTGCCTATATAAAGGCCACCTGATGCTTATACCACATCAATCTCCAACATCTTGCATGCTGAAGCAATGACCTTCCTACAAAAGCTCGTTCTGAATTTCTCAGATCTTCCATACTGATAAATGTCGGCTGATGCCTCTACTCATAAAGAAATGTAAACTGTTAATGAAATATTTGAGTTGAAGATCTACTAAGAAAGGTTATTCGATCCAATGTTTTATTACAAATATGACTCTATAGTATCTATGAATATAAATATCAATGGATGGGGGTGTGACTATATTTCAAAACCGAAAGCACATGATCTATTTTATCTAGAATTGTTAGTAGATTTCTATGAGACCGTAACTTTCTTCATGGAAGAAGGAAGAGTCATGTTCTCCTTAAAGTTTTAGGTAAATACAAATTCATTTTCTTACACCAAGGCTGCATGCTTGATTGGAATTACTTATGAAGGGGATTCTGAGTTTTTTACTCACAAGCTACATGATGTTAAAGGATGTTTTGATATGGAAAAGTCCATAGCGTGCCTTGGATTTTCAGAATCAAAGAATCAAAATATTATTTATCTGTCTATGAACTTACTTATTCTAGAACAATGGATTCATGGATGTATAACTCTGAGAAAAGTTGAAAAGGATACCCTAATTATGATTGACACCTATATTATGGATTTCATGATCAATTTCAGGAAGATAAATTTGGTTAAGTACATTCATGTTCTATTTGAGAATATCAAAAATTAAAATTTATAATCCAAAATTTTCACATGTCTAACTATTTGGTCAAATATTATTGTTTATTTTTTATAATCTTTCAAAATTTCATGATCTTCTAATTCATGGAATTGAGAAGTCATGTTGTTTAGTTATGAAACATTAAGAACGATGAAAGATGGTTTTTCTAATGAATCCGAAGAATTATATGATTTTACAAAAAAGTATGTAGAAGCCTTATTAAATAAAAAAGAAGTTGCTGAGACTTCCAAAAAGGGTGGAAGTAATAGGATGTTGAAAGAACCATAAGAGAAAGAAAAAACCCTAGTGGCTAAGGAAACGCAGTCCACACCACCGATGCCAAAGAAGAAAAATTCCTATCATGATGAATTTGTGGATAAATAAATAGAGAATAAGAAAAAATAGATGGAAGGAGAGCCTATGAATGTCCATGTCACATTTTCGGAAAAATAATTGAAGGAATAGACTGCTGATAATCTTGAAAAGTAGAAAAATATAGCAAACAGAGGAAGAAATTGTTGGAAGTTGATGTCATTCAATATCTTATCAAGGCTATTGAAAAATCCTCTGAACACATTCCAGTACCAGAATCATTTTTAATTGAACTATTAGTAGAGACTCAGGGAAAGATATTAGTGATTCTGGAATGACATCATGAATATAAAATAGTGCAAGAAGAAGAAGTGGAAGAAGAAGAAGAAGAATTCAGTGGTGATACTGAGGACCTGACAAAGCAAGTAGAGGTCTTACATGAGAAGGAATATCCTGAGAAATTATCAATACAAATATCTAAAGGTGATTCATAAAAACTTTCTACCCCAGGAAAAGATGAGAAAGTTGAGGAAGAAGTGAATAAGTTGTCTTAAGAGGAATATAGCAATCATGATTTCTTACTACAATTGGATGTTGAGGCAGGAGACGAGTAGAAAGAATTTGATGAATATAAAATAGTTCATCGATCTGATACCGAACATGAATATCATAATCCCGAAGAAAAAATTTCAAAGGATTATATGGGAAAACTAGATATTGTGGATACACCATGAAAAAATGTTGTAAAGAAGAATGAAGTTGGTGCTTCATCGATGAGAAAGTCTATTGAAATATAAATAGAATCCACATCAACCAAATTCTTGGATTCAAGAATCATATTCACTTGAACATGACTTTGTTATTCAGTCGTTGAAAAATCTTGTTGGAAATATTCCCTTCTTTCCTAGTATATAATAGAGATGAATGTTGCTTTAGAATACGTTTAATCAATAATCGAATTTTTTTTCCTTGGTGATGGAGAAATGTGTATGTCTCGTGGAATATTTCAATTACTTATTCATTAGTTACGAGGATCATAATTTATATTACAAGAAGATGACAAGTTGTTCAAGGAAGAAAATAGATGAGATTAGAATCTTCGATTAATTTCAAGATAGTGTCACAAATTCTTTTGACACCGAAGATGTGAAGATCAACGATCTCTCTAATGGTTTTAAGGAAAAGATAAGTCTTGAATAGACTTCTCGGAAGGAAGAAATTATGGATATGAATGGGAAGATAAATTCTATGGAAAATAATTGGAAGAGAGAAAGGGACCTCATAATTAATATAGAATATAATCTTGTTATGTATGAAGACGTCATGAATGCCCATGAAAAGAATCTTATGGCTCATGAAGAAAATATAGAAGCATTAGAGAAGAAAACTAATGATCAGGAATAACTTCTCAATAATATGGAAGAAGATCACAAAGAGATATAGTAGATAAAAACTGTTGTGAAGAAGCTGATGCTGAAGGAGAAGGAAGGTTAATCTTTTCCAAATCCTATTTTTTGTTGTGATTCCCTGAATGTATAAATTATTCCAATATTAATGAAATTCATGATGCATTTCCTATTTATTTGTTTTTTAGTACTAATATTTCATGTACTAAATTTAACTTCCATTCTATTTATTTCTTTTGGAAAGTAACAATGTGGGGGTAAGAAATGTAAAGAATAATACTAATTAAAATTAAATTTCCCACTGTAAGGGGGAGTCATCCAAGGGGTAAGAAGATTTTTTATAATGAATATTTTCGTGAAAATGAAAAATCTATTTTAGGAAAAAAATTATACAATCCTTAGGGTTTTTAATGCAAAAGGGGGGGTTATTCGTATTCAAATTGAACCATATTTAAAGGGAGATATATTTTTATTTATAAGTTCATTAAATTTTAGGGTCCATATATTTATTTTAGTAAGGATGTTTGTGCATTCCAAAAATGTTGAGATTGTTGAGTCCATAAGGTTTCCTTATGAATTTTTCATTCCTTTATGTTTTGAAAATCCCAAATACTCTATGTTATGGAAAATTTTATTTTCATTAATAAGGAAAATATTTCATTCCCCATGGTAGGTTAATCCTTAGCATGTTCTCATTGATCATGTTTTTTTCTCTCTCAATATAAGTCTTTTAATTCTATAGTGAAAATTTTGGTTTAACATATAAAACCTCGGAATTATATAAGTACATAGATTTATAGTATTTTGTTTTCATGTTCTGAATTCATACTTTGAATTATCTGAAATTCAGAGTCCGAATTATATGAAATTGTGACTCCTAATTCACTAAAATTCAGACATCGAATTCTGTGAAACTCTGACTCTGAATTATATGATATTCAAAGTCTGAATTCTCTAAAAATTGGACTCTGAATTCTCTAAAATTAAGACTCTGAATCTTTTAGAATTCAGAATCCAATTTCATTATAACATAAACTCCAAATCCCTTATAATTGAAGCTCATAATTCATTAGAATTCAGACTCAAAATTCCATAGAATTTAGATTCTGAATTATTAATTATGAATACTTTAAATTACTCAGAATTCAGACCCTGAAGCTTACAAAATTCTGATTATGAATTCCTTGATAGACATAATCTGTATATTTATGCATTATAGAATCCAAATGTTCTTATACTCCGAACATTATTTTCCTGAGACTCTATAAAATTATATTTGGTTGACCAATCATATTTTACATACTCATGTTACAGTTATGAAATTATTTCATGCATTCTCTCTCTAACTAACCATTTTTTGAGTGACACATATACATGTGCCTCTCACATTCAAGAAAAAATATGATTGTTGGAGGTGGAAGGTGACCATTGTAGAAGTACTTATAAATAGATTCCCATTTGAAAGATCTGAATAGTGATTTTGACACTATTCTACAACTCTAGAGATTACATGCTGCTGAAGTTATTTCTAGACAGAGAGACTCTCAGGCTTTGTGCATGCTAAACATCTAGTTCAGATTGTTCATGCGACTCTGACTATTTCTATGTACGATCATGGGATTCTGGGGATAGGAAGACTGAGGTGCCGACTACATTGAAGTTAGAGGGCTTGTGGGGATAGAATGACAAATTCTGGTATTCCTATCAAGGGATTACCCTAGTGTGGGTAAGATAGACATATTGAAATTATAAATCAAGGAAACTTTATCAAAGGTTGTCGGATACCCTACCCATTTGTTTAGAATATTTCATACTTGTTACTTATAATGTTCCATGTTTTTATTCCATGACAATTTAATTAATAATGGAAGTATAACCATATTATACATTCTTATACTTGTACTCTGATTAGTAAGATTCCTAACGCTTTAAGGTGGAATCTTTTCCCTTGTAATCTTTTGTCAGCTATGATTTTCGGAACTATATTTCCAAAGTCTATAATCTTTGTAGAACCAAGAGGTTTTCTCAATTTACATTATTCAACTTTTTTAAAAAAATATTAAGGTTTATATCTTCTTTAAAATTTCCCAAATAACTTATAAAAGAAACAATTCACCGCTCTTGTATTTTGAGCATCTACATCATTATTTCGACCCTACACCAAATTGGATCATTATTGAACCATTTATGATATATGGTAATTATAATTTTATAAAATATGAATATTATAAGTTTTCAGTAAATTTTACTAGTTATCATTCTAGTTTAACCCCTCTGTATTCTTGTTTAAACCTTAATCATGTTAACTAATATTTATTGTTTTTAATATTCTATTAAATCCAAAATATTGTTGAAATTATTTAAAATGTTATATATTATTAAATATAAATATTTAAAATATTTTTGAAAATTAAATTTACATATGTGACAATATTTAATTTATATTTAAACCCATAGATGTGTTGGAAAATTGGTTTCCCAAATTGAACATTCAAATTAGTGTATAATGTTTTAATATCAATAATGAAAATTAATTTTTTATAAGATTACCTAAAAATATTTATTTTATTAATATTAAAAAATATTTACATTAAATATAATTTATATGAAAACTAAACTATAAAAAAATTTTAACAAAAAATTGATTTTTTTAAAATACTAGTAATTTTTAATATTTATCGATATATAAATCATTTTATTAAATTCTAATAAAAAAACTCCCTATTAATTTAAATACCATTATTTTAATTTTTTTTTTGAATAATTTTTCTTGAAGAGGAAATAATTAATTTCAAATTTTTTCACAATTTAGGATAAAATTACCTTTTGGAAATTGATTATTTCTGAAAATTTTCAACTTTATTACATATGATTCTTAAAAAAAATATAATTAATAGATAAACATAGAATTTATTACATATATTTTAAAACCATATAATATTCATAATTTATTTATTCTAATTAATAAAAAATTATTTAACAACATTTTTATATTAGTATACTATTTAATAGCTCTTTTAGAGTCATGGTTGCATGTATCACAAACTGTCAAATAGACTAAATTTAATGAAATATACTTCTGTAGATATTTTGGATCGATATTTCATAATTCATACAATGTAAAACAGTTATTATTTTAAATTCTCATGTTGTTAGACTCTTGGATACCCTTATGTTGGATCCGTATTTGAGAGTGGATATTATGGGGCATAATTTTTACATTGTAATGGGATGTGTTAAATTTATTGTTTCAAATAAATAAAATAATTATTTTTTATAAATCATAACAATTAATGAAATTCATTGATGTTTTATTTTATATTATTAATTTTTTAATGAGCCACTGTATGGGAAACCAATGGTTATGAATGAATGAAATTCTTATTCAACAATTTGTTGGACTATTTAATATCATTGAATGAATTAGTGGTTAGACTTATCACATGGAAATAATAAAATGATATATAGTATTAACAGTTTTTGTCATTACTTGAATAAAAATTATTTATGTAATTATACTATTTTATTGAAATCATATAACCATTAGATTTAATTTGATATGTCTTTTGTATAACTATGTATTTAAATTTTGTGTTCAAGAGAAATGATTCTCCGAGGATAAATCATTCCGCTTCTAATTTTTTCTAGAATCATGTACTATATCAAGAGGGAACATATAAATGATAAAATACATGAATCAAATTTGTACATAGATTTTCCAAGGTGAGCTTAGTGAAGTTTAATGTTTGATAATGTAAATGATGGGAATAATTAATGTATAAATTTCTCTATTTTATATAATATTTTTGTTTATAAATTTTTTTATTTTTTGGGGTTTTATTATAGGAAATAATTAAATAATATTAAATTATTTTTAATATGATGTGTTATTTTAATTATATATGAATATTTAAATTGTCAGAATATTTTATCAAGAGAACAAATATATGGTTTCTTTTTTAGAGAATTTATTATTTTACATAGAAAAAATAATTTTTTTTAGATATTTTGGGAATTAGTTAATATAAATTAATTTCTAGGAAATTACCCTTGACATGATATATATATATATATATATATTATATTTGATAAATTAATTTAAGATTTTTTATTGAAATTGATGATAGTTAATAAGGCTTCAAAAGAGGATGAAAAAAATATCACAGAAATATTGTATAATGTGGACAGTAATGATGAGTAATACAGATAGATTAACAAGAAACAATTTATTTTCAAAAAAGGATTCAATATAATGAAAATAAATGTGGATGATTTTCTTAAAATGATGGACAAGATGGATTATTTATTTGAAGACATCATCAATGGAAAATAAAATTAGGTACATGATATGCACTTGAAACTATACATGGTTAATTATTCTAATAAAATTAAACATGATTATAAGGGTTATGTGATCTGTTAATGTGTTTTATGATTTTTGGTTATGGTCTAGGGGGTTATTTTTTTGTGAATATAATAAAAATGGTTTTTAAGAATGCGTAATTTTTTGAGGGTTCTCACTTAACACTTAATAGTGATCTATTTTTGATATAACAAATATTTAATTGGCTACAATAAATATAAATTGGGGAATTTTTTAGAATTTATATGTAAAATTGAATTATGGTTAATATAATTATAATTGAATACCTTATAACTTATTCTGCGAGGGATCTTGTTTTTTAGCGGTTATGATGGAGAGTAATTAAAATGGATTTAATTTTAAAAAATAATATGGTCTAGTTAGGTGAAAATTAAAATTTGAATATATAATTCATTCTAATTAAATATTTAATCAATAAATATGTTCTACATGGATGACTTGTGGTGGATTTATAAAATTTTGAAAATAAATAATATATTTGAATACTCCATTATTTTATTTTTGAAGTAACATGTTTTTCTTTTTAATGTTTTTGAAATTATGGAAGGAATTGTAACATCCCTTGTAAGTAATGAATAATATATATTTGTATCTATGTTTATTTATGATTTAGATAGTGTTTTAGAGGCATAAAACGTGAATAAATCCAATCTTAAGCATGTAATAGACTAATATTTTTAAAATATTGTTTTAATGCCTTTTGATGGAAAACCATTTTTAAATAAAACTTTTGACAATTTTATAAGAACACTTTGTCAAAATATACATATTCTTTATGATTGGGACGTTTGAATTTACATTGGATAATTTTGTTTGTATTTTTATGACAATTTTCATTTTTTAATAAATAGTGAACAATACTGCATTTTACATCAAAACTTCTTTTTCGTATAATTTAATTATATGGATATATTATCTTTTTATTTGGTTTTAAAGTGAAAAAAGAATATAATTTTACCATTTAATCCAATATTTGTCATTAGAATTAATTTCACTTTTGAATTGCGCATTAATAAGTGCCAAACTTTTCATAGATATTGTTTCTCAAAAACCCGCTATTTGTTTTGACAATGAGAATTATTTTTAAATTAATTATTTCAATTTATATGTTTGGAATTTGGTAAAATGGATTACATATTTGTAATCAGAAGTTACAAATTATGTAATCAATACTCTTTTGTTTTTTGATATTATGAATAGTAACGACGGTAATTATCATTAATTATCTTGATTAATTAGTAATCGGGTAGTTATGGATAATAACATAATATCATAATAATAACAAATGACCCCAACATGTGTCCTTATGTGACTTTTTGTCTCATGGCGGACCATGGGATGACTTGTGAAAAACTTGGGGACCCCATGGAATCACGTTTGTGTGATAATGACTTTTTATCTTTTTTAAAAAAAAAATTTAAATATAACAAAGAATGTATTACCTGAGTAAAACATTTTTAATTTTGTCTACATAAATTATATATTGGTCAATAAATATTCAGTTTAAATCTAAAAACATTTCCTACATCATAGTATTTTTTTTATAATTTTTAGACATTGAATAAATTAAATTATATATGACATTATGATGATGCAGCGATTACCTAATTAATGAACGATTTAAATAAAATGAAAAGATAATGTAAAATCTAAGACATAAACATTTAAAATACCTATTGTATGATTATATTTAGAACCCTAATCACCTTATCCTAGAATTAAATCAATGTGGGACCATTAAAATCCGAAACTAATTTGAAAATAAAGTAACATTTTATACCATTCCAAGAGTACCCCTCCTCTCCTCTTATAAAAGGCACCCACCTCTACCTCCTTACCCACCTCTACCTCCTTACTTCACATGTGTTCTTGTGTTGTGTTTTGCTTTTCCAACCCCCTAAACTCTTTTTATTCATTTAATTTGTAAAAACATCAGTATTTTCAATGTACTAGGATGTTGTTATAATAATTATTCGAGCTACACTTACACACACCTACATATAATGGTTAAAGAACATACTGTTTCCGTGGATGTCGAATTTATGCCTCACGAAATAATGATTGTTCAATATTCTTATAACACCTTCAAAGGTGGCCATAAAGATGTCACTAAATTTATATATGACATATATGATATCTAAATCAGGAATAAAATTCTGGATATAATGGATATTTTACCACATGAACAACTTGTAATTATAAAGAGTTTATTTTTGACTCAAGTACCAATGATCGACAAAATGACCATTATTAACTTAAATAATTACATAGTGTTCATAACATGGTAATAAGTGACATAAAATAAATAATTGACTTGAAAAAGTTTCTTAATCATGTAGAAATTAACTCATGTTTATTATTCAGGACGTTAAAGAATGATCAGGTCAAGTCGGACCCGAGGTAAGGGACTTCGTCTCAATCTCTTTTCATTGAGGCATATTATGTTTTATACACAACTTTCTCTTATACGGTTTATAAACCAATTTTGACTTTTACTGTTACTCAAAAGGAATCTTTTTTATACGAATCATTTACTAAATGACAAAAGGGAATGTTTTTTTGTCGTATGTATGCGGCGAAAATGAATTCTCCGCCGACGTGACGATTATTTGAGTTTCGAATTCCTCTACAAGCCATTAAATTTTTTTAAAAAGAAAAATAAATACCATGTTTAACTTTTATTTTATTTTTGTATGGAAAATGGTTTTCATAATTTTTTTATTATATCAATGTTTTGTATTGATATCTTGTGATTGAAATGTGGAAATGTTATGTTTCCTCTATGCATGTTCTATGTGATACAATTCTGTTATGGTTCATGGGAATTGTTATGAAGATGGGTGGTTCCGTGATAAACTAAGGGCGGGTGACCCTGATATAGCTCTCCAATACATTGGGTTTCATGACGGGGTTAAACGTTAAGGTTTCTCCAATGAGATTTAGGGAATATACTATGATGGTTATTCTAAACATAACCATGAGGGTTACTCCCTATGTATGAATATTATGAATGCCTAAAGATACTTTATGTCTTATGATTTCTATTATTTATTCATGATTTGATGAGGTATGTTAAAATACTTATGTTTTATGAGTAAAGTATGATTTCATACATGGACTAATTTTTTCATTTCATACTTTTATATCCCTTACTGAGCTTTTTATGCTCATCCCATGTTTTTGAAATGATTTTCACAGGTCAAGGGAATGTTACATGATGTGATGATAGGTTCAAGGTAGTGACATGAAATAATCCATGTTTTGTTTTAAATATCTTTCTGTTAATGGTAAAAAAATGAGTACTATATTTTATGTAACCACTTTGTTTAAATGTGGAATGTAATGCATCATTTATGATCAAATTTTCTAAAACTCTAAACCTAAAAAGATCCTCAATGTGTATTCTTTAAATAAATCAAAATTAATTAATGTTTAAGTTTGGGGCCTTATACTTGGTATCAGAGGTTGGTTTAGATAACTTTAGGAGTTATAATTCTATTAAATGATTATCCAAAAATATTTTTTTTATGGTATAATTGAAATGATATAGCATTTGAAGATTACCATGTTGCTTCATCTAAGACATGTTTATTTAGAATTGTTTTCCATAGAGGAAACATAGAAGCAGTACTAGGAAGGCATACAGAAAGAAATGAACTTCTGAATCAACATCATGAGATGGTCGGAATTGGAACTGAATAGTTTGTTGTAGTAATGGTGCAGTTGACTCAAGCGATAAATGGTGGTGGTATCCATGAACGACATCATCCAGATAAACTACAGAGGAACACGTCAGTGGTGGAACATTTCATGAGGCAACATCCCCCATCATTAAGACGATAATCTGAACATGTGCTAGCTGAAGGGTAGATTAAAGCACTGGAGAAGATTTTCGAGGTCATGGGGTGTTCAGACAATCAAAAGGTTAGTCTTTCATTTTATTGTTTAGAGTGTGAAGCAGATTAGTGGTGGTAGACGGTTAAAAATATCAGGGATGCTGATGAGATTGATGCTCTCGACTAGGATGAATTCAAAGGAATGTTTCTTGAGAAGTATTTTCCTAAGGCAGTTTGACTTAAGATGGAAAAACAATTCTTTGGAATTGAGGCAAGAGGACGACTTAGTGGATGCTTATGAGGAGAGGTTCGCTCGATTGTTAAGGTATGCTCCAAATGTTATCCGGGTCCTTGATAGTAAAATCAATCATTTTTACTCATGATTAATGACAAAATATCAAAGTGCATTGGCTTCTCATGATTTCAAAAGTTATGAAAATCTTGTTCGATGTGCTAAGATGGTTGAAATGGATTTTACCGATGATCAAGTGTTCTATAACAACCAACAAGAGAGGAGAGACCAAGGTGGCAGGATAAAGGGAAGAATTCATCAAAAAGGTATGACGGTAAGAAAACTAAGTTTTCAGTTTGTGAAAAATGTGGTAAAAGGCATGCTGGGGAATGTCTTTTGAATTCTGGAAACTTCTACTGATGTGGTAAAATGGGACATAAGGCTTGTGATTGCACTGAAAAAGATCAGGGTGATGGTAAGACAGAATTTGATTTACAATTAGTGAAATGTTTTAAGTGCAATGAGATGGGACACTATGAAAATAAGTGTCCGAAAAAGAGCTTGAGTGATGGGAAGAAGTTAGACTACAAGCAGAAATGGGTGGTGAAGTACTTTGAAACTACTTCTGAAGATGTCGGGCCATCAAATTAAGTGGTATCAGGTACTTTATTTTGTTTTTTCAGATTATTAAAGTGGGTTGTTTCATTCGGGGTCTACACATTCTTTCATCTCTGAAAACTTTTCTAGTCAAATGGTAATTCAATCTTAAGAAATGACTCCTGAAACTGTGGTAGAATTTCCTGGGGGGAAATGTTGTGGAAAAAATAATATATAATAATCTTCCAATCCTTATCCGTGGAAAGAACCTACTTGAAAACAGTATTGTTTTACCTCTATTAGAGTTTGATGTTATCCTGGGTATGGATTGGATCTCTATTTACCATGCTAAGATTGACTGTAAAGATAAAGACATTTCTTTTCAGAAAGAATTTCACATTGTGTACAAGAATGAACTCTTACTGTTGATAACATATCAAGAGGCCGAGATACTTTTAAAAGATGGAAATGAATGTTACCTTTCACATATTGTTGAAAACAAGGGAACTATTCATATTAATGATGTTCTAATGGTGAATGAGTATCCTAATGTTTTTCCTGATGATTTTCCTAGAATAAATTCAGATCGGGATGTTGAGTTTACTATTGACTTAGTTCATGATGCTAAGACAATTTAAAAAACCCCTTATTGAATGGCTCAAATTGAACTTTTATAGTTGAAGGAGAAATTTCCAGATTTATTAGAGAAAGGTTTCATTCGACCAAGTACATCACCATGGGGTGATCCTGTTTTATTTGTAAAAAAGAAAGATGGATCTATGAGACTTTACATTGATTATAGATCCTTGAATAACACCACTGTTAAGAAAAAATATCCTTTGCCTCATATCGATGATTTGTTTGATCAGTTCTAGGGATCTCAGTATTTTTCAAATATTGACCAGAGATCGGGGTAGCATCAGGTGAAGGTAAAGGAAGCATATATTCCGAAGACCGTGTTTCGTACAAGATATGGCCATCATGAATTTTTAGTAACGCCTTTTGGGCTAACCAATGCACCTGCTATATTCATGGACCTTATGAATCGTATTTTCCATGAGTTCTTGGATAAGTTTGTGGTTGTTTTCATTGATGATATTTTGGTGTTTTCTAAAAATAAAGAGGAGCATGAATGACATTTAGGGGTTATTTTTCAAACCTTAAAAGAAAAGAAATTGCATGGGAAATTAAGCAAGTGTGAGTTTTGGTTTCAATAAATTTCGTTCCTTGGTCATATTGTTTCTAAAGATGGAATAACTGTGGATCCTGTAAAATAAAAGGTTGTGGAATAATGGCGAAGACCCACAAATGTAACCGAGATTTGTAATTTTCTTGGATTGGCAGTCTATTACCGAAGGTTTGTTAGAAATTTTTCACGGTTATATAGTCCAATGACTAAGCTAACTCGGAAGGGTGTTAAGTTTATCTGGACAAACGAATGTGATGATTGTTTTCAGGAATTTAATATAAGATTGATGAATGCTCCAGTTTTTGCACTACCTTTCAGGAATGGTGAGTTTGTTATCTATAGTGATGCTTCATTAAATGGAATTGGTTGCGTCCTATTGCAGAATGATCAGGTAATTGATTATGCTTTACGTCTATTGAAAACAAATGAGGTAAATTACACTACACATGATTTGGAATTAGCTGCTATTTTTTTCGCTTTAAAAATTTGGAGACATGATTTGTATGGAGTAACGTGTGAAATATATAACGATCACAGAAGTTTAAAGTATATATTAATTCAGAAAAATTGAAAATGAGATAGAGGATATGGCTAGAATTAATCAAGGAATATGGTTGTACGATTCATTACCTTCCGGGAAAAGAAAATAAAGTGGCTGATGCTTTGAGTCGAAAAAGTGATGCTTCATTAACAATGTTGCATTTGGAACATGATCCTTTTGTTACGGATTTGATGAAATTTTGCATAATAGTTGTTGGTGCAGGATGTTCATCTATTTTGTTTCAGGTATTAGGGAAATCTTCTCTATCCGATGGAATTAATCATGCACATAAGCAAGACAACGAGTTGCAGAAAATGGTAGAGATGGTTCAGAAGAGTAAGTTGCCTGAATTCAACATGGATAATAATTGTGTTTTGAGATTTGGGAAGAGATTGTGTGTGCCTTGTGATTCACAGTTGAAGAGATAGTTGTTATGTGAAGCTAATAGTTCTCTGTTTTCAATTCATCCAGGCAGTACTAAGATGTATAGGGATCTTTGGGATTATTACTGGTGAGACGAAATGAAAAGGGATATTGCTGATTTTACAGTGAAGTGTTTGACTTGTCAGCAGGTAAAAGTAGAGTGGCAGTTACCGAAAGGGATGCTTCAGCCTTTACCAGTGCCAGACTGGAAATGAGAGAATATATCCATGGACATCATTGTGGGATTGCGGAAGACACCTCGAGGTAATAATGCAATCTGGGTAATTATTGATCGCTTGAATAAATCTTCTCATTTCCTTGCTATACGAGATACTTTTCCCAATATCAACATTCCCTTTTGTATCTTAAAGAGATATTCAGGATACATGGAGTTCCATTCTCCATTGTATCTCACCATGATCCCAGGTTTACTTCTAACTTTTGGAAAGGCCTTCAGAAGTCGTTGGGTACTGAATTAAATTTTAGTATAGCTTTTCATCCTCAATCAGATGGGTAGTCTGGAAGAATAATTAAAACTTTTAAGGATATGCTACATGCTTGTTCGATGGATTATCAGGGAATTTTGGACCAACATCTTTCTTTGGTTTAGTTTTCTTATAATAACAGTTTTCATTCTACTATACAGATTGCACCATTTGAGGCATTGTACGGGAAGCGGTGTTGAACTCCTGCTTGTTTGGATGAAGTAGGTGAAAGGATGTTGATGGGACCAGAATTGGTAGAATATTTGGCAAAAAAAGTTCAGCTGATACAGAAACACTTGAGAACAGCTCATAGTATGAAGAAGAGTTATGTAGACAATAGGAGGAAGGATCTCTCTTTTGAGGTAGGTGATCATGTTTTTCTCCATGTTTCACCATTGAAAAGTGTGATGTGATTTGGAAAGAAAGGAATGATGAGTCCAAGATTCATTGGACCATATGAAATTTTGGAGAGAGATGGATTAGTTTCATATAGAGTGTCTTTACCTCAGATTTTATCTCAGGTACACAATGTTTTATTAGTTTCAATGTTAAAGAAGTACATGCCAGGTCCATCTCATGTTTTGAGTCCATAGGCAGTTCAAATGAAAGAGAATCTATCATATGAGGAACAACTGTTCTATATTCTTGACCACATGGAGAAAGTGTTTCAGAATAAGGTGGTTCATCAGGTAACAGTTTTGTGGAGAAACCACATTAGTGAAGAGGCATCATGGGAATCTGAAAATGAAATGAGGGATAAATACCCCCACTAATTCGTTATGTAAATAAATTGTGGGGAAAAAATTTTTATAAATGGGGGAAGGATGTAGCATCCCAGGTAAGTAATGAATAATATATATTCTTATCTATGTCAATTTATGAATTAGATAGTGTTTTATATTCTTAAAACGAGAATAAATCCAATCTTAAGCATGGAATACACTAATATTTTTGAAAGATTGTTTTATTGCCCTTTGATGGAAACCCATTTTTAAATCAAAATTTTTACAATTTTTTATGCTATATTGATAAAAAAACATATTATTTATTATTGGGACATTGAAATTTACATTGGATAATTTTTTGGTATTTTTCTGACAATGTTCATTTTTTAATGAATAATGAAAAATACTACATTGTACATCAAAACTACTTTTTCATATAATTTAATTATATGGTTATATTATCATTTTAATTGGATTTAAAGTTTAAATAAAATATAAAATTACCATTTAATCTAATTGTGGTCTTTATAAATAATTTCACTTTGTAATTGAGCATAAACAAGTGCCAAACTTTTCAATGATATTGTTTCTAAAAAACCAGATATTTGTTTTGTCAATGGGAATTATTTTTAAATTAATTATTGGAATTTCTGTGTTTGGAATTTGGTAAAATGGATTACATATTTGGAATCATAAGGTCTAAATTATGTAATCAATACTCTTCTGTTTTTGGACATTATAAAAAGTAACGAAGGTAATTATCTTTAATTATCGTGATTAATTAGTAATCAGGTAGTTAAGGATAATAATATAATATCATAATAATATAAAATGACCCCAACATGTGTCTTAATGCTACTGGTTGTGTCATGGCCGACCCTGGGATTCCTTGTGACAATCTTGAGGACCCCATGGAATCACTTTTTTTGTGATAATGACTTTTTATTTTTTTATTTATAAAGAAAGTTAAATATAACAAAGAATGTATAACCTGAGTAAAACATTTTTAATTTTCTCTACATAAATGATCTATTGGACTATAAATATTCATTAGAAATAAACAAAGATTTCCTACATCATAGTATTTTTTTTATAATTTTTAAACATTAAATAAATTAAATTATATATGACATCATGATGATGGAGCGATTACATCATTAATGAATGATTTAAATGAAATGAAAAGATAATGTAAAATCTAAGACATACACTTGTAAAAGACCTATTGGATTAGTATATTTTGAACCATTATCACCTTATCCTTGAGATACATCAATGTGTGACCTTTAAAATTCGAAACTCATTTGAAAATATAGTAATATCTTATACCATTCCAAGAGTGCCCCTACTCTCCTCTTCTAAAAGGCCCCCACCTCTACCTCCTTACCCAAACTTCTCAAGCCATTGGCTCGTCAATTATCTACTCATTTTATCTCTATACATCCCTCTCATAATTCTAGAAGCCATACTTTATGCAGGAAGCTTTTCAAGAAACCCTTTTGGATCAAACCAAGAGGAGTTACCCGATTTAAAGGTAATGTCTTCACTTGTGTTATTGTGTTTTATTTTCCACTCTAACCCCCAAAAATCTTTTTATTCATTTATTTTGTAACAAAACCAGTATGTTAAATGTACAAGGATTTTGTTCTAAAAATTATTAGATCTACACATACAAAAACCTACATCTAATGGTTAAAGAACATACTGTTTTCGTGGATGGTGAATGTCTATCTCACGAAACGATGATTGTTCAATATTCATATAACACCTGAAAAGGTGGCCATTAATATGTCACTATATTTATATATGATATATAATATGTTTAAGTTTTCCTTAAGCTTATGTATTTTTAATTTATTGCATACCTTTATGGCTTCCATTATGGGTATACACGATATCTTCATTTTAGGAAGTTTGGACTACCGCCCCCTCCAAGTGATTTGATTCGTTAATGCCATATGTGGAAATTTTAAATGATGGAGTTAATGATATTATATATGAAATTAAACTGGAATTATAATACAAAATTATATCATTATGATTCAATTCAATTAAATAGTAAATAGAAATGAATGTAGTGTCCATGCATACGTACGGCTTACCATCTCCATGAATGGTGCATTTCATTTCTTACCTCTAAATGTTATGTAATATTGTATATGAATGTATATAATGGATATAAATGACATATATGATATCTAAATCATGAATATATTTCTGGATATAATGGATTTTTCACCACATGAACGACTTGTAATTATAAAGAGTTTATTTTTGACTCAAGTACCAATGATCGACAAAATGACCATTATTAACTTAAATAATTACATAGTGTTCATAACATGGTAACAAGTGATATAAAAGGAATAATTATCTTGAAAAAGGTTCTTAAGAAATTATAAATTTACTCAAGTTTATTATTCAGGACGTTACAGAACGGTTGAGACAAGTCGGACCCGATGTAAGGGACTTCGTCTCAATCTCCTTTCATTGAGGCATATTTTTTTTTATAAAAAACATTCTTTTATACGGTGTATAAACCCCTTTGACTTTTATAGTTACTCAAAAATATTCTTTTTTATATAAAGCGTTTACCAAACGAAAATGGGAATGTTTATTTTGTCATACGTATGCGGCGACAACTACTTCTCCGGTGTTGTGACCATTATTTGAGATTCGGCTTCTTCTAGAATCCATAACATTTTTTTAAATGAAAAATAAATACCATGTTTTTATTTTCTTTATTTTTGTTATTGATAATGGTTTTCATTATGTTTTTATTATATCAATGTTTTGTATTGATATCTAGTGATTGAAATGTGGAAATGTTATGTTTCCTTTATGCATGTTTTAATTGATACGATTATGTTATGGTTCTTGGGAATTGTTTTGAAGATGGGTGGTTCCATTATAAACTAAGGGCAGGTGAGACCGATATAGCTCTAGAATGCATTGGGTAACGCGAAGTGGTTAAACGTTATGGTTTCCCCATAGAGAATTAGGGAATATATTGTCATGGGTATTCCAAACGTAACCATGAGGGTTACTCCCTACGTAAAAATGTTTTGAATGCCTCAAGTTACCTTTATGTCTTATGATTTCTATGATTTATTCATGATTTTATGAGGTATTTTAAAATTATTATGTATTATGAGTAATGTATTATTTCATAAATGGAATAATGTTTTCATTCCGTACTTTTATATCCCTTACCGAGCTTTTTATGCTCATCCCATGTTTTTGAAATGTTTTTCACAGGTCAAGGGAAAGGTACATGATGTGATGATAGGGTCAAGGAAGTGTAATAAAAGAATACATGTTTTGTTTTAAATATGTTTCCGTTGATGGGAAAAAAATTAATTCTATCTTTTATGTAATTACTTTGATTAAATGTAGAATGTAATGCATGATTTATGATCTAATTTTCTAAAACTATAAACCTGAAAAGATTCTCAACGTGTATTCTTGAAATAACTCAAGATTAAGTAATGATTTATGCTGGGACCTTATAGGAATAATTAATTAATGGGTAAAATATCTTTAAAATTGTTCCTAAAATATTCATCAATAACTTATTAATATATATATATATATATATATTTTAATTTAATTACGTAACAAATATGTGTATATGGGCATGCGAAAAAACCACAATATTTGATGTTTCCATTATGAAAATCCATAATCGGTTTTTCTACATTCAATGAAATATTTATTTGTAATTTCTCCTTGAAAACATGACAAAAATTGTGACATATGATGGCATTCTAGGTTATATTAGGGACAAACAACTCAATTATGTTCGTTTACTCTAATTCAAAGAGTGTCATGTGGTAATGTCACGTTGATTTGATTCATATAAAAAATTTAATTTTTTAAATCATTTATAAATATATTATTAAAAAAATTATTTCATGAGTAGAGATTTATGGATAATAATAATGATAGAACTCAATTATTTTGGTTGAAATGTTTATTTGTTCAATAAATTTGGAGTAATTTAATAACTCTAATAAAAAATGATTCCAAAATAATACTTATTTCATATTCTTACACATGTATTCATTATTGGATAATTATGGTTATAAATTGATTTTATTAGCATATTTTTTAAAACCCATTATTTATTTAAACATTAAAATTAAAAAAAATTTAACTCTAATAAAACACCTTATAGACTAGATTATCATAGTAAAATAGTTTACATCGCGATTATTAATTTATTTATACTTGTTGACTGTGCATTCCTATAAATAATTTATTCTAATATGAATTTATTTTATATTCAATGTGTTTATATTATGGTAATGTAGATACATTGACAAAAATCTTTAAGAAAAGAAATGGTATAAATGATAAATTTCTAACTAAAACAACTCAAAACCTATTGATTTATGGTATATTCTTAAAATTTTATTAAATTAATAATTAATTATTTGGATTCATATGAGAATAAAGAATTTTAATGATTGAACTGATTTAATTTTTCAATATAATTATCTAGAATGGGTTTAATTTCTTTGAAATAAGAAATATTCTACTATATAGAAAACATAGGGTTGGAATGGATTTTAAATAAATGTTGAGAAAACATTTAATATAATTAATGAGTGCATTCTAAAAAGGTTTCTTTACAAAAATTATTATTTAGAATTTGTTAGGAAATATATAGTTAATTTTATATTTATAAATAACATTTTTTGGGTAATATTTTTTATATTTTTGATTTAAATATATATTTTTGAAAGGCAATAAAAAAATAAGTTTTTATGAAAAATATTTTGATTTATCATTATTGATTATTGATAAAATTTTTTTATTTAATCATGTGTCGAATTTATCAATGTATTGGGATAAATCTAATTGGGTTAATGATCACCCCTATATATACATATTAATGAATATTAATATTTTATCATTTATAATTTTATAAAAGCGTTTGTTTCTGCATAATAAATTTATAATAGTATATTTACATTAGTTATAAGTTGATTCAATTTTGTGGAATAGAAAATCATAACTTTTTTTACCCATTGAAATCATGTGTTTTTTATCAAAAAATTGGATCATTTAAAAAAATTATGATTTTTTAATATAAATTTTTTTAGTAAATTTTTTTATACATGTAGAAATTTTTTACATCCACTATTTTATGATTTTAGAAAAAAAATTTACCGGTCAATTTACAATATCAAATGGAGCTAGTTACTATCCCTTAATGATTAGGGAAATACACCAGAGACCATGTGGAATAATGATTAAATACATAGGCATTGAGTCCCTAGTTTGGGGAGTTATAATATTGTATTTGGAATTTTTTTACATTTAGTCATCAAAATTATAGTATTCATAGAGAATTTTATGTTAATAATATGTAATATGACCATAAAAATACATATCTCCCTTTTGTGTAGAATAATGGGTTATCAGAAAATATTTTCAATGTATATGGATGATTAAACACTATAGGATGTAATTATTATATTCTATCCATGATGGGTTGGAACTTGGAAGAGTTAAAGAATTTTTTTAATCTAATGACATGAAAAATTCTAAATAATGTTTTTCAAATTGTTTGGGATTATGATGACTCTGAAAAATTTATGGAACATGAATATGAGTACCAGGGTGGCCAAAATGAATTTTTAAACTTTTCTTAAGGTACATTCTATAAACACGAGGTCGATGTTTTCTACATTTTGAATTGGTGCTCGGATTAAAAATCATATGGGACCATTGAATCCACATTATCGATATTCTTTTAAGGGAGTCTTCAGTTTGACTGCAGTTGGTTGGGAGAAAATGTTAATTTTTTTGACATTTTAATGAAATAATAAAACTATATAGAAATTGTAATTTTTTTTGTACAACATGTTGATCAGTGGTAGTGGGGACCACAAAGGTGGTCAAAATTTTTAATATGTGATTTTAATTGCATGGTTACACTTTGGTAGCATAAGCTCCCCTCAAATAAATAATGTTTCTCATTAATTATCTCTATTAATGGACATCATTATTTCCATGGTGTGTTACTCAACCTTTTCACCCTCTATTTAAATGGGGCCTATGGTAAAGTTTTTTACATGACTTCTTCAAGTGAGGAACCCCTAGCGAAGTGACCTGAAACATTCCACTGATGGAGAAGTATGCTTAGGGAGCAATGAACCTAGATTGACGAATGTTATAGGCTTCATCAAACAAAAAATCTTCTTCCACTACAACAACCTCTCCAAAGAATCTTGAGGTAGGGTTTGTATTTTAAATAAAAAAATTACAATGATTCTCATCCATGTTCATGAATTTTTTGGTGGTTGTATTGGGGGATTTAAATAGGGTTTATCATTATTTTAATGTTATGTATAAATTACTCCCACTTATAAAAACACTATCACATAGGGCACGGACCAAATGAACCAGGCCAAGACCCTGTGCTGTTTGAATTTTCATTGTGTTTTTCATATTCATGTTTTTCCACCATGATGTAACCATTAAACCAAGAGTCACGAAATGAAGGTGTCATCCCAGGAGGACCATAGGCACATCTGGATGGAGCAACAGACCATAGGAGGTCACCATGTAGACCGTAAAAGAATCACTGGCGTGGCAATGACGTGTTTTCCAGTGTTTGCTAGCCTTGAAAGAGGAGGTACCGCTCAGAAACATGGCAGACTGAAGGCTGACCATCGTGTGCCTATTGTGGCCATGGTGACGCAGATCACTACAATGCTCCGCGGTGAGATGATAATGAATACGAAGCCACAAAAAAGGAGGAACACGATCCTAGTGGATCCCATGGGTAATGCGGCAGCACCACTCGGCAGCGCCCATAAAGGAGATGAACGTCTCATTTGAGACGTTTGATAGGTGTAACACATGACCCTTGTTTTGGTCACATCATCCAGCATGTCAAGCCCACCATGGCCCAGCCCTATCGGGCCAGCTCAGGTCAGGTCGGGCCAAGCTAGTTCAGACACCAACCGGGTCGGTTCTACCAGAACTGGGCCGGGGTGGCCCAGACCAGGTCGGTCGGGGTTAGTCTGATAGGGTCGGAGTATAACCGGACCCCTCTCGGGGCCATAAATTTTTATTAGTCTATATATTGCGAATGATACATCTGTTAGATGAGTCGTCTACAATGTTGGGACCCTTGGAATGAGGAAGACCTTTTGAGATACTCTATGAGAGTTTTAGAGAATGCTAATGTCTGTCCGAGATGGATTGACTCTGAATCCAACCAGGCCCTCAACACCAAAATTCCAATACCATACAGATCGTGCATCCGGATGACTCATCGTCTATGGTGTTGGAACATATATTAGATGACATTTAATTGGGTTACTTCTACGTGGGAATTCATGTCGGTTGAAATTTTACTAATGGCTGGAGGATCAGTTTGTCCCAGAAACAAATGTACTATGAGCGGGAATCATGTGTCTGGATGAGACTTGATTAATGAAACGTGATTCAGTGTGAATCAACACCGAATGATTTTGGGTGAATCTACACCCCGTGATTCTATGTGAATCAACACCGAACAATTCCTTGTGAATAAACATGAAACTATTCTCTGTGAATCGGCTCCTAGCGATTCTGTGTGAATCACATCAAGAGAATCTGTCTGAATGTGAACACAATGATTCTGTGTGAATCAACAACCAATGATGTTATCTAAATCAGCACCTAGAAATTCTGTGTGAATCAGCATCAAGCAATTATGTGTGAATCAAAAATAGTGATTATATATGAATCAGTATATATTTATCCTATGTGGGTCTTGTGGGGGTCAGTACATATCGATCTTGTGTGGGTCAGTAGTAGTGCCTCATGGTATAGTAATATGATCTAGCCTTATGACTAATCATTTGTACTACTGTACTCAGTTATACTGGGATTGAGATGTGTCTTTTTGTTTGTGATTTGAGATTGAGATAATGATGTGGTTTTATATTTTATAAAAATGTGAGACCATTTTGGGTCTCGGGGTCACTAATAGGTATTTATATACTCCCCGATGAACGGGAAACACCTAATTATTATTGTGTCTTGTGTAGACGATCAACAGCCTTGACTGAGGCTCGGGGAGCATGGTTCTCACAATTGATAGTGGTTTCGCTGACAGGTGACAACAAGATTAGAGGAGAAGAGATGTACCAACCCTTTAGTTTGGATCCTCAATGGATGAACTCGGGAGCGGTTTTTAGTTTTCAGTTAGTTGCATCTTTTTAGGTGGGAATGTATTCTGGAACCTTTACATTTACTACTCACATTTACAAGTGAATTTTTAGGTTGTGGGTTCATTTTTTTGTGTTATTCGGATGTGTGTATATATAGGTTTAAAGGAAATGGCTTCCTGTTTTTGTAATATGTGTTTCTGGTGCTACTCTAAAACCCCAAACCTATGAAAGGTAGGTTTGGGGTTGTCACAACATCGTCCTAGGGAATGATTCATGACAATGTGTTTTCTGAGTATTTAGTTCTATTGATGAACTAGGACTTTGAACTTTCCAATAGTGAAATAGTGTCAAGTGTTTTGAGTGTGTTTTTTAGTTCGAGGAGTCCAATGTTGGTGCAGTGACTGACATATCCATACACCAAGACACTAATTTCTAATTTCTTATTCGGTGTATGAAAAATTTTGATTGTGTGTGTTTTGGAAATGTTTTTACATTGGTATTTTTTGAATACTCTCATCAGGTATAACTTATTGACTTTGGCGCACCTATTTTTTTCAAGATGTTTCTGCATAAACAGCCAGCTAGGATTCCTAGGAGATATAAATATGACTGACCCCCATGTGATGAGGATTCAGTGTAGGGTCATTAAATTTTGGAACCATCAGGTGGTGTACTGGTAGCACCACCACTTGGTGGTCAGTTGTTTCCACCATCCCCACAAGTGGATGATGTAGAAACTGAGTGCATTCCTCGAGTTTCAGTGGTAGAGGCCTCATATTTTTCAAGGATAGATATATCCCCAGGAAGCTAAAGACTGGATGGAGGCTGTGTCTTGAGTCATCCACCTAGATGGGACACTAGCAGAGTAGATGGTGATCATAGATGAGAGTCTCTTACTAGGCATGGAAAGAAGATGGTGGATCATGACTCTCCAATTACAGGACTAGGTGACCCTCTCCTGGATGGACATTGAGATCCACTTCATGGTGGTGTTCATCCTAGAAAAACTACACTCTTAGTGTATCCAAAAGTTTCAGCACATACAGAAGGGTATCTTATCAATGGCCCAATCGTCAGCAAGATTCACTAACCTCTGATTCCACTCCACTGTCATGGTGCAAGACACATTCATCAGGGACTAGACCTTTGAACATGGTCTCTGGTGGGAGATCATAGAGTCAATGATGTCAGTTAATATCATGACGTAGGGATGAGCTCTCGAGTGATAATTTTTGTTGGAGAGCTTCTTAGCTGAGTTGGCAGACCCTATTAGAGCCTCCACTAGATGATAGGTAGACGAGTCATCTATAGTAGGTAGTAGGCAGATTACATAGAGGCCCAAGAAGGCCATACCATCTAGAGGATGACCACAAGTCATAGTGTCAGAGGTACGAAGCTTAAGATACTAAGGGGGTAAATAGGGAAGAATAATGTGCATCACATGTGGCGGGTAAGGCCACATGGCTTATGACTACCCAACCTGATGTACTGATGACAAACATACAATCTAGGAAATTTTTAAGTAAGATCCATGGTTTGAGTGAGGAGGTCTATAGGGCGATAGACATGGAAGTGGAGCAGGTCATGTAGGAGTCAGTGGACGATGATTTGAGGTTCTGCCATCACCACCCCCAGGTGATCCACCCAGACCACATGGAGTAGGTGGACATGGGGAACTAAAACTAAAGGCAAATTTTTTCTACAAAAATGGTGATCTAGAGATGATTAAAGGCATGACTTGTGTCTATTCCACCATATATGTTGTACATATAGACATAAGTTTCAGTCACTATTTCATTTCGCTAATGCTCGTTAAGAGCTTGGAGATTCCGATGGATCCATTGGCTTGATCCATTTGAATAGAGACTCTTATAAGATATGATTAAATGATTACACACGAGTGAATATAGTGTGAGGTCTCCCTAGGAGGCATGAGAATCGCTTGGGATCTTCTAGTAATAGCGTTGAGGCCCTATGACAGCATCATGTGTATGGACTGTATGTCTACAATACCTGATCAAATCTACTATTTTAGGCACAATATGCATTGTTTCCACTAGGATGAGATCAAATATAACTTCACTGGTGATGATGAAGCCTTTACAGAAAAGGATAGACTATCTCCGAGGAGGGTTCATTCGATTACTCATTAGTTGGCCAGCCTCACCCATAGAGTATTCAGCATGAGGAGTCAAAATTATCCAATACTAGTGGACTAGTTTGATGATGTCTTCCCAGATGATGTTCTAGGACTACCTCCTTAAAGGTAGGTATACATTCACATTCACTTATATCCCGATATGACACGGATATATAGACCATAATATCATATGGCTCCAGTGGAACTTCGTGAGATGAGGGTACATTTGGAGGAATTGTTGAGAAAGGGGTTTCTAAGGCGTAGTGTTTCTCTACAGGCATCCCTGTTCATGTTCACGAAGAAGGAAGATGGGAGTCTGAGGCTATGGGTATACAATTAGTGCTTGAACTAGGTGATCGTGATGAAAATGTATCCACTCCCAAGGATTTGTGATCTCTTCAACCTGATGAAGGGAGGTCGATGGTTTTTGAAGATAGACCTCAAATCAGGCTACCACCTGCTAAGGGAACTAGATGAAGACGTATTGAAGATAGACTTTAGATGTCTATATGGACCACCCGAGTTCTTGGTTATGCCCTTGGGAATGAATAATGATCAGAAAGTGTTCATGGGGCTCGTAAATAAGATATTCCATCCACACCACAATCGCA
Organism: Viscum album; assembly: GCA_963277665.1. Lineage (NCBI taxonomy): Eukaryota > Viridiplantae > Streptophyta > Magnoliopsida > Santalales > Viscaceae > Viscum > Viscum album. The sequence continues at coordinate 1,950,056,247 of OY728163.1, forward strand.
TCATACTGGTCTTCATTGGCGACATCTTTATAAACACAATGTCGGAGGATGAGAACGCAACACACATGTAGATAGTTTTGGATACTCCCCAAGAGCCCCAGTTTTATGTAAAGATCTCGAGGTGCCAGTTATGGATACATAAATCCACTTCTTAGGGATCTTTATCTCAGATGATATATTTTTAGTGGATCAAACAAATATAGTGGTAGTTCTATCTTGAAGACTCATGGGAGTATGACCGAGGTGCATTGTTTTTTGGGATTGGTTGGGTACTACCGGTGATTCGTATATGACTTCTATAGTGTAGAAGCACCTTTGGTATCCTTAATAGAGATGGGGAATCCTTTCTTATGGACAGATAAGTGCCATCCGATTTTTTAGGAGTTGAGGCAGAGATTGATGAGTGCCTCCATCTTGAGGCTACCAAAAGATGTATTTGGGTATGTAATTTACTACGATGCATGAGGGACCAGACTAGGTTGTGTCTTGATGTAGGAGTAAATAGTGATCAAATACTTCTCAGGACAGTTGAGATAGAGTGAGGGGAACTATACTACCCATGACCAGGGGTTATATGTAGTGGTCTTTTAAATGAAGATTTGGTAGAACTACTTGATGCGATAATGTATTAAAGTCTAATCTAATCATACGAGTATCGGGTATATTTTATCACAGAAGGACCTATAATAGAGATAGTGAAGATGGATAGAGATCCACTAAGACTGTGACATTCATATTGTATATAGTCTTAGGGAGGGGAACGTACTATCAGATGCACCATGTAAGAGGAAAGGTCTACAACTGCTAAGTGAGTGAGAGAGCAGCTATCCGCATTGCAATAATCCTTTGTGAATAGTTATGGAACAACCTACCTCCATTCTATGACTATCACTCCCCCACATCATCCATGAGATCCGGAAGGAATAGCTTGGGGACATATACTTTGAGGCTCCTCATGTTCAGATATCCTTAGGATTGGATCCTAATATATTTTTTGAATATGAGGTGCATGTCATCCTCTATAGAGTATTCACTATGGTCTTAGTGACGCTTCATGATGATGTTTTGAGGGAGTTCCACACATCCCCTTTGGATGCACATCCTGGAGTGTAGAATATGTACCAGGACCTTCGACATCATTACTGGTGGCCATGAATGAATAAAGTGGTGGCATTGTTCGTCTCACGATGCCTCACTTGTTATCTAGTGAAGTCTAAGAATCATGTACCATAGGTCTTAGCTCAACATCTTGGGGAACTAGAGTGTTAGGGGGATGATTTCTCCATATATTTTTTGATAGGGCTACCACATACGTCCAGATGAAACAATTCTATTTGGGTGATTGCTGACTAACTCACCAAGTCAGACCACTCCATATCGATCTATAACCAGCGATAATAATAGAGTTGGGATGCCTCTATGTTCAAAACAATTATACGGATTCAAGTAGTGACATCAATGATTGTCTCATATCATGATTCTATTTTTACATCCTGATTATGGATGGGATTGCCTGAGGCATTTGAGACTCATCTATGCGGGAGTACCATGTTCCATACTAAGAGAGATGGTCTAACAGAAGTTACCATATGGACACTCGAAGACATCTTTAATGCTTGTGACCTAGATGTTGGTCGTAGTTGGGAGGAAAACTTTACACTAATGTATTTCGAATACAAAAATTGTTATCACTCCACCATCGTCATGGATCCATTTTATTCCTTTTATGAGTGACCATGATTATCACCTATATGCTAGACAGATCCAGGGGAGTTAGCACTTATGGGATCATAGTTGGTACATGCTACCATAAAAAGGTGTATATCATCTAGGTGTTGATTAAGACTACATAGAGCTGTCATATATCTTATATCGATAGGAGATGAAGACCATGGGTGTTTGAAGATGGAGGCCATTTCTTCCTACAAGTCGCATCTCGACGATGATTTCAGAGGATGGGATGAGGAGACAATCTAACTCATAGGTTCATCGGACCATTCGAAATTCTCAATAGAGTAGAATATTTGGCATACCGTATAGAACTTCCACCAAAGATGCACCAGGTGCATAATGTTTTCTAGATGTCGTTGTTGAGGAAATGCGTGCATGATCCATCACATGTTAATGACTTTGGAAAGATGGACATCGATGATGGGGAGATATTTACAGAGTTTTAATTAGAGATCAATGATCTAAAACAGTGGGTCCTTCATGGGATATCAATTCCTCTAGTGTATGTTCTTTGGTAGCATGAGAACCTCTAGGAGATCACTTGGGAGAAGGTGGTTCAGATGCATGCTCAGTACCCTGATTTGTTCTCCTTGTTTTATTGAAGGATTCTTGGATGAAAATATATAAGGATGGGAGAATTTAAAGTCCTATAAAATTCCAAGTAATTTATTTTATGTTATTTTTGAATATTATGAGTCTGAAAAAATTTACATCACTTGATTCGGAGGCCCGAGGAGCTCAGAAATAATTTTTGATCTTTTTTTAAGGTACGTTCTGTAAACACTCAGGAATCATTTTCTATCATTTTAACCAGTTCTCAGATTAAAAATCCATGGGCATCATTGAATCCATAGCTATGTGATTTGATTATGGGAGGTTTAACATCGAACGTACTTGGTCGGGTGAAAAATTTAGATTTTATGGCTTTTTACAGAAATAATAAAATAACATATTAAATGTTATTTTATTTCTTTTTTCCTAAAACCAATTACGAGGTGGTGGTGGGAACCATAGAGGTGTTCAGACTTTTAAATATATGATTTTATTACCTTCATTACACATAGATTTTATAACCCCCCCACGTAATTAACTTGGCACATTAATTATGGAAATTAATAAAACTCATTAATTCCTCAGTGTGTTACCCACCCTTTATATCCACTATTTAAATGGGGATTGAGGAAGAGTTTTTTACTTGACCTCATCAATCGTGGAACCCATGGAGAAGTCATATGACAACATCCACCGATGGAGATGGATGCTTGGGCAGAAACCCACCAGGATGAATGAATTCTAGCGGATTCATCAAACATGGAATCTTCATCCACCACTGCCATGTCTCCAAAAAACCTGGAGGTATGGATTTTATTTTAATTCATGATATTCAAACAATTATTCTCCTCAATCTTGAATTTTTAGGTGGTCATAGATGGGGATTTAAACAGGGTTTATCATTATTTTAATTGTTATAATGTTAACATGGAGGGAACAACCCAATCGAATTAGGATTAGACCATTTGTTGCATGATTTTTCATTATGTTCTTTAGAGGTGGGTTGTTTCAACTTGATGGATCCCTGAAACCAAGAGGTGTGAAATGATGAAAATATCTTAAGAGGGTTCTAGGCGCGTCTAGAAGGATTAACAAAACATCAGTGCTCACTCGATGGATTGAGGAATATTCACCGGTGGAGCACTGCTGGGGCAGAAATGACGACTGGAGCCTGAAGCAATGGTGGCAGCTGATTCACTCCATCCATGGAGGAGGGCAGCACCGTGGCGGACCGAATGCACTATTGACATGGGCCAGTGACGGAGATAGTGATGTGGACCACCATCTCATGCCCTAACGAATGAATGACCTTCTCACATCGTGTCCCATGGGTGATGAGGTTGCGCCAACTGGATCCGCCAATCTAGGAGCTGAGCATATACATTGAGTTGTTTGGTAAGTTGACCATACGACCCCACGTGGGTCTCCCCAGGTAGTAGGCTGGCCGATACAATGCCCATACCAATTGGGCTGGCCCAGGATAGTCTCGGCATACCATGGTCGGACCCAGAATCGGTCGGGATGGCCCAAACTGGGTCGGTCTGTGTGGGTTCAACCATGTCGGACCGGACCTGAACCCATCCCGGGTATAGAAATGCTTCAAAGGCCATATATTCTATACCAGACATCCATTTTATGAATATTTTGGGATTTTGGGGCCCTTGGAGGGAGATGATACATTTGAGATACTCCACCAGAGTTTTGGAGAAAGATGGACTACATACGAGTTGGATCGACTCCGAATCCAATCAGGCCCTTCACGCTAGAATTGAAATAACTTATAGATTGAGCATCTGGTTGACCTGTCTTCTTTTGTGTTAGAACCCATACGACATGACATATCACTGGGTAATGTCTACATAGAAATTAAAACCTATTAAAATATGGCTAATGGTTTGAGGAGAGGTTTTAACAAGGAACAAGCATACTATGAGTGGGAATCCCATGTATAGATGAGATGTATGGAATTAAGAGTGATTATGTGTGAATCAGCACCATCAAATTCTTTTTGAATCAACACCCACCCATTCTGTATGAATCAACACCAAGCGATTTTGTCTGAATAAACACCTAGGCATTTCGTGTGAATGAGAACCCAGCGATTCTGTATGAATTAGTACCATGTGATTCTGTGTGTATTAGAACCTGCAAATTCTGGGTGAATCAGAAGTAAGTGATTTTGTGAGAATCAGAACTCAACGATTCATAGTGAATCGGTATCTATCGATCTTGTGTGGGTCTTGTGGGTGTTAGTACATATCGATCATTTTTAGGACAGTAGTAGTTCCTCTTAATAGAGTAATATGAACTAGCCATATGAAAAAACATATGGAAAACTGTAATCAGTTATACCTGATTCGAGCTATTTCTTTTTCATTGTTCTTTGAGATTGAAATCATGCTTGTGGATTTCATATATTGAATTCTGAGAGACCATCAATGGTACTGGGGTCCCTACAGGGTATTGTTATATTCAACCTGGTGTGGGCTTCTACCGTACATATTTGTGTCTTGTGTAGACGATAGGTATCCTTGACTGGAAGTTGGGGAGCTAAGTCTTGATGGTGGATGGAGGAGTTGGTGACGGGGGATGTGGAGAGCTGAGGAGACGAGTTGTACCTACCCTTTATGTAGGATCCTTAGTGGACGATCTATGGAGTTATTTTCTTATTTAATGATGGTTTTATAATTTCATTTGGGCTTGTATCTCAACACATTTAATACCAGTACACAGTTTTTCTTTAGCAGTTTTACATTATGTTAACATCATGTTGTGTTAATGGGATTTGTGTCTGTACAATATTAAAGGAAATACCTTCCTTTTTAGGGATGCACCTTTTCAATGCTATTCACCAACCCCTGACCTATGGATGGCGGGATTTGGGTAGTCGCAGTAAGTGACCTAGGTGACGGGTTGTGACCAATAACATTTATAATTAATTTTATTACATAATATGAATTTATAATGAAATGTGTATTATTATATAAAAAATGTATTACCAATGAATACAATTTTTTTTTTTGTTTTTTGAAAAATGATTTCAACTGGAAATGTAAGGATAACATGAATGATTTTTTTTTAAAATGAAAATGTTAATTGGTCTCAACAAAAAATTCATATATGGAAACCAATATATAGTAAAGATTCATATTCTAATGAGGACGTTAAATTTATAAAATCAGTCATTTTGATAGACTACAATCTATGTTATTGAACTATTCCACAAATAATATGTACTGTTGGAAGATGATGAGTAATGGTAGATTTTTTGATATTTGATATTTTTTTGACAATAATTGATTATGGTATATATGTACTAGAAAAAATATATAAAAATGGTACTAAAACATTATGAGATTAAATATGAAAGATTAAAAATAAATTTCCCCCATCAATGATAGGTTTTTTCCATGGAATAAATAGAATAATTTTTAGATAATAAAATATAGATATTAAATATTCATATAATAGATACCTTGATGGTGGTGTTATAATTACACGGTCTATAGTTGGTGACAAAAAAATGTGGGTGTTGGTTTTAAAATCATAAAATAATAAGTATTATGAGTATATGTACTTCAATAAAATCATCAATTAATAGTACTCCCCATCAATGTTCATGATTGTGAAGGATCTGATGTTTATTATTTTTTATCTATGAAATAATTTGATGATTATGTATTCTCTAATTTTTGTGACACATTGAGGGTAAAGATAATCTTTTTTTATTAATATTAAAATTATGGCTCCAATGATCAATGCAATGCTTTGATTATATATGTTTATAGAGTTTATTTTACATTTGTTACCAAATTATATAGTGGTGGTCGGTATCTCTACTTTAGACGATTAAAATATATAATATAAAAAAAGGATAATAATTTTATTTCTTATAAAAGTGTGGGATAAAAGTAATTTAGTATCTTTTTGAGGAAAAAAAATTATATTAAATGAAAACTAACATATTAATATTCACACTTCTCTAATAAAAATAATCCACCGAAGTGTTTTTTTGTATGAAACCTATGATATTTGAGTCAATGTTTCAATCATCACCATTTAAAAATATTTATTTTTGGTAGGTTGGTTATCTATAGATTTACTACATGAAAGTATCATTGGAATATTATACTGACACATAAAATGAATCGAATGGATTTATGATTCCATAAAATGACTTATCTAGACATAGTTTGGGACCAACTGTAGTGTTGGGATACCTCATTATGAATATATTTCATTGAATGTGTAGTTCTATTTGAATTTTTTTATTGATTTATCTATCAATAGAGGAAAGGAATAATTAATTATAACTTCCAATGCAAGAAATATTATTATTTAACAACATTTCCATAATTACAACACTGTATATCAAAATAGTCTTCAATTTCTTAGAGAACATTTGTGTTAAGTTTCATTGATGTTCAGTTATAAAGAAATGTCATTTTAAAAAACATTTTAGCAATTCTCAATAATAAAATAATTTTAGATCCACTTTTATACGTATCATAAGTTATACATATATTTAATATATATAGTAGGGGAACGGAATATTTATTAAGCTTAAATTATCAATAACGAGATATTTTTCAACATTTTATCATAGTTTATATCATAATCAAGTGAAAAAAACTAATTTGGGATAAATTTATTATTAAAAAAATGTGAAAAAATATTTTCCTTCCATTAATCATGATGGAAGGAAGCAAGATCACAAAAGAGAAAACATGTTCTAAGATATTAGAGTGTGACATATTAATGGAAACATGAAATAAGGGAATTATATCATAAGTACATAAAATCATAAATAATTTTAAATAATAATAAACATTCTTCATAAGAATAATTCGAGGCTCACTACTAAGAATTTCATTTTGGATAGTGTCACATGGTGGATTTTTTTAACTTTTAATTCCCATAAACATAAGGGATATAGTCTTTGTGTTGAATGGGTTCACTCCCCATTCCTATAAATATAGTTCAATGAATCCCATGGTATATTGGGACTTCTACTCATTTTATATCACATAATATATATTGATGTAAAAAATTACCCAATTTAGTTTAGGGATATATAGTTCTGGGCCAACCAATCACATAACATAATGTTCTGAGGCTAAACGCTCCTTCAAAAAATAAGATATCCTATGAGATGAGAAAATTACCAAATTACTGAGATGGATATATAATTATAGCATCAATTGCAGCATAAAATAATAATAACATATACATGAATATGAGTTTCATTAGTAGAAAAAAACCATTATTAAATTATATTCACGATAAAAATGATGAAAAAGATGTTGGATTCAAAATATTTTCATGAGTAATAATGAAATGTAATATCGAAAAAAATTTCATGATAAGAAGAGAATAATTTTTTTAAATATTTTATTAATTATTCATTATCATTGAAAATTGAGTGAAGATGTAAGAAAAATAGTGAGAATGTTTATAGAGAAGTAACTATTTAAATGAATCAGAAATGAAAAACTTTTCAATATGATATGAAGTATCTTAATGGAAGGAAATAGATTATTTTTTTTCTTTAACATATAATTCTAATATAATTTTTCTCCCTGATTTATTTATGGTTTTTATAATAAAATGATATCTGAATTTTTTTTATTTGGTTGCACTTTTTATTTAATAAGAAACTAGAACATTACCTTCAATTAGGTATACTTAAACATTAGATTTTTAATGGGAACATAAAACATGCATTATCACCAAAAGGAAAGGAAATTAAAAATAATATATGTATAAGATACATATTTATAGTATATGGTTAAAAATAAATAAGTATACAATTGATAAAAAGGATGAAATATAAAGAGACCACGTACCTCAAAAGTAATGAGGGTTTTTCTGAAGATCTTATTAATATATAAAAATACAATTTTCGAAATAAAAAATTATTAAAAAACTATAAAAACATTATATTGATAACATGAATAATAAAATATGATGTTAATAAGTGATATCATATAAGTACGCTTTCAAATATAAAGAGGATGATTGATGAAATGTGATAATGTGGGCACCGTGAAAAAACATTCATTAAAGAGAATTCATTTTATTCTTATCTATTTCATAATTTTATAGTGAAAATGATCATAGAGGGGTAATATGTTAAGAAAATATTATTTTATTCCAATATAAATAAAAAATCCAAAAAAAGCCTTGGTTATAATGAATCCAATGATTCAATTAAGAATTTTAACATTAACCTTATAAAATAATAATATGTAGTTTGTGTCAACAAAACTCTTATGAAATCATAATATTTAATATTGAATATCCATGGATATATGTGTATCATATAGAGTCATTAAGAACAAAAAAATTAATTTAATTTATGAAAAATATATCCTTTTATGAATACGAACCCCCCAAAAATAAACATCCATAGAATACAAATCACATAACATTGAATAAAAAATTTAATAAATGTACCTTAATTATTGACATCCTCTAATGTGATAAAATATCCTATATATCAAAAATAACTACATTAATCATATATATAAGAAAACAATTAATAAACTTTTCGTTTTTAATCCTTGTTTATAGTTATTATTGACAAGTATATTACTGAATTACCTTCTATTTTTAATATCATGTGTGAGTAATCTTGATCGTTTGGAATAGTTTCAGGATCATGTTATTTTCATTCATTATTATACAAAATATCAACACCCAGATATCATAAAATAAAATAGAATCAAATTATTATAATTCATTATAATTTAATATTATTTTATATGGATGTTTTGGCTATGCTACTTATAAAAATAACTGATGGCCATATTGTTTGGTCGATTTCTACCAAACATACATTTGTATAAAATTAAAAAATTTAGTATAAATTTTACCACTATATACTCAATATAAAGATATTTAAAATAATTTATATCATATATTTTTAGTAAATAATTTCTCATATACATCTACGATATTATTTTATATCATTTTCAAGTGTGTGGTTAGACATACACATACATGAAGAAACCATAATTAATAGTTGATTTTAATCATGAAAGATGTTATTTTGGGAACAACATAACTATTATCGATATATTAGAATAATATTTATATAATTTTTTTGTTATGAATAACATTTTAATAGTTTTTAATATAAATTGTATAATATAGATAAGTAATTTGATATGGTACATCAAATAATTGGGTAGTGCAAAAAAAAATTATAATTTTCATTTCCTAAGAAAATTATTAGAGATAGAGGTGAATTAAATGTTTATATCTTAATAATATTAACTATAATAGATATTTATAATTATATTATATAACTTCTCCCTTATAATCATTGATGAGACGTACGGTTGAATATAGATGTTGTTTATTCTTGGAGGTGGTAGTCTGCACCTTAAAATAATTAAAGTTTATTTTTTAAAAAAAGGAAAAAGGTAGATAACATTTATTCCACTATAGTATAATATTATATTTATAATCAATATTAATATAATTATATAATTATTATAAAATTATATTTGAAATTTTAAAAATTAAAATAATATAAATTTGGGAAAAGGTACTCTTATCGATGATGTGGTATTTTCATTCAATGAAACCTTGGAAATAATGGTCTTAAATCAATATATTGTGAAAATGTTATCAAGGAATGGAGTAATATTATATAATATAATAATATATAATTTCGTTATTATGTAACCTAATTCTTATGGGGTTATTTATGTAGTGGCGAGAGGCCACTTTTATATGTGGTGATAATGGATATTTTAAAATATTTAAAATTAATATTAAGAAAAAGTGTGTGTCAAATGCCTAAAAGACTCTAAAATGGTCATTAATTTAGGTTATATATATATATATATTCTATAATACTACAACCATTAATTTTTAAACATGTTTTAAAAATGTTAGTATCCCATTACATTTAGAATTTTCACTATTACCATATATGGTTTTAAAAGAGGAAACTAATTTTTACCAATGAAATTAACATTTAAGGCTAAAAGATATTATTTATTACATATTTTGAACCTATTAATTCCAAATGTAAAATCATTTTTATCATATAAAATTATTATTTTTAAGAGAAATTTATATTTTTAATAGATCATGTGACACACAAAATCCTAATTTCAATAATTATAATTTTTATGATTATTAATTATAAAAATGGTAAAAATATCACAGTCCTTGATTTTCATAATATATATATATTTTAATAAAAATTATATTTTATGTGTCTTTTAAGTCAATGAAATTAAAAAATGTTCCAATTTTTTTCTATATTAAAAAAACAATAAAAAAAATTTTTATTAGAAAATAATTCTTAACAACCCAAAATGCTAAATATATGTTTTCTAAAGTGAAAATGCAATATATAATTATAATTTTTATTCCTGAAATTTATTTTATATCAAATAAATGGTTTATAAGCTACTATACCATTATTATAATTATAATGTTAATGTTTTTGAAAAAATTATATTTTCAATATTCACAACAAACTCATTTATTCTAGAAAAATACAATAAATATATACTATGAAAATATTTTAATATTGAATCCCAAATTTAGTTAATTTTACTAAATTAGATTCCATATTTTTAAAATATATTTTTTAAATAAAATCATAAAATATAGTGAAAAATATTTTTATTATACAATATATTTTAAAATTATTAAAAATCATTATTATAATTTTTTGTAAATTGCTTATAAAAATAGTGTAAATTTAATACATATAATTTAATATATATAAATAATATAATAAATATTCCTCATCTATAATATATGTACATTCATATAATTTTATATGTAAATTATAATTTTAGAATAAAATATATTTCTGTTATAAAATAATGTTGACTACTATTTACCAAAAATAATTATATTTATAAATTACTATTATAAATGGACTCTATAATATTATTTAATTTATTTCATAATGTGGTTACCTGTATTTTTTCATACCAATTCACCCACCACATTTCAACAGTTATGTAATGTTCTATAGTTAATTTCAGTTTGGAGTTGGTTGTAGAGATTGTTATCGACATAGTTATTATTTTTTTATGAAAATTATATTGTATAATAATGTGTTATTGAATTATCCTCCACTAAATTTCCTTTATCCAATGAATTTAAATTATCACTTACTAGTTAAGATAGAGAGGAGTGTATTATTGACCAAACAAATCGTGGTATAATTCTAAAGTTTAATGATCCGTAAAACAATAAGGAACATTTATTTTCCATATTATTAGTCTTATCACAAATATTTAGTCCGTTATAAAAACAATGGTTCAAAGGTATTATCATTAAATTATATCAATATACCAATAATAAAATTTAATTCTAAAGGGTTTCCATAAACTTTCATTCATGATTGATAATTATATGTTGATATGAAATGTGATATCCTTATACCAATTCCCACAAAGAATACAAAAAACATACATTTCATATATAACCTTAAATTTATCTAAATGAAGGATAATAATACGTTCATGAATCAATATTCCAAAAAATGTCAAGAAGGCTCATATACATTATACCAAATAATTCTATGACCTTAATTTTTTTTTAATATTTAATTCTTAGTGAAACAATTTATGATAAAATACATTTTTAAATATATAATGATTAATAAATAAATATATAACAAATTAATTATCACTATCCACATTAAAATTATTCATTTAATTTTTTATTCCATATTTCCATGGTCTATGAGGTTTTTGGAGTCCATTTTAATATTAATACCTTGTATTAGTGAATTAATATTCATGGTACCCAATTAACGTAAATCTAAAACATCATTTTGATAGTGGATCCTTAGGATGAACCTTGTTTTTCTACATCATGATAAATATACTCTTACTTTTTTTTATGGAATTGTGAAAATTGATTCAATAATTTACCATATAAAATCATCTATTAGTTCCATTGAGACATTCCCCTCATTGTGTCTTACTAAATGTTTGACATGAAGAAGGGTAAATATTAAATTTGACTAAAATTTACTACCAAATCATCGATTTCATTCCATCTATTATTTTTTTTAGAAACTCAATTTTTTCCAAATTATCAATAATCTTTCATGATAGATGGTTTTTTAAAACCACATGTTTTATTAATAAATAATTTATACACAGATGGTTCCCATTCGGTAAATATACACTTTTTCTATGGAACCAATGCTAATTTCATTCCTTAATGATATAACAATTACTTAAACCAACAGGTCAAAATGTGAGTGTTGAATAATGAACATCAAAATCAGTTTATCATATATTATGTCAAAAAATCCACCTATAATTTTCATAATCATTAAATCCATTTCATTAGAATCCTGTTCAAAAGTAAATAATCTTTGACTCGATATAGGTTCCTTTTGATGGGTTCCCTTAAAATTATTGACCTAAATACTTAAGAGTATAAATCATTAATAATAGGATAGAATGAAAATGTGATTGAACAAAACATATCCTCATGTTGTTTTTTACCTAGTGTCCACATAATCCTCTTTAAAATACTTTGAATGATGACTATTTTAATAAAAAATATTCTCATTGTTTGGTTCCTACACCTATGTATATCAATTTTAGATCCATAATTCAATTTTAATATCTATTCATGGATTCAATTTCTAGTAAAATCACACAATAATATAATTTTAAAAATTAGATAATGATATCATATGAATAAAATTATCACATATACATATTCAGTGGTGTTTTAATATACTCTCCTTACCTTATTTTGAAAGAAAAATAGATTAATCATAAAAAATTACTAAAACCTATATTGAACCAATCTATATTAAAAAAATAAAATAAGTCAACATTTTTCTATATTAATATAATTTAAGAATTTATTATTTAAATAATCATATAAAAATACTAAAAACTATTAGATTCTAGTATTTGATGAGAAGATACATAAGATACATATTTTAAAAAATATGTGAGGACAACATCATAATAAAACTCTTATATTACACTTATATAGTTATTATATTTTATACTAATCTTCATAACATAGTGGAGGTAAACATTATTAAGGGTTGATCTTAAAATAACCGCAAGTTAAATATAAAAAGAATCCATAAATGGTAAGATAATAAGGAAAAACATTTATTGATAAATATCATATAATATAGAATTTCTTATAATAAGTCTTATCCATAAATCATGAAGGAAGGACATTAAATCATTAAAGGAAAAACATGTACCCTAATATAACAGTTTGAAATTATTACGAAAACATGGTGTAAAGAAATGATATCATATGCTCATAAATTTTAAATAGGTAAAAATAATATAAAATATGACAATATATATACATTTTAAGGGACACTACAGTGAAAATAATAGTGGATGGAGTCCTACGGTGGATTATGTTAACTCCCCATTCACATTGACGTTGTTTACAGAGTCTCATGGTATATTGGGATCATTCCTCATTCCCATAACCAGAGTTGACAATATCATATGGTGAACTAGGTTCAACCCTATTACCTTCCATATTATCTCATGATACCTAATTATTTTCCCAATTTAATAGAGGGATATATAATATCAACCCCACCAATCTCATAAAAAATTAATCTTAGGAAAAATTAACTTTCACCGTATATGTTATTTCATGACTTGAAAAAAATTCCAAATTAATTATTTGGATATATAATTTTTCTCTCACCAATCACATAATGAAATTTATAATGTGGAAATGAATATTAGTACAAAAAAAGGAATAGATTCCTTAGGTAAGACATATTCATGATAAAATCCATGATAAAGATATTAGTTTCATAATATTATTTTATGGAACAATTAAAGGTTATATCATTACGATTTCCAAATGAATAAACAAATATATAAATTTGGACGTACATTTTTAATTACCAAAAATAGGCCTTGAAAATTGATTTACAAATTAGTTAAATTAATGCGATGGAACATAAATAAGTAATAATATAATTCAACAACATTAGTGATTAATTTTAAAATTATAAAAGGATCTATGTAGGAAGGAAATGAATATTTATTTTCAACGAAAACATTACTGAACATGGTAGGATATTAATAAATTAATTAGATTTTTAGATTCTATCTATAGTTAAAAAAAATATTAGAGATGAAACATGTCCTAAAATTATAAATTTCGAAATTCCATTATGACATGTTTACAAAAATTTGAAAATTTCGAATCAGATATCAAATTATTATTGTTATCAAATTAAAGTAAATTAAATATATATATATATATATATATAATTATTGAACATATAATTAGTATGAGGAAGAATATACATGTGAACAATGTTGAATAAAACATAGAATTATAATGGGAACATGTTAATTAATGTAATTATGGTGGTTCGGTAGATCAATTTTTATATATTAAAATACATTTTGATGAAATCCCACATCATAAAATGATGAAATAAAACATTATTTTTAAAAATATAGATTTGAAATATGATGGAAAAATGCGATAAAAAATTTTCATCCAAATATAAAGTAAACCATTAGAGGGAACATGAAATATTGAAAAGGATGAAAAATCAATATTCTTAACAATACCATACTATTAGGGGAACTTGTCGGTCGAGGTTGAAAATTTTATACAAAAGTTTTATTTGATAAAGCTAAAAAATTTAATATCAATATAATATCATAGGGAGGAAGAATCCTATCCTAGAATTTAGACATTCAAAATAAAATTGTATATATCAATTAATGGTTGTTTGATTTAGAAAAACCCCTAAGGAATTATAATATTTGAAATTAAAATCCATTGAACATATAACATGTGTTTAAAATATTATAATACCCAATATTTCATGAAATGTAGGTAAAACATAGGATCCAATAACGAAAATTGTTAATCTTATCTTAAACTAAATACATAAGATATCTAATATAATAATAATAATTATCATTATTTAATATTTAAAATCAATATTCACCACTATTACCATTAATATTTTGATTCATTTTCATTCATTATATATATATATATATCAATTGATTTTTTCTATTTTCATTTGTGGGTTTTATTAATCATGATTTTTTTGACTAGTTTCATGATAACACTCCCGAAATTCATTCTTCTCTAAAATATAATCATTAACACATCATATAATATACATTAACTGATTCATTTTAGCAATTTATTATGTAATTATTTCATTAAATTCTTGTTTGAGTATAATTCTTATAGAAAATATTAATTACCTGAATGTTTCGATGATTATTAAAAATCAATAATAATGGCCTTATTTAAAGAGTTTATTATAAATTTTACCATTCAATAAATTTAATTAAATGCATATTTGTATCAAATATTATTATTTATTATGTTCTCATAGTCAAAATTGATATTATTTTATTGAATTTTTCATGTAGATTGTTAGATCATCCAAAACATGTACATACCATAATTAATGGATGATTATGATTATGAAATAGTTTGACTTGGGTTCTAATATCCTTAGTTTAAAAGAAAATTTATATTATTTATATTATTATATTATTATAATCTTATTTAAGAGGTTTATATTAAAAATAGTGAATGATGATGAAAAACTATATATTTTACATCATGGTAGTGGAAGTCTACAAAAAAATGGTTAACATCTTCATTTCCCGAATAATGATTGGAAAAAATGGTGTATTATAATTTTCCATTTTAGAATCAATATTATAGTACATATTTCATTTTTATTTTAAATTTCACCACTCTAATTAGTGAATATAGTTTGTCGTCAAAAATGAAACTCCTTATTTAACGGAGGTGGTAGTATTCATTCTGTATGATCCATGGTTTCATATTTATTAATAAGAAATTGAAATGGTTGGAAATATTTATTAAATTATCATAATATATTTCACTATAAAAAACTAATTATTGAATTAAAAAGTATTTATAAATTTATATTTTGGATATTAAGCATTTAATGAAATGATTTTTTGGAAAAGTACTCACATTAAGGAATTGGATGTTCACTTGATTTACTTCTTATAAATAAAGGTATCATTAAAATATATTTTAACCATTCGATAAAAAAGTAATTGAATAATTAGGTATGTATATTGGGAATTATTTTTATCATTAAAATTAATTAGTAGTGTTCCCCTTAATGGGTGGTAAAAAGCCCTATTTATAAGTTGTGAGAATAAAATTTATATACATGTTTCAACTTAATGATATGAGATAACATGTTACACATTTCATGATCACTATATAATAGAATATAATTGGTTGTGATATGTGATATAAATGATTTTTCACCATTCATTCATTTTACTCATGTTTTAAATAGGTTTTCACGTCATTTAATTTTAGAATTTCCATTTTCATCATTATTGGTTTTACCATGGTAACTAATTTTTAGACAAATAATTAACATTTAAATCCTTATAATAAAATGTATCTTATTTTGTATTTTCTTCCAAATCATTATATATATTTAATTAATTTAACCCCAACAAAATTAGTTGAATGACAACTCAATTTTAACATTATCACATGTTACCTATAAAAAATATTTTTTGAAAAAGAATTATTTCATGTTTAAAAATTAATTATTTTATGAAATTATAAATGGTTATTATTTTAATGTATTATAATTTTTATTTAAAAAATATATTTTATTATTTTTAAACATAAAGACAATAATTTTTTTATTAATTAATATTTATTTAAATGAAAAGAAAAAAATTATTATTTATAAAGAATAAATATAGGAATAAAATTATTAATATTGATCTTATAAATTAATAATTTTACTTAAAATTTATATTTTAATTTATTACAAAATTATTTTACTAATTAAAATCTTTATAAGATTCACAGTCTTTTATATAAAGTTATATGTTTATGGTTTGGGAAAAAATATTTCAATATTTAAATAATAAATCATTTATTTTATTAAAATAATTAAACTATGATCAAATTAATAGAATGAATTGTTTAATTTAGTTCACATTTAATAAACTAAATAATTTTTTTTTTAATAATTTTCATTTAAATAAAATAATAAAATATAATGTAAAAAGTATTTGTTGGAAAATATATTTTCAAAGTATTAACCATTCTTATTTTTATTTACTATTTATTACTCATATAAATTTTTTAGTCGATTTTTCAAAACAAATAATATATTATTCTAGTTAATAAGATATGTTTAATATAATATTTTTCATTAGATGAAATTACATAAAAATAAAATTTTATAAGAATATATATTTAATTCGAAAATTATCTAATGAGTTATTTTGCCACATTAATTTAGTCAAGGAATTAGTAATTGAAATGAAATGTTTTTATTTATATATATATATATATCAAAATGAAAATAATTTTATTTTTTCCCACCATTTACAGATCTGTATATCAATGACTATATAATTTTTCATGATTATTTTGTGTTTTAAATTTATTTTAAAGAATGTTATATAGATAAAAATATTAATGGAATATTATATAGAAATCTGTTTGAAGTAACATTCATGATCTTATAGGGTGAAAATATTAATTATGATTTCATATGAAACTTTATTTTCATTTATAGACACATGATCATCAAATACATTTATCAATTCATGATTAATTTTTCATTAAAATTATGATTAGAGTTCATTTAATAAAATATAATGAATTATACTTTATTCTGTGAATGTATTGATTAAGGATTTTTGTCTCTACTGAACATTGAATGAGAGGAACCCTGTAAATATGAATGTTCATATTTTATCATGGATGGAGACATATGAATTCATAATAAAAAAATTGAATCAGAACATTAATGTATTAAATTGGATTGAGGAGCCAAAGAATTATTTTTAATTTTTTAAATGGACATATTTCCAAAATAATATGATATTTGAATGTTCATGCACTATGTTATGTACAATAGAAAATTATATAGGATCAATATCAATTATGGTGGAAATTTTAGTGCCAGTATAAAGAATAGATTGAATAAAATCCATATTGATTAGTCGAATATATATATTTAGAAATATTTTCTTTTTCAAAATTTTCATCATTACAAATTTACAGTGATGTTTAATTTTATTTAGACATACATCTTGGGATTTTTTATATTTATATAACATAATTTCATATTTCCTAAAAAACAGTTGAGATTATTACAATTTTATATATTAGATATTTTTAAAAAAATGATAAATTCAACTAACTATTTCTCATTGGGTAAATTATGTTTTATTTTGAAGGAAATATAAGATTATTTTTCATTTAATATTATTTTTGATAAATATATAGAGACCCAAGCCTTTTGCATAAAAAATTTCATGATTTTATGCTTCATTAATCATCAGAATACAAGACAAGGATCGTTATGTCTAGTTTCTTGGAAGACTAGGTACATAAAACATAAAACACGGGGCTAAAAAGAATCTTAATTTAATCTCCATAAAGAGCTCCTAACTTCCTTTGAGCTCTTACAACTACACAGGGTAACCTGGGGAACACATGAACAAAGGGATGAGCTATAAATCCCATCAAGGGAAAGAACATAAGAATAATCTTTAAGCACAAGAGTTAGGAGGTATGACATAATGATATTGGAAGCATGAGTCATATGTAATTATAACATATAAACATGGGATCACAAAAACCTCGAATAAAATAAGCATGAAATCATATAAGCATGAGATTATATAATCACAGTTTCCTAGAGAGGTGGAATCATGTTTAAACATGAATTTATTATGAGTCAAGGCTAACCGCCAATCTCGTTTCCCATAGTAGTAAAGCCAAGGATAACCACCCAGACAGTTTTCCCATAATATTATCATGAGACATTAACTTTACCCAATGCATTGGATCTCTATCTGGTCACACCAATCTAATATTATTCATGTATATTCTTGCCACATAAATAATCTCACATAATCAATCATACATAAACATCAGAGTACCCAATGAATGAAATGGGCACACAATCACGTCATGGAGCCTAATAAAATGTGACATAACATAGAATCATCCATGAAATAAATGAATTAAATAATAAATAGACATAAATAATGTATAAATTCATAAACCATTACAATAGATAACAAATTTAAGTGTTAACATTTAAAAATAGTTTTTAGGAATCATTGCGTCAAAACATTTTAGTGCGGTTTAAAAATACATCGAATATCTCTTAAAACGAAAAGTGGCATAATATTTGTTTTTTATAAAAACAGAAGTAAACCACGAGGGTTTTTATAATAAAAAGACTGATTTTATAATGTAAAAGGTTACATAAAACAGAGGATAGAGTACACTTCATAATAGGAAAGAATTTGGGATGTTCCCTAAAAACGGGTTCACTTATCGGGAAGTAATGAGGAGAGAATCACATAAAATCATGCATATCCCCGAAAGAGAGTGATGAAAGAGACTCGATAAATAAATTTGGAACATTTAAACAAAATTTAGAGTATTCATAAGAAATTATAAGTTAACAAAATTTTGGTAGAATGGTTGATAAGACAACCTGAAGGAATAAAAGAGGTTTGGGAAGAATTCTTTACGGATTATCAACATGGTATCAGGAGTACATGATGGTTCTTAGTGAGAGAATAAAGGTAATTTTAATCAATTTTAAATAAAGAGGTCAGTATGGGGGTGGTGCAAAATCATACCCCATATTTAATAATTACCCACATCATGTCCTAACATAGTGAACAATCGTGAATAAGGGTGAAATTGAGAGGATCCCTTATCTTATGTCCGTTAGTGTTATCCACTTAATATTAATGACTTGTATAGTAAAATTAGAATTATTAATAAATTGTTCCATAACCTTATATATATTTAAAAGATTCATTATAACATTTTTATGTTCATTTATACAAATTTTTATTGATTACAAGGTTTAATTTCCTTGTTCGGGTCTGTTTAATTAATTTGTTTTAATGATAGGTTCAATTGTATTTAGGTTAAAAAGAAATGTAAGAAGAACTATGTTCTCCAAAATTGAAGTTATATAACATTAGTGGACATACAGTAGGTTACATGGTTACAAAATTAATTTAGAGTGAAACAGAACCTTTACATTAAACATTAATGATAAACACTTGAATTAACTTTAATGATTTTTCCCATAATTGACTTGTTTTGTATTATTATTTTATATCATGATTGTATGAGGATTATAGAACATTAAACAGGGTATATAACATATATAATAATATGGTTCAACCATAACATAAATGGTCTCATGACTAGAATGAAAATGATAAAAGAATTTGAAAACTCATTATCCATGATGTTGGTAATTTCACACATCACATGCGATTTTTTAATTCTATAACGTGAGGGATTGGAGGGGAATTATGATGCTTAAAATTTCCCATTAACATGATTATCATCCAGAATATATGATATTATAGAGCTTTCATGCCTTTTGGATTAGGGAAGGAGAAGAGGGTATAAGAAAAGAATGAAAATGAAAACAAAACACTTGAAAAGGAAAGAGGTTTCTTACCCATTGATCTCCTCTCTTTGAGACTCCTCATAGGGGATTTGATTTTGGTCTTATGGAAAGTCCAGCAAGCCTTGGACTAGGGGAAGGAGCTTGGGAGGGTATTTGGATAGAATTTAGAGAAGGCTTGGTGCTTGAGAGGAGTGGTGAAAAGAGGGAGTGAATGGGAGTTTTATAGTTGAGGAGAGATGGGTTTTCTTAATAAAAAATTCATTAGTTTATTAATTTCTCCCACGACAAGGAATGGTGAGTCTTATATGACCAAAAAATCGTAATTTTATAATTAAATTCCAAACCAAGTGGGATTACATCAGCAGAACATCACACATGACTCAATTAATCCATTATTTAGCATTTATTCCGAATTATCTATTTCTACTATTCATAAAAAATTCATGTATTTTATAAAAATCCAAAAAATTCACCCAAACCATTTCTCGACGTGTAGAATCCAAAAATTAAGTCCATTTTAAAAAAATAATTTTCTATATATGATTATTTTAATATTTATTTAAAATAATAATTTATTTTCAAAAACTAGTTTTAAAACATTCATTAACTTTTTTTAAAAAAATAGTTTTATTGTAATTTTAACATGAATATTATTTCTAATCCATCATAGGAGCGGTTACTATTACAGAGGGTATATCACTATTCATAAGGGTATTTTACTATTCATTAGTCTAGGTTACTATTCACCAAAAAAATATTTTTGTTTTATTAGACTCCAAAAAAACATCTTGAACACAACCGTGAATGCATGATTTTTGAAATTCCACACACATATGTGAAAAATATATTTTCAAAGGTCATTTATCACATAGTAGTTCATTATGTTGTGATTTCATGTGATTTTATGACATAAATATAAGAAGGAAATGTCCATTGAAAAAATTTGGGTCGTTACATTCTTCCCCCCTAAAGAAATTTCTCCCACGAAATTTTATTTTACATTCTAGGCCAAAAACAGATGTGGGTACTTTTTCTTCATAGCTACCTCTGGTTCCCATGATGCCTCTTCGTACTTATGGTTTCTCTATATTACCTTGTCTATATGAGTAGACTTCTTACGTAGAACATTGTCTCTACGATCCATGATCTTCACTGGTTGCCCCACATAGGAAAGGTTATCCTCCAACTGTACAACCTTTGAAGAGAGTACATGTGAAGGGTCTGGTATGTGATACCAAAAGAGGGATACATGAAAGACATCATGTACTTTCGACATGGTAGGTGGATGTGCTAGTCAATAGTCCACAACTCTGACTCGATCAAGGATCTCGAAGGGGTCGATGTACCTGGGACTTTACATTCCTTTCTTCCCGAACCTCATGTACATCTTCCAAGGATATATGCATAGAAATACCATATCATGGACGTTGAACTCAAGGTCTTGTCGACGTTCATCTCCATAACTATTTTATAGACTTTGGGCTGCCTTGATATGCTGCTGAATGGTTTTCAGCTTCTCCACCAATTATTCGACCATTTCTGGTCCTAGCTGCTTACAGTCACTGACTTCATCCCAATGTGTCGGTGTTATGCACCTTTTCCTATAAAGGGCGCCATATGGTGCCATTCGAATGATCGAGTGGAAACTATTGTGGCATGAGATTTCAACCAGTGTAATATGTATGTCCCATCGTCCGTTTAATTTCATAGAACATGCTCTCAACATGTCTTCTATTGTCTGAATAATTTACTCAGACTGGCCATCAGTTTGAGGATGATAGGCTGTACTGAAGTTCAGTTCAGTGCTCAATGCATGCTGGAGACTTTTCCAAAACATTGAGGTGAATCTCAAATCACGGTTGGATACAATAGATAGTGCTACTCCATGTAGCCTTACCACTTCATTGATGTAAATCTGTGCAAGTTAATGAAATGAGAAGTCCTCTCGAATCGCAATTAAGTGAGTTGTCATCATAAGACGATCCACAATGACCCATATTGCATTGTTTTATTTGGTTGTCCTTGGAATTATAGTGACAAATTCCATGGTATTGTTCTCCCACTTCCATACTGGTATGGGAAGTGGTTGCATCATCACCTTAGACTTTTTTCTCTCAGCCATCACTTGCTGACATATGAGGCACTTTGATGTATATTCGGAAATCTCCCTTTTCATATTGTCTCATCAAAAGTTTTCTCGGAGATTTCGATACATATTTGTGTTCCCTAGGTGGATAGAGAAGGTTATGCTATGTGAATCATTCAATAGATCATTCTTTATCTCTGGATCAGATGGTACACAAAATCATGTCCCAAATCATACAACCCCTTTCTCATCATTTTTGAAATCAGTAGATTTCCCATTTTTAATAGTGTTCACCGTTTTCTGATTTTCCACATATTCTCGTTGAGCATCCTTTATTTTCCCCATGTGGGATGATTGAGAAATCAATTTAGAGAGGATTTATGATGTTCCTCCCTCAATGATTCTCATGTCCATCCTCTGCAAATCTAAGAAGATGAGACCATTTTAAATTCTCATCATAGATAAAGATGCAGGATCCTTTCTACTTAGAGAATCCACCACCTTGTTTGCCTTTCCGGGATGGTAGTGGATTGAGTAGTCGTAATCCTTGATGAGCTCTATCTATATTCGTTGGCACATAATAATCTCGTTCTTTCTGAATATACACTTGAGTCACTTTTGGTCAGTATATATCTCACATTTCTACCCATAGAAATAATGCCACCAGATTTTCAATGAAAAGATCACTGCTACTAACTCCAGATTATGCATTGGATAGTTTTTCTCATGGATTTTGAGCTTCCTTGAGGAATAGGTTATCACTTTATCATTTTTCATTAGCACACAACCTAATACCTTGTTAGAAGAATCACTATACACCACAAAGTGTTCCCCACAGGTAGGGAGTATGAGTAATGGCGTAGTGATAAACCTCAACTCCTTGAAACAGTCTTCACATTTCTATGTCCAGACAAACACTACTCCTTTTTGTGCCATCTTGGTCATTGGGTTTGACAGTCTTGAAAATTTCTTCAAGAATCGTCAATAATACCCACCTAGACCCAAAATTCTACGGATCTGCGTTACAAAAGTTGTCCTGGACCACTATTCAATTGCCTTTTTCTTGGAAGGGTCCACAGATATCCATTTTTTAGTGATAACATTCCCCAGAAATGAGACTTCCTCCATCCAAAACTCAGATTTATTGTACCTTTCATATAACTTCTCCCTTCACAAAGTATTTAACATAGTTTTCAAATGCTCCTCATGTTCCTCCTTTCTCTTGAAGTATATTAGAATATCATCAATGAATACCACCAAAAAAATTTCAAGGTATTCTCTAAAGACTCTATTAATTAAACACATTAAAATAGATGGAGTATTAGTGAGTCCGAAGGGCATCACTAGGAACTCATAGTGTCCATACCTCATTCGAAAGGCAGTCTTGGGAATATCTTCTTTCATCACATTTAGTTGGTGATATCCCGACCAAAGGTCCATATTCGGAAAAATAATGACCCCACATAGCTGATAGAACAAGTCATCTATCTGTGGAAGGGGATACTTGTTTTTTATCATGATTTTATTGAGCTCATGAAAATCAATTTCGAGGAGCATTGATCCATCTGTCTTCTTGACGAAGAGGACAGGAGCACCCCATGGTGAAGCACTCTGGCGTACAAAACCCTTCTCCATTTTCACCTGTAACTGCTTCTTCAACTCTTCCGGCTCTATGATGGACATTATATAAGGTGTCATTGATATTTGAAGAGATCCTTAGATATGTTCTATTGATAACTCAACCTCATGGTCTAGAGGAAGACCAAGAAACTCCTCAGGGAATTCTTCAGTGTAATCCCCCATGATAGGCTTTTCTTCAAGTATGATTCTCTCCTTTTTCTCGATCATTTGTCCTAGTTATGTTTTTTCACTAGGAAGCAGTATCCAAATATGAGGGAATGATTCTAAAGGGCATTCATCTTCTTCCTTACACTTTTAATGAATCATAGGATGCTTAGAGATCTGAATCGTGATCTCTCTTTGACGAAAAATGATGTTGGCCTTGTTCAAAGATAGCCAATACATGACCAAGATGGCGTCAAACTACACTAATGGAAGTATGACAAGATTTTCATGGAGGTTCAGTCCACAAAAATTAACCAGGGAGGAGTTATAAACCGTGGGTGCAACGATTTCTCCATTCGCTGTTCTCACAGATAACATTTCCTCCAAATTTTGAAGTGGTGTTTGAATAGTTCTTCTAAACTTGCATGATATGATATAATGCGTAGAACAAGAATCAAATAGTACGTTCTCTATTCCTAAATTAATAACAATCTTACCTATCACCATATCATTTTCCGGATCTGCCTCAGTAGTAGTGATAGCATAAGATATTCTTTGTTTCCTTGGAGGTTGTTGTTGATTGCCTCCGACAACCCTCGACTTTGGACAATTGTTCGCCTAATTCCCAAGATCATTACAGTTGAAACACTATACTGTAGGCTGAGTGTAGATCTGAACCTTCCTTTCTTCTTCAGCATTAGCTGAATTTTTCATATCCCTTTAGCATTTCTTGGCCAGATGACCAAACTTACCGCATTTGAAGAAATTCTTGGTTCCCTTCAGACAACTACCAGGATAGCTCTTCCCACAATTTTTTCAAAGGAGAATGTTGGGATTCATTCAATCATGGGATTTGTTTGATGGACCACCCATGTTGTTTTCCATCTTCCGCTTCTTGTCACTGGGCCCATGAGATCACCAAGAGTCTCCAATCTCCATTTCCACCTTGAGGACACAACAGAAAATGTCCTCATAAATGTCGAAGTCTCGAATCGCCAACGCTTTTTATAGACTCGGCCTCAGTCCCCTAAAGAAGAAATTTACCTTGATTTCAGTGTTCATGAAAAATACAAAGGCGTGGCTTGGAAGCTTGTAATGTTTCCTTCATATTCCCCAATTGACTCATCTTCCTTCAACTTGAGTTCGAGGAACTCTCTTTCCATCTTGAGAAGGAGGATTCGAGGAAAACATTTGTTGAAAAACATCATCTAGATTTCCTCCCAATATATGGAATCGATTTCATCTTGGGAATTTTGATTCTTGATCAGTGTCCACCACTGATCAGCTTGCCCATTAAAATGATAGACTGCCAACAACACCTTCTCTTCTTCCGAGCACTGGAGGATGAAGAATATCTTTTCAATGGAGATAATCCATTGTTCCGCGAGGAGGGAATCAGAAGAGCCGTTAAACATGGGAGGCCTTTTCCACATGAAGGATTCCACAGAAACTTTCTCTTTTCTTGGAGGAGGAGGATGTTCCACCTGATTCAAGTTATTATCCATAACATTAGAAAGCTTAGCAAGTACTTCCATGATGTTTTGTGTACCCATTACATAACCTCAGGCATATCATTAGGGCGATCATCACATTGACTATCTCATTGGATGTTGGTACATTTTCGTTTATTTGACACTATTAACTAAGAGAAAGAATATATAATTAGAGGTCTTTAATACTTATATATTCAGAAAAAAAGAAACTTTGAACATAAAAGGATTAACTTATGAATAATAAGTATATCCTAAATTATGATTCCTTGGGTTAAATCTAGGTTACCCTCAATCTACTGCATAACTTGTATTCTTGTGGGCTTTTATTTTTTTGTCCCCTAATACTAGTTTGTACTAATCTCATGAATCTACCAAAGCATAACTCCCAAGAGTGTCGTAACCAAGAGTGCAGCAAGGCTCGTTGTCGTGCACCAGTTCCCATTCAAATCTAGATCAATGCGGTGTTTTCGGGTTTTAACCATAGGATAAATCGGTGATAGAGCCGCCTCTACCTGCTCGTATAAAGACAGGGATGTATTTTCTTGATAAACCACTTACTCAATACTCACCAAACCATTGGGAATATTTTCTAATACTTAGTATCATCCTTATGGTTCCCACTAAGGTGCTCTATTACTAATCTCCAAAAATAACTAGACCAACCTATGATACAAAATATAGCGACCCAAGCCTTTTATATAAAACATTTCAAAATTTTAAGCTTCATTAATCATTAGAGTAAAATACAACGGTCAATATGTCTAGTGTCTTGGAAGAAAAGGTACATAAAACATGGGGCTAAAAAAACTTCTTTATTTAGTCTCTATAAAGTGTTCCTGACTACCTTTGTGCTCTTACATCTGCACAGGGTACCCTTAGGAAGAAATGAACAATGTGATGAGCTAAAAATACCAAAAAGGGAAATTACATAAGAATAAAATTTAAGAATATGAGTTAGGAGGCTAGACATAATCATATTGGAAGCATGTGACATATGTAATTATAACATATACACATGGGATTATAAAAACCTGGAATAAATAATCATGAGATCATATAAGCTTGAGATTATAAAATAATAGTTTCATAGAGAGGTGGCAACAACTTTAAACATGAATTTAGTACGAGTCGAGGCTAACCGCCAATCTCGTTTCCCATAATAGCACAAGCCAAGGCTAACCGCCCGAACCGTTTTCCCATAATCTTCTCATGAGACACTAACTATACCCAATGCATTGAAGCACTATCTGGGTGCATCCATCTAATCTTATTCATGTATATACTTTCCACAAAATGAATCTCACATAATAAATCATACATAAACCTAAGAGTACCCAAGGAATGAAATGGGCACACAATCAAGTCATGAAGCATAATAAAAAGTGACATAACATACAAGCATCCATGAAAGAATGGAATTAAATCATAATTATACATTAATTATATATAAATTAATAAATCATGACAATAGATAAAAAAACTTAAGTGATAACATGTAAAAATAGTTTTTAGGAATCATTAAGTCAAAACATTTTAGTGCGGTTTAATAAAACATCGAATATATCTTAAAAAGAAAAGTGGCAAATTTTTTTAAAACAAGAACTAAACCAGGAGGGTTTTTATAATAAATTGACTGATTTTATAATGAAAAATATTACTTAAAACAAAGGATATAGTACACTTGATAATAGGAAATAATTCGGTAATATCCCTAAAAACGGGTTCACTTATCGGGAAGTAATTAGGAGAGAATCACTTAAAGGAATGCATATCCCCCAAATAGAGTGAAGAAAGGGTCATGATATATAATCATGGAACATGTAACCAAAATTTAGAGTAATCACAAGAAAAGATAAGAAAACATCATTTTGGTTGAAAGGTAAATATGACAACCAGAAGGAATAAAAGAGGTTCGGGTAGAATTCTTTACGGATTATCGACATTGTATCAGGAGAACATTAGAGGGCATAGTGAGAGAGGAAAGTGAATTATCATCACTTATAAATAGAAAGGATATTATGGGGAGGTGTTAATTCATACCCCATTATTAATAATTACCCACATCATGTCCTAACATAGTGAATAATCTTGAATAAGGGTGAAATTGAGAGGATCACTTAACATAGGTCCTTGGTGTTCTCCACTAGATATTAATGACTAGTATAGTCAAATAAGGTTAATTGATCAATTGTTCCAGTACATTATCTATATTTAAAATATTCATTATTACATTTTTAAGTTCATTTATACCCATTTTGATTGATTACAAGGTTCAATTTCATTGATCGGATCTGTTTGTTGAATTTGTTTTAATGATCGATTCAATTGTATTTAGGTTAAAAAGAAATGTATGAAGAAAGTGGATTTCCATAATTTAAGTTATATAAAATTATTTTACAACCAGTAGGTTACAAGGTTAGAAAATTCATTTAGAGTGAAATAGAACCTTTACATTAAACATTAATGATAAACACTTCAATTGACATTAACGATTATCCCCATAATTGACATTTTTGGTATTATTGTTTTATATCATCAGTGTACAGGGATTACAGACCATTAAATGGGAAAAATAAAATATATAATAATCTAGTTCAACCATAACATAAATGGTCACATGAACAGAAACAAAATGATAAAATAATTTGAAAACCCATTATCCATGATGTTGGTAATTTGACACATCACAGGTGATGTTTGAATTCTAGAAAGTGAGGGAGAGGAGGGGAAGCATGATGATTGCAATATTCCATAAACATGATTATCATCCAGAATATATGAGATTCTAATGATTTTCATGGATTTTGGTAATGGATGGGGAAGAGGGTATATAAAAAGAAATAAAATGAAAACAAAACACTTGAAAATGAAAGAGTGTTCTTACCCATTGATCTCCTCTCTTTGATACTCCTCTTAGAGGCTTTGATTTTGGTCTTTTGGAAAGACCAGAAATCCTTGGACGAGGGGATGGAGATGGGGAGGGTGTTTGGGCAGAATTTAGAGATGTCATGGAGATTGAGAGGAGTGGTGAAGAGAGGGAGGGAAGGGGGTTTTTTATAGTGGAGGAGAGATGGGTTTTCTTAATATAAAATTCATTAGTTTATTAATTTCTCCAAATACAAAGAATAGTGTGTCTTCTATGACTAAAAATAGTAATTTAATAATGTAATCCCAAACCATGTGGTCTTAGATCAGCATAACATCTCACATGACTCAATTAATCCATTATTTAGCATTTATTGTGAATTATCGATTTCTACAATTAATCAAAAATTCAAGTATTTTAGAAAAATACCAAAACATCACCCAACCCATATTTTGACGTGCATAATCCAAAAAATGAAGTTCATTTATCAAAAATAAATTTTTATATTATGATTATTTTAATATTTAATTAAAATAATAATTTATTATCAAAAACTTGTTTTAAAACATTCATTTACATATTATAAAATATAGGTTTATCATACTTCAAACTTGAATATTATTTCTATACCACCATAGGTTAGGTTACTATTCATTAGGGTATAACACTATTCATACGAGTATTTTACTATTCATTAGGGTAGGTTACTATTCAGAAAAAATTGTTTTAGTTTTATTAGACTCCAAACGAACTTCTTGAACACAACCGTGAATGCCAGATTTTCAAAATTCCACACAAATAAGTGAATAACTTATGTTTAAAGTTCACTTATAACTTATTAGTTCATTATGTTGTGTTTTCATGTGATTTTCTAACATAAATATAAGAAGGGAATGTCCATTGAAACAGTTTGGGTCGTTACATAATATTGGTAAAAGTAATTAATAAATATATCATAACATAGATTGATGATGTAACATCCCAAGTAAGTAATGAATAATATATATTCTTAACTATGTATATTTATGAATTATATAGTGTTTTAGAGGCTTAAAACGAGAATGAATCCAATCTTAAGCATAGAATACACTAATATTTTTAAAAGATTGTTTTACTGCCTTTTGATGGAAACCCTTTTTTGAATAAAACTTTTGACAATTTTATAAGCTCTATTTGTCAAAATAAACATATTATTTATTATTGGGACATGAAATTTAAATTGGATAATTTTTTGGTATTTTTCTGACAATGATCATTTTTTAATGAATAGTGAAAAATTCTACATTTTACATCAAAACTACTTTTTCATATAATTTAATTATATGGATATATTATCTTTTTAATTGGTTTTAAAGTGTAAATATAATATATTGTTACCATTTAATCCAATAGTGTTCATTATAATTAATTTCACTTTGGAATTTGGCATAAACAAGTGTCAAATGTTTCATAGATATTGTTTCTAAAAAACACGCTATTTGTTTTGACAACATGAATTATTTTTAAATTAATTATTGAAATTTTGGTGTTTCGAATTTGGTTAAATGGATTACATATTTGGAGTTAGGAGGTCCAAATTATGTAATCTAGACTCTTTTGTTTTTGGACATTGTTAATAGTAATGACGGTAATTATCTTTAATTATCATGATTAATTAGTAATCGGGTAGTTAAGGATAATAAAATAATATCATAAAAATAACAAATTAACCCAAAATGTATCATAATGATACTTTTTGTGTCATGGTTGACCATGTGATTCCTTTTTCCAAACTTGGGGACCCCATAGAATCACTTTTTTGTGATAATGACTTTTTATCTTTTTATTTTAAAAGAATGTTAAATATAACAAAGAATGTATCACCTAAGTAAGATATTTTTAATTTTTCCTACATAAATGATCTATTGGACTATAAATAGGCATTGGAAAGAGAAAAAGATTTCCTACATCATAGTAGTTTTTTTATAATTTTTAAACATTATATAAAATGAATTATATATGACATCATGATGATGCAACGATTACCTCATTAATGAACGATTTTAATAAAATGAAAAGATAATGAAAAATCTAAGACATAAATTTGTCAAAGACATATTGAATGAGTATATTTCGATCCATTATCACCTTATACTTTAAATACATCAATTGGGGACCTTTAAAATCAGAAAATCATTTGAAAATAATGTAACATTTTATACCTTTCCAAGAGTGCCCCTCCTCTCATCTTATAAAAGGCCCCCACCTCTACCTCCTTACCCACACTTCTCAAGCCACTGGATCGGCCAAACTCTGCTCATGTTATCACTCCATATCCCTCTATTCACTCTATAAGACTTACCTTAGGTAGAAAGCTCTTCAAGAAGCCCTTTTGGTTCAAACCAAGAGGAGTTACTCGATTAAAGATCATGTCTTCACTTGTGTTATTGTGTTTTATTTTGCTTCTCCAAACCCCTAAACTCTTTTTATTAATTTATTTTGTAATAAAACTAGTATTTTAAAAGTACTATATGGTTTTTATAAGAATTATTTGAGCTACACATACACACACCTACATCTAATAGTTAAATAACATACAATTTCTATGGATGGCGAATTTTTTCCTCATGAAATAACAATTGTTCAATATTCTTATAACACCTGAAAAGGTGACCATTAAGATGTCACTATATTTATATATGATATATTATATGTTTATGTTTTCCTTAATCTTCTGTATTTTTCATTTATGGCATACATTTATGGATTCCATTATGGGTATAGGCGATATCTTCATTTTAGAAAGTGCGGACTACCACCCCTGAAAGTGATTTGATTCATTAATACCATATTTGGAACATATAAAGAATGCAGTTAATGATATTATATATGATATTATAATGGAATTATAATATACCTTTATATAAATATTATTCAATTCAATTAAATAAGAAATAGAAATGATAGTGGTGTTCATGCGTACGTACGGCTTACCGTCTCCATGAACGGTGCATTTCATTTCTTACATCTAAAAGTTATGTAATATTGTAAATTCATGTATATAATGGATATATATGAAATATATGATATCCATATCATGAATAAAATTCTGGATATAATGGATATTTTACCACATGAACAACTTGTAATTATAAAGAGTTTCTTTTTGACTCAAGTACCAATGATCGACAAAACGACCAATATTAACATAAGTAATTACATAGTGTTCATAACATGGTAATAGGTGATATAAAACGAATATTGAATGTGAAAAAGGTTCTTAAGCAAGTATATATTAACTCAAGTTTATTATTCAGGAAGTTAAAGGAAAATCGAGTCATGTCGGACCCTAGGTAAGGGACTTCGTCTCAATCTCCTTTCGTTGAGGCATATTATGTTTTATACACAACATTCTTTTATACGGTGTATAAACCCATTTTAATTTTACAGTTAGTCAAAAGGAATATTTTTTATACAAAGTGTTTACTAAACGATAAAAGGGAATGTTTTTTTCCTACGTATGCAGCGACAATGACTTCCCCGCCGCCATGGCCATTATATGAGCTTCAGCTTCCTCTACAAGCCATAACATTTTTTAAATGAAAAATAAATACCATGTTTTACTTTTCTTTTATTTTGGTATTGAAAATGGTTTTCATAATTTTTTTATAATATCAATGTGTTGTATTGATATCTTGTGATTGAAATGTGGAAATGTTATGTTTCCTTAATGCATGTTTTATCTGATATGATTATGTTGTGGTTATTGGGCATTGTTATGAAGACGGGTCGTTATGTGATAAACTATTGGCGGGTGAGCTTGATATAGCTCTCCAATGCATTGGGTAACGTGAAGGGGTTAAACGTTAAGGTTTATCCAAAGATATTTAGGGAATATACTATGATGGGTATTCCAAACGTAATGACAAGGGTTAATACCTACGTAAGAATGTTATAAATCCCTCAAGTTACCTTTATGTCTTATGATTTCTATGATTTATTCATGATTTGATGAGGTTTGTTAAAATGATTATGTTTATGAGTAATGTATGATTTCATACATGGACAAATGTTTTCAATTCATACTTTTATATCCCATACTGATCTTTTTATGCTCATCCCAAGTTTTTGAAATGATTTTCACAGGTCAATGGAAAGGCACATGATGTGATGATAATGTCAAGGAAGTGTCATGAAAGAATCCATTTTTTTTAAATATGTTTTCATTGATGGGAAAAAATGAATACTATATTTTATGTAACCACTTTGTTTAAATGTGGAATGTAATACAAGATTTATGATATAATTTTATAAAAATCTAAACCTGAAATTATCCTCAACTTGTATTCTTGAAATAACTCAATATTATGTAATTTTTAAGGCTGAGGGATTATAGTTGGTATTAGAGGTCAGTTTAGATAACATTAGGGGTTATAATTATATTAAATTGTTATCCAAAAATAGTTTTTATGGTCAAATTGTAATGATATATCATTTAAAGATTACCATGATTCTTTTTCTAAGACATGTTTGTTCAGAATGGTTTTCCACAGAGGAAACAGGGAAGCAGTGCTAGGAAGGCATACAGAAGGAAATGACCTTCTGAATCAGCATCCTGAAATGGTCGGAATTGAAACTGAACAGTTTGTTGTAGTAATGGAATAGTTGACTCAAGCGATAAATGGTTGTGGTATCCATGCATGATATCAGCCAGATCAACTGCATAGGAACATGTCAGTGGTGGAACATTTCATGAGGTAACATCCCCCATCATTGAGAGGATCATCTGACCATGTTCTAGTTGAAGGGTGGATTAAAGCACTGGAGAAGATCTTCGATGTCATGGGGAGTTCAGACAATAAAAAGGTTAGTCTTGCAATTTACCATTTGGAGGGTGAAGCAGATCAGTGGTGGTCGATGGTTAAAAATATTAGAGACGCTGATGAGATTGATTCTCTCGACTGGGATAAATTCAAAGGTATGTTTCATGAGAAGTATTTTCCTAAGGCTGTTCAACTTAGGATGGAAAAACAATTCTTGTAATTGAGGAAGAGGACAACTCAATGGCTCCTTATGAATATAGGATCACTAGATTGGCAAGGTATGCTCCAAATTTTATACGGGACATTGATAATAAAATCAATCGTTTATACTCAGGATTAAATCTAAAACACGGAAGGGAATTGGCTTCTCGTGAGTTCAAAATTTATGAAAAGCTTTTTCACTCTGGTGAGAAGGTGGAAATGGAGTTTTCTGATGATCAATTGTTCTATAACAACCAACAGAATAAGAGAGAAAGGTGGAAGGAGAAAGGGAAAAATTATTCAAAAAGGTCTGATGGTAAGAAAAATAAGTTTCTAGTTTGTGATAAATGTGGTAAAAGTCATGCTGGGGAATGTATTTTGAATTCTAGAAAGTGCTACAGATGTGGTAAGATGGGACATAAGGCTCGTTATTGTACTGAATAATATCAGGGTGATGGTAAGACCAAATTTTATTTACAATTAGTGAATATTTTTTAGTGCAATGAGATGGGTCACTATGCAAACAGGTGTCCGAAAAAGAGCTCGAGTGATGGGAAGCAGTTAGCCTACAAGCAGAAAGGGGAGGTGAAATCCATTGCAACTACATCTTCAGATGTAGGGCCATCAAATGAAGTGGTATTAGGTACTTTTTATTTTTTTAGATTACGCTACTGTGTTGTTTGATTGGGGGTCTAGACATTCTTTTTTCTCTGAAAACATTTCTAGTAAAATGGGAATACCATCTCAATAAATGACTCCTAATCTTGTGGTAAAAACACCTAGGAGAAATGTTGAGGCAAAAATAATTTATAAGAATCTTCATATCCTTATCCGTGGAAAGAACCTACTTTCAAACCTTATTGTTTTACCTCTAGTAGAGTTTGATGTTTTCATGGGTATGGATTGGCTCTCTATTTACCATGCTAAGATTGACTATAGTGCTAAATTCGTTTCTTTTCAGAAAGACATTCACCTTTTGTACATGAATGAACCCTTAATGTTGATAACATATCAAGAGGCTGAGATACTGGTGAAAGGTGGAAATGAATTTTGCCTTGCACATATTGTTGAAAACAAGGGAACTGTTCAGATTAATGATGTGCCAGTGGTGAATGAGTATCCTTATGTTTTTCTTGATGATTTTCCTAGAATAAATTCAGATCGGTATGTTGAGTTTACTATTGACTTAGTTCCTGATGCTAAGGCAATTTCCAAACCCCCTTATCGAATGGCTCAAATTGAACTTCTTGAGTTGATGGAGTAATTGCAAGATTTATTAGATAAATGTATCATTGGAACTTGTACATCACCATGGGGTGCTCCTGTTTTATTTGTTAAAAAGAATGATAGTTCTATGAGACATTTCATTGATTATAGAGCGTTGAATAAAATCACTATTAAGAACAAATAACCTTTGCCTCATATCGATGATTTGTTTGATCAGCTCCAGGGAGCTTAGTATTTTTCAAAGATTTACCTGAGATCGGGGTACCATCAGTTGAAGTTAAGGAAGAATATATTATGAAGACCGCATTTCGTACAAGATATGGCCATTATAAATTTGTAATAATGCCGTTTTAGTTAACTAATGCACCTGATTTATTCATGGACCTTATGAGTAGAATTTTCAATGAGTTCTTGGATATGTTTGCAGTTTTTTTCATTAATGATATTTTTGTGTTTTCTAAAAGTAAAGAGGAGCATGAAAGACATTTAAGGGTTATTTTTCAATCCATAAAATAAAATAAATTGTATGGTAAATTCAGAAAGTGTGAGTTTTGGTGGTAAAAAATTTATTTCCTTGCTCATATTGTTTCTAAAGATGGAATAATTGTGGATCCTGCAAAAACAATGGTTTTGGAAGAATGACCAAGACCCACAAATGTAACCGAGATTCGTAGTTTTCTTTGTTTGGAAGGCTATTACGGATGGTTTGATAGAATGTTTTCACATTTATCTAGTCCAATGACTAAGCTAACTTGGAAGCATGTTAATTTTATCTGGACCAAAGAATGTGATGATTGTTTTCAGGAATTGAAAAGAAGACTGGTGAATGCTCCAGTTTTGGGAAAACCTTCTAGGAATGGGGAGTTCGTTATCTATGGTGATGATTCATTGAAAGGACATGGTTGCATCCTAATGTAGAATGATCAGGTAATTTCTAATGCTTCACGTCAGTTGAAAACTCATGAGGTAAATTACCCTACACATGATTTGGAATTAGCTTTTTTTGTTTTCGCTTTAAAAATTTGGAGGCATCATTTGTATGGAGTAAAGTGTGAAATATATCTGATCACAAAATTTGAAAGTATATATTCCATTAGAATTAATTGAACATGAGATAAAAGAGATGTCCAGAATTAATCATGGATTATGATTGTACAATTCTATACCATCAGGGATAATCAAATAAAGTGGCTGATGCTTTGAGTCGAAAAAGTAATCCTTCATTAACAATGTTGTATTTGGAACATGATACTTTGGTTAATGATTTGATGAACTTTGGAATAGAATTTGTTGGTGTAGGATGCTCTTCTATTTTTCTTCAGGTATTAGTGAAATCTTCTCTATTAGATAGAATTAATCAA
This sequence comes from Viscum album, assembly GCA_963277665.1. Taxonomy (NCBI): domain Eukaryota; kingdom Viridiplantae; phylum Streptophyta; class Magnoliopsida; order Santalales; family Viscaceae; genus Viscum; species Viscum album. Next base: position 1,950,092,808 of record OY728163.1, read on the forward strand.
GCATAGAAGCAAGAAAATGAGTTGCAGAAAAAGGTAGAGATGGTTCATAAGGGTAAGTTGTCTGAATTCAACATTGATAATGATTGTGTTTTGTGATTTGGGGAGAGATTGTGTGTACCTTGTGATTCATAGTTGAAGAGATATTTATTATGTGAAGCTCATAGTTCTCCGTTTTCTGTTCATCCAGGCAGTACTAAGATGTATAGATATCTTCGAGAGTATTTTTGGTGGCACAGAATGAAAAGGGATATTGCTGATTTTACTGTAAAGTGTTTGACTTGTCAATAGGTAAAAGAAGAGTAGTAGTTACCGAATGGGATGCTTCAGAGTTTACCAGTTCCAGAGTGGAAATGGGAGAATATTACCATGGACTTCATTGTGGGATTTCCGAAGACACCTCGAGGTAATAATGCAATCTAGGTTATTGTTGACCGCTTGACTAAATATTCTAATTTCCTTACTATATGAGATACTTTTTCGCTAGATCAACATTCCCATTTCTATCTTATAGATATATTCATGTTACATGGAGTTCTACTCTCCATTGTATCTGACCGTGATCCCAAGTTTAATTCTAACTTTTGGAAAGGCATTCAAAAGTCGTTGGGTACTGAATTAAATTTTAGTAAAACTTTTCATCCTCAATCAGATGGGCAGTCAGAATGAACAATTCATACATTGGAGGATATGATACATTCTTGTTTGATGGATTATCAGGGATGTTGTGACCAAAACATTCTTTGGTTGAGATTTCTTATAATAACATTTTAAATTCCAATATACAGATGGCACCATTTTGAGGCATTATATGGGAAGCTTTGTCGAACACTAGCTTTTTGGGATGAAGTAGGTGAAAGGAAGTTGATGGGAACATAATTGGAAGAAGAGTTGGCAGAAAAAGTTCAGCTGATACAGAAACACATGGGAACAAGTCATAGTAGGAAGAAGAGTTATGCGGTCAACAGGAGGAAGGATCTCTCTTTTGAGGTGGGTGATCATGTTTTTCTCAAAGTTTCACCCTGGTAAAGTGTGATGCGATTTGGTAAGAAAGGAAAGATGGGTCCAAGGTTCATTAGACCATATGAAATTTTGGAGAGAGTTGGAGCAGTTCCATACTGAGTGGCTTTACCTCCAAGTTTATCTCATGTACACAATGTTTTTCATGTTTTGATGTTAAGGAAGTACATGGCAGATCCATCTCATGTTTTGAGTCCAGAGGTAGTTCAGCTGGAAGAGAATATATCTTATAAGGAATAACCAGTCCAAATTCTTGACCACATGGAGAAAGTGTTGCGGAATAAGTTTATTCATCAAGTAAAGGTTTTGTGGAAAAACCACATGAGTGAATAGGCAACATGGGAATCAGAAAATGCAATGATGGATAAATACCCCCACTTATTCGTTAAGTAAATAAATTGTGGGGACGAAATTTTCTAAAGGGGGAAGTATGTAACATCTCAAGTAAGTAATTAATAATATATATTCTTAGATATGCCTATTTATGAATTATATATTGTTTTAGAGGCTTAAAACAAGAATAAATCCAATCTTAAGCAAGGAATACACTAATATTTTTAAAAGATTGTTTTACAACCTTTTGATGGAAAACCATTTTTAAATCATACATTTGACAATTTTATAAAATATATTTGTCAAAATAAACATATTATTTATGATTGGGACATTGAAATTTACATTGGATAATTTTTTGATATTTTTCTTACAATGTTCATTTTTTAATGAATAGTGAATAATACTGCATTTTACATCAAAACTTCTTTTTCATATAATATAATTATATGGGTATATTATATTTTTAATTGGTTTTAAAGTGTAAATAGAATATATTTTTACCATTTAATCCAATAGTGGTCATTAGAATAAATTTTACTTTGGAATTGGGCATAAACAAGTGCCAAACGTTTCATAGATATTGTTTCTAAAAAACCCGCAATTTGTTTTGACAACGGAAATTATTTTTAAATTAATTATTTCAATTTATGTGTTTGTAATTTGGTAAAATGGATTACATATTTGGAATCAGAGGGTCCAAATTATGTAATCAAGACTCTTTTGTTTTTGAACACTATGAATAATAATGACATTAAGTATCTCTAAAGATCTTGATTAATTAATAATTGGGTAGTTAAGGATAATAAAATAATATCATAATAATAAAAAATGACGCAAAAATGTGTCATAATGCTACTTGTTGTGTCATGGACGACCATGGGATGCCTTGTGCTAAACATGGTGACCCCATGGAATCTCTTTTGTGTGACATTGACTTTTTATCTTTTTATTTTTAAAGAAAGATAAATATAACAAAGAATGTATCGCCTGAGTAAAACATTGTTAATTTTTCCTACATAAATGATCTATTGGACATTAAATAGTAATTGGAAATCTAAACATATTTCCTACATCATAGTATTTTTCTTATAATTTTTAGACATTAAATAAATTAAATTATATATGACATCATGATGATGCAGTGATTACCTCATTAATGAATGATTTAAATAACATGAAAAGATAATTTAAAATATAAGACATACACCTGCCAAAGACGTATTGTAAGAGTATATTTTTAACCCTTATCACCTTTCTTAGAAATAAATCAATGTGGGTCCTTTAAAATCTGAAACATATTTGATAATAAAGTAACATTTTATACCTTTCCAAGAGTACCCTCATCTCCTCTTATAAAAGCCCCCCGACCTCTACCTCCTTACCCACACATCTCAAGCCATTGGCTTGGACAATATCTGCTCATTTTATCTCTCCAAATCCATCTCTTCATCTTATAATCTTTACCTTAGGCTGAAATCTCTTCATGAAACCCTTTTGGTTAAAACCAAGAGGAGTTACCCGATTTAAAGGTAATGTCTTCACTTGTATTCTTGTGTAATATTTTGGTTCTCAAAAACCCCTAAACTCTTTTTATTAATTTATTTTGTAAAAACAACAGTATGTTAAATGTACTAGAGTGTTGTTATAAGAATTATTCGAGCTATAATTACACACACCTACATATAATGGTTAACTAACATACTGTTTCCGTGGATAGCGAATTTCTGCCTCACGAAACGATGATTGTTCAATATTCTAATAACACCTTCAAAGGTGGCCATTAAGATGTCACTATATTTATATATGAAATATAAAATGTTTATTTTTTTCTTAATATTATTTATTTTTCATTTATGGCTTACCTTTGTGGATTCCATTATGGGTATACGCGATATCTTCATTTTAGGAAATGCGTCCAACCACCCCCTCAAAGTGATTTGATTCGTTAATGTCATATGTGGATCGTATAAATGATGGAGTTAATGATATTATATATGATATTATACTGGTATTATAATATACCTTTATATATGTTTTATTCAATTCAATTAAATATGAAATAGAAATGAAAGTAGCGTTCATGATTACGTATGGCTTACCATCTCCATGAACGGTGCATTTCATTTCATACCTCTAAATGTTTTTTAATACTGTAAATGCATGTATATACTGGATATATATTAAATATATGATATCTAAATTATGAATATAATTCTGTATATAATGGATATTTTACCACATGATCAACTTGTAATTATAAAGAGTTTTTTTTGACTCAAGTACTAATGATCGACAAAACGACCATTATTAACTGAAATAATTACATAGTGTTCATAACATGGTAATAAGTGATATAAAAGGAATAATGAACTTGAAAATGGTTCTTAAGAAAGTAGAAATTAACTCAAATTTATTATTCAGGATGTTAAAGGACAATCGAGTCATGTCGGACCCGAGGTAATGGACTTCGTCACAATCTCCTTTCATTGAGGCATATTATGTATTATACACAGCTTTCTTTTATACGTTGTATTAACCCATTTTTCTTTTATGGTTACTCAAAAGGAATTTTTTTTATACGATGCTTTTACTAAACAACAAAAGGAAATGTTTTTTTTTGTCGTACGTATGTGGTGACAACGACTTCTCCGCCGCCGTGACCATTATTTGAGCTTCGGCTTCCTCTACAAGGCATAACTTTTTTTAAATGAATAATAAATACCATGTTTTACATTTCTTTTATTTTGGTATTGAAAATGGTTTTCAGAATGTTTTAATTATATCAATGTGTCGTTTTGATATCTTGTGATTAAAATGTGGAAATGTTATGTTTCCTTTATGCATGATTTATGTGATACGATTATGTTATTGTTCTTGGGCATGGTTACGAAGACGGGTGGTTCCGTGAGAATCTAAGGGAGGGTGAGCCCGATATAGCTCTCCAATGCATTGGGTAATGCGAATGGGTTAAACATTAAGGTTTCTCCGAAGAGATTTAGGGAATATACTATGATGTGTATTCCAAACATAACCATGAGGGTTACTCCCTACGTAAGAATGTTATGATTGCCTCAAGTTACCTTTATGTCTTCTGATTTCTATGATTTATTCATGATTTGATGAGGTATGTTAAAATGATAATGTTTTATGAGTAACGTATGATTTCATACCTGGACTAATGTTTCCCTTTCATACTTACAGATCTTTTTATGCTCATCCCATGTTTTTGAAATTTTTTTTCACAGGTCAACGGAAAGGTACATAATGCGATGTTAGGGTCAAGGAAGTTTCATGAAAAAATCCATGTTTTGTTTTAAATATGTTTCTATTTATGGGAAAAAATGAATACAATATTTTATGTAACAACTTTTTTTAAATGTGGAATGTAATGCATGATTTATGATCTAATTTTCTAAAACTCTAAACCAGAAAGGATACTCAATGTGTATTCTTTAAATAACTAATGATTAAGTAATGTTTAAGGCTGGGGCCTTATATATGATATTGTTTAAATACTAAAAGGTTATATTTTATTTACCAATATGTAATTTCGATATGGAAAATTTTAGATAATGGTAAAGGAATAAGATATTGTATAAACAATATATTGATGTTCATACAGTCATTCTGAGGTACGGTACATGGATTTTGGGTCAAATAATATATATTTTATGTTAATGTAACTAAAGAAAGGATCTTTATATTTTTTTCAGATACCTTTTTCGTGGTAATTTTTTTGATTTTGTTCTAATATTAATTATTGGAAGTTGATTTTGGGAATAAATTTGTTACCATTCTTGAAAGTTTATTTGTACATACTTATTTTTAAATTTTTTTAAAGTAAATATATTTGATTAATAAAATGAATAATATTTGTTTTTTAAATATTTTTGTTATTTTTTTAAATAATTATGTGAATTTTATTATGAGAATAAAATGAAAAATACACAATAATATATAAAATATTATTATTCTTATTGGTCATACTAGATATTATCGAATACGTTATGCCATTTTGACTTTAAATAATATCGTTATATCATTGAATCAGAGGTACAAGATGTTATGAAGTAATTATAAGTATAAAGAAAATATTTTATAATTTATGAAGGTACATACTTATATAATATTACAAATTCATCTTAAAACATTTTTTAAAAAATTTTTATTTAGATGTGTATAGTATTTGTCTTATTATGTCTTCTAATTCAAGTGAAAAGTTAAATTAATAATGAATTTATGAAATTGACACCAAAAAAACAATAACTCAATAAATTATTTTTATTTATTTAAATTTTAAAACATAGAGGAAGTACATTTGCTGTGAAAACATTATGGGTTATTATAATCATATAAGTTAGAAATATATTTTCTAAAACTTGATCACAACATTATATAATGTTTTTCTGTAGAATAACTTTAATAATTTCACTTATAACTTACTTATACACTATCAAATATTCATTCTATTGAAGTTGTTTTGTATAATAATTATCATATAAATGATGTGAATGAATAAAATGATTAGTGATAGTTTATACATTTATCAGTATATATTAACATGGAGATCATGAAAACAATGAGTGATGTGTTTAACTCTTATTACAACGTTAATTCAATTATTAGAGGCTATTTAATGGAAATGTAGTTATCAAATATGAAATTTAATAGGTTATGGTATTCCATATATTATTTCATTATAATTGATAAGTAGACTATGACACCAATTTTATTTATTTATCGTATTTTAAAAATAAATTATTTTTTGGAACTTGAAATAGTTGTTTTTAAAACTATTTTCTATTACTGTTTGGATCTCAATCCCAAAGATTAAAATTCATTTAATTATATTAGATTTCTATTAATCAAGTATGTTATCAAATATGAAATTTCATAATTTGTTTCATGGTGTATTACATGTCAATATTTAATGGACGATCATTAATTAATGGTTGGGTTATTATAGAAATAAACAATCTATAATGTCAATTGGTGGTTAAGTTTATATATTTTGATATTTATTTATAAGGATAAATTTAGTAAAATCATCGTGATTGGTTTTTGGTGAATCATGAAATGATATTAGTGTATTCATTTTCAATTTATGATTAATTTTAGGTTTATGAAACTAATAGATTTATTAAATGAAAAATATTATATTTCAAGGACTAATTTTCTTCATTTTTGGATAAGGTAACGATGTTTAAGTCGATATTTTAAAATTTTCATCTCAATACTATGACCATGAAATGAAAGATGATTATAAGTTTCTAATATATTAAATGAGAATTGATTTATTCATATTTTTTATGATAATAATCAAGCACATGTACATGAATTTATAAAATGTTTGATGATTTTTATTCTTGATCGATGTCTATAATAACAAGTAATTGGAATCAATATTTATTGTATCCATTAATATTTTATATGATAAAACATAAATTTGAAAATTATATATGCCAAAGACTATATTTAATACTCTTATATTATATCGTTTTGTCGAAAGAGACAATTCTTTTATTAAAATTATCATAGAATAATGTAATTATAGCCATAGAAAAATAGAATTTTTTAAACCATTAATGAGGAATCATGTGATTCGATATTGGAGATCACCACTTTTTGAATGAATCCATTAGGATGAGACCCCAATGTTAATTAAACCAAATAAAATCAATCCTACATTATTATGTAATTATTGATACAATGGAATGATTTTTTGAGGTAAATAATCTTCTAGAGTGAACAAAATAAAATGAATCAATTCAGAATTTATATACATATATTAAGTAAAAAATTATTTCTATGAAAACATTCATTATTTTTATTAACAAATTATTTATTAATAAAATTTAATTTTATATATTAAAATACTATTTCAGATAAAATATATAATGTAACGGGATATATTAGAATTAATTATCTATTCATATAGAGTGCAGGAATGATATTAGTTCTTTTGAGGGTATATTTTGAAAATATAATATTTTATACAACTGTTGTTCCCAGATATTTATAATAGTTAAATGAATTTATATCATTTCTATAATTAAATTTATTATTGTTCAAAAAAAAATTACATACCTTTTTAAGCGTATTTAATTTTGAAAATAATATAATATATTTTAATTATATTCTTCTTAATGTGGGAATATGATTAAAAAATTTATAATTTTCATTTTAATGAATATTTTCATGTAAAATGATTAATGAGATTGAATTATTAAGTAACATAACTAAATAATTTATAATGACTACTTTTATGTATTTTTCATTACACATGATTCATTGGAATTTACTCTCACATTTAAGATATAATTAAATTGATTTTTTTCATAATTTATATTCAACATGATATATAGATAATGACATTTATAAATGAATTATATATAAATTATTGAAATTGATGTAACATAATTTATATAAATATGATAATTTAGGATAATTGATCAAGAAAAATGAATGATTATTCGTAGAACACTGTTAGTTAATCTGATATTTTATTATAAAATATATGGAGTTTTTCTATTAGTTGTGACATAGTGATTTTAAAGGGGATGTAATTTAGTGAATTAATATGTTATAATGATATTATATATTATATTAAAATTATATAAATTTAATGGGACTATATTAACTCATAGTATAAGATACCTATATAAGATTTAAGTAGGATTTAGATGATATAGAATATAAATAATAAGGATGGTGACTCTATCATACATTGTGAGACATCTAATGTATTTCAAATGAGATTAATTTGCGATAGTATATTGGAAAAATGATAAAAATGTTCAGTAACCTGTTTAGAGTAATATGTTAAGATAATTTTTTTATTTATATTTTATTATAATTATTTAATGTATATACATATATGAATATTCCTCGAAATAATTTTTTTTATTTTATCTGAAATAAATCATAAAATGGGTGTATAAAATATTTGTCTCAATCCTTGTAAAACTGATGTGTGGTTTATGGAATTATTAAGGACATTTTTCTTTGAATCTCAATTAATAGATGTCTAAGTGAGAAAAAACCCTAACGAATTATAATACTTGAAACTAAAATCCATTGAACATATAACCTGAGTTATAAATCTTATAATACCCAAAATTTCATGAAATTTAGGTAAAACATAGGATCCAATAACCAAAACCGTAAATCTTATCTTCAACTAAATACATCATATTTCCTATATAAAAATAATATATATCATTATTTAATATTATATTTAAAAATAATATTCACTACTATTACCATTAATATATTTAATCATTTTCATTCATAATATATATATAAATAAATTGATATTTTCTATTCTCATTAGTGGGTTTTATTAATCTTGATTGTTTTGACTAGTTTCAGGATAACACTCCTGGTATTCATTCTTGTTAAAAATATAATCCTTATCATATCATATATTATACAGTATCTGATTTATAATAGCAATTATTATGAAATTATTTCATTCAATGCTTGTTTGTTTATATTTATTATGGAAAATAGTCATTACCTGAATGTTTCAGTAATTATTAAAAAACCATCATATGGGCCTTATTTAAAGTGTTTATTAAAAATTTTATCATTAAATAAGAAAAATTAAATTCATATTTGTATCAAATGTTATTATTTATTATGTTCTCATAGTCATTTATGATATTATTTTATTGAATTTTCCATGTCGATTGTTAGATCAACCAAAACATATACATACCATAATTAATGGATGATTATGATTATGAAAGAGGTTGATTTTTGTTCTAATATCATTGTTTTAAAATACAAATTATATTATTTATATTATTATATTATTTTAATCTCATTTAAGAGGTTTTAATTAATAATAGTGAATGATGATGAAAAACTAGATATCTTACATCATGGTGGTGGAAATTTATAGAACACATGGTTAACATCTTCATTTCATGAAGAATGCTTGGGAATAATGATGGATAATAATTTTCCATTTTAGAATAAAAATTATAGTACATATTTCATTTGTTTTTTTAAATTTTACCACTATAATTAGTGAATATAGTTTGTGGTCAAAATGAAACTCTTTAATTGATGGAGGTGGTAGTATACACTATGTATGATCCATTGTTTCATATTTATAATGAGAAATGGGAATGGTTGGTAATAGTTATTAAATTATCATAATTTATTTCACTATAAAAATCTAATTATTTAAGTAAATAGTATTTATAAATTTATATTTTGGAAAATAAGCATTTAATGAAATGATTTTTGGGAAAAGTACCCACATTGAGGAATTGGACGTTCACGTGGTTTACTTCTTATAAATAAAGTTATCATTAAAATATATTGTAACCATTGGATAAAAAAGTTATTGAATAATTAGTTATGTATATTGGGAATTATTTTTATCAGTAAAATTAATTAGTAGTGTTCCCCTTAAAGGGTGGTAAGAGGCCCTATTTATATGTTGTGATAATAAAATTTATATACATGTTTCAACTTAATGATATGATAAAATATGTTACCCATGTCTTGAACACTATATAATAGAAAATAATTGGTTTTGATATGTGATATAATTGATATTCCGTCATTCATTCATTTTACTCATGTTTTAAATAGGTTTTCATGTCATTTAATTTTAGAATTTCCATTTGCATCATTATTGGTTTTACCATGGTAACTATTTTTTATAAAATTAAATAACTTTTAATGCCTTATAATAAAATGTATCATATTATGTATTTTCTTCCAAATCATTATAAATATTGAATCAATTTAACCCTTAAAAAATTAGTTGAATGATAACTCAATTTTAACATTATCACATGTTATGTGTAAAAAATATTTTTTTTAAAAGCATTGTTTTATGTTTAAAAATTATTTATATTGTGAAATTATATATGGTTATTATTTTAATGTATTATAAATTTTATTTATAAAAAAATTATTTTATTATTTTGAAATATAAATAAATAATTTTTTTTAAAAAACTATATATTTAAAAGATAAAGAAGAACTATTATTTATAAATATTAAATATAAGAATAAAATGATTAATATTGGTCTTATAAATTAATAATTTTATTTAAAAATATATATTTTATTTCATTACAAATTTATTTTACTAATTAAAATCTTTATAAGATTCACAGTCTTTTATATAAAGTTATTAGTTTATGGTTTGGGTAAAAACAATATTTCTATAATTCAACAATAAATCGTTTATTTTATTAAAAAAATTAAACTATTATCAAAATAATATGATGAATCGTATAATTTTGTTCACATTTAAAAAATAAAATTATAAAATTTTATTATTTATCATTTAAATAATATAATAAAATATAAAGTTAATATGCATTGTAGGAAAATATATTTTCAAAATATTAACCATTCTCATTTTAATTGACTATTTATTACTCATATAAAATTTTTAGTCTATTTTTCATATCTAATAATATATTATTCTAGTTAATAATATTTGTTTAATATACTCTTTTTCATTAGATGTAATTACATAAAAAAAATTATAAGAAAATATATTTCAACCGAAAGTGATCTAATTAGTTATTTTGACACATTAATTTAATCATTGAATTAGTAATTAAAATTAAATTTCATTTATTTATATATATATTTATCAAAATAAAATTACATTTATTTTTTCCCTCTAATTACATGTCAGTATATCAATGAATATATAATTTTTCATGATTATTTTTGGTTTTATATTGATTGTAAAGAATTTTATAGAGATAAAAATATTAATGGAATATTATATAGAAATCTGTTTGGAGTTACATTCATGATCTTATAGGGTGAAAAGATTCATTATGATTACATGTACAATTTTATTTTCATTTATAGACACATGATCATCATATACATTTATCAATTTATGATTAATTTTTCATTGAAATTATGATTAGAGTTCATTTAAAAATATATAATGAATTATACTTTCTTCAGTTAATGTATTGATTAAGGATTTTAGTCTCTACTGAACATTGAATGAGAGGAACCATGGAAATACGAATGGTCAACTTTTTTCATAGATGGAGACATATGAATTCTTAAAAAAATAAATTGAATTGGAACATTAATTTATTAAATTTGTTTGAGGATTCAATGAGTTATTGTTAATATTTTAGATGGACATATTTCCACAATAATTGGAGATTTGAATTTTCATTCACTATGTTATGTAAAATAGACAATTATATAGGATCAATATCAACTATGGTGGAAATATTAGTGTTATTATAAATAATAGATTGAATAAAATCCATATTGATTAGTCGAATCTATATATTCAGAAATATTTTCGTTTTCAAAATTTTCATCATTACAACTAGAAAGTGATGTATAATTTTATTTCGACATACATCATGGGATTTTATATATTTATATAACATAATTTCATATTTCCTAAAAAGGGTTAAGAATAGAACAATTTTATATATATGTTATTTTTAAAAATTAATTAATTAAACTAACTATTTATCATTGGGTAAAATAAGTTTTATATTCAAGGAAATATATGATTATTTTACAGTTACTATTATTTTTGATAGATAATATATAGCGACCCAAGCCTTTTGCATAAAACATTTTGAGATTTTAAGGATCATTAATCATCAGAGTAGAAGGAAAAGATCTTTATGTCTCGTGTCTTGGAAGACTAGGTACATAAAACATAAAACATGTTGATAAAAAACATCTTTATTTAATCTCCAAAAAGATATCCTAAATTCCTTTTATCAATTACATCTTCACAGGGTAACCTGGGGAACACATGAACAAAGGGATGATCTAAAAATCCCAGCAATGGAATGAAAATAAGAATAAACATTAAGCATATGAGTTAGGAGGCTTGACATAGTGGTATTGGAAGCATGGGACATGTGTAATTATAAAATATAAACATGGGATCATAAAAAATGGAATAAAATAATAATTATATGATATAATCATGCGATTATATAATCATAGTTTCATAGAGAGGTGGCATCAACTTTAAACATGACCATAGTATGAGTCAAGGCGAACTGCCAATCTCATTTCACATAGTAACACAAGCCAAGGCTAACCACCTGGACCATTTGCCCATAATCTTATCATGAGGCATTAACATTACCCAATGCATATGATCTCTATCTAGGAACACCCATCTAATCTTATTCATGTATATTCATTCCACATAAAAAATCTCACATAATCAATCATACATAAACATCAGAGTACCCATGGAAAGAAATGGGCACACAATCACGTCTTAGAGCCTAATAAAATGTGACATAACATAAAAGAATCTATGGAAGAATGGAATTAAATCATAAATAGACATAAATAATTTATAAGGTAATTAATCATGAAAAGAGATAACAAACTGATTTGATAACATGTAAAAATAGTTTTTAGGAATCTTTGAGTCAAAACATTTTATTGCGGTTTAAAAAAAACAACGAATATATCTTAAAAAAAAGCGGCATAATATTTTTTTATAAAACCAGAATTAAAGCAGGAGGGTTTTCATAATAAAAAGTCAGATTATATAAGGACAAATGTGACTTAAAATAGAGGATATAGTACAGTTGATAATAGGAAAGAATTCTGGATGTTCCCTAAAAACGGGTTCACATATCAAGAAGTAATGAGGAGATAATCACTTAAAAGAAATCATATGCCCGAAAGAGATTAATGAAAGAGTCTTGATAAAAAAACATGGAACCTTTAAACAACATTTATAATATTAATATAAAAGGATTAGATAACATAATTTTGGTATAATGGTAGATAAGACAACCTGATGGAAAAAAAGAGGTTCGGGTAGAATTCTTTACGGATTATCAGCATGGTATCCGGAGTACTTGAGGGGGAATAGTGAGAGAGGAAAGGGAATTCGCATCACTTATACATAAAGAGGTCAGTATGTGGGAGTTGAAAAATAAAAACCCATTATTAATAATTACCCACATCATGTCCTAACATAGTGAATAATCGTGAATAACGGTGAAATTGAGAGGATCCCTTACCTTAGGTCCATTGGTGTTCTTTACTTGATATTAATGACCTATATAGTCAAATTTGGTTTATTAATCAATAGTTAAAGAACCTTATATATATTTAAAAGATTCTGTATAACCTTTTTAAGTTCATTTATACCTATTTTGATTTATTACATTGTTCAATTTCATTGTTAGAGTCCATTTGTTTCATTTGTTTTAATGATTGGTTCAATTGTATTTTGGTTCAAAAGAAATGTAAGAAGAAATTGGTTATACATAATTAAAGTTATATAAAATTATTGGACATCTAGTAGGTTACATGGTTACAAAATTCATTTATAGTGAAATAGAACCATTATATTAAACATTAATGATAATCACTTGAATTAACTTTAACGATTTTCCCATAATTAATTTTTTTAATATTATTGTTTTATATCATGTGTGTATGAGAAATAAAGAACTTTAAATAGGAAATATAACATATATAATAATATGGTTCAACCATAACATAAATGGTCTCATGACCAGAATCAAAATTAGAAATGAATTTGAAAACACATTATCCATGATGTTAGTAATTTGACACCTCATGAGAGATGTTTAAATTGTAGAACACGAGGAAGAGGAGGGGAAGAATGGTGCTTAAAATTTTCCATAAACATTATTATCCTCTTGAATATATGATATTCTGGATCTTTTATTCCTTTTGGATAAGGGAAGGGAAATAGGGTATAAGAAAATAATGAAAATGATAAAAACCATTAAAAATGAAAGAGGGTTCTTACCCGTTGACCTCCTCTCTTTGAGACTCGTCATAGGGGCATTGATTTTGTCTTTTGGAAGGTCCAGAAATCCTTCAACGTGAGGAAATAGATTGTGAGGGTATTTGGGCAGAATGTAGAGAAGGTTTGGAGCTTGAGATGAGTGGATAAAAGAGGGAGTCAATGGGGGGATTTTATAGGGGAGGAGAGAGGAGTTTTCTAAATATAAAATTCAATAGTTTATTAATTCCTCCCAAGACAAGGAATTGTGAGTCTTCTATGACCAAAAATAGTAATTTTATAATGTAATTCTGAACCAAGTGGGATTACATCATCATAACATCACACATGACTCAATTAATCAATTATTTAGCATTTATAGTGAATTATCGATTTCTACTATTCATCAAAAATTCATGTATTTCTAAAAAATCCAAAATAATCACCTAAACCATTTTTCGATGTGTGGAATCCAAAAATGATGTACTTTTTTCAAAATAATTTTCTAAATGTTACTATATTAATATTTAATGAAAATAATAATTTATTATCAAAAACTACTTTTAAAACATCTATTAACTTATTATAAAATATAGGTTTATCGTAATTCCAACTTGAATATTATTTCTAATCCACCATAGGTGATGTTACTATTCATTAGTGTATATCATTATTCATAATGGTATTTTACTATTCATTATGGTAGGTTACTATTCACCAAAATTATTTTTGTTTTATTAGACTCCAAAAAAACATCTTCAACCCAACATTGAATGCCGAATTTTGGAAATTCCACACACATAAGTAAAAAACTGATGATTAAAGGTCACTTATCACTTAGTAGTTCATTATGTTGGGATTTAATGTGATTCTATGACATAAATATAAGAAGGAAATGTACATTGAAAAAATTTGGGTCGTTACATTCTTCCCCCTTTAGAAATTTCACCCACAATATTTCATTTTACATTCTAGGCCAAAAATACATGCATGTACTTTTCCTTCATTGCTTCCACCAGTTCCCATGTTGCCTCTTCATACATGTGTTTTCGCCATAGTACATTGACAAGATGAGTAGACTTGTTACGTAGAACATTGTCATTATAATCCAAGATCTTCACTGGCTGCCCCTTATAAGAAAGGTCTTACTCCAACTGTACCACCTCTGAAGAGAGTACATGTGAAGGGTCTGGTATGTTATTCCTTAAGAGGGATACATTAAAGACATCATGTACTTTTCGCATGGTAGGTGGATGTGAAAGTCGACATGCCACAAATCCAACTCGATCAAGGATCTCGAAGGGGCCGATGTACCTTGGACTTAACTTTCATTTCTTCCTGAACCTCATGTCCTTCTTGCACGGAGATATGCATAGAATTACCATGTCTCTGAATTTGAACTCAAGGTCTCATTAACGGTTATCTGTATAACTCTTCTATCGACATTGGGCTGCCTTGATATGTTGTGGAATGGTTTTCAACTTTTCTACCATTTCATCGACCATTAGAGGTCCTAGCAGCTTATGCTCACCAACTTCAGCCCAATATGCCGGTGTTCTGCACCTTTCCCATAAATGGCTTCATATGGTGCCATTGGGATTCTCGAGTGGAAACTATTTTGGTATGATAATTCAACCATTGTAAGATTTTGGTCCCATCCTCCATTGAATTCCATAGAACACGCTCTCAATATGTCTTCCAGTGTCTGAATAGTTCACTTAGAATGGCCATCAGTTTGAGGAAGATAGGCCGTACTGATGTTCAGTTTCATGCTCAACCCATGCTGAAGTATTTTCCAAAACATTGAGGTGGATCTCAGATCACGGTAGGATACAACAGATAGTGGTACTCCATCCAACCGTACCACATCATTGATGTAAATCCGGGCAGGTTGATCCATTGAGAAGTCCTATCTAATTGTGAAAAAGTGAGTTGTCTTCGTTAGACGATCTACAACGACCCATATAGAATTGTTTGCTTTGGTTGTCCTTGGAATTACAGTGACAAAGTCCATGGTAATGTTCTCCCACTTCTATGCGGGTATGGGTAGTGGTTGCATCATCCCCTTACACTTTTGTCTCTCAGCCTTCACTTACTGACAAACGAGGCACTTTGATGTATATTCGACAATCTCCCTTTTCATATTGACCCACCAAAAGTTTTCTCGGAGTTCTCAATACATCTTTGTGCTCCCTAGGTGGATAGAGAAGGTTGAGCTATGTGAATCATTCAATAGATCCTTCTTTATCTCTGGATTGGATGGTACACATAATCATGTCCCAAATATTACAACTCTTTCCTCATCAATTTTGAAATTAGAGGATTTCCCATTTTTAACACCTTTCACCCTTTTCTGATTTTCCGCAACTTCTCTTTGAGCATCCTTTATTTTCCTCAAGAAGGATGGTTGAGAAATAATTTGATAGAGGGTTGATGATGTTCCTCCCATAATAATTCCCATGTCTATCGTTTTCAAATATAAGAAGATCATATCATTTTCAATTCTCATCATTGATAAAGATGCGTGATCCTTTTTATTTAGATCATCTTCCACCTTGTTTTCCTTACTAGGATGGTAGTGGATTAAGAAATAGTAATCCTTGATGAGCTCTATCCATATTCGCTAGAGGTTATTAAGCTCTTTCATTGTTAATATATACTTGAGCCTCTTTTGGTCAGTATATAGCTCACATTTCTCCCCATAGAGATAATCCTGTAAGATTTTCAAGGCAAATATCACAGCTGCTAACTCCAGATCATGCGTTGGTTAGTTTTTCTTAGGGATATTGAGTTGTCTTGAGGAATAGGCTATAAAAATATCGTTTTTCATTAGCACACAGCCGAATCCCTTATTAGAAGCATCACTATACACCACAAAGACTTCACCGCTAGTAGGGAGTGTGAGTACTGGTGTAGCAATAAGACTATTTATCAAATCCTTTAAATAGTCTCCACATTCTTCTGTCCAGACAAACTTTACTCCCTTCGGTGTCAGCATGGTCATTGGGTTTGACGGTCGTGAAAATTTCTTCACGAATCGTCGATAATACCCAGCTAGACCCAAAAAGCTACAGATCTCCATTACAGAAGTTGTCATGGGACACTAATTAATTGCCATTGTCATTGAAGGGTCCAAAAATATCCATTTTCCAGTGATAACATGCCTTAGTAATGACACTTCCGCCATTCAGAACTCACATTTATTTTATTTTGCATACAACTTCTCCATTCACAAAGTATTTAACACAGTATTCAAATTCTCCTCATATTCCTCCTTACTCTTGGAGTATATCTGAATATCATCAATGAAGACCACCAAAAATTTGTCGAGGTAATCTCTAAATATTCTATTCATTAAATCTATGAAAATTGATGGAGCATTAGTGAGTCTGATGGGCATCACTATGAACTCATAGTGTCCATACCTCATTCGAAAGGCAGTGTTTGGAATATCATCCTTCCTCACCATTATATGGTGATATATCAACCGAAGGTCCATCTTAGAGAAATAACTAGCCCCTCATAGCTAATCGAACAAGTCATCTATCCATTGAAGGGGATACTTGTTTTTTATCGTGATTTTATAGAGCTCCTGATAATCGATGTAGAGGCGTATTCATCCATCCATCTTCTCGATTAATAGGATAAGAGCACCCCACAGTGAAGAACTCTGGCATACAAAACCCTTCTCCATATTCTCCTATAACTTCTGCTTCATCTCTTCCATCTCTATGGTGGATATTCTATAATATTTTTTTAAAATTGGCAGTGATCTAGGGGTATGTTAAATTGAGAGCTCAACCACTCTGTCTGGAGGAAGAATAGAAAACTCCTCAGAGAATACATCAGTGTAATCCCTCACGATAGGCATGTCTTCAAGCATGATTCTCATCTTTATCTCAATCATTTGACCTAGATATGATTGTTCACAAGGAAGCAGTATCCAAAGATGAGGAAAAGATTATAAAGGAGATTCATCTTCCTCCTTACACTTTTATAGAATCGAAGGATGCTTCGGGATGTGAAAAGTGAACTCCCTTTCACGACAATTGATGTTAGACTTGTAAAAAGATATACAATACATGCCCAAGATGGTGTTAAACTCCACTAATGGAAGTATGACAAGAATTTTTGGGAGATTAAGTCCACAAACCGTAACCGGGGAGGAGTTATAACCCATGTATGCAATGATTTCCTCATTCCCTGTTCTCACAGATAACTTTTCCTCTAAATTTTGAGGTGGTGTTTGAATATTTCTACTAATCTTGCATGATATGAAAGAATGTTTAGAACCAGAATCAAATAGTATATTCAGTATTCCTGAATGAATAACAAGCGTATATATCACCACATCTTTTTTCGGCTCCACCTCAGCAGTAGTGATAGCTTAAGATCTTCCTTGTTGCCTTGGAGGTTTTTGCTGATTGCCTCCAACAACCCTCAGCTTAGGACAATTGTTCAAATAATGACCAAGCTCTATATAGTTGAAACACTGTACTGCATACTGAGTGTTGATCTTAACCATCTTTTCTTCTTCAACATTAGTGGGAGTTTTTGATATCCCTTCAGTAGTTCTTGGCCAGATGACCAAACATTCCACATTTGAAGCAATTCATGGTTCCCTTCAGACAGTTACCAAGATATTTCTTCCCACATTGTTTTCAAAGTTGAAAGTTGGGATTCTTTCCATGAATGGATTTTTTTGATGGACCACCCATGTTTTTTCCATCTTTTTCTTCTTGTAACTGGGCCTATGAGACCACTAATATTCTCCAATCTCCATTTCCACCTTGAGGGCACAACAGATAATGTCCTCATTTCTGTCGAAGTCTCAAATCTCCAACTCTTTTTGTAGAATCGGCTTCAATCCGCTAAATAAGAAATCCACCTTGCTTTCAGTGTTCATGAAAAAGACAGAGGCATAGCATGCAAGCTTGTAATGTTTTCTTCATATCCCTGATGGACTCATCTTCCTTCTACCTGAGTCTGAGGAATACTATTTTCATCTTGAGATGGAGGGTTCAAGGAAAAAATTTGTAGAAAAACATCCTCTTGAATTCCTCCCAAACTGTGGAATCAGTTTCCAATTTGGAGTTTTTATTCTTGATCAATTTCCACCATTGATTAGCTTCCCCAACAAAACTATAGGCCTCTAGTACCACCTTCTCTTCTTCCGAGCATTGTAGGACAGTGAATATCTTTTCAATGGAGTTAATCCGTTTTCCGTGGGGAGGGGATCAGAAGATCCGCTAAACATGGGAGGTCTTTTCCATATGAAGGATTCCACGAAAACTTGCACTTTCCTTGGAGGAGGAGGACATTCAACCTGATTCATGTTATTATCCATAACTTGAGCCAGCTGAGCAAGTACTTCCATGATGTTTTGAGCACCCGATTCCATATCATAAGGCATATCAATAGGACAATGATCACATTTCCTATGACATTGGATGTTGGTAAGTGTTCTTCTATTTCCCTCCATTAAATAAGAGAAATAACATATAATTTGAGGTCTTGAATACTTGTCTATTGAGAAAAAAATAATCTTTGAACATAAAAGGATAAACTTATGAAGATGAAATATATCCTAACATATGATTCCTTGGGTTAAATCTAGGTTACCCAAAATCTACTTCTTTACTAGTAATATTATGGGATTTTATTTTGTTGACCCCTAATAATGGTTTGTACTAAGCATGTGAATCTACCAAATCATATCCCCTGGGAGTGTTATAACGAAGAGTGCAGCAAGGCCCATTTTAGTGCACCAGTTCCCGTTCGAGTCTAGCTCAAAGGGGTGTTTTCAGGGTTTACCCCTAGTATAAATCTGTGCTAGAGCTGCCTCTACCTGATTGAATCTAGATAGGAATGTATTTTCGTGATAAACCACTTACTAAATACCCACCAAAGTTTTGGGAATGTTTTCTAAAACATAGTCTCATCTTTAAGGTTCCCACTAAGGTGCTCTTTTACTAATCTCCAAAAATAACTAAACCAACCAATGATACCAACTATAGTAACCCAAGCATTTTGCATAAAAAATATCCTTATTTTAGGCTTCATCAATCATTAGAGTACAAGACAGGGACTGTTAAGTCTAGTGTCCTAGAAGACTAGGTACATAATACATAAATCATGGGGCTAAAATAACATCATTATTTAATCTCCATAAAGAGATTCTAACTTCCTTTGAGCTCTTACATCTGCACATGGTACCCTGGGGAACACATGAACAATGGGATGAGCTAAAAATCCCAGCAAGGGAAATAACATAAGAATAAACATTAATCACACGAGTTAGGAGGCTTGACATAATGATTTCGGAAGCATGGGGCATATGTAATTATAACATATAAACATGGGATCATAAAAAAGGAATAAAATAAGCCTGATATCATATAAGAATGAGATTATATAATTATAGTTTCATAGTGTGGTGTGATCAACTTTAAACATTACTTTATTTCGAGTCAAGGCTAACAGTCAATCTCATTTCCCATAGTAGCACAAGCTTAGGATAACCACCTGGACCGTTTTCCCATAATCTTCTCATGAGACATTATCATTAATAAATGCATTAGAGCGCTATCTGGGCCCATACAAATAACATTATTTATGTATATACTTTCCAAATAAATAATCTCACATTCTTAATCATAAAAAAACATAAGAGTACCTTAGGAAAGAAATGGGCACACAATCACATCACTAAGCATAATAAAAAGTGACGTAACATACAAGCGTCCATACAAGAAAGGAATTAAATCATAAATATACATTAGTAATGTTTAAAGGCATAAGTCATGACAATAGATAACAAACTGAAGTGATAACATGTAATAATATTTCTTTGGAATTTTTGAGTCAAAACATTTTAGTGTGGTTTAAGAAAACATCGAATATCTCTTAAAAAGAAAAGGGGAATTATAATTTATTTATAAAACCAGAAGTAAACCATGAGGGTTTTCATAAATAAAATACTGATTTTATAATCACAAAGGTGACATAAAACAGAGGATAGAGTACACTTGATAATAGGAATGAATTCGGGAAGTTCCCTAAAAACGGGTTCACTTATCGGGAATCAATGAGGAGAGAATCACTTAAAAGCATGCATATACCCAAAATAGAGTGATTAAAGTTTCTTGATAAATAAACTTGGAAAATGTAAAAAACATTTAAATTATGAAAAAGAAAATATAATATAACATCATTTTGGTAGAAATATAGATAAGACAACCAGAAGGATTAACAGTGGTTCAAGAAGAATTCTTTTCGGATTATCGGCATGGTATCAGGAGTACTTGTTGGGGCTTATTGAGAGAGGAAAGGAAATTATCGTCACTTATACAAAAATAGGGTATTATCGTGGAGGTGCGAAATCATACCCCATTATTAATAATTTCCCACATCATGTCCTATCATAGTGAACAATCTGGAATAAGGTAGAAATTGAGAGGATCCATTACCTTAGGTCTGTTGGTGTTCTCCACTTGATATTAATGACTTGTATAGTAAAATTAGGTTTATTAATAAATAGTTTCAAAACCTTATCTATATGTAAAAGATTCAGTATAACCTTTTTATGTTCATTTATACCCATTTTGATTGATTACAAGGTTCAATTTCGTTGTTCGGGTCTGTTTGTTTCATTTGTTTTAATGATCGATTCAATTTTATTTTGGTTCAAAAGAAATGTAAGAAGAAAGTATTTGTACAGAATTGAAGATATATTACATTATTGGACATCCAGTAGGTTACATGGTTACAATATTCATTTATATTGAAAGAGAACATTTACATTAAACATTAATGATAAACGCATGAATTAACATTAACGATTTTTCCCATAATTGACTTGTTTTGTATTATTGTTCTACATCATGAGTTTATGAGGATTACAGAACATTAAATAAGACATATAAAAAATATAATAATCAATTTCAACCATAACATAAATGGTCTCATGACCATAAAAAATGATAAAAGTATTTTAAAACACATTATCCCTGATGTTGGTAATTTGACACATCACAGGCGATGTTTTAATTCTAGAACATGAGGTAGAGGAGGGGAAGAATGATGATTGAAATTTATAATAAACATTATTATCATCCAGAATATATGAGATTCTGGAGCTTTAATTTTTTTTTGATAAGGGATGGAGAAGAGGGTATAATAAAAGAACGAAAATGAAAACAAAACACTTTAAAATGAACGAGGGTTCTTACCCTTCAATATCCTCTCTCTCATACTCCTATTAGGGGCTTTGATTTTGGTCTTTTGGAAAGTGCAGCAAGCATTGTTCGTGGGGATAGAGCATGGGAGGGTATTTTTGCAGAATTTAGAGAAGTCTTGGAGCTTGAGAGGAGTGGAGAAAAGAGAGAGTGAAGGGGGGTTTTATAGTGGAGGATATAGGGGTTTTCTTAATATAAAATTCATTAGTTTATTAATTTCTCCCCAGATAAGGAATAGTGAGTCTTCTTTGGTCAAAATTAGTAATTTTATAATGTAATCTGGAACCATGTGGGCTTACATTAGCAGAAAATCACACATGACTCAATTAATCCCTTATTTAACATTTTTTGTGAATTATCGATTTCAACAATTCATCAAAAATCCAAGTTTTTCAGAGAAATCCCAAAATATCACCCAAAACAATTTTCAACTTGTAGAATCAAAAAAAGAAGTCCATTTTTCAAGAAGTAATTTTCTAAATATGATTATTTTAATGTTTAATTAAAATAATTATTTATTATCAAAAACTTGTTTTAAAATATTCTTTAACTTATTTTAAAATATAGGTTTATCGTACTTCCAACTTCAATATTATTTCTATACCACCATAGGTTAGGTTAATATTCATTAGGGTATATCACTATTAATAAGAGTATTTTACTATTCATTATGGTAGGTTACAATTTCCCAAAAAAATTTGTTTTATTAGACTCCAAAAAAACAACTTGAACACAACCGTGAATGTCGGATTTTTGAAATTCCACACACATAAGTTAAAAACTTCTGTTTAAAGGTCACTTATCACTTAGTAGTTCATTATGTTGTATGTTCATGTGATTTTATGACATAAATATAAGAAGGCAACGTCCATTGAAAAACATTGGGTCGTTTAATAATATTGGTAAATGTAATTAATAAATATATCATAACCTAGATTTATAATCTTGTTTTACTACTAAAATGTTATATTTTATATTCCAATAATTAATTTTGATATGGGTAATTTTAGATAATGGAAAAAGAATAAGATATTTAATAAAAAATATATCGATGTTCATACAGTCATTATGAGGTATTGTACATGGATTTTGGGTCTAATAATATATATTTTATGTTAATGTAACTAATGAAATGATTCTTATAATTTTTTTCGGATACCTTTATGGTGTTAATTTTTGTGATTATGTTCTTATATTCATTATTGGAAGTTGATTTTGGGAATAAATTAGTTACAATTCTTGAAAATTTATTTGTACATACTTATTTTAAAAATTTTCTAAAATAAATATATTTGATTAATATAATGAATAATATTTGTTTTTAAATTTTTTCGTTATTTTTCTAAATAATTATGTGATTTTTGTTATGAGAATAAAATGGAAAATACACAATAATATATTAAATATTATTATTTTCTATTTCATACAAGATATTATCAAATAATTTATTCCATTTTTACTTTAAATAATACCATTATTTCATTGAATCAGAGGTACAAGTTGTTATGAAGCAATTTTAAGTATAAAAAAATTTATAAATTTTTAAGGTACATACTTATATAATATTTTCAATTCATCCTAAAATATGTTTTTTAATATGGTTTTTTAGATGTGTATAGTATTTGTCTTATTACATGTTCTAATTCAAGTGGAATGTGAAATTAACAGTGAATTTATGAAATTCAGACCAAAAAAATTTATAACACAATAAATTTTTTTTATTTAATAAAATTTTAAAACATATAGGAAGTACATTTGTTGTGAAAAAATTATTGTTTATTATAATCATATAAGATAGAAATATATTTTTTTATAACATGATCTCAACGTTAGATAATGTTGGTATGTATAATACCTTCAATAATTTTACCTATAACTTACTTATACACTACCAATTATTCATTCATTAGAAGTTATTTTGTGTAATAATAATCGTCTAAATAATGTGAATGAATATAATTAGTAGTGATAGTTGATACATTTATCGGTAGACATTAACATGGAGATGATGGAAACAATGAGTGATGAGTTCAACTATTATTACAATGTTAATTCAATTTTTAGAGGCTATTTAATGGAAAGGTAGTTATCAAATATGAAATTTAATAGGTTATGTTATTCCATATATTATTTCATTACAATTGATAAGTATACTATGACAACAATTTTATTTATTTATCATATTTTAAAAATGAATTATTTTTTGGAACTTGAAATAGATGTTTTAAAAAATATTTTCCATTTCTGTTTTGATCTCAATCCCAATGATAAAAAGTTATTTAATTATACTAGATTTTTATAAATAATGTAAGTTATCAAATATGAAATTTCATTATTTGTTTCATGGTGTATAACATATCAATATGTAATAGTAGATCATTAACTAATGGTTGGGTTATTATAGAAATAAACATTCTATAATGTCAATCGGTGGTTATTTTTATATATTTTGATATTTATTTACCGAGATTAATTTACGAAAATGATAGTGATTGGTTAGTGGTGAATAATGAAATGAAAATAGGGTTTTCTTTTTCAATTTAAAATTAATTTTAGGTTTATGATTCTAATATAATTATTAAATGCAAAATATTTTATTTCAAGGACTAATTTTCTTCTTTTTTGGATAAGGTTATGATGTTTAAGTCAATATTTTAAATTTTTCATCTCAATATTATGATTTTGAAAATAATGATGATTATGAGTTTCTATTATTTGAAATGGGAAGTGATTTATTTATAATATTTATGATAATAATCATGCACGTGTACATGAATTTATAAAATGTTTGATGATTTTTATTATTAATCGATGTCTATAATAACAATTAATTTGAATCAATGTTTATTGTATCCATTAATATTTTATATGATAAAACATAAATTTAAAACTTATAGATATTAAAGACTATATGTAATACCCTTATATTATATAGTTTTTTCGAAAGGGACAATGTTGTTATTAAAATTATCATAGAAGAATGTAATTATAGCACTAGAAAAATAGAGTTTTTTTAACAATTAATGAGGAATCATAAGATTTGATGTTGGAGATCACCACTTTTTGAATGATTCCATTAGGATGGGACCCCAATGTTAATTAAACCAAATAAAATCAATTCGACATTATTATGGAATTATGGATACAATGGATTTATTTTTTGAGGTAAATAATCTTATAGTGTTAACATAATAAAATGAATCAATTCTGAATTTATATACATATATTAACTAATAAATTATTTATCTGAAATCATTCATGAATTTACTGAAAAAATTATTAATTAATAACATGAAATTTTATATATTTAAATACTATTTCAGATAAAATATTTAATATAAAGGGTTATATGGGAATTAATTATCTATTCATTTAGAGTGCTAGAATGATATTAGTACTTTTAAGGGTATATTTTTAAAATATAAACTTTTATACAACTGTTGTTCCAAGATATTTATAATAATTAAATGAAATTATATCATTTCTATGATGAAAATTATTGGTGTTCATAGAATTTTTACTCACCTTTTTAAACCTATTTAATTATGAGAATAATATAATCTATTTTAATTATATTCTTCTTAATGTGGCAATATGATTAAAAAATTTGTAATTTTTGTTTTAGTGGATTTTTTCATTTAAAATGATTAATGAGATTGAATTATTATGTAACATAACTAAATAATTTATAATGACTCATTTTATTTATTTTTCATTGCACATGATTCATTGGAATTTATTTTCACATTTAAGATATAATTAAATTGAATTTTTTTCATAATTTCCATTCAACATTATATATAGATAATGACATTGATAAATGAATTTTATATAAATTATTGAAATTGTTGTAACATAATTTAGATAAATATGATAATTTAGGATTATTTACCAAGAAAAATGAATGATTATTCATAAAACACTGTTAGTTAATCCTAAATTTTATTATAACATAGATGATGTTTCTCTATTAGTTATGACATAGTTAGTTTAAAGGGGATGTAATTTAGTGAAAAAATATGTTATAATGATAGTATATATTATATTAAAATTATATAAATTTAATGGGACTATATTAACTCATAGTATAAGATATCTATATAATATTTAAGGATGATTTAGATGATATAGATTATAAATAGTAAGGATGGCATCTCTATCATACATTGAGAGACATCTCATGTATTTCAAATAAGATTAATTTGGGATGGTATGATGGATAAATGAAAACAATGTTCAGTAACCCACTTAGATTAATATGTTAGGATTATTTTTTATATACATTTTATTATAATTATTTAATGTATATAGATATGTGTATATTCCCAGAAATCAGAATTTTTTATTTTATCTGAAATATATCATAAAATAGGTGTATAAAAGTTTTATCTTTATCCTTGAAAAACCGATGTGTGGTTGATGTAATTATTAAGTACATTTTTCCTTGAATCTATAACTGTTGTAAATTATAAGAATATAACAACAAGGGGTTTTTCTATTTTGCATTTATGCCCATCCACATAGTTGGGGAAAGGCTGTATTAAATGTATTACTCCAAATGGACATTCTTTTATGGTATTGTTCATGCCAAACATTTATGAATTTATTTGAACTTATATATATATATATGAATATGATAAATCTTGATGAATTATTATTTATAAATAATCCTGATAATAAGGCCCATTATTTTCATTTATATGGTGATTATTTTTCAAATATGAGTGGAATTTTTAAAAACTATTCATAACAAGGGATTAATTGTTATAATATAAATTGATGGATAGTGGTAACTCAGGAATTTTATTGAAAATATAGGGTGATTGTGGTTTATGATAAGTCAATGATTGATAAAATTTGTTACACATAGTAGAAATATATATTGATTTATTGAAATTAGTGTATTATGTTTTAGAGTTCCTTAGAAAATTATATATTATTTTATGATGATATGTTTCGAAAAAAAGTTCATTTTCGGATGTTTATAGTAATTTTATAGAAATAATGTATTCCTAGTGATTTTTGGTTAATAATGAGTTACTATGGAATTTAATAAAATATTGTTCCATTTAATTGAATTATTTATGAACTATGGGTTTTATTGTATTTTATAAAATTAAAATATAATTTTATGTTTAGGGGAAATATGATTTTTGTGTAAATCATCAAATTATTTGGATTGATATATATGTGTCTTCAAATGATTTTTTAAATCAATATTTTCGAATTTTTTTTGATTTATTATTATATATAATCATTTAGATTGTTATATTTAAAAAGGAAAGGATAACATTAAGATTTATCAGTGACACATATTTTGTTCTTACTCACCCCATCATATGAAATTTGACAATAGACATGATTTTTATGGCATATGAACAAGGAATAGTTATAAATTGATAGTTGAGAAAATTAAATCTATTTTGGATATATTATGTATTTATTGTCTTATATTATTTTATATCATCATGTTCCTTCTAGTTTTTATTTGTATTAAAAAACTTATTATATTTCCATTATGAATTAAAATGGTTTTCATAGAGTGAAAATGGTTTTCATAGAGGATTTTTTATAAGCACATATATTATTATTATCATTATATTATATTTTAAGGAATACTTTTCACTAATGATTTACATTATCCATTAATAAATATTATTTTCTTCATTTGAATATTGGATCATTATTAAGGGAATACAATTTTTTGATTTGGGACATGTTATTCTAGCCTTAAATTCATACTAAAATCTATTTTCTAACTATATACATATATGTCTGATTACAGATGTTGTTGGGGAGATTTTCATGATAACTACATGAATGACTTTTAATATTGTTGTGTTGTTAGATACTTACCATTGAATTATATATATATAATAGGAATATATAATTATTTTCAATGATAAATATTTCATTAAAGATATGATTAAGTATATTTAAAAATATATATAATGTGGTAAAATAAGATTAAAGGATTTTATATAGAATACATGATTATGAAGTATCGAAATGATTTTACATATCATATTATACCTTATTACATATCCTAAAAAATAATTTTAATTTAATAAAATACCAATGAGTTCATAATTGTGGATATATATTATAATCTATATCCTGAATTTAAAATATAATTAAAAGATGTTAATTTTATTTTATTATATAATATTGTATAATAAATCCAAATAATATAATTTGACTGTATTTTATAATTTACATTCTTATTAGTTAGTTATAAATTTAATTATCATATCAATATATCAAATTATATCTTACAAAATCATGTTATTTTTACAATAATTGGAATTATTAGTTCTATTAATAAATATTAATCATTTTAATGATTAGAAAGATGATTGGTAAAATATGAAAGGGTCTGTATTTTCATGAAACATCCATTTTTTCATATTTTCTTAGGCATTGAATGTGTTCTTAACTTTTTCATTGCTTTTTTATGTTCTTCAAATTATGTATTTTATTATTATTTTATACTTACACAACACCAAATTAAATTATTAAGGTAAAATTAGATTCCCAATATATATCCCATTTCACTAATCTGATAATAGGGTTAGTAAATTTGCGTTATTGAAACTCTTAGGCTCTCATGTGGGTAGCGTTATCACATAATAAAATATTTGATATGTTGTAATGGAATCAAATGCCCATTTTGGAAGTGATTAATTGTACCTTTTTATGTAAAATTAGAACTACCAGATGGTAATCCAGTTTGGTCAGTGTCATCATGTTAGGATCACAACATAACAATAATTTTATTTATATGAAAGGACTACATAGTTTATTAAATATTAGATACTATTATTATCCAACCTATGATTTCATCTATGCAATGTCAATTAATTCTATATGATAACCAAACCCTCATGAGTGTAGTTATCATTTTTCTCTGGAAAAAAATGATACTATTTCAAATCATCCATAATCATTTTTAATGGATGTAAATTTAAATATTGCATGAAATTGAGTTATTTTTAATAATTTATAATGAATATTACTTCAATTATTACCAAAACCACCATGAAATTCTATGTATGTTGCATGTCGAGTGTGACACCCCATGACCACCTCTAATAGCCCTTGGGATGGTTACTAGCACCGTGTGGGAATATCATACACGTTGGAGGCCTTATCTTATGGTACCATTACACACATAGTCACAAATCTCCAAAACACAATATAATGTGGGAATAAAAGAAAAAACTGCAACCATATATGAATATATACAAATAATCTCACAATAGTGTATGACATGAGTATATGAAAAGATAACATCAAAATACAAGACTACTTAAACTGTAATATAGTCAAACATAATAGTAAAATATGATGATAGTAAGGATTTATTTCATGGAGCTATATTTGTTCCATCTTGAAAAAAAACATCTACATTCTACTGGTCAACCAAGGACTCAATAAAAATGGTTGACATCACCATAAGACATTCCATGTTAGTGATTACCACATGAAGGGGTTAGTATAAACATACCCAATAGAATACTGAGAAATCAATAAAAAATAATCATATAGAGTTTTCTCAAAATAAATATTATAACAATTTATATATTACCAAAATATAGGAACCATGTCTAAAGGAAATGTTACATCCTCACTTATAGACATTGATTCCACTAAATGATATAAGGTAACACTCATATAAGAGTACTCACAGATTAATAATTTCTTACACTAATGTAAATACTATGAGAGGGTGTTCTTGTTAGGAATCACTATGAATTTTTACAATATGGAACTCGGAATATGTAGTTACATAGGTTGGGGGATGGACCTAATGCCTTCATAGGATTCCATTTCTTATGAGGAATAACCAACTGAAATATGGATCACACACCCTAAATTTGGGAAACGTTATACATGAACCACCATACATAATAATGATATAAGATCACACCCTAAGAAACACATATGGATTAATAACATTATCCTAAAATATCCCATATAGAGTATCACACATCGTATCTTTAGAATATGATTCTTCACTCTACCCTCATATGGATGGAGTGGTATAAGGTAACCAAAATAATACAACACTAGGAGAAGGAAAACTGGGCAAACAACATTCCCATTATGACAACCCTGCTTTTTATTACAACTTAAACATGATTTATTACATAAAACATCACTTGATACAACAAAGAAGATCGGGAGGTTTAGTGTCTTAGGGGCTTAGGATCATTACATAAAAACATTAAACTTGAAATACAACATCTTTATTGAAAACTTCCTTTACATGAACACTACATTCCTTCGTACTTAGCATTGCATGGGATAACCTGAGGACATGCATAAGAAAAGGGTGAGCTATAAATCCCAGTAAGGGAGTACAAAAAGAATAACATGAGGATTACAATACATGTTAGGCAATAGGCATATCAATAGTGCATAAGAGAAACTTGAACATAAAGGCATGATAAAGAATGATAATCATATCATTGAAATGTGGCAACACCACTTAACATTGAATTAGCATGAGCCAAGGCTCATTGCACATGGAGCATGAGTAAACCCTCATTGCACTTGAAGCACGAGTAAACCCTCGTTGCACTTGAATTAGCATGAGTCAACACTCATTGCACATGACGTATCATGATACAATACTTTACCCAATGCATTGGAGCGCTATAAAGGGCGCACCCTTCTTAAATATTTCATTTCATGCATAAGTGTGCCACATGGATCATAAAACATGGATTCATAAAACATAATAATTTATTCCACGATAAAGGAATGTGGAATTCATACATGAAACTTTATAATAAATTAGTAAATTTGCATAAAGGTGAATACCCTTGATGGAGAAATGGGCATGGTATTCACTACACAATGATATTGGCTTAGAAAATCGGTGTGATTTCGGCAGCGTAACGGCGTGACATAAGAATTCATAAAAATGGTTGATGAGAGAGAAAGGGGTTCCTCATCATATTTACATGTAATGGAAAGTAAGGAGGTCATATAGTTACATGTCCCAACAATTGAAAAGGAATTTAGATTCATGATACAAAAGTATTGCTTGAATATAGGAGGGGAGAAAAAGGTTCCTTTCGGAATTTCGGCATAGTAACAGGTGTACATGGGAGGATTTTAATGAGAGAGAAAGGGTTCTCCCATAATTCAAAAAATAAGAGGGCAGTATGGGGGAGGTGCAAAACCATACCCCAACATTCAGAATTGAAATTAAAAGGGCAATACAACTTAATGAAAATTGACAAAAATGAGAAAGGACGAAAAAACCCTTACTTGGAAGTGTGCTTCCAAAGGCTAGAGAGAGGCTTGTGAGAGGCATCTTGGGAGCTTGGGGCACCTTGAGAGGATTCTAGAGAGATTATGGCAGAGGTTGGACGAACTCAAAGGGCTTGGAGTGAGGAGGAAGTGGGAGCATGGGTGGGTTTATATAGGAAAGGTGAGGGAATTCTTTATTAATTAGGTTTGGGACCCCTTATATTAAAATAATCCAAACCACAAATCATCCCATGGTATTTGCCCATGGTTTCTGGAAAAGGAAAGAGGAAAACAATATTTTACAAGGCCATGTTCCGAACTTATTAAAAAATTAGGCTTGATTATGTGGAGGTGAGTCACACTCCCATGGAAATTAATTTAAAAAGGCAAAGTGTTGAATAAGTCTTGAGGTCTCTATTAATGCTTTGAAAAGTAAGTCAAACAAACCCAAAACCTCATTATTTTAATGATAAAACACATATTGGCCGAACAAAAGGATTATGTTATTTTATTACATCACCATTGGGTCATTATGATGTCATAAAACACATTATATATTTAAATGGTATTTAATTTTTACCCAAAAATTTGACTGTCTCAGAAAATTATGAAAAATTCACTGTTGGATAATTTCGACGTCCTGATTCCAAATATAATATTTATTTTTTCTAAATAATTTTCTAAATATGTGAATTTTCACTTTTAAAATAAAAACAGACATTTATAAAAAATTCACGGGTTTTGACAGAAACGGCTTTCAAACCTTAATAAAATTTTTAATTGCATTCATAAAATTATAAGATCATTAATAGTTAATAAAAATTAATTTTATATTAATAATAATATTTTATTAAAATATTATTTAATTCAAAAATCCTTTAATTTAATAAAATATAATTCTTAATTAAATAATAACTAAAAACACCATTTGTACTTTAAAAACTAATTACAATGTATCAAAAATGAATAGAAATTATATTAATTATTATATACAAAAAAATAATGTACATGAACATGGTGCTACTTATTTGTTACATAACCCCTTAAAATAGCCGCATAAGACCTAAGGGTAAGGTGTGCGATGGTGACAGACTCTTGGGGCGGCTCGGATAACATCGCTCGAGTGGTAATTTCAATCAACTTCCACTTTTCCCATAGACGATCACGTTCGAGCTTGACTTGATGAAGCTTAGCTTGGGCTTGGTCAAGGTCAAATCCCAAAGACGCCACCTCTTCTCCGAGTTCTGACAAATGGGATTATTAAGGGGCAATTCTACAGGATGAGGCCATCACTTCCTTTTTCTGAGTAGAAATGGGTTCGTTAAAGCCTTATATTTATACTACTCAGATGATCACTGTTCAACAACTATAAAAGTAACGGTCACAAATCATAACGTAAAACTAAAGAAGTTTACATCTTATAAAAAAACATTTTTCATAATGAAACATTTAACTGGATCAAGAGGGATTTTCCATTAATGAAACTTTGGGTCGTTACAACATTCCCCCTTAAGAAATTTCGCCCTCACAATTTTTTCCTTTCCCACACTAAAAGAAATGTGGGTAACTTAGCTTCATCATATCCTCTGACTCCCAAGTTGCTTCTTCAAACTTGTGGTTTCTCCACAACACCTTGACGAGGGGCATTGTCTTATTTCGTAGAACTTTTTTTCTACAATCTATGATCTTCACTGGTTGCTCCTCATAAGAAAGATCGGCTTCTAATTATACCACCTCGGAAGAGAGTACATCTGAAGGGTCTGGTATGTACTTCCTTAAGAGGGATACATGGAAGACATCATGCACCTTGGCCATAGTAGGTGGAAGTGCTAGTCGATAGGCCAAAACCCCAACACGATCAAGAATCTCGAAGGGGCCGATGTACCTTGGACTTAACTTCCCTTTCTTTCCAAACCTCATGACCTTCTTCCACGGAGATATGCGTAAAAACACAATGTCTCCGACTTTAAACTCAAGGCCTCATCGACGATTATCTTCATAACTCTTCTGTCAACTCTGGGCTGCCTTGATATGCTGCTGAATGGTTTTCACCTTCTCCACCATTTCTTCGACCATTTCTGGTCCAAGCAGCTTACGTTCACCAACCTCATCCCAACATGCTGGTGTTCTACACCTTTTCCCATACAGGGCTTCATATGGTGCCATTTGGATACTCGAGTGGAAACTATTATTATATGATAACTCAACCAGAGGAAGATGTTGATCCCATCCTCCTTTAAAGTCCATTGAGCACGCTCTCAACATATCCTCAAGTGTTTGGATAGTCCGCTCGGATTGGCCATCAGTTTGAGGATGATAGGTCATACTGAAGTTCATTTCAATATTCAGAACATGTTGAAGACTCATCCAAAACATAGAGGTAAATCTTGGATCCCAGTCAGAAACAATAGATAGTGGTACTCCATGCAACCGTACCACATCCCTGATATATATTCGTGCCAGTTGATCCAAAGAGAAATCCTCTCGAATAACAATGAAGTGTGCAGTCTTTGTAAGACGATCCACAACAACCCAGATTGCATTGTTGCCTTTGGATGTCCTTGTAAGTCTAGTGATGAAGTCCATGGTGATGTTATCCCATTTTCATTCTGGTATGGGCAATGGTTGCATCATCCCCTTAGACTTCTGCCTCTCTGGCTTCACTTGCTGACACACTAGGCACTTTGATGTATATTCAGCGATCTCCTTCTTCATATTATCCCACCAAAAGTTTTCTCGGAGATCTCTATACATATTTGTGCTCCCTAGGTGAATAGAAAAATTTGAACTATGTGCATCATCCAAAAGTTCCTTCTTCAGCTCCAAACTTGATGGAACACTTATTCTTTTCCCAAACCGCACAATTCCTCCTTCATTAACATTAAACTCTGTGGATTTTCCCTTTTTGATAGCTTCCACTTTTTCTTGGATTCCCGCATCATCCTTTTGAGAATCCTTTAACCTTTCCAAAAGAGATGGTTGAGAAATAATATGTGAAAGGATTGATGATGTTCCCTTCTTTATGATTCCCACATCCATCTTCATCAATTCTAAGAAGATTGGATCCCTCTCAATTCTCATCATTGATAGAATCACTGGATCCTTTCTACTTAGGGCATCCTCCACCTTGTTCGCCTTCCCAGGGTGTTAATGTATTGAACAGTCATAATCCTTGATGAGCTCTATCCATCTTCTCTGGCGCATATTAAGCCCTTTCTGTGTGAATATATATTTTGGACTCTTGTGGTCAGTATATATCTCACATTTCTCTCCATAGAGATAATGCCGCCAGATTTTCAAGGAAATGATCACCGCCGCCAACTCCAAATCATGCGTTGGATAGTTTCTCTCATGGATTTTCAACTGCCTTGAGGAATAGGATATCACTTTATCATTCTGCATCATCACACATCCTAAGACCTTCTTCGAAGCATCACTAAATACCACAAAAATCTCCCCACTTGTGGGTAAAGTGAGCACAGATGTAGTGATAGGCCTCCTTTTCAACTCCTTGAAGCTTTCTTTGCATTCATCACTCCATGAAAACTTTACTCCCTTTCAAGTTAGCATGGTAGGAGGGTTGGACAACTGTGAGAAATTTCTCACAAATCATCGATAATATCCAGCTAACCCCAAGAAGCTACGAATATCAGTTACCTATGTTGGCCTCGGTCATCCCTCAATTGCATCTGTTTTGGAGGGGTCCACAGATATCCCATTGCTTGTGATGATATGGCCCAAGAATGAGACTTCCTTCAACCAAAACTCACACTTGTGGTACTTTTCATAGAGCTTCTCCTTGCGCAAAGTCTCTTGTACAGTTTTTAAATGCTCCTCATGGTCCTCCTTGGTTTTTGAGTATATTAGAATATCATCTATAAAGACTAGCACAAATTTGTCTAGGTAATCTCTAAAGACTATATTCATCAAGTCCATGAATATTGCTAGAGCATTGGTGAGTCCGAAAGGCATTACTATGAATTCATAGTGCCCGTACCTTGTACGAAAAGCAGTCTTCGGGATATCTTCCTTCTTCACCCTTACTTGAAAATATCCCGACCGCAAGTCGACCTTGGAGAAGTATTGTGCTCCACGCAGCTGATCAAACAAGTCATCGATTCATGGGAGAGGATACTTGTTCTTTATCGTGATTTTGTTAAGTTCACGATAATCGATGCAAAGCCGCATTGACCCATCCTTCTTCTTGATGAAGAGGACTGGTGCACCCCATGGTGATGGACTTGGGCGTATAAACCCTTTATCCAGATTCTCCTGTAGTTGTTTCTTCAGCTCTTCAAGCTCAACAACATCCATTCTATATGGATTCTTGGATATTGGTAGCGCCCCAGGTATAAGTTCAATTGAGAACTCAACATTTCTTCTTGGAGGAAGACCAGAATGTTCCTCGGGAAATACTTCAGCGAATTCCCTCACAATAGGCATTTCTTCAAGGGTGGTTTCTTCCTTGGACTCAATCATCTGAGCCAAGTATGCATGCTCATAAGGTAGTAATATCAATTCTTGAGATTATGGAGTTAAAGGAGATTCATCTTCCTCCTGACACTTGTAAAGAATCAGGGGACGATTCGCCATATGGAGTGTGATTTCCCTATCCCGACAATTTATGTTGGCTCTATATAAGGAAATCCAATCCATGCCAAGAATTGCATCAAATTCCACCAAAGGGAGTATGACGAGGTTTTCCGGGAAATTCAATCAACATATTATAACAGGGGAGGACATATACTCATGGGATGCAATGATTGCCCCATTTGCCGTACTCACCGACATCTTTACTTCCATGATTTGTGGTGGTGCAGGGATTGTTCTACTAAACTTTTGAGATATAAAATAATGCGTAGAACCTGAATCAAAAAGTACGTTCGCTATTTTTGAATGAATAACTAGCGTACATGTCACCACTTTGTTGTCGGGGTTCACTTCGGCAGAAGTGATGGTAAAAGCTCCTCCTTGCTGTCTTGGAGGTTGTTGATTGCCTCCGATAACCCTTGGATTAGGGCACTGATTCACAAAATGACCAGGTTCTTTGCATTTGAAGCATTGAAAAATGCGTTGAGGTTCGAACGGAGCGTTCCTCTCCTCTGTCGCAGCTGTGGGTCCTTCTTGCTGATAGTTAACAGCTAGGTGCCCTTCTCTTCCACACTTGAAGCATTTTCTTGTCCCCCTACGGAAATTCCCAGGGTGCTTCTTTCCACACTTTTGGCAAGTGGGGTGCTTGAATTTCATAGCGACGTTGGATTTATCAATCGGACCACCAGCATTAAAGTCCACCTTACGCTTCTTGTCCCCATGATACCCCTGTGATTCTCCGATCTCCATTTCAACCTTGAGGGCACTTCAGAAAATTTCCTCATAGCTGTCGAAGTCACGGATCGCAAATGCTTTCTGCAAGCTAGGCTTCATCCCACCAAAGAAGCGGTAAACGTTGCATTCGGGGGTAAAGAAAAACCCGAAAGAGTATCATGCAAGCCTTGTGAAGTTTTCCTCGTACGCTCCCACGGATTCTTCATCTTTCTGTTTGAGGGAAAGGAAGTCCCATTCCATCTTAAGACGGAGGGTGCGTGGAAAATATTTATCGAAAAACAACTTCCGGAATTCTTTCCATTCCAAAGCCTCTATCTCCTCCTCAGGCTTCGTATTTTTGATCAACGTCCACCATTGATCAGCTTCACCCTCCATACGATATGCCTCCAGGAGAACCTTCTCTTTTACAGAGCATTGGAGGATGGAGAATATCTTTTCAATGGAGTTGATCCATTGTTCAGCGATCGTGGGATCATATGATCCACTAAAAGTAGGAGGCCTTTGTCTCATGAAGCTTTCAATAGCGACTTTTTATTTCTTAGGGGGGGTTGAATGTTCCCATTGACCAGTGTTTCTATTCAAAACATGAGTTAGCTAAGAGAGAAGCGTGACAAAGTTCACGATTACCGCTCCCATTGGATTGGGCATCTCATAAGTACAATCATCACACTGATCTTCACAATGGTTGTTAACCCGAGTTCTCCTATTACCGGCCATTGGCAGGAATAAAAGGAATGTTAGGGGTAACCCATAAAGGTTAATCCAAAGACAAAAGTTGATGACTTATATATAAACTTTATTCTCTTTAACTCATGAGTCTATAGGATTCAATCCAGGCTTTTCATGATCTTCCGTCTAACATATATTCTTAGGGGCATTTTTCCCTTAATAAGAGTTCATACTAAGATTGTGAATTTATCAAAACATATCCCCCAGGAGTGTCGTAACCAAGAGTGAAGCAAGGCCCGTTGTCGTGCACCAGTTCCCATTCGAGTCTAGCTCAAAGCGGTGTTTTCGGGTTTTACCCCTAAGATACATCTGTGCCAGAGCCGCCTCTACCTGCTCGTATCCAGACAGGGATGTATTTGTTTGATAAACCATTTACATAGTATTTACCAAAACATAGGGATGTTTTTATTATGATTATTCTTGTATCTAAGGCTTTAATAGGGTTTCCTAATCCCAAAAATAACTAAACCTATCCTCTGATACCAACTATGAAAACCCTGCTTTTTATTACAACTTAAACATGCTTTATTACATAAAACTTTACTTGATACAACAAAGAAGATTGAGAGGTTTAGTGTCTTTGGGGCTTAGGATCATTACATAAAAACTTTAAACTTGAAATACAAAATCTTTATTGAAAACTTCCTTTACATGACCACTACATTCCTTCGTACATAGCATTTCATGGGATAACCTGAGGACATGCATAAGAAAAGGGTGAGCTATAAAGCCCAGTAAGGGAGTACACAAAGAATAACATGAGGATTACAATACATGTTAGGAAATAGGAATATCAATAGATCATAAGAGAAACATGAACATAAAGGTATGATAAAGCATGATAATCATAACAAGGATATGTGGAAACAACACTTAACATTGAATTAGCATGAGCCAAGGCTCATTGCACATGGAGCTTGAGCAAACCCTCATTGCACTTGAAGAACGAGTAAACCCTCGTTGCACTTGACTTAGCATGAGTAAACAATCATTTCACATGACATATCATGAAACTATACTTTACCCAATGCATTGGAGCACTATAAAGGGCACACCCTTCTTAAACATTTCATTTCATGCATAAGTGTGCCACATGGATCATAAAAAATGGATTCATAAAACATAATCATTTATTCCACGATAAAGGAATGTGGAATTCATACATGAAACTTTATAATCAATTAGTAATTGTGCATAAAGGTGAATACCCATGATGGAGAAATGGGCATGGTATTCACTACACAATGATATTGGCTTAGAAAATCGGTGTGATTTCGGCAGCGTAACGGCGTGACATAAGAATTCATAAAAATGGTTGATGAGAGAGAAAGGGGTTCCTCATCATATTTACATGTAATTGACAGTAAGGAGTTCATATAGATACATGTCCCAATAATTGAAAAGGAATTTAGATTCATGATACAAAAGTATTGCTTGAATATAGAAGGGGAGAAAAAGGTTCCTTTCGGAATTTTGGCATAGTAACGGGTGTACATGGGAGGCTTTAATGAGAGAGAAAGGGTTCTCCCATCATTCAGACAATAATAGGGCAGTATGGGGGAGGTTCAAAACCATACCCCAACATTCATAATTGAAATTAAAAGGGCAATACAACTTAAAGAAAATTGACAAAAATGAGAAAGGAAGAAAAAACCATTACTTGGAAGTGTGCTTCCAAAGGCTAGAGAGAGGATTGTGAGAGGCTTCTTGGGAGCTTCAGGAACCTTGAGAGGATTCTAGAGAGATTAGGGAAGAGGTTGGAATAACTCCAAGGTCTTTGAGTGAGGAGGAAGTGGGAGATTGGGTGGGTTTATATAGGAAAGGTGGGGGAATTATTTATTATATAGGTTTGGGACACCTTATATTAAAATAATCCAAACCACAAACCATTCCATGGTATTTTCCCATGGTTTCTGGAAAAAGAAAGAGTAAAACAATATTTTACAAGGCCACGGTCCGAACTTATTAAAAAATTAGGGTTGATTATGTGGAGGTGAGTCACACTCCCATGGAAATTAATTTAAAAAGGCAAAGTGATGAATAAGTCTTGAGGGCTCCATTGATGCTTTGAAAAGTAATTCAAACAAACCCAAAACCTCATTATATTAATGATAAAACACATATTGGCCGAACATAATGATTTTGTTATTTTATTACATCACCATTGGGTCATTATGATGTCATAAAACACATTATATATTTAAATGGTATTTAATTTTTACCCAAAAATTTGACTATCTCAGAAAATCATGAAAAATTCACCGTTGGATAATTTCGACGTCATGATTCCAAAAATAATATTTATTTTATCTAAATAATTTTCTAAATTTGTGAATTTTCACTTTTAAAATAAAAACGGACATTTATAATAAATTCACGGGTTTTAACAGAAACGGCTTTCAAACCATAATAAAAATTTTAATTGCATTCATAAAATTATAAGATCATTTATATTTAATAAAAATTAATTTAATATTAATAATAATATTTTATTAAAATATTATTTAATTAAAAAATACTTTAATTTAATAAAATATAACTCTTAATTAAATAATAACTAAAAACACCATTTGTACTTTAAAAACTAATTACAATGTATCAAAAATGACTAGAAATTATATTCATAATTTTATACAAAAAAATAATGTGCATGAACATGGTGCTACTTATTTGTTACATAACCCGTTAAAATAGCCGAATAAGACCTAATGGTAAGGTGTGCGATGGTGACAGACTCTTGGGGCGACTCGGATAAAATCGCTCGAGTGGTAATTTTAATCAACTTCCACTTTTCCCGTAGACGATCACGTTCGAGCTTGACTTGATGAAGCTCAACTTGGGCTTGGTCAAGGAAAAAGCCCAAAGACGCCACCTCTTTTCCGAGTTCTGACAAATGTGCTTCGTAAGGGGCAATTCTACTAGATGAGGCCATCACTTCCTTTGTATGAGTAGAAATGGGTTCGTTAAAGCCTTATATTTATACTACTCAGATGATCACTGTTCAACGACTATAAAAGTAACGGTCACAAATCTTAACGTAAAACTAAAGAAGTTGACATCTTATAAAAAAATATTTTTCATAAAGAAACATTTAACTGGATCAAGAGGGATTTTCCATTAATGAAACTTTGGGTCGTTACACCCATGAAGGAGTAAAATACACATATATGGATTGAAAATAATTTAAAACTATTCCCATACATTTATGAGTATATATATGTGTACATAAACCCATTTCGGTGTACATCTATCATGCTAATTTTTACCAGTTATGCATCTATACAATTGTTGTTCCCATGTAAAATAATCATGAAAATGTACAATTGTTCATAAAATGAATGTGTACATAGGACCAGATGGTGGGTGACAGTCTTCATGTCATATTATTTTTGGATAGGTCACATGTCATGTGATATTTATCTCTATGCATAACCCTAAACGTTGTGAATGGTTTCTTTATTTTGTGTGTTCTTCCAAACTATATATAGTGAACATTTAGACTTTCTATAACACCATGGTATTCATATGTACCAATATCTATATCAACCTCTTCTACTATAAACACAAAAATTCCCACGAAACATGAATCTATGATTGATCGATCTAGAGTCACCACCAGTGGCCAGATTTCATCAACCCATCCACTCAAACTGAATCTGTTTTCAAGCCATATATCAATGAAATGCCAACCCATAAAGAGAGAAATCTCAAACAAAACCTAATATTTCAAAATCATTAACACAAGTCAATCATTAATTCATTCAAAAAAAAGTATGCTAGTAATGATCCATTTTGGAAAATATTTTTATCATAATAATTAATTTCTATGTATAGTCGAAATGCCACTAAATAAATAAAAGAATAAAAAAACTGAATGCTCAAAGAATATAGTGTGAAAGGCATGAAATAAAAAATCCCTCAAATAATTTCCAAATTTCTTTAGGTTTTCATTAATATATTTATAATACTTTTGATAAACATAGAATAAAAATCATGAATCCACATATATTTTCAATCATCCAAATTATTTTGAGAAAAATAATAATAAATAAATTAAAAATCGATTCGAGAATTATTTTTATTAATGAATTATTTCACATAAAAAAATGTAGACTAAATAACATAGAAATATGTAACAAAAAAATTTCTATAGTCTAACTATTAATAGATCATTTTTGAATATTTTTTTGTCATTGTTGAGATCCATGAACAACATTAATGAAGGAAATGCACTTGGAAACCCGATCATCCATCCACGATCCCATTTTCATCTGTGAAATATCTACACAATGATCCACCTTCATCTATATGGATATAAAGATAACCCTATTATATTTTCATAGTCATTATTAAATAGATGAATGAAATGGTCATGTACAAATATTTGAAAATATATTATTTAATTAGTTAAGTTATCTATTATTCTAACCATGACAACTCTTTAACAAAAAACATGGCATGTAAAATTATTAAAACACACATTTGGTAAAACCCTCATTTTGGAATTACTAGTTGTCTCATATTTCCCTATAGAATACCATTTAATATATATTCCACACTTTGAGAAAAAAATTGCCAATGATATATTTCATTTAATATATTTAACATCACTACAAGAGACTCCACATGCCCTAGAATCCCACATTTGCTCTTAGCCTAACCTTGAATGTATTCCATAAATTATTATAATATTTAATAGAGAAAAAAATGTTATTATATTATCCCCACATTATTATTTTTCATTAATTAATATATTATATAATGGTGAGGGTACTAAGAATGCATTTGGTTCTCCTACTCTAAGGAGGTTTCAGGGAGGGTCCTCTATTTCTACCAAACACACAACAAGAGATTCACACACCAACATAGGTTATTCTCCTGGATATCATTAATTATTTTTAGGAATTATATGTAGATACATCCATCCTTATATTCCATATCATATGAGTCTATAATATGGACTAGTTATTCATATACCTTCTAATTTGTGACCCAAGGAATACATTAGGCAACAAGTTGTATTGGTCCATATAAGTTTTATGAAAAAACAACAATATTAGTCTGTATATATAAAGGGATAATGAGTCCATGATATATATTCCCACCGCATACATACCATTTTAATACCCATCATTGTTTGACCTAATGAAACAAATATTTCCAATCTTCAAACTCCAAAGTCCATCATCATTGGTTTAGATTATACATTTATATGCTTCACTATGTCATCATCTACTACTGGATTGTTTCCAACCTCACTATTTTCAATCGTACTAAATTCGAGAAGAAGTTTGTTTACTACACAAGATCAGTATATATAATGTTAACCTATAGGGACTCCCATACATTTTATTGAATTGTGGCATACAGATTATAGTGTGGTAACAATCATTGTACAAAAAATCCAAAAACAGTATTTGATCATTCCAATAGAAGAGAAATTATAACATGCTTGTTAAAATAATATCCTTCCAAACCTAAAAATATTTCCCAATAATCTCATCAAATTGTTTAGAAACATAATTCTCAACAATATCTATGTCCCAAAGGTATTCTGTAATACAATCCATAATCATGACATCACTCAACCATCATTGAAAAATATTATCACTACTATAACATCATTCAGATGAAATATCTCCTACAAACAAATACATACATATACATCCAAATAAATATGATCTCATATGTCTAGGAAATGGGATGACATAGTGAGTTAGTATACATTCACCGATATTTCATAATGGACTATAGCTGATAAGAGGATTATATTTAAAAAATACATAGAGATACCAAACCAAATCCACTCAAGTAAATAAATGGTTCAATATAATTCGACTAAAGAATGGTGTTTTGGCATCAACACATGAAAAAATGTGGCATCTATAGATAAACTCAACTATACAGCCATTCACCAATAAATTCTAAAACAAATTCTAATGATAATGTTATATCTTTTCAACTCATATATGTAATACTAAGGGGGTGTATAAAACACCATCAATATTGTATCCAACATCAATACAAGTACCATTATCCATTCATGAAAAATTATCATATGATCCTCACTATCAAAAAATCCATAATGAGAATATCTGTTGGATTTATTCTCATACAATGAATCATAATCATTATAGTAATGCTAAAGCTCAATAAAATTATGAAGTATAATAGTGTTAGAAACCATCAAATGGAGTTAAAAAGAATCATTTTCATATACTAAGGAACTACAATAATGATGTCCACTATGCCAACACCTCTCTCAGTAACTTCATAATGATATATCACTATGTTTATATTTTACAATGTTATCCATGTCCATATTATATACAATCTAGAAGTCATAATTCAAGATTATATCTAGCCTTGTCCACTACATCAAATTAATAATTTTCCTAAAAAAAATTTATCAATGAATCTTTTGGTGCGAATAGAAGTAATCTCTCTCTATTCTATATAGTATTTTCACTACATCTTCCATGAAAAAACAATCATTTCCAGCTCTATATAATTTGTTCTATAGATCTAATAATGGGGT
This sequence comes from Viscum album, assembly GCA_963277665.1. Classification (NCBI taxonomy): domain Eukaryota; kingdom Viridiplantae; phylum Streptophyta; class Magnoliopsida; order Santalales; family Viscaceae; genus Viscum; species Viscum album. Next base: position 1,950,137,011 of record OY728163.1, read on the forward strand.
ATCAACTGCTAGGACCAATAAAAAGTCACCACATTCCTCTACAAAAGAATGAAATCATGACTACATCTTTTTTAATCAATGAACAACACATATTAAACACCATCATCTTGCATTCTCAGGATCTGTGGTTAACAACCCATGCCTTTAATCCAGAAAATCCATTTAAAATCAATCCATCCATATGAATTCCACATCATTTTGAGTAAAATAAATATTAGATTGTATGATCTATGAGAAATCCAATGTGAATCTTCAATAATAGCATTACAATCCAATTAATCTATTCACCACATTAGTTCTCTTTGGTGGATCCAAAGATGGAACCACTCTGATATTGGTGGGTCCACTTTTACTCCCTTGTCTATAATGAGTTTTCCCATGAAATTCAACTCCTAATCCTAGAATTGAAACTATGATATTTATACATAAATAATTTCCTCATATTTTAAGTCAATAACCTTACTAAAATTTATCACATGCTCCTCCTCTAACATTTGGGACAAAAGGGTTTCATCAATGAATATCACCACAATGTTTTCTAATAACGGTTGAATGATGTAGTTTATAATTATCTTGAAAAATGATGGAGAATTTTTTATTCCGTGATTACATAACATAGAATCATAGTGAAAAACTAACATTTAAATTCCTTCATCAATATATACTCCTCTTTATCTTGGAGATGGTGATAACCCGACATGTGGTCAATCATTAAGTACAAACTCACCCATTCTAGCTGGTAATAGGACACTTATACATGGATGTGGATTTATATTCATGATGGTAACCACATTTTTTATGTTAATCTACACCTAACCTAGATCTCTCATCAAATATATAGGTGAACAACACTTTGTTTTCCATGTGGGGAAATTTTATTTCTAAAAAATATCATCATATATATATAAATTTACTATTTATTTGACTCTTGTAGATGTGAGGGGACTATCCAATTTTAAGGAATAGATATCTACACAATCCATAGGATTTGGTCTATATTGAGAATGATCTATCAGTGGGTGGTGAGTCTGGAACATATATAGGGAAGACGACCTATGTGAGTCTGTTTGATCGAGATCACACCATTCCCCAGTAAATATAATGTAGTACTAATGTACTGCTAAAGGATACTTGATTCATACATATATGAGTCAATAAATTTATATTTATTTTAAGTAAAAAATTTACATAGGGTCATATATTTATACCACTGTACTAGAAATATATTTCTGATAGTATTTGTTATTAAATAATGAGAGTTTGATAAAACTATATAAAAAAGATTTTTTGTTGATTGAAAATGTTTTGTGATTTACTAAAGAAATTAATTATAGAATATCAGAGTTTTTGTGAGATTCAATGATTTTCACCGAAAGGATGAATCATATAATATGATTCATCTATTTCATAGTTAATTACTTATAATTATTTCACATAATTGAAAATGATATAAAATTGTCATTAATGTTATATAAATGAATTTGATACTCATATCAAATATAATGAAGTAGAAGATTATAAGGATATTATTTATATGTATGCAGACATACTGTCAAATTTTTTCTAGAGGTAGAAAATCATTATTATCCTTCATTTATGGTTACAAAAAAAAGTTATGAACATTTAATGATTGAATTTTCATAAGAAACAATTTATATACATTTTTACTCATATATGTAATCATCTATGAATTTATTTCTAATTATCAATATAATGAAATTTATAGTGGGTTTTTTTATAATTATAATGTCTTCATATTAGATATAGTATATTATATTATTTCCAAAGGTGATTCTCCACAGATATCTCTATCATTACATATTTACACCAAGAAGAATCCTGAGTAGCGGTCAATGTTCTTAATTTCTTTTTGTGGAGTATTAGGAACCATGTGACCAATTTACCACCCATAAAAGATGAATTTTCTAAATATTAACTAACTGATATCCCCAAAAAAAATCAATCATAATTAAGATTATTTTAAAAGTGGTACTCATTTTATGTTGTGTCGATCATTCACATGTTTAGTTAATTGTGACATAAGAAAAATTCAAATGGTTTATCTAAAATTAATTGGGCATGATTTCATAATATAGAACCTATCTACTACTCTATTTAAATATGTGTCTAATTTTATAAAAAAATATGTGAATCAATTTCACTATTCGTATTATTTTCATCCGTGAATATTTTGAATATTATAAAATAATTTGATGTATTGGAAATATTATTTAGAATTCCATAGATGGTGTATCACCTAAGTGGTAGTATTATTATAAATGGTTTATTATGGTAATTATATAAAATTAAATTGCATGAATGATTAAAATATAACTTATATTTTTTTTTGATAATTAATTTAGTTACATTTATACCAATACTATCAAATTAAATTATTAGGACAATTTTTGTGGAATATTTTTCTACATTTTTGCAAATTAATAATTATTAATGTTCTATAAAAAACATTTAAAGATCGAAATCAAACTTATGAATTTTTAATATAAATTGAGTTTATCTGAATACAATCAAAACAATAATGTATTTTCCCCATTCAAAATAACTATTAATATTTGTGAATATATTCATAGTTATTATTTTTAAAATTATATATGTTTCATCAAATTATATCTCAATATATTTATAAATTTATAGTTATTATTTATGATTCGTCTCTGCCTTTGACATGGTTTGACTCTTGAAATTAACGAACAGTCAAATAGTCACTCATCTAGTGAATGTTTTAATGAAAAATACCACAGCTCACTTTTAATCAAATATTTTTTATATATCATAAATAAATATACTTAATCTTTTAAAATAAATTATATAAAATCAATTCTCAATGAAATTATGTCTAAATGAATATGTTATGACTGATAGTTATTTTTTATCAAAATCAAGAAAATAAAAAGAAATACCCCTTCAACCATAAAATATAGTATTTATGTTTTTATCCATAACATTTCATTTCTAAAATATGATTAAAATTAAATTATGAATTTCCCAATTTCATGGTGATTTTATCCATTAAATGTTATCCAATAAAATAACATCGTTGAATGAATTTTCCCCCAAATAAGTAATTTCAATGCTGATATTACAATCTTAATTTTTATTTATATTTCCATTTTGATAATATATTATTAATGTTCTTGAAATGAATGAATAGAATATTTCACAATTATCATGAATTATTATTTTATTTATTTCAATTATATATTACTTTATTTTATATACATTGGTTTATAGATTTTTATTCCCATAATAAAGAATTTAGATGTCAATTAATTCCAACAAAAAATGCCCTTTAAGATTCCAATAGATTATTTTTAATTAAAAAATTCGAAAGAATCATAAATTTAGAGTTTTATCATAAATCAGATATGTTACATGTTTCATTAATGTTTTCAATGGAACAAAGATTTAATAAATAATTTCAGTAATTAAAATGAAATGGAAATATTACAACCTCTCATATTATAATAAAAAATAATTTTTTATGTCATTTAACATCAACAATTAATTTTTATTCATTTGGATACAAATATATTTGAAATATAAATTCATAAAGGAGTAAAAATAAATCACTAATATAGATTATATAAATTTTATTATTATTTTTAAATTTTTGATACACGTATTTATTTATATAATATTCATATTTTTAGTCAACACCATTTAGAGTACGTTTAACTTATTTTTTAAAAAATAAATACTTTTATTTATCGAGTTTAGAAAAATATTATACATCATGAACATGGAATAATATGTTATTATTCATGTTATTTACAACCACCATATGAATATCTTAAGAAAATATGACATTATATTTATTGATTAATTTTTATTTTTTATTACAATTATAAATTTTAACTAATATAATTATTTCTAGAATCATGAGATGATAAACTAAAAGCTTTCTCTGTTTCCCTTATACTTGTTAATACTTTTCTAAATCTATTATTTAACTTTTCTTTACTACATCACCACTTTCGTTAGGATAATTTTAGAATTGAATTTAGGTATGTGTAAAATAAATATTCTTAAGTCATGGAATAATATCATTATTTTTTTTATTTCCTCTATAATACATATTATAACTAATATAAGAAATACAACCATTCATTCCAATATATCCTAAATTTTTAATTTATTTATCAGACAATGAATTTATGTTTGGATAATGTATTATTTTAATCAAATTTATGAGTTTTGATATCTGATGTTTTTTTGATATAAGAAAATTATAAGATATATATATTATTTTTCACTTAAAATATTGTTTTCTATAACAGGAAAAATTATTATTTGGTAAATTTACAATTTAAAACATATTAAAATTAAAAAAACTCTAAATTATTGTTTTACATAAGGACTAATATAGTGTCATAATGAAGAATTAATTTTATAAGAAAAAAGTAATAAAAAGTAATAAAATATAAATAAAAATATATAATATATTTTCCTTCCTAAATGACAATTGAAATAGATTGTATCCAGGTAAAGTATCAATAAAAATAGATTGGTGAAAAATAATCTGAAATAAAAATTAATATTGATCATATTTTAAATGATACATAATGAAAAATACAAAACAATTTTTAAAATTAATAATCTTCAAAGCCTTTGAAAATTATTAAATATAATAAAATCCAGTAGCATTACATGTAAACCCATTTTTTATCCCAAAGAATTAGTGGGATGGTGACTTGATTAAATTATATATGGTCGGATATGCAACCTAATTGAATTGAAAATCAGAGGCTACAACATGTTATACCCATTTAATTATTTATTTAATATCGGAAACACTATATCCATATCCTAGGGCTTCATTGATTAAAATGATTGGATTTTAAATAATTACAACTGAAACTTTTGTGTACCTTTACAATGGTTGTTTACAAATAGAGGTACATAAAGCTTCACTACAATAAAAATACCATTTAAAAGAAACCATATATATTCATATAGATCATGATCAATATATTATAAGTACAGAATAAATTTTTCCATTATAATTACTATATATTTAATGTTTTTTAACTAATTAAAATGTATTAATTTAATCTCATAACACATATATTTCTTATAGTTTTTGATAATCCATTAAGGAATTTAAATATTATATGTCTTTTATGGTTGGGATGCAATTTTTTTGATTAAATAATTACTTAATGAATGTGAATTAATAATTATATAGAAATTTATATGAATAAATATATAAAAACGTTACATATAATAAACTTACTAATAACATATTAATGAAAAATGAATATTATGATTTAAAAAAAGATTAGAAAAAAGAAATTTTGAACACAACTCAATAATATCCCATATTTTGAAAACAAAAAGGCATGTTAAGTGTAACATCATACCCCTCCTTATTGTCTTCAGAATTAAATATGACATTACATGTCCTCATGCGACATCCCAAAGACACCAATCGATTGAAATTAATGCCACGTGCTTCAAAAATTGATTGGGGTAATTTTATCATTTGAAATTAAAATATCCAACCAAACATGACTGAACCAAATAAATAGATATATGATGAATTATATTAAATAAAGATAATTCAAATAAATAATATTTGTATCCAAATTAATCTTCAATGAGTACCATAGAAGAATACTACATAACCACAAGGAAGAAAGGAGAAGATACCCAAAATCTCCACAAACTCTACATAAATACAATCAATAATATATTCCATGTTATACTCCACAAAATATCACATGTATCACTATGAACCACTAGTAATATAGGTTACTTTACCTTTTCCTATATCTCGTTAAAAATATCTACAAATGCACTAAGGTGACAAAGGAGGAGAGAGTAATGAAACTATATTTATTTTCCCCAAATGGATTCCCTACTCATGCTAGTACCATAGAACATGTTATCAGACATAAATAAAAGAATTTACATATAGATATTGAAAAAATTTATATCACAGCTGCACCATTTGAATGAAAAAAATTTGTCACGCTGAAATAGTTTTCCACACCAATGTTATTTCAAATTGAATGCAACCAAATAACTATTTCAACCAATTTTCCATTTCGATGTTAATGTAACCCATTATTTTTCACATAATCATACATAACAACATTAAAAAACACAACCAATCAACCTTGGTGTTACATTTTATTGTGAAACTTCATGTCCATAACATATCCCTTTGATGGTTTTACACCATAACAAATATTTATCCCAATCTACTAACACTTAATTAATTAAGACAACCTTTTAATGAAACCATGTTTTTGAAACCATTTTAATTAAATAATCCTTGTATTTAAACCCATTTTTTATGAATAAAAAAATAACCATTTTAGAATCATCATTTTAAATTCATGGGACAAATTCCACTTCACCCCAAAAAACTCGATTTACACAATTTCTCAAACCACAATCAAAGTAGGATTTCAGAAAAAATTGAACAATGATTACACATCAAATTTCAAGTAAAAAATTAATATGAAACATAGACACAAAATTATAGAAATCAGATTCAATACCGAAGATACATACATAGATATTTATGGAGAAAATCATGAACATCACTAAAATTGCAATGAAAAAAGATTCCAGCTCCAAATAACTACCTTAGATCACTTGCCCAATAATAATAATTGAATTATATAATCAATCTCATCATTAAAAACCTTATTTATATCCATAAATGAAATATATATATGAAATTGAGATAGAAAGAGATATAAATATTAGGAAAACAAAGAAAATATACCATAGATGATAACATTCATAATGATTCGAGCTTTAACGCCCCAAGAAACACCTCTAAATCACTTAAAAATTGAAAGTGAGGGGTTCATTAGACTTAATGAGGGTGAAAAAATGAGTTCGGTTTTGTTTGGGGGAAAATGAATTGTCAAAACACAATCACGACCAAGATCCACTTTTTTATGATGTTTTTTAACCATTCATTGTTAGTAACATGGTTAGGAAAACTATGTTCTAATAGTGATATATCTACTCCATCATAGAGGACCCTCTCATGGTAGGATTTCATGGTTAGAGAAATCATGCTCCCTTAATGAAAAAGGACACTACCCCACTTTACACAATTTATCATAGGCAACCACATAGTTCGGAAAAACTGTGTTAATAGGCATTCGCAATCCCCTTCACCCATTTATCATTGTGTATTGTTTCCTATAGGAGTTTCATCGTCTCTACTAACCATGAACCATTTTTAAATCCCATAAACATTCTAAAAAGATTACAAACCCTCAAAATCATCACCCAAAAAAAATTTACACTTAAAATACAAAAAATGAAAGGTTACATGCTTGAAAATGGGTGTACTACATTCTCCCCACAATATGCATTTTTTCCTCAAAACATAAAAAAATATTGTACTGAAAGAGGTATTTCAAATAATATTTAATTTACTTCTCTCACATAGAAGTCTCTTCCTAAATCACACAATTTTAAACCAAAACCCACACTAGACCAATGATTTTCCCTCACATGAATTTCAATTTCCTATCTGAATCCATCATTGGATGTTTCACCAATAAATCATCTGACACTAGGTTAAAATGATCCATTAAAATCACATGGTTAGAATCAGTTTGATACACATTCAAATTAAAAACATAAAACAAATTATTCACATAACTGGACTATGGCGGAAAGCCAACCAATATTCCCCATATTCAAATCATTATAGTATCTAAAATGGGCATATGCGTCAAGGATATATATTTCCCTTAATCCCAAAATGATTATTACCATGCATCGTAGATATCCTAATGAACACATAATCTCTTACATTGAAAAAAATATCTATAAAATGATCTTCATATGATTTTGGAAGACTTTGTGTTTTCACTATCCATTTTCTAATCAAGTGAATATTTCCTTTGTCTATTATCAATTTCTCATACAAACTATTGATATCTCACACATTTACACCCAACAAAGTGGTGAATGACATTAAAGCCCATACAATACATGAAATGGATCCATAAGTATTAATTTATGATAAATGATGTTATATGATAAATCCAATAATGAAACATCATCTTCCAATTAGAAAATAAAATCCATTACACAATCTGGAATAATGACTTAATGAATTTTATAATCATTTTGGATTTGTCACCCTTATGAGGATGATAAAATATTCTCTTAATAAACATATTATATAGGGGTTTCTATAATGATTTCAAAAAGGGAGATGTAAACCTTATATCTATAACTAATGATATTGAAACTCGTGTGTTATAACTAGTTACCACTAATTTGATATATATATATATATGCTGAAATATCCACTATATGATATTCATGAATATATATAAAATGAATTGACTTTTTAAACATACCCACTATCAAAGATATGAAATTGTGCTTCTTAACCGTTACTGGGAGACCTTTCACATAATCTATATCTATATGTTCCCTTTTCCAAAAAAGAATAGGTAAATACTACATTATACCTAATGGTAACTCTTGATCTTATTTAACTTTATGATAAGTGAAACAATCATTAAACAAACACCCCCACATTCATTTTTATACTGATCCAACAAAACAGTACATTCAATAACTTATAAGTATTTTATATCCCATGATGAAGAAACCTTTTGGAATGGTGTTATGTATGAATATTTTTTTTCTAAAAATACATAGGTAAGACAATGCATTTTTTAAATCAGAACACTGAACACTCATCCCATATATGGCCCTCAGCGGTCTCTCCACCATTGAGTTTTACCCTCATAGAAACATATTCTAAACCATATTTCTGATACTCTTACACCATCCCCATCATATCCAGAACATAAGAAACTGTAATGAAATTAAAAATTTCACCATTGTCTTCACAATCCAATTTCATGTAAGCTAAGAATGATATCAACTATATATAATTAGAATCATATATTCCAGACCGAGCATCTGAAGTCCAAATTAATGAATATGCCACCAAATTTCCCTTTCCCAGTGTATATATTAATTCAAATTAAAACAATTACTAAAAATCCATCCTAATTCAACATCTTAGATTCATATCCCTTTTTGAGAAAATATGATTCAATCTTTTTCAATTTTTGAAAACTATGAATTTCTCAAAAATGTAGACATGACACCATGTATTCAAATTATAGAGTTTGACAATTAACAATAAGTCATGGTTTGGGTAGTTATTCTTATATTATCCCAACTGTCTTGATCTATAAGAAATAACATGATCTACCTTTTTGAGAGCACATGTCAAATTTTATGTCAAAGAATCATAATACGAAAAATACTATTTTCTTGATCTTCAAATAATCTAGATTGCTGATGATATAAGAAAAAAATAAGCTCTTGAAAAGACATATAAAATTCCTCCTTCCTTTTGAATGGAACATTATTCCTTGTCAAAGCTATCACTGGTGAGGATAGTCATGGTAAATCATGAACGAAGAATTTGTAATAACCTGTTAGACCAAGAAAGAAACATATCTCGAATACATTCTTTGTCGGTTTTCAAGAGATAACCACCCCTAGATTTCAGGGATTCACAGATACAGATTTATGAGAGATTACATGAAAATGGAAACATACATATTTTACCCAAAATACGCAATTTTATAGTTTTTAATATAACTGTTGATCCCTCAATATTTTCACTCTGTTTCCAAGTGTTTCTCATGCTCTAACATTTTCCTTGAATACACCATTATGTCATCCACAAATACCACTATGAAATAATTCAAATATTTCTAAAATATTTGATTCGTAAATCCCATAAAGTCTACTAGTTCATTTTGAATATAGAGAGGAATTACCACATATTCATAAACGATATATCTTCCTTGAAAATATGTTTCTGCAATATCATCCCACCGAACATTCAATTGATGATATCCTGATCAAAATTCAATTTTGTAGAACCACTGAGATCCCCGCAATTGATCAAACCAATCATCAATGTGTGGAATTAGATACAATTTTTTTTACAAAAAATTAGTTAAAAAGATTACAACCCACATATATCTAAAGAGTTATGCCACCCTTTTTTATAAATAATAACTTTTTCTTCCCACGAAGGAGTTCTAGGATGAATGGTCCATTTTCCTTCACACTCCTCTAAATAAAAATTCAATATCTAAAATTTTATTGTTTCCATTTTATAATAAGAAATGGAAGAATTAGTAGAACCACAAGTATATAAATCTTAAAAAATACATCCCTTTTAGGTAAAAACGTTCAGAAATTCTTGGTAAACAGAACGAGAAACTAATCCAAAATTATTTTAATAAAACTATTCTTGATATCTTCCATTGATGGAAAAGTCAAATCCTCCATATTATATGATATCATTAAAACTAATGGTGTAAAAAATTCTGTTCGATATTCCGTTACAATACGGTCTCCTAAATGGCGATGCTCGATGCCATCTTCAATTATAAAAGTAAAATTTCTGGTAAAAAGCCAATATGAGACTTGAACATTATCAACCAATCCTTACCCATAATTATATCATAGATATCCATTTTTATCACAAATAATTCACTTAAAATATAATTTTTATCAACATTTATATAACATTCTCTACACCTGAACACTCGACTATCTCAATGACCAATATGTGTTTTAACTTTTAAACTATATGGTGTCATGTCAAAATTCAAACACAACAAAAAATTATAACAAGAATAAATAACTTAATGGAAAGCATCTATATCAAAAAAATCATACATTATGGTATATTTCAAAAAAACCCTAAATGTCACGGTTGATGGTCTATATTGATCATCCACAATCGCCGGCCCAAATCCATATAATTTCATTCTCATTGAACTCAATTCATTATTTTTTAATTTATATTTAACTACCTGAGGATCAATAGTGTTACTAGAATCACAATTTATTACTATATTCAATTGACCAGATTGATTATACTACCCTCATTCTATTGAATAATACGACCCCTATGACACCATAAAAGTTTCCTAAACACTCGACCTCAGAGAAATGTGACAATAGCACTGAAAATTTCTCAATAAGATTTCAATTGTGGAATTCTCTAGGTTTTATTTCAAACTATCACTCCATGTGGTTCACAAAACAACATTGGAAGTATACTAATTTTCTCTTTGGTCTTGGAGGAAGGTTTACTAATCTAATCGTCCAATTTTGAGTCATAATACCACCTTTTGAATGGGTTTCTCCGCTTCCACCTAATCTTAGCATTAGAGTACTAGCCATTTTCCATGGGTATCAACATGATTCCCCCCATAGCTCTTGATATGATCCATTAATCCACCATTTCTTAATTGACCATCTCTATATAATGTGTAATGGAGAGCACAATATTCTTTGGGAAAATATCCTACCTCATCCCTGATTCAAATATGCATGCCTTTATGGATGCACTACTATCAAATTTAGGTTCAAAATCAAACTAAAATCATGAATTTATCCATGCACTTTGTGACATAAATATTATCCATAAATCATAAGGAATATTTCAATAATTATTTGAATTTTAAACATGTGAGGATATGATTGTTTATCGACAAATTCCTTAAAATCTTCTAATTCAAGGTCGTAATCTAATTTATTACCAATAGTTAAATCCCTACAATGGAATGCATGATCACCCAACACATACATCACTATCTTTAATTTAATCTCTACCGGTTTGCTAAGAAAAATGATTATTCGATTAATCTTATTCAGCCACACCCCTCCCTTCTCTATTTCTATATCACCCTAATCGATGGGTGGATATGTGTTTTGGAACTATATTGATTGATCGAATTTCCGTGGTTAACCTATCTTATTCCCTCTTCCCATATACTAAAATGAATAATCAATACACTGAACCAGCTATTGGGTGACCTATGGCTCAAGTGCAACCATTTTTTATGAAAATTAATTCGGTTGGTTCTTATGACAAAAAAAATGTTTCATTTTATAAAAAGAAAACAAAAAACATAATTTTATCTCTATATCAAATGAATTCTTAATAGTTTCAAATTATATTACATAATACTATCATAATATTTATTTCCAATGTAAAAAAGTTTCTACATTCAACCATTTTATAAAATTTCACCTTTCGTTTAAAAATAATACCATTTTCAAAATAAGTATTTGAAACCTTTTCAATATATCACAATTTAAAAATATATTATGAATATAAAAGAAATAAAAAAATCTGTACCAAATTATATATTATTACTCAAAATATATTTTGCACTCCTAGTGGGATGTCATTTCTGAAATTCATGGAATTCTCATCTCATGGGATAAATCCATGACAATGAGATTCCAATTCCAATAAGTTTCTCCAAAACACTTATATACCCATGTCCCTTGTAACATGATGTTTAAAATGAAATGGTTAGCTACTTCTTTTTATGATCAACATTTCATGTTCTAAAAATCCTATTCCATTATAATGAATCATAATATAGAATAGATCATAAATAATATCAATTCAAGGTAAATGAGAACTAAAGATCACATGTTTGAAAATTGATGAAAAATATGATACCATATATTCCACAAATATAATTAGAAGTACCATGAATAATACCAGTTCTAACATATTGTCCCAATTCATTAGCTTAATAAGGTATACTGACATTAATTACTCTTATAAAACATCCCCTAGAGTCGAAATTCTAGTATTAAATTAAAATGGAATCCATAATTGATTGTGGTGGATTTTTCCTTTTGAAATTAAATAGTCCAACCACAAATTCGATATAAAAATTAAACCACTACATGATGCATGATATAAATAAAAGACAGAACAATGAAATAACATTTATATAAAAAATAAACATCAATGAGTTCCACAATTTGTGACTGCAAAACATCAAGGTATTTAGAGGAAACAACCATCACAACTAAAATAAAACTACAGAACTCCAAGCTGCAACATGATATATGACACACATTACAAAACAACCCTTTTAACATTATAAACAACTAGAAAAGTGTAATACATTACCTTTTCCCATATATTGGAATTAATATCTCAAAAAGCACAAATGTTCCAATCTAGGGGTGAGTTATGAAAAAATAGGCTTTCCTAAATGAATTATAAACTAACACCACTAGGATATAACATATTATCACACTTATATAAAACTCTTAAAATATTTTGTATCAAAGACACACCATTTCTAAAAAAACAAATTTAATAATAATGTTTTTTCAATCTAAACTCATTTCCATGGAAAGAAACCAATAAAATCATTCAACCATTTCCCTATTTTTTATTTCCATAACTACAATAAATAATTATTTACCACAAGGTGTAGGCATCAACACACCATAAAACACCATAAAATCACTTATAAATCGATGCAAAGGGGATCCCTATACATACAGAGAGATTAATATCAAGATATGGTCATATTGGGGACAAATAGGGGGTAAAAACCTACCCAATCCTAGATCAACCTTATATAGAACATGTTTTTAAAATGAGAATGGTTAGTCACGTGGTAAGAAAAATTGACTACTAACTGTGTGCTAGAATATATATCAAAGAGAAAACTCACATGGTTGACTCACATAGTTAAAAAGGTTTTGCACCAATAATGGAAAATTCTATTATCCCACTTTTCACTATTTTTCCTAGGAGGCCACAAATTTTGGACAAACTGTGGACTTCCTGTGCAACTTCTCCATTATCACATGTCTCATTGTGCATGGTTTAATATTGTTGTTTCTTGGTTTTTTCCAAATTTTCTACCTTATAAAATCCCCCAAAACATTTCATAATGTTTCCAAATCCTAAACACCACTCAGACTATTTATATACATATCATTAATAAATAAAGGGTTGAATAAATGAAACTGATGGTTCTATAGTAATAATATTTTAATATCATTAATTTTATGTTACACCTCATTTTTATATTTAAATCATCATAAATTGTTGTATTGAAATTAGTAAGGTTTTGTTTGCATTGTTATGGAGAATGTATTGACAAAAAAAATAGAATTTCACATTAACTCACATTCACACCTTGAATTAATATTAATTATTTTAATATATTCTAAGTGGATTATAGATTTTTGTTTTCAGGTTGTGAAATTCATTTATGTTGGTTGTTTTTTCTCGCACTGTGAATGATAATTTATTTTTTTAATTATGGAGATAAAATTTTCAGGGTGTTGTCTATTCAAAAAGTTTACAATGTGAATCCAAAATTATTTTTTTGAATAATACATTTTCATGATTATTAAATATTTTGATCTCCTAAATTATTTTTCATTCAACTTCCTCATCCCTTCTGTAAAATCCAGGACTTCTCCAAGTGAATTTTTTTGATCGAAATCCCTTTTAACTATATAAATTTGTGTTTCGATCCAAGATTGATCTTTAATCATCAGATCGACTCACTATGTGTTTATCTATAATAGGCTAGATCTGTAGATGGTTCTTTTTTTATGTGTTATTGATCAAGTCTAGATCTCAATTATTAATGTATTTCCATCTATACATTTGTCCAAGGATCTAGATTCCCATGTAATTCTACTAGTGTTTGAGTTAAGTGAATCCATCCATATCTTATTCTTTAAAAACTATAAATTATCATGATTTTATAAAATGGTTTTGAAATGGATTGTAAGGATTAACATTTTGATTGATATGTGTGTGGGAAAATTATTTTATAGGAAATGTTATTTTTTCAAAAAATTATTTTGAAGAATTGTATTTTAAATTATTTTTGAAATGTATTTTCAAACTAGATTAAATATAATTTTTTTAATAAAAATGCTTGTTTGGTATTATTTAGAAAACCTGATAAAACAATTGAAATTTATTTACCATATATAGAATATATGGAGTTGTGGGTACCTCGTTATGGGGTTTACTATTGGGCCATTTTCATTGGAATTTTATTGGAGTAAATTTTCAATTGTTTTCTATAATTCCAATATCATAAATACATTGGATTAAAGAACATGATCATGAAATAACATAGGGTTCACATTCTAGGAATTTTGTATGTCCCTAATTCATGGATTTATTGTATAAATTTACATTATTTTATACTAATCATTAATTTTTATTTAGGATTTAGTGTCCTATCATTCCTTGTCGTTGGTTTCCAAGTGGTGATTAACATTATTCTTTGGATTTTTACTATTTTGATTTGTACTATTTTGGATTTGAAATGATATGATGCATTCTTTGAAAAAAAAACACTTCGATTACTTAAATTATTTATTAAAATTGCATTAAATTTTTTTTTGAATGATTTGGAAAAAGGGAAATTGTTTACAATGTTTTTATTAAATAAATATGTTATATATTATCATTCCATGTTTTATATATAATTGATACAATTTGGATTTTTCTAAAAAGTAAAATTATATATTTCATGGGTGGGATCATATTAAATTAATTTATCTCAGACCCCAAACAACCCTTTTAGGGTGTGTAAACATTGTTTTATTTTATTAATGTAATTTAATGATTACAGATTTAGGTAGTGAGTAATTTCATTATATGGGCATGTTTAACTATTTTTGAGATGTTGATATATTTAAAAAAATTAACATGATTTCATAGTGGATTGTTTTAGGTGTTGTTCCATATTTTTATATTTTTTGAACAAGTGCAATGGTTTTTATCTTTCTACATTGGGTTGTATCTCTCCCATTTAAACTCGTATTTTTCATTGACTATGTTTTTCATGATTTATTTCATTATATAATCTATGTACCTAGTTTCATTTTGTGAATATCATTTTATCATATTGTTATTGGATTCCTAGGTGGTAGTTACAGGCCTGTGAGAATCACAAATGTCCTTCGGGCCATACTATATTTTGGATTAAAGACAATTTAGATTGGTTATAAAGGTTATTTTATCGATAAGTTGGTATCACAATATGGATATAAAAAGTCTTTAGATGATGATAGATAGAAGAAAAATTGATGCAAACTGAGTGGTGAGTTATAGTGGGTTCTTTCTAGCTTTAGAAATTAAGAGCTCCTTGTCAGTATGAGATATTGTGTAGTGTGTCCCCTGTATTGGGTTTCAACATCAATCATAGTTTTTTCTTAATTTCCATTAATATAAACTATGATTGGTTCAATGATTGATCATTAATTTTTTCAGTTGTGGTATTGAATCAAGACAATTAGATGTAATCCAATGGTCTATTAGGAGGGGATAATATATAATTATCATCTAGTGAATCCTCTTATTGATCAGAATATCTTGGAAGATATCATATATTAAATTCCTTCCATGTACTAGGACATAACAACTATATCGAATTATGCTATTAAGATTCAAAATGACACTGGAAAGGAACTAAATTGAGAATTATATTCATAAAATATATAAACATATCTTTTTATATTGTGAAATATCCCCCACAAACAAAATCTGGTCATGAAAAAGTTTATTAGTTGTTCAACTTCTTTGAGACAACATAATGTTTCATTGTGAAATAGTTAACTTTCAAGCACAAGTGTCAAAGTCTGTGGTTGTTAGATTACGTGGTATAGAAAGCTGACATGTGGAATTTTAGTGGAATGGATCTATGTCTTCATTAATTCAATGATTTAATAAAAAATTATGATTATATATAATTCCTTTGATTTTTCTCTTTGAAATAGGCAGATAACTTGGTGATGGAGTACAACAATAGTTTTGTTGAGCATTGAACATTTTCTCTAAAAGTTGTAATGTAAGATCAAATGATTGGTTTGAAATTAATATATTCATTTGTGACATAACATATGATCATAGCTATATATGATGAACCATACCACAATTTTTTAGAGTTTCTACATGGATATGATTATAGAAATAGATATCATCAGTATGATTGGATTTTTTTTGGAGATTTTCAAAGACCTAGTGGATGTTTACTTATGTGATTGGAGAAAAGAAAATTGGAATCATAATTTCCTGGGTCTTAGGGGTTTTTCATAGAATCAGGAATCTTATACACTAATATTATAAACATATTGTGTTCATTTGTATTAATATAAATTTTCTATGGTAGGGAATACATGATGGGATTTTCCCTTACTAATGAAAATTTACTATTCTTGTGTCTTCTATGTCTATCTATATATGTTAAATTAGAAATTTTATATTCCATATTAATGTTAAGGACTCTAAAATACTTGTTAAAATATATTGTTGTTGATGAATCAAGTTCAACCATGGTAGATCCACAAGATTTTTGAGTTACAAAATTTAACACAAGGTATATGTTTCTCGTAGAGGATAAAATGGTCCCATAAATAATGATAGGTACTATGATTGTTTCATATTATATAAAAATCATACAGTTTAATAAATTTTATTTATTATCATTTACATATTCATGTTTTGAAGCTGTTAAATAAAATATTATAGTTCTCATTCATTTTTTGGAGTTCGAAACAACTCTTAGAAAAGAATAAGGATTTGGTCTTTCATTTTTCTCCATGTTCTCTATTGTTAGTTGATGGAATCAAAATCTGTGATTTTATTATTTTTATATATTTATCAATTTTGATGTCTTAATAATCACGGATTAATTAATTTTCAATTAAGATACAATTCATCATTTTCACCATCACGATATGTTCATTCCTATAACTGGGAGAACATGGGTGTTACCAAGATAGTGGGATCCGAGGGTTGGTAACATATAACCTTCTCACTATGATATTTTGAGACTATTTTATTCTATTAAATTTTATAATAATGATTTTTATCACTTTTTATAATCTTTTTTTGCTGTTTTCCCTATGTTCCTCCCAAAACAATTCTATGATCTTTCCCTTGAGATTAAATAAGAGTTATTGATTGATTTATTGTTGGGTTTGAAGTCCATTTCTATAAACACATATTATATATAATAGATAAAAATTAAATAAGTAAATATCTAGTATGAAAACATGATTGAGAGAGGGTTTATTAAACTATGTGATTCACTGTGGGTAGCCCAATGGATATTTTCGCAGCAGGCCAATGGTAGTTTGTTCCACTATGTATACAATCAATAGCTGAAATGAGCATCTATTGTGAATAATTAATCATTTCCCAATGTGAAATAAATATTTTATTTTCCAGATGGATTGAAGTGTGTTTCAATTATTTAAATATGCTCTGGGAAACACCACCTCAGGTTTTAGGAGTTTGAAATCTTAAAGGCTACTTTTTGAAGAATGAATATCAATTATTAAAATAATATAATAGATATTTTGTAATGAATTATCTTATGGGGATAATTTATTTCAGAAATAGGATTTTTTATTTCTATATTGACACATTTATAATTTTATTTTTAAATGATATAATTTTTTATTATAGATTTTAGTGTAAGTATAAGATTAATGAATATTATTTTCTCAATATTTTCAGAATTCATCACCTACATGTTATAAAATTGAAATTTTATTTTAGGATACAAGATATGAAGTTATATTAGAATATTGTTTGAGAACATTTTCACTTTGTATATAATAAATACGTGAAGGCTATATATTCGTGATAGAGTTTATTGAACATCTTAAGATATGATGGATCTTAGGTATATCTCTTTAATACCATAGTTTAGTTATGTTTTTGTTAAACTAACATCTATGTTGACATATCAAACCAAGAATGTAGAGAAATTCACTAGGTATGAAAAAAATTAAAATTAATTTTATGAATTTAATTGTATTATAAAAGTAGATAATATTATTATCTTATTAGAAACCATTAATAAATATCTATAATATTTTTATGTTTCCAGTGGTGGTATGGGTTTTGTGATCTTACAAGATGATCATGTAAGCATCTATATATCATATCATATTTTACTGCATGAGAATATTTGAGACAAACGTGATTTTGATCTCCTCAATTTATTACATGCTCTTAAGGGTTGGTGACATTATTATTTTGGGAAAATTATTAAAACTTTTTCTCGTCACAAGTATGTAAGATATATCTTTTTTCATTAATAATTCATTCTCAAGAAAATTTGATATATTGAGTACCTCAAAACATTTACCTTAAAAATATCTCTAACCTTGTTAATGGGCAATGTCATCAATCATTATCATAGTATGAAATTTTCCTCTCATGTTATCCTAGAAATGAAAGAGGATTTGAACATTAAATGGATTATTTTACCATGAGAATATAGAACCATTATAGATTGATTCATGTTTTGTTTTAAATAATCAACAGAAATCAAAATCATCAAATGATTGTATTCTATTGGACCAATAGTAGGATGATGAGTTCCGGGGAATCATGGAAAACTTATATAACAGGGATACCCTATTTGGTTCTTCACTACCTTTTCACAAGATTTTTAATACTGAGAATCAGTTTTACAACCCATTAACTATTAGTATCTCAATGGGTGTTAATTTTTATAGACCGCCATAGTTTATTATCCCTAATACATTTTCTTGAAATAGGATATCATATTATTTTATTGGTGAATTTGTACATTGTTTGACATTATTGAATATTCTTCCCACGATTACACTTACCATATGTTGAAGGTATAGTATATAAATACTTTTGGTTTAATCAATGAAATTATTTTTTAGGTTTGAAATTATTATGAGGATTCCATGGGAATTATTGTGTAATTACTATAGGCTCCCTACGGAAATAATTTTTTTTGTTTAGTGATTAATTGGTCTTTGAAATTATTACATTTAATTATGATTAGTGGAAATCATGGTTGACGAACAATGTATCATACACATAAAATATATTGGTAGGTTTCAGGGGGACCCATATATTTGTGTTTTCAGTAAAGATACTAGTTTAAAATATGGGCTTTGGAAGTGTTTTAAGTGCTTATTATGACTCAGTTCAGATTGAGTATAGTATACCAACCACAAACAGATGTTAAAAAAATGCATTGTATAAAATTATAGATCAACTATTCCAATTATGTGCCATTAATTATAATGTATTTTGCTGTACTATTTGGGTTCTATTTGATATTACTTATAATAAAATTTACCATTCATTGATCAGAATGGATCCATCAAGGTTTTTTATGGTTAATCATGTTAGTTATATCATTATTAGTTAGAGGCGGGTGATTCCTCTCTTATAGACTGAGGATTATATAGGAAATTTGGATTGGGATCTTGGATATAGTCTGTCACTTTTTTAATCTCAATGGTAAAATAAATCATATGAAAATTTTTAATGGATTCCTTTGTATTTCTTTGTCGGTGACTAGGATTTCGTGAATGATTCTCATTAGATGTCCCAACATCAACTTTGGAAAATGGTGATGTAATCGCTGCGATATGTTGAAAAATTTTCTATGATTGAGTAAATTCATCATGTTTCTTTTTTATTATTTTTAATACATCATTATATTGTAAGTCATGATGTTCTCAACATATCTCATATCTAGAAGTACCACCAAAATCATTTCTATGTTATGAGTTGGGAAAATATTGAGTTATAAGCCTAAATTTCAATTGTAGAGATTCAATTGGATATAATTTATATATAGATGTCATTATTTTTTGAATATATATTTTTTTTGGAAAATATTTGATTAATCATGGATCAAATTAAAAAGAACATGGGGGAGTGAATCATCTGTAAGGGGGAAATGGCCTAACATTTTTTAGATATTAATTTTTCTATGTGAATAACATGGTTTAAAACATAGTATTGGGGGTGGATTTGTAACATCATAAATTTTATGGTATACTATATTTTATCCAATTACACATCTAAAAGGATTAATTAATTTTCTTGGGGCTTATAGGGGGCTTAACAAAAGTGGTTGACTAAAAAATAATGAGACATTCTATAAAAGCATATTAATATTGTGAAAGTATATTCCTGACCAGAATAAATTATTTGTTAAATACATGATTATATTTTATGGTCATGATATGTGTTCATGAAATGATTCTTTTTTCATGCATTGAACTGGCATTGATGATATTTTCTAAAGTGAATAATTTTTCGTCATATCATTGGTTTCAAAATTTCACATTGGGATTTTATATTTAACATTTTAAATCATGAATGTTTTAAAAAAATAAAACATTTTATAGTCCATGATTATTTATCATTCACCATCCTCTTTCTTTTCATGACCCCTATGCCATATCGATTCATTTTTGTTTTATCCAATTACCTTTAAACTCTATATCTTGTTTTTTGTGACCTATATATTTCAATTACCAATAAAAAAATTTAAGTTGAAATTTTCAATTATATCTCGTATCTCATATTATTTTTTGTGTTTTGTGTGTGATTAATTAATGTCACATCTGATTTTTTCCTATTTTATTTTCATTATTGTGTCTTCTGATACTTTTGTGGGTGGTATGTGACTCAAGTTTTATGTATGTGGTTTTCTCTATTTATTATAGTCCATGAATTGTTGTTATTATTTTTTTTCAAATGGTTTTCTATGAAAATTTTCATATTCTATTAATTTATTGTTATTTCTATTTGAAATGGGTTTTTATAAAATATGGTATTCCCAATGTTTATAAAAGAATCATATTTACAGTGAATTGATAAATGAATTTTTTTTTGGAATTTAATGGATGACACTGAATAAAAAGTGTTATTTATAATGGTCCATGAAAATTAATATGACTGCTAATTTGTTTTTATATTTTCAACACATGGGATCAATGGGTATATAGTTGTAGGGTTTATTATTGGCCTTTTATATTTGATTATTATTGGGTAAAACTTTATGAGGTGTTATCCAATTCCATGGAAATATATACATTTTCAATATGAACATGAATATGATAATTTACAGGGTTCACTGTCATGGGTGATTCCCAATCCCTAGTTTTTGAATTCATCGACATAATGGGATTTGACATTGTAAGATTATTCAATTTATATTAAGGTACGAGTGAACAAGCCATCGTGACAATTTTTTACCATTGGGGTGACTTTAATTGTGATTAGGATTTACAATATGTTAGTTTTGATATGATATGTTGATTCCATTACAAATATAATTGGAATACAAAAATTAATGAAAAAAATTGAATTATTAAATTTTATGAATTATTTTGAAAATGAGCAATTAATTACCTAATTTTGATAAAAAAACTATGTAACTTGTTATTGTGTCATGTTTCAAATTAAATTTATCATATTGGGATTATATTAAATAAGATTTTTTATCAAACTAATTTTTGGGATCCTACTTAACCAATTTATCTAATATCTTGAATACTCCCTTAGAGGTAATTATACCTTATATTATCTAATAAAGGTAAGGGAATAGTGTATTTTTTTGGCCTTAAACGTTTTTACTAAGTTTCATTAGACTACAATTCATTTATTTCATTCCTAGAAATAATTTATGTGTCCATTTTTATGAATTATATTCTCAACTCAATAATAAAAAGTTAATATATTACAATGTGGAATTTTCTATCAACTATCCTTTTTTCCTTCCAAACAAAAGATTTAAAATGAATCATTTTATCATTTTCGGATAAATTATCACAACATTTAGCTTGGGGGGTTTCTTTTGTTAATTATCCTAAAACCAATTTTTTTTATAATATGGGATAAGAAGAAAAAAGATTTTATGTGAAATGAAAATAATGAAATTAATCATACTATTGAAAAACAAGAAATAGGATAAAATGCATAAGTTTCACTTATTTTTATTTCATTATTTGAGATAAATCATTTTCATATGAAAATCAAACACTTTATTCATTAATGAATCCTTTGAAACACATAGAATGCATTGAGTAAAACATGTATGAAACATGGGGCATAATTTTTATATCACACATACATATGGAGTAACCCTAATCATTAAACATTGACAAACCGTCATGGTTATACAAATAGAAACCAAAATATTTACAAATGGAATGGCCTTCCTAATTATACAAGGAAGAACCGTCACATTTTATTCCAATAATATCTTATAAGAAACATAAATAGTTACCTCTACCACGTTTTTGGAATAATCATCATAGTATATTAAAATATTATATTTGGTGAAACCTTATCGGTTGACATTATCCCTTTACCCTATGGATTGGAGATCTATAATAGGAACACCAACCCATAGATTATAACAAAACCCTCCATCCCCATATAATAATCTCATAAACCATAATAGAATACAAAAAACCAAGCAATATAAAACTATTCATTCCAACTGTAAGATAGTATTCCCCATATTAAAATATTTCATTGCATTAAAACCCATTTTCCAAAATCTAATTCTTAGAGAAAAGGGTATGTGGTATTCTTAATTGAATAAAATATTAATGATTATAATGAAATACAATAACCAGATAATTATAATGGTGGTGGTAACAATCTTTGTCTCTGTATATGTTATAATATGAAATTACATTGTTCAATTATATAGAAATTCAATAAAAATTATAAAAATATTTATTTTCAACTAAATTCAAATATATTCAAATGATACATAAAATTTCATTTATAATTATTGTATGTTTATATAAATATATACAAAAAAATGGACATATAATCAAAAATTGTTTTAAGGGAAAAATTTAAAGATAATTTTCCAAAAGAATGAACCTTACATTGAGTTTGACTCATCATGTACATTCTGTATCTTCAAGAATAACTAACATATGTCAATTCATTATATACGTGGGAAACCTTTTCAAGTTTATTATACCTCTTATATCACTTAACATATGCTTAATTTTTATCTATCATTATGGAAAAATGTATTTATCATTTTAACATTACATAATGACTATAATATAATTAATATTATATAATTAATTTAATAATACTTATATATATCATCCTTGTGATGTGATGGTTAAAAGTAACTCACATCACTTTGTGGAGGTGGTATTCTCCACATATTCACATACAATGTTATCAAGTTTTATGGAATAGGATGATATGACAAAAAATGATATTTTATCTTTTAATAATGATAAATAATTTAGTAATATCGTATATGAACATTAATTAAATCATTATAATCTTTCATGATCTGTGGTGATGGAATATGAATCACCTCGGTCTGTGACGTGATAGTTAGTCGTACAAACAAATGATGAATTAAATTTTTAATCAATGAATGTTTCCTATGGATATAGTTTTTGAAATTTACATAACAACATATCTATATTTATGAGAAATATTTTATTATTTTCTCATGGTTAATATTATTTTAAGGAACTGGAATAATAAAAAAACTAAAACATGGGGTAAAAATAATACCTATTTTTTGAAAAATATCATTTCATTACATTATAATAAATCTATGATTAGTATTAATACAAACACAATGCGTAGTGATTTTGAGAAGGTATTACAGAAAGTGATTTTTGTCAAAATTGGTTTACCAAAAACGTTGGGATGTTTTATAGAATAATAAAAGGTGGTTCACTTTAATAAGACATGGGAGCAAGAATATTGGAATTAATAGAGAAATTAACTTAATATAAATTAGTTTTGAATTTACAATGGATACAAATTAATATGATTCTAATATATTATTATCATGAGGTTAAATAACCTCAATAAATAGTTTTTCGGTCAATTTTAGATCAAATATTTACCGTTTACCTTCTATTTTAACCCATGCTATATTTTTTCATTCTTATCCTGAAAAAATGGAGTTTTTATTCATTGAAGGTTAATATAGATTCCATAAAATTATAGAAAAATTATTAGTGGGAAATTGATTATTATTTTTGACTATTATCTATTTATTTGGCCAAATATATAATTTTTATGAATTTTAAATCATTTACTACATATTATTTAATATAAAATACAATTTATGTCAATTTTTGAACTATATATATAATTTTGAATTTAATAACATGAAGAAAATAAATGAATTTATTTAATATACATCCGAAGATCTATAATATTTCATGTTTATCATGGAAATTCATCGGTCACAATAATTATTTTCAAATATACTACAGTTCAGATTTTCAAAAAGAGTTATTTTATTTCCCATTAATTGAATAATTATTTCATGAGTGATTTGTAATAACTTAATGTAATATCATGACTAAAAATTTAAAAAAAATACCATGATGAATACATATTTTTTTTATTTCAATTTAAAATTTATTATCAAACATATCCATAGGTTATCACCATGCTAACAATATTATATTTTATAAAACGAGTGTGACATTTTTAACTTTTCATTACAATATATATTATAAAATATTAATCACATACTAGTAGAAAAATGAAATATATTATACCATTTCATGATTAAAGATGATATATAATTAACTAGTAACATTAAGATAAGTGTTTGGATAATTCTACTTTCATAATAATTATATTTTTATACATATTTACCTGATTTTCCCTTTTTCCATGGTAACAAAAATCATAAAAGATTATAATCATATTAACCAAAAATAAAAGAGAATAATTTATAAAATTTGTACCCACCAATTATAAATATGAAATCCATTATAAAAAGTACATAACATTGAATTGGATGAATTTAATTTTATATTAAATAGTTAATCCCAACGAATATCAGTTTTTTATATAAATGATTTTTTATGTAGAAATCGTGTTTATAGTAAATTAAAGTATAACATTATTATTAAAAACAATATTTTGATATTTTGTGTAATAATGAACTAATTTAATTTGAAGGATAATATAAATATAGTTTTTCTTCAAAAATACTTCAAATGAAAAAATAGTTGTCAAATAGAAATAATTATTTTCCATTATTCATTGATAGATAATTTTTTTTAAAAAAATTATCAAATATTCATCTTAGGATGACATTGAAATGGTAAAATGAAAAACATCATTCATTTTTTCTAATATTAATATTATAATTTGGAAAACATGATTGTCGTTATAATAATACAACACTTAAAAATATAATTTCAATGAAGTAAATAATTTTTATATTAAAATGAATGTTTAACAAAATTTTTTATAACAAATATAACTCTCTAATATCTACGAATAGAATATTAATACGAAATTAAAATGATTTTTTATGACATTACTAGGGTTGTCATATTCTTCAACCCTTTAAGAATGCATGTATTTTTAATTTTAATCACTTGTTAAACAAGTGTGGATACCACTCCTTCATAAAATACTCAAAATCACATGATTCTCATTCATCCATTTGGATTTCCCAAAAAACCATGATCTATTGACTTACCTTGTTCTATACTAATTTATCTCTATAGTCAAAGATTCGAGTATTTTTTTCCCCATACGAAAGGGTATCATCCAAACAAACTACCTTAGGGATAAAAACAAGAGATAAATCGAACACATACATTCTTAACATCGATATTAGAAAATATTTGTATACCATGGATAAAATAAAAGGAAATGAATGTTGATATAAAAATTTTCTAAATTTCTCTTGGATAACACATTGTCCAATGAAACTATGACATATCTTCCCCTTTTCTTCTATAATGCATAACATAGTTCCAAGTATACTATTATGAAAACAATATCACAAAACCATAAAGAAATTACTTTTTTCTGGTTATCCATATATCATTATACCATATATGAGATTTTATCAAATATTAATGAATCGTCCTTAAATTTTCCACCATTTAATCTACCAAATACAGTCCAATCAACATCCTTTCTCCAAATTCATCAAAAAATATATAGTTCAACATCTATTTCCTTATAGTTCCTTGAAAGGAGAAATTAGTGATATTTAATGAAAAATATTATTATAAAAAAATGAACTATATAAAGATATTGATCCCAACATCCCGTGATGTATATTGAAAATACAAGAAGCATGTCATCTGAGGTCTAGATTGTTAATTCAGACTATACATCTGATTGAGGAGAAAAATATGTAATGAAATTTAATATAATTCCCATTTAGTTATGATGTAATTAACTAAAATTAAATTTGTAATTGCGATAACTATTAGATAAGTTAGGGATAATAACTCTACGTGAGAAGAATATATTATTATGATACCATCGATGAAGTATTTTTTAAGGGGGTGGTTCCATTGCTAAAATATTGTAGAACAAAGGTTATTAAAACAATGAAGAGGTTAAATGAGCTTAAAGTGAAAAATATTATTACAATCCATCTCATTAAGGGTAAGAAAATCCATAGGGATATCATCAATATAGGTAATATCCGGATTCACTCCATTATTAGTAAGGCCATATGAAACTGTATTCAATACACGATAAATATGATTTAAAGTGTAGTTGATGTTGCGATGCGAGTGGGTGTAGTCCATTCAACGAGTAGTAATCATCCATTCAAGGTGTGTCACAATGTTTCAAATTTCTTGCACAATGGTGGGAGATTCACATTCAATCAAATGATTCTTCCAACCATGGTTCCTTACAAAAGAAACACCATGTATCATGCCCAACATTTCAGCCTCAGGAGAAGAGGCAAAGCCACATGAACCAATAAAATATCAATGGATCTGGCCATAATGATTCTTGATGATATCCAAACAACTAATAGGATCTCGATTTCTTTTGGAGGCACCGTCCACATTAAAATTAATCCAACCTAGGAAGGGATCACACTAAAACACATCAATGGTGTTTCACAGTTGATGAACTTCTCCATCAACTTCAATGTATTTCTAGAATTGCGATGTCATTCACAGTTTTATTACAGTGAACCTTTTGTATCAATGTTTCTTCACAAATGGCAGTATGGATCCACATCACACCTACATTACATTTGAGTGATTAGTTTTTATGAATAATAGTATTTCTATAATACTATATCACATGTTGAATCTCCTCAACTATAGCAAGGAAGTATTTCCTAATTTGCTGTGAATTCTCCATTTCAACATAATTCATTAGTTAAGTGTTTTCAGAATCAAGAATCATTAATATGTAGTTAAATATTTCTGAAATATGGTTCCAATGACTAGAAGCAGTAGCACATGAAAGGATGAAATTATTAGCATCTTCACCGTGTTGAATTCAGTTTTTTACTTTTAGAGAAAAGATAAATACCAAACGATAGAATGCATTCATCTATATGAACTATTTTGTGAGAAAGGCACTGGATAAAAGTGTATCTCGAGTTTTTTATCTAGTGTTTTCAAAAAGATTAATCCAACCAAAATCAATTTTGAGTTGCAAAAAAATTTGACTATTGTAATATTTTGAATTATGAATACCATTGTGTATAGATTCCTAAATTTAAAATTCATTAGTTTTGGAGAAATTTTAGTTAATGATGGAATGCATAAAGTCTTCTAGTAGACGATCATTTTGAAAATTTATCATATCTCTAATTGAGTAGTTCGTTCTCTTAGGGATTTTCTTATGTTGAATAATAGAAATAAAGGTGGTGAATGTCCAGTCATCCAACCAAAAATTGAGGGGGAGAATCTCTAGTAATCATCTATCTTGAATTGTTTATAGTGGTTGAAAAATAATGTTCAATAGAAGGCCAGATAGAGGATTTGAGAAACATAAATAAATTCATTTATTTCTAAAAGGAATAAATTTTTTACAAAATTAAAAGAATCTAAATTATTTGAAAAAAAATTCCTGTTGAGTCTATCTTGAAGTGCCCTATTAATGCAACTAATATTTTGTATGCCAATCACACCGTTTTCAATAGGTTTACAACTGGTAAAATAGTGGACAATCACAAGTTTTTTTAAAACATGCTACCAATGAAAATGATATTTTCGATAGAGGTATTCATTTTTTAATAAGTCTAATGTACCATTTTTAAACCATCATAGAGTAGACCATTTCAAAAACCATAATGGATTTTACAAGTCATATTCTATCTACCATAGATAGGGATTTACATTTACATGATGATAGTTGGTATGTACATGGTCAACTATAGAAGAAATATGAGAGGACTTGGTTCTACCCCAAAAAATGGGAACCCCATGATAAGTAAAAAGAAAATAACCTTTTTTAATGCCTATGTCATTAATAATATTACATTACATATTAGGAGAGTTTTTTTACCTAAAGAAGATAGATTATTTGTTCCAATAATTTAGTTGACCATAATCCTTTTCATAAGGAGAAAAAAAAATTAGGATTTAAATAATTTAATTATCACCCTCTAAAAAAGGATAATTTCATCAGTGTAAAGGATATGGGTGGGGGTATTTACATTCATAAAAACATGAATTAGATTGAGATTTCTCTATTCCACCAGATGATTGAAGATGGGGAAAAAGTATTCTTTCGTAATGGAAAAGAGATGTAAGATATGATCACCTTCCCTTACACCATTGGTGCTTTTAAAATATCCCTTGGGAGAGCCGTTGACCAATATAGATATAGAGGCCACATTGAAAAGTGTTCTGACTGTATTTATAATAAAATCACTAAATTCAAATCGTTGAAGAACATTTAATATGAATCTACAATCCATGTAATTAATACCATTATCAATGTCAAGATTTATGGCATTATTACCCCCTATGATAATATTTTTTTGAGTTATAATGCATTCAGATGATAAAAAATAAAATCTTGTATGTATCTACCTTTAATGAACCCAAATTGGTTATAGAAGAGTATCTTTTCTATGATAGCTGAGAGTCTATTTGTAATAATTTTTGTGTAGATTTTTTAAAGGGTGTTATAGGTAGAAATTGGTCTAAACATGTAGATCATAGAATAATTGTCCACTTTAGTAATCATGGAATAAAATTGTTCATTTACACCATGAGATAAGAAACCATTAGGGAATTTTTTTGACACATTTATAAACATCCATATTGACTAATTCCCAATAGTGTTGAATGAATCCATTATTAAAACCATTAGAACCTAGAGCACTATCAGGATTCAGACTAAACACATGGTCCTTAATTTTCTGATCAAGAGGTATTCTTAGGAGGAAAGTGTTTTCCTCACTATTAACCACCTTTATAAGTTCCTCGGGTAGGAGGTCTTTGTTGTTATTAGGACCATAATAGATTTTTTTAATGTATGAGACAAAATGATTGGAAATATCACACTCATTATGTAAAAGGATTTCCAAAATTAGTTAAAAGAGAAAGTAGTCTATTGGATTTATTGACTCTATGAAGTGAGTTATAGAACAGAGTGATTATATCACTATAACATAACCATTTAATTTTAAATGTTTGTTTCCTCATGTTCTATTAAAATGGGTGAAAAGATTTTAGTTTCACTATCATGTTGATTTCAAAAGTCGGATCAATTTTTTAGTTAGAGCTAGTGTTATTATTTTGATGTTTCTTAAAATCATACACTAGATGAAGAATGTCATTGTTAATTTGATTGGCTATAGAACTACACCATCTTTTTTGAATATGTTTGATGTCTTTTATCTTAACATAAAAAGAAAAAGCATCATTGCAGTGGGACATAGAAGTCCAAAATCTTTTGATGATATATGTGAATTCATCATTAGAAAACCATTCATTGTTAATCTGAAAAGGTAATGAGGGTTTTATATTTTTAATGGAGACATTGACCAGAATTGGATGGTGTTCTAACTGGTACTTTTGGAGGGAGATACTAGAAATGGAATCCCATTTCTCTAAATCATTGATATTAATGAAATCTATATCCAACTTGGAGCCAACCATCTTATTAGAATGCCTTCAATACCAATTATATTTGGCAGCATTGAGATTAATTTTTATACGGTTATTGTCTTCAATTGAATGTTTAAATTCTCTTGTGGAAATAGCATCATTAGACGGACCAAATTTCTCACTATAATTAAGAATAACATCAAAGATCCTAAAAAAAAACCAAGGATTATTAATATTGGTACCCAAATAGGTATATTCATTCCAAAAGGGGCCTCTTATCTAGATATCTATTTTTATTATAAACAAAGGATCATAATGAATGATCTCTATCAATTATGAATTCACGAGTAAAGGATTTCTCAGATATATTGAAAAAATTGACATTTTTAATATATGAGTGCGAGAAAACCCAATTACATTCAAATTTTGAAGAATTTTTTATTGCACAAAAAATAATAAGCATGTTGGCATAAATGGGTGTATTTAGTAGAAAAGATAGTTTTTGGCTCAGAAAATGATAAAAATTGGGCAATGATTGTTAATTAGTCATTTTATAACTATAGACATGCCGGAGTTGGCAATACCATGAAAATTTCCAAAAAATTTATTTATTTAAACCATGTTTTGGAGCTATAATTCCCTTTTTTGTTTTATAAACACATCTACATAGAAGGTATTCTATGAATTCTAACATTGTTGGGGTTGGTAATCCATTACTACATAGTTTTAGAATATGCCAAAGGGACATCCTGTTTATTTTTCATGGGAGAGTCATGGAGAGAGGATTTCATAGGTGAATCTAAATAAATGATTATAATAATATCAGTATGAACTAAATCTTGACTAGTAAACATTTCATCCGTTTTCATAGAAATAGCATTGCTGTAAATTGTTTTAGTACCATCTACCGAAGGACTAGTCAACAAAGGATCCATAATACCAGATACTTTTGAATCCATAGGTGTTGTGGCAACCATTTCTGTGTATGATGGTGGGACAAACTGGATGTTCAGTGTAGACATTGATGAATTATTCTAAAAAACTATGAAAACTTGCTCAATGGTTTTACAGTTATGTGCAGACTGTTTGCTGCATTTAGTCTCATGTACTACTGAGGTAGTGTTGGCATTTTCTAAAACATGGTATGTAGGGGGACATTCAATGTATGTATAACTATCAATATGTAAATTTGTTTCTTCAGTAAGATAGTTCATTGATGTATAATGACTGTGGTTTTCATCATCTTTTCTCTTACTACGACAATCTTGAATAAACAAGACAATATCATCATTTTCAAAATTAAGTACAACATGGGTATGGATATTTCATACAAGCTCAGAAATACTATCAACAGAAGTATTTTGTTCTCCCCCCTATGAGAGTTTTATGGAGTCACCATTCGAGTACTTTATATCCTCAATGGGTGAAACTAGAGGATTTGATGCACACTCCAACACATTATGAGGAGTCTAAGAAGGGTCAATATACTTCACTAGATTTATAGGAGAATTATTATTTGAGTCCATGTTTCTGGCATTTAAATTTGTTTGATTGTGAATAAGAACATCCATAACAATTAATTCAATTTCATTAGAAATAAATTGGTCATAATTCTCATTTTATCCTTCTACCACTAAATTTTCCCATGACTTTTTTCACTTCAACCCCTAATAGATTCATGGTAATAGGTTTGTTAACCAACATTTCATTGTTCCTCTTAGATTTTTCCAGTTTATCAAAGGTAGAGAATTTATCATTCTTTGTTTTTTAGATTCATTCCATTCAATACCACTTGGTTGTATGGTATGTTTGTGGATTACTTGATTGTTTATTATTGAGTGGCCTATAATTTTACAATAGTCACAAAAATGAGGTTTTCTCTCATACTCAATCATAACATCATCCGTATTGTATTTATCTTTAATATTAATGTTGTGTTATAGTTTAGTTTCCAATTTCACTTCCATCATATATCTAGAAAATAATCTTAACTCCCCTATTAAGTTTCTTTGATCTATCATCAGGGGATACCAATACAAGATGATATATCATCTAATGTCTTTTTCTGCCAAAAAAACCAACTGAGATTATGCAATCTAACCCATACATCATTCGTATTATTCATTAGTGTGTTAAGATTAAAATAAAATACCCATTAAATGATGCGCAAGAGAACATGATTGAGTTTAAAATTACCTATTCTCCCATCCCAGTCTAATTCTTCCTGCGGAGATAGCAGTATATGGAAATCATCCACTCTCATCAGGACCATTTTGTAGTTATAAAATCCCTAACAAGGATAAATCCATGGTATTATATCAAGGTACGACCAGGGAGGTGACCCTTTAAATATGTAATGTGTCCCAAGAAAGAAAACATAAGCATTTGAGTCCTCTGATAAATTGATTCGGGATCAGCCTCCTGATAAAATCCTCCATCTTCTGTTTTTTAAACATAAGAGGCTTCATCAGAGCTGATTATTAAATATTTTAACCCTTTAGATACTCTATTAAAGAGACCCCCCATGCTTTAGCATTCGACGCCTGTACTGATTCATTCTCTACGAGTGCTATTCCCTCAATCATAAAAGATGTATTTGAGACAAAAGAGTGCTTCCATTCAGGCTCGTAGGTTGCTGTGATACAAATTATTTAGTAGGGAGAGATCCTAACATATCCATTATTCTACAACTTCAGGATTAGGGATTGAGGGTTCATGAATACATTATGAGAAATGCACCACCATCTCTGAATTCTTGATTTTCCACAAACCAATCCATCGATAATGTATATCTAATAATAATTCATATTTAATGGAATGTAATTGTGCTTATTTTGATAATTTATCAAAAATAATCCAAATAAAATTATTATCGTGAGGAGAATTTGGTAATCCCACCATGAAATCCATGGGAATTTTTTCCTATTTCAAATCAGGAACTATAAATAGATGATCCATCCCCTTTAATAAATATCAATATACCTTAACCATTTGTTTATATAAATATTTCATTATAAAATCTGATAAATGAAATTAAATTTTATCTCCAACATAATTAACTTGAACGTATATACACATATCCATTAATCTAGAATGAATTTAATACATGGAACTATGATATTAAGTCAATAATTCTCTCCTCAACAAGGAATATCAAATTTAACCAAAATCTCATCACTAATTTAAAAAGTCAATATTTATCACCATTTAATTTAGGAAACATAACCATCTTAACCAATTTTGATTTTCTAATAACTCGTGGTCTTCTTTATGGTAATTCTTAATTCATTGTACCAACATATTTTACAGTAATTTCTAAAAAACATTTGAAATTTATATATCCACAACATAGATTCCCAAATAAATCAAATCAATAACTAATGGTTCATGTTACAAATGCATCATCTGTAACTTAGTGTTAAATTTATTACTCAATGAACCATATACATAGAATTATTCTCTAGGTTGATAATGAATTCATAAGTAACAATTCATTATCAATTACATCTATATCAATTGTCATGTGTTTATCACATTTTGAGTGAATGTATATTTGAAAATTTATAATCAACATATATATCAAAAATTCCTCAATATATATTATGCCTCCAAATTTTCACAAAATAACCAAAGAGGTTAATTATTGATCTTGTTTAGGATAATTTATTTTATGATCTTTTTATCACTATGGGCTATAAGTAATTACTTGATTATTATACATTAAGAAAAATTGACATCCCTTCCATAAATGATAGCTTTAGATGATAAAATCACAATTTCTGGGGGACATGGTGAAAATAGGAGTATTCAACAATCTTATATTTTGTTTATATAAATAGTCATCACATTAATTTGTCTATTTCAACCCAATTTTATTTTTAGTTAACCTAGTAATTCTGCTATATAACCATGTGAATCATTTAAAAAACCACAGGTAATATCATTTCAATACAATAAACCTTTTGAGTCTCAATGATATTTATAGTTTTTTTAAATTCATCTGCCAAATTTTTTTTGGTGGGGCCAACTATTATTCCATCAATATTTAGGACATATCGATGGAATTTTTGCTAATGTAACCAAATATCACATTTAAAAAAAATCATATTGCATATTTTATTTCTTGGTATGCATAATATTCTATTGATTTTTTTCATGATCCTCTTAAATTTCAGAATAAGTCACGATATAATCACTAAAAATTACCATAATCTTATCCAAATATTCATTTAGGACTATATTTATAATATCTTTAAATATTAATGGTGCATTTTTCTACCCAATGTGAATAATTAAAAACTCATAAGGCCCATTTATATTATAATTAAATGTTTTTATAATTTAATCATCCCTTAATGACCCACACATGTCATAGGGAATGGGAAAAGAAAATGTATTTTCATAATGCAATATAAAGGCTAACCAGTGTTGTATCACCTTAGGATATTTTTAATTTTATTAACTAATTATTCTATCTTACATAAAATACTAATTTTTGTTCTTTTTATTTATTCTATTAAATATAGGAAATTTAAAATATGATAAACTTATAACACATATAAAAACATGCAATGATAATATTGATATTAGTAAATAAAGAATATGGATTTTATGATTTGGTTAATGGGTTCCATCATTCTACTTATTGGTGATCAAATTAATGATTTATAATTCAATAATGATATATCATTCATGAATTAAAATTATTTTATTTAGTGGTGTGAAATATTGATTCTTTTATAAATATGTAATCCACCTACTCTAGTAATTATGGTTTTTTTCACACCTCAATCTAGAGTGTGACATCATCCATGACTCAGATCCAACATATAGAATTACATATATTGAATGGCTCAAATCTATCATATAAAGATCTTTTGTCTTGTAAAAGGGAGGTAAATGATATAATAGAAGAATATAAATGATATTTAGGGGAGTATCATTATGCATGACACCCAGACCCATGCACACCACTCTTTCTCGTCACAATATTAATAAAAACTATGAATTTAAGTGAAAAATAATTGAAAACACCACTTAACTCCCCTAAGAAAAGACGTAGGTTGTACCATCATTTTTAGGGTAATATTTCATAGTAATAAGATTATAATTAAGAGAATAAGAAATAAAAATCATATAAATTTAGTTACTGAGTATGAGAAAAGTATATGAAGAATCACACACACATAAATCACAGATTAAAAATATAAGTATAAGAAGAAGAACAACATAAAATAATGTTATGAATATGTAGAATACTAACAAGGGTGTGTGCTATAAGATAAAAATATAATGATATTTAATATATGAGATTTTATTTAAAATAAAATAAATACAATTTTCATTTAAAATAATAATAAATTAAAAAAAATAAGGAAAAAAAGAAATGGTTTCTGTAGTTTCTCCACCACAAGATATCCTCTTGATGTTAGATCATGTTCTGCAGACTATATAACGAAATCTAGTGAGGGGTAATTCATATAAGAAGAATGAAATTATATTTTATATCTTACCTACATATTTAAAACAAATTATATATGTAGAAAGTTTTTTATGAAACAATTAATGAGTCATACTCTTACTATATTAATGTTTTGATAAATATTCTTCCAACTTTGAGTGTCAAAATATAAAAATTACTAATGGAATATATCAACGATATTTAATGGCCAAAAAAATATCAGATTTATATTTCAAATATATCTTGAATCACCTCTATTTTATTTTTCTCCCTGGTTATTTTTCATATACTAATAAAGGGTCCACTCTATCATCGAGAACAATTTGTCTACCTGATTTATTTTCTTCTAGCCTATGGTTGTTCGAATTAGATCCTGGCCTTGGAGAATAAGTTAATCACACAAACAATGGATTCCTAAAAAACCAAATCACTCAAATTAGATAATACATTAAATTTTATGCTCAAAATACCATGATTATTAAAATCTTTTAAAATTTCATAATTAAACAATTTTTATATTTTATCCCAAAAAACACCATAAATCCAAATTGGTAAGAATAAGATCAAATTGTTAAATTGGTATGGTTAAATATTTGGAAAAAATATTAAAAATTAGGAAAATATTATATATATCAATTCCACCACACTACAACGATTCATGTCATCTTGCATAAAATCTCAATAAAAATTCATAGGTCACTAATATTACAAATATTCAAAATCCAAATAAATAAAATAAATGATTTTTTATTGAGAAATAAAAATTTAAAATTACACATAAAATATCAAATCAATTTCTTAAATTTTCAATGAAAAATAAACTTATGTATTTTAATTTATCCCTTTTGAAAATAATGTAACATGTCTTGTCATTCATTCATGTTCCTCAATTAATTACTATTAAACATTAAAAATTATGATTTTCCTCCCATTTTTTATTTTTTCTCATAAATCATGATAATATTCAAGTATATTTTTTTTATATATTGAGAAAAATATCCTTACACATGTGCATGTAAATGAAATAATTTTCTACTTTATAATAAAAAAATTTATGTAAACTTACAAGGGGCTTTTATTAATGGGTCAAATGACTCTGAGGCATTAGGATGACAACAATTGATTTTTAAAAATTACGGCTCATGGAAAAGGTTTATCTCCTAAATACGAAGTATGATATAAAAAATTAATGTGCAATAGAATTCACTCCTTCAATGTAGAAACTATCATTTCCCCCGAAACTCTATATAAGGTGAGATTAATGTAAATCATAATGAGTGTTTTTTGTACCCTCTAGAAATTTTTACAGATTTTATACTATGTTGTTTATTTGAAAATAATTTTTACAGTGGTTTTCTTTTTTGAATGTTATGTATATAATATACCTCAAATCCACCGCTTAACAAAATATGATTTAATAAATAGTTTTAGTAATGTATCATTAAAAGTTAATTAAAATATAATTTGTTTTCATTTATTTATTATATAGTTAAATTTATTAGAAATGTATAATGAAATAAGTGGTATTTATTGAAATTATAAAATCTATACTAATAAAATATTAACCTCAACTATTAATGTATAAATATTATTTTTGTATCATATAAGTGAAAAAATAATATATTTATATCATAGAATAATTATATAAATGTTTTGAAGGTGATAAATTATGTATTGGAATTTTTGTGAAACATAAATTTTTAATTATAAATTTTTAATATATTTAATGTTATTAAAGAAAATTAATTTGCATGAAATTGATTTATACATTAATATTTAAATATTTATCAATATATGATAATTTTATTAAACCAAATTGATTTTTTCATGTTTTAAAAAATCATTTATAAATTTAAAATTGGTAAATTTTGAATAAATGTTATTTTCATACAAAAAATAAATATCATATTTATAATTTTATTCATATATAAGAGATTATTTTTGAATTATACACATCTAAAAATGGTTAAGGTGTTTTTTTATTTTTGTGATATATTTTAATTTTTGCTGAAGAGTTAAATACAATAATTTACCAAAATAAGACAAACACATGAATTATTGAATGATTTATAGACGATGTAATAACATAATATAATAGTGTACATGATTATTTTAATATATTTAGTGAAAATGTATAAACTATTTTTAGTCTTGATCCAACATAATATACTAATGAATAAAAATATAAAAAAACACCCATCTCCACATTAAATACCGACACTCACCACCTTTTCTCCTCAAATATTAAACCATTTTAGATTAGTTAATTTATCCCACATTCCCATACCAATACGTTTTACCACATCCAAGAATATTTGGTCTCACAAAAATTCTAAAACCTATTACCTTAAGGGGGGGTTGTCTAGGATGACAATTCCATAGGTAAAATCCTCTTTCTTTTTCTTTATTTTCCTTTCAATTTAATTTCTTTTCTTATTATCTCTTAGCCTCCCCTTAACCAGGTGGCCAGGAATCTAAAAACTCTTTTATATACATTAATTTTATATTATTTATTTAAAAAATAAATATCATACTCCTTGAACTAACTCTTTTGTTATAAAAATTGGAACATCATTCGAGATGTGTCATTATGCCGCCATCAATTACAGTACACATATATTTTCCAATTACTCCTTCAAGGATGGTAAGAAACAAATTATTAGTCCTAAATAATATTTTATTATATATTTAATATGTTATATAATGGTTAATAACAAATATATAAACATGATATTAAATCAAATGACATGAGTTCGTGATGGTCGAAAAAAATGCCAAAATAATTAAAACATTTTTTTAATGTTTTATCTAATATGTAATGCTTGTAGAATAAAAAATTATATAAGGAATAATTTAAAATTATGTGAACATATTAATACCATTTAATTCTAATTCTTGAGTTTTTCATCCATTTAAAATGAAAATCCATAATTAACCAGCCATGGAAACCTTGAAATAATGTCACCTAAAACAATGAAAATGTCCAAATATTATTAATAAATGAGTGGAATGATGTAATAATAAGATCATATATGTAATTATAAATATTAATATGTTTATTTAATATATTAATAACACTCTTCAAACCATTATATAAAATATTTGGATATGATTTAAATAAGACAACCCCATGGTAAAGGATGTTACTTTTAAAATTCCATTTAGTGTATGTTTTTACAAAATTTAAAAGGAATGATTTGAGTATGATAGTATTCATTATTTGTGATTGTGTTTTGGTTCTAGGAAATTTATTATGATTATTTGTGAGGCAAATATCTCCATACAATCCATTATGCATGTTTCTATTGGATGTTTAACGTTATTCCAAGTGTAACTGTGATGGTTACACTATAATGCAGTCATTAGGGTTTCAGATCATATGGTAGATGTTACAGTTACATTATTAAGTTAATAATTCCCCATGATACATTTATGTATTTATTTATGTTATATATGTTTTATGTAAATTAATTTTTTTAAAAATTTACATTATTATAATAATGGTTTAGAAGTATGTATTTTTGAAAATAATTTCATAGATCTATAATTATTCATTGAAAAATCATTTCATTCCTTCTTTTAATGTTCATTATTGATATTTTGTTCTTAAAACTAGAATTAAATAAATTTAACATTGGTTTTAAGGATGGGTAAGAGAAAAATATCCTAGCTAACTTTTTTGAAGACTTTTAATAAAAATATTTCTTAATTGGTTTTAAAAAAAATTTGGGTTATGGAATAAATATATATTCTTTTATTTGTACACACATTTATTCTTTTAGGTTAATGTGTATTATTTAATTAATGAATCATTAAATATCTAAACTAGAATGATATTTTGGAATGTAATAACTGTATTCTATTTAAATTAAATAGAATATGTAATGTTGAAGTTTGAGTGATAATAGTTCGTATCAGAGTATGGTTTAGATGAAGTTAGGGGTTAGGAAGTAGATAATAGGATACCATAAATTATTTTTAGCTATTGGTAAAGTTTATGTTATATAGAATTTTAATATTTTGAAATTTCTTCACTGATGATATGTCCATTCAAAATAGTTTTTCTTAGGTGAAATAGGAATGATAAAATATGAGGGAACATAGAAAATGATAACATTCCAAATCTACAACCTGAAATAATAGGAATTGGAACAAAATATTTTGTGATAGAAATTTTTTAGTAAATGCATACTGTAAATGATGGTGGGATCATTGAATGTGAAAAACTGGAGAAACCAGAATACAACATGAGGATAGTGGAACATTATATGAGGAAAATCATCATACTTTATAGGGATATTCTAACCCATTGGTTGATTAAAGGTGTATTAAATCCATTGAAAATATATTTGATTTCATTGGGTGTATAGATATTAAAATGGTTAGTCTTTCTATCTATCATTTTGAAGGTGAAGCAAAATATTTATGGTCAGTTGTCACAAATATTAGGGATAGTTAAAAGATGTTTTCCTTGGAATGGGAAAATTTTAAGAGTATTTTTATGTAAATAGACTTCCTTATAGTGGTTTGAATTAGGATGGAAAATATATTCAATGAATTATAACAAAAATAGGCCGATTCGGTGGAATTGTACGAAGAAAACTTCATGCATTTATAAAGGTATGTTTAATATTTTATCCATGGTTCTGATATAATAATTATGTTTTTTACATATGATTCAATCCAAAATATTAAAGGGGATCAGATTCTAGTGAATTGAAATGTTATGAGATAATGTTCTATTTTTGGACTGGGGAGAAATTGAGTTATCTGATGATCGCATGTACTATGAAAATAAGAAGAATAAAAGGTCCATATGGAATGAAATGGGTAAGAATCAATCAAATTAATCAAAAGGGAATAAATTTGAGTATCTAGTTTGTCGGAAGTGTATAAAAAATTACCACATGAAATTCCATATCAATCATTGTAAGTGTTTCTAACGTGGATATTTTGGAGAAATGGCATGAGAATTCGTTGAAAATTACGTTATGTTTAATTTTGATAAGAAAAATATATAGTATTTTACATGTAGTGAGATGGGTAATCATGAAAATACATAACCAAATAAATATATAAATTATAGAAATTATAAATATTATAAGGATAAATGAGAAGTGAAATCTTTTGAGACTACATTATTAGAGTTTGGGCCATCCAATGAAGTGGAATTTGGTACATTAGTTATTTACATAGATTTTTCTATTGTCTTCATTAATATGGGGTCTACACATTCCATTATTTATGATCACATTTATGGAAAATTAAAAAATTCACATCAAGAAATTATATCAGAATATATGGTAAAATCACTACGGGATATACTTAAGAAAAACCACATTATAAGAATGTTAATGTTGTGATTTTTTGAATGAAATTACCTTCAAACAATATTATTTTTCCATTATTAATGATCATTGTTTTTATGGGTATATAATAACTTATTTTTAATCATATTGGGGGGATTTTGGAGAAAAATATGTTGTATTCCAAAAATACATTCAGTTTTTATTAATGAACGAACCCATACCATTGATAACATATTATGAAGTTGAAAAATAGTTAAAATAAGGAAATGATTGTTATATTGAACATATTTTTAAAAATAGGGGTACTGTTATGAATAATGAATTCAAAATGGTAAGTAAACAATTAATTTTTTTCGTGATGAGTTTCCCAGTGTAATAGATGATCGTGAAGCTGAATATACGCTTTGATTCGATCTTAATGCTATGCGAATTTATAAACCACCTTATCAAAAGTATCAAGTGTAAATTCGTTAATTTAAAAAAATAAGTATGATTTTATTTATAAAGGCTTCATTCAATCTATATCTTCATCATTTTTTTCTCTTGTTTGTTAAATAAAAAGATAATATTGTTCTATAAGACCTTGTATTTGTTATAGAGCTTTAAATAACATTGTAGTTAAGAATATTTACACACTGTATCATATAGATGAATTTTTTTATTATCTCCAAGGAGATTAGTATTTTTCTATGATTGAATTGGGATTTAGTTACTATCAGCAGAATGTGAATGTGAATGACATCCCCAAATAGCATTCCGAAATAGATATGGGAATTATGAGTTTCTTTTTATTCCATTAATTTTAAAAATTCTCCCTATTGTATTTATGGATATTTTGAATAAAATCATACCTAAATATTTGGTAAAGTTATTTGTTGTTTTAATAGATGATATTTTGGTTTATTCAGATTTTTTTGAAGATATTTATACAAATTTAATGGTTGTTCTATAAAAACATAAATAAAATACGTTATATGTTAAATTTAGAAAATGTAATTTTTTTATAAAAAATATTTCTATCCATATGAACATCGTAAATAAAGATGGAATAATAGTCAATCCCACAAAAACATTTGTTGATTAATGGCCATGACTTATAAATGATACTAATATTTCTTGTTTTCTATGATTTGAAAGCTATGAACAATAGTTTTTTATAAAAATTGCACAATTATCTAGCGTGATAACTAATTTAACATAATTGGGGGTTGATGTTATTTGATTAAATGAATGTGATGTTATTTTCAAGAACTGAATGGAATATTTTAGAATGATCATATTTTAGCCATGCCTTTAAGAAATGGTGATTTTGTAATAAATGGTGATTCATCATTGAAGGGACTATGTTGTGTTCTGATGCATATTGATAAGTTAATTTCATATAAAACAAGACAACCAAAACCACATCAATTAAGTAATTCCTCACTTGATATTGAATTTTCAGCTATGGTTATCACTTTAAAAATATAGAGGAATAATTTATATGGATCAAAATGTGAAATATATACTAACCATAACAGTTTGAAGTTTATATTTACTC
Organism: Viscum album; assembly: GCA_963277665.1. Lineage (NCBI taxonomy): Eukaryota > Viridiplantae > Streptophyta > Magnoliopsida > Santalales > Viscaceae > Viscum > Viscum album. Next base: position 1,950,179,825 of record OY728163.1, read on the forward strand.
AAAATGAATTGAACATGAGGCAGATAAATTTATAAAATTGATAAAATATTATGATTTCAAGATAAATTAACATCTATGAATAGAATAAAAGACCATCATATTACTTGATAAAAAATAACCATGCATCATTAACCATTTAATGTATTTAAATTGACCCATTTGTTTATAATTTGATGAATTTTTTATTATATGATTTTTAGAATAAAATTCTGTTTTTTAGTTTAAGTTGTATGTGTAGTCATCTCTCTCATCCATAATTCACCAAGAATAGAAGGAAGAGTGTGATTTAATGAAAAAACAATAATTGTTTAAAAAATGTAAATTTATAATATTTTATATTGAAAAATATTATGTCTTGATATTTTGAATGAAATAATATGAGCCATGTGATTCCTATCTAAATGAAAAATTGTTATGTGAAGATCATAGTTATCCATTCTATATTCATACTATCTGAACTAATATGTATAAAGAACATAAAGATTATAAATTATTGGAGGGAATGAAAAGAGATATTGTTTATTTTTCCATGAAATTTTATAGTGAAAAAACTATAAAAGGGAATTCTTCGTCATTTTCTAGTAACAGAGTGGACGTAGGAAGATATATCCATGGAATTCATTGTGGGACTAAATAATACTTCATAAAAAACCATTTGATTTATGTTATTATTAATCACCTATAAAAATCTTCACATTTTTTTTCTAATTGGAGATACTATTACTCTACATCTACATTCATTATTGTACCTCAAATATATTCTCAAGTTTCATGGAGTTCGATTATCCGTTGTATCATAATGTGATCTCATGTTTACTTATAGCTTTTTGAAAGGCCTTCCAGAGTCATGGAGAACTGAATTAAATTTAACGACAACCATTCATCCTCAATCTGAAATATAGTCCAATCAAACAATTCAAACATTGGAAGTTATTCTTTCTACTTCTTCAATGGACTTCTAGTGATGTTGGGATTATCGTGAGGCTTTAATTGAGTTTTCTTATAATAATAGTTTTCATTATTGTATATAGATTTCACCTATTAAGGAATTATATGGAAGTTGGGTTTCAAACAATAATATTTTAGGGTTTAGTTAATGAAAAGGTGTTTATGGGTCCAAAATTAGTAAAAGAAGTTGTCAAAGAACTGAAGATTATCCTGCAACACATTACGACATCTTAGAGTAGGTAGAAAATTTATATATATGACATGAAAAAATAATTTTATTTGTGGTATGTTCTCATGTTATCTTTATAATAACTCCATTGAAAAGTTTTATATGTTTTGGTAATAAAGGAAATATAAGTTTATGGTTCATCAGATCTTATGAAATCCCAGAGAACGTTGGACCATTTTCTTACTAAGTAGCTTTTACTTCGAGATTATCTCAGTTACATAATGATTTTCATGATATGATTTTATAAAATTATGTGACATATCCATCTCATGGTTTTTACCTATATGTAGTTCATCTAGAAGATAAAATTTCTTATGATGTGAATCATATTCAGATTCTTGATCATAGATTAAAAGAATTTTAGAAAAAAGGAAATTCACTTGGTTATGGTTTTGTGGAGATACCACATGGTTGAAGAAGAAACATACGAATCTAAAAATGATATGAGTGAAATAAATTCACAATTTTTTTAATAAGTATATTAAAATAATGAGGACATAATTACTAGAAGGATGGGGAGAATTTAGGAAACCAAAGACTTATAAAATAATTTATTTTCATTATGGATAAAATAATTATCTTCATTGTAATTATATTATAAAATAAGTTATATATATAGAAATTAATTAATCTATAATAATAGAATAGTAACCTCAACTAATAATGTATAAATAAAACTTATGTATCTTATAATTGAAAATATGATATATTTATATTATGTAATAAGTAAATAATTTTTTAGAAAGTGATAAATTATGTGTTGGTAATTTTGGGAGAGATAAATGATTAATTATAATATATTAATAAATTTAATTATTTTAAAAAATATATTTTCAAAAAATATATTTATAAATTAATAATTTATTTTCCTATGATTATAATATAATATTTTATTCCTCAATTAAATTTTCAATGTGTAATAAAATCAGATATAAATTTAAAATTTTGTATTTTCCAAATAAATGACTACTGAAATTTTAAAATTAAATTTACGATATTTATATAATTATTTTCATAAAAAAGAGTTAATTTATAAATTTTACATGTTGAAATTTTTTTATGGTTATTTTTTGGGAGTTTTCCGAAATAATTAAATTTCTGGTGAATATTGACATATGATAATTTTTAAAATAAGAAAAATGCAAGAGTTATTGTGTCATAGAGGATGTATAGATGATGTAACAACATAATATCAAAAAAGTTCTCATTATTTTAATATATTTATTTATAATTTTCATGTTATTTGTTGTCTTTAGAAAAAATAATAAAATTATAAATAATATAATAAAAAAAGTCGCATCTCCTCCATTATAAATACCACCATTATCCAAATATTCTCCTCACACATAAAAGTATTCTAGATTTTTTAATTAATTCCAAATCCTATTTAAAATCGTATTTCCCACGTACATGACCTACTATTCTCACCAAAAGGTCAAAACCAAGTTCATTAATGAGGTTCTCAAGGAGGAAAATTCAAGAGGTAGAATCCTATTTAAGTTTATTTTATTTTCCTTTTAATTTATTTTCAATTATTTTATATCTTATAATCACCTTATACAAGAGGAATTAGAACTAAATTATCTTATATATACTTCAATATTATCATGTATAGGGAATCATTCTTTATCCACCTTATTCTCCACTCCCATTTATTCTGAAAATGAGAACATCATCCGTGATGTGTTGATTTCCGACCATCATAGATGATTAATCTTAATTTTACACTAAATTATTATAGAATATTAATGAAACCATTATTATAATTAATTAATATTTTGTTTTAAATTTAATATGTTATATAATTTTTTATATCAATATATAAACATGATATTAAATAAAATGATATGAGATCATGATGGGCATTAAAATACTAAAAAAAATTAAATCATTTTCCTTTATGTTTTATCTAATGAATAATCATTATATAATAAAAAACTTATAAATGGTTTCATTTAAAAATTTGGAAACATATTATCTCTATATCATTCTAATTATCGAGATTTGAATCCATTCGACGAGATAGTCAATAACAATCCTACCATTGAATCCATGAAAAAAACACACCTGAAACATTGAAAATAAGAAACTATTATAAATAAATATTTTGAAATATGTAATAATAACATCATTAAAGTAATTATAAAAATAAATATATTTCATTAATATATTAATATCACTCATTAAACAATTATACAGTAGGTTTGAAAATGATTTAATTAATAAAAACACTAGGTAAGGGACCTTCCTTTTAAAATCCACTTTAATGTAAAATTTTTAAAAATTCAATTATAATGTTTTTATAATGGCTGAATTTGTGATTTATGATTATTTTTTGGTTGTTGGGAATTTTTTATAATGAATAGTGGGACATATATCTCTATTCAATTAATTGGGAATGATTATGTTGGATGTTAACTTTAATGGTTTTTCCATGTGTAACTATGATGGTTAGACCATAAGGTATCCAAGACAGTTACATTATAAGGTATCCATGACGATTAAAAATCATATGGTATCCACAAGGGTTATAATATTTTTTAATTAATTACCCTAGTATCATATATGGTTATATTTATGTTTTATTTATTTTTTGAAACTCACTTTAGTTCAGAATATAACATTATAATACTTATGGGTGATGAGTATTTCTTTGTGAAAATTAATTCATATGTTAATAAGTTTTTATGGAATAAATTTTTTATTTATAAATATTATGTTTCCTTAAAATGATTTTTAATCTTATCCCACGTTTTAAAATATTTTTCATAGGGGTTAAGGATGGGTAAGAGACAATAATAAGCCATGCTGAATGTTGTGATGATTTTTCATTTTAAGATTTCATGTTTTGTTATTTTTTTTATTATTGATGAAACAAATAGTAATTTTTTAGTAACCACATTTCTTTCTTGTGGGTTGATATGAATGATTTATGGCCTAATTACTTAAAAATATAAACAAAAATAATCTTCAGGAATGTAATATTTTTATTCAAATTGAATTCACTATATTTTGTAATGTTAAAGGATCGGACCTTATAAGTAATTGTGGTTTTTAGATTTCCTAAATTAAAAGTCATGTTATCAATTTTTGGTTTAGTTTTTCCAATTTATCTTTTTTCTTTCAATATGGGAAATAATAATGTTAAATAAATGAATCAGCTACCTTTTATAATCTCTATATACATCACCCTAAACATCAACCTTAAAATTAATTTTATCTCATTTACCTTGACTCCCTTTACACCCACACATCAACTTTAAAATATCATGAAAATACTAAGAGGATAGCAGGAATGAATAATAATGGATTGAAACATGGCCCATTCCTATAAATGACATTCTTGGTCTCTATGGTATAAATAAATATTGATTTAATGGTTGTATGTTAAGCATAAGTAGTTTATCAAATTATATCTCCATCATTTTAATGGAGTTTTTAATAAACATATAATTATAACGTTCAAATTCAAGTTATGGGAGTGGCTTGTCCCAATATAACTCAATAAATATTGTCAAGAAAATTAGGAAGTAATTTTTCTAGATATCCTCATGGGAATTTGAAATATGATATTGAAAAACCACTCAAGTAATGATTAATAATAAAAAAATTCATATTAATATAAAAAACACAAATAATAAAAAATGTTTGGAAAATTTCATTTACATTAATTAACTATTTACCTCAAATCACAATTTCACATTTAAATATCTATGCATCATATTAATAAATAATTCTATATTTTAACTCATCAATATCTTTTACAATTAAATCTAAAACATGGTATCATAGGATTATTGAAAAACTCATTTATCATCGAAAAGTCAATTAAATTATTATTTTAATCATGGGAATACAATTCTAGTTTAAATCTCAAAACATGATTGGGAGAAAATATTGAGAGTTTAAATATAATTAATAAATGTGAACTCCAATTCACTTGTAACTTGGTCATATTTATTATATTTTTTGGAGGAATTCATTGTTCTTTTATAAACATTAGATATAAAATTACTCCACTAAGAATAAGGATGATGTCACTTAAGCTCAAAAAGATAAGAATGAGTTTGGATGTATTTTGAACTAATTATAAGAATGAAATTGAATTCCCTAGAAAGAATGTAAAGGGATAATTATTGTTATGATCCATTAAGTTTGATATAGATTATTATCACTCCTGTTGTAATATTCTAGCTATTATCCATAATATATCCATGGGTGGATCTTGTTTTATTTGATCCACCACATGTTATTCTTTCCATATTTCACTTCAATTTTATTATTGGGGGATCTATGTATAGTGTACACTACATCGAACCACTTCTAAATGTGGTACAAATTATACAAGGCCCCATCCTTTAACATTACATACTCTTGAGATAAGTTAATAATCTTACATTAATTCTCATTGATGATATTTTTATGTTTATATAATAAGTGAATTTGGAAATAAATATTAAATAACAAACACAAATATTACATAGTGGAAACTTGTACTCTCTATCCATTTTTAAAAATGTAAATCATTTTAGAAAAACAAATGATTTATTTTTATTGATAAAAATTCGAAAGGAATTATTTATTTCCCTTACCCATCATATTACCCTATGAAAAAAATTTAAAATACATAATATTGGAACAAAAAGCTTAGTAAGGGTTATAAAATAAGGAAAGAAAACATTTGTCCATGAATACTTATAAACATGTGGAATCATACATTTCATCCATAAAACATAAAATCAGTATCATTTGTGATGACGTTATATGATACCTAACACAATCATTGAAGTCCTGAATTACAAGGTTAACATGGGGCATCCATATAATACTTCCATTGTAACTTTCATATCTACATAGGGAGTAGCCTTCGTGGTTACAGTTGGAATACTTATCATATTATATTATCTTAATCAAATAATAAAACCCTTATCATTTACCTCTATCACATTACCCAATTAATTGGAGAGATATCATTTGATAAACCACCCACATCTTATCATTGAACCATCCGTATACATAAAAAATGCAAAAGAACCAAAAAAATCATAACATATAAAACAAGCATAATGGAAAAATAACATTTCTACATTGTAATCATAAGAAAAAATCTCAAGATATTAACATAGTCAATCCATTATCAAAACATTTTCAATAAAAAAATTCATGAAAAGGGTGTATGGTATTTAGTTTTCTTGTAAAAAATTTATGACATGTATAGGAGACCATATATAAAATAATGGTTATGGTGGATGAAAATGTTGTTGTCACCACATACAGTAAAAAAATTGATATTTTTCATTTAGTAAAACACTTTGTAGAAATAGATTCCTTATTCAACCCAATTAGTGAAATTAAAATTCGATGGTGATTATTATACAACATATAAAATAAAGTGGTTTATAATATCAAATTATGCCTCAATGAAAGGATATTTAGACTAATCCCATTAATGGACCATATTAGTAGATTAATGATAAATGAATGAAGAAATTATATATGACTATTAAAAATACACCCAACATTTGTAAATATATATTATAAAATAATAAGAGTTCATTCATACAAATTCTTGAAAAAAAATCAATGACTTGAATATTTAACTCAATGAATAGAGATTGAGTTAAGATTTCCCTAATCTTCAGTCCGCCATGTCTCATACGTTGATTATATTGAATAATAGAAAATATAGGTGAATTTCTAGTTTCTTTATAAATAGTTTCAACTTTATTATTTTGTATATCAATTATAAAAATGTTATAACAATTACATAACTACTTAAGTTCATATCTGATGTTTTGACAATATTCGGTAGTTGAGTCTTAAATAAACATTGTACATTATCAATAGTCAATGCGGTCATAATTAAATTATCAATTGAAATGAATTCATTATATAGGAATAATATTTATACTTCTATTATACTTTTAAAATCAGTCCATTCATTTATCGTATGAAAAATATGTAACGTTGTAATAATTGAGATGGTAGGTAGTACGTATGGATAGGTAACATATCGATTTTTCAATGATCATTTGGAAACACGTTAATTATTATTTTATATTTTAATAATGATAATAAAGTAAATAAATTATACTAATCATTTAAATATACTTATATATATTAAAAATTGGATGTGGTGTATACAAATGACTCACATCGCATCGTGGAGGTGATAATTTACACATACGCACAAACTATGTGATCATTTTTATATTCATTAAATTTCATAACATAATTTAGATATTATTGTCAAAAAATTATAAATATTTCATTTAAATTATTTATAAATAGTTATTGAATCATTATAACTAGTCTTGATAGATGGTAATGTAAAACAAATTTCATACACTAGAGGAAATGATAGTTCACACGCACACATGAACGAATAATTCCATTTTCATTTGATATAAGTGAATATAATTTTTTTTTTGATTATATTAACATAAAAACAACTCATTATAGTTTAATGATACTTGAAGGAATCAGAAGTGAAAATAAAATAGAAATATTTTAAGAAAATGATGCATCTTTTTTATTTGATCACCCTTGGAGAACACTTTAACACCCCAATGAAAGGTGTTATGCATAAACTAAGGCAATAATAATGTGGTGGTGGATTCAAGGAGTATATTCTAGTAAGTATTGGAAGAACAACAAGGACATGGATGTTTGATTAAAATATTGAAATGAGTATGTTTTTATAGGAGATAAGAGTGGAACCCTTTGAAACTCTTAAAATATTAAATTATTATAAATTCAATCTTGGTTATATATGATCACAATATAATTAAATTTTAAGATAAGATGTTTTTTGGTCACGTTCAAGTCCTCCATCAAATTATAGATAGGTTTTAATATTTAATAAATCATTATCTTTTTTTAACTCTTTTTAACTCTATAATTTAATCAAGTAAATTACACTATGAGAGTTAAAATATTTTACAAATAATGCCAACAAACAAAAGAACAAATCATAATAGAATATCAATAAATATCCTAAAATATGGATAAATATTCGATTTTTTGGAGTTTTATATCATTTAATTAAATATTTAATTATTTAAAATTTGTAATATATAATTTTGGCTCCATTAATTAGATGAATTTTTAAAAAAATTAATACAAACATTTTTTCATAGAAACAAATAAACATACTAAATACGTATATTTCATATTATTCCAAAAAAATAGTGGATGGGATAAACTATGTGAAATAATATTTATTTTAATATTTGTAATATCATTTATATCATTCCTTCATTAATAAGGCATTGAATGAAACAGCATTGGGTCAAAATTAAATTTATTTAGTTAATGTATAGCAACAATAAAAAACACCAAGATATAAGAAATATTTGAAAATTTATAATGACTATTTTTTAATCAAATATATCTCATATATAAACCCATAATAAATTTTTTTAGGAATAATATATATGTTTATAATATATTTTCCATTACAATAAATTAAAAGTTATATGTGTCATAATCACACCTATATGGTTTCAAAAGAAAAAATTCTCATCTAAAGGGATGTCTTAGTCAGCCATATCTCTACCAGTAAAATTAAGAAATGTTTTAAGGTATTTTTATATTATTATAAAATTATTTTTACCTTTATTTACTTGATTTAACCTTTAACCATGGTAACTAAAAATATACTATAAATATTATTCACAATGTAAAATATGTAAAAGGAACCTATATGTAAAATTTGATCATTTAGAATCCAAATATTGAAACCATTTTTAAAAAATCAAAATAAACAAGTTTCATTAATTAATTTAAAATTAATTCCCATTACCAAAAAAGAAAATGATTTTTTTAAAAGTAAAAACCATCATAATATTGACATGTGTTTATATCAAATTTCAATGGGAAATTTTATCTAATGACCATCATTGGATTAAAGGATAATAAAAAAACCTTAATATTCATTAAAAAATTCATAAGATAATATTAAAATAATAATAAATTAGACTAAAATGAAATTTTGAATTAAAATGCATGATTTTTCTAAGTTCATAAAATTATTATTAATTTTTTCAAGAAAATAACAAAATTTATTCAATGTATACATATTATGTCTTATATGTAAATAAGATGATGATTACTTTTTAAATAGAACTCAAATATTTTTTAAAAAAATATTTTAAAAGGGTTCTCCATCAAAACGTTTTAAACCAAACTTTTTTAAATATTAGATTATTTGATGCTTAAATATTAATTTATTCTCAGTAACGGACTCTAAATGTATTTTTTGAAAGTAAAAAACATTTAATAGATATGTGTAAATATAATACAGTTAGGTCTATTCATTCCTTCCAATAGAATTCCATGATGTTAACTACCATTTTAAATAATAAAATAAATAATTTAATTTGTTTCTATACAAGTATGTCTTTTGTGAACAATAAGTTTACAGAGAAAAATGCTATTGTGTGTCGGGTATGCTATTTTTCAAAGAGTCATCTTTAACGTAAAAATAAAATCATATACATGAATATTAATGATTTGAAAATGTATTATTCTATGATTAACTTTGATGTTACACCCTTCCCCAATTTTTGGAAATTTCATCCTCTAATTTTTAAATTTGGTCTTCGTAACTATGTTTTAACGTTTCAAAATTACTTTATTAAAATCCCACATCAGAAAAGGAGTCAATAAAATTTAAATGAAAGAATATTTTTTATGTATATCACATGAGATAACACATACTAGGATTCCATGTAAGAAGAAATGGATATGGATGAAAAACTAACCACCATTTTCTAATAAAGGTGATAGAAAACATGATTAGGATAAATTTTACAATCATATAGACAAAAAATTATTGATGGATCAAATAGTTATTGATTTTGTTATAAGAAAAGTAAATGGAAGACGTTTTTTTATTAATATCCATTTCATAACTTTTTATAAGTCATTTACTACTGGTATAATGATCAAAAAAATAAACATACATGAAAAATATAGTATCATCATTTCATCAAATTCCAGTAAAAACTCATAATTTTCCACAAATGATGAGTATTTAAGTGGATTTTTTATACTTGAAACACTAGAATAAACTTCAAGAAAATAAATTTATCCAAATATTAACAATATATTTCTCTTGTCTGGGAACATTAACCAACAATAATATATTTAGGATAAGATGAAAAAAATTATCCCAAAAAAATTAAACCATTGGATGAAGAAAAACAAATTTTATTCTCTAAAATTCAACTGTAAAACCAAATGATCAACACATACCCATCAACAAATAACTATCATTAAAATTCATTAAAATAATTAGAGCTAATATTGAATCCCAAAATTTATAAGGAATTGATCACATGATCTTCTAAGTTATGTTTTAACAAGTATATCAATTTATAACCAATCACTCTTAATGACTCATACAAATAATTAATTACACTAATCACATATTTTCCAATTGAGGTTAATCATTTATATAAATAAACTTAATCAACATAATTACACAATAAAATCATATATTCTAAAAAAGTATAATTCATCCATCACTCCGTTGTTAAAATCCCATAGTATTCAATTTATCTTAATTATATAAATATCCCAAAATATAGAACGTATTTTGAAATATCATTTATCAGGAAATCCTGAAATACTTTTCCAATACTACGTTTTTCTATTTGATAAAACATAAGTTCCCAAGATCAACATAGTGTTATTCCATAAACTCATTTAACTTAAAATAAAATTTCATAATAACTTGAGACATTACGTTGGCCAGTGGTCGGTGATGCACCCATGTTTCCCTTAAGTTGTGGGTTTTATTCCAGTAACCTTACCTGATGTAATGGGATGTCACCCATCTTGTGAGTTTTCCTTTTTATAAATATATATCCATATTATAAAATTATCCAAAAGAATGAATTGTCCTCAAAACAACCATTACATGTTTTAATATCAATGGTTCTCTCATACCTTTCATTTTGAAACCCAAAATCTTATAACCTTTATTAATTAGAAAATATAAATTTCATGTAAACCCTAAATTCTATCAATTATTTTTAAAATTATATCCAAACAAGAAATTATAATTCTTCCTTGAATAACATTTTCTCATAAAAAACATTGGGGATACTGATGCAAAAAAAATTATTCAGAAGTATTCCCATCATCAAAAGATCATTAACACTTTTAAAAATTTCATAGTCAGACAATCTACCTAAAATCTTGAATCATTTTAGTCTTTTATTTTTAATCATTCATATTTCATAATGATACCCTAAAAATTATGTTGAATATTTTTTTCTTAATTAAAATTTTATATAATAAAAACATGAATCTTGTCCCATGATTTAATAAAGACAAAATAAGAGACATGAAAAATCCATACCTTTCATACCTCATTTTTAGTTTCCTCATCTTTGACTGGAATGTAAATATGTGTTGTTAAAAATATATCTTTACAGTATAGTTATATCCATTCTTGAAACTTCTTAATAATACAACTATTTTTAAAATGATCATACTCCCTATATTTGAAACATTCAATTAATAAAAATGAATTAACTTATTTCACATTCCTAGAGTAAATTGAACACTTTTTTTCCATGGAAGGTTATTGCATTATTACCTTTATTAAAACATATACAACACATTCCCTTCCCATAGAAACATTGCCTAGGTTGTTTATTTCCAAATACCTGACACATATGTTTTTTAATATCATTACCTTTATGATCATTACCAGATATTTAATATGGATTCGTTTCTCTCATATGTGATGCATTAAAAAAACTCACCAAGATTTGAGTCGTTAATCAGTAAGCCTGATAGTTGGGTTATAATAACCAATTTAGATATCATTTTTCTAACATCTCATTTGGTTTTATATTCATTGAAACACCACATATTCCTTCACATATAATGTTATATTTTAGCCTTCTATATCTATAAATTTACTATAACAACAATGGTTTAGTGTTAGTATATCAATAAAATCATCATATACTATCTTATGAGGATTATAAACACTAATAGAAACTTATATATTTTATCTCAAACTCATTCAATTTCAATAATGTAAGTATCAACCTTTTTATTATGCTAACCATTATTATTATGTACCACTTTTCAATTATTCATAAATAACCCCTTAACCTCTAATGTTATCTAGGAGGCCTCTAATAACAAATAAAAGGCCCCAGCCATAATCATTACATAATCTTGAGATAATTCAATATTTTGAATTTAATTCATATATTAGATAATTTTTGGTTTAGAGAATTAAAAAATTAGGCTGTGACTATTACATAACAACTAAAACATTACATGTAGACACTTATACTCTCTATCCATTTTTTACAAAAGAAACCATTTTAAAATAAACAAAGATATATTTTTCATGATACTAAAATCAGAATGAGATCTTCCTTTCTCTTAACCATCCTTATACATTGTGAAAAACATTTCAAAAATATGGGATGAGCACAAAATATCAGTAAAGGATATAAAATATTTAATTAAAATGTTTTTCCATGAATAATTATAAACCACTGACATCATAATTATCACCAATAAAACATAAACTCATTAACGTACCACAAAAAAATCAAATGATTTCTGAAACAATAATATAAATCATAAATCATAATTGTAACATGTGGGTTCCATATCATACTTAAAATGTTTCTTTCACAGCTATGTATGGAGTAAGCTTCATGGTTACATATGGAATAACCAACACTGTATTATCTAAAAATATATTAGGGTAAACCATATCGTTCACCTCTGTCATGTTACCCAATGAATTAGAGAGATATAATAGGCTAACCAACCCTCATATTATCACATAACCCCATGTACACATAAACAATTCCCATGAGTCATAACATAATAAAAACATATAAAACAAGAATATGGGTTAAATAACATATCGACATTGGAATCACAATAGACCATTTAGATATATTGACATTATAAATCATTTTTCAAAACAATTTTCAAAACCAAATTACATGAATAGGGTATATTGTATTTATTTAACTCTTAAAAGTGATAAATCTTGTAGAGGAAAAAAATATTAAATAATCGTTGTATTAGCGGAAAAAGTCATTTTCACAGCTTTTGTTAAAGAAATTCATTTTTTCATTTAGTAATATTATTTGTAGAAAAATATTCATATCAAAATCCATTTAATGAAATTAAAATTAAAAAGGTTTTATTATACACCAGATAAAAGAAAGTGGTTTTTAATATCAAAATTTACCTTAATGAATGGAGATTGATATGATGTACATTACAAGGATTATATCATGATATTAAAGGTAAATAATTCATATGATTATGTGTGAAAAATACAAAAACCCCCAATATAATTTTAAATTCAGTGTAGAACTATAAGACTTAATTCTAACATATTCTTGTAAAAAAACCAACGACATGGATATTTATCTCAATAAATGGAGGTTACGTAATGATTTACCTTACATTAGTATCATAAATTATTTATTTTCATGAAAAATAAACTTATATTATTTTTTAATTACTTGATATCCACATTCATGATTATTATTTCTTTTATATAATTTTTTACCCTTATATAACAGTTACATAAATATTTAAGTTCATATCAGACATTTTTTTTATATTCGGCACTTGATTTCCAAATAAAAGTTGTACGTTGTCAATAATACATGTTTTCATAATTTTATAATCTCTAACAATAAATTCAATAAAAAATAATCACATTTCTAAATAAATTTTACTTTTTAAATCAAACCATTCATTTATGGTACAAAAAATGAACTATGTTATAGACATAGAGACAATAGGTTGTACACATGCATGAGTTACGTATCAAATTTTCATTGATATCTATGGACACAAGGTAATTATTATTTTATAATTCTATAATTATCAAAATATAATTAAATTCAGGATAATCATTCAAATATACTTACTATATATCATACAACTGATGTGGTGAATAAAAACAATTTGCATCACTTCGGGGAGTTGATAGTTCACACGTACGCACGAACGAAATTATTATTTTCATTTGTATGGGAAATAATTAAATAATTAAAATATTATTCACTTATAATGATAAAAACTCCCTGAATATAATTTATATAAATTTTCTCAATCATTATAACTAGTCTTGATAAACAGTAATGAAAAAAATTAGATCGGTTCAGGGATGTGATGGTACACACATATGCATGAAATATTAATTCCTTCCAAATTTTTCGGTAGTGTATATGGATTTATGTGATGATATTAAAATATAACATCTCATAATTGTTCATTGAGTCTTTAAGGGAGTGGAAGATTAACTAAAATTGAAATACATAAAGAAAATGATACACCTTCTTTAGTTGATCACCCTCGAAGAACACCTTAACACCACTCTGAATGGTGTATTATATAAAATAAGGCCTCAAGAAAGTGGAAATGGATTAGAAGAAGATTATTATGTAGGTATTATCAAATCCAAAATTTTTGGATGTCTGCCTAATAGAGAGGAATGTATATATTTTCATAATAGAGGGGAGGGGAACCCTTAGAAAATAATAAAATATTAAATTAATATAAATTCAATTTCGGTTCCATATGGTCCCAAGATAATTTAGTTTTAAGAGAAGATGATTTTGATTCTAATAAATATCATCCAATAATAATTATACATGTTTTAATATTTTTTTAATCATTAAATATTTTTTAACCCCTTATAACACTTACAATTTTATCAAGCAATTTTTTATTTTAGATTTTATGAATAATTACCAAATAATGACAAAAGTACAATGTACGAATCATAATTGAATATGATGATATATCCAACCATATTTCTGAATTATATTTTTTTAGTATTTATTAATCATTTAATTTAATATTTTATATTTTTAAATATAAATTATGACAATTTTGAGACTATTCATTATATGACATTTTTTAAAAATCCATGATAACATATTTCCCTCGAAAAAATACAATAACTCAATAATAATATGTCATATTCATCCAAATATTTTTTTGTGAGGAATATATTATATTAAATAATATATATTTTAATATTTACAATATAATTTCTTCAATTTCTTCATTAATAATCCAATAACTTCATTATCAGTATGTCATAATTAATGTTAATTATTTATTTTATAATAAGTATAAATAAAATAGCATTATGTAGTAAATATTTTCGTATTCGTAATGATTACTTTTTGATGAAGATATCTTTTATATAAACCCATATTAAATTTATTTTACTAATAAGTTATTTTTTTATATCATTTATTCCATTAATTTAAATTATAAGTTATATGTGTCGAAATAACACCCAAGTGGCTTCCAAAGTCCACATTTTCATCCCAATGGATTCCATGGTCAGGAATACCTCATAAAAAAGAATTAGGACATGTTTTGGTGTAGTATTATATTATTATAATATTTTGTTACCCTTATTTATTTAATTTTTATTCTATCCAGGCTAAATATAAATATTTATTAATGTTATTATTCATGATGTAAAAAAATAAAAGGATTCTATTTAAATGATTTTTAATTTATGAATCCAAATATGGACTTCATTTTTCCAAATTCAAGACACAGATGTTTCAGTAGAAAATTTAAAATTAATTCCCATTGTCAAAACGAGAAAACATGATATTTTTAAATAATAACCATTAAAAGAGTGATCTGAGTTAATTTCAAATATCAATGTAAAGATACCTCTAATGATTACTATTAGGATAAATTATTCAAATATATAATTATAATTTAATAAAAATTTAAAATATAATATAAAAATAAAAAAAATTAGATGAAAATGATGTATTGAATTAAAATGATGTAATTTTTAAAGCTCATTAAATTGTGAATATTATCAGAATCGTACCAAAATTCCTCCAAACTAAATTTTTAAAACCTTCTTATAAATTAAAAGTTTAGTTTTTAAAATATATAATATAAAATTTTACAAAAAATATTAAAAAAGGGTTCCCCTTTAATGTAATATATAATATCAGAGAAACACGTTATTGTGTGTCTGGAATGTTATTAGCGAAGACATGTTGAATTAAAAGAATATTTAATAGGGAAGTGAGAGTGTAATTTTATTTGGTCCGAATTTATATTTTAAAATTATCTTTGAAAATATTTTACTTTTGTAAATGTAAAATGTGTTTATAGTTCTTTAGGTAAATCCATTGGGATTACTTCTTGGGATTCATCCAATAGATTTATAATATGTTTTTGGAGATCCATGTGTTTTGGAATAGTTGATTTATAAATTTCATTAACTTTATCTATGTAATATTTTTAGTTAAATGAACCTACAAAGTTAATGTTGTAGATGGTTATATTAAATTCAGTTTCAATGAAATTGAATGAGTTTGATATGAAGAATGTATCATCTACCTTGTCCTGTTTAACATTAATATCTTCTTTCGTGGAAAATAAAATATTTGAGTTGAGTAGTAGAAGATGAAGGTAGGTAGTCAGGATCCACGATTTCCTATATCTCCTCCAAAAAATATGGGATGAATAAGGGAGAAACTTCTAGGGTATATTTTAATTAATAAAATTATTCAATGTAATGTGAAAACATGGTTATATTCTTAGCCATTGATTTATATTTTGTGGATCATGTCCTCACTTATGTGATTTATGAATACTATTAATGCAGTCTCCCCGTTATTTAATTTGAAAAATAAAAAAACAATCTAACAACAAAATAAAAACCATCCTTCGTTGACCCTAGGGAGTTATTAATTTTTTCTTTCATACATAAGAAAATTTTTTATAACTAAATTAATAATCCTTTTAAAACATCATCGAAAATGAATTTTTTCTGCATTTTTTTGGGAAAAAATGAAATTTAACTATTGTGAAAAAATATTGAAGGTAGGAAAATAACAGAATGGATCCTCAGAAAATGACCTTGTACTGAATCAAATTTTTTATAGGTTGAGTAAAAATCATATTTAGTAATTTTTGCAGCACATATGCTGACCATGATCATCTCACTTGAAGAGAATTATCAGTTTTTACCTACTTATTTAGTCCCACCTAAACTAATTTTTTGTTGTTATTATTTATTTTATGAATGAAATGAAATTTATAATAAAAAAAGAAATACTGAAACTTATAATAACATTAAATAAAAATGATATTATATAAGAATGACCATGAAATTTTTATAATGGTTCAATGGTTTTCTCATTTTCCTTATTGGCATTTAGATTGTGCTTAATAATTCAATAGTGATATTTTAATCATGAATTATTATTAATTTATTTAGTTCAGTAAAATATTTAATTATTATATAAATCTAGGTTCCACCTCCTCTTGTAATATAGGTTGGTGAAACACCTTAATCAAGAGAGAGACATAATCTAGGACCAATATTATTCATATTTCATATCTATTTTTGAACAAATCAAATCCATCTTAGAAGGATCATAAATTTAATAGGAGGGAAAAGTTATAACAAAATATTTTTTATTTAGATATTTTCCTCATGGTGGAATATTTCCACACATGTGTTGGATGGTATATATATATATATGTATTTCTATTAGATGGAACAATACAAGAGGGGGGGGGGGGTGAACTGTAGTTTTAAAAACCTTTTGAGTTTTAACACTGAAGAGATTTGTTTAAACGATCTTAAACTAATACAAATACAAACACCCACAGTTGTGTTGAATGTAAAAGATATGATGTACTGTAATACTAATGAAATGTAAAACAATTGTACTCAAGATGAACACAATAATCAGAGTAATATAAAGATGAATGATTCTACCTTAATGCGTATAGAATCAATCAATACAATATGTTATAGAATGGATGTAATTGAAACAATTACAAAAGTATAAGAGATAGAAAAGAAAACAAAGACAATTTCCTTTCTAATTAAATTAGCAATAGAAATGTAAAAGAATTACAATTCTTTTAACCCAAAGAGATGGGTTATACTTTCACCTAGGATAAATGCTCTGTCTCACCAACACCTTGGTGGGCCCTCGATACGATGATCAGACTATCTGTCTGCCTATCCCTGGCAGCCCTCGATACGATGATCGACACGTCTGTCTGCCTATCCCCGGCAGCCCTCGATACGATGATTGGCACATCTGTCTGCCTATCCACAGCAGCCCTCGATTTTGTAGGTAATCATCACCTCTGTCTTTCAATTATTTGAAAGCCCTAGATACGATGATTGAACACACAAAGTAGATGAGAGAAGTCACATCATCTCTCTTTAGAATCTTGATTGAAGAAAAGTATCACATTTGTTCCAGAAAGTCTCATTCGTTGTTCTTTCTCAGCTTCAAATGACCTCTTATTTATATGCCTAAGGTTCCAACGGTCATGTTTTCTCCAACGGTCATATTTCTCCGAAAAAACTGGAAGGGACTTGGACACCTGGCATCATAACGGTCATCTTGAAATAGAAAGCACAACATAGTTTTTATTAGTTTGTATCTAACTCAATGACATCATATTGGTTAAAACAAGATATATATCGATGATAAGCAATGGTACGATTCATATGAAACAAGTGTTTTTTACTAAGTACCAAAACAAGTAATGAAAGTATGAATAACAGAGTCAGTACAATACATTTTCCAGAGTCAGTACGATACGATTGACAGAGTCAGTATTTTACAGAGTCAGTATGGTATGATTTATAGAGTCAGTACGATACGATTGATAGAGTCAGTACGGTACGATTGACAGAGTCAGCACGATACGATTAAAAAGACATTTGTGATTTCTAAAACAAAATATAGAAGTCAAAATAGATCTTTTGACTCAACAATATCCCCCTTTTTGGAAATCACAACACAGAAAGAAAATATAACAAGAAATATTTATCTCCCCTGAGTTATTGAAAACTCTTCTGAATCTGAATTTGAATACAACTAACTCCCCCTTATGTGTATACTTTCCTAAGTATTGTATTCATAGTTTTTCCTTGGTTTCGAAAAAAATTTGATTAAACCAAACTCCTTTTGAAAAACATTCTCCCCCTTTGTGAAACATTCTCCCCTTTGTGGTTTACAAAAAAAATGGGGTCACTTTGAGTTGCCTGAAAGGGTTAGAAAGAAGGATTGCATGACAAAAGAAAAGAGACACAAAAGTTATTAAAAAACAAAGACAGGTTCCAATGGAAATAAAATACAACAATCATTTGTTTTCTATTTCCTTCTCCTTATTTATGAGCTCATGAAGAACATCATTCATCTTTTTGATTTCTTTGTTTTCTTCAGAAATAGCATCACGCTGAGACCTGAGAAGGTCTTGTTGATCAGAAAAGTGTTGATTATGATTTCTGATTGTCTCTTCCTGAACCCTAATTACTTCTCCAAGAGTATCAATTATGTCTTGCAGATTCTTGTTATATTTGGATAACACAGAATTTTGTTTCTTCAACAAAACTATTTCATCCATGAAAGATGAAACCTTTGAGAATTCAGATTGAAAAGCATTCATTCTCTCTTGAAAATCTTTCACTGAAGGAATAACGCCTCGTTGAGAAGACAAAAGATCCAAACTTTCAACCATTTCTCTGTCAAGCATATTGAAAGAAATTACAAGCTCATTTGAGAACCTCATTATATCGTCAATTTCTATCTCATGGTCATTGATTGAGCTTTCTGTTTTGTACGAACACTTGGTCATCTTATTGCATGCCTTCTTATGAGCAACCGAACTTTGTGAAAGAACATTTAAATCAGCTTCAACTGACAAATATTTCTTTCCTAATTATTTTATAGAGCCAAAATTCTTCTTTTTATTGTCAGTAATAAAGTCAATCTTCCCTTCCAACCTCGAGAAATATGGAATAGTCTTCTCAACCCTTCTCAAAACATGGACAATGTAATCACTCTTTTTGATAGAGATTGAATGTTTTGAATCAGTATATTCATTGTACGAAGCCAGTTCATTTGATCGGCATGAATCTATAACTGGCTATTTTACTTTTGCTTTTTCATTCTGCTTTCTTTCTTCTTCCACTTTGTTACTAATGACAACAACTTTATCAGTGTGAGAGGATTGAGCACCTTGCATTTCTTGAAGAGAAAATCTATCTGGTGTTTGTGCTTGATCGGCATGAGGGGTTTTTTGAACACCCTCACTCAGCTTTTGAACTGATTCGTCCCTACTCTTCTTTGAACATTGAAGAAATTCTAAAATAAAATCGCTTTCCTCCTCTTCCACTTCTTCAATCTCTTCTATCATTTGTTTTCCTTTTTCTTTCTCCTGAAGGCTCTGTACGATGGGCTCTTGATGCACTTCTGTGGTATGTTGAGCACTAGATTCCTCAACATCTTTCAAGACTTTAGAGATATCAAAGTCTTGAGCCTTTCTTTTCAAAACAATTTTCTTTTTCTTTTCAGCCTTAAGGGTTTCTTCTACCCTTATTCTTTCTAAAAAAAGCTTCATCTGGGTCAAGACCGAACTTTGGATCACCTTCCATTATCTGTTCCTTATCCTTTATCCATTTGTCTACAACCTCCTTACTGTACCTTGGCTTCTACTTAGGCTTTGAACTTGTTTGCGGATCAGACTTTTGAGTAACACCAGTAGATTGAATGTCTTTGGCTGGCATAGGTGCCGATGGATTCTGAGCCAATTTAGCTTCTACATCTCTGAAAAAAAGTTTTGAATTCTGATCAAAACAATCATTCAACTTCTTCATATTACTTTTTCTTATCCAAGAGGGCTTCAAATCTATGGGGTTTCCTTTCAAAGGAATGATACAAAATTTCATACCTTTTAGAATGAACTTCGTAAGGATGAATGGATACATAATCATTTGGGACTTAATCCCTCTTGTCTTCACATTCTTAATGGTTTCAAAAACATACCCAATGAGATTTACTTTTCTCATATTTAAAAGACAGTCAATCATAAATATATCAGAAACTTTCAGAGTTTCTCTATCCCCTTTCCTTGGGATAAGAAAACCTTGCATCTATAAAGTCACAAACCGATTGTCCGGAGAAAGATGATACACTTTTCTCTTTTCGTCATTAATAAAAAGCAAAGACTTTTCAGCACATTCTCTATTAAACGTACCAACTTCCTCTGGTAGTTTATTAGATAGACAAAAAGAATCCCCTTCTATTGGGACATTCAAAAAATGAGCCGCTTGTTTTACAAACATAGACAACTTTATATCGTACATAGAAAAATTGATAGTCATGTCTTTGTCGAACGATACGGTTTTATAAAACTGAAAGAATTCATCAAAAAGAACCGGATGTTGAGAAACAGGTCTTTCAACAAAAAAATGTTCCCATCCTTGAAACAGAATGATTCATCTGATTATGGAATCATACGATTCAAAAAAGTCCCGAGAAACTATCCTTTCTCTGTTAAAGTCTTTCTCTGTAAAATTCATTGAAGACATTTTGGCGGGAGTGTTAACAGAGGATTGAGACATAATGGTGATGTCGATGAATGATCGTAAGATAATTTAAAACCGATGGAGTAGAGATTTTCCCCGAAACCTAAAAATAAATGTGGGTTTGGGGAGGGGGGCTATTTATAGGCGAAAAAGGGGTGACCGTTGAACTTCTACGGTCAGGATTAGAGGAAAACAGATCAATGGTTAGGATTAAAAATGAAAAAGGGGAAAAGAAAAAAATGGAAAATTCCTGTCGGAGAACGTAAGGTTGTTGTTGGTTTTTAGTATTAAAGAATACACAACCATACGAAATAAAATAAAATAAAACTATCAATCGACAAGCCGATGGAAAACAAAGTCATTACCATGAACTGACAAGCCGATGCGAAACAATCTTGTTATCATGAACTAACAAGCTGATGGGAAACAATCTTGTTACCATGAACTGACAAGCTGATGGGAGACAATCTTGTTACCAGGAACTGACAAGCCTATGGAAAAGAGTCTTGTTACCATCATCAGTTAGTATGATGGAAAAGAAATCTATTACCATCATCGGACAGTATGATGGAAAAGAAATTGATTACCATCATCGGTTAGTACGATGGAAAAGAAATTCATTACCATCATCGGAAAGTATGATGGAAAAGAAATTTGTTACCATCAATGGTCGATATGATGGAAAAGAAATTTATTACCATCATCAGACGATACGATGGAAAAGAAATTTGTTACCATCACCGGTCGATACGATGGAAAAGAAATTTATTACCATCATTGTTCGATACGATGGAAAAGAAATTCATTACCATCATCGGTCGATTCGATGAAGTAAATAATAAGATTGTCAATACGATAAAAAGAAAAATGAATGATACGATAAAACTGTCAATAAGATAAACAGAAGAATGAATGATACGATAAAACTGTCAATACGATAAACAGAAAAGTAAAAACACATACCTGGAGAGTAAATAGTTAAAGAACATAATATAAAAAGAAACATAAAAAACATAGAATGAAATGTCCTCCCCCGTTCAAAGGGAGTTTTTTTAGTGTTAGGAGAACTGTAAAACATGAAGAATATATGAATGATTATTTTAATGTAATCATTCCTAGCTTCTGTTTTATAAACTCAAATATATCGAATGGTAATGGCTTTGTAAAAATGTCAGCAAGTTGTTTTTGTGTTCCGATAAATTGAAGAATAATATCTTTTTTCTATGTGTGATGCCTAATAAATTGATTCCTAACATCTATGTGTTTTGCATGAGCGTGGTGTGATGGTTTCTTACTAAGAGCTATGAAACTTGTATTATCACAAAGAATTTGAGTTTTGGAGAAACTGAATCCATAGTCAGTGAGTGTGTGCTGTATCCACAATACTTGAGCATAACAACTTATAGCTGCTACATATTCAGCTTCAGCTGTGGATAGTGCTACTGAGTGTTGTTTCTTGCAGGACCAAGAAACCAAGGAATCTCCTAAGAAATGACATGTTCCAGATGTACTTTTTCCATCTATTCTACAACCACCAAAGTCAACATCTGAAAAACTTTTTAAAACAAAATCATTCCCAGTAGAGTAAAAAAGACCTAAATCCATAGTGCCTTTTAAATACCGAAAGAATCTCTTTATGGATTTTAAATGAGACTCTTTTTGATTAGATTGGTATCTTGCACATAAGCATACAAAAAACATTAAGTCGGGTCGACTAGCTGTCATGTATAGCAAACTTCCTATCATACCTCTAAAGATTGTTTGATCTACTGGTTTCCCAGTTTCATCAAGATCAAGTGTATTTGAGGTACCAATTGGAGTGATAATACTTTTAGTTTTGTCATATCCATACTTTTTTAGTAAATCTTTTATATACTTATGTTGAGATATATATGTTCCTTCTGGTTTTTGAGAAATTTGAAAACCTAAAAAGAATTTTTACTCACCCATCATACTCATTTCAAACTCAGATTTCATTAAATTTGCAAAAGAATCAGTTATGGATTTCTGAGTTGATCCAAATATGATGTCATCAACATAGATTTGGACAATCAAAACATTTTTGTTTTCCATTTTTATAAAAACGGTTGGATCTCGTGTACCTTTTGTGTAATTTTTTTGTAAAAGAAATCATGTAAGTCTATCATACCATGCTCTAGGGGCTTTTTTAAGACCATATAGAGCCTTGGTAAGTTTGAATACATGATCACGATGTTTTAGTTCTTGAAAACCAGGAGGTTGTTCGACAAAAACTTCTTCTTGAACAAACCCATTTAGAAAAACACATTTTACATCAATTTGAAATTGTTTGAAATTGAAATATGCTGCAAAGGCTAACAGAATACGAATTGATTCAAGTCTAGCTATAGGAGCATATGTTTCTTCATAGTCTATTCCCTCTTGTTGATTATAGACTTTAGAAACAAGCCTTGCTTTATTTCTTATAATGATTCCATTTTCATCACATTTGTTTCTGAAAACCCATTTTACATCAATTAAAGTCGTTTCTTTAGGTCTATCAACTAAAGTCCAGACTTGATTCCCTTCAAATTCATTCAGTTCATCTTGCATTACATTGATCCAATCATCATCACCTATGGCCTCACTTGGGATTTTTGGTTCGAATTGGGAAAGAAAAGAAAGATGTTCTATTTCATTCTTGAAGGAATTTCTGGTCCTTACATGTTGATTTACATCACCAATTATGTTATCACGGGGATGATTCCTAAGAAACAATTGATTTGGGTTTTGTAAACCCTATTCATCAACGTATGGTTGAAAATATTCTATGGTAAATGTTTCAAGAATACTTTCTTGAACATTTTCCTCATCAGGGTGATCTTCTAATAATGGTTGATAAACATTTTTAGAAAACACATTCGAGGATCTAGGATTGGGTTGGTTTAAAACAAAAGGATCGGTTTCATCGAATTTTACATGTACTATTTCCTCAACAGTACAAGTGTTTTTATTGAAATCTCTATTAGCCTTTGAAGTTGTAGAATAGACTAGAAAGATTCCTTCATCAGATTTTGGTGAAAATTTGTGTAGATTTTCTTTTTTATTCAGAATGAATACTTTGCATCCAAAAACATTGAAGTGTGAAACTTTAGGTTTTCAGCCAGTCCATAACTCATAAGGGGTTTTATTAAGAAATGGTCTTGTTAAATTACGATTTATAGTATAATAGGCAGTACTAACAGCTTCAGCCCAAAATTTCTTAGCAATTGAGTATTCCCTTAACATGGTTCGATTCATTTCCTGAAGAATACGATTTATTCTTTCAACAACACCATTTTTATGTGGAGTTCTTGGGGCTGAGAAATTATGAGTAATAACTTTCTTACTACAAAAATATTCAAAATCGAAATTTTGAAATTCACTACCATGATCACTATGAATAGTTATCAATGTTATGTTTTTCTCATTTTAAACATGGGCTCTAAAAGTTTTGATATAGGAAAAGGCTTCAGATTTCTTTGTGAGAATGTAGACCCATGTAAATCTAGTAAAGTCATCAACTAAAAAAATACATAGTATTTTCCTCCAATTCTTCCAGATGGTGAAGTACCAAAAAGAACCATATCCAGTAGTTGTAATGCATTAGAAGTTGAAACTTCATTAGTTGATTTAAAGCTAGTATTATGTTTCTTTCCAAATTGACAAGGATCACAGACTTTTGAAGAATCACATCTAAGGTCTAGTAGCCCCTTTACAAGTCTTTTCTTTGAGATTTTACTATGGTTTCTCAGATTATAGTGTCCTAGTATTCTATGACATAGCCATGATTGGTCTTATATTGCACTTAAGCAGGGTAAGTTTTGACTCCTAAGGTCTTCTAAGTTAATAGTGTAAACATTATCTTGCCTATGGGAAGATAGAATGAACTCATCCTTGGAATTGTGAACAAGACACTTTTACTTTCTAAAATTTACAAGGTAACCTTAATCAAATAGTTGACTTATGGTGATGAGATTGTGCCTAAGACCATTAATAAAACAAAACATTAGAGATAAGAACTTTTCCATGAAAAACAATATTACAAATACCAACAATCTTTCCTTGAGCATTATCTCTGAAGGTGACTTTTCCACCTTTTGTTTTGATAACTTTTTCAAAGAGATCTTTGTTTCCAGTCATGTGTTGAGAACAACCACTATCCATGTTCCAAATATTCTTATTGGTACACTTATAATTTTCCTAAAAAAGAAACAATTAGTTTTTCAGAATCCAAACTTGTTTGGATCCAAAAGGGTTAGGTAAAAGAATTTTAGGAATCCACATTTATTTTGAAAAATGAGATTTATTAAACCATAAAGATTAGGTTCTGTTAAGAGAACAATCTCTTCTCCAGTGTCCTCCACATGGACACTTATAACAGAAAGTGATTTTTTGAGGGACAAAATATTTATTGCTAAAAATAGGTTTGGAATAATTAGAACCAAGACTAGAATGATTTCTCAAATGTCTAATTTGAGAATACATCATGTAAAAGTTTTCCTTTCCATGAGTAAAGTTTGACAATCATTTCATCAAGGATAAAATCTCTGACTTTAGTTTTAAAACAAAATTCTTATTTTCCAAAACATTTGAATTTGAACAAGAGTTATGATCTAAAATATTTTTCTTTGAAATTACAGTTTCAAGATCCATAGAAAGTTTATCCTTATCAGATTTAACTTTCTCAAGGGTTTTGAAAATACTTTCAAAATCAGAAGTTTTCACATAAAGATATTTAGAAAGATCTGATACTTCTTTAGTTCGGATTGAAATTCTAGAATTTTCTTTCTTGAGCCGTTTCATGAGTTTAGAATTTTCATTTTCAAGTAATTTAGAAAATATAGACACTTCTTCAAAAGTAGGTAATGTATCATCCTCTGATGATGAAGATTCATCATTTGAAAATTCATAATATCTATTATCAGTATAATTTTCATTCAAAGAGACATTTGTAATAGCATCATCATTTTGTACCTTAGCCATGAGACAATGATCTTCAATAGGTAATCTGGCTAAGAGTCTGATATTTCTCTGTCCTGAGGACTCATATTCTGAAGAATCATCTGAAGAATCACTACCACTTGCACTCCAGGTATCATTTGCCTTCAATACTTTCTTTGTCTTATAAAACATTTTCCTGTTTCTTTGAGAGTGTTTCTCCTTTCTTTTTATCCATTTTCGTAAAGGACAATCAGACCTTATATGTCCTGATTTCTTACATTTATAACAAGTTACCTATGAATCCTTCTTATCCTTCCTATATTTATTTTTTAATATATATTGGAAATCTATCTTTCCCACAATCTTGTTCATCCTTTGAGCAAGATTGGCTAACTCATTGTCCGAATGATCACAATCACTTGAATCAGATATAACTTTCTTGGCTTTTGATCTTGTATGTCTTTCAGGTGTTTTGGCTTTAGATGAAAATGATACACCTCCATTCCAATTCTTCTTCTTGTTTAAATCAGCATCTCTCTTCATTCTAATCTCATGCTGTAGAAGATTTCCAAAATGTTCATCTTGAGAAATCTGGGAAACTTTTCTATTTTCATCAATAGCAGTCCTTTTTGACTCCCATTCATTTGGAATTATATCTATAATTTTATCAACTAGAGCTTCATCATCAAGACCTTTTTCTCCCATAGATTGTAAACTGTTGACAATTGTCATAATCATTTGTTTCACTTTACATACTAGCTCTCCATAATGAAAAACAAATCCATGATCCTCTGCTCGAAGCATTTCTCTCCTTGTTTCTATAACCTTGGATGTACCAAAATGAGTGACTTCTAATTTCTTCCAAATACAATTGGCTGCTTTACATGAAGATATCTGACTATATATATTCCTGGTCATATAGAATAATAAATTATTGTGTACCTTGTAATTCAGTTGATATTCTTGCTTCTCTTGGTTAGTGAAAGTACTTACTTCTTTGTCAATAATTTTATAACCTCCAGTAAGCATTATAAAATTGTCTACACCGGTATTGATAACAAAAGTATTCATACGATCTATCCAGTACTCATAATCATTCCAATAAAATATTGGTGTTCTAGAAGGATTCAGATTGCCTATTGACCCAATATTCATTCCTGCCATCTAAAAACAATAACTTTTCCACTCCACACGTTAGTGTAGTAAGTAGTAAAAAAATATGAATGAAACAAAACAAGTAATACAAATCAATGGAATACCTCCTCTGATACAAATTGTTGGATCGTATATATAGATAAGTATGTCTATGAGATGGAACAATACAATAGGGGGTGAATTGTAGGTTTAAAAACCATTTGAGTTTTAACACTGAAGTGATTAGTTTAAACGATCTTAAACTAATACAAATACAAACACCCACAATTGTGTTGAATGTAAAAGATATGATGTACTGTAATACTAATGAAATGTAAAACAATTGTATTCAAGATGAACACAATAATCAGAGTAATATAAAGATGAATGATTCTACCTAAAAGCGTATAGAATCAATCAATACAATATGTAATAGAATGGATGTAATTGAAACAATTAAAAAAGTATAAGAGATAAAAAAGAGAACAAAGACAATGTCCTTTCTAATACAATTAGCAGCGGAAATGTAAAAGAATTACAATTCTTTTAACCCAAAGAGAAGGGTTATCCTTTCACCTAGGATAAAAGGTCTGTCACACCAACACCTTGGTGAGCCCTCGATACGATGATCAGACTGTCTGTCTTCCAATCCCCAACAACCCTCAATACGATGATCGGCACGTATGTCTGCCTATCCCCGGCAGCCCTCGATACGATGATCGGCATGTCTGTATGCCTATCCCTGGCAGCCCACGATTTTGTAGGTAATCGACACCTCTGTCTTTCAATAATTTGAAAGCCCTCGATACGATGATCGGACGCACAAAGCAGATGAGAGAAGTCACATCATCTCTCTTTAGAATATTTATTGAAGAAAAGTATCATAGTGGTTCCACAAAGTTTCATTCGTTGTTCTTTCTCTCCTTCAAATGACCTCCTATTTATAGGCCTCAGGTTCCAACGGTCATGGTGCCTCCAACGGTCATATTTCACCGAAAAACTCAGAGGGACTTGGAAACCTGGCATCATAACAGTCATATTGAAACAGAAAGCACTACATCGTTTTGATTAGTTTGTAACTAACTCAACGACATCGTATTGGATAAAACCATATATATGTCGATGGTAATCAATGGTATGATTCATATGAAACAAGTGTTTTTGACTAAGTACCAAAACAAGTAATGAAAGTATGATTAGCAGAGTCAGTACGATACATTTGCCAGAGTTAGTATGATATGATTGACAGAGTTAGTATTTGATAGAGTCAGTACGGTACGATTTATAGAGTCAGTACGATACGATTGAAAGAGTCAGTACGATACGATTGACAGAGTCAGTACGGTACGATTAAAAAGACATTTGCGATTTACAAAAAAATATTGAAGTCTAAAGAGAACTATTGACTCAACAACATGTTCATAACATCATTTCTCATTAATATTAAAAAAAATCATAATAATTTATGCAGAAAATAATAGAAATAATCACTTACCTCCCCCAGGATAAACCTTGGGATATCCCTTTATGTTTGAGGGTAAGAGGTCACGATAGTAATATGAAAATTAATAAATGATGAAAATAAATGATTTAAAGTAACAATAATGAGGATGGGAAAATAATAAGAATAAAAACACACATACAAAATCATAAAATAGAAATATAAGATAAAGAAGAAGAAGAAGAATACAAAAACATGGTTAATAAGATGGAGATGAATAAAAAGAATGTGTCTAAGAGGAAATAAATACAAAAAAAATATAATGATTTATAATATATTTTTAAAATAATATTTTTTTAAATTTAAAAAAAATTAAAAAGAAAAAACTAAAAATAAAAGATGAAACAATATCAATGTAGCAGCATCGCCTCCATAATTTGTTATCCAAAGGTTTACTTTTATTTTTCATGTCATATTTCAAATCTCCTCACGGTTACTTCTTATAAGAAGTATGAAATTGTGTTTTATATCATCCCTCAAAATTTCATATAAATTAAATGCATATAAATTATATTATGACACAATTAATGTGTCATGATATTTCTGGATGAATGATTAGTAAATCTTTGACAAGTTTAGTGCATCCAAATTCCCCAGTAATGAAGAAATTTATGAAATATCAATAATTGTCAAATGTAAATTCTAATTATCTTTCAAATCATTTTAAAATCACCGCAATTAGAAATTTTTTTCCTGAGTTATTATTTATGTACATAGGTGGGACCCACTCTATCATTCTGAACAATTTTTCAACACTATTTATTTTTCCTACCCTATCGATGATCAAACTATATCCAGGGGTAGAAGAATATGTTTATCCCAAAAATAAAGTAATCCAAAAAATTAAATAATAAAATTGGATGAATATTTTAAAATATATCATCAATATAATAAATTGACCAATATATTTTAAAATTACCTAATTATTAAATTTTCACTTTTTCTCCCAAAACACAAAATAAATACAATATTGATGAAAATAATAACAAATTGATATATTGGTAGAGATTAAATCATTGAAAATCATATGATATTTTATGTAATTATTATCTCTATCGTTCACATTCAAATTATAGTACTCAAAACATAGGTTAAACACTGTATAATATTGACCTCTCGGGATTTTATCAAAAATAATTCCTATATGTGGAAAGAAATTTATATTCATAGTAGAAATTTTATTCAATGTTATATAATCAAATCAATAAATCATGGGATATTTTTTATTTTTAACAATCAAAATAGGAGAACCTAATAGTGAAGTTTTAGAAAGAATGAAAGCATAATGAAAATACTGTTATAACTTCTTTTAAATTATAGAAGTTCTTCATGATCCATTCATTATGGGGTTTTTTAAAACAGATTACAATCATGAACTAATTTTTCAGTAAATTCTACTAATCGATCAGTTGTAGCCTTGAGAATCTAATTTGAGAAGAAATAAAGTTATTTTTTTACAATTTTCACCTCATTAATCATAAAATATACATTCATTTCCAAAATATTTGAATGTTGATTTTTCATTTCAATAATATAATAGTTTATATTCTATTTCACATGTTATCCATTTAATGGATTCTTTCCAATATAAATAAATTAAAATATTTCATAAATAATTTTTTTGATATACATAATTTAATTTATCATGGTAAATAATGTTCCTACCCATAACTAAAATAACATCAAACATTAATCGAGGGAAGTCAACTAGTTTTTAAAGTATAATATTTCCAAAAAATATAGTAATATTCTTATAATTTCTTATTTCGTTACACTCCCTCATGTGTTTTTACCATATTTTTTGCATTCATTTATTATAGTTGAATTTAAAATTTTATAAAAAATATCAATAAAATGAATGATTTTTCAAACCCCAAATCAAATAGGAAATTTGAATAATCATAATGAGAAAGTTATGTACATGATACCACATCATTAAATGCTCCAAATTCTAATGAAATAATTAAAAATGTTTTCACTACACATTTCTTTATATAGTTTGGAAACTTTACATCATTGTTGTTTTTAATCAGATATGTATGTCGATAATGGATGATCTCTTTACAGTTTATAACATTACCACATTTCAATCTGAAATATCATTACCTATACCAGGAAAATTTTATTTTCATTTATGGTTCATATTTTCATAAAAAATATTACATCAGAAGCTCTTTGAAGACATTATAATCCACTCTGTAGTGTAATTTCAACACAAAAATCATAAAATTTAATTTCATATTTTTTATATCTCTTTAATCCATTATACACATTTATTATCCACCTTGAAGAATGTTTATACATTTTTTCATGAACACAGAATCATAAGAAAATTCTATTTCTACCTTATATAAACATTAAGTTATATATAATAACTTTTAAATTCATGAGAAGTTAATAAAAATTGAAAACACATAGTAAATCCTATATAAAACCTATTAATTTTATTATTAATATCCCATATAAAATTTAAAGCATACCTTTCTAATCAGGTGAGATTTCATTCTTATGCGGCCACACAATCTTCCTCATTTTGTTTTAATTACAATAATATATTTCCAATTCATTTTTGACCTCCTTCAAAAAATATTTATCATGCAATTTTTTTTAAATTCATCATATTTCAACACATCAAACATCTTTTATATTAATTTAATACATTTTTATCTACAAATGGGTTATATGATCCCTCAGATGATGTTGCATTTTGTCTTATTAAATTAACCAGAATCATGATTTTCATATCTTTTAAATCTGGATATTCTCTTTCATGCATACCACAATCCCTTATATGATGTGTTAGTTAAGACATCAATATAAAAAAATACATTATTACCATTAAAACTGGTCTAGTTTTTCTATTTGGAAGGATATCATCCACTTGGTAATGTTCTATAATATCATACATGATTCATCTCTAAAAAATATTTCTGAATAGAAATTGATTAGATCATGTAACATGGTAATATTTAGATTTTGTATCTTTACAAATTACACCTAAATTAAAAAAAACAACGATATTCCATTGACATTATCCAAACCACTAATGTTATCTAAAACACTATCTAAAACCAACTATAATATCCCATCCTTAAAAATTAAATTATCTAGTGTCTATAGAGTAGAATTCATTCCTTCGATTGTGATCAATCATTTAAATTTATTGTTTAATGGAGTTAGGTCATAACTCTTACATAAAACCCAAAATATTACAAAGTGAGAACTTGTATTATGTATCCTTTTTCTTTCTACCAAAAAAATTAAAAATAAATATGATTCTTCTTCCTGAAAATCCTCCTTGAAATTTATCATTACATATTTTTGTTATACTAAAAATACATAAAAATTAGGAAAGAATTTCTAAAATTTGGGATGATCATTAAATTCTCCACAAGGTATATAAAAATAATGAAGTCCATTAGTCATTTAAAAAACATTAACACCCATAAAATACATAATAATATCACATTATTCATTGAGATTTAGGGAAACCCCCTTTCAAATGAAATAATCAAAAATTTTATTCAATGTTAACTTTTAAAATCAATATTATCAGTAGAATAAAAGATATGGGAAACATGGTGTATCATTTTAATATAACGATTATATACTTAATAACTCTCACGGTCAAAAAATGAATAAATATTAAAAGAATAAATGGAGAAACCATCATAGTTAATCTTGAAATAAAAAATATTATTATACTTGGAATATACATCACATTTTATTAAAGTTATAAATTTTGAGGGAAATAATTGGTTTACATAGTCCCATATTTAGAATAACCATCGTATTATATCCACATATTCACATTGGAGAAACCTAATTTTTTAACACCATCCCATTACTTATTATATTGGGGAGATATAATGGGATAACTGGACTGATTTTTATTACAGAACCTCCTATAATCATAATCAATTGCAATGAAATGTAAAAAATACATTAAATATTGAACCATAAATATGATCCATTAATTAACATTAATTTTTTCTGATATTGATATACCCAATTCCATTAAAATCTAATTTTATAAATTAAAATTATTTAACAGTGTGAAATTTTATTAAATCATTAGATAAAACATTAATCATTATCAAGGATTCAATATATCAAATAATGCTTATAGTTGTGGGAAATTTTTTATCATGATATATGTTAAAATAGAACATTAATGTTTTCATTTGTCAAGAAATTTAAAACATTTTGTTAAAATAATACATTTCATAACCATTGAATAAAATGAAAATGATATATAACATTTCATTCATAATTTTATTATGTTAATATTAATATTACCATAAAATGTGAACATATAATAAAAACAATGTTTTATGGGATACTTTGAAAGATTATTTTTAAAAAGAAAGTCTCATACTTTTGTCAAAATCATAATGTACCAGATTTACCTTCATGATTATTTATCTTATTTTAGTTATTTACAATCATGATAACATTTTTCATTATTAATAATCAATTTTTCTCACTTATTACCATTTTATAATAATTACATAAACATTTAATATCAAGTCAGAAGTTTTGTTAATATTATATTAAACTCCCAATATGTATTTGTATGTTTAATATTTTCAAATAGGTCATCATTTCATCATCATCATGTTAATTTTAATTACATTATTAAATTTTTAAAACATAAAATACATTTTTTAACCAATTATTATATATGGTTTTGAAAAAAGAACTGCAATAAAATTCAGGAAATAGATGGTCCTACATACGTATGAGTAACATTTCCATTATTCAACAACCATTGTAGAAAAAGGTAAGTCTCATTTTATCTTTACAGAATTAAATATTATAAAAAATATCATATTTTTTTTAATTATACTTATATATATATTCTAGGGGTCATGGTAATAAAATGAGAATCACATCACTTCATGAAGATTTTAATCAACATATATGCACAAATTATGTTTTAGTTTTATAGTGAATGGAATGTTATAAAATAAAGGGATACATTATAATTTCGTAATGATAAATATATCCTCAATATAATATACTGACATTAGGTCCATCAGTATAATCACCCAAGACAGTGGTGATGGAAAATGAAATGTATAGGTTCTTGAGGTGGTATTCTATTGTAAAATCGAACGATGAATGACATTCCCAAATAATGGATTCTGGAGATTTATCTATGTTATGAGATTAATATAATACTATTATAATATATTTATTATATTTAAATTATTATTTTATAATATTTTAATAATATTTTAAGGTAGTGGATAATGAAATAAAATAAAAAATGCAGTTAAAACTATACAACTTATTTGGAAAATATCATTTTCATTACACTTTTAGAGATCTATGATTGGTATTATTCAAAATATAATGACTCTAAAAAGTTTTAAGGGATAATAAGAAGATATTTTGTTATTTATTATCAATAAAAAAATACAATGAATTGTGAAAGATTGAGAATAAGTGGTTGCCTTTTATAATTTAGGGGAGAAACAATCTTATAATTTATTAAAATATAAATTTAATATTATATTTTTGATATAAAAATGGATCTAAATTCATAAAATATAAATAACAGCTGAGTATAAATCTTAATTATTTCATCAAATTATTTTTATCATGTTTATATAAAATTTCCCCCTATAACATTTGGTTAAAATCCCAATTAATCCTTTTCACACTTACCATGATAATAATGTTTTTTTACTCTTTTTGGGTTATGATAGTTAATATAATATGAGAAGAACCCCATATTTGGACCATAGATTATGTTATTAACCATATCTCATTCATGATTCCAAATAAAATATTTTTCTAAGATATTAAATCCATTAATAAAATATTATTTATGATAACATATCATTATCATCATCTTTAAGACTATTCATTTACTTTGATTTTAATAACATTAAGAAAAAAATATAATTCAAAAAAAATTAAAAAAAATTAATATTATGTCATTTCAATCTGAACAATTAATGGTTTATGTTAACTATTTCAAATTATTCTAGTTTTAGTATTTATTATTTCATATAATTAAATTTTCAATTATTCGAATAATTACTTCATTAGTCACTGGGTATGAAATTTATTTAATTATTTAATTAATAAAAATTCAAAATAAATCAATTATATTATGATAAATAATTTAAATTTCAAATTATAATTTATAATTGACCGTATTCTCTGATAATACTTACATTAAATTTATTATATTTTTTAAAAACAAGAGTGTGTAATTTTTTACTTTTCATTTTATAACATATTATAGTATTTATAACCACATTAAAATTGAAACTAAATTCAATATAATGAAAATTATGATGATTATGTAAGTGATATAATCATATAAGAAAATTAATAAAAAATTTAGGGTTATATGGTAGTTTGTATCATTTTAATTTTAACCTTAATGACATGATTTATGCTTTACTAGGGTAATTAAATTTACAATGGTTACAATTAATTTTCCCCAAAAATCTAGAACCCATTTACCAAATATGGAATAAATGATTCCAAAAATGGAAAAAAATAATTTAAAATTCAAAATACAATATTAGAAAAATTTAATGTAATATTAAATTGAAAAAAATGGATGACATTTTTTTAGAAAAATTATCTTTCATAGTATAAAATATTTTTATACAAAAATAATATATAAATTAATTTAAATAAAAATCATAGTTTTATTTTAAATAATAATTATCAAATTTTATAAATACAACTTTAATAAAAATATACTTTAAAAATATATGAAACAAAATTTATGTTTTGAATAAAAATATTCAATTTTCATAATTCATTGAAAAATAAAACATTTCAAGAAATTATAAAAAATTAATTGTAAGATGATTTATACTTGTGGAATTATAAAATGATATTAATTTTTAAAAATTCTTATTCAATAATT
Source organism: Viscum album (assembly GCA_963277665.1). Taxonomy (NCBI): domain Eukaryota; kingdom Viridiplantae; phylum Streptophyta; class Magnoliopsida; order Santalales; family Viscaceae; genus Viscum; species Viscum album. Next base: position 1,950,215,880 of record OY728163.1, read on the forward strand.
TTTAAATTAATAATTTAAATTAAATAATATAATCCATGTTATCCAATTTGGTTAGAAATTAATATTTTTCTCATTTTGAGTTAAAAATTAACTAATGTTTTGAAAATGAATATTATTATATAATATCAACCTAATTTATATTATTAATACATTAAAATTATTTATATTTAAATCAACTAGGTTGTCAAAGGTGTTTCTATAGTGAGATGGGGATGATTTTCATCAATTTGTCATGGGAACTAGTTGTGATATTGTAGTATGTTTCCCCCATATCTCAAGGTGTTTTTATTGTAGGTTTCCTTTATTTTTTTGGCATGTACCTTGGCTTTATATTTCTATCATCAGCTATATCTGCAATACATCCATTCTTTTGAATTGTGGAATATTTCATTTCTGGTATCTTAACATTATACAATTCACGTATTGTTTTATAGGTTGTCCGATTAATTCCCCCTTATAGTTATTAGAAAACTATGAGGATATATTTAGTACATCGAAATCCATAAATCCTTTAGGATCTTGTAACGGACCATTTTTGTGCTTAGTTGGATGGTATTTCTGGCCCCCATCTGAAAAAATAGATTACTGTTGTAAAATGAAAGCGTAAAATAAACATTACATTAATCTAATCATTCTCACCTTGAGTTTACATATATTAACCAATTTTTAACAATTATAGAAAATAAATAACTTCATATAATGTTTTTTCTCTATTTTATTTTCAACAAGAATGATATTGTAATTAAATAGTGATAAATAACGACCATTATGGTTATATGAACATGAGAAGGTTTATATTTTTGATAATCATATCATAACAAAAAAAGAATAATTTTTTTGAACAATATATATCATTTTCATTGAATGATCTCAATGACAAGAAACATTATTTTTATTAAATTAATTATATATTAAATTTAAAATATCCTCTCTCTAGTTCTAGGAATTGTGAATGATTTTTCATTATATGTAATATTGACACGTGTCATTTTATTTCATTTTATTATTATTTAATCGTTAAAAATTGCTAATTTTATTTTTTGTTAATTGAAACTAATGGTTCTCATTACTCTTGAAACCATTAAGTGGTTTAAAGAAGTCACATCCACATATAAAAATATTTAATTCATTATTAATTATTATGATAGTTTTTTTAGTTTTAATTTGATTTTAAATTCTAATCCATAATATTAAGACCCATTTTTCCTTCACCATAATATAATTAATAAGAGTACAATAACAGTTTTACAATTCTTGGATATTCAATTTGGAGGTGAAAATAATTCCAACTAGATGACCAAATTACTTCCAACATGACCTAATCATAAACCATATAGTACTGATCAAATACACATGTACACAGTTTTTCTAATCATTTCAACTCATGTAGATGTTTTCTTAACATATAAATACATAATAATTACATTTTTTATTTTTCGTTATGGTGGCACTTGTTTTGTATGCATATATATAGAGTGTAACTACCAAACCTGACCAGTAATGATATCATGATTTGTTTTTATTTTAGAATACTCAGGTATGGTGTAATTAATAAAATAAATCTCTAAATGAAGAAATATCCAATTATTATTATAATTATGAAATATGGGATAAAAATAGAACATGGTGTCTAGACAACATAAAAATAATTTAAAACATTTTTCTCCTAAAACTACTACAACTAGTCACCCTATGCATTATATTCAACATGGAAAATGAAGAGTTACATTTCTTGTAGCTAGTTTTCACACTAATTAATTGAAAACCGTTTCTATTGAGTAAATTTGATAAATATCATTATGATTCATAAATTAATAATGTTAAATAATAATGAATTTTTTAATTAAGTCCAATCGACACTTCATTTAACTGGAATATATGTCAAATGATATGGTATTAATAACAATTTAATTCAAAAATAATATACATGTAAATTTTAAATCTAGAAATCTTTTTATTATTATTAATATAATTTTTTCTAAAAATGTGTTTTTATTAGTAAACAAAATGTGGATATCATGTATTTAGCGACAATACACACAATGCGTTCTAATGAGATTGACCTATACAGCTAGACGTAGTGAATCTATATAAAACATATTATATTCTAAATTAATTGTCAACATATAGTAAATTGAAAGGGTTATTCATATATACAAATGTTTTTAATTGTCAAAACTATGTTTTCTTAAATAAAAAATCGAGACATTAAATTATTCTGGAATAAAATTAATTAAATTTTTTATCTAAACAACAATTAATTAAGATTTCATTTTTTAATCAATTAAAGAATATAGCTTAATAATTAGCAAAAAATATTTACATAAACATTATATAATAAATTAGTAATTTAGGAAAAAATATAATAAATTATTTATTTATTTGAATGTAAATATTGAATTAAAAAATATGATTACTTTTCTTATATGTGAATGATTAAAAGATTTATCAACAAATGAACATGTTGGGGTTCTATTTAATATAATATATTCTTTACATGGTATGATGTTTTATTTTTATAATTTATTATGTACATTAATTTATCCATTATTCTATTATAATGTATGTCCAATGTTTCTCTGGTATGTATTATTTTTATTTAAAACATGGACCCTACCCCTACAAAATAGTATTACATTTAATTATTTTAGAACAAATTCTAGAAAGTTTCTCAGAACCTTTGAAAATGATAAACTATCCTTGAAATTACGAAATAAAATGGTAGAAATTTTTTGCACATTTAAATCCTAATAAAATGTACTTTAATTCATAAAATAAATTATTAATTTAAAATTTTCATAATAGACTGTCAATCAGAAAGATCATAATAATGTAGTTGTATTTCGCTTATTTGTTTTCAATGTGAATGGTTATCTAAATGGTATTATGGATAATATGATGTTAAATGAAATGACATAAAATTAGATAATATTAATTACTGATAGATTGAAATAAATTGGTTATTGATAATATTTCATCAGGACATGGTCAATTAATTATATAAAATCCACATAATATTAACAAGATAAGTGAATGAAAAACATATTCACATAAAGTAAATAAAATCCATCCAAAAAATATTATTTCATAAATTATATAAGTTTTTTGAGTTATTATGGAACCATTTTTGATGTTTTTCACATGTCATAAATGGTTTAAAATTTAATTAAAATATTGGTTTTGATATTTTTAAATATTTAATAAAACCTAATTGTTTCAAAATTAATTAATATAGATTAAAAAATATAAATTTGGATGAAAGTACTAAGAAAATATATTTTTAGTGTCTTACGATTGGGGTGTCCACTCAACATATAAAAGGTAATTGGGTTCATAGTTTTCTTGATTTCTTATAAAAACAATATTTAAATATGGATTTCAATATTATAGTTTATTATAAAAAAAATATATATTATTGATACTAGTGTGTCAACATTAAAACAAACCATTAGTCTAATGGAGATGACTATATGGACATGTCAAAATTGTGAAAGAATTAAATGTTTTTTGTTTTTCTATCTCACATATTTACTATTAAAAATAATCTAATTAAAATATAATATTTATTTTTTGTATAAAACATAATGTTCATCAACCATTGTATCCAAATGCTTTTTTTGTTTGAAGTACCTCACCAACATTAACATCGAGTGATGGTATGTGATATTCAATATTTTTTCTACATGAGGAATGGTGCTTGTACATTCTAGTGTCCCAAATTCCTACCAAAAATGATGAAAAGGTTAAATTAGGAAGATAATAACCACTATATAATACATGTTTGTATGGAATTATATTTCCAATGACATAATTTATCATTCATTCCTTCTTTAATCCAAAACATACAAGAGGGAATGACTGCTTATGAAAAGTTATTTCATATTTATCAAATATATCATGTGAGGATAAGGATAGGGAGCTATTAGATCTCAGAGGAACTATTGATGTTAATTAATGGATTGGATTCCCAAGAAAGACCACATAATGTCATTATTATATATAAATAGACTGTTAAGATATTATCTATTTCATACAACCCAAAATAGGTGCATAAATACCATGCTCGCCCCATTACCCTAGAGATTCTTCAACTATTTTATGAATATTAAAAAAAATATTATATTTATCTAGATATTATTAGTAATATTAAAAAACAAAATTAGAATATGAATCATAGGAATCCTTCAGTATTTATTTCGAATAAAGGGAAAGTATCATTTAATACAATCATCACTAACTCCAATAATAGTGATTCTCCATTCATCCTATCAATGTTAAAATGACAATGTGGATTTAAAGGGAGTTGGAAACTATCTTTCAACCATTATAGAATAACCTATAAGAGATAATGAAAAACATTTCACCCAATAACAAAGGGGAGGATTTTGGCTCATTTAATTTAATGTGAAATATAAAAATTTAATCAAATTAGATATTAATATAGATTTATAATCTCACATTTATATAAAAATACATAAACCCTATAGATTATAAATTTTTTTCTAATGTGGGGTTCATCTAGAGGCCACCAATGGAGAATGTATTTATGATCATTATAAAGAACACTACCATATCAAATTGCTAAATAGATTAATCAATGTGGTAACCAATTTTTGTTGATTGTAAATTGTAAATAAAACTATATATATATATATATATATTTGATATGGGTAAATTTATTTCCTCATTTAAAATAAATTATATTCCTTAATAGGATTGTTATATTTTATATTGTGGAAATTTAGAAAATATACCTTTATTTCTCAAATACAGTAATCTATTGTAGAGAATGATAATTAATATAGTTTCAACTATTTTTTTAACAACCAAATATGGTATCAGTAAATATATTTTTTAAATAAAATTATTTTTAAATTTTTTAATTATGATAGATATTTACAATAAAATAGAACTAAAACCACTTTTTACAAGTCACAATTATTTCTAGTTTAAATTTATCAAATATATATTTTTATGACAGGGAGAAATTACCATATAGCCACATGATTATTTTTATATAGATGTTTGTGGAACAATTCCTAGTGAATGTTGTTGTGGACACTCATTTTTCATAATTTTTTGTGAAATATTATAATGTTAATGGGAAACAAATTCTTTATAATCTTCCTAAGAATTTATGTATTGAAAAAGTGGATTGTTTTATATAAAAACAATCACTAAAGTATAAAAAATTATACATTTTGTGTAACTAAAATTAATGGATACCTCAAAAGGGTTATTTAACGTATTAATATTGTATTAATTTTAGTATTTATATTATAGAATTATAAAACATTCACAATATTCATCTAGTTATATTAAATTTTTTGTTCCAATTAAGTATATGTATTTTAATCATGTTACTCACCATAAAATAAAAAATCAATATAATTTTTCTCTTATATTATTTATATTATGACAAAATAAACACCTTATAAACTATACTCACCAACAAATTATTTCATGTTATTGTCTAGGCCGCTTTAACAACCAACATTAACAATGATTTAAAATTTTTTAAAGTAAGAAAATAGAAATATATCTTATGGTTTTATTAGACATCAGTTATTATATAATTATTTTTAATGGTCTGTGAAATTTAATATTAATATTGAACATTTTATTATTGTCCCATGATTTTTTCCATAAGAATTACTAAAACAGGCTCCTCACTAACATCATCCACTCGAATAATAACAAAAATAATTATTATTTTAAATTAGAACATTATTAATCATTAAAAAAATATTAAAAAATTCAATGATTATATAATGATGAAAATTTATTCTCTAAATACTAATCAATAGCATAAATATAAATTTGGTACTAAATAAACCATCAAATCAAATAAATTATAATGATAAAAATAAAACATATCAATATAATTTGTTTTCAATAAATGGATATAAATTATTTTTAGAAATTATTGTTGTTTTGAATGTGGTTCAAAATAGGTTATTTAGATAGTATTATTTGTAATAATGATGTTTTTAGAAAATTTGACTAAGCATTATTTGAGGTAAGGGTGTTTTTTTCTAAAATTACATTCATTGAAAATTGCTTGATTTTTTGAACCTTATTTATTTTAAATAGTGTATATACTACCTTATTATTATATAATATCATGAATTATCATTTCATCATTGTATATGAGGATCTATTTCATGAACTAATATTTGAGGGCTTGATACTAAAAAAAATTTATGCATGAAGCACTAATGACACAACATATTTCTTGAAGCCAAAATTTACACTTTGTAAAATTTTCATATAGCTTCTCATTAGGGTATTTAGTTCAATTCTCATGGGATTTTAATGGCCTTATATTATCTATTAATAGACAAAAATATCATATATAATGACTACCAAAAACATGTCGATGTGATATCTAAATACTACATTAATCAAATCCCTAAATATAGAAGGTGTATTGGTAACACCAATAGGAATCACTATATATTCATATCAATATACATTGTCCAGAAAGTCAACTTTGGTATATCCTCCTTCTTGACCCTAAATTGATGATATAAATAATGAATATAATTCTTATAAATGTATTGATATCTATAATGTTGAAAAAACCAGTCATCAATACGGGGGGGAGGAAAATAGTTCTTGATCATGATTTTTTTCATCTCCAGATAATTAATAATAAATTGTATTGATCCATCTCTCTTTTTTAACAAAAATAGGGGTGTTACCCCAGGGTGACACTCATGGTTGAATGAATACCTTATAATTGTTTTTCATAGGTATTTTATTCTATTCCCACAACTCAATTGGGTCTATTCTATAAGAAGTCTTTGAAATTGGTGTAGAATTAGGGTAAGATCTATTAAGAACCTAAGCTCTTATTTTTATTGAAGGCTAGGACTATCTTCTAAATGGAAATCAAAACATTCTATAAAAATAATTATATCATGGATTTAGGTTTTCTACATAACTATTTTAGATAAAAAACTATTCTGAATTGGTATTGAGACCCATACACTAAGTATAATCTCTACAGGAGGTTCACAATTTCATCACATTGATGGAAAATCATTAGAGGGTTTTAAATTTCAAATGTAACATCCCTTCCATGACAATTTATTAGGGATTTATGTAGTTAAATCCAATCCATGACTAAGATTATATAATATTCAACCATTAGGAGATTGAAGAGATTTAATAGAAGCACATTCCCACAAGTGTCAGCTGGAAAAGAATCATAGACTTAGAATGAAATCATCATACTATTAAGGGTCATCACTACTAATTACACATCTAATCATTTCGGTTCAACAATTACACCCTCAAAACCTTATATAGATATGAATTTATGGTCAAATCCAGAATAAAATTTGACATTTTTAGTTTTAGATTTAATGGTAGGAATACCATTCCCCACATCGTTATCACACCCCACATCAGAAATAACAATTGCATAGGATTTCCCCTTCTTCATCAGATTAAGAGTTTATTAACATCATTAATCCTCCACAGCCCTTGGGTTTAATCAATGGTTAGAATAATGACCATTATCCATAAACATGTACTACTAAATTTTGGGAGGTAAATTCAATGTTACTTTTTCTACATTCACACCATAGCTAACTTTTTTCAAAATATAATACAATTAAATGTCTGATAAACATCCATTCTAAAATTTAAACATTTAATAGAACCATTAACGCAATTTACTCCATTATTCTTCCCACACATAATGTATAATGAAAATATATTGTTCTTATTTTCATGGTCTTTATATTTTCATTAAAATAAACTATCCTTTTATTGTTAGAATCATTAGATTAATATGTGACTTCAACCTCTATTTCACCTAATACTACAAAACAAGCCTCTAATAACATTGGCTTATAATAGCGCTAGAAAAAATTAGGTTATAAAGGTACAATTTATTAGTGATAAAATAATCATTGATAAAGGGTACCATTTATTAGCATTATTATTCTATAACTAATCAAAGGAAACCTTCATAAGGTCATCTTTTAGCATTGATAAAAGGAAACCATTATCCCCCAAATAATTAGTTTTGATAAAGGGTGACCTTTATTAGCACATATAAAGGAACCCATTTGTCATAAATTTAGTTTATGAACCCATAATGGAATCCTTTATCAGTGATTTCCTAGTGCTAAAAAAAACGAATAAAATATAATAAGAAATAAAATAAAAAAATTATTTTAAAAAAATTATAAAAGAAATTTTATTATTTATATAATTATTTATAAAAATGAATAAATTGATTTTACTATATATAAATTATAAATAAATTCTATTTCATATATATATATTTGTAAAATAAAATTTAATAAATTTAAAAATAAGAAAATGGAAATTGAGAAAAATATTATACATTTCATTAAATAAATAATTAGTGATAATTTTGATTATTAATATTTATTAAATATATAGATATATATATGAATGAATAAATATTTTAGTTTTATAGTAAAAATTATTTTTCATGCATTACATTAGATATTAATATATTTAGTGAATAATTATTTATAAATAAAAATTGATATTAATAAATAACACTCAATAATTGCATCGAGTAATGTACATAATTGAACTGAATATATTAATATTTAATGTAATTCATGAAAACTATGAAAAGGAATATATGTACAAAGACCCCTTTAGGCCTAATGGTAAGGGGTTTCATCACCATCGTCTAAGGAATTTTATTTTATGATATGATCTTTTACAACATTGTAAATAATGTTGTGATTTCTAGTATAACACACTAACTACCGAAGGCTTGAATTTTCTCAAGCACAATCATTGATGGGAAATCTATGTTTGGACTTCTAAAAATATAACTAAGTCACATCCTTCCTTTTAAAATATGATAATATTCTCATTATACTCAATAATGGGTTCTAAAAAACACTACTTTTTTAAATATGAAACCAAAATGTTTCCATATAAATCAATTTTATGTCATTTTTCATAAAATAAGTAATTTCATACCAATTAACTAAATTTCACAAGAAAATGTTATAAAATTTAAATAAAAAATTTAAATTTTCCATTAAATTCACTAAATTCCTAAAACAGACTTCAATTCACTAGAATTGATGGGATTTACAAATTTCAAGCCATAGTGAACCAAAACCCCAATACACCAGAATTGGTTTTTTAATAAAAATATTCAAATAAGTATATCCAATTTATGAACTTTCAATTAAATTTATATTATATTTAAATAAATAAATAAAATTGTATTTAAATTTGTATCAAAAGGTTGACCTAGTTACCTTCTTTATGAAAGAAAAAATCCTACAATGAAATTTTCAAACAAGTATACAAGCCCAAATGATCTAGGAATTAAACCTAGAAATGATAAACCTCAACACTAGGCATAGATACACAAAATTAAAGATGATCCGATAATCATTGAGTAAGTAATAGAGATTGATATGGATATGCATAAGGAAATATTAAAAATTGAGACAGACCATGATCGCACAATGATCCAAGGCTGAACGAAACCTCTCATAAGGGTTTGAGGGATCTATTGTCCTTTTGGAAAACGTATAGTTCAGAGACCATGAGATCCGGTTTGAATAAAAAAAATTATGTTTGGATTCCTATTTTAAAATAAGGCACGTTGTATTACACAAACTGTAATCCCATTACTCATTTTGAAATAAAAAAATTCCATAATCACCAAAAAACTCATTGTATTTTAGTTAAAAGAGAATTAATTTCTTTTATTAATTAAGCAATGTGAAACAATGTTACATTTCATGAATTTCATTAGTAAGCTACTAAAATGATCGGTTAAAGCTAATAACCAAACAAATATGTGACAAAACTATTATATGTATCCTCTTAATACCTTCTCGATCCTACAAAAATAATGAAAATAGGAAACAACAACAAGGTTTAGAACATATGATATATAATGTTATTTAGATGATACCTGGAACATGTTTCCTTTCCATGTGTTAATCATGTACTGAAAAAAAAAATTGTTTTCACCAATGAGTTATTTGAAAACCAATTCCCTATATGGACTATTCATTATTTTTTATTGGACATCATAAATAATGGGAAGGGCCAGATTGCATTGACAATGATAATTTCATCTTAACATGTATCGGAATAGGTAAAATATAGAAATACTGTTATATTTAAACAATGCTTGGCCTATAAATCATAGGTAAATCCATTAATAAAATACCAGTGGGTGTCCTAGTTAGGTTTTCGTTAGACCATTATAGCTCTTTGATGTATTGGGTAATGATGATGTGGTAACTTGACCAAATTATTAATACAATTAAAATTGTTTTCAAAGGGTTTCAATATGGTTTTATGAATATAATTCTCCAAGATATCCAATGTAGTTTTAATATATTTTTATATTTTTATAATATTTCTAAATATTGATATCGATATCTGATGGAATTTTTTTGATGATTTTGATGTCCCATTCCATTCCTATATCATCTTATTTGATAATATATTAATTTACTTGAGGAGTTCAATTATTATTTTCTCATGAAAGTTTATTATGTCACCATATATTTATGCATGCTCCTTCTCATTGGTTACATTCACTTGTTAAGTATAATTGCTTACCTTACTATGATTATGATATAACCTTTGTTAAGTTTCATTTCCAATGTTTTAAATAATTACATTAAATGGTTTATGTTTATAAAATATTTCACAATGAATATTTTTATGATCTATTGTGAAATTAGAAAATATATGTTAAATGGTGGAATTGTTCATCCGAGGACTTTTTATTTGTTAATAAAAAAACATTTTCTTAATTGTCTAAAATGAAAAACCTTAGAGGTTATCTATAATATAAGTGATATTTTTTCAATTATATATTGTATGGTTTTATGGAAAATATTAGGTCACAATTATCAGAATCAAATGTATATATGTAATGTTATGAAATTAATCACAGTATACTTATGTACATGTCCTAGGCCATAAAAGTTTTTATCTGAGGTTGGTTTAGATAAAAATTGTGATTAAGATGTTTTATTGGGATTGTATCGTAAAATTAATGGATACCATCATTGATTTAAAATATTAAGGATCATCATGAGATAAAATTAATAGACACACCATCGATGATTTATGTGATGGGAACTCAAAATGATTAATGAAATTTTTGAATATATTTTTTTGGATGAGTTTTTTTAAACCGTAGGATCTAAATGATGTGTTTTTTTGGAGGATTTATTTTTTTAATTAAAGAATATTTGTGGACATCCAATATGTTGGGTGACAACCAATCAAATTCAGTTAGACTATAGGGTTTGAATCCATGATTGAAGGATGATAAGGGATTTACACATAGCCACTGGCAGTCCTAATGTCTTGGATCACAAGAAATTTTTAGAGGTAATTTATATGTTTAATACAAAACATATGTGATTGTATTTTCGGAATAATAGTCTATTTAACTAAGAATAATATTTTATCAAATCCTTCAAATATTTAGGTTTCAAACATAGTCAGGAAATTATTGAATAATTTAAAGGATTATTGTTTATGTGATGGTTTTCTTTGAACATAGTTTATTACTTTTTAATTTTATTGTTTCATATAGAAGTATAATAAATTTTTGAATTATCATAGATTTTCCCAAATGTCTTGAATAAACATTTTCTTATTTTATTGAATTTAAATGTAGATTTTACTATTTTAGGAATTAAAAATAATTCCCATAAGTAAACAACGTTTTCAGAATAATATGATATTTTGGTGGATATTTTATATAGGATGATATTATACACCGAATGTAATTATATGTAGTTTTTTTCAATCTTGGTATATATGGAAAGAAAATTAATTAACTCTAGTAAAATAATCATGAAATAAATGTATTATCATAGTACCTTTTATTCTGCTGAAATGATGGTATTTTTTATCGTTAATGATTTTTAAGGCCCTAACATTAAATTGATCATTCATTTTTTTGTGATTGATGACCTCAATCAATCTCTATAATTATTTTAGATTTTACTCTATACCCACCTATATTCTCTTAATCTGGAATCATAGTTAAGTGTAACATTCAATAACCATTATGGTTACCAATTTCCATTTTTATGTTTTCATTTTATTAACCATTTTTATAAATTAGGTTTCTTTGAATAATATTATAAATTTTTATCCATTTATGAGTTAGATTATTTTTAAGGGTGAAATTCATTTTTAGGGGGATAGAATTTAATATCCTCATATTTTATGAAATATATTTTCTCAAATTAGTTTATTTCATTGATATTTTTTATAATAAGAAATTGAACTTTTATATTTATTTATATGAAACACTATGTTTTTCAAATTTTAATCATAAAATCGAGTCTCTTAGTTTACAATTATTATATATAGAACCATGTTTTATGGACTAAAAAATTATGAAAATATTTAATATGATTGTTATAACATGGTCATTGGAATGGAATGAATTAAAAAGATAAATAAATTATGAGAATAAATTTAACCCTACTTTATAAAATGAATTCCAATTAATTTTAAATTAATATAATAAAATCAACTGAATATAAGAGAATTAATTTTTATGTAAACATAAATAGTATGACTTGAATTTTATTTTATTAAAATAAATTAAATTTATTACTATTTGGGAATGATATTAATTAAATTTATATGTTATATAATCAAAAAAATATTATTCAATTCATATAAAATGTTTTATAGGAATTAAATAATAATGATTCCAATTTTATGCATTAAAGATATATTTTATTAAATGGTAATTTTTTCGCCATTTAATTGATGAATTATTTTAGAACTAAACATTCACTAATATATATTTTTTTAAAAAAATTGTTTTTTGAAATCCATTTATAAAAATTTACCTTCGGTGAAATTTTGGTATTTTCAAGGAATTTAACATTTCTATGAATAGTGAATGACAGTAAATATTTTCTGAAAACTGCATTTTTGACCAGTTCATTTATATAGTAAAATTAGATTTTAAGTCGAATTTAAGGATAAATTTGATATATAATAAATAAATAAAGCCAATTTAGGTCATTTTAGTCAATTTCACATTGAAATTGGGTATAAAAACATATCAATATTTTGACCATATTTTTTTTAAACCCATTAATTCATCCCATACTTGAGATTAAATTTAAATTAAATTCTGTCACATTTATATTTTTATTTTGAAAAATTGGATTAAATATTCGGAATGATGGTACTTTATAATTTATTGTATGGTAATCATAGTTTTTTTATAAAATAATTGTAAATGACATTAAAATTAATTATTGTGATTAATATAAAAGTGTGATAACGTAGTGGTCAAACATTTATATTAAGGGGAAAATTACCTTGAAACTTGTAAAAAGAAAATTTTATAGACATATATATACCATATACAGGTTTTATAGTTTTTATTTATTTATTTTAGGTACATTATCTTTGGGATACATCTGAATAGTGGTTAACTTTTTATATTTACAAGAATGACACTACCCCTTTAATATAAATAGGAACTAATTATCCCCACTTCTTGACACATATAATGGATTTTGGATCATCATTAACCTCAAAAAATAATATCCCAACATCTCTCCTCTCATTAAATCATTTAAACGTATAAATAAATAAAAAAATGATGTTTTTGGTGAAAATGAAAAGGAGTTCCCGAAGAAGATGTTACATTCTTCAATGAGGAATATATTTTTGTTCTCTCTCCGCACCTTAAATTATTATTAATCAATGATTATAAGATAAAATTATTATAATAAATATACTCATATATTATTATTTTATTTTTTATATCTATAACTACACGCACATTTGTCAAATCAGAAACGAAATCACTATTTGTGTCTACGATGAACTACCACCTCACGAAATAATGTTGTCAATTTTCTATTTACAACATGGTATTGTTCTAAATTATGATGAAAATTAAGATATAATATGATATTTATGATACTTATAATTTATTTATAAATAATTAATTAATATATCACATATAAATATATTTGTTTTCTTTTTTATGAATGTGATTACATCATTTTTGGACATGTGGACTACTGCGTCCTCAATGTGATATGATACCTTCACAATTTTTATGAAATCTAATTTGGATAATATTTTTAAAAAATATTATATAAATGAAATATTTATGAAATTCATTACATAATATTCTATCTAAATATATAATAGATCATTTTCTTCATTCGAATCACACACTTAAAATGTGATAACATCATGCGTGGATATGTGGATGACAACCACCACGAAGAGATACAATTCATCATTTTTCATCACCAAATACCAAAAATAATATATATAAATATATATAATAAAATAATATTCTATTTATAATATATTTTTTTCAATAAATGTAATCATTAATTACCATTGTTCTATAATGATCATTGAAAAATGACAATGTTACTCTTGTGAAAGTATGACCTATTATCTCCATGATCATAACGTTGGACCATTTATAATTACCATATGTAATATATTATTTAAGAACTAAAGTTTGTGTAAAAATTTTATAATTATTTGATGTTAATTTTAATTGATATGTTTAAAAAATCTCCTCGTGTACCATAGACGACCAATTATATTTCATTTTAATGCATAAGTCAGATGTTGTCAAAAATCAAACATAAACATTATTGATTATGTAATTGTATATAACCTATTTATTAATGACCTAAAAATAATAATAAAATTGGTAATAGTTTTTAATTAAGTAATTATGAAACCAAATTTTATTATTTCAAAAAATAGTGGATAATAATAACAAATTAGACTCTAGGTAAGGGATTTTCATCTCATTTTTTACATCAATGATATAATTTCATATTCACCACATTATTTTTTTGGTTAATAAACATTAACTATTGATTTATTATATCATGGTTTATTTTATCAGAATGATATTTAAATTTTTCATTTTATGATTACTACTTTTGGAGCTTCTGATTTTGATTTTACCATAGTTGTAAGGGGTTTCATCTCAATTTCCATTCAATTTACACTTAATTTGTTATTATAAAAATTCTTACTAATATATGTTTTCTATATTATAGTATGAAATTTTATATGATGAAATTAATTTATTTCATTATATTCAGTGTATCAATATATATTTTCAGTCATTTATCTCACGATTCAAAATGTTACTCAAGTATTTTGGGATTTCTAGTATCACTTTTATTTCTGTGAGACTTATGAAATATTCACTGGTAATTTTTTTTGGTGTATAACATGAAAATAATTGTATATTATTATTCTTATACTTTAATTTATGGTGACATACAATATCATTTTATGTTATCTCTTTTATGGGGATTACATATTCAATATTGCCAAAGTAGTAATGCTTTTGTTCAAAAATTTTCCTTCTATAAGACGTTTATTATGTAATAAAACTATATTATTTAATGAGATTTATATAATAATACTTTTAATATTTATATAAGTGAAATAATTTTCCTTATATTATATTATTTATTCCAATATATTCCTTCATGGAAAATATAATTAAAAAATTTCAATGTATCTTGGAAAACAATGGAATGTTTAATGATTAATTTCCTCTAGAAAAAATTTAATGATCTTATAAAGACATAAAATTTTCTAAATGTGGACAAAAAATATTTTTACTTATATTACACAAGGTAATATTTTGTATTTAAACCATCCTCATTCATTTTTGGAGGAATTATGTTTGATTCAAATTTATTATTTTTGAACTCATTTCTTTTCTATGGGTTAATTATTATTCAAAGTCGATATTATGGAACCTGGTTCATTTATAATGGTTATCCATGTTTCAAATATATTTTTTATAACCCATTTAATTTCCATAGGTTATGCATATTTATAATATAATAATGGGTTTTTCTAATACTATTAGAAGAAATGAATTATCTATATTCATTATTATTTATTTGGTAATTGAACATTATAAATTATGGGCGTTCCCGTACAGTGTTTGGAAATATTTTTACAAAATTAAAATGGGGTGGCCAAGATATTTTCAAGAAATACAATTACATATTAATGTGGGGGGTCCAAATATTTCTAGGAAATCCGATTACAGCTTAACATGGGGTGGCCCTAATAATACAAGGTGAGCTAGTTAATGTTCTCCAATGCATTGGGTAACGATAATGTTGGAATTCAGCTGTATGGTTATTCCAATTATAAGTTTTATGAATTAGTTTTATAAATCTGATACTCCAAGGTACCAAAAGGGATTAAAATTCTTTTTATGTGTTTATAATGGTTCTGATGATTTATATTGATATCACATGGATTTTGATTAATTATTTTTAAGAATCCTAGATTTTACATGTTTTCATTGTTAATGATTGACGTATAGATGGGATTTGGATTATTTTATGATTTTCTCATGCACATTGATTATATCGTCATACAATAATAAAATCTTATGCTCAATTATTACATTCAATTTATAATGGTTAAATTTTACTGTACAATCATTTGAGATCAAACATTATATGTTTTCTTTTTCCCTAGGATTTAAATAATGTTTTTGATTGATTTATATATATAAATGATTTCATAAGGAAGATTCTTATGAATAGATATATAATAAAGAAAAGATGGGTTAAATGTGAAATATATTTCCCAATCAAATCGTGAATTATTTATATGGAAGTATTTCATAATTCTATATAGTCGTCAATGTTAAAGGTCCTCAATAATATAATTTATCCCTGTTTTCATTTTCATGTTGTGTGGTTTGATAGAAAGAAATGGGTCACAATTATCGGAATAAATGAAGGAAATGTAATGTTGTGTATTTATGTATATGATCCTGGAGTGTGGGTCATATTCCATCATATTAGTGGTCTCAGAACTCATTGCTGCCCTGAATGGAACCCCTAAAAACATTCATTCCATTAATTGTGTGTATAAAACATTTCAGTACTCTAGTTACTGAAATCCTATCAAAGCCTTTCTGAACTCCTTTTATAACTACATATCCATAAACCACATATGTTTTAGTATATTAATATTCTATAAAAAATATTCTTATCCATATTACTTAATTAGAAAAATCCCCTGAAAATTATAAAAAATTAAATTCCCTTCGAAATTTACAACCTATAATGATGATTTTAATTATTGAAACTGCATGAGTAGGTTTATGAACATAGCCAAAGGCAAAAACACCTAAAAAAACATGAATTTATTTTCCATGATTATTAATTTTATGAGGCCACCAATCAACCCTACTATAGTGAGAATGTAGTTTATTTGGTCATATTAACTATACATTCATTTTTTAAAGAATAAGACTCTGTAGATGAAATATTAGTCAATGGTTTTTTTGTACTTATTTAGGGAAGAATTTTATATAACATGTCATCAATAAGTCTACCTATGAAAATAAAAATAAATATGTTCATTAATTTCATCAGAAACATGAAATTGCGTTCTAATTAAGTTTATAAAGAAAAGGAAAAAAATTCATAGAACGGTTGTTTGGATATCAATTTTAAATTACTAGCATCACTTTTTGAATGGTAGCCCCACAATATATATTGATTATAGAATATACTAAATGATAAGAAACAATGTAATAATTTTTAATTAATTATGAATTATACAATAAATGTGTATTAATTTTCATTGGCCTATTTATTTTTAATTTTTAATTTTCCATATTTTTGTCAATAGTATATTATTTTTCATTATGAAATGAAATAACTAAACCAAAACTAATTATTCAAATATATATTTTGAGTTTATAAAAATAATTTTATATCTAGATTGTATATACATGAGATATAATAACTGATTAATGTAAAAATTTTCATAAAAAGTTCATTGGAACACTCAAGAAGAGATATGGAGTGCAATATAATACATCAATTACCTATAAAATTGATCCTAGTTTTTTCTAAAGACAGTAAAATTGGAGTTTTGAAGAGCATGATTGTAATATAATATGATAATAACAAATCATGTTTTGTTGAGAATCAAATAATATAAGAGTATCCATATATATTAAGTGATATGCATTCAAAGAGATGATAGATTTATTTACACAATAATATTTTAAATTGTTAATAAATTGTTTCTATTTTACTCTAGGATGAACTATATTGCCAATAAAAATCCTTCCATAAATATTGAAGATTTTTTTAAAAATAATTTTATTTTATATTTGAATTTTAAATTAATGGAACTAAATAAATAAATGATAATTGTTAATATAATATATTTAATTAATTTTCATTTATATTTTCAAAAAGAGCCAACAATTAATTATAAACCCCTCCCTACTAATACTGAATGAGATTCTTGGGTTTTTTCTAACTAACACACATGTACAAATAATGTTTTCATTAATTAATTTTAAACATTGATATTTATTTTTAAATTAATGAGATGTGATTTTTTGGATAAGTCTAGTGGAGAGGATAATGTATCATTTTTTAAAAAAATAATAAATTTAATTTTTTTAATAATTTTCTTTTTTTTGAATGAAATAAAAGAAACATGTCTTTTTATTAATCCTTTTTTTATAAATTTTAAATAAATTACACATTCCTTCAGTTATCGAATTTTTCGAATTTTTCTTATATGAAAACATGATCTAAAATGATATCCTACATTATGATAAGATGATGTGTTTGTTTTTTATTTTAATTTCCTTATAATTATTTGAATTAGATGATTTATGATTGTGTTTTTCACTTCCATAATTTAGATTCAATATTAGCTATTCAAAACCAATTTGAATTACAAAGATTAAGTTCCATTAAATTTGATACATAGGGAAGATAAAATCATGAAAATGATCTGATGAATCATGTACATTGTAAAAAATGTTTAATACATGGAGAAAATATAAGTACATTAAAATATTTTATTTTAATCTAGTATAAATGGTGAGTTTTGAACCCAATTTATGGTTTAAAATAGTCACTCACTGGGTGTCTCAGTAATAATAAATTTCTATAAAATCAATATTTTTTCAACATATGTTGATATTAAAATACAAATAATTTCAAAATATTAATAATGAATGCATTTAGGTTCGTGGATTATTTTACGTAGATGGAAAAAATTGGTAAAAAATGTCAATTAAGTATTATCTTTGAGTTGGATACTCATACATTGGTTTAAGAAACAATAGATGTAATATAAATTAATGTACACATTGTTTGACTTTTAAAAAAAATTAATTTGGAATTTTTAACTCATAAAACTATATATTTTACAAAATTTGAATTAATTGTAGAGATATTGAATTCATATAGGAGGCACGATAACATTAGTGATCAAATATAGTTTTCCCCATAATTGTAGTATAGGAATTTGAACCTAGATATGCCAAATAATTGGAATTGGTTGAATACATTGTATTTTATAGGATTGTAATTGTTTCTGTTTTGGAAAGTAAAAAGATCCTGAATTTTTAAACATTCAAAATATTTCTCAATGTAAATTAACTTGACAATTTAATCCATTATAGGTAAAATCATTCAAATTTATTAGTTTTAAAAATCTATAACATAATTATTTATGGTTAAAATATTCATTTTTTAGAATTTATCAAATTATTGGATTTATATTTTAATGCATGAAATTATAATTTTTTCGAAATTAATTTTTCTGATGGACTCTAATTTTCTATTTCTATTTATTAATAAAATTGGAATTTAATTCCAAATAATATTACACAAAATTATATTTTTTATGAGTTTATTTTTTAGCATTTAATTAAGGTGAGATAACCATATAATAATATTTCCTCAATGTTCATATGTTATTTCATACTCTCATATGATATATGCTTTTTCTGATAATTGGAAAATGATTTATCCCACCATATCAATATATGAATTTTCTAAAAATACCCATGTGTTATTACCCTTATGTTATGACCATTTTGTGATTATAAAATCTATACCAAACTCAAAATATATTTTTAATTGTTTATATAAATTTCATTGAATGTATTTTTTTAAAATATATGAGTTTTTTTGTCATTTATGAGTTTTTGGACTCCTCGTATTTTATTTTAATCACTAAATAATATTTTTGAAACCATGTAATGAATTTGAACATTAATATGATATTTTTCCCTAATGACAGCTTGAGTGAAATTTTTATAAACACCTAATAAGGATTTTTAGGTTCTATAAAAAATTCTTCCCTGTATTAGACTTTAAGATTTAATATTTTCAATTTTTTATGATTATAAAACTAAAAGTCTCATTTGAAATGGTTTGGACCTAATATCAATCTTCATTCCACCTGTCATCTTGAATATGGATAGGACCCTCCCATGAAAACCATATAGAAATTATCATATAGAGGATTACAATGTACAACTTTATAAGAATGAGAATACGAATATTTTTTCGTAGTTTATTAATGTAAAGAAAATAATAATCTATAATTATTTCGTTTATTATAATTAGGAGTTGTGGTTTTATATGAGGGTGATTTTTGATAATAGATTACTATGGAAATAAATATTAAAGGATAAATTAATAATTTGTCTTCATTATCAATGAGGAAATAATCATTTTTGCATGACTAGTGATATATTATTTTATTAGATAGATAAAAAGGATTAAATTTGAATAATACATTAATGGGATAATGAAGGGACTATCCAAGGATAATATATAATCTATATTTTTACTTAACTCATATAAGATCATTCTCATATAATCTAGTAATAAATATTTTAAGAGAACACAAAACCTACAAAAAATATATAAAAACACCAATAACACTCCTTAATCTGAAGACATCATCTATCCAACAACAACTATATTAATATTTGTTCGATACATTATATTAGAGGTTCCTAGTGACAATATCCTCATAAAAAATAACAATTATCACATTTTAGTATTTACATTTAACAAAAAAACGAATAAATCTTTATCACCTATGAAATTTAATGTGTTAAGTGAATCTTTCAAAAGCCGAAAACTATTAAATAATGGTGGTAAGAACATCTTTACACCATATTTTAACAAATGATTGAAAATAAATCTATCATATATAAATATTCATTACTTGTTTCAATATTTTAAGTACATTATTTTATAATTTGATGAATTATATTCCATATGTATAATGCTAATCGTATCACA
Organism: Viscum album; assembly: GCA_963277665.1. Classification (NCBI taxonomy): domain Eukaryota; kingdom Viridiplantae; phylum Streptophyta; class Magnoliopsida; order Santalales; family Viscaceae; genus Viscum; species Viscum album. Next base: position 1,950,237,020 of record OY728163.1, read on the forward strand.
TTGTTCATAAAAAATATTAATTAAATTAAAATTTCAATTATTACTTAATTTAAATTTGATATAAATACATAATTGTTTTTTATTTATTAGAGACTACCTTTCATTCAAATCCTTGATGTAGAAACTATTTACCACCTAAAATTAATAAAAATAAATTATATATAAATTCCTCTATTGATTTTGTACTAATGTTTATTTATTACAATTTTAAATTATATCTAATTTATCACAAAGAATTAGAAAACTAAATAATCAATTTATATTACACAGATATAATACATTAATATTACATAAAATTTCATACACCCCATAAGGTATCTTGAATACTTTCATCAAATAGAATCATTATTACTCATTATTTGGCATTTATATTGCAATTAAATTACATAAAAACTAGATGGAACATCATTGGTTGCTCCAAAATTATTTTTTTCTTCTATTATTACGTTTTGATAATGGTTATTTTTTTTAATGTATCAAAACATTATTAATAAATTACATGTTCATATAGTATCGTAATTTTATAATATCAAGTAAGAATTTATTGAAATCGTATTTATTATTGGAAATTTTCCAAATATAAAATTTAGAAGAACCACATGACTAGAAAAATATAATAAGACAACTCTAGTCACATTAATTCATTAGTATACTCAATTATATTGAGTACATGATTTTAGAATAAATGACATTAGTTATTTTTAATCCTATTTATTTGAAACCAATAGTGAATGAAGTTATTCTCATCCTAAGCATCTATATCAACATTTCGTACATCATCAACACCTTCAAACTCTGGATGGAATACAATTGACACGTTTATTTTTCGTTATTCTTATAATATTTTCATATATTATCATTTTAATGAGTTTTTTAAATTATTATTTTTCTCCCAAATGTTTATTCATAATATTATTTTTCAAAATGACGATGTAAGTTCTTGATAATAAATTGTTTTATTATATTAGAATCATGTTTTTATTATCATGTAATATGTACTTTTATTAAATTACTCATATTTATAATGACTACCCCTTTTTAATTGATTAAATATTTTAGTGATCCATGATCTATATTTTTTCATGATTTATATTATTTTTTTATATAAATAATTAATTACTACAATTATTGGATAACACATGTCAATCATAAAATATTTGAAGCATTGATATCCTAGTTGAAAACCCATTGTCAAATCCTTAATATGGTAAAATACATTCTCAATTACTCTTTTCTAATTACAATTCATATTTAAATACTATGTATAAATGATAGGAAACACATAGAATAGTACACCCATTAATTATATTAACATGAATACAATCTAATAGAAAAAATAATTCATGGGAACCTAATAATTATCTACCTCTATAATGAATGATTGAGGTCTTACCAAGAGTTTATGTAAGGTAAATCTAATTCGAAATATTTATAGATTATTTAAATATCCCCATCTTATCTATTGTAATTAAATATTATGTATCCATTCTTATACGTATTTAATATTAAAATCACATTCCTTCAAAAAAACTAATATGTTGAAATCGTATTGATGTGTAACTCTTTTCAAAAAATTTTTTGTTCCGCACTAAAAAAGAGTATACATAAATGTTAATATATTCCCCTTGTTTCACATGCCAATGAAAAGTGAATATTCCATGTAAACTAATAAAAATATATTTCAATGAAAAAATTTACATTAGTAATCTTGGTGACAGAAACAGATAAAAATTTCCTTTCTAAAACTATTCTTAATAATCAACAGTAATGGGAATTCCATTCTAATGCACCACTAAAAAGGAATACATTACCAAAATAGAATCTAATTCAACAAAAATTTAACACATAATTTCTAGAAAATATAATCCAAAAATAAATTTAGGATTATAAAATCAATTAAAAAATGATGTTAATGTAGATGAAAAATGGTTATTACATTTCTACGCCTACTATGGTATGAAAATATTTAACCTATTTTTTTTCTCAAAATCAATATATTATAAAAAAGTTCATAATAGAAAAATTTATTACTCCAAATAATATAAAGAATAACCATAAATATTTGATTACTTTATATATTTGTAATTGTAATGATAACATTGAACAATTTACATGAAAAATCATCATTAGAAAAATATTATAATTTTAGTCATTTATTTTTTTCATTCCAAAATACTTGAATAAAAACATGTTTCATTAATGATTTATTAACTTCATATTATACTTATTTTAATGCTTTTACATAAATCCATTATATTTATATCACGAAATATACATATTATATTATTAATTTATATAAACTATTTATAATATATTAGAGAGGATAATTTGAAAAATTATTTCAATCATTGATAATATCAACAATTATAAGTACATTTAACATGGTTCAGATAATTTTCATTTTTTTCATTTCACTTTTGTAAAAATAAAATTATTTATTATAAAAAATTTATAGTTATTATATGTGTAAACAACTTTTATTATTCATTTTTTTAATATATAATTTCATTATAAATTTCACATTTAATTTTTCATATAATCAATTTACATTTAATTTATAAGGAATGGAATATAAATTTGTATATAAATTCTTATAATTAATAGTTAAAATTAATAAATGATTTATAATAAATGATTTATTACATTTAATTAAATAATAATTTATAAATATATATAAATTTAAATTATAATGAATTTATTAATATATGAACAACATTAAATAACATTTATTATATTTCTATAGAAATTATAAATAATTAAATTGAATTCATAATTAAATATTAAGAAAAAAAATTACTCCCAATAATATTCCAAAATTATTATGAAATAAAATACTATGATCAAAGTTAATTTGTTAAAAAAATTATCTATCCTAAATTAAGATTAATAATAATATCATGAAATAAAATATGCCAAAAAAATGATTCCAATTATATTTTGTTATTAAATCTCAATGAGATTGGCTATGAAACATCATATAATATTTATTAATAACTCATTATATCATATTTTGGATTCCACACTATATTTTATAAAATATTAATATAAATCATAATTTATTTAATTCAATTTAAATAAATCTCAAGAAAAAATATTGATTTATTCTTAATCATTGCTTCAGATATATTAAAAATATAATCCAAAATATTAAATACCATAACAAACCCATGGATAATATTATATGATAATACATTGGTATTTAATATTGATTAAATTTCAACATTTCTACATATAATTTTAAAAATATATATCCTCAGTTCTTATGATTCCACTAAAATTTTTTGAACGTTTTCGAACAATGCATGGTTAGTTATTGAATGTTATTTGAAACCTATACCATAGACCACCCATTATATGAAAATTAATCTACGAAAAATAAGAAATAAGATACTACTATAAAATTGGGAAAAACATATTCCACAACCACACAAATCTCCTTATATATTAATGAAATTATTCAGGGAAGGCCTCGTGAGTGTAAAATAAAATCTTATTATTATTAAATGTGTTCATGGGATAATAAATAATACACTATATTGTCTATATTCTTCTTGAATATCTTTTTTACAGAACCACAATAGTTTATAAATATTTATAAGATATCATGTGGTCAAGGTAGTTTTATTTGAATATACACACCCACTACCATAAAATTATAGTGGGATTTAAAAGGTTTTGTGGACTCTCCTTTAGTTATAAAATTAACATATTCTTTATAATAAATGAGTAAATTATTTTATAGTTAATATACTAATATCATTTATATATGAGTCTTTCTCCCATTTATATCCCTTAAAATAGATCATAATTATAGCATCAATGATGTGTTGTTCACCCCATATTATCAATGAAATAGAAACTAATCATTGTCCTAGCTTTTCAAATATGTTAATATAAACAAAACATTACTCGATGGGTTATAATGTTAAATTCCATATCCTTGACCTATAATCCAACCTATCAAAATCATTGATTAATAATAAGGGACATAGGTTGAAGAGTAATCATTCCGTATAATTTTCCCATCAAATCATAAAATATGACATAATAAATGAATGTTATGAAACAATTTTTTAAGATTAATATAAAAAATTAATATTTTATATATCATATCATTCAATATATATTCATTGAATAAATAGATTTCACATGAATAAATTCTACCATTTAGTGACATCGACCACATGGGCATGCCATCCCATTTTGATTTGGTTCATCTGATAATAAGGATTGGATTATCCATCATGTATCATTGATATCCATGTTGGATTTTTGTAATCTAACACATTTCCAAATGATTAGAGGCATTCTAATATTGTACACACTGCATATAGTTTCAAAAGTAAGATTTTTTAAAAATGTGGATGGAACCCCAATAATATAAGGGTTTCTATGTAGTATCCCTACATAGGATGATATCGTCCCATGAATATGATGGAAGATGTGGAGGTAATTTTTTATCTCAAAGGATTCCCAAACTCTCTCTTGATTCCACAGACACATAGGCACCCACATATGACATTTAAGTATATAGTAAAGGTGTGAATTCTAAGAAATATTGTATAAAGGGAACATTACTTGATGTAGAGTTGTAAATTTAATGAATTATTATCCCCCTATGACTACTTATCACCTACATATTTTTCAATTTTCTATTTAATTATTCGAAAATGACTTTTGAAAAACTCTCTATAACCTATATATATGTTTCATTTGAACCATAGTAACATATTATGATGAATTTTATTTTTCATTATAATATGTATTATCAAAATATGAAGAGTAATGGGTTAAATTATTTGGGGTTAGTGGTGTTGGTACATTACATTCAACACCCCAGATGACACTGCACTATGTTAGTTTTTATTTGATTATAGATTTTAGTTTTATTTTTAATGATGGTATTATTTAAAGGCTAAATGTGGATCAATAGTTAGACTACATTGTTAGGAAAATTGTTTGGTCCCCTTAAAAAAAGTGTTATAGTTTTTATGAGTGAAATTTGAAATGATTACCACTGAGATAGCCAAACCATTCAATATTATATGATAAATCATGTAATAAGCCCATGGGGAAATACGATACTACTCATGGTTAGTGGATTTTTTATTTAACTATGTACTAAAACCATGTAAGAAACCATTGTTGATAAATTGTCAAAATAAAATATCATACACATATTAATTTAAAATCTATTAGTATATATTTTCTTCCCATAATTCATGTGGCCCCCATCCACAACCACCTACTCAAGTGACTTTCTCCAATGAGATCAATCATTTATAGAGATATTTGTAAAGACCCAGATATTTTAATGATTGTTTTTATTATATAGTAATATTATGAGTTGTGTGAAAATTGACATTGCTTGATTTCGAGGCCCGGTTTTCCCATAATTAATTTCTAAACATTTATTTATGTATGTTCTTTAAACGCACGAGCGGTATTTTTTAGCTTTTGAACTGGTGCTCGGAATTGAAATCTGAGGAAACCATTTAACTCATAGTGCTAATACTCACATAAGGAGACCGTCGGGTCGATCGCAACTGATGGAGGGTGGAAATTAGTTTTCGGAAATTTCATGGGGGAAAATAAAATAAACATGCTTTATTTAATTTTTTAAATAATAAACTTCCCATTTGAGACATGAAGGTGTAGGCCACAAGAGGGTGGCCAAGAATTTAATTCTAGTCAATAAATGCCTCGTTACACAAAATGTTTAACAAAATTCCACATTTATTAATTGGATAAATTAATTCAGAATTAATAAATCTACTTTAAACTCTACGATTTATACAAATTATATGTGCCAACTAAATTTAATTATTTATCAAAATTTAATTAAATTATTTCATAACAATATATAATTTGGAACCTCACCACTCATGTGAAAATGGGATTGGAATAAGAGGGGATTGCTTGGGAGAGTTGAAATGATCTTTCTCCATCAAAGGAGATCCTCCAACAATGAACGACTTCTAGAATCGAAGAATGAGGAACCGACCACGGAGCATCTTGCGGCAGTGAAAAACGTCTACGTCAATCTCCAATAGTTTCATTCTCTTTCATGCACCACCTCCATTGGAAAATTGAGGTAGGGATTTGTTTTTACTATGATTTAATTTATATATCGATTCTTCATATTCAGGTTTCACAATGACATTGTCCAAACTAACATTGCCATCATCCCATACATATAACATGCCTCTTATCATCTGTTTCTCCGTCCATTCATTGTGTGTTCTTGAACACCAAATAGTTAATGAAATTGGATACACATTATTTTGTTGAGATCAACATATGGACATGGATCCCTCAACCCAAGTATCATGAATATGTGATCGTTTTATTTTTCAAGCTTGGAATGAAGCTGTAATGGCTCACAGAAGAAGGCATCAGCCGACACCCGATTGGTCGCGGGGAAGGAAGGGTGGCACGCGTCCATGTCTTCGGATTAACAGCAAAAATTAGGCCATTATCCATGGCGATGATTGAAGAGAGACCTGTTGTGCTAGTTGTGGTGGAGCAGCAGCACGCGATTACGCCATTAGAAAGAAGATTGGTCGAATCACTGGTCGTTAGTTGTGGTTCGGTGGAACCCACTCGAGCCCCGTAGTGACATGGCAGCACCTAAAGGAATTGCTCATTGAAATTATGAACGGAAGGGGGATTATCCCCCTTCGGCGCTAGCTCCGGCAGACTGCGCCACCGGGCCGCGCCACCGGGCCATTCCCTGAGGTCGCGCCCAGCAAGGGATGGGGCGTGCCCCGCGTGCCGGGCACGGCTTCCCCATTTACGGGCTGAGCCAAACCACGGCCCAGCGGGCCATTCCCATGGATTCCTAGGCCAATCAGGATGGACCCTAATTGTGCTAGGGCAACCTGTAATAGTTCTGGTCGGGCATAGACAGGTGGGGCCTGGAGGTCCAACCGGGTCAGACAAGACCCGGTCCCATTTGGACCTAGTTACGCCTTTGTGGCCATAGCTTTTGATCTGTGCGTCCGTTTGACGAACATTCTATGGCACCAATATCCTTGGATCGATATGGTTTTATTGGATTAATCCACATGTTTTTGGTATAATGTTGTAGTATGTCCGGGATGGATCTAACCCCAAATTCAAACAAACCCTCAGAGCGGAAACACTAATAACATATAGACCGGATGTACGATTGATGCTCAATTTATTGCATTGGGTGGCTTATGAAGTTATGGACCTTTGGGATACTTCTTCGTGGGACTATGAGATGTTTGTGGTATGACCTATGGATTTGAGAGAGGTTCACCCAAGAACTCTTTATATTTAACCCTAATACTAGGTGAAGCATGACGACTCCTGACTATTTCAACTCGTAGTGACTCAACATGCCTAGTGGGGAGCACTACATTGTGATGAGAAAGAACCATAGTGGGGAGCACCTATATGTGACATGACATACATATGGAACTCAACAAGAGGATCACCTCATCATGCCCTGAGGGGGAGCACCTCTCTGTGATGTGGTAGACCCACGATAGGGAGCGCCTCTATGTGATGAGGTAGACCCATGGTACTCGACAGGATGAGTCCCTCAACAGTCCACCTTTAGTGGTAAGGGATTATATGTGACATGGCTTGCCAACAATACTTCATAGAGGAGAATTTCTATTGCATATAAGGTGTTTTATGTTCTGACTAGGGTTGTTACATTTTAATATTCATAGATAATCCAGTTCTTCGCTATCATCTCTCTTAGTGATCATGTGTGGGTCTGTATCATAATACTGTTTTCTCAAAGTTGTATACCTAGTTTGAACTGAGTCATATATATTCATGTTGATATCGGTGTGTCACTCTCACCTTCATGATATTACATGCGTGTTATCATTTCCTCCTCTATGTGGTGGGTATATTCTGATAATTTACGTATATGTACGGGCATATACCTAAGTATGTTTTACTATTGCTTCTATGTTTTTTGGTTTATCTTGTGAGGATTTTAGAGACCTTCCAGAGTCTCAGGGTCACTACTGAGTATTGTTATACTCACCCCTACACGGGATACACCCACACCTTGTTGTTTCCGGTGCAGATGACAGATAGTGCTGACTGAGGATGACGATACTTGGACTGGAGACTGTTCAAGGGTGGACCTTTACGAGGTGATCCATAGTGACGGGCGTTTAAGAACAGTACCTAACCTTCAGGTAGGATCCATTGCCGGTTATCACAGGAGGTGTAGTTAGTTTTACTTGTACATTCCAGTTTTTCTTGTACTGTCCAGTTGGGTTATATTTATGCCACTTTACTTATAGTACACACCTTGTTTACAATATACATAAATATGTTCTAGTATCTGGTTGTGTTCTTGTTTTCTGTGAGTGTACATGTTATAACTTAACCACCTTCCCATTTTAGGGAATACACATTTTGGTGCTTTTCTCCAGCCACTGGCGTAAGGAAGGCAGGCTTGGGTTAGTCACAACATAGGTCCCGGAGGATGGGTCGTGAAAAAATGGTATAAGAGGAGTTTGGTTCTACAGAAGAAATATAAATATAATATTTTATCTTAATTAATAGTGTTATGTGTTATGAGAGTGGTTTTCAGTTTGGGGAGTCCAGTGTTGGTGTTCCAGCAGATGTATCCATACACCAGGACCATGACATATTATTTCTAACTCAGTGCATGAAAACACTGATTTCTTATGTGTTTTTTAAAACCTTTCTTTGTGAACTCTTTGAGTCATATCACTAGGTATAAACTATATGACCTTGTCACACTTGTTTATTTTCAAAATGCCTCTACACAGACAACTAGACAAGATTACAGTAATAGTATGTGATGACAGCCCCTGGAACGACAAGTCTTCTGTGCAGGACCCCCTTATAGAAGATGTACAGTCGGGTGGTGTACCAGCATCACCACTACCCGTTGGGAAGCCAATTACACCAACCCAATCACTAGATGGTGCACTCTATTTGAGTGCATTACAATAGTAACAATGCTAGAGTCCATAGAGGTTCTGAGAAGAGACGACTCCACATGAATTTGAGGATTGGATAGAGGCCATTGTTAGAGATTTTTGACTTTTTGGGACACCAGCTGATCTCATAGTGATCCTTGGCGCTAGTCTTCTTCAGGTAGCAGCGGGAATATGGTGGAACATAATGCTCCAGGTCCACGATGAGGTGACTCTTGTCTGGGAAGATTTTGAGATCCATTTCATGGAATAGTTCTCCCAATAAACACTATGATCAGTGCGTATACATGAGTGTCTATACATAAAGTATGGTAGAATGATGGTGGCTCAGTATTCCGCGCGGTACAATGACCTCTCGCGTTTTTCCACTAATATGGTATGTGACCCTTTCTTCAAGGCATTGGCCTTTGAGCAGGGTCTTAGATTGGATATTAATGATATGAGGGTTTATCTTAGCATCCTGATATAGGCAGGGGTGTTAGAGAGAGAAATCTTAGTGTATAGTTTCCATATAGAGCAGTCACCGCCAGTGAGACCCACCACCAGATGGAACAAAGAAGAGTCATTAAAAAATGTCATCATAAAGACGATGCATAAGTACAAGAGGACCAGACTTATATGTGGAAACCTGTAGGATACATGGTCGGTGGTGTGTGGCTCTAGTGTAAAAGTAGGACAAATGAGGATCATGCAGTGTTACTCGTTCATTGGTAAGGGTCACATTCCCTGTGACTACCCAACCCTTCGTACAAACAACCCGTAAATTTCCAGTGTTCCAGCTCGATAGAGATGAAGATTTGATTGAGGAGGTCCAAAAACAAGAGATATTGTGTAATAGGAGAAGGTCTTGCATGATGCAGTGGAAGAAGATTTGGGGTTTTACATCCACCACCAACAAGCGGTCCCCCCCAACAACACGGAGTAAGTGGACAAGGATGAGCTCAACTCCATGCAGTTGAGGCCTACGATCATGACAGTCTAGAGGTGATTCACGGTATAATTTGTATCCACTCAACCTTAGTTGCAGTACTTATATACATAGGTTCTAGATATTATTTTATATACATGGCCCTCGTTTGGTGATTAGAGATATCAGTGGATTTGTTGTCTCTATACTTGCCGTTAGAGACACTTATCGGAGTGGAACTGACGATTACACACTGGATCCAAAATTGTGAGTTTACTCTAGGAGAAAAGAGAATCAGGTGGGATCTCTTAGTAGCATCATTGAGTCCTTATGAAATCATCTTGGGTATGGACCAGTTTTCCACAATCCATGCTCAGATCGAATCTAATGGGCGCAAAGTACGGTGTGTCCGCACAAATGGGGGGATGTTTTCCATCACCGATACGAAGTGGAACTTTGCAGCACATGATGAAATTACCCAAATGAGGGTACAACCAATCACACATCAGTTGGATAGCCATACCCTTAGATTGGTTGATGTTGACAGTCCATTATATCTGGTAGTGGTGGACCCATACATTGATGTTTTCCATGATCATGTTTTGTGTCTTCCTCCTCATATAGAGGTGGAATTCTACATCTACTTATACCCTGGGATGACACTAATATCAACTCCATCATATGATATGGATCTCTCGGAGCTTCGTGAGCTATAGGTACAACTAGAGGACCAGTAGAAGATGGGGCTCATTAATCCCAGTGTTTCTACTTGGGCATCTCCGATTTATTTCACCAAGAAGGTGGATAGGAGTTTGAGATTTGTGTGGACTATCGGAGCCTGAACTAGGAGATCGTGAAGAACAAGTACCCAATACTGAGGATTTATGATCAAATTGATTAGATAAAGTGAGATTGATGGTTTTTGAAGATAGATCTCAGATCAGGATATCACCAGCTCAGGGTACGAGATGAGGATGTGTAGAAGACGACCTTAAGATGTCGGTATGGACTTTATGTGTTCTTAGTTATTCCATTCGGTGTAACCAACACCCCAAAAGTCTTCATGGGACTCATGAGTAGGATCTTGCAACCATCCCATGATCTCCTTGTAGTAGTCATCATTAACAAAATCTAATTTACTCAGCGATGGAGGAGGATCATGCCAATCATCTACAGATAATTATAGACATACTCTAAGAACCCCACCTTTATGTTACTCTCTTGAAGTAATAGTACTGGATATGAGATGTCCAATTTCTAATACACATCATCTCAATGGATGGATATGTAGTGGATCCAACGATGATGGATATTATGCTTTCTTGGGGGACCCCAGGAGTGTGGTGGAGGTGAAAAGTTTCCTGGGTATGTCCGGTTACAACCAAAGGTTTGTGCCTAACATTTCCAGAGTCGTGGTACCCATATTAGCTTTGACGAAGTCGGTGAAACCATTTGTGTGGTCGGAGAGATGACATTATAGTTTCCAAGAGTTGAGGTATAGATTGGTGTGTGCCCCCATCATGAGGCCACTAGAGGATGGTGTTGGGTACATAGTCTACTATGATGCATCAGGGACCAGGCGTGGATGTGTGCTAATGTAGGAGCGAGCAATGATTAAATATGGCACTCGATAGCTAAGAGAAAATAAGATGAACTACTCTACCCATGACCTAGATTTAGTAGCAGTGGTCTTCACCTGAAAGATGTGGCCACATAAATTAATGGGTGAACATTTTACAATCTATACTAATCACAACATTCTCATGTATATCTTCTCTCAGAAAGACATAAACCTTAGACAATGGTGTTGGATGGAGTTCCTCTATGACTTAGAATTTGAGATAGTTAATAATCCCAGTAAGGGGAACATTGTAACAGATACACTCAGTAGTAGATCTCGTATACAGTCACTGAGTGAGGTGGAAGAGCATCTAGATAAATTGTGGATTTCTTATGTGGATCGAAATGGTGCAGTATATCTTCTATCTCTGATAGTATCTCCCCCAATCCTTCAGTGAGTCAGGAAAGCACAGCTTGATAAAACTTACTATCAGGGTCAACATGCTTATATATACTCATGACATACAACTGATTGATATTCTAAATGTGGGGAGCACGTCATCCTCTATAGAGGACGTACAATGGTAACAGTGATTCATAGTGAGGATATTTTGAAGGGGTTATATACATTCCCTTTAGAGGTTCATCCAGGAGTGGAAAACATGTAATCGGACCTTCTGTGTCAGTACTGGTTTAACGACAATGAAGAATGTAATGGAAGATTTTGTCTCTCAGTTCCTTATTTGATAGCAAGTGAAGGCAGAGTATCAGGTTCCAGCTGGCTTAGTTCATCCACAAGAAGTTATAGAGTGGAAATGGGATGGAATTTCCATGGACATTGTGATAGTACATCCACACACATCCCAGAGACATGATTCTATCTGGGAGATCGTTTACAAATTCACCAAGTCGACCCACTTCATACCTATCAGAGATCATGGATCAGTAGAGATCTTGAGACTGATCTATGTTCAAGAGAATTTAATGATTATCGGGGTTCTATATACTATTGTTTCTAATTTTGATGCATGTTTCACATACTAGAAATGGAAGTGGTTGCATGAAGCATTCATGATATATCTTCGATTGAGAACTGCCTTTCATCCTCAGACAGATGGTCAGATAGAGCGGACCATAAATACCCTTGAGGACATGCTGCATTCTTGCATCCATGATTTTGGTTACAAATTGAAGAATCACATGCCATTGGTGGAGTTCACATACAACAACATCTATCACACCTATATTAGTATGGAAACATTCAAGGCATTGTGTGGTTGACCATGCGGATCACCACTGTATTGGACTGACCCGTGGGAGTCATCACATGGGGGACCAGAAACAGTATGAGATACAACGGAGAAGGTGAAGCTAACCTATGACTGGATAAAGACTATATAGAGTAGGTATAATTCATATGGTTAAAGGAAATAGATACATCTAGAGTTCGTGGATGCAGACCATGTCATTATACGGGTCTCATCTCGATGAGATTTTCATGGATTTTGTTGAGGCAGAAAGTTATCTATGAGGTTAATCTGACCGTTTTAGGTTCTCAGCAGTGTTGGAGAGGTGGATTATTTCTTATCATATCCACACCAGTTGCACAGGGTGTAAGACATCATCCACATATCCCATATTAAGAGATATATGCATAGCCCATAACACTTCGTTGACTATGGTGAGTTGGACAATGATGATGGGGCGACATTTCTGTAGGTTTTAGTAGAGATTGAGGATCGACATGATAAGGTCCTTCATGGGTTATAGATACATCTAGTGTGTGTTCGTTGGTAGCATGACAACCGCCAAGAGAGAACATGGGAGCATGAGACTCCAATTCTTGCTTAGCACCCCAAATTGTATCACTAATTTGTGTTGTGGCTTTCGGGGATGTAAAGCCATAGGGTGGGGTAAATATAAAGACGCATATTTTTCCATTGAATTTTTTATTTGTATGGGGATATTACGAGTCTGCGAAAATTTATGACACATGATTGCAAGTCTCGTAGATCCCATAATGAATTTCTGAACTTTTTTTCTAGTACGTTTTTTAAATGCACGAGCGGTGATTAGTAACTTTTGAGCAGGTGCTCAAAATTGAAATTTGGGGACACCATTGAACTCACATCACCACTATTCTCATAAGGAGTCCTTTACCTCAACCACAAATGTTTGAGGGTTGAAATTTATTTTCGGATCTTCTGTGGGGGAAAATAAAATAAACATTCTTTATTATATTTTTGAAATTTTTGTCCTCCCATTTGAAACATTAAGGCGGCTAATGCATGAGGGTGTTCATGAATTTAATATTTTCCATTAAATTCCTAGTTCCAAAAATTGTGTAAATACATTCCACCTTAATTAATGAGATTCATTAATTTAAAATTAATGAGTAATCATTAAACTCTTGGCTTTCTCAAAATTAAATGTGTCAACATAATTTAATTAATGTACAAATGATAATTAAATTATTGCGTAAGCTTATAATATTTGGTAACTCAACTCTCACGAGAAAAGGGAATTGGAAAAGGGGGAAAGAGATTTGGATAGTTGTAATGTTCTTTCTCCAACAAAGGAGATCCTATAATAAAGAAAGGCATCTAGAATCGAAGAACGAGGAACCAACCATGGAGCATTTTTAAGGTGTGACAAACACCAATTTCAATCTTCAATGACTTAGTTTTATTCATCGCACCACCTCAATAAGTAAATGGAGGTATGGGTTTGTTTTTAATATGATTTAATTTATTTATATATTCATCATATTGTGGTTTCAAATCAACAATTTCTAAACTAACATGCCCATCAACCCAGGAATTTACACTGCCAGTTATCTTCTATATCAATATGCATTCTCTATGTGTTCTTCAAAGCCAAATATTTAATGAATCTAGAAATGAAATATTTTGTAGATTACGACATGTGGACCCGGATCCATTGACCCAAGGATCACGAATATGCAATTGTTTTATTTTTTTGGGCATGGAACGATGTTGAAAAGGCTAACGGAAGAAGGCGGTGGCCGGCACACAACCGACCGCATGGAAGGAAAGGCGGTGCACGTCCACACTACTATATGAGGTGGAATTCATGGCCCATCATCTGCGGAGGGGTAGGGTTGCAGCCGAAATCTGGCCGGCAGTGTGGAGGAGTGGCAGCGCGCGTCCATGCCACCAAATGACCTGGAGGCGATGGCCGCTTGGCTCTGGCAGAGGCCGAAGATCGAACGGACATGCGAGCCATGGTGGAGCATCGGCGCACGAACACTTTGATCCGAGGAGGACCGGCCAGAATGTTGGTTGGCCATTGGGGTTTCGCAGGACCAACTCGGGACCTACGGTGACATGGAAATACCTAATGGTGCTTCATGTTGCCATTCCAAATGGAAGGGGGATGCTACCCTTCTGTTCTAGATCGGGTGGACTGTGCCACCGGGACATGCCAGCGGGCCACACCAGTCGGCCACACCCATCAGGCAGCACCACCGAACCATGCCATAGGGCCATGATAGTGGGTCGTGCCCAAAACAGGCCTGGCCCCTCCAAGCGGCCCAGGTCGAGCATCCCCCGTCATGGGTAGGGTCGGGCCCACAGCAGATCAGGCCAATCGGGCTGGACCATAATCTTTCCTGGTCAACTCAAACCAGTTCTGGTTGGTCAGGGCCAGGTCGGTCCGGGTCAAACCAGACACAGACCTATTTGGACACATTTATACCATTGAGGCCATAACATGTGATCCATGCTTCCATTTGACAACACAAATGCAACACCATAATCCTATGATCTAGAAGGTACTATTGGTATACCACACTTGAGTTTTTTATAACGTTTGCGTATGACCGGGTTGTATCAAACCCTGAATCAAACCGAGCCCTCGACGTAGAAATGCTAAGAAGTAACAGATCGAGCATCCAATTGATGAGCCGTCTGTTGCGTTGGGTCCCATATGAAATGATAGAGCATTGGAATACTTCTTCGTGGGACTTTGGGGAGGTTTAGGAATGACTGATTCCTGGGAGAGTGGCTCTCTTAGGCGCACTACATACAGAACCTTGCAAATGGATGAGACTTGATGTCTATTGATCGTTTCAACTGGATGTGACTCGGCAGGCCCCATAGGGAGTGAATCTTGGTGACACTGTAGAACCATGATGTGGAGAGCCTCTGTGTGACATGGCATACCCATAGTACATGACAGGAGGAGTACCTCAGTTGGCCACGAGGGAGATCACCTAAATGTGATGTTGTAGAACCTCGGGGAAGAGCACCCATGTCTGACATGGCATACCAATGTTACGTGACAGGCGGATGACCTCAGTAGTACAAGGATAGTTGAGAGCTCCTCTTTCTGACGTAGTAGGCCCACTTTACTCTATAGAGGAGGAGTCCTCTAGCACCCAAGGTGTTCGATGTTGTGACTAGGGATGTTACTTGTTAATATCCCTAGAGAATCTTGTGGATTGCTATCAGCATTCATAGCGATCCTTTGTAATTCAACATCAAAATCATGTTTCTTAGAGTTGTATACCTAGATTTAATTGAGTCTTATATCTTCGTGTACATACCTATGTGGTACTCTTACATTAGGGGTTTTACCTGTGTGGTCTTATTCCCTCTTGTGGGTGGTTAGTATATTTCTATAAATTAGGTATATGTATGGTCATATACCTAAGTAGTGTTGACTGTTGTGTCTATTTTTTGTGGTTTATCCTTTGGGAATTTAAGAGACCTACGGGATTCATGGGGTCACTAAAATGTATTCTTATAGTCACCCATGCACTGGCTACACCTGCACTTTATTGAGTCAGGGGTAGATGGCATAAAATGCTGAATGAGGATTAGGGTACCTGGATTGGAGACTACTCAGATGTGGACTTTTGAAGAGGCGATCTGCAGAGACAATCGTTTGAGAGCTACACCTACCCTTCAGGTAGGATCCATGGAAGGTGATCATAGAAGATGTACTCAGTTTTACTTGTTCCATCCATATTTTCTTGTACCGTTTATTTGTTCTTTAATTAGGCCCCATTACATTCTGTACACAACTTGTTTACTATATAGTTTAATTTTTTCATATATCTGGTTGTGTTCTTGGATTTTTTGAGTTTACTATTTATGAAGGGAATGTTTTCCCATATAATTGAATATGCATTTCAGTGCTTCCCACCAACCCCTGACCTATGGAAGGCGGTCTTAGGGTAGTAATGGAACAGGCCCCAGGGGATGGGTAGTGATATATTATAGGGGTGTTCATAACAATTCAGGGATGAATAACAGAGGTAGGGAATCTTCTTGCCTCTCATCTTCAACTACCCTTTTTCTCTTCATTCCTTATCACTAAAAAATCCCTTACATGAAACATTAGGTTTAATTTTGAGTACATTTTATGAATCCTTTTTTTTCTAGAGTTAATGATTCCTACTTCAAGCTCTATTAATCCTATATTTTCTATTCAATACCATTCTGATTTTATTTGAGGAATTTTTCACCATAAAAAATCATTTATTTTTAAAACTATTGATATATTATATTTTAAATTTAACTATTATTTTTTAAAAAAAACTAGAATTTGTGTTTATTATGTCAATAAGAATTATATTTTAATACATAACTAAATTATAATAAATTAAAGGGTTCCTCAATTTTAATGGTTATTTCAAATTGTATTTTTTGAGACTGCGAACACCATGGGTTTGAAAATTTTCAAATATTAACATTATAAATAACTTATGATAATATAAATGGTATTTTGTTAATAAATGAGAAATTTTAAAAAGCATTAAATCTTTTATGATGATTTTCATGAAATACATGAAATAATAAGCATTACTAATGTGTGTCTAATATTATATTAAACAAAAAATTGAATTTTACAAAAATTAAATTAACGAGTATGATTCCTAGGATAATTTATACAGTAATATGAAATAGTTTCAAGGAATTTATTATAAAGGGTATGTATTTTCTTAAAAAAATTATGGGGGATTAAAATTAAATGCCTTCATAATTGTTTAATAAACGTATTTTAATAATTTGGAATGTAAATAAACCCAGAAGTGTTTTTTATGGAACATTTGGTACCATTCCAATGGATTTTTATATATTTTATAAATGATAAAAAATTTTTATAAAATACAATACATCAAAAAGGTATTATTGTTTCACCATTTTGGAGCCTTCAATGGTTTTTCATGTTTGTGTGTGTGTGTGAGTACATTTATAATCCCCTTTTTGTAAATTCCATTTATTGTTGGGGTTTTATGTATGTGGTGATAATATTATAGATGAAGATGGGATTTTATCATCATGGGTGTTTGTGGAGGGAGGGATATTATTATACTTTTTAATGATTGTGTTGATCATGACATATTTTTTTGTTCACATTCATTATGGGTTTTCATGATACCCTATATATATAAGAGCGATTTCTAAATTTATACACCATTATATGGTTTAAGGAAAATATTATCACCACTAATTAGTGATAAAATATATTGGTTATAAAATTTTCGAGGAACGGGGTCGTTGTATTTTTAGGGGCGTATATTAGAATGAAACATATGATAACATGTTGGTCTATAATCAGTATATTCTATGATTTAATCATTTTATAACCAATGGTATATCAATTTATACATTCTATTTAGATAATGTAATTATGTGGGGTGGGTCTCCTTGACTTCATATTTTATCCTCTAATTGATTAACATGTGTGGATCCTTTAGATAAAATTGTATTCATACTATATTTTTTTTAATAATGTATTTTATGGGATGGTTCATTTATTAAATGTGTTTTTATATTGATAGATATTAACATATGAATATTCCCTCCTGAAGTAAGTCATTATTTCTATTATTTAGAAATAAGATAAATTAAAATGTAATTTTTTTACATATGAGGTTTGTTTTTATGAATATAATTCAAATTGTGTTAAAAAGGATTGGTTGGTATAAGAATTACAAAAGTAATTTTTTGTTTTATAAATAGGAGTTGTTAATATTTTGATTTAATTGCATGTACTCTATTTGATTCAGTTTTCTATATTTTATTTAAAAAATGATTTAAATTTGTTTATAATTAATGGTTATTCTACCAGAATGGAGGGTATTAACCATCTAGGCATGATTATACTATCACCTATATTGTATATCATTATTTCATGTGCTGTCCTTGCTTCTTAATGACCATTAATAGTTTATAGTATCATGATTAGAAGGTGACCTAATGTCATGTGGTTGTTAGTTTCTACAAAATTTCATTTTATTCCTATTTTTTGAATGTTATGATAATTATTTAATATAATTTTTATGCAAATTTATTCCCTACGAGTTTAATCTAATGAATTTAACATTATCGCATTCCATTTGGGATCTAGAATGTCCCAAAATGTAATGGTGAACCTTGTATGGTACCATTACAGGTGCAAGATCAATAAAGTTCCCTAAAATTTTATCATAACAAGGATTCTTCAATATATGTATTTGTATTAGAGAATCCTTATTTTAATTTTGTGTGTGTAAAGGTAGTGTAGTGATGTAATTATTAGAAATTTATAGGAACATGTGGGGTGAGTGTTGTGATCCATCATCCATTTGGATCCTTGAAATAACATTGATTTTTTGGTATACTATTATGAATTATTATTTACCTAGTTTGATGAGTTTTAAAAGGATAGTGATATGTGATCTCCAATCTACATTAATTTGAGTTGGGGGTTTTCCTAATATAGGGTAGGCGGTGTATGAATATTTAGTGCTACAAGAGATTCTAATATGGTATATATAACCATGTTGAGACAATTATGATAGTCCAATGGAATTATCTAAATTTTTATAGGTTTATTATTTTATTTGAGAATTCTATTAGGAAAATTTTAATCCAAAAATATCTATAAAAATGAATTTTATCATTTTTAAGGGGGATTAAAGATGGGTTAGTTACGTTTACTTCTAGTAGAGTAAATTAATGATTAGTTCTATTTTCATGACCATAATTAAAAATATTAATTAATATTGTTGTGAGAAAAAATATGGATGTATATTTTCATAGAAATATTTAGAATAAGAATATATTTTTATGGGTTATATTACTAGGGGATTCTATTTTCTCAAAATAAATATTTTATAGTTATTGATTTAATTTTGTGGATTGGAAAAAAATCCGCAGGAAAAGAATGATTTACTCAATATAATTAAAACAATAATAATAAATTTTAATGTCATTTTAAATGGTGATACAATTTTAAATGTGGTTTTAATTTATTTAAAAAATGAGTATGGTGTTTTATAAATATTTTTTTATTTCTGTCTTTTAATGAAAACATTTAATTAATATTGTGTGAGTGATGTTTTTTTATAGTTAGATATATATGTTTTGTATTTGTGCTTCTATGATGGAACCATTGTGATTGAATCACGTGAAATGAATGAAATGTGTTCATGTGTAATTTTATTTGAAATATTTTTATTTGATTAGACCAAAAAAAATTTATAATTATTTTCTTATAGGATTGTCTTTTTGGTGAGTACTTTATCATTTGGATTACATTTCATCCTTTCTATTATATTCCTGGACATAGAATAATGTCAATGAATCATAACCTTTTACTCTTAAACACTATATCCAGATTTATTGTATCTATAACTACCACTTGTATTGGGTTTGAGGATCCTCATGGGTGGTGGACTCGTTATGAAGAATTAATAGGAATCCATATATATTATATCCATATTTTGTTTTTCTAATTGAGTGATTTTTTAGGATTCTTCATTGGACTATGTTGAAAATTATGTATTTATAGGGATCATTCTAACTATGAATTATTTTTTTAATAACATCATAGAATTATTCACCATCATACATAATTATATGATAATAGTTTCAAATAATGATCATTTATTTCTATATTGTATTTTATATGATTCTAATGAGTTATTCTCAAGTTTTTACTGGACATAACTATGAAATTGGAAAATAAGGGAATTCATGTAGAATATAGAAAGTCTATTTAGTTGGTGTTTGGTGAGGTCTTGGATCGAATAGATGAATTTGATGGTAATCTATCTATATTATAGAAGAAAATAGGTATACATAAACAAGATGTTCTGGTTGAAAATGATCAGTATTTAGGGAAATACAATGTTTTTAAAAATTTAAAGGACTCAAATATAAACATCCTATGATATTATTGTAGGATTTTAACGTAGTTTTTGAAAACTATTAGGAATTAACTCTATAGTGAATGTTTCGGCTATATTAAAAATTAACATAAAATGATATATCAAAATATGTCTTGTGTTTTTTAATAATTTTGAGTATTTTTTGGATGTGAATTTTATTCAGTACCTTGATTCTATTTTTTATATAATATTCCTTTACAATCTCATTGACTGGTTTTTTGGACATAATGGATTGTTTTTTATCTTTATTGTGTTATGTTATGGGAATAAAATTATTATGGTTTTATTTTTGGTAAAATATTTGATTGTGTTTTTATATTTGATAATGGTATGAGGACACAACCTGTGGTTTGTTTTTAGGGGCTATGTTGTGTATATAACTAGTTCATCTGGAGTAGTTCATGGGGTTTGTTCTTGTTTCAACTATTTCACTGTGAGATGGCTTACATTAATAAAGACTTCTGATTTCTATTCTATCTCATGATTCAATATTAATTCACATGTATTTATTTCTATTTTTATTTTATCTAGTATGTATTAATAGCATTTTTTTTGTTGTCACTTAAGGATTCCATTATGTTTTTCCACTATTAGTGATTAATTAGGTTCTAAGGGATATTCAATCGTGGTTTTCTTTTGTTTCTAGTGATTTTGTGTGCGAGTTTAACCCATAAGTATGATATTTATTTTTTTTCTTCATCATTTATATGGAATCCAAATTGTGGGGAGAACTGTAATGATTCAACCATCTACTAAAAATCTATGAAAATTGGTTTAGATTATGTTTTTGGAGATTTCATAAGATTTTTTTGAGATAATATTGGTTTTTTGGTGTTTTTTATGGAATGGATAACCTGATGGATCATGTTGGGTATTAATCTTGTTTAGATTAATAAAAACATTCTCTCATAATATCCCCTAATTTAATTTATTTTAATTGAAATTTTGTGTTCAACATCCATATACTATGAATGAGTTCATTCTAAGGCTTGAATGTGTAATGGTGTGTAGAATTATAACAACCGGGATTCATTATAACAAGTTATTTTCAATTATTTTACATCATTTTTGGTAAATTTATTATTTTAATATATTTATAGATTATTAAAGATAGACTATTATCCTCTTTGATTAAGTAATCCATGAATCAGAGACACTATTGCACTGCTATTTATAGTGTTATCATATAACAAGGTTAGTGCAGTTTTAGTCAAATTTTGTAGGGACCTAGGAAAACTATGTAAAAAATGAGGGGCATAGATCACCCACCACCCATTTACAGAATAATTTACTAAATCTTCTAATAATACTATATAGTTAACTATGGTTTTATGTTTTTTAATTTTTTTTGAATTTCCCTTCATATTTTTAAATCCCTATGACCCTATTTCCTCTTTCCCATATTCCAACGTCCC
Source organism: Viscum album (assembly GCA_963277665.1). Classification (NCBI taxonomy): domain Eukaryota; kingdom Viridiplantae; phylum Streptophyta; class Magnoliopsida; order Santalales; family Viscaceae; genus Viscum; species Viscum album. The sequence continues at coordinate 1,950,259,046 of OY728163.1, forward strand.
TCAGTCCTGAACCAATACAAATGCAACAACGCATATTCAATTTATCCTTTTTCTTTAGTTTTCATAGGGGTTTATTATTGATTGTATGAATAACCACTAAGTTATGGAATACAATTTTGGATCTTCACTAAGTCCTATTTTTTTCCATTCTCTGTCACAACACCCTCAATAATATAAAACCTAGGTTTTCAGTTTGACCCAAAATTTGGGATTACATTATTCCTAGTGTTTTAATTTTCTTCATTGATCCCCATTAATCATGTTTCTAATGATCTCTTCCATCATACTATTTGTTATTAGGATTTCAAAATTTTATTTTAATTAGAATTAGAATTATTTATGACAAGATATTAAAATAAATATTATCATTTTCTATTGAATGTATTTTTTTGGAATATTATATTTTATTGAATGAAATTTAACTTCATGGTGGGTTCAATTTATTGTTAAAATTTTTTCTACTCTGAAGGATGTATAAAATATTATTTTTCATTACAAATCACACCATGTGTTAGAAAAATTTATCATATGTCCTTTATGTGTATTTTTTATTATTTTAAAAGGTGATTTTTTACTTTAATGTAAATTTTTATTGTTAGAGAAAAATATAATTGGACTCTCACATTATAAATTAAAGGACAACTATATATGAATTTGTTTTGAAAGATTATTAAATAAAATTTTATGAAGAGAAATGATTTTAACATTTTTTCATCAGTTGAATTGAGCTGTAATAATTAATGAAATTAAAAGATTTATTAAAAAGGATATTTGAATAAAAAATCATTTTTTATAGTGGTTAGAAATGGAAAACTTTAATAAATTTTTTATAAATAAATTTTGAAAAGTTTAGAAGTAAATAGAAATATCAATTGGATTTTATGGTGGTGCATTCATCCATATTGAAATTATATTTGAACTATTTTATAAATTAATGAAAATTAATATAAAAGTAATCTATATTAAATATGTATTTTGGAATGTCATATATGAATATTTAAAGTTATTTTCAGACATATGGGTTTCTGAGTACCTCTTTTTGCAATTTATTCTTCTTTCATTTTATGGGTGGTGATGGATATATGGTTTTCAAATGATGAATAAAAATGGTATGATTCTTATTAGGCTATTTCCAGAGTGGGTGGGTTATTATTATGAATTATTATGATTATATAGATCTATTATTATTATGAAGCTCACTTTCATTATGTATAATCACAGGAACCATAGTATTTATCCAAGATTTAAGGACGTATATTTTTAAGATATTTGTAAATAATCAATGTCTCATTATTTGTTTCATATATATATAGAAATATTTCCATTATAATGATATTTATTTCATTATACTAGGTTCCCTTGTGATACAAAATGACATAGTCATACAGGATGGCCCATGATTGTTAATTTCATAAACAGTATCAATTTTTGTCCTATGGTAGATCCCTAAACACAATTTTCATTGATTTGAGGATGGATGATATGAATTTATCTAACATCATGATATATAAATTAATTTTTTAAGTTATATAGAACCATTTAATAATAAAATATTTAATTAAGGTGGTATTCAAAATAATTGATTTTTTGATTTTTTTTTAGAAAATAGTTCTTTAATGGAAAGAAGATCATTTGTGCGGACGTATTTGATTTTAAGGAGTAATTCATATTAATTTTCCATTTAAGATAATAAATAACGTATATTTTTCACTATGTGTATGGTTTAATTAAATTTTTTTAATTTTATATTAAAATAATTATTTCATCATGAGGATTTTATTAAATAATTATTTGGATATATAAATTTAATGTAATAATAATATTCTTTATTAAATATACATTATTAAAAATAATTATATATTTTTAATTCAATATACCTTGATATTCATTTATACTAAATTTTTATTATTATGGAATCATAGGTGGAGACCTATTGGTATCTTTTGTCTTTATTCCCGTTATATATATTTATATTATTACAAGTTTGTTTGATATCTTGACTACACATGTTGAACTTATTGTCAAAGGATTATATGGTGATATATGACATTATAAAGGTTACTTTTTGTACAATTTTATTTTCTAACAACAATATTTTTGGAAAATTGGACACTCCAATATTGTGTTATTATTTTTAAATGTATTTCCATAATGGATAGTGTGTTAAATGTTTATAACTAAAGTGGTTCAATTAATGGGATTTTTCTATTAGACAGATTCGTATATGGGAAATGAGATGACATTTCATTAATTTTAATAAATGTATTATATTATTTATTTTGAACTAATATATATTAGTATTTATTTATAACATACTAATGGTCTGTATTCGAATATATGATAATATTAAAATGATTTTTTAATTTATTTTATTTGGGAAATTGATTCAATGTGATAAAAATATGATTCTCTAAGGCTTCATTCCAAAAGTAGGTTTAATAAATTTCCATTAGGCCAGTGGTAGAAAAGTCCAGGTGTTAGTTCATATATAACCGTAATTCGTTTCATTACATTTAGACTAACATAACTATATTTTAATTGTGTAGCCTTGAAATGTTTTCTCAACATATAGTGGATATATATATTTTTTATATTTACATTTTAGATTGTAAATTTATTTTTTCTGAATGGTATTGAAGATAATTAATATTTATCATGATGTAATGAAGACAACACCAACAACCGAGAGCTAGTTTCTACTATTGAGTAACTCTTTGATAAACTACAATTTTTTATAAATACAAATATTTATTAATTTTTTCAAAAAATTGTATAAATATTTTTAATTATTTAAATTATTAACCATAATTATCTTATTATAATGTTTATTTGTATAAAATATAAATAGTTTAAATGTTTTTATAGATCAAAAAATGTTCTTCATGTTTTATGAAGTGGTCATTGTAAAAAAGAAGTAATTTTGAGACCTTATAATATGATATTCCATATTATGAAAAATAAATTTTGAAATTTGATGAAATTAAAAACTTTGAAATGTCTAGAACAAACCATATTGAATTCAAATGTATATTTCAATCTACCGTATGAAAAAATGTACATACCATGCCGGATTCAACTGAGAGTGTCACCTGACCTCGTGAACAAAATGTACCCACCATATGAGAGTCAACCAATCGAATAACCTAAATTCATAAAACATAGAACTACTATGTGGGATTCAAAAAAATATGCTAGGTGACCAATTAAACTAACTGCATTTAAGAAAATTACATTTTCTATGGGAGTCACCAGATCGTGAAATCTTATTATGTCAACCTACTATATTATATATAGTGATGAAAATCATCCTCTATATTTTGACCAGAAAATGGGATAAAATTAATTAACTAATTACTAAGGAATTTAAAATGTAAAAAATTATGATATTTTCAATTTAAGAAATTAATCATAGAATAAATATTTATAAATATATTAATTATATTTACATCATTTTATGATTTCAATTAAAATTATGATTCCTTCCAGAATAAAATTTCTATCTAATTTGAAAATAAAATGTGTTTTGAAGGATAGATTACTATGATTTTTTATTATATTGAAATATAATGAAATTTTATAAATATAATTAAACTAGATTTAAAGCTAATTATTATATATTGATGTTAATTTTAATGCCTAAAAATTATAAGTTATGTCTTCGACAAATTTCAAGAATCATCGAATTAAAATTTGGTACTTGAATTTCCTTACATAAATTATTTTATATAGATTCACATATGTGATAAAATTACATAAATATCTTATTTAAAACTCATATTTTTATTTACCTATATAGATTAGGTATTTTCTATAGGATGTTGAATTATGTGGAAATATGTTATTTTTTACATATCATTTAACATTCCAATTTTGAACATATTTATAATGAATATAAATAATGATATATTGTTTCTATAATTTAATATTATTTATTTATAATCCATGATAATGGTTCCAAAATTTTATCAATAAATTTTCATCCAATGGGATAATAGTTAATGTAGATTATGTGGTAAAACATAACATCCACATTAAATGTTGTTTGATGTAAATAGTTTGTCTCACATACATTATGTGAGTCTTTACATAGCATAATAATGTTGACTATAATTATTCATTATTAATTTATAAATAAAATAAACGTGAATTCAATGTATAAAATGAATTTAATTTTATCTATTAATAAATGTGTCAATCATGATTATTCTATAAATCTGAATTTAATAAACAAATTTTATGATGTATTAGAAAAAAGAAACTACCACGGGCTTCTACTTTTGAGTATTTTAGGTATAAATGAACACAATATATGGTGTTTGAAATATCTAGATCACCTAACAGTGGTGTTTAGTGTTTTTCTTGAACTACACAAGGGGAAAAAACAATAATTATTAACTAGGAGTCACAATTGAACATTAAATTTTTGATACATTTCTACTAAATAGTTCATTATATATTTGATACCCAAACACTGAATCTATTCATCTAGTATTATGATCTAATTATTCTTATTATATTTATGTATGTGTGATATTAATGGGGTATAATGAACATTAAATGTTTGTATTTTGGGTTGAAAAACCCAATAAAAAGTCAAGCATTATGTTTTTCCTCCAAGGCAAAAAGGTTGGCAATTAGGGTTGTACCACCATGTAGAGAAATCCAGGTTTTCATATGATTATATCTATTGAGGTTAAATGGTATTGTCATTATGTTGTCTCTCTTGGTGTAAAAATTTAATTTATGATTAAATTATATTGTTTATAGTTTGTTCCATTACTCTATGATTATGATAGGGGTTAAGAGTAGATGTATGATCATTTAGAACGGAACTACTCTAAAATTAAAAATAATTATTTTTATTTTCTTTCATACTTCATTAAAATTGTAACTCTGATATATAATTATTAAATTCATTTATACAAATCTTAAAATTCCAATTAACCCCCATGTTTTCTATATTTCCATCTTATCATTGTTGAAAAAATAAGTATTAATGGAAGACCCCTAGCTCTATATATATATATTCCTTGTTCTCACCAATTTCCAAAGATAAAATTAAAGGGGAAAATATATTTTTTAATATAGATGGAACACTATACAAATATGTGTGGATAACTACAAATTCACCACAATTTAATGGAAATGATTTTGGTTATTGTAATTCTCAAATAAAATATTTCTCGAAACAACGTAACATTGATCATTAGATAATATTAGAAAATTTAAACAACTTGTTAGATGGGGAAAAAGATAATTTTTTTTGAAATTAGATGGAAATTTATTTATTTAATTATAATTTTTTTAAAAACTTATAATTATTATTAAATATTATTTTTTATGGTCATCACAAAGAATGTATAATATCTCTTGAGATTTGTAAAATTATAAAAGTGACACATCATGGTTTTGATAATCATAGTAAAAATAAATTTTTTATGCAAATATGTGAATATGAGGAATTTCAAATGGGATATTATGAAACTATAAGTCATCTGTTTCATAGATTTACAATTATTATAAATTGTATGTTTTCTTTGTGATAAATGCTTTAAAATATTATTCTTTTGAGGAGTGTTCCTTTAGAACTTCTTATGAAATGAAATGTTAAAATGAAAGATATATATGAACAATTAAATTTTATGAAAAATAAACATGATGAACTTGTTGGATTACTATTATACTATGATTTATAACTTCAAAATATTCCTATAATAAATAATTCAATGAATAAATTAATTTCTTTTAAATCATATGTGTATATATATTTTTAGGATTACATGTTACAGATAATTGATATGAATTATAAATACTATGTTTTGAAAGGTTTATATATAAGGAATAAATTTTACTGAAGGATATTTTTTTAATAATTCTCTTTGTAGGATCACAAGGTCGCAAATAAATTTAATTAAAATTCTTGTTATAGAAAAGAAGTAATTTCTTATGAGTGTAGGAAATGTGGTACATAAATCTAGAATTTTGAAGAATCTAAAAGAAAAAAATAGTATGAAATTTTAAGATTAAATAAACACAAACTATTAGTTCTTGTAGTGATACAGAAATCTCTTAAAAAATTTTAAATTGAAAAAGACGTTGGTAATATTAATTTTTTTTCAGAATATTCTATTGTGATACTCTCACATTCAAATTCAGGTTAAATTATTCATGAATCAAATACTATAAATTATGAAAATATACATTTCACATGATTAATAAATAGATGATACTTTTAGTTCTGATTCTTATGATTCAATCGAATATTTAAATAAAGAGACAATTATTTAAAATTTAAAATAAATTTGCGATTCATATGAATCTAAATAAAATTAATAACTTTTATACATGTATCATTAAAAGATAAAAATATAAGTAATCAAGATATGAGAAATATTTTATAATATAAATTTATGAATGTTGTGGAAGATATCGATTATTTATCATGTTATAGTTGTAAATTGATCAAATTATATATCAATTCTATATAATTAATGTTTAATGTTGAAAATGATAGGATTAATTATTTTCATTCAAAAAATAATAATATTCAAGAACAGATATTTCATATATTGTTGGTTTATATGTCTAATTATAAACATTAATGTAAGAAGCATAAAAGTGAAAATGAATAACCAAGAAAAACAACTTTTTCCTCACAATAAAATCATTTTGAAGATTTATAATTTGTTCAAAATAATCAAAATGGTTTAAAAATAAATTAGATAAATCTAAGAATATGATGATTTATTTGAAAAAAAAACTAATTTCTAATAAATGTAAATAAAATGTAAATTTTGGAATTAATTCTTATTTCAAGAAATTTAATGATAAAAGGAATCTACTATATTTTTATTTTATTGATCATATTGTTTTTAAAATTATATATTATAATAGAAAATATATGTGAATTGTTTCCATCAATTTATCTAAATGTGGGTCTTACTAATACAATGGTTGTGAATTCACATCGATCATCAGTCAATATTGTTTTTCCCAAAAGGATATTTGTTTCTAAATAGGATTTCAAGGAAACAATTATTAAACTACTAACAAACTAAGGTAAAAAAATTTAAGTATTCTAATTGATGTAAAATATAACCATTCTTTATATCCATACATTGTGTAATATTTGATTATTATGTTCAACATGCATATCATTATAATTTTATTCTTGGCATGTTTACTTCAGAATTATAATAATTATTTATTTATTTTTCTTAATCATTAATACATAATATCATTTTCAGATCATTCTAGGTACATTAATATTTATCTTTCATTTTGGATATTTAACTTGGGTATTAATATACTGTTTATTTCATGAAATAAACCTCAAATATGTAAAATATTATTATATAGATAATAAAAATGTTAATTTTGTTTTAAATTATTATTTATTAATGTGATATTAACAAATTTATACATCAAAAATTATTTTATTGACTAAATTCATGTTTTGTGGATCCTTGTGACATTGCACTGTGTTTTTGGGAAGTTTTTACTGCTAGGATTAATATTTTACTAACACAATTTTAATATTTTTATTTTGAAAGGAATGAATTTATATAGGGGTAGTTAATTTTTTTCATAATTCTAAAATAATCTTCTTTACTTTACTTATTGAATCCTATTATACAAATAAATTAAACGATTAGGTTTAAAATATTAAATTTGTATATTTTATGAAATTTTTAAAATATGCTTTAACTCCTTTTATTTATCTATAAAGAGTAAACTAAAATTTAGGTTGAGTTATTTTTCAAACTTATAATTTTTTAGTTAATATATATAATCCATTAATTAAAGGGTTATAAACCATATATTAATTTTAAAAATAAAATTTATAAAATTAATAATGCAGTATTATAATCCCCATCTTTTTGAATCGAATTTTCACTTTCATTTGAAAATTATAAAATTTCACTATAGTAAAAAACATCATAAATTAAAGGGAATATTATATGGGTATTTATTATTTATTAATTATCAAGAAAATTTAGTATATTCTTATATAAAATACTCATTTAAACTCATGCCGACTATTTTTTAATGCTGATATTTTGGAATGTTTGAATGATTTATGTTATGAGATTTTATGATTTAAACAAAATATGTAAAATATGTTATAATATTTTTCATATATTTATTGTTTATTTTTTGACATATTTTTTAATATTACTATGAAAAAGACTACTCATAAATTCTAGAAATTAATAACATACAGTGTAAATATTTATTTATCATTGATGGGTATTTCTGCGAGGTGTTTCTCATTAATTGTAAAATATAACTTTTTAAATTATATTCTGTGAACAATTGATTCATGATAAATGTTTCTGAAGATGGATTTTTATTTATTTATTCTTGATATATGTTTAAATATATAAATTTAAATGATTTTTGGGAATATAAATATTCTTATGTATAATTCTATCTATAGGTATTTAGTATTTTATTATTTACATTTAAATATAGAATTTTCCTACTTCAAAAATATATTTTTTATAATTTCACATGTAAATGTTTTTTGAAATTTTAAATAGGTTACATGTATCAAAAGTGGTATATTGTTAACTAGAACACATAAAAATTTATGTTTTTATTATTAAAATGATTTATTTTGTACACTTAAAACGCTAAATATATAGAATTGTGTAATGTTTTCTAAATAATTATAACATATTAATGTTTATTTCCATAAAATATCAATTGTTTTTTTATTTTATGATAGGTCATAACAAATTCTAAAAATTCCATAATGTGATGGTATAGAAAATAAGTCATTTGACACATTATAAAATAATTTTAATTATTTTTCAACTTAAATAAAATAGTTTGGAAAATGAAAATTCGGAAAACTCTAGAACATATCGTATTGGAGATAACTAACAATGTCTACATACCTCATAAAAAAATTACCTACCATGTGGGAGTCAATTGACCGTGTCACCTGAAAACATGATCAAAATGTACCTTCCATATGGGAGTCAAGTGACTGTGTTTCCTAACTATGTAACCTAACCAATTTATAAAAATGTATCTACCATTTAGTGATCAACTACCAATTTTACCTACCCTTGTAAACCTACTGCATAAAAAACATGTACCCAGTATTTTGGAATCACCAAAATATGATCCCAAATTTTGAATCCTTCCCATGTCATCCTATCCTGTTACATACCATGAGTTAATTTATCCTTTATATTTTGACTAAAAAATTGGATAAATGACAGAAAAAATAAGTTATGATTTGTGAATTTTAAATCCATAAAAACTGTATTCATTTCATTAGAAAACATAAAAATCATTATCATTATTTATAAATATTGAAATTAGATTTATGTAAATATTTTTTTTGAATAAAATCATCAGTTTTAGAGAATAATGTATCTAGATTATTTTAATGATAACATGAGATATAGATGCCATATTTAGTATATTATTTTTTTAATTTAATTATAATAAATTTATGTATATATAATTAAATTGGACATAAGTTGTATTCATTCCTATTAAATTTATGTATTATGCCTAATATTTTATAAAATAAGTTGTATGAAAAATATAATTATCATTTTATTTAATCCAGTTATGTGAATTTCATTTTAGTGATTCTATAATTTTTGTTAACCAATGTGAATACACTACATAAATATCTTGTTTGAAACCCATATATGGATTTAGCAATATGTATTTATGATTTTCTACACAAAGTTAAAAAAAGGGAATTATACTCTATTTTACATATCATTTCACTTTTCCATTATCTTCTTGATTAATACTAATACATGAAGTGTTTTATTTTTTCTATAACTAAATATTTATTAATTTGAGTCCATTAGAATATTTTTTAACATTTTTATTAAATTATCATCATATGGGTGGAATTTTAATACTGATTTTATGGTAAAATGAAATATCCACATTAAATGTTTTATGAATGGTAAGGGTTTTCCTACCATTCATTATAAATGTTTTTTCAACAGACATAAATGTTGGTTATAAATATTAATTAACAATATGTGAATTATACTAGTGTTTTATCACTGTACATCATAAATATAATTTTATAGATTTAATATGTGTTCCATGTGAGTATTCTTTGAATGGAAATTTAATAATGATATTTTATGTTTATATTTGAAATATGGAACTGTAGCAGACTTTCGATGATGAACCTTTGGTGCATAGATGAACTGGACATATTGAGTTAAATAGTTCCAAATCATTCAACAAATATGTTGATCATTTTATTGATATATACTTGGGGAAATTGACTTTTGTTATAACCTATAAATGTCAACAAGACATTAACTATTTGATCTTATTCCACTAAAGATTTCACTACTCTTTTTCCACTAAAACCCATAATATCTTTATATAGTTATTTATATATTATTCATCATATTATCATTTTTTTTAAAATTTTAATGTGTTATACTACCCCTTATGAGGTCATATTCTGGTTTGTGAATCTGAATAAAAAGATATGCATTATGTTGTCAATCTTGGCGAAAAGGAATGAAATTCGTGTTGTTCCTCCATGTAGAAAAAAGAAGGTTTGTTTTGGGTTTTTTCCTATAAGGGAAAAATGATATTTTATTAGGTCGTGAATGTCAGATGAAAAACGTAATTGAAAGATTCCATTATATTGGTTATAGTTGGTAAAATCTCTCTCAGTTTATGTGAGGTTTTCTAAGTAGATGTAGGATCATTTCGACCTGAACCACAATACAAATATATTGTGTTAATTTAACTTTATTTTCCACTAAATAAAAATGATCACTATCAAATATAATCATTAACATCATTAATTAATATTTGAAATGTTCAATTATATACCTCATGGATATAATTTTCTCATAACTCCATACCATCAATTATTTTATTACATTGGTTTTAGACAATAGTAATTGAAACCTAGAAGACTATATAGTTATGTTGTCTTAGTAAACTATATACACTCATGATTTACATGTAACATTTGGATATAAAAAATAAAGGACAGTATCATTATTCCTTCAAGAATATCCATGAATATCATTTATACTAATGTTCTTGGATTCATGGAAAGGGAATGAAAAAGGGTGAGATCAAACTGATGTTTCTGTGATTAAATAAAAATAATCCACATAGAAATGTAAATTACATAACACACATTACATTTAAATAATTGGAATACATGTATTAGATAATGAATAATCTATATGTAGTATTATGTGACTGAAAAAACATTCCATATTATCAAGGACTTGAGTGTCATTATCATATATGGAATAAACAATATGGAAAGATAAATAACTAAAAACACTATACATTTAATGAATAAATTTAGATTGAAATTCATCATATGATAAAATCATTGTGATTTCAAATGGATAGTAAAAAATGATTATGCAATAGGAAATTTTTTTATTCATTTCATGATCTTAGTAATTAAGATAACTATACCTTCATGAGCTTTCACAAGAAAATTTAAAACTAATCATTATGTATACACCAGATGACAATTTAACTATGGGTAGCCTGGTGATTCTCTTCATGACATTACAAATGAATTAAGGGTTTATCTATATCATATCCCCACCCATCACTAATTGTAAAAATCATTCCACATATATTTACCAACTAATTTAAATAATGAATATTGTGACATATCATGAAATATCCATTTTTACTGAATAATACAAATTTATAAATATTTCCATTGGTAATAAAATAATATACAATGTAAAATTGATATGAAAACATGCTATATGTTTTAATAAACAATCAAATCCATGATATAATGTAATTTAATATTTAATATAAAATTATTTTTCTATGAAAAATGATCACAATAAATTTATCATCTCAAGAGAAAGTTAGCAATCCAAAAATTAAAAATGAAATGAGAGGAGACCATTGATTCAACAAGAATATAGGTTTTTTACAATACAATCATGAATTAATTTATATTCATGTTAATGAAATAATCATTTACTTATATATACCATGTTAATTTTAATAGCTTCGTATTATGAAATGTGTATCAATGAAATTGTTATTGTGATGATTTCCCATAATATGATTATATCATTTATCAAAGCTACAATCAATTGATTTATATTTTGAATAAAAAATAAATCCACATAATAAATTAGAAATGAACCATAACATAATAATAATTAATTACACATTTATTCTACTAATATCAAATACAATAGAGATGTAATATAACCTAATAAGAAATTTTAGTTATGAAATTATTACCACAAGGTAAAATTCATGTTGTAGAAAATTGAATGAAATAATTTATATTTAATGTAAATTTAAAATGAAATATGTAAAATTTATGATATATCATATTTATGGGGATTTATATACACCACTTTAAATTAATTATTATCATTCAATTATTATATGCCACAACGATTGGAATTTGTGAAAAAAGTCACTTATGCAATGATTCCGTTTTCTAAATGTTATTCAAAAATTTATAAAATGGTTTAATAATTGTTATTAATTTTTAAAATAGCCATATTAATATTTATATTATCCTATATAACTCTATTTTAAAATTCAACCACTCTTCTATTAACTATTTTACATTAGTTTCTTTGTTTTTGTGTGTTATTTGCCTTGTTTTCACATGTCTGTTGTTTCATGAATGTTCTAATTCACACTAATATTATATATTTCATTCATCACTAAAATTATATTACTATTTTAAATATAGTGTTTGTTCAATAGATATAATATTATAATCATTATTTAAATTTGAACTTGGATATTGGATTACATTGCTTCATGGGGATGGTGGACCATACAAACACACATATGATGTTTTTATTTCTTTAATCGGTGAAAGGGTAAGGATTTAATTGAGATATTGATTTTAAATAAATAATATAATTTCATATATATATATGTATATATATATCATATATTCATTAAATTTATCCTCACTTTCTTCCATATAAATAGTAATTGAAAATGAATAACATCGCTCTGCGAGGTGGTAGCCCACTATAGACACAAGTAAAGAAATCATATTTTAAATAAAATTAAATATTATTAGGAATATGTGATTTTAAAATTACATAATTATCATTATATAATAAAATTAATATTAATTTTTAAAATATTTATTTATATAATTTCTTAAATGTGGTGATCGAAATGAATTACATCGGCTTGTGAGGCAGTAAGGCACTGTAAACACAATGAACGTTTTAATTTCCCATTTGATGGAAGAGGAAATGTATATAGTTCATTAACATGAAATAATGACTTAAATATATAATTTTTACATGGGGTTTATTATATAATCTTGGGTTATTAATATAGGATGTTTTTGGTTGATGAAAATATATTCTCGTTTAAGAAGATTACATCTTCTTCAGAAAATTTCGGTATGTTTTCAGCAAAAGCGTTCATAAATTTTATTTATGATCAAAAAAAGGAACAATAATCTTTTTACTATAGTAAGGATTTGATTTTAATAGTTATTAGATAAACCAAATAGTTTTTTATGTGTGATGAAGGGATGATATACCGTATTTATTTATAATATGGGGAGATGACACACATGGAATTTTTGAAACAAATAATATAAATCCATGTTTTAATCACTAAAAAAGAATTTTAAAATGGTAAATATAGAAACTATAATCTCATAATGTCAAAATATGTCCATATAGTGGGTAATGTGCATTATGGATGTTTATTTTAACCCTTATCATTTTATTTTAAACCACAGGTAAATAATTTTTTACCTTGACCATAGTTATAAATTTTTATTTCATTCAAAAGAATAATGATAAAAAATTATTTTTCCGTTATTGGATAATATAAATTTATATGAATAAAAATGAAATAATTTTTTAAAATATATATCATAAAATTGGATGAATAAAATTTTAAATTATACCCACAAATGCGATAAAAATATTTTGTTCCAAAGTGAAAATCCTCATATGTACAGATTTCTTTATTATAATAAATCATTGTAAAATAAACTTCAATGAGATATTTTAGAAAACTTTTAATATAATTTAACTACTATTAATATAAAACCAATTAAAAATAAAAATTATCTTTGTAAAGGAATATTATTTTTAACATAAATTTGTATTTTTCATTATTCATCAAAAAAAATTATACATTTCAGAAACATCTAAATAATGAAATCAAAAATAATTTTTTTACTTTAAATGTTAATTTCATTTTATAAAATTCATTTTCTATAATTTGTAACACCTATATATTATAAAAATATAAAATATTTATTTATAGTGTATATTACTTGAAACACCAATCTCATAAGAGAATATGAATTCTTGATAAATTCTTATATATTTATTTTCAAATAAATTAAATATTTAAAACACTAATGATACCCACCATAATGTTTTAAAATTAAAAATGATACTCTCTTAAATAATATAATTTATGCATGGCCACTATAATGTAGAGGTTAAATTGGCCGATATGAATAATACTAAATAAATTCAAAAAATAATATTGTTATACATGATAAAATAAAAACATAGATATATATTTATTATAAATAAAATTAGAATCATTCAAAAGTAAATTAAATGTTATTTAAAAATCTATATTTTTCAAAGAAAATGGTTTCGTCGCCTATTGTGAACTAATGAAAAATTGAATTTTTCCCCATTTATAAATATTTTGGGATAAAATGATCAACATTTTTTAAATCATCATTTCAAAATTTTTAGAGGTTCATTTTTTTATTTTTAAAAAATATTCATTTTTTGAGGAATAGTAACAATACTATATTTTAAAAAAAGTTATATTTCATTTACAATATTTATAGAGGTATATTATACTGTAAATTGTTTTTAAAGTATAATTAGATATATTATATTAACATTTAACTAGTTTATGATATTTTTAAATATCTCATGTTGAATTTTGATATAAATGCCTTTTGTGCTTATGAGATGTTTTTAATTGGAAAACAATTTTTGTGTCACATCTGTGAGTATGATTTTAAATTGGGTTCTGAAACATATGTGAATTGTATTTGGGAAAAAAGATTCTATATTCTGATTAATAATAATTTTATATTATCTTATGATTCGATCATAGTCTGTGACCATTATGAGTAGTAAAAATAATAAAAGTTAATTAACATGGTTAATGTAAGAATGTGTCTACCATATGATTAAACTAAAAATATAAGGAATAAAATGACTTAAAAACATGTGAAAACTTATTTTATGGAAATTATTTTACCCTATAATCTATATTATTATTTAATGATCCATTTTAGGCACCTTTAATGATGAGAATGAGGTTGTAAATGATTATTTTCAAAAATACCATGAGTTCCTCTCCACCAATTTTAAAATTCGACCCATATCCACACATATTTTTACTACAAAATTTATTTACATAAAAATAATATTTAAAAAAATTCATTCTTTACATACTTCCCATAATTATATAATAACTTGTTTATTATAATGCTATTATGGGAAGCCTTTAAGTAATATGTAATGAGGTTTTTCGAATCGAAGTAGATTTTTTTTCATCCCAACCTTCAAGAATGGGTGTAACAATGGATTTCACATTTTTATTTTATAGTAATGTTATTATTATACTTATGGAATTATCAAATTACATTTTACTATTACATTTTATTATGTGAGGGTTATAATAATGTAACTCATGTTTACGGGGGACAACCACCTCATGAACGTATCTGATTCATTTTTCTATAATGATTTATATAGAATTTAGTAAGGATCATGTTGGACCCATGGTTTTCCATAAATGGAAATATTTTTTTTCTTCTATTTATACTTTATTGATAAATGAATTTATGGGAAATCTAATATTATAGTTCACGTTAGTATACTGTTGATAGTGAAATTTTATCACAATGATTTTGAAATTTTTGGGGTTTATATTTTCGAAGAAGGTCTATAATTTATGAATGATTGATTTATTGGGATACATTATAAAATAATGAAAATTATATGGATTTTATAATTATTTGTGTTGAAAAGTTTTTAATTATCTCCTAATATTTTTTCCAAAATGTTGGATATGGAATATTGGAATGAAAGAGCATCATGTGATTACGAGAGGCTGTAGGACCTACAAATTTTCCTAGATGTTTCATGTACAAATGGGGATTCAAATAATGTATAACAGCTTCAAAAAATAGTGGCGGTGATCATGAATGCTTTTAGAATGATATGATTTGTCTATAGATCATTAAATAGCTATTAATTATGTTTTAGAGGATGAATCATCAATCTTGTTTTGTGAAGGTCTTATGAAAGTGTTATTATTATTAAAATCATGTAATAAAAGTGAACACAAGTTTTGAAAAAAGAACGGTTGAGGAATAATTGTTTCTATGGAATTTATATGAAGTAGTTTTCTAAAGTTCATATTTTATTTATATTATGTAATTTTGTTAAAGTTGTGAGTTTCACAAATTTTGAGAGTTTCTAGAAGCTGTGCAGTTTTTATAATGACAACAATTCATTGAATCAAGAAGGAGGGTTTGGGAAAAATTGTGATTCATGAAGGTATCTTATGTGAGAATACATGTAATTGGGATTGAATTATATTATTTATGGAAGCATAATATGTGGGACTACATGATGTAAAATATAAAATTAATGATCTATAATATGGAACCCAACATCATGTTGAAAATTTAGAATCAAATTACCTAAGGGAATGATAGAGGGGGTGTTGACGAAAGTTATCTGATATAGGGTGTGTGGTATTCCTAGAATTATAGTAAAGGTATTGTTCCTAGAATGGTGTTTCAATGTTTGATGAATTTAATTAAAAAAATCATCTTATTTTTGGTGGATTTAGGTATGAATGGTGCACCATCAAGTTATTCACCTTATACTAGTCCAAAGTGGGAAACCATGTTAAACTACTATTTTGAGTTTTTTTCATATGGGTGTTCAGTAATTCCAAAATTCTATTAGTTATGTTTGACATGGTATTACCAACATGGGGAGTAGATCCATGCCAATCAAAAAATATAACACCCTAATTCACCTCTCCCCTCTTAAGTTGTTATCAGGTATTATAAGTTTTGTTATATATTACCAGTTATGGTGTAAAATATATCCTCAATTATAATGGATATTTCATTAACTATTAGGATATTTTCTCTTTTTATAGAATAAACACCAATATTTGAGACTTTATAATGTTACACCATCTACGATCTATTGGGATTGACGTTCCATATTCCGTAGTTCATTTGTTTAAGGCCAATTATGTGATAGGTAATTTTTTGGCAAAAACACAATGAAAAATTCATGATTCAAATTAAAAAGGTCAAAATTCATTTACCACAATACTATTGGATCGAACATAATTGAATTTAATGATATAAAATACAAATTTGTCCATGTAGGATAAAATAGAGATTATATACAAATGGAATAAAAAAATAATGGAGGAAACATCATGTTTCTCACAATATGTTCAATGAAATTAAAATAAGTCAATATGAAAAAGAAGACATTTTCATTAATATAATTATTTAAATTTATAGAAAAAAAACTTCATGGTTTTGGAACTAAATAAAATATTCAAATTTTAGATAATTTCATGAGAAGGCTTCCACCAATGTATAATCCAAATGAATTATCCCTTGATAAATATTATCCATATATTATTTCTATTACTAATCTGGTATGTAGTCTGATGGTTTATGAAAAGATATTCAAACATGAAGACACAAAATTTCAGTTTAGAAATATAATGTTATTGAAACATATGAAAAACAATATATTAACGAATATATTGATGATAGTTATGATGTTAGAGATTAACATCATTTTATTGATGACATAAAAATAAATAGATGAAAAGGGAAACTAGAAGGAATGATTCCCTTGGCATGTTTTCACTATGTTTTAGTAGGGTACATTTCATATCGATGCTCAAGGAAATTTAATGATGTGTAATGTGAAGAAGAAATCTTGTAGATGACCTAGTGGCAGATCCATAAAATCTGATACTTCTAATATGGTGTGAAATTATAGAGGAAGAGTATCATTTTTAAATATGAAGAAGATAATAATAAATTTACTGATGATGTTGAACAATTGATTTAATATGATACTGAATATTCCATGATTGATACATTTGAAATGGTATAACCTATGATGGAGGAAGACATTTAGAAGTACGATGTTGTCGATCTATAGTTGTAAATTTAGGGTTCTCTTGATGATAATCCTATTCAATGAATTAAAATTAGAAAGATTAGAGATTTGAATAGTGATTCATCAGAGATTATAAATCAATATATAGAATAGATTGATTTAATATAAGGATAGTCAAAATAAAATATGAAATATGTTGAATGTCTTTAAAAGGAAGTAGATTGTAACCTATAGATTGAATATAAATAAAATGTTATGAATTACATTTCATCATTAATGGAGGAAAAGGTTACAATTTTTTCATTCATAGAATAATAAGTAATTTGGTTAAAGGTAAAAATGGAACCTAAATCCAAATTGAGTTAAATTAAGAATAAATTATAGTTTTGATGGTTTTCAAATGCATAAATTTTATAAGTAGTTAAACATGGTTCTTAATAAGTAGATAAATCCAATAATGATCAATGTTATAAATTTATGGTATGAAATAGAATTGTATGTGATACATAAACATCATTATTTGGAAATTAAATGACAAAATAATAATTTTATGTAAAAGGTTGGACATATAACAAAGTCACCTAATGTAATAGTACTTAATTCTCAAAAAAAAAAGATATATACTAGAGCTAAAAATAATTATTAACTATATGAAGTTGATATTAAATCAATAAACTACATGAAAATATATTGAAATTTAATATAGTGGTTGAAAATAAGATATTTCCTATTATTAAAGTTCAATTCTAGTGTTTTTTGGTAAAACGATCACATACAATGAATGGGGAACGATATATATGAATGAGGAAGCACCCGATAGTCAACAAAGGGGAATGAAACCATATACTTCACCCTATTGAATATATTATTTATATTAATATTTTTCCACTACTATAATATCATCTATAAAAATAATTATTATACGAATAAGAAATGGGAAAACCATAATTATAGTCCTCTAAGAGAGGTCAACACTAGTCAAACTAGACAAAATACCATTGAAAATTAGTATTCTCTACTAGAAGTATGATCTGATAATGAATAATCAATTTATTCATAAATGATATTATAGAGGGATTATTATACCTCACCACATTTTGGTATCATATTAAAGGAAAAATGAATATGGAAAATTCCATATTGGTAGAGAACTCTCTCCAAGAACAATAAATAGAAAAACATAAAAAAAATTAGTGGGTGTTCATCCTTTATCATAGAAAATGAAAATGTCTTGAAAAATTTTATGTAATGTGTTTATGGATTATTGATATTTAGAAATTATGGTGACTTAAAGGACAATGTATGTATAAATAATGAATTAGTAAATTATGATATAATACAAATAGAATCTCTCTTCATGTAAATCCCGAGTCATGATCTATTTAGTGTGAGACAAATCTGCTACCCTAGACTGGTAGTGACATTTAATCAGAAACAATGTACTAGAAAATGATAAAAAGTTAATTATCTCATGAATTCGTAGATGATAATTGGTAAAGTATACCCTAAAAATTGTAAATAAAAAACATGTTTCATAAAAATTCAAGAGGAAAACAACCTGTGGCATCAAAGGATCAGTCACATTAATTTGAAGATCATAGAAATCTTATCATGTTTAAAGTCTGTTATTTTAATTCCCAATACGTTTTTTGATTGTTAAAAGACATGTGATTATTTCATAAGAATAATGGAGGTATGAAATTATTATCTCTTGAGCAATAAAAGGGAAATTAATCAACTTGATATAGTCCTCAAAGATTCATTTAGTCTATTGAATATTGATAGAAGATATGGAGAATGGTACTTAGTTATTTTAATTAATGATTTCAAAATAATGGTAAGTGTGATGTTTTTACATCATACATGAGTATTTATTGTCTTCAATATGAGATATCTCTATTGTGTTTTTAATGAATCATGATATGCAATAATTATATTATATTTTAAAATGGTATAGAATATAAATCCATTGAATTTAAAAATTACGTCAAAAAATATGCGATCAATCATGAGGTGTGTTCAGTGAGAACAGCTAAAAATAGAAAAATAATATGTGATAGATTAATATTGGAATCAATAAGTGATTAATATGTCCAAAAATATGATGAATCTATGTTTTTTATATCTGACTTACAAGAAATAGGATTTCTAAGTTGCATTATAAAGTCATAATCAAACATGGTTACGTCTATGAGAGGATAAGATTCCATATGACATATGGCATGGAAGGACTCCCTCACTACATTTTTTATGTTTTTGGAAGTAATTTATTCATATAAAAAAATAAGATAATCAAGAAAATGATGGTGATGATTTAGATAAGAAAATATTACTCAGATAATAAATTACGAGTAAATCTTATAAATTCTAGAGTAATAATCATAGAATGATTTCGGAGACACATTATGCCATGATCATTAAGGATAAAAATATGACTAAAAATAGTAAAACATATTTTGATATGATTTATGATGAAGAATAATTTTAAAGGGAACTAATTCAAATAAATATCTTCTATATGCCTTGCAATACATTTATAACTCTTAAATTTATGTTGATTTCGAACATGATTCATAATAGTAAACAATTTATGAAGAAAATATATTTGAACACATCGATAGAAAAAGAAGAGGTTAAATTGGTCAATCTAATATCATTGGACATTTCGAAACACATAAAAATACACACAAAATTAGGAATGATAAACAATTTTATATCATATCAATTCTGTAACCATCCTTATTTGAATAAGCATTGATGGATTAATTATGGGTAAAGTTAATGAATGAATACATAGATAATACTAAAAAAATGGACATGGGATCTTCTTATGAAGCCAAAAAATAAAAATCTAATTAAAACTATGTGGATATACAAAATCTGATGTTTTTGTAAATTTGATAAAAAAATAAGAAACACTTGTTTAAATCTTATCTATAGATTTAAGGAACTGATATTGATGAAATGTTTTCTCTATTATCTCACCTAGAGATGATTAAGCTATTATTAGCCATGGAAATTCATATATTTTATAAGGATTATAAAATTGATCTCAAATATGAATTTATAAATGGGTTTTCGAATTCAAAATTAAATATTGATCAATAATTGGAATTATTTATTTGTCATAATGAAATAAGGGGTTTTAGATTAGATAAGACACTTTATGGTCTGAATATGTAACCATGTTCATTATATTCCCATCTATATATTAATCTAATGAATAGAATATTTTAAAGATGTGGTGTCATCCATAATCTATATGTGATGAGTTCTTAGGTGGATCAGTTTTTTTTTCACTTATGTGTATGATTATATATTTGGTAGAAGAAAGAACGAAGGTGTTGAAGAATTTTTTAATACCATGAAATTGAAATTCTAAATGTCCATGACTGGTTAACTCACGTACATTTTTGAGCTTATAATGATTCAGAAGAAAGAATAAACCATATTAATCAGGTAATTTTTGTAAGAGTATAACATCACTATCCTTTTACAAATATTATTACATGATTTTGAGAATAATTTTTCATGAAATAAAAACCAAGGATTAAAATTTCATGCATCATATGAATATTGGGTATATTATTTGATATCTATAAAACAGAATAAAATTATATCTATTATGAACCATAATAGGCTCCAAAATTTTGTTGATATCTTAAAACATATTAGGATATCATATGTAAGTCATATACAAAAATTGGTGACATAAAAATTCAAGTAGGAGAATAATTATACAAAATAGGTATACCACATGAGATAGAAGGAATAACATAATAGCATAAAAGCCATTGAACATAGATAAACATGTAGAGGAATATCATAGAGAATATGAATTCATTTGATAATGGAAATATAAGGATTAAGAATCAATACATAACATGACATACACCCTAGTCATGGATAACTTTCTAGATAGTATCACATGGTAGACAGTGTCCCAAAATGGATTAGGATTAATCCCTAATCCCATATATAACTGATCAAGAGAAAAATTAATAACCAATCCTTTCGAACAGTATCATGATGCCCCCATAATTACATGTACTTGAATATGTGTGCCACATAATAAAATAAAACATAATTAATAATCATAATGGTTACCCATGGAAAGAAATGATTTCTGGAATCATGACATCAGTCATAACCAAAGAGAGTTTCAAAATGGTATCCATGAAATACTATATTACATCAATTATGTAGAATAATAATTTAAAAACTAATAATATATCATGAATACTGATGTACAACTAAATTTAATAAATGAAAATGAGTGTTTAAGAATCATTATAAAATGTCCACATTAATGAATTTTATGGGAAAATATTAAAGGGTATATAAATAGAGAAAAATTAATATTTCATTGAATAAAAGTGTAATTGAACTAAAATAGTTTTTGGGGATAAATTATTGAATTAAAAAAATTGTGGCTTTAAATAGTTCATGTATTGTACATCAAAATGGTTACTAAAAAGAAGTCCACATTAATATGGATTTTTATCGAGAGGAATTGAGAATGGAACCATTTAAAACCATGTATTTACCAATCAACAAAATATGAATTAAAATGCATAAATATTATTGTAATTTATATATAGAATTTTGGATAATTATATAAAATAAATAAATAAATTCATAATGGTGAAGAGAGAGAGATATAAAATAAAATAATGGGAAAATAGAGGTTCAGAGAGATTCCTTACCTTATGTCTAGATGCATCCTTCACTTGCACTTAATTTCATGGATTATAAATTTATATCCATTAATAAATTTATTAAGAATATTTTCCACAAAAATTTGATTGATGTTCATTTTTAATGTTAATGTAAGTACAATTTTATGAGTTATAATAATAAATTTCATTGTTTTAAGAGAGTTTGTTTAATGATTTCAGAGTCCGTTCACGTGCGTATATTTATGAATGTCATTTTTAGATGGCAAAAATACTATAGAAATTAAATTATATAATATTTATGATTAAAAAGAAATTTAAATTTAACCATATATCATTTTTCTTTTTGTATTGATGAATATTCATTTGGCAATATAGTAATGTTAATTTTTCAGTTTGTTGGTTATTTTTTCTGACCTTCGTGATTTAGATTCATTTTTATAAATATTATTTCTATTTAAAAAATAAAAAATATGAATAGAGTTATAATATAATTATTAATATAATCTTTCACTATAACTATTTTTTATTACTATCCTAAATGGTGATAACAGAAAAAAAACTCCTCATACATGATAGTTGTGAATCAATATATTACTAACCATGTTTTCTAAATTTTATTAAATAAGGCGAAAAGGGAATTAATGATAGATATTACATTAGAAAAATAAAATAAAAGAATATATGTATAACTAGAATTACCATGACACATTGATTTTTGGTGATCATTATGTTGAATAATGAAAAAATTTAAATGAGAAAAATTGAGGATTTCACATCTTTATTTCCATCTCACTGAGAGCCTACTTAAGGCATATGGAATTGGTCATTTAGAGAGAATAGAAACACTGGGACATGTGTAAGAAGCTTGAAAAGGTAATTTGGGTGAATTATTTATGAATAAAAAATCATATAATGTTTGAGCAAGAAGGGTGGTGAGGGGTGGTATTCATAAGTGGGGGAGAGGGTGGTTTTTTATTATTATATTCAATAAATTATTATTCTGGATCACGAATAACAATAGATTTGATTTTTCTGACTATAAATAGTAAATAGTTCACTTTATTTTGAACTACTGTGAAATTACATCATCCATTACTAAACAAATAAGGGTTTTTGGATTATAATTTTTTTATACAGTAAATTACAAAAATTTCACTATTCACACAAAATTCATCTTTTTTAGAAAAATTTCAAAAATTTATCCAAATTTTTAATAATTTCTAGATTCCAAAAATTGAATCCATTTTTTAAAGATAATTTTCTAAATATTATAAATTAATATTTTAAATTATGTCATAATTTATTTGAAAATACATATTATAATACTATAATTGGTTTTTGGACACTATAATAAAAATTTATGGCCTCATAAAATTTTCATATAATTATAATAAAACACAATATAAAATATTTAATAAATTTATGAAGATAGTATTTATTTTAAATAACTATATTTGTAAAATAAGTGAGATTAAAAAAAATTGTTCTATATAAATATAATGACATAATTTATTTTAATTAAAATATTTGTTTAATTGTAATTTCATATAAATATATAATATATTATTTTTAGAAGTATCCAAAATATTATTTTACAATTAATTTAGTGTGTATAAAATTCTAATGGTCAGATTACTATTCCTATGGGTGATATTATTATTCATAATGGTGATATTACTATTCCCATGGTCTTGTTTATAAACATTATATCGGTGTACTATTTCACATAAATACCTCTTATCCCATTAATTTTTCATTCACACATATTTTTTAAAAATGTTTATTATATTTTCATATATAAATGAAAATTTTTATTACTAATATTATGTTCTATTTCTATAGCTTTTTTGTGAGTGATGTCATTCTGGAGGATCAAAAAGATCCAAATATTCCTATTCTTATTATCAAATTTTATATTTATTGGACCACTGTAATATTTTTAATTAATAATGTATTATTCTACAAATAATTCATTATTATTCATTTATGATAATTATTTTTAATGTTACTCTATATTATGAACGTAAAAAGATTAAATGTTATCATTATAAGAATGAGAATTCCATTTTTTAAATTTCATGGTCTATATATTTTTCCCACAATATGAAATTTATCCATAGAAATTTAATTTCACATTATATGGTAAAAGTATGATAGGGTAATTATACTTCATTTATTACTCTTTTTCCTATTTTTTATCTTTGTATTTATGGTTTCTCTACAGTACATTGAAATGGTGAGTAGCCTTCTGTGTAGAACATTATCTCAACAGTCTAGGCTTTTCACTGATGGTTCTTCATAAAAAAGAGAATTTTTCACTTTTATAACATCAGAATTTTGTAGATGTGAAAGATGTGATATTTAAATCCTAAATATTGATATATTGAATATATAATATACTTGAGACATGGTTTATAAAATTACTTATTGGTTCGTTAGATATCTAATGTGATCAAGAATCTCAATGTGTCCGATATACCTGGGGCTTAACATAACCTTCTTCCAAAATAGCATGTCTTTCTTATGTGGATATATATAAATGAACTAATGTCAATAATATCAATCTCTAAGTCTCATAAATTATTATATGAATAGATCTTCTGTCCACTGTAGGCTACCATGAAGTATTGTTGAATTTTTTTCTCATTTTCTACCATTTTAGGTCTCAGTAAGATAAGTTCACTGACTTCATCTGAATACATATGTATTCTACATATATTACCATATATGGTTTTAGATGGATCCATTTGGATTATTGAGTGGAAATTATTATTTGAAGAGGTTTCAACCAAAGGTATTTGTTGGTCTCATCCACATATGTAGTCCAAAGAACATGATTTCAACATATCATGCAATGTATGAATAGTCTTTTCATATTGGCCATCTGTTTGGGGGAGATAATACATAGAAATGTTTATCCCTGTGTTTATGTCATGTTGGAATATTTTTATAAACATTTACATACATATTGGATCTCTATCATGTATAAATGATAATTTTAATCCAGGATGCCTCACCACATCTCAAATGTCTATCATTGAATGTTGATTGAGTGACAAGTCCTCTTGAATAGAAATGAAGTGATCAATCATTTTAAGGTGATATAATACAACCAATATAACATCACATTCTATGTTTTTTCTTTGTATGTATAATGACTATGTCATGGTGATGTTTTCAAATTACAATGTATGTATGTGTAAGGTTTTCATCATCAACATAGATTTATTTACATTTAGCCATAATTTTCTGACATACTAAGCACATGGATTATAATATATGATCTCATCATCTAAATTTTCCCACCAATATTTCAATCCTATATATCCATACATATAATTTCTCCATAGGTGAAACAAAATGTATAAATATGTTATTCATTCAATATATCATCCTTTATCACATGATTTGATGGTACAAATAGTCATGACCAAAATCTTTTGAATCATTCCTCATCAATATTGTTCTCTTAGGAGACCCCAATTTTGATATATTCCAACTAATTATAAATTTTCAAAACTTTTAATTGATAATCCATCATCTTCCCCATAAGATATGGTTGGGAAATCATTCGAGAAAGAAGATATGATGTTCTTTTGCTTATGATTCCCATGAACATAATTTTTTTATATATTAATATTTCATCCTAATTATCAATAATGATTTTATTGTAGGATTCTTTATAAAAAGCGTATCTACCACTTTATTCCACTAACTAGGATGAAAGTTGATTGAGTAGTTAAAATCCATGATAATCTCTAACCATATTCAGTGATACATATTAATCTTATTTTGTTTAAATATTTCATTTAGGATCATATAATTAGAATATATCTCATTAATCATTTCATGGAGACGATGATGGTGAATTTTCAATTTAGATATCACAATTGCTTACTCCTGACCATGAATGTGATAGTTTTTTGATGAATATTCTTATTCCTTGAGGTTTAAGACACATATTTATATTTTTAAAATAGAAATAATCCAAATCCCTTCTTTGAGTCTTCAGTGTATACCATGATTATTTCCCCACTTTTCGATACTGTATGTACTGGAGTCATGATCGACAACTTTTTCAATTATTTAATGTACTTTTCAAATTTACCTATCCCTAGAAACAATAATCCCTTCCTAGTCATCTAGGTTAGTGGGATTTTAAATCATGATAAATTATTTAAAAATCATTGTACAACCATGCTAGACCGAGGAAATATAGATCTCCATTACAGATGTTAGCCTAGTCCATTCCTTGATTTTCATTTTTAGAGGGGTCAACATGTATCTTTTTTTTCTGATAACGTGAACTATGAAAGTTAATTCACCCATCTATAACTCATAATTAAATGTAAATTTAAATATATTCTCTATTTAAATTTTATATAGAACAGTAAAAAAATTTACCTCATGCTACTCAATTCTCTTCGGGTATATGAGACTATCAATTATAAAGACAACCAAAAATTTGTTGAGGTATTATCATAATTAAATATATGCATTAAATTTATGAAAATTTATGGGGATATCTAGATCCTAATGTGAATTTCAATGAAATCATAGCTTCAGTTCCTTGTTCAAAATGTAATCTCTGTAAAATTTTCATTATTGTACTTTAAATGGATATATCCCGACGGAAGTTCTACCTTAGAGAAATATTTGGCCACACGTAGAAGATATAATATGTCGTCTATCCATAGTATATGACACATGTTCTTTTTTATTATTATTTTTAACATAAAATAATCAATGTAGGGGATCATTGATCTGTACACCTTGAATAATTGGACATGCCCACCCCACAGTGATACAATCAAACTTATAAAACCCTTTTCTATATTATAATGTAACTATAGCACTTGTTATTTTAACTCAATGATGAGGATACCATAAGGATTCGTTGATATGGGTAGAGAGCCTGGTATAATTTCCATTGATAAATCAACCTCTGGGTTAGAAAGAAAACCGTTTAATTCTACAGGGAACACATAGTGCAGTCCCACACAATGATAATGTCTTGAAGTATGAACCTATCATTTTTTATAATAATTTATGACAAATATGATTATCATACTGAATTTATATACATAATTGGGATGATAATTATAAAATATAGTCATCATACTATTTTAACATATAATGAATTAGAGGATGCCTAATGATGTGAAGAGTGATCTCCCTTTCCCAAAAGTGGATGTTGTATTCATATAAAGACAGAAATTCATTGCCTAATATGTCATCATAATATAGAAAATGATGTAAGAAGAGATATTATAAGAGGATTAGCCCGTAAACATTGACTGATTGGAGATATATAGAATAGATTCAGTAATTTTACCCTTCTCAATTCTGATGGATAATTAATCATCCATATATTGAGTTGGTGTTAGAATAGTTTTACTAAATGTGTAGGCTATGATAGAATATATAGAAACATAATCATAGAGTATGGTCTCCATTCTTTAATGAATAACTAGAAAACATGTCACCACATCATTGTTAGAATCCACCTCAACAGTCATGACAACATATGCCCTTGCTTTCTTCTTCGAAGTTTGTGGTCATTGGTTGCCTTACAGAACAATTTCTATTAGGAATTGTCCCACATAATTATTGATATACATTCAATTGGAACACTATAATACATGTTAGTTTGTGATATGGTCCTTAATTTATTATTCCTTATATGTGAAATTATTCATATCCCTTTGTAAATTATTATCTTAATGTCTCTCTTTAACTCATTTGAAACATCTCCAGGTTCCCATCATATAGTTCCCATGCTCCTTCTTCCTAAACAATTGACATGTGGCATGTTGGGTTTTCATTATTACATGGGATATATCTATTCATCATTCCATATAAAACTCTATTATTTTATCTATGATTATATGATACCATTCAGAATATAAAATATCTATTTTAACCTAATGGGAACAAAGATCAATATCCTCCTAGATATAATTTTATTGAATCACTAATTTTTTTCATATAATCATTATTAATTCACTAAATTATTGATCAACATTAGAATTAGTTTTCATAAAAAATTTACAGGCATCATGTTAATAATTAGTAATATTTTCCTCATATTCCTTTATATAAATATCTTCTATTTCCTTCTTTTTAAGGAACTCTCTATCCTACATATGATAGAGAGTTGTGGGAAAATATATATTTAAAAATAATGTCTTAAATCCATCCCATTCTATGAAATACATTTCCCACATTGATGAATTTTATCATTGTTCACCACTAATCAAATTCTCTATCAAAACTATAGATTACAGTATAAATTTATCTTTTTATGAGCATTGGAATATTGAGAATATATTCTCAATAGAGTTAATCTATTACGCATCTGTGAGGGTATCATAAGATACACTAATGATAGGAGTCCTTCCTCGCATAAAATTTCAACAACAACATTCACTTTCATATGAAAATGATAGAATTCCACATTATTTATGTTATTATTTATAACATGATCAAATTGATCCATTACTATAATATTTATCGTCTTAATAAGGAAATCATCAAATTTAATATTATATTTTTTATTTTAATGGGTTTTTATATTTTTTCTGTTAAGTGAATTAAGAAAAAAAATCAGTGGGGTCATTAATTCTTATTTAATGAGCATATAAAAAAGAAAATATGAGCATACAAGGATGAACATAAAAATAAGAATTATGTCATAAATTATGATTTCTTAAGTTTTAATATAAGTTATCCATAGTGATAGAATATTCAATAGTGTTTTTAATAATTTTTTATAGTTCTAATCCCCAAAATGACTAGAATGTGCATTGGAAAAAATTGTAGAGAACTTAAAATTTTCAGAGATTATTACATGATTATGAGAATAATTACCCATGTAATACAAATAACAAATTGAAAAGTCTTATTTCATTTGAAGACTTGGTACATAATTATAAAAAATGAAACTATAATAATTTTTTTATTAACCATAATATTGAACTTTTATCTTATTTTTAACTCCTATAGCTTGATAAGATAACTTATGGAATACATAGAGAAAAAACGATGGTCTAAAAATCATTGTAAGCAGAAAATCATAAAAGAAGTATAACACATGATTCAAAAGGAAAAAAATAATATCATGAAATGAATAGAACATGAATAAATATATAGAGTCATATCATATTGGATAGGGAAGCATATGATCATTTAGATATATAAATGTGGTTGAAAAAAATAATATAACATAAACAAGAGTCATGGATTACATCAAATATAGTATCACATGGTGGAAAAAGTCTTGTAATTGTTTATGTTTACTCCCTAATCTAATACATAGTGTATCATGAGAAAAAAAATTAAACAATGAAATGGTGTGATATCTATGTGAACCTATTATATCATGTACATTCATGTATGTTCAACATTAATAAAACAAACATAATGAATAATATTAGGGTTTACCCATGGAATGAAACAGGATTCATAATCACTTTATAAGGCATAAAAAAGTGTGTATGAAATTGGTATCCATTAGGGAAGGGATTAATTAATATCAATAAAATCCCAATATAAATATAATAATAGATCCTGAATAATGATTTACTACTGAAGAGAATACTTGAAAAACAGTTTTAAAACACTTTGGAAATGATCCAATTTTGTACTGTTTAATGATAATGATGAAATGGGGTTTAAAGATGAGAAAAGAATTTTCTGTTTTACATAAGTAGAAAAGAATTAAATCATTTTTCATGAAAAAATGATATATTTTGGTAGAAAATAAAGATATTAAACTAATTTATGGAGTGAACATGAAAATGGGGAAGAAGCTGAGAAGTTCCCTTTAATCGGGATAGCTTAACAAGAGGAATTGAGAATTGAACATTTTTAAAACATGTATTTCCACATTAAGGAATGATTATTTGATATTTATAGATACATTTAAAACATATATAAAAATTCATTAGAATGATATGTAAATAAGGAAGATATAAATTTTGGGTGAAGAGAGAGAAAAATAACGCAAAGGATAAATTGCGGTTCATAGAGATACCTTAACCTATATCTGAATGATTTTTTTTAATTTCCAATAATTTCATAGATAATATAATTTGATCCATTATTTAATTAACTTTTAATTTATTCCACATATATATGATTTATTATAATATTATTATATACATTAATTCCTATTTTTATAGGTTATATGGATTAATTACGTAGTTCTTGGAGCGTTTGTTTCACGGGTTCATGGTTGGTCCACTTGGGAAAATTTATAGATATTATTTTCAAATAGTAATTGTATAAAAGAAGTTAAATTATATGGAATTGATGAACCAATAAATGATTAATTGGATCCAAATATAATTTTCCTTTCTAGTATGTGGATGAAACATTTGATAAAATGTTAATGATAGATGTTAAGACTGTTTTGGAGGTTTTTCTGACAATAATTAATTAGTTTCATTTTATTTAATATTATTTCTATATATATTTGTCCCAAAACATGATAAAAGTTTTAATATACATATGAAAATATTATTTCCACATAATAATCATTTAATTTTTTCCCTTGAACGATTTAATAGAGAGCTAAAACTCTTTATTCATGAAGGTGGTGAATCTACATAGTAAATATAGTGTTGTTGTTTTTACAAAAAAAGAAGGACAAAAGGTACTTGATGTTGGATATTCCACTAACAATTCAAAATTCTTGTAAATATATGGAAATGGGTTTATCATGTCCCATAATATATGGGGAGATATGGTATTAGAAAGAGTGAATTTAAAATTGAAAAATGGAGGAAATATCTCTTGAATGTCATCTCCTTGAGAACCTCTATAATGCACATATAATTGAACTAAAATTCAGGGAAGACTGTAAAGAAGAGAAATGGAATGAATATTTTCATGATAAAGATCATATAAGGTGTGGGGAGAAAGAATGGTGATGGGTGACATTTAAAAGCTGATGAATATGTTTAGAAAAAAAATTCATGAATTTGTCTTTAATGTTAAATAAAGTAAATTATCGTTTTTCATTATTAAGTAAAAAATCAAATATTTTAGAAAAATCCCAAAAATTCACTAAAAATACTTTTTGATGAGTATGTTTTCAAAATGGAATCCATATTATGAAAAAAATTATAAATAGGATATATTTAATTTTTGACTAAAATCATCATTTCATTGAGAAATACAAATTTCAATATTATGAACAGTTTTGTGACACGTTGGGAAATTAATTATGGTCTCATATAAATATATTACCAATATAGAAAAAACATATTACTAATTTTGTAGTTGATTTTATAAAAATAAATTATATTTTGAATAATTATATTAATTATAAAACTATTATTAAAACATTTATTTTTTATAAAAACATAAACACGAAATATATAATTTTTCAAAATTTTATTTTATCACACCATGATATAAATATGAAATATTTTCAATCTATAATATATTTAAATATTGATTTCCATCAACAAAGTTTATTTAATAATTTTAATGGTTAGATTCTTATTCCGAATAATCATATTACTATATCTAATGTTTACATTACTATTCTTAACGGTTGGATGATCATTTCAAATCTCATATTTATAACAATCATATGGGTGTATTAATTTATATAAAAATAAATTATCCCATTAATTCATCATTCACATATATTTTCTATCAAATATATTTATAATTCCATCAATTAATTAATATTGTGTTATTAACATTTTGATTTATTTCAACAGATATGTTCATTAGAGTATTCATTGTTGTGGATTGAGAAGATTCAAAATTTCATATTCTTATGATCTCGCTTTATATTTATTACCCCACAATAAAAATTAGATCATTATTGGATTATTTGATTAATAATGTATCAATTTCTTTTTATGAGAATAATATTCTGTTACTTTCTCTAAATATTTTATGTGATTATACTACTAGTTATTATTATAAGAAATGAAATTACCATCATAATAATCATTGTCCTTACAAAGACAAAATGTGATGAATGATAACATCATGACACCAAACCTATGTAGACACTATTTATAGTCATGAAATAACTAGGAATGAAAAATAATGGAAATATTTTGATCCCACCTTATATATTAGGATCATTGAAATCTTATTATATTTGACTAAAACATGGACTAGTATAATCATTAAAACTTTTTTCATAGCTCGCTTCATAATTAATTTAAAGGAATATGATTTTTCATCAATTAAATAAATAATGAAGTTTATTCCAGGAAATCATATCATTGGATTTTAAATTTAAATAGGAAGGGATGATGAATTATCAACATTTTATAACACTGACTCGGATAGATATGTGGTTGATCAAATGTCAAAAAGTAGAAGTGTATTCTTTATTGGAAAAAAAGTATGGAATTGTTGAAGAAGAATCAAGAAATATATTATACTTGTATGGTTGAAATAGAGTATATATCTGCAAAAAAAATTGCAATCAGTTATTGATGATGACAATACAACATATAGATATTGGTTATGTGGTGATGTTGTTAATGGTGATACACAATAAAAACAAGAGAGTGATCGATCTAACAAAAAATATGGTTCAAATCTATCATTCCCAAAATATTAAGATCCTATATAACTTCATCAAAAAAATGATTAACATATTTTTTTAAAAAAAAGAATTTTGGAAATAATGATCAAGTGGGTGAAATTCTTACTAAACATTTGGAGAAATAAAATGTTTGAAAAACATTAGTTAAACATCAATGATCAGTGACCTCCCATTGTATGAGTAGGATACAAATTTAATATTTATCCCATTTTTAACAACATTATTCTTTTTGTGGATTTCATGTAGGTATCTATGGTAAATATGATATCGGGGTGTTTTTTGATAAATAAGGTTAAAATACATGTTCTCTGGGTTTATTTCCAATGGGGGAGAATAAAATAGGATAAATTCATTGGTTTGTATGTTTATAATATAGTTTTGTAGGACAGTTATGTGGTCTCTCAAGGAATTGGTTTGTGGTAACATGAGGCTTGTAATTATATATTGATAATCATTTTTCTTACACTATGATTTTTTATGGAACACACATAGTGATATATTTGTAGTTATACATCTATAATTTGTTTCATTTGGGGTTGGTTATTTATTAAATTTCATTGAGATTCACAAAATCCCAAAAGGGGGATATTATTGGAACCAAGTGTTTTCACATCTGGATGCATATTGTATTTTATATATATATCCTATCCACACAAGGTTAAATGTTGATATTTAAAGATAATTACTCTTCAGGTGTTGGTGGATTCAATGTAAAATCTTGCATTGTTTTCCAATAATTGTGAAATTTATCAAGTTTAAAATTTGGAGGAAGGGATAAGATTCATGAAATATGGATTTGTAGGGATGTTGCATAAAAATATGTCAAAAGGATGGAATTCAGGAAATATTGGTATTTCTCACAATATTATTTTCATGTGGGTATGTATGTTCATGGTGTAATGTTTAATGAATAGTGGATAAAGTGTAAATTAAATATGATTTTTTTTATTGTGAGATTTTTTATAAACTGAATATATTTCAAGACGCTTTTTAATGAAAGGGAGTTTCATGAACACAAATTTGGAGTTTCAAAAAAACATGTTGTTGATATTGATATTTCTGAAATTTGAAGGGAAAATATATAAATTAGATACCGAAAATAAAATTGGTATCGAAATATTTTTGTATAAGGTGTGGTCGTTATGATTTCATGAAGGTCATACATAAATGTAATTCTGATCTGAATCAAGAACATTGCTAAAAACAAAAATTAAAAAAAATGGATGGGATTTAATTTATGCAATGGAATTGTAATGAAGGACATTCAAAAAATTTTAGATATTAATGATAGTAACTAGTTTCATAAAATATGTACATTTCACAAATTTTTGTAGCATAAATGAAGTTTAAAATTTTATAAAATCTTACAATTTGTTGAAAAAAATTTGTTTCTCAAAAAATTTGTTTTTAAGGATAATTACCTAAGTAATCATGATATTGGGAAAAGATTGTGGAATTTATGGAAGAATCATTTTTTGACCTACATGATAAAAAACATCACATTAACATGTCTTGATATCGTAGTGTCCTTCATTTCTATAAATAATGGAGGACTTCACCCAATATAAGGATCAAGGGTAGCCAACAGAAGTGATCTGAGGGATAAAATGTTCTATCCCTAGGAATATTATATATCATGTGTTCTTTTAATGGAGTGACTATGTAATATGATTTTTGATCAACAATATCTATTGGGTATTATTGTATTTATCTATGACCAATACACTCCCTAAAGTATATTCCTTAGATAAGACTAAGTGGTGAACCATGTAAAACATATTTTTTAATTTTCTTTTTTCCATTTCTGTGTTTGATAATTTGTTAATTCCATAAGTTTTTCTTAACAAATACCAAAAAATGTGTTGACATGATCCATCCCATTCAACCAAAAATAGAAACCCAAATTCACCCATCCACTCTAATAGTGCTCATGGGTATTATAGATAAAACGTATTTTATATATATGAAATTAAAAATCTAACCGACCTTTTTAATAAAAATATTATATATTACATATAACATTTCAATCCATTCGAAATAATAACTTCACTCAAGCATACGTGTGGTCCACCAACTACACAGAGTAATTTGAAATGTTTTCATTTAATTTTATTATAGATTTTTATAAGGATTTTTTTAATATAAATAATATATTTAATGTAATAATTATTCTCTATTGGATAATTAATATTTATTTTCCTTTTTTCAATCCATTCTTAAAAATTGATATAACATTAATGCTATCATATGTCCTACTTTATCCCAGAATGGTGAAATCCATATTTAATTGCTCATATTTATATATTAAAAAAAATAAAGATATAATAATATTTATGATATTTAAATTATGTATAAATTATTTGAGATTATGTAACCATAATAAAATTAAATGGACAATAATTACAGAACTAAAAGGCACAAGAAAAATAATGAATTTATTACATGAAAAAATGTTTTTAAAAATAATGGATAAAAAATTTTAATTAACTAATATATGGTATTATAAATATTATTATGGTCATATAATATAACGTTAATAAAACTATATTTATTATATGGAGAGTTTATACACATGTGATAGAAGTTGAATAAATGGTAAGGGTTTCTCGTCTCATGATTAAAAAAATGATACAATTTCCATATTCACCACTTATTCTTTTGTGGGGGGAATATAAAGACACTTTTGATATGTCATATCATGAATCTATTCATATAATTATAATTTAATGTCACATTGGATGTTATTTTTTTAATTGGTCTTATTATTAAAAATTTACCCATGTGGTAAATGATTTTTTTCACAATCTCATCATTAGTTGAGATTGTGTTTGATTAGGCCTTCATTTGGGAAAATATTCGATATTTATATCTTAAAATAACTATATTTTATAATAATATGGATGATAAATAACTCATAATGTAAATGTTCAATTTTCCTAATCATTTTTTCCTAAAATATTTAGAAAATATTTCTACAAAAACTTGATTTCATTTCTCATTTCAGTTAATGATCATTTTTTTAATACATATTTTTTGAAAATATCATCAAATATTTTTCATTATAAAGATAAATAATTAATGATATAATTACCTGTTATTTACATTTTACAAAAATATTTTAATGGAAACTTTATTTGGTTGTCTAAACAAAGATGGTTTGTATTTTTCCAAAAATGTGAACTTAATAATTTTTTTAACATGTACAAAATGAATGGTAATTTAAGATATCATGACCAATAAATGATTAAAAAATTATTTTTCATTATTTAAAAATTTATAATCATATAAAATCACATTAAAACTATTATGTGACCTATAATTTATAAAAAGATTTATATGTAAAATGGTTATTTTCCTAAAAAACAAGTTATTAATGATATTTTAATCATATTTATTTTCACTAATGACATTAAAACATTATTTTATTTGTGATACACTTGGGGTATGGTTTATTGATATAAACCATATTATATAGAAATATTTTTTATGATCAGTTTCACTAGGGATGAATAATTTTATTACGATTGACTGTATTTCTCTGGATAGATTATGATTTCTATTATTGGTTAGGGATTTTATTAGAATTTCATTTTTTTAAATAATTATATTATTTTTATTATATTCTACATGTAATGTACAAGACGTAGGATCCACTTAATTGGTTCTCTAAACCAATTCACCATAAAACCTCAAACACCCCTCCCCAAATGCCAGATGTTGCCAACTTGTCGTGAGGGTTTGATAAGTCGCATAGGGAG
The DNA here is from genome assembly GCA_963277665.1 of Viscum album. Classification (NCBI taxonomy): domain Eukaryota; kingdom Viridiplantae; phylum Streptophyta; class Magnoliopsida; order Santalales; family Viscaceae; genus Viscum; species Viscum album. The sequence goes on from OY728163.1 coordinate 1,950,296,229, forward strand.
ACTATACCATCTATACCAGAGTATGACACAGTAGATAACATTTGTATAAATATATTAAAAAGTAAAAAATAAAAAAACATTTATTCCAACTAGTTTCCAAACAAGTTGGGAATCAAAACCAAATATTCAATATGTCATGCAATGTTAACATTGTTAATTGTGAAGGAAACCGCAAAATAAAGACCAATAATTAAATATGAAAATATAGTCTTGACTCCAATTTTAGGTCCTCATCTATGCACTCTCCAATCCCAACTCAAAATCACATCATAAAGAATTTTCCCGTTTCCTAACCTACTACCATTAAATATAATTAGTTATAATACAGCAGCCCGAGAAGGGTAATGGTACAACTCCGTAGGCCACCTCTGATGATGTATACAATAGTATGTGGTCAAAATAGATATTTTAATCAAGAAATAACAAAAAAATAATGTAAACAAGACAACGTGGGTGCCATTAGATAAAAATGTTTTCCTTTATCAGCTTACCAAATTATGTCCATGTTTCTCTTTTTGTCTATCTTCATCACTTAATTCATTTTTATTACTTGATCCATGGGTTAGGAAGTTACATTTTTTATAGAATGAAATAATACAATCTATTACTATGTGTATGAGTAAAAATAATGTTTAATATCTCTATATGGATAAAAATATCATAAAATTCACTTCACACATACCTTGGATCCTCAGTTCATATTGTTTAATCAAATGCCTCCATTACAGTTTTGTAGCCTCGATCCCCTTCTCTAACCCATGAATTATGGGGTGTGGATTAGAGTCTAATTATAACCGAACACATAAGTGTATATCCTCATGTATAATACCCAACAACTACCACTCCATGTTCACATGATTATATATACATTTACCACATATTCCATATTAGAAACCTTATGTAATAAATATGCATATCGTGATCACAACACATTCCATTTAACAGATAAATCATCCTTATTAGTTAACACATTAACACATTTTCCACTTATGTAGAATAACTTATTTTACCCATTTACATTATCATTCATTAACCCTTATATCACATTAAACAGTTTCTTTATGTTAAATCATGTCACATATTCAACAATTTCAACAAATTAACACATTTGACATGTTTGGCAATTTCAATACATTCACCCAATATGCATCTTTAACAATTTCCACACATTAACTCATTTGGAATGATTAAGAATATCCATATGAATTATACCCTTAAAATATTAATCAATTCTCTTTTTTTATCCTATTAAACACATTTCTAAACTCACAAGAGTTTACCAATTTAACATATTCACCATTTCATTTCTATTAACCAACTTTTGCATTTCATGTACATTTAATTAATCACTTCGGAAAGTTTCTTTATTATGTCCTAATCAATTCATGTTATAAAAAATAATATCTTATTCCAATATTAATTAATACACACATCTACTATTGGTTCCCATCGTAATTCAACCTAACAAGTTCACAATATTATCATGGGATCTAATTCTATATATGTCAATTTAATGCTTAACACTACCAAGATATATGATAGTGAATGTAGTTGCACCCCTTGGGTGACCATAAAGTAGTAAAATCACCGTTAAATAATCCCAATGAGATCATAAGGATTATATTTATTAATTTTCTATCCATTTTAAAAAATAATATCAAAGGAACAAAAAAAATTAACAAGATGAAATCATAGGACACAATAATACATGCACAAATAAATAAACAAACCATATGATAAATCATGTACACCATCTACTCAGAATATATTGATGAACACACCCTTAATAATTTCATATTATATTATTATTTATGCACACATAAAGCCCCAATCTATGATCCATTAGGAAAAAAAAGGATTAGGGTATATTTTTAGGATTATAAAATCTACAATCCCTAATATAGAAAACAGAATCATGAGGGTGATTATACATTCCCACAAATATGATCTTCCAAAAATGGTGAACCAGACGGCCATGAATCAACATAGAAATACCCATGGGATGTTTTGGGAGTTGATTTCTTCACTAAGGTTGAGAGGAGAATAATGAGAGGAAAACTCATATGAGATACATAAAATCTCAGGGTGATGTTTGGTTATTTATTAAAATTTAATGGGTTGTATAGTTTTGCCACATGGCCTTCAAAAACCATACACATACTATGTGTTAGCCACTATGCAAGAGGGGTATATCCATAGTGTTACCTATGGATTCCCACTAAGTTTGAAAACCTATGCACCAACCATGTGAGAAACCTCTATCCAAAGATACATGATTTGGATTACCCTATCGCATGGGATTCAATAAATGTGTTCAATCCATGAAACAAGCTCAAAATGGTCATATTTCCCTTCCATTCATGTCATTATCCCCCATAACACCCCTATGCCTCCTAACACACACAATAAATATTATTTCCACCAAAATTAAAGAAATGAAAATATATTTAAACAATGTTATACCATAAAAAAAACATAGATTATAAATCACCACTTTCATATAATGAATTAATTGGACATATAATATTATGTTTGGGACTAGAATTACATATCCCATTGATGAATTGGTAAGGAATACAAGAAAATTTTCAAGGATATTTGAATGATGTAGTAAAAATTTATGTAACCTTTCAATGAATGAGGACTTGATGGTAAGAAGATATGGAATGGGGACTTAAAATTAAGTTTATGATCTCATTACTTATTCATTCAATCATTATATATCCATCCATTTATGTTACATGTCACAATTTTATTAGTTATAATATCTAGGGTTATGTTTCAAGATCCTTTGATTATTTATATGGAATTATTTGATCATTCTTTATTTCATCTATAATATGAACATTTCATTGATTAAATGGTATCTATTTTAGTTATTCAACTTAGAATATTTATTGTTATTATTTATTAATGATATCATTCTGTGTAATCATACCCTTATAGTGCATCAAAGATTGACCATTTCATATGTTTTATTTTTCACAGGATATAAGGAAGTATTTTGTGGCTGTTATATCGGGATACACTGTGGAATAATAGCCCTCTCAATTTTTTTTCAAATTTTATTTGGTCAATGAAAATGTGATTTTATTGTGTGTATCTAGTTTAACAATATAATTATAATATTTTTTCCATTAAATATTTGATTACATGTATCTTAGTTCGGGCTGATAATATATAAAATGGATTTAGGATACTAAACAATGGGTTATTACACTTTGTAATAGAGAAATTTTGTATAAATATCGTAAAATATACCTAGGTGTACTAAATTCAAAAGGATCATATTGAGCTTGGATCAGTCACCACCTGCTACGTGAAAATAAATGTTACTAAAAACCCTGTTTGACACCCTAGGGGTATATTTATTTGTTAATTCAAAATATTTTATAACCCATTATGAAGTAATTAATTTTTTTATGATTTGGATACATTACAATGGAAACCATGTTTATGAATATCAGATTATCTATGAATAAATATTGAAAATTATGTTAGGATTGTCACTAGTTTTTGGTTTATAAATTATTTTTCATAATGTGATAATATAATATAGTTCATTCCATTTTTATAAATGGAAATATTTGAAAGAATGTAACACTTATAATTTATTTTATTCCTAAAAATATGAATTATTGTTTCACTAATGAGATTAATAATATATTTAAAATGGGAATAGTCTACCAATAATTCCCTTCATATAAATATATGGTATCATGTTTTATAGAGATATATAAATAATTCACATTATATTATGAACTAAATGGGAATAGATAGAAGAAGATAATTATTTTGGAAAATATATAAGGTGTAGAAGGAAAAGAAAGATTGTATAACATGTGATAAATGTGGAAAGAAACATGCTTGTACTTTTGTGAAGGGAATGAGAGTTTTATTGACTAATGGAGTGAAATTACACAATCATTATTATTTTAAAATAATAAATTAACTTTACAATGTTCAATGATTTAGTTATAATATTATTCTGAACTATTAAAATAAATGTCCCTAGAATCAAGGAAATACACCTCAAAAGAAGCGAAGAGAACACAGTAATGTATATTATATTACAACATAAGATGTATTTTATTAGTAATACTGAATTATATTATAAGAGTATTTGATGAATGTTATTATAATTATTATAATAATTTAATTTATATGGATTGTATAATACTAATATCTCCTAAAATATTTTAGGGGTTATGTTTAAACATAGATGAGCAAGAAATTTGATTTTGGGAAAAAATTTAACCTCTTTAAAAACATCTTACTAATGGAGGTGTACCCTTAATGTGTTTCTAATATTGAGATAATAATGAGATTGTTCTGGGATAGTGTTTTTATAATGAAATCTATTAGAGGATTGAGGGGTTATTCCATCTTTGTTGGAGATTACTACATGTATTGATTTATGGAAATAATTTGGAAACCAATGATATTATGTTTTAAAGAATTATTGTATTCATTATGGATTTATAGAGTTCCAACTATTCACATATTTTGTATGAGACACTAAGACACAATAATTTAAGGTGAATAAAATGATGGTTTAGTGACCATACTTCATAAATTGTTGATGTTGAATATAGAATAAACAATGTTAGGAGAGTCATAATGTTAAATTTATATAGAAAAGTATTCGTTAAACACTGGGAGTGATGAGATTAATTATTATAACTATTATTATTTAGGAAAATATCTTGTGATATAAATAATTGTTGTTCATTATAGTGATCTGATTAAATGTGTTTCATGTGTAAAATAACTTTTTTATGTTAATTTCATTAATTATGATATAAATTTTGAATTTATCTAATAAGAAACATTGAATAAAATCAAGACTATGCAATAAAAAGATATAAAAGATATAAATTATCAAATATTTTTAGACATTATGGTAAATGAATTCCACAACTCAATGAAATGTTTTTTAAAAAATGTTTTCCTTTTACATTTATATCCAACTAATCAATTGGACTCTTAACTACTCATAGATTGATGGATATTGGGTCCCTAAATTTATATTAATAATTTATTTCTTTTGAACTATATGAACACATATTTTATTTCAGTTATGGATCCTACTTTCAAGTTGTTATGAGGAAAAAGGAAAGAATAAATATTTATGGATTACATGTTGTGTTACTCCATGTACACATCATGTACTCTATCACCAAGTCTAGGTTGTGTTTGGCCTTGTCATGGCTGCATATATGATCGTGTGATGACATGGTAGGGCCGCTTAAAGTGGGACCTAGAAAAGTCATATACACATCATGTATCTCTCAAGAACAAACCGTGTATTTTTATTTTTTTTCATTTCGGACCGGGGTCACGTCTAATTAGAAGAACTATCTTCTTCAAGCATCGTCTCATCTAGGAGTGATAAATATCTCTAAATCATTTCTGAGAAATCATTTGTTTGTCAATTCTCCAAATCATACTCTTTCTGTTTATTTAGAATCAAATCATTAGGATCTTCCTTCTACTAGAGCCTCCACTCTTTATTCCTCCTATTTCATGAGATATCCATGGATGATCATTTTTTATATTCTGGTAGATAAATGTAGTTCTAGGTCGATTCAAAGGAGGATGTTCAACTATATCGGTTGTAAAAATTCAAGGTATGTATTTTTTACATTTCCATATTTTTCTTTGAATTATATTATGTGGAAATAGAAAAATACCCTAGTCTAGTGTATTGTGTTTTTAGGGAATTTGACCATATCAATTCCTACTATTCTTTGTCTTCGTGAATAGGGGTGTTTTATTATGAATAGGTTTTAATACCTTTATATCGATTTGTTTTCACATGTTTGTTAGATATTGGTAGTTGGGTCTAGAATTGAATGTTGTGTTATTTCTATTTCTATTCCTAGTGCTATTGGGATGGAGTAATTATTATATGACATGCATGTGATATGTTTATCCAAGTAGTATTTGGAGATTTATATTGGATGCTAGATATCTTCTGTTCCCAATTTTTTATATAGGGTTGTTGGAACATGGTGTAGGTAGACTATAAGGGGAAATGGATTTTGAGGGCTTCCCTAGAGTGTTTGTGATACTTTTCACTTTATGAGACCATAGGGGGTGGATGTGAGTGCTCCCTTGGATATTCATTAATTACACGTTGTGAGACCTAATGGGGAATTTGACTTTGAGTTCATCCTAAAAGTGTATGTAGTTTACCATTACGAGACTACAATGAGAATTGATTGTAAGTGCTTCCTTGGAGAGTCTTCGTATTGCAGAACTATAGGGGTTATACTATGAGAACTTCACTGAGGGTTTCTTTAGATTGATTCGTTATTTATTTTATAAATGTTATTGAATGTTGTTGAAATTGTTGTATTGTTTACTTTTGAGTGCTTCCTTGTTTATTACATCATTTTTTCTATTTTCATCCATATATATTCATTGACAGTTAGTCACAGATCATTGGGTGGTTGCCTACTAAGATTAATTCTAAACCATATTTGGGCCATGATTTTGTGCCCATTTATATTGTATTGATGCCAATATATATAAGGGAAAGTTCCCTTCTGCTATAGGTACTTGATTACTGTGCAAATGGTGAGAATTGGACCAAGCTGAGGCATGAAATGTTGTTAGAGTTGTTTACTTGTTTTTCCTTTTACTTTGGTTTAGTGTTGTATTTTAGCACTGTGAATTATATGGATTCTTTCCTAGGTACTTGTTACATGTGTTATTATTGACATCTATATATGCTCCAATTGATTATATACTTTTATCCTTCCACTGTTTACTTATTTTGTTGCATTACTGGTTCCACTATTGTTATATGTCTTCATCCATTGTGTTGCTCTGCCAATGAGGTAATTGTTTTTCCATTATCACACCCAAGGCCATTGCTACTAGTTGGCAGCCTTGGGTGTTCAGTAAAATTCACTTGAGTACATGTGACCAACTGGGTACGGGGAACCTTTGGGCTTTACCCGTAACTAGGACGTTACAAAGTGGTATGAATGGAATAATTTTCTACATGACATATTGTAAGGAGACTATAGCTTAGGATATAATGGAATAGGTAGTTTGTAATAAGTTATTCCCAGGAGTAGCTAAACCTTGAATAGTAAAATCCAATATTCCTCAAATCTTACAATTTTTCATGTTTTCCAATTATTACTGTCTATTTGATTTCACTGTTCACTGATTTAGAGGTTTTTTGTTGTTATTGTTGATATTATTGGGGTAATATCTCTATATAAACCCAATTATATGATGTAATGCCCACTCATTCATCATATATTCACTAGATAGAGATCACATTTCATGCATTCTTATCATTCCATTTATGGTTCATGGTCAATTACATGTTTTTTTGATAGATTCTGTGCTAGATATGCATGTTGTAGTCATTGATTACCTAATAGAAAACCTCTTATTTGATAGGGTATTACATCGTGTAAGTTTTCATTTGAATGAGAATCAAAATTTGTTCCCTTGGGTGTTATTGACCCAAATGAATTGTATTTTTTTTGGATCACGTTATTTATTTCCCTATTATTCCTTCTGATATACTTGTCTATGAGTCCAGGATTTGATTCATGGGGAGTATGGGCCCTCACGGATCATAATATGGAACAGTCAACAATTTTTAGTAATTCATGGGCTTTCCGAGTGGTTTTTGAGGCATAAAATCCTGAATAATCTAGAATACATGGTGGGTAATGATAAATACACACCCTGTGTCCTTTTGTTCAAGATGGATAATTTTTCCTTAAGTATGTTCTATGTATTATATGTATACTCCATGTAATCCTTGACTATGCGACTGCCTGTGTGGGAAGGGACATGGGGTTTAGAAATCATTGGTTCATCATGACATGTACTAGATGTACACATTGTTTTGTGGAGACCATGTATCTATCTATGTGACTAATGACATGGTTGGATGAGATACCAGGTATTACACATCGTGTCCAACTTGAAAAAATCATTTTGAGTCAACCGTGTAATCGACCATGTGACTAATAAAAAGGGTTGGTGGATTCTTCTAGTACACAACGTGTCATGCACAAACACACCGTAATGTTTTTTAGAAAACCTGGTTGTATATACATTTAGTGGAACTTGGATACGGTGGGAAACTATTCACATACATGTTGTGTCTCTAGGAAAACATGTCTACTGTAAGGGTATTACACAACCAGTGTTGGCTATAGTACACGCCCATGTAATAACATATAGTAACATGATGTGTATGGGTAATACACATTGTGTATCCATATTTTATATATATTTAATATTTTCTTTCTCATGTTCTATTCTTGCACTTATATGTTTCAATCCTTGATTATCTTGAACTGAGATGTGTGTTTGACGATGCAGAGTCATGCCAAAGAGACAACCTCCGTTTTTTCACGAGATTCATGGAAACACTACTGGAATTTGAGGTATTTGCAATGGGATAATTGTGAAGGGATCTCAATTAAAATAATCTTTACTGTTGGGGTGCCTTCACAATTAATCCGTTGTAGAAAATGGCATCACAAAAACAAGTTTTTACGATGGGCTAGTCACAACAAAAAATAGTATTTGTGATGGGAAACTTCTTCGTCAAAAAAAGTTTCAAATTATATGCATTATATATATACATAAATTTTTTTTGATGCGGATGTTACCCATCACAAATGATCCTCTGATTATATACATTATATAAAAATAAATCTTCTATGATGGGCCTGTCGCAAACACTATTTTAAAAATATATATTTAAAATATTTGCATTGGGAACCCATCGCAACTGGTTCCATTACAAGTAATAAACAAAGTAAAAAAATATTTTCTAAAAATATGATTAATGATAAAATAATATTAATATTAACAATGTAATTAAAAAAATAAAAATTAGTAATAATTTCAAAAAAAATATTAAAAATCATCATATATTTTTATTATTATTAGTAAAATAGAAAAACATTAATATTATATAATACAAACAAAATGTATTTAATGAAATTCTGATTATTGGAAAAATAATATTAATATTATTATAATAAAAAAAGTTAAAATTCTCAATATTGAAAAATATATATAAAAAAATAATAAATTATTATTATTAAAAAAACATTAAAAATATATTACTAAGAATAAATAAATAAATATTTAAATAAATAAAATTAAATTATGAAAAATTCACACCAATATAAAAAACAGAAACTGTAAATAGTAGATATTTTAACAAATCATGAATTCAAATGTTTTTAACATAAATAAATTAATGGGGGTCGTCTTATAAAGGTGGTGGAGGAGTTTTTGGAGATGGTGGAAGAAACATCATCTCTAAACTACAAGTCAGATAGCACATGTACTCTATATGTTCGTGATGCTCCATTTTCTACTACTGCCATCGATGCATATCCTCCTCCTATTGTTGTTGTTGCTGCTACTACTAATGCATCTCTTCATGCTACTTTTGAAAACTCCCTATAAGCTCAGTCTGAGTTTTCAACGGGTCATGATTCTGTGAGGTGGAAGATGATGCCTCTCTATGATCTCCTCTCGAGTTGGACGCTGACATCGCAATAGTACCATAATAAGTACCTGGAGTAAAATCAGAGTTGATACCAACTACTCGGCATGTCTCAATGCCATACTATGTTGCCTGCATCCATGCCGCCTCATTGAAATGGTGGGAACTAGTAAGATCAGCCGTCTCGTCATGAATCTCAGCCTATGTCTGAGAAGTCACAGCCTTATATGACTACTTCAATTCCAATTTGTAATTAATATTGTGAAAACATTTTTTGCAGTTAATTGTTGAATTGAAAAATAATAATACAAACCAAAATCTAAAGCTAGAGAACTCCTCTAATAACTCTAATGGTTAGATCACTATACAAGCTTAGATAAACATCGTACTCCATTATATCGGGGTGCTGGAAATCCTATAGGAATATTAAATAAACATTTTATATATGAAGTTATATAAAATATTTAAATAAAATTTTTACCAGATGATCTCTATGTGTACTCAATATATGGCTACCGGCTCGATGTGTCACCTCCTATCTCGCATGGTTATATTGACACACTGATGATCTCCTCTAAAATCCACCACCCAACTAGTGTAATCCTAAGCTATCCCAAATGTGAGAAGAAATGTAATCTGTTCGGTGGGCTGTACATGACCAATCAAATTATTTCACTCCTCCTTTCTTAATGGTCACCCTTCTCTAATTTTTAAAAAACTGACAAAAATGGTCTTGCATATACACATGCCATGCCACGTGGATAGATTCATGCATGCGATCATCGATGTGATACCATTAATGCTAAAAATAATTTATAATAACATGTTATTAATACAATAAATTTAAAAATAAATATTTTTTATTTATGTACAAGAGAATGATTTCACATGTTAAGCAACACATCAATGGACATCCATTCCCATTTGATCCATGGTTGAGAAAAATAATTGTCCAAGATAGACCTCCTCTATCAATCATTTACATGCGCAAAACTATGAAAAAAGAATAAATAATGAAAGAATTAATATATATATATATATATATCAATTAATGAATGATAACAAAAATACATATGTTACTAGTCCTCTGTGTGTGGATCTAAGCGAAGACGTGGACGTCGCTTGGGAATAGGTTCAGGAATCATTTTTGGCGCATTACCACACCCCCTCCGTGTACCCCCTGAACCTCCAATCGAATGAGGGTCAAATGATCCAAAATCCCCCTAATAAAAAGGTAGCTCAACCTTCGCAATATCACAAAATAAATCAGGTTCCATCTGAAACACAAAATAATTGTTGTTATCAGATAGTTGAAAATAACAATTTTATATTTACATATATTAGTTATGATTATAACCATCATTTAACTATTTCAATGTTCACCTTCATCAACATTTTCATATCTAACATTTTCAATGTCTTCATTTTCCTCCACAGTATCATCAATATCCTATGATTTTCAGTTTCATCATCTATTTTCATTTAAAATTCATTTGTAACATCATTAACATCTTCATCATCATCAACCTTAAATTCTGTGGTGTCATCATCAATATTCATGTATCTTTGTTTATAAGTTGTATTTTGAGTATTCTCTTAAAATATTACAATTAATTAAACTTCAATTGAACCAAATTAAGTTTGAGTAAACTCATTTTTCAGTGTTTTTGTTTTTATTATACCCTAACAATCACTCAGGTCTCATGCTGTAGCAGAGTACATTGCATAATAAATTTTATGTTTTTGTTGAGTCAATAAAAATGTTTCATTTATTGGAAGAACAATTTAATATTTAATATCAATTATTAAATGATCCGGATTAAACTGAAATCCTCTATTAGTATCTAACTATCAATAATTAATCATAGTTATGTAATAATATCCTGGATAAAACAACCCAATAAATTATTCATGATTGTTGTAAAATCGAACTTAAATTTCTCTATGATGAGACCCTCCCTGGGAAAATATATTTTTCATTGTTTTTTTATTCCTTGTATGCACGTGTATGATATCGAAAACCATTCACCACATTTGCATTATAAGATTTAAACATTTTGGATAGTGGGTTACATTGATTAAACAGTCACTTAACTATTTTATCATCATGTTGAGACACCTGAAAATTTTTAAAACCATTTTTAATAATATATATCATTATATGAATTTATATTTAACCATCAATAATTTATGTTACCTATTTTTAAAACAATTGAGAATTTTTTTCGTTCTTCAAAAGCTGCTACTGTAATTTGTAAAATTTTTTTCTCGATATGATTATCATATAACTTACAAATAAAATAATTTTACATAATGTAACATAAAGTATAGAATTAGTGATTGATGCACTCATAGTACAAAGGATTTCATTTCTTCACAGTTGAACATAGCATATGTCTGAGGTATGTGATGTTCTTCATCTGAAATCCATCATTTATGGACTCCACTGAAACCATGATTTGGATGACTAAGAAATGATAATTGATTCTCCATTTCATCATTAACATTACCGTCATTCCTTACCATGAGGATTTTTTTAGGTATACTTATATTCAAAATAATGAGAGTAGAAAAATGCAATTTCCTCTTCCAAATAAGCTTCAGCAATTGACCCTTCAGCAAATGCTTTGTTATGAACTTTCTTCTTCAATTTCTAAATGAATCTATCAAATGGGGACATCCATAGAAACAATATTGGACCTAAAAATTTATATTTATATTGAAAATGTAATATTAGATGTTCTATTGAGTCAAAGAAAGTGGGTAGAAATATTTTTTCTAGTTTACATATAATTATAGAAACATCTTCGTCAAGTTTTCATATCACATCATAGTCTATTGTTGTTGCTCAAATGTCTTGAAAATTTATGATATGTCTGTTATAAAATCCGAAATCCGATAATTCAACATTCCTCTAAATCCAATAGGCATAAGTTATACCATTATAACATGAAAATATTGACATTTTAATCTGATAATATGACCAATCTTAACACATCTGGCCAAATTGGAAGCATTGTCATCTGGTAGTCTCAAATCTGCAATCCTATGTAAAAATAAAAAATGACTCACATTGGATAATGTATAATCTACTTTTGGATTCATTAAAATTAGTGATCTGACACATACAAATAGTTCAAGTTCTGGTCACCTACAAATTTGGGAAATATATAATCGAGCATTTATAGTATCTTTGGTCATACCTGGTATATCCAAAACTGTATGAAAATAAATTATCAAAATAGTTCTTCTCAATATGAATTTAATCCAACATGTTGTGGAACAAAAAATTATACCAATATGGAAGATCCCAATAAATGATTTGTATTAACCAATTATGCTTTTTTATAAATCCATGAATTTTTCATTGGTTTATTGTTGACCCAAATGTGATGGGAGGTAATGAAAATAAAACTAATTTTAACTCTGTACATGAGATCATTTTTGGATGTTCATCCCATTCAATTGTGCCTTTTTTGAAATTAGATTTTTCCTCATAAAAGGATGATCGGTTGGAAGAAATATGTGATGATAGTCAAAATAGAAAGGTTTTATTCCATTGACATGCATAAATTCTTTGTAGTCTTTCATACAATAAGGACATGATTTTTTACCAAGTGTACACCAGCTAGTTAACATGCCATAAGCCAGAATGTCACTAATTGTCCACATCAATGCATATTTTATTATGATATTTTGTTTCACAACAATATCATATGTAATAACAACTTTATTCAATAATGAATTTAGCTCTTCAGTTAATGGTTTCAAATAAACATCATTATTTTTTTCGGATATCCTAGGATTAATAAGGTCAAAAAGATATAGGTCTCCTTCATCAATATCCATTGAGGTAAATTGTACTGAGTAATTAAGACATGCCAACATGAATACTGACAACCATAAGAACTAAATGGACAGAAATCGTTAGTAGAAAGACCCAATCACACGTTTTAGGCTTCTAAAGAAAAAGATAGATGAAGACGGTCAAAATGTTTCCATGAATCACCGTCAGAATAATTATTTAAGATTTTATATTTTGAAATCAAGGTTTTGTTCCATGACATCATTGATGATGTGTTATCAGACATAAATAAACGTTGGAACCTGGGTGTAAGGGGGAAACATCTCAACTGCTTTACAAGAATCGATCCAGACTTCCCTAGTTGAGCTTCTTTATACCTCGATTGTCCACATGTGGGAAAATTATAAAATAATTAATTCTCACCAGAATATAATATGAAATATTTTGGAAATTCATGAATATTCCCATAATATAGGCCCAAATTACGAACCAACCTCTTTCTCTCATATAAATTTTTAGGAAATACATTTACATCGGGTAATAAGGTTTTAACTAATAAAAATATCAGATAAATATTGTTCTTTGACATTATATTATCTGATTTAATAGAAAAAAGTTTTGCAACTGCTTCTAATTTTCTTATCTAGAAACTAGGATATAATTCATCCTCATCAGACCACAACATCTTATAAAATTCAGATGGATCTATTTCAAGAGTAAAATCAATATCATAATGATTTTCAATTTTTTGAACAGATGGACCTACAACATCATGAACTGAATTTTGAAACTGCGATTGATCTAGAATCATGCAATTAGTATCTTCTCTAGAACTGCATTGATATTTTTGATACCAGAAAACATAATTTGTCTGAAAACCAAACCGCAATAGATATCCCATAACCTAGTCAACTGTGTCAAACGATCTCAGAGAACATTTTTTACAAGGAAAATTTATTGTTCCTTCTAAAAAATTTTCTCCTTTTAATGATGTAAATGACAATAAATCATCAAATCCATGAATATATACAAGATTTAAACCAAAATAGATTGGATTTCTGTGCAGATTTATCCTAGCGTGATCATCTAATAATGACTTTTGTCGACTTCATTGTTCCATATTTTTCTACAAAATATATAATCATTACTATTATTTATTAATTTAAAATTATAAAATACTATCTGAAAAAAATATAAATAAATAAAACTACTTATTAATAATTACCATTTTTTACGGGCGAAACAATTTCCAGTGGATTAACGGTTGTACTTTTCTATGATGGCTCATTTACTTGCAACATTCACACATTAAAATCACAATGAAGAATCTGTACATTGGTAAATATAATAATTCTCGTAGATACGATAATGTATAATCATACCTCCAAGAAGATTCTTTATTCTGATTTTAGTGTAATAAACATTTAACTAAATTATCCATCATACAATAGAGCCTCATTTTCATTGATGAATCATCTTCATGAAACTATCACTACCAGAAAGCATTATAAAAAATGTGGTCCTATAAATTCATAATCAAACTCGTACATATGAGATTGGATTTGAATACATAGAAGCATACTTTTGCTAATGTTTTGATTCGGTGAAAGCTGGAAGTAGAAGAGTCATCGAGTAAAAGGAGTTCCACCAATGCACGAGAAATTGTTCCATGTTATTACAAGTTATTACAGTTTATTAAAATATATTTTGTTCATAATTGATCCTATTTTTTACTAATTGTTCCTATTTCATACTAATTTACATATTTATTACTATTTCATACTATTTATTACTTCTTATTACTATTTATAACTATTTATTACTATTTATTACAAATTGTTACTATTTATTACTATTTATTACAAATTATTAATATTTATTTCAAATTATTAATATTTATTTAAAAATATTACTCTTTATTACAAGTTATTGCAATTTTTTACAGATTAATACAAATAATTAAAAATTAATATCAATTATTATAAATTATTACAAATTATCTTTATTTATTAAAAATTATTAGTATTCATTACAAATTATTACAAATTATTAGTATTTTTTAGTATTTAATATGTTTTATTAGAATTTTTTAATATTTATTATTATTTATTAAGATTTATTAGTATTTATTAGTATTTATTAGTATTTATTATTATTTATTATTATTTATTATTATATATTAATATGTATTAGTAATTCTTAGTATTTATTACAACTTATTACAATTTATTTCAATTGATTACAATTTATTACAATTTATTCAAATTTCCTAGAGATAATTACAATTTATTACAATTTATTATAATTTATTACAATTTTATTTTATTTATATGTATTTATTAGTGTTTAATAGTATTTATTAGTATTTATTAGTATTTATTACAATTTATTGCAATATATTTGTATTTATTACACTTTATTAGTTTTTATTACAATTTATTAGTATTTTTTACAATTTATTAGTATTTATTAAAATTTTATAGTAATTTTCTATATTTATTACTATTTGTTAGTATTTGTTATTATTTGTTAGTATTTGTTAGTATTTGTTAACATTAGTCAATATTTGTTACTATTTATTTGTATTTATTAGTATTTATTAGTGGTAATCAGAATTTCTTAATATTTATTCATATTTATTCGTATTTATTACAAATTATTACAAATTATTACAAATTTAGCAGTTTTTTCCATTTATTACAATTTACTACAATTTATTACAATTTATTATAACTTATTACATTTTATTACAATTTAATACATTTTATTACAAATAATTATAAACTATTACAGTTAATTACAATTTATAACAAATTATTACAAATTATTACAAATTTTTATAATTATAACTAAATATTACAAATTATTACAAATTATTACTATTTATTACAATTTATTAATATTTATTAATATTTATTAATATTTATTACTATTTATTACAATTTAATGCTATTAATTACTAATTATTACTAATTATTATTAATTATAAATAATTATTACTAATTAGTACTAGTTATTATTATTACCAATAATTACATATTATTACGAGTTATTATGAATTATTACCAATTATTACTAATTATTACTAATTATTACTAATTATTAACAATTATTACTAATAATTTCTAATTATTACTAATTATTACTAATTATTACTAATTATTACTAATTATTACTAATTATTACTAATTATTACTAATTATAAAAAATTATTAATATTTATTACTATTTATTACTTTTTTTTAATATTTATTACTATTTCTTACTATTTATTACTATTTATTACTATTCATTGCTATTTATTACTATTGATTAAGAATTATTACTAATTTTTAACAATTCATAAAAATTGTTACTATTTATCATTACTTGTTACAATTTATTTCCAATTTTAACTATTTATTGCCAATTATTACTATTTCTTACTATTTATTACCAATTATTACAATTTATTACCAATAATTACCAAATATTACCACTTATTTCCAATTATTAACTTTTTTTACAAATTATTACAATTTATCAATACATATTTATATTTATTACCATTTATTTTACATTATTCCTATTTACTACTATTTATTACTAATTACCCAGAATTATTACTAATCACCCATAATTACTACTATATTTCATTAATTACTTTTTAAAACTACAAATTACAGCTACTAATTACTAATTACGGCTAATTATTAATATAAAATACTAATTATCGTTAATAATTATTACTTATTACTAATAATTTAGAATTATTACGTATAATTTCACTATATTATTACAAATAAATTCTGAAAAAACACAATTTAAATCTAATTTAATTACAACAAATCAACAATAAATAATATTTACAAAATAAAATGAAATGAATAATAAATTAAATAAAATATAAATACCTTTAAACTTGATCTCTTATTGATGTAGAAGAATTCAGATCATCTTTATAAAAAAACTAACAGAGAGAAAATTTCACACTAAAAATAGAGTTTAGGGAGAGAGGGGAAGTGAGAATTCATGGGAAGAGCATGAAAAACAGATGTGGGTATATATATGTTAGATTAGTTGAAATGGAACTATTTTCAACAGAATTCCCATCGCAAATAGTACTATTTTTGATGGGTCCCATCGCAAATACCATTGCTCGCATTTATTATTGTCAATAGTTAAAAGGGTATTTATGATGGGTAAATATTTGACCGCCGACATAGTTTTTGCGACAGGACAACATCCTATCCCAATAACCTATTGACTGCCAGTGATATTTTCGATGTGTCCCATCACAAATACCCTCCGAATGACCCACTATTTTCGTTAAGGGAATGACCCTGTAACAAATAACCTTCCCACTGCTTGATGTGGAAACTAAGCCAAATCGTGCCTTACTTTTTGCGATTGGACCCCGAATCCCATGAAAAATAAATAATTATTTTCAACGGGTCAATCCTTTAATCGCAAATAACCTCTAGCACAGACCATTTTTGACGGGAATTATTCCTCTCACAAATAGTCCATCTCAAAAAGCAATTTTCCTATAGTTAAACCCTCAGAAAACAGATATGGTAAATCAGGGACTAAGAGTAGATCCTCCCTTCATTCCTATCTCTTCCCTAACCATCATTCCAGACACATGTGCTGATGCATAGTTCCGGGAAGGATTAATGAGGTCCATTCATACCTTCTTGGGAACACCACATCTTGCCCCGTCTATGGATGAATTGACACTTGTATTTCTACACCATAATTCTCCCACTATATTTTGGGAAAGAGGACCTCATGATGTATGGTTATGCTTAGAATCCATATTGTCAATCATCGAGCATCTGGAGACGCCTCCAGAGATGAGGGTGAAGCACACTACATACATGCCTCGGGAGTCCTCCACGAGATGGCGGGATGTATTTTCATAGGAAGGGCACCAGCATGGTATGGCTTGGGAAGAGTTCCAAAATGCCCATTATTATTACGGCAATATGGAGAAATTGAGGGCCGATCAAGCCTGAGAGTTCATGAGTTTGGATAGGGGAACTCTCTCAGTCATGGAGTATTCTTCTCGCTTTACAGCACTGAAGTGCTTCACATCCATTCCATGGGTGATGAGTTATTCCTCGTGAGACAGTTTTAGGATGGTCTCTGGAATGACATTCTATATGAGGTGAACATCATCAGGCTGACTTCCATCACTTCTATAGTCATCCTAGGGTTGATCTCAAAGCACAATCTAAGGGATTATAGGTTGATGAGCCTGGGAGGCTCGACATCCGGAGATGGTAACCCTCCTACTAAGAGCAGGATGCACCGCAGGGAGTCTACACATGGAGATCTAAGGAGGGTGGATACATCCCATGTTAGCCTAGTGGTGCGCTACTAGTGTGTGATGAGTAGTAATACAGGGACACATTACCCAAGAGACCTAGTGAAGGGTTGATATTGCAGCAAGATGGGTCATCTTCAGTATTTTTGAATGTTTTTTCAAACAAAAACTTGAGATATAGGTATTTTTATGACTCCACGTTCAGGATAAAGTCCACTAGTTTCTCAACAGTCGTGGAACAAGAGTTCGTTCTGCTATTTAGTTTCAGGTAGAGGTCATAGCTGTGGTAGCGAGTAGTCAGGCATTTAGTGCCAACAGAGTGGATCAGCTCAGGGGGGACTGGCAGGGTCGAATGGCTACTTTATAGGTCAGACATTTACGGTGGAGTAGACCCTAGAATAGCAGGATCCTAGACCCTCCATAGTACGAGACACAATTCTAATTTCTTATGTTTTAGATTCTATTATTTTTAATATATGCTCTTCTCATAGTTTGATAATGGTTGCTATTATGGAGAGCCCGAGGCTCTATAATTTTCTTCCTCTTGATATCTCGATTTTAGACACACTTTTGGGGATTAAAGGGATATTGTAATTCATTGCAAGGATCACTCTCTTGAGGATGGTTGATGTCACTTCATATGGGTCCATTATGTCTTGGAGATGAAGGTTTATGACTTAATTCTCAGAATGGACTAGTAATTTATCTTCTAGGAAGTTTTCTATTGTTATCATCGTAGGGTGAGTTTCACGTCACCAGAAAGAGGATTGTTTCTACATAAGGGAGAATGGGATATCAATGAAAGTGGATAAGGACCCAAGAAACATGGGATGGGAGGATTTACATTCCATATTACTATTCTATATCTGGATGACCATGGGACATCACATATGGACTTTCCTCATGTGGTTGCTCTCTTCAAGGATGCATTTATAGATTACTTTTTAGTTTTTCCTCTATAGAGAGGGGTATAATTTTTTATTGAGATTGTGCCTAGAGCATCACTGATGTCCATTCGTCATAAAAGATGGCTACAATAGAGTTACAGGAGCTCAATAAAAAATATGAGAAGTTACATGGAAAGGGTTTCATCTGACCCAGTACTTCTCCATGGGGTTCTATTGACCTGTTTGCTTAGGAGGTGGACGATACCCTCATACATTGTGTGGAATATCCCATGTTGATCTAGTTAAAGGTCAAGAACTGATATCCCTTATTGAGGATTTATGATCTATTTTATCAGCTTTAGGGAGACCAGGTGTTCTCGAAGACTGGCATGAGGTCAGGTTATCATCATTTGGGACTTAGACTATCTGATATAACCCTTATATCTTTTCAGAGAAGGTAAGTTCTATACAAGAATGTGGTTATGCTGTTCAGTCTCATGAACATGCCTATAGTTTTTATAGATCTAATGAACATAGTGTTCCATCCAAACATGGATTATTACAATTTAGTCTTCATTGATGGTATCTTGTTGTACTCTCTTACTCGACATGATCATGACACACATATTTAGATCATTTTGAGTACACTGAAAGAGCATCAGTTATATGTTGTGCTCTAAAAGTGACATTTTTTGAAGGTCTAGATTCACTTCATGGGTCATAATATCTCAGAGTAAGGAGTATTAGTAGTCCTAGAAAATGTAAATGTATTAGTTTCCTTGAATAATTCAATGAACTTCTTTGTGGTATGAAGTTGTTTTGGGCTAGCTACTCAATACCAACATTTAATACATGACTTTTCACACTTAGAAGTTCCACTGACGGGCCTAATTAAGAACGATGTGAAGTATCTATGGATAGATTATTGTGCTTCAGCATTTCAGTATATTAAGGGGATGTTTGTATCAACACTTATAATAGTTTTTAACGATCATGCAAATATTTATACTATTTATTGTGATGCATCAAGTATTTGTATGGGAGACATTCTTATTCATGGAGAAGGAGTCCTTGAATATGAGTCTCAGAAATTGAGGCCACATGGGAAGATTTACCAGTTTCACGATCTCTAGTTGGTTGTAGTTGTTCACAGTTTACACTATTAAAGACTTTATCTATTGGGAGAAAATTGTTTGGTTTTCACCAACCACAAAATTCTCATGTAAACATTCACTCACGGCAATCAAAATTTCAGATAGCAAAGGTGGTTTTAGTACCATCAGTCCACTGACATTTAGATTCCATACATTATTATGAAAGACAACGTAATGTCTGATGCACTGAGTAGGAGTACTCAAATACATGCATTTCAGGAGGCCAATAGTGAGTGGTAGCATAGGTATATGTTCTCTGAGATGCATTTAGAGGTGCACGATAGACAGGGACATTCATTTCTTTCATCTGCATGTGTTGCCTATACTCTACTTTATCTAGTGTGAATGAAAAAGTTAACAGATTATGAAGGCGTAGTTCTACGGGAGAGTGTTTCTTAAGAGGACCTTATTCCTAATTGGACTATAGGTGAGGATTATAACATGATATTTTAAGGGTGTGCATGGGTGTCCGCAGAAATATATAAGGTGTTGACACAATATTTTCATTCTTCAGTTTGGGCAGTACATCCAACTGTCACAATGATATATCGATATATTCACCATCAGTATTGTTGGCCTGACATGACAAAATATGTTTCTAGTTTTTTTATGATGTGTTCCACCTATCAGCAGGTTATGGAAAAGAATATGTGACCATTACGGCTTTTATAGATGTTACCCATTCTAGAGTTGAAGTGGAATGTTGTTGTGATGATCTATGTGACAGGTTTACCATGATATCTACATAAGGATAATGTTTTTTGGGTTTTCATTTAGAGAATCATGAATGTTTCCCTCATCTTACCGATCTAGGAGACCGTTAGTGTTGATGAGTAGAGAAGGTTGAATATCCTACATATTGTACTGTTTCATGGGGTTCCTCACCCTATCATTTTAGATAGGGATTCCTATTTTACATCACATGTATGGAAGGGACTGTTGATGGAATTGGGTACATAGGTACATCTCAGTACAACATACCATCCCCAAACAGATGGCTAGTTTGATTTTATGATATAGGTTTTGGAGGAAATTCTTCGAGCATGCATCCAAGATTTTGGTGGTTCATGGGAGAAAAACATACCTCTGTTTAAAGTTTCCTACGATATTATTTTTCAAGATACTATTCCGATGGAACGATGTGATAATTTTTATGGTAGGTCATTATGATCACCACTATGTGGGTTGGAGGCAAGAGAGGTAGCTATTATGAGACCTCTTATTTTCAAGGTGACCATGGGGCAGATAGAGTTGATTCAGTAAAGGATGGATACTGCATAGTCATGATAAATGACTTATGATAATAAACTAAGATGACCTCTACGTTTATTGTACTAATATTAGGTTTTCCTATGTATCAAACCGATGTTGGGACACATTATTATTATGTTACACGATAATATTTATGAGAGATATGTTGGGTTTATTGAGTATTTGTGGAGAGTCAGACATGTTTCCTATTAATTGAAATTACCCCAAGGGTAACAGGCTATGAACTATGTCTTCCACATTTCTCATCTCTGACGTTACTGCTCAGACTTGTCTCATGATTTTGAACCCATGGAGGATGAGTTGGAGGTGGACACATTGTTCAAGGCCCATTCTATGTAGATAGTTTATCGCAACATGAAGGTTATATGTGGGTAGTCTATTCCACTTGTATGGGTGAAATGGCATCATAGTAGGGTACAATAAGATACATGGCATAGGGATACTGATGTAAGATCTTAGTGGCCGAATATGTTTGAGGATCGTTTTTTATAACTCCTTGTTACGAAAATCTGGGGACAAATTTTTTTAAGGGGGGAAGTTTTTCGAAACTCAGATCTTCTTTTAGGTATAGATCTTTTTTTTATGTCGTTTGGAGGAAAAGAGAAGAATAGAATTTTAGGAGTACATGACATGTTTCTCCTTGAACACGTCTTGTACTCTAGCACTTAGTCCAGGCCGTGTTTGGTTGTGTCATGGCAGTGTACATGACTGTGTGACGACATTGAATGTCTAATTAAATCGTGACCTAGAAATGGCATATATAACCAATGTATCTCAAAATAACAAGCCAAGTATTTTTATTTTTTATTTTTTATGTCAAACCACAGTCGCATCTAATTGGAAGAACTGTCTTCTTCTAGAGTCATCTCATCCACGACCAATGAATATTGATGATTATTCTTGGAGCTCCCATTTGAATGTTTATTATCCGAATCAAACTCCATCGGTTGCGTTGGAATTGCATCAGTGAGTTATTCCTTAATCTATATTCTCAAATCTTGATTTTTCCTCTTTCATGAGATATCAATGGATGATCATTTTATACGTTTTTATAGATCTACGATGTTCTAGGTCGATTCATAGGCTGAGGTTCAATAATTATGATCATACAACATCATGGTATGTGGTTTCTACTTTATTATTTTTATTCTAATTATATGTGAAAATAGTTCTCAAAACCCTAGTTTAGGGTATTGTGAATTTAGGGAATTTTACCCGATTAATGCATGTTATGCATTTTTTTTATTTACTATGGGTGTTTGATTATGAATAATGATTATTACCTTGATATGGATGAGTATTCCCATGTTATTTTATTATTGACCGATCAGTATAGAATTTAATGATGTCTGTTTTTATTTCCATGACTAGTGATGATATGATAGATTTATTATTATATTACACGATTGTGATATGTTTAGACAAGTCATATTTTGTGATTTACTTTGGATTCTTGATATAATTTGTGCATGATTTCTTACACGGGGTTGTGGGAACCTTGTGTAGTTAGAACATAGGGGGAATGTACACTTAGGGAATCCCAAAATGTCTTCTAAACATTTCACATTGGTGGCATGGACATGATTGATCCCTTAGATAGTATGTACTTCCATATTGCAAGAACACATGGTGAATAAGATGTTTAGTGATTATTCGTAGTGTATGTAGTTTACCGTTGGGAGACCACATGTGGAACTGATATTGAGTGCTTCCTCAGAGAGTCTTTGTTAATATGGACTAGATGGGTTAGTATGTGATAACTTTAAATAGGGTTTCTTGATATTGATTTTTTGATTATTTAATAAATGTAACTGATTGTAGTTAAAACTATAGAATTGTTTACATTTGATTATATACTTGGTTTTTACTTCATTTTTCTCATCTCCTGCCATATATATTCACTTACAGTTAGGCATAAATCCTGGGGTGGTAGCGTATTGGGATTTATCTCACACCCTATTAGTGTTATGCTTTGTCTCAAACAGATTTTATTGTCGGATATATAGATTAGGGTAAGAACCCTTCTACTTCAGGTACTTCATTGCTCTGAAGTTGGAAAGAATGGGAACAGGCTAAGGCTTGTGATACTATGGGAGTTGTTTAATTTTCACCCCTTTATAATTTGGATTAGTATTGTATTTCATCATTGTTAATTTTTTGTCTTCTTTCCTTGGTACAAGTGACATGAAATATTATAGACATGTATATATCCTCCACTTGTTTTTTTTACATTCTGTCTTTGGCTATTTAATTATTGTATAACATTACTATTTACACTACTATTTTATGTATGTTTTTGTAGTGTAACTATGGCAATGAGGGCATAGTTTCCCCACTATCACCTCCAAGTCCCTCGCTGCTAGACGACATAAATTCGGCTTTCGGGGAAATGCTCTTGAGGGCATGTGACCAACCGGATAAGGGGTGCATTTCAGTGTCACCCTTAACTGGGACGTTACATGATCAATGATAGCAATCATAGCATAATAATACCTAGGAATTAATATTTTATCCATTGACCATGTATTAATTTCTCATTTATCTCATCATACATACAAATATATTAATTTTGATGATTTTCACACAAAACATTACTAATTATCAACATGATTTTTTATTATCCATTTTAATAATTAGGGTTCAAAAAAAAGGTACATTAAAATTTAATAACATTGATTATCTAAATGATGATTGAATCGTCAGGATGAAAATTATTTAAGGGGTAATATGTTACACCCCGATATTTTAAAAGAGAAAAATCATGATCGATAGCATGTATGAAACACGACACAAATCATCAAAGAGAATATAACACCCTGAGAAATTATGATGTAATTATTTTTAAATAAATTAAATATCTTGTATAACATTTGATTCACACAATACTAGGTTTAAATGACATATAATACTCTATTAAAATATTATTATTTAAACATACCTATTATTAAATAATATTTAAATTGGTGGGTACGAATCGTACTAAATAAATTATAAAAATTATATGTTATATAAATTTATAAAATAAAATAAATTGATATATATTAAATAGAAACAAATAATATTTATTTTTAAGTAAAATAAATGTTTTAAAAAAATACATTATTTCATAAAAAATGGTCTTTTCCTTTGTTTAAAAATATGTAAAAAATATTTTTTACAATTTTTTTTAAAATCATTTCAAAAAATTAATTTCACTTTTCCAATATTAAAATAAAAACCATATTATTGTTAATATTTTTGGATTTTTATGAATTTTTTTGACAAATAGTGAAAATTGAAATTTTTATTTTTAAAAACGCCATTTTCAATTAAATTATATATATAGTTAAATTATATTTTAAATTATAGTTAAAGTTAAATAATTTAAATAAAATTTAAATTGGAACTAATTTAATCCATTATAAGAAATATCATGTTGAATTTTGATATTCAAACATTATTTACATATTTGAATTTTCTCTTTGGAAACGTATTTTTCTATCTTATTTGTGGGTATAATTTTAAATTGTATTCAACCAAGAATGTGAACTAAATTCAGAAAAATGGATTCAATATTATGAATCAGCATAATTTATATTATATAATAATATCAAAATATTTTTTTGATAGATATTAAAAGTAAAAATATAAAAAATAATTACTAGGATTAACATATGTATTGGTTTAATATATAGTTAAACTAAAATGAAAAGGGTTAAAATTTCCTAAAAACTCTACCAAAACCAATTGGATGGAACAATATAAACCGTAATAACAATATTGATTGATAAAGACCCATTTTAGTGGTTTTTTCCTGAGATAAAAGTGGGTTTAGTTGATTCATTTCAAAATTGTGAAGTCTATCCTAACCCACACTTACAAAAGGCCACCCCCTCTTCTCCCCTCCACACACATTCAAAAAACATTTATCAGAAAATACCATCCTGAAACCCTTACTATTATACCTCAATAATTTATAGATTACATGGATAATTTATTATTATAATATTAGAATGCCTTTAGCTTAATCCAAAATAGGTTTTTCAAAGGAAAGTAAAGGTTTTAAGTATGATTTATCATATTACAACATCTTATAAACCCTTCTAATCATAAAAATATAATAATAATTAATAACAAAAATATATCATATTAAATTATATTTTATTAATTTTTAATTTCAGGACCTATATCCTTCTCAACATCAATCAAATGAAAAGTAAAACATTATATCATGTGTATAGCGGACTACCACCTCGCAAACTGAAAAAATTCATTTTCAATACCCACCATTGAAGGTCGATAGTAATGTTTTATTAAACATGATTATATAATAAATATTATATTATTATACCTTTTTAATTATCATATCCCATTTTTCTTTATTGCATACAATTCAGTGAATGATACAATATCAGATTCTGAATTTTTATGGAGTTATCATAGGCGTCAATTCAATTACATGTATTGATTATTTATGTACATTTTTTGTAGTTATGTCTTAACAAGAATTTGGTTGAATTATAATAAAATCAAGGAGAAAAATGTTTATGCATTGTTGGCACATGGTTTGTACAAACCCTACAGCTTCCTAGGAGAAACCGTGCGGTCTATGGTGTTTGAGGCAGCAGCATCAACATGGTTAAAGCATGGTTTGGTAGGTCAGGCGAGGTTGTCATGTGATGTGCCACTTGAATAAGTGGATAACTCACAGTTAGCATATTATTTTTAATAGAGTGTGAATAAACTATGTGAGGGTCGATAGAGAGATCCAAAAATTGTAGATCTCATTAATTTTCAACATTTAATGATTTGTTTCACATAATATGCAAACCTAAACTAGGAATTTACTTTCTTAAGCAAAAGGATGGTTATCCCATTGAATCAGATGAATTAAAAGGCCTTAAAACACCATTTTTCATGATCTAAATCTCAAATTTCATATCCCCTCATCCCCCGATAATTTTATTTCATCACAATGCTTCTAACATTCTTTATTATATATGTCCTTGATAATTTTATAGAAAATATTCTCAGTTTCGTTGGATATTAACTTGTGATGTATGATATAGATAAAGGATTGTTGAAATAGATCAAGATTTATAATATCTTGATGTATTTCATTTGGATATCATTTTAGGGATTTAGATCGAGAACTTTTATCAATATAAATGTGCTACTTGGATTTTGAGTATTAATTTTTGGTATACATCTATCAACAAATCGAGGTGTGTGGTCTAAATATAATTACCAAAGATATGGATATAGTATATTTATCTAGAATTTTTTAGTGTCTACCATCCTTTAGGAATTTATTTCCTTGAATTGGGTCTATTATATTGATCCCTTTTCTTATCAAAGCATTCTTAAAGTACGTGACTTAATGGAGAATTAATCATGTGACTAAGGGATACCCTATTACATAATTAGTTTTTGGATACTTATTTTAATTGGTAGGCGATTTAATCAAGATAATTAATCTAGGGATTATTTATTATATTTTGAAATGTCTATTTTCATATAATTAATTTTGGATTTATTATGAGCCGTTTATAATATGATCTAGATAATTAATTATTGAAATTTGAGATTAGAATGAGATAATAAATTCTGGAAAATTAATTGTGGAATATGAATTGTGATATTGATTAATTAATTGATGAATTTATTAATGGTGTAAAGCACCTTGTTAATGGTTCTGTTAACTAATGGAATGGATGTGTTTAACTTATTGTTGAATTAGTAATGGGATTAGTGTGGATAATTAATTGAAAAAATAATTATGTGGGAAATAATGTTAACATCGTAATTATAAATGGAGATGTAAAAATGATATCATTTTTATCATACATATGAGTAATGATGATGAGAAAACTGTCATTTTAAATTGATAAGTATATATGGTAAGATATTCATTATACCTATGAGTAAAGACAATGTGAACCTGGTTATTTTATTGAGGGGTAAACATGGTAACATGGTCATATAATTTACATTTGTGATATTGGTGACATTAGAAATGTTGATATAAATTTGAAGATAATTAATTGAAAATGTTACTTTGATTTATGGCCTCACATGGGAATATTCTTTTATTGAATGAGTTGAATTAGTGATTGAGATATCATAGCACATTGAATACATTGAGCATCGTCTATAAGAAGGTATTAAGATATGGTATTAACTAGGGAACACATTGGCCTCTATTATTATATGATGTTAGTATTGAGGTATGTGTATCCTTGATAACCCTAGAGTTAAATAATTTAGATAAGAATAAATGAAAATTTAATAAACAATTTATTAATTGAATGTACTTATTTCCTTATAGAACTACACGCCATATACATTGAATGGAATAGTTTTAGACACCATTAGGGGTGTCCTACTGGGTACTACTCACACCCTACATGGTATTCCTGATTGGTACCTAAATATATTATATTATTACAATAATGGATAATGGAAAAGGCCATGGGATTAGTAGATAATTGGGGAAAGAGCTTGGAGGAGGGAACCAAACATAGTTTGGAACCCTCTTGGGTGTCATAGTGTCATTATATTTAGTTGTATTATAGACACAAAAAAGTTATATTAGAATAGAATGTTTTCCCATTCAGTTAATTATTGTATTTAATATTTGGTTATCTCATGACATGAGTATTATTTTGGTTATATAGGCTTCTGTTATTGATTATTTTCTTCCGCTAGTGTTTTACTCTAATAAATGTGTGTATAGTCTCTCCATCTATAACATACCAAACCCTCACTTCAATTTATAATCCTTTAGCATGTGGGGTGGATCACATGAGGTTATGTATAGAACCAGCTCGGGGAACTATTGTGTGGCACCCGGGTTGGGATGTAACATAAAACAATGTTACTCATGGGAAAGGTGGACTACCACCTCGAATTTCTATGTGATTCTTTTTTCATTTACTTGTTACATTGAATTTATTAAGGATAAATATTAATGAATATATGTGATATTTTTTATATATAAATACTTATAAAAATATAATATTACAACTAAAATACTACATTCCAATTGATTGGAAAACAATAATGTCACCAGTGCGTACGTGTGGACTACCACCTCAATGTAGCGATGTGAATTTTTATTCAATTTATTTTAACATGGATGGTTATAAGGATATATTTTATGAATAAAAATTATATAATAATAATATTAATAATTTTCTAAATCATGATTAATAATTTTTTTAATTTTTTTATATTCATTAGAAAAAATTGGAGTAGATATAATTTGTACATAAATCCGGACATCAGCATTATTGGTGTTACCCATTTGAAATCACGGAATTTTATATATATCTACCAATAAATATATAATAAATATATATGATAATTATATAAATAGAAATGTTTTAATACGATTTAATAATGAACATATTAAAAATATCACAATTTTCAAACCAAACCAGACATGAAAACAAGTAAATTATTATCATAAATAGTGATATTAACAAATAATTTCTAAATAAAAATTGGTAAAATAATGTACTAAAATATTTTATGGAATTATATATGTGATTATATTTCAATAGCCAATGTTTATTAAAAAGATATTTATTATACAACAAGTTCTAACACATACAATGTATGTTGAACAAGTGGTAATGGTTTCTCTTCTAATTTTTACTTTCGTGACAGATATGATATGCACACCAGATGTTCCATTTTTTGTTGTATGTAGTACCAATTTTGATATGTTATATATTCAATATTTTTTAACTCGATATATTTAATTGTTTATTTGAGTAACCTCGATTATGATGATTTCAATTCAAAAGACACATAACTAGTAAGGGTTTATTTAAAAATCTCTTCATTAATGGGGAATATTATTTGTATAAGTCTTAGTTGGGTGAATTATTTTATATTCATATCTTAAAATTATTTTTTTCTTATAATATAGTTATTAAGTATATTTTAATTTAATAGTACCTTTTTCAACTCTTTTATAATTAATATGATGTATAAAATATTTTTAAAAAAAATTATGACATCATTTCCATCATCGATTGAAAATCCTTCTTCAAAAAAATCCATGATTTATAAAAAAATTCAAAAATTATTTTTACTTTATCAATATTATTCATTAAAGAAATGTTTTAAGATATCTTATTTTTTAATTTTTTTAATTTAATCATCATGTGGGTTTAAAAAATTTATTATTTTTATTTTACCTAAAATGAGAAAGAAATCAATATTTTAACATGTATGTATTAATATATTTTTATGTAAATATGTCCACTAAATAATTTTATATTTATTTTAATTTTTTTCAAATTTTATTTCAAATAATAACTATTTCCAATATATTTTTAGTATGTTATGTTTCAAAAATATCTTCAAAGTTAAAATTATTTTTTCCTAAACACATTTAAAAAAACATTTATTGTATTTATATTCATTAATGATATAAACCCATTTTAATAATTATAATAAACATGATAAATGATCTCTTAAAACGATACATGTTAATTTTTTTGATGTTTTATGATCATCATGAATTATGATATCTTATTTTATTAGAATTCACAATATTTCTCTAGATTGTTTATGATTATTTTTATTTACTGGGTTATGTAATTACATTTCCTATGTTAGTTTTTCAATAGGAATGTTTATATTGATTATGCTCCAACCCTTACAATATAAGGACTCTAATGGAATCATTATGTGATGGGTGGGTCCAAAATAATGCATATCCTTTCGATGTATCAGTTAGCCACATAAAAAAATTATCTTGGGAATTTTGGTGAGGCCTTACACATTAATGTATTATGTCATCACATGAGGCCTTGATGGTAATAATTATTTTCCTGATCCCTTTATAGTATGTTTTATATGTATTAAACGATGCATTCCATAAAAAAGTGTTCAGTCTTTGACGTTCCATGTGATTATTTTATTAGTTATAATATTCTTGTCTAAGTTTCTATATCACTTTTGTATTTATTTGTTATTATTTTTTCTTCATTTATTTCAACAATATTGTTTCCATTTTATTCATTAAATGAAATTTTTTTTAGTTATTTACCTTGTAATATTTATGATACTTATTTAGTTGTGATGGGTTACACTGTACAAAAACCATTAATGATCATTTTTGTCACCATTTTCTTATGTTTTATTTTCTATAGTATACCTAGATGTTTTTTATGATTTATATGAAATGATACACTATAAAAAATAATGGATTTCTAAAATATATCAATTTTTATATTTTATATTTTCAACCATAATTTTAATTTCATGTATGTATCTATTTTACCAAGTCTAATAAACTATTTGTTCCATCAAGATTTTATTTCTATAATATAATTATAAAATAGTAATGTAGAAACTGGATATAGGTTAATATATTCATGGGATTTAAAAATGGAAAAAGTTAATTTTAAATTTTGTGACTAAAGGAAAAGTAAAACATCTTTTAGAGAACTTTATTTTATGAGAAAACAATACTTATCTATTCTAAAAATTATATTTTTATTTCTAATCAATGAATAATATTATTTTTTTATAATTCTTATATCATATTCATAACTAACAATTTAGTGACATGGTTACAGTGGTCACATTTTAAATAAAAATATATTAATCAAGTATATTTTTATTAAAATTTATGTCACGTGCAATAGATGTTATCAAATATATTGAATTTAGTTAAAAAAATATATCATAATACCTTGGGAAATTAAATATTCTTCTACGGTCGGGGTTGGGTATCATATACTCCATTTAACACAATTTCAGTCACTTAAAATCCTATGGTGTTATATTATACCAACAATAAGTAAATTTTCTTCTCATAATTTTAATGTGAACTTGTTAACTGAGGGTTTGAAATTCTAAAATTCGTTTGTTAAAAAACCCATATCGAAAAAGGTAAAAGAAAACATCCTCTTAAATCAAGGAATGTGAAATATGAAATGTCTTATGGAATAAAAAAATACAATATTTCCATGTTTTATAATATGAGAGATCGGTGAAGATATGAGCATTGGAGTAAAGAGGAATTCTCATATAATTAATGAGGGTGAGAGAGATCACTGATTAAATGAATTTGATCAATCATGAGAAAGACAATAACAACAAAACAATAAATATTTTATGATTAAAATGACTATAGATTCATCATATTTGAGGTTGATATGATTATATTTTTTCATTTCAAATCATTATCCTAATGTTGATAAATTCTTCTACAATAAATGAAAGTATGAAAAAAATAATTAATTTTTATCTTTCTATTTCATATATAGAATATCATACTTTGTTAGTGCATTGATGAATTTCCAATTCATATCTAACTATAATAAATGTATAAAAAATGTATATTTATATATGAATAAATAAAATTAACTTATATTGGATCATATTATCCATATTTTAGAAACAATTCAACCCTCTTATATCTAAATATTGTCCAAAAATAATATGGTTAGAAGACATAATTAATCTATAAACCCTAATAAAAACATGACTCGTTTATCATTAATATTTCATTGTAAAATATCATAATTAAAATAATGAAATAATAATTATAACATCATGTAGTTGAGTGGTATTTTCTAAACTATTATTATTATTTACCATTGGGTTCATGCCCCATGACATTTTTCTAATGAAATGGGTTGTCTTCTGGTATACTGGCTGTAATTTTTCAAAAAATTTATTATTATAATTCCTATAATGTTACAAAAATTCTAAGGTCCTTAATTCAAACAAAATAAATGATAAGATGGTCCTTATTTGAAACAATAACTTTTTGTCTTATGTCCAAAAAAATTAATGTAAATATTCCTCAAATAATATTTTCATATAATTATCATATGGGTTTTTTTAACATATTGTATTTCTAAGAATGTACATTTAAATGTTATAATCTAGAACAAATTTTTTAAAGGGGGTGTTATGACTTGAACATGTGATCATCCTTAATATATAAACCCATGATTGTATATATAACTCATAATATAATGAGGACATATATGATTCTAATAATTAACCCAATTCTCTGATGCTTCATCTTTTGTAAAACAGAAATTTCAATTGTAAAAATACATCTTGAATTTATTTATTGAATAAAATTAAATATATACATTGAAAATTTTATTTCAACATAGGTCATTCCTTATTCGCGTTGTTAAACAATACAAGAGTTTTTTGACTTGGATAAATCCCAGGTTACCACATTTATTACAATGGACATTAATTGGATCCCTATGATGTTTTTTATTTCATTCCATCATAGAATTCATTTTTCCATGTTTCTAAATTTCGTTATTCACTTCATTTCCATACATGAAATATTTTTATATTCCTACATGGCACATTCATGGTTGTCTCTATCTCTATTTATGATATAATTGAAATTTAGCATTATTTAATACATGGATTCCACCACATAATCACTTCTTGAACTATATCATTCTCAATTTTGGTGATATTTGTATTTTTATATGGTATATGATGTAAAATATATTTCGATATAAATGATTAATAATAATCATGATATCTTTCACTACTATAATCATCCAATATTGTTTCTCATATTGACAACATTTTATTAAAAATTCAATGTTAAAATGATTGCTTCATCTTCATCCCATTGACTAAATCCAACAATCATTGTGTTAAAAAAACAAATATTTGTGGGAAAACTATATAATCATTTATAGGATATCAAAATCGAGTAAAATTATATTCTATCAAATACATATTAGGTTTATCCTTGGTTATTTATTCACAATATCTATTGAAATCCTTCATAATATTTTGTATTAAAAATTTAATAATCCCAATCAAAACCCCTAAAAGCTTCAAATTAGGTGTAACGAAATAACTCTTTTCATGTACCATGTAATCCTTTAGTAAATATTAACATTCATTTTTTGCAGTTATTGCCCCGAAATATATCCATGCCAGACAAATTAAAAAATATATTATCACGGTTCATATGTGTCTATATAAAAACCACATAATCTCAACACTACCAAGACATTATGAAGGTATTCTCTACATTTTCATAAAATTTATCAAAATTTTATGTTCAATACTCTATGTTTTTATAAATTATAAATTCAAAGGTTTCTACAAAAAATTATCCAATACAAACTATAATGACCATAATCCCCTTAAACCAAAGCCTGAATATTTTATTATTAAATTAGAATATGATAAATGGAATCAAATCCTGAAGGTCCATATTCTATAAGAGTATGTGTAAACTAGATACAGATATGATTTCTATATTATGATTGATAAAAAATTCCCAAATAATTTTGTTTACGATGTAATTATTTCTTAAAGATTGTATTTTCATGTTATTCATAGTACACTTTAGGGATTTCTAGGAAAGGAAACAAAGTTTGATTGAGGATGAATTCTCAATAATGGAAAAGTAAAAAAATCTATCATGAATGAATAATAATAATCAAATTATAATGGTAAATAACTAAACAATCATTCCATTAAAGTAAAATTAATATCATTATTAGATAATTTATTTAACTATCATTATCTCTTCAATAATAATATATATGGAAAGGTAAATAACTAAAAACCCATCCCATTTAGTCAATAAACTATTAATGAAATTAATCCATAGATAATATCATTGTGAAAATATCATTTATAATAATTTCTAAAATCATTTTGAAAAAAATACATTAATACTAGACATCATGATCACAAAAATTGTGATTCCTCTGTTATCACTACCGTTCACAAGAATGCTTAAATATACATGGTATATATGTAATAGCAACCCATTTTACTAATTATATCAAAGATATTCATCTCATAATACTAAAAATTCATTAGGGGGAAACAAAGTAACAAGCCCCACACAAAGAAAAATTCAAGAAAATTAATTATATATCAAATAATATATTTAATTCATTAATATTGTTACTTATAATAAAATATCCATTTAGAGTAATGTATATGAATTTTTCAATATATCCCCTAAGGATACAATAAAATTAAATTTAAACACCATATGTATTAATGGTGTATTTTTTAGGAAATAATTATATAATTGATATCAATATAAAATAAATTTAAAATAAATGAAATTTCTAAGGAAAACGATAATAGTAATTTGATTTTCTCAAGAGAATGATAACAATAATAAAATAAAAAAATAAATGATAGTTTCGCACCAATTATGTGAAAATATAGTTTCTCATAATAAGATCATAAAAATTAGGTATTCTTCTTAAATACATAAATGGGGAAGTATATATGCCCCATGAAATTGAATTGGTTCTTATTATCAAATATGACTCCATGAAAATCTAATTGAAACGAAATCCCAAACAATTACAATATATATTAAGTGAGGATAAATATGTGGATTTATTATATGAATAAAATATATAAACACAAAATAAATGAGGAAAAAATATAATAAAAAATTACACACATAGTGTTATAATATACAACATAACGGAGTAGTATTATAACCCAATGAAAATAAATTGAGTTGTGAAATTCATTAGTACATTATAACACTGACCACTAATACACCTGGATATAACCATTAAAATTACAACATAATTTATGGTGAAATATAAATAATTAATAATATAAAAATTAAAAGGAGTAGTATATTCACCATATGAAATAAATTACATTCATAACATCACAATATGCATCAAAAAATGGTCCTTAAGAAGAATTTATTTACCCCACACATCCTTTAGGTTGATCATTAATTAAACTAATTTATAATTATTTTAGGATTGTTAATTATTTATAGAATAATATTAATCATTATTTATTATTTCTTATATGATCCCCTTATGTAATTTTACCACCAGTTTTTTAGTAATATTAATTTATATTCATTCTTTCAAATATTAATTTCCTTATTTTCTCATGTGCTTATAAACCAAAATGTTTGGTTTGTTTTTCATTTTATATTTTTCCATCATATACAATATTATATTATTGTTATAAATATCATTTTGGTTCACTATAAGCATTTATAGAATCATTATTTAAATTTGATCATTGAGAGTGGATCTAATCCATTAAGGGATATGGTATACCATTAATATGAATGAAAAAGGTCACTATTTTCTTTTTGGGTGAATGGGTATAGATGTGGGTGACACATTAGTTTTCAATAATCAATAAAAATTCAAATATATCATATATTTTCACTAGATTTATTATAAGGATCAAAAATTAAACATAACAGAATATTGTATATTTAGAAATCTAATTTGAAACTTTCTCCCAAATACTTATTAGGTTTATAGTTTTAGAGTGTTAAAGAATGTATTTTATATTAAACCCATTTATTAAAAGTGGAAACGTATACAAATTATTCATTTTCATTCCAAAAAAATAAATAAAAAACATGTTTAATATTGCTTAAAGATCTTAAAAAAATTATCTTGACATCATCCTTATCCCTAATAATATATAAAATATAATGAAACAAATTCTAAATCTTACTATTAGCGTATACGTCTATGTTAGTGACATATTAAATGAAATTCATTAGTCTATTTGAAAAAATAAAATCATATGAAATATTTTCCATATTCTCAATGTAATTTATAAAAAATATGTAAATCATTTTAACATGAATAGAACCACATTATTTTCATTAATAAGAACATTAAATCCCACAACATGAAAAATAAACTATATTTTCAATATAGAGCATCAAATTCATAACCCATTTTAAACACATGATAGAAATAAGTTTAGTCCACTAAAATCCATTGGGGAAATACATCAGTAACTCCCTCTTAGTTTTCACAAATGTCAAGGTAAACTATAAAATACATTGGGGAAATATCTGGGTGTAACCAAATATATAAAGGGTGAAATTGATGTTATCTTTTCACAACTAAAGAATAATATATATTAGTCTCACCCATGAACTATAACTATGATAAAACAATCTTATAATATATATGAGACTTTAAAAATTCTAATATAATTCACATGAATAGAATTATGAATAAACATAATTTATCCTATCACTTTTCATTATAAAAATTTTGATAAACACTTTTAGCCACAGATTATAAAAATTGTATATCAAAATACCAATTTCTTTGGATTATAACTTTTTAAAATATTAAATGCATACAATTAATAATGAAAAATTTTTATTTTAATAATACCATGGAATCATATAAAGTAAATATAAACATATTTAGCTATTATTATGGTGGGAAATTCAATTCATGTCATAAATGTTATAAACATACATTACATTGGACCTTGGTAAAAATTTATGAAAATAGAATAAACAATATTTCTAAAATAACGTCCCAAAACGTGAGTTAGAATAATCAAATAAATTATTTATCATCTTGAATAATAAGAATAAGAAAATAATTTATATATCTAGTAACAAATATCATTTTCATTGTTCATTTTATTTTATCTCTTACCATTCTATAATTAATAATTTAATTAATTATATTCATAAAGGTTGTTTTGATGATATTTTGTACATAAATCCAATATGACTTCAGTAGATTGAAAATGATAAAAAAAGTGGTTGTTTCTTCAAAAACAAAATTATATTCAAGGATTAATTTTCAATTTTATAAATCAATTTTTCTTTTTATTCCAAATATTAAATATGGTTACATTAAAAAATAAGCATTTCAATAATGAAGATGGTTGGCCATACATATGCATGATTAACATTTCCATTTTCCAACAATCATAATGGGTTGAATGTAAGTATTATTTTGAAATTGCACAATGAAAAAAATATCAAAAATATCATATTAATTCTTAATATATACTTGTATATATAATCCTTGTGATGTGTTTATGTAATATGAATTACATAACATAAGGGAAATCGTAGTCTAGACTAATGCACACATGAAGTTAAAATTTTTCATGGAATCGAATTGTTAGAGGATAAATGATACATAATCATTTAATAATGATAAATATGTCATTAATAATTTATATTTTTATTAATTACATTGTTATATCATTCCATGAGCACGATGATAGAAAACAAATAACTTTGGTCCACGAGCTAGATATCAATCGTACACACGAATGTTGGTTTTTATTACCATTTAATAGAATAAAAGATTGATATTAGTAATTATATTAACATAATAACATCATATTATATTAATGAATCTAATTTTTTAATTTTATCATGGTTAAAGAATATTTTATGGACATGGAAGTGGAAGAAAAACTAAAACCTGCGGATAAAAATTATACATATTAATTAAAAAACATTTTCTAAACATGTCAACACTACTAAAATGATTTTATGGATTATATTAATGTATTTTTGTAATTAATGATAGAAAGAATGTGGTGTCAATTATAATATATTTCTTATCAGAAAATCACTTTAATAAAAGAGGGGATGAGAACTCTTGGAAATCCTCGAAATATAATATTATAATAAATTAATTTTCAAATATATTGGTCCCAAAAAATAATTTATTTTTATAAGACGTTAATTTATCAACATTATCACATTAATTAAATATTTTTGGTCAAATTTAAAAACTTATAATTTGGTTTTAACCCCTCATAATCCCTTTTAAATCATACTATAACTACACAATTCTCAGTCATTGAGGGTTAATAGTTACCATAAATTGACACATAATCCAACAAAAGGACATTTTTTGTAATGATATAATATATAATAATATGTATTCTTAGTCAGGTATTATTTAGAATACAATATCATTTAATAAAATGTTATTTATTTCAAAATATCAATAATGAAATTTTTTATAACTTTTCATTACATTCACTTTACTATTATAATGATAGCAATTATAAATAAAAAAATTATAATATCTTCAAGATTTAATAATTTTATATAAAATATATGAAGAAAATTATTTGTCTAATACTATAACACTTTCAATATTTTTAATATTATTTTATTGATGTTTTTATTAATTTAAGAATTCATACAATTTCATTGTGCACACATTTGAGGCATTTATTTATTTAAAAAAAATAAAATAAATTATAATGATGAAGATAAAAAATTCATATTTTAGATTTATATTTTTAGTCAAACAAATTATATTTATAACCCTATATTAAAAAAATATTATTATTAAAAATAAGAGTATATCTAGTTTGACTTTTATTGGGAAAAATTACTCTAAATCTATCGTTAAAATGGACATAAAATTCAATATAAGTTAATATGGGATGATTATTATAAGCATTGGACTCATATAATAAATTTATGTCATTCTTTACTATGACTTTATAATCCTTGTCAATTTATTATTAGCATATATTACCCGACTTACCACTATCATGGTCATAATATTATTATATTTATTATTCACAATGATTAAAATAAAAGAAAACTATTTAATGTATATAGACTCTGTAATAATAAAAATTGTATCCATTTTTAGATATTCAATTCAAAAATGCGTAATAATTTAATTCAACATTAATTCCTCAACATGGAACAGAAAACGTTTTTCATGAAAAATGTGTATCTAATCCCCAAAAATCCCTTATACTAAAATATGTTATCAAAATGATTAAAACATAATTAATTAAATTATATATAAATAAACTTCACTTATGTTACATTGATATTAATTGGAAATCATAAAGGGTGGTTTATGTATAATGAATATGATAGTTTTATAAAAAATAGCATTATAACTATTAACTAAAAAATTAGTATTATTAGAAATATTCTAAAAATAAAAATCGTATATTAATTTTTATGTGATAAATTTTCAAATGAATTTATTTTAAATTTAAATATTTTAATATCATTATATTAATTATAATTATCATCTATACAGCGAAATAAAAAACAATTTCCAGGAAAATTTATTCTATAATGAATAAAATGTAATTATTAAAAATTGGTTATGTATTTTTGAATAATTAATTAATATAATAAAATTTGTATGAACATTATATATTTCATAATCCATCTAATACTATTGATTCCCTCGAATTTAATGATCATTTTATAATGTTTATTTTTGAATATTATGATTCTATTTTTTGTTTATGATAATTGTTGCATGTATTGTACTCAAACAAACATTGTAATCTCTTTTAGAATATTGGGATATTATATTCCCCCACCCCACCCTCATAAAAAATGTATCCTTTAAATTTCAACATAGAATTGGATACCATTTTTTTACCCCCACACTATAAAAATGGTCAATTAAACACTTACTTGAAAAGAGAGAAATTAAGTTACGAAGGTTATATAAAATAACAAATAAGTATTTAAAAAAAATTATGATATATTGTGATAACATTGATATGGAAGAGAAGAGAAAAAAAACTCTCCATGAAAAATAGAGAGTGATATAGAGAATTGTAATGAGAAATTTTACAATCATGAAACTGTAAAACTATGATGGGTTTAAAGGCCTTTGATTTATAGAAAAGAAAAGTAAATAGATAACATTATTATTTCACTATATTTTACCTATAGTAGTGGAAATCCACTATAATAAAAACTAAAACTCAGATTAAATAAACTTATTGACATGTATAATGTAATCCTTTAACCATTTTCACAATAAACTCATTCCAGATTAAATATACTTATTGACATGTATAATGTATTCCTTTAATCATTTTTCACAATAAACTCATTTTCCACTATGAATTACAAGTATACATTATTATCTTTTCATTCATGAATTGGAAGAATAAACATCCACAAATTAAAAAATCCACAAAATAATAGTAATATTTTCCTTAGTTATTTATTAATTAACCAAAAATAAAATTAGATGGAAATGCTTAGATAATTCCACAAAATTAGAAAAAGTAAATTTTAGTAAATATTAATTTCAATCTCTATAAATCTATAGTAATATCCAAAACTGAACTTGTATCATTTAATAAATTATATCCTTGTAATTATTGATTAATATTCTAATCTATGATTAAAACAAAAATATAATATGTATTTGATAACATAGTCTTACTAGATTATTTTTAACATTTATCCCCAAATATCATCATCTAATCATGGATTATCATACCAAAAATTTGATTTCACAAGTAACATAATCCCATATATATTATATTTTTTGTAAATAACATCAATCCCAATAAAGCCACATTAAGTTCACATATTCTTAATGAAGACAATTCAACAGTTATTCGTTAAATAATATCCCATTGTATTTTGTTTACCATATCCAGTAATGTTACCTATAGTTATACTAAACTTTTCAAATATGGATTTAATCACTTAATAAAAAATAAATATCAAATCCAAGGATATCTATATGATAATATATATGTTCCCTAAACTAACATAAATATTTTCTCTAATTAATTTAAATAAATAATAATAACTGTATACTAACTTGGACAACATGTTGAATATTTTCTGGAGATGCACCAATGTTAGCCTTCATTAGTGGTTTTAAACCTCATGATTTATTCTCAGGTTATGGGCCATCACATGACCTTCTAGATTTCCATATACTTAAAATAATTATATATAATTCTAATTAAATTCCCTAAATATGATGAACATCATAAAAAATGTAAAAACCCACAATTAACTAAAAATCAGATATCTTATTGACCATAAAGCATGTCAATACCTTTTAAAATATTACCAATAAATTTAATGGAATTCTTTCTCCATGAACATTTTCAAAATCACCTATAATTATCTTATGGGTTGTATTACAATAGATTTCTCAAAATATACTCTAAATAATAATTTTTATTTATTAATTAAAAACTGAAAAGAGGTTTTTATGATTATAATCTAATGATCAATCATATACATGTAATAACATTATGTTATTCATAAACTTCCACACTAACACACCTGAAAACATCATAATCTCTAATGTAATCAAATCCCAACATTGATAAAAACAATAAGAAACATTATATAATCTACAAATAATTTAGAAAAAATATAATTGAATTTATATTATTTTCTCAATTGTATTTTACATTTTTATTTTATAGAATTTGGAAAAACTCATAGAAAGTAAAACCATAGTTTATATGAGGGTAATTCTACATATTATCCAATTTTCTCAATAAAATATATTTTAAAAAAATTGTTTTCCTTTCTTGAAATATATTCCAAAATAAGATTGTGACCCCATACCTGCCTCTATTCATCATTCAATATCTATGAAATATAATTAAAAATGTAGGATGAGCAGAAAAAATATCAATAATGGACATAAAAGGAGGAAATATTTTTTATGGAAAAAAACATGAAAACCCATTAAATATTTACCATTATGTCAATATTCTATATGATAATAAAATAAATAATATTCCCAAAAAATAAATAACATTCAATCTCAAATAAACTCATTAAAATTGATAGAATGAAAATACATACCCATGTTGCGAAAAAAAGCATCTCATTCATTACTCCTATAAAAATCATGTAAAAAATATCTAGACACTAGTTATATCCGTTAGAGAAAACCATCAGTAACTCATAACATATTTCATAAAAAGACATGGTTAATTTCCCCATGAAATTTAGAACTATATAAGCACCAAAAAGCTGTAACGTTCTCACCCTACACTCTCTAGGAACACCGAATGTGTTTTATATATTGGGTCAGTTAAGAGCTAAAATGGGGCTCAACCATTCGTATAAACAGTATCAATCTCACCCATTTTATATATAAGTATAAATTACTATACCATGAATAATACATTTTATTCAAAAAATTATCGTTAATAATCCTTTGAAAAAAACTTTTAATCCCATATAGAAATAGATTTAAATAAAAAAATACGAAAATTATTTAAAAATTCAATTTTAAATCCAATAAAACTACCACATAATAAAATAACCATGTTATTTTAAAATGAATCTGG
Organism: Viscum album; assembly: GCA_963277665.1. Lineage (NCBI taxonomy): Eukaryota > Viridiplantae > Streptophyta > Magnoliopsida > Santalales > Viscaceae > Viscum > Viscum album. The sequence continues at coordinate 1,950,339,019 of OY728163.1, forward strand.
AAACATAAAAATTAATAATCATAATATTGTGATATTATGAAGTTGGTAAATTTCATTGAATATATAAATGATGAATTTTTTTTGACTTTAGTAAAAAGGACTTAAAGTGGATGCATAAAAAACATATTTTTAATAATATCCCTTAACCTAAATCTGATTAAGAACATATTTTCTTTATTATCCTGAACAATAAAAATAGGTTAATTTTTTAATTTTTTAATATATGTTTTTAATTTTTATTTCTCCTTCTAATTTTACATTGACCTTAATATATTTTAGTATTTAATTAATTAAATTCATGAAGTTGTTTTGACAATATTTGACACATAAATCAAAATTGTCTTTGGTAGATTGATGATTCACAAAGAGGTAATTGTTCAATAATCTATTGAATAATACCATCGAAATAATTATAAATTTTATGCATCAGATATACTTTAAAATATAACTATTAAATATGGTTATGAAAAATGAATTACATTACAATCATGGGGACAGTAGGCGATAAATATGCATAAGTAACATTTTAATTTTTTATTGATAATTATAGAACAAGTTAAGTATTATGATAACTTTATAAAATGATAATAATTTCGTTAAGATTATATTACATATTTAAATATACATATATATATTATCTATGTAATGTGTTGGAGAAAATGAATCAATTCATTTCGTGGAGGTGGTAGCTCACGCGTACGCACGAATGATGTTATCAATTTTAATTTAATTGAAATATAAGATGGTAAATGATGTATTATATTTTTATAATGTTATATATTTATTTAATAAAATATATAAAAATTATTTTCATTATTTAAAATTTCAAAATTTATTATGACGGGAAACAAATTTAATCATTTCTTGAGTTGTAGTCCATCGTAAAAATAAATTATGGTTTTATTTCTTATATTTTATATGATGATATGGATATAGGATATTATATTAAAATAATAATGTCTCATTATATTTGTGATTAAATTTTTATATTTTATCATGTATTAAGATGATTTCAAGGATGTGGAAGTTGAAATAGAACTAAAAATATAATAAAAATTTATACCTATTATTTAGAAAATACAATTTCTCTAATAACATAGGACCACTAAGGTTGGTAGAAAGCCTAAAAACAAATATAATTATGGGTGGGTATCATATAATTTTATTTATATTGGTGGTAGAAAAAATGGGTTTTTAGTTTCGAATGGTTGGGAAGAAGTGCTTCCCTTTCACGAGATAGGGGAGGGGAACACTGTTAATTTCCAAAAAACAGAAATTAAAATAAATTAATACCCTGTCAAAAAACATTAAAAAATGTTATTTTAAAAGGATAAGTTTATTTTAGGTCTAAATAAACCAATATAGCAATTTCATGATATGAATATATCACAATTGAACCCATATAAATTTTTTATCCCCTTATTAACCTCTTCAACACATTCCATGATGATAATGGTTTTAACATTTTGGTCAATAATATAGTTACTATATATTGAAAAATCTCATAAATGGGCCATGGTTGATATTAACAACCATATCTTAATAACTGGTTTGAAAATATGATTCTTAGGAATTTTAAATCATTTTAAAAAATTAAACATTTTTTAAAATTTCAACAATGGAAATTTTTAGCATTATTCAATATATTGAATTTAACAATATCAATGTAACAATTGTATTAAGAACCAAATTTTATTTTTATACCAGAAAATTAATTGTAATAACTAAAATAAAGAGATTACATTATTTTTCTAAATGTATATTACATTTATTTTAATATATATTGTTTATTCTATATTTCCATTAATGGAATAATTACTAATTCAATGATGGGAAATCATTTTAGGAGAATTTATATTTACTAAATATTAAAAATAAAATACCATGAAGATGATGATTATTTTAGGTTTAAGTAGAAAATTTCAATTAGATAATCTCCCCTAGATATGTCCAAGTTATTAATATTATAGTTTTAATATAAAGAGGGTCCACAGGATGACTTTTTATATATTAAAAACTATTAAGTTCATAATCACATCCATAATGATGTAAAATGAAATATAAATTAATTATGAAAGTATATAAATGATATGTACCCATAAAATAAAATTAATGACTGTTTTATGGTCATTTTATAATCCTTATTATAATATTTCTGACCATAACTAGACGATTTACTATTTCTATTAAAATAAAATTACTACAGTTACTATGCATAATTGAAAAATGAAATAAAACAAGTTTAAAAAATTGTAACAAGAGATTAAAAATAGAGAATAAATTTTTAAAAAGTTGACCCACATAAGTGGCTGAATATTATTTAATACCAATCCACTAAAACACAATAAAATATTGTTTAGTTGAAAAGCGTGTTTGGAACCCTGAGAAAGTACTTATACCAAAATATTATATATCCGATATTAAAATGTAATGTATTATATTTTATATAAATAATTAATAAATAATTTTATTTTATATCAAAAATAATCATTAAAATAATTTTTAATATAATGAAAACATGTGTTTGTAAAAATTGATATTTATCACTATATATTAGAAAATAAATTTTTCAAAAAATAATCCATCAAAAAATCCCAAAATAATTTTCACATGATGTATTTAAAAAATAAATAAGTTATATCAAACAAATTTTATATCATTAAATGAAATTAAATATATTAATCACCCATAAAAATCAATAAAAATCATTCAAGAAGAAAAATTATTTAATTGAAGAATAAAATGACTTTACAAAAACTGAGTACATTAAAAAATAACTAATTAAAAAATTATACATGAGTAGTACCATTATGTAGTTTATAACATAGTTAATACTATTTATTCTTATCAATTTAAATATAAAGTCATAATTATCACATTTAAATAATATGATTATATTTTTCATTTAGGCATAGTGTTGAATATATTGAATGCTATGAAACATATCCCACTTCTAAAATATCAAGATGTTAAATTAATTATTATCACATTCAATTTAATTTTGATGTGGAAAATGAATCACATCACTTTTGAGACGATAGTCAACAATACACTTGACCCATGCTATCTTATTTTGAAAAGAATGGTACGTCAAAAGATATATTTTACATTTTAAATATAGAATTATAATAATATCATAAATTTCATATACTTGTTTAAATTCCTTAATTATATCATGCCTTGAAATTTGGTGTTGGAAAATGAATTACATCTGTTCCTGAGCTAATAGTCCACGATACAAAAATCAGTAGTATCGTTTCATATTTGATTGAATAGTAAATTGATATAGTTCATGCACATTAAATAATAAAATCCTAGAATAGGAATATTCTTAGGTTATTGTATATTCATGGTTTAATATTATTTTAATGGTCTGGATGTATAAAAAAATATAAATGTTCATTTAAGAATGTAACATCCTCTTTATACATCTTCATTTAGTTTGAACCAAAATAATTCATAGGTTTCATTTTTAATCAAAATAGGTGATCAATAATATTTTTAGGGGTAATTATGTTATAATGGTAGGTATTGGCAGAACCAAATGGGTTATTATGTGTGGGGATTGCAGGAGAAAATGTGTCATTTAATAAGTGAGGGGTAGTAGAAAAATGTGGAATTTATGAAAAAAAATTATTAATTTTTTTTCTATAATTCTACATACAACCAAATTAGTACATTATATACATATAGAAGTGATAAAGTAGATATGTGGCCCTAATATTTCATTTTAATAAGATTGTATGACATTTTAATCATTATTATTTTAGTTTAACCCCGTAGTAAATCAGATATTACCTTTACCATGATAATTCTTTTTGTAAGTCTTGTAAATATTGAATTCATTTTTTCAAAAACATTTCCCAAAAAATTTCTATTCAATTTAAAAATCATAGAAGTAGATGCGATGATAAGGCATGTTTTCAAAGAAACAATTCTCATAATAATATATTGTTTTAATATAAAAATATATGAAATTTATTAAAATGAGTTAAATTAGTTCAATTATAATATAAATTAAAAAAATTCACATTCAAATTTTTTAAAATATAATATAACCATATAAATGAAAAGGGAATTTTCAAATAATGATTATAATTTCAATTTTCATTTAAAAATGAATCATAATATAAAACCCCCAAAAATCCACCCTAAGATAATTATGGTATGATAATTTTAATAATTAATTCAATTTTATATTTTTTTTAATAAAAATTTAACGAAAATTACATTTTGTGTTTAAAGAATGAATAGATTTTCATTTATTAAAAAAATTCAAAAAATGTCTTTATTGATCTATTTATTATTATTTTTCTTCTAATAAATAGTTAAACATAATTTTCTTAATTTATTTTGAAGTATTAATGTCATCCAAATCAATGGATTATTTATAATGGTAATATTTTAAATATTAAATTCGGTTTTTTTTCATTAAAACATATTTTTCTATGCATTATAAGCTATCAAAGAGATTGAATTTATTTTAAAAAAATATATCATAACGAATCATTATGTTAATTTCATATATAATATTCTTCTTGAGCGACATATATGATATCAACCCCAATTTTATTTTCATAAAATGTAAAGTTGATTTATATGAGGAAAAAAATATTAATCATTACCGATTTCCAAAATATATACCAATCATTTTATCAAAATATGATATTTACAAAAAAAATGCCACATATATTCTTCACCGTCAAAACTTTCTCCCATATTTCTTCCAAAAAAAATTTAATATAATCCTAGGAATTTGTATTTTCCTTTTCTAAATTATTATCCCCAGATTAAAACTTTTTCCTCTCAAATTTGGCATTATATTTCACTCAATATTTTACTTTATTTTCTAATTATTCAAATGTTTATATAACACATCATCTTACATTTTGTCCACATTATATATATCATGAAAAGTAATTGGTCCTTATAATTTACATTAATCAGTTTTCCATTTTTTTTATTCCAATTGATATTGTTTTTTCTTTTTCCATCCCAACATCTTTATAATTTTCCTCTTATTAGATTCAGCATTGGTAATAATACTTCCAAACTATATAGTTAAATTTATATTATTATAATTTTTATTACATTTTTATTTTAATAGTTTTAGTATTATTATATTTATATCTTTATCCCAATAATCAAACAAAAAAACATTTTATATCTTCAATTATTTCATAAATTAAATTTTCTGCTGCCCTATATCAAAAATTTAAACATCTCTAGGACATTCCTAACATGGTTTTATAATGATTCAATTTTTCGTGTTTTGTCCAATATTAATATTTAAATGGTTTCAATAGAGATAACCATTTCATTATCCTTTAATTTAATTCAAAATTAATCTAACATGTTGACTATTAACATCACAAAATATTCTAATCAAAATTAAATATTATGTAAATATATTCACCATTTCTATTATGGCCAATATTTTAACAAATTTGATATAAAAAATGTTTTTTAATTACAATTTTCATTCTCCAAATCTAGGTATATATATTTATATATCTTTCATTAATACTATAATTTTCCATATTCCTTGTTAAACTAAAACTAGTTACCATTTATAATAATTTTTTTCCTACACTTCCATTTCCGAATAAGTTGGAATTCACAATGATAAAATTCATGTTTTAGTTTATTCTTCCAGATCATTTTTTCAGAACTCTTCCATAAGATAAAATATTCCCTATTTTCTTGGGTTATTGATATTCTATATCTATTAAATGGATACACTAATAAAATTATATATTAATTAAAAATATTGGTATATTCTTTTTATTGATATGAAAATATTTCCCTTTTTTACCATTAATTATTTTATATAAATAATTAAATAAATATATTAAAAAATTAAATATTAAAATATATATATTTTCATATGTAGTAATGTTATGTTTTCCCAACCATACATCATTTTTATCGGTTTTATTGAAGGTACATTCTTTTTTTAATATCCTATATTTATTATCCTTTCATTTATAATTTTTTTGGATTACCTTTTAGTATTTTTTTCAAACCACGTACTCCCTATTTAATATATAATAGTGTAATGGTAATTATCATACTAATAATTAATAATAAGTATGTTTGAAAATTTGTTAATCAAGAAATAGGAGGGAAATAGTGACTTTTATGATGCATCCACAAATAATCACTATAATATATAAAATATATATTACACTTTATATGGTGATATTTTTTAATTTAAACTATTTATAAAAAAATTATCTATAGTAATATTTCAACCCTTGTCAGGATTATGAATTACCAAATCACCTAGATAAATAAATATTGAATTTTTTTGACATCTAGTATACCTATATTATTTCAAAAACAAAGTATGATAAAATGATGTAAATTAAAAATTAAATATCTTCTTATCGAAATATTTTTCCAATAAATTTACTATTATTAAAAATAGGTTATTTTTTGAATTTTTTATGATATATATCCTAAAATTATTCTTATAAATTGGATCACTCAACTTTTTTAGTTTGTAAGATATTATTATAGTTTCATATACCAATGTTATATCATACATTCCTAAATATGGATACAAATATATTTAGATGAAAAACATAATACCAGAAATAATGCAATCTATTACATTTTATTTAAAAATTATTATATTTATTTAAAAAATTCTCAATAGTAACCTTTATCCAAATATATAATTTATTTTATATACATAAAATTTTACTCCCCTTCCTAGAGTGCATTAACCACACATTTTATAATTTTTTTTGTCCAGAAGAATATCTATTGATATTTAAACATGAAACACAAAACTAAATACAAGATATATCATCTAATAAAAATTATAAAACCTAAATGTATAATATAATATTAAAATCAATTATCAATTTACAAATTTTGGAATAAGAATACAAAATCTCATAGAATGTAGTTTTTAAATTTAAGCAATTTTTCCTTAGATATAGTATTTTTATTTAAATGGAACTTTAAAAAAAATTAAATATAATATTTTAAAATATATTTTCTTAATTACTCATTTAAAATTTATGTTATGATAATTTTTTTGAGATTTTTTTATTTAATTTTTTTGGTGAATTGTGAAATTGAGGAGTTTGTTAAAAAATACCACATTTATAACATTTCCAGAACATGAGAGTTAATTACATGTTTTTGGATTATTTAAAATATTATATCTATTTAATAATTCATATAATTTTTTTATAAATATGAATTATTTTGGAATCTCATGAAACTTTTCGAAAATAGAAACTACATTTAATGTCTTACATTAATAAAGATTTTTTAAAATATTTTTAAATCATAAAAAATAGATTTTATATCTCATATGAAATGCCTATATTTTTTTAAAGAATAATTTTATTTTTAGCAAAAAAATTATATTACTAAAATTAATTTTAGTAACCAAAATAATGTTAAAATTTTTATGTTCATAGAATTGTTTTATTAATATTGTATAATTTATATATAATGTGTTAAAATATAAATTTTTTAATAAATTATTTAATAATATGTTTAAACACATATATAATTTTATTCACAATATTTAATATGAAGTTATTTTTAATAATATTAGGAGAACATAATCCTTAAACAATAATTTTTTTCTTCAAAAATAAATTTCGTCAATATAAAAAATAAGACAATTTCAATAATTATTTTTTCACAGTTATAATATAAATTAGATTATTTAGAGATTGTATTAATGTTAATCATTAAAAAGTTTAATAAGGGGGTTTATCGTATATTTTTAGTAAATAATAAGTTTCGTTGGTAAAAACAAGTTCAATCAATAAAAAATTAAAAGTAAAATTATGAAATAAAGGGACATCAAATTTGTGTAAAACATATCTACAAATTAATGGATGATGATTTACAATACCAAAACCAACAATAGAACCCCTACCAATATTTCCACTCCATGAAGTAATATTTATTTCCTAGTAACCCTTGTCACATTATTTAGCTCAATTCACATATTTCTAAGGTGTTTATCAAGATGAATTTCAAGTTCTCAATATGAGTATTAATTAAAACTTATCATTTTATTATTAACATTTATATCATAAAATTTACATTAAAATAGTTGTATTATGACCTTAGTATCACTAGTATACATATTATTATTTTATTATTACATCGATTTTATATTCCACTGTATATAATAAACAAATAATGGTACTCTTGTGTTTTTTCATTCTACCACCTCCCTGAAGCAACATCATTTCATTTTAACCACATTAAATCTTTACTACTTATAATTAATAAATTGACGAATATATGTAGCATATTTAAAATAAGGATTATTATAATTAATATACTTATTATCAACTTTATTTCCCACTCTATGGTTGTGAAATGAAAACATTAACTATACATTATGTGGAATAACACCTGCACAAAAAAATTGTAACTAGATTTTCATTAAAATCCAAACCGCATAAAATATAATTCAAAACATCAAAAACTATATATTTTATGTTAATTACCATTACTAAAATAAATTATCGATGACTATAGTAACTTAAATAAAAAAAATATAATAAATTAGTTAATGAATTGTAATTTCTTATGGTTCTAAAATAATGATATTATGTATTTAACTTATTTTTAATAAATATTCATTGGTCTCCAAATTTTTAGATATATCTGGACATTGATTAAATTTTCACTCAATATAATAAATATTTAAATTAAATATATATCAACTAAATACAATATGATAATAAATTCTCCTATTAAAATAAAATATAACATAATATAGAAATTTTCTTGTGCGACATGAAATATTTAATATATTTTTATTACAACCTAATTAATTTATTGAGAAATATTTATGAAATTCATTCAGTTTTAAGAGACATATCATGTTATTTGTTTAATTTTTATTTATTGAATGGATATTGATCTTTTAGGGGTTTATTGCTCTCAATTTATCATTTATGAAACATTATTATTTATGTGAACCAATTTAATTTCTAAAGGTATATATATTTTCATTATTTTATGTTATATTAATAATATTATTATATTTTTGTTATTTTATGTTCAATTAAAATCTCTTTCTCCTTCAATGGTTTTTATGTTAATGTTTCTCATAAAATAATTATTTCAATACCAATAATATTTTGAGATTAACATTTTTGGTAAATTTTAATCCATATTTAGTACAAAAATTCATTATATCACCAGTAATCATTATCTGTAGTTATTCATGGGTTTTTCATGTCCCATAGAATTTTAATTTCTTATTAACTCATATTTAATCTAAAGTATTTTTCATAAATGATTCCAATCACATCTATTCCTCTGAGTTAGAAATATCTAGTATACCATATATATATACATTTCATTATTGTGAATATTTCTATATCAAATCTTTAATAATTTAATATGTTAATTTTCTATTACATTATAATATTAAAAAAGTTTCAATTAGAATTTTTTCACTTTAGTTATCGGTCATTTTAATCAATGATTAAAAACTATAGTTTTTATTTGATTATATGAGAATACATATTTCTTATATCATTTTAATTTTTTATGAAAATTCATTTATAACATTTATTATCATTATAATTCAAAATATTATAATCATTGGTTTATAAAATAATTTTATCTAAACTAGTGTGCATTAAAAGTTCATGGATGTTTCTGATTTTCATGAAATTATTCATAATAAATCCCAAAAAATGTTTTCATTTAAAACCATATTATTTAAAATAATTTATCATTAATATAGTATATTATGAAAATTTTACCATCCATAATATTTCACTATATGACATAAATGTTATCATTATTTTTTTGTGGAATGTTCAATTAATTCCTTTTTATTTAACAATTTTATTCTTTATATATTTTTTATTCTCTTTATTTTTTATATATGTAAACACTGTATATTAAATTTATTAGATTGATGGGTGTTCAAATTGGTTCCATTAAATTATTTTTTTCCAGAAATTATTTATTTAAATAAATATTCTTTATCTCTACGGTGTAAATAATATATACTTTACTATCATGATTGATTGGTATTTACATATATTTTTTGTGAATTTATTTTTATATTGAATTATTTTACAAGGGTTTAAAATGATATGATTATTGATGGAATGATCAATAATTTATTTTTGAGATTTCATTTTAAAATGATATGGAACCATTTTATTTCCATGAGTCTCTATGATGTCATTAAAAACATATTTTTATATGGGTTCATTATGAAATTATGGATGACTTATTTTAAGTGGAACTTATATATATTGATGATTTATAGGTGGGGAATTATATATCTCTCTATTTAATTTTTGAAATGAAGAAATCTTAGGATATATGTATAGAAATTACCAATTTATTTGTTCCAAAGTGTTATTGTAAGTGTGTGACCCACGGTGGTGATATATATGTGGGTAAAATTATTTTATATAATAATAATGAGTGAAAATGCTTGATTCAGGAAATTGATATTTCCATATAATAATTATTGTTTTATATTTTAAATATTTCATTGTTTCAGACTTATCTTCTATAATATGATTTTATCTAATGCCATGTTTTTTTCTCATGACATGCACTGTTGTTTAAATAATTTATGATTCTATTTGAATCCTTATTCCATGATTTACAATAATTTTTTCGTTATAAACTTATTTTGTTTCTGGATTTCACTCATATGGTAATATTATAATCTCCTGCGATCTTCTGCCCAAGGTTATTATTATTACCCTTACGGATCATCTAAAATTATAATTTTATTTTGTTTATAATTTTGCATGTTCTAATATAATATATTAAAAATGATTTTTTTCGATGAGTATATTGTGTGTAGAATTTATGGATGTTTTTGATTAACTGGTAATGAATATTTATTTTCTAATATATTATTTTTTTCATAAAATACAAAAAAGAATAATAATTATTTATTCATTTTACTAACACTATAAAACTGTAGACCTAAAATTTTCATTGTAATGTATATGATAAATTATTTTTTGAACATATAATAATAAAGGATATATTTTAGGACACAATGTACTTGGATTTTTATCAGTGAAATTGGGAGTGAGGTTCAGGGGAAACTCAGGAGGTATCAAAGGAGTGTTTAGTTTTTTTATATTTAATTTATTATTTTATATTATGAAAATGGAATATTAGTATAAACCAGACCATATAGCTTAAGGTATATTTATATGGATATTATAACATCAATAATTTATTTAAATGTCATTATTTTTTTAATCATAAATATTTTACATCCCTATAAAAAATTAAAAATTGCATGGAGTGGTGTAATAGATTTACATAGGGGTAGTCACCCCTAAAACCATTGGGTCAATATTGACTTCATCAAATTAAATTAGAATGGTGTGGGGAACTAAGACTCCACACCTATAGATGAACTCATGGGAGATAAACTATTCTAAATTTATATTATATTTAATAATCCATTATAATGTATTTTCATTTGATATTGAAAAATAAGGATAGGGATCCTATTAGAAAAATAACCCAGTATGACTAAAGATTTAACACAGAATGACATAGATTTAACTCAGAGTAATATATGATCATAATGATGGTGACATATGGGAAACGATATTTGAATTTATTATTTTATATTTAACTTTTAGTTATTATCATAGTAATTTTTGTATTTTTTGAAATTAGATCTCATATATGAATATGAGAATTGCATACATATAGAGAATATTACAACTTCTAAAAAATTGTATAAAACATAAGTGGTTGAGAATGAAATTATATTCCTATAATAGTGGAAAAGTATGATTTCTTCATATTATTTATAGTAGTGAGGTTGATATTCTATTATAAACTAATTATAAATAATCATATCTATTTTTGTTAATGATTTTTTTTAAGGATGATATTCTAGTATATTATAAAATTAAAGGTGACTGTATGAAATATATAAGTATTTTCCCCATTAATTTTATTATATAAATCTAGATTCATATATTAATGTATAAAAACCCACAAAAGGTTAATTATTTAAATGTTTTTATTTTATTTGTTAACTATTGGAGAACAAATGATTTCGGTTTGGATAAATCGTATTATTAATATATAATTTATGTTTATTGATAATTATTTTATTTATATTTTGAAATTGAGATATATATTATTCGTATCCATGGAATTTGATACCAATTTACTGAAATATTTATTCATGATATTTTTTCATATATAATATATATTATCTATTGTGTAACATTATGAATTACAACTTAATACATTTGAGTGTTAATGATTGCGTTATTTATTAGGAATATATTATTTTGTAAAGAATATTTTCTTTGAAAATGAAATTTTTTTTAAAATGTTTTTATGAAGAATATATTATATTAGTATTTAAATATTGGGTTACATAAAGGTATGACTAATTTATATTATTTTAGTAAATCTATGTAAATTAATATAGTATAATTGGGTAGGATATATACCATCATAGAAGTTATATCCCAAATGATAAATATTTTACGAATATTTGAGCATAATGTCCTAGGATATTAATATTAAAAATTTTGAGTATGTAATTTTTTATGGTATTAGAATGTACCATCCCATGATTTTATTATTTCATTCCATTTAAATAAACAATGTGTTGACGGATTTTTCATGACATGAAATTGAACTAAAAAATACCTGAAATATTTCATAAGAAAACTACATAGGCCACAAATCATATAGTAGGTAATAACATTTTAATGAGTTATAAATGAATATAAAATATTATTAAGAATATTTAATGTTTTAAAATGATTTTACTCATCAAAAAAACTTTTTATTATATATTATATTTCCATTTAAAATAATTTTTTTATAATTATATGATATTAATTTATAAAAAAAATAATATTTTATTTTATATTGTCAAAATTATATTAAGAACACTTTTTTGATATTTATAATATAATTTTATTTTATGAGAATCGTGAAAATAATTACTTCACTAACAACTATCACTTTTATAAAACATTATTAACCAAATAATGTTATAAAATTTCAATTAATGTTATATCTATAATATATATATTTCATAAGTGAAATAAATAATTTAAAAAATATATTTTAAATTTTTTTAAAAACATATTTAACATTTTATAAAGTCTAGTATAATTTCTCAATATAATAACTCATTTAAAAAATACATTAAAAACATTATTTCATCACCTAGAGATATTAAATATAAAAAATGAATTTTATATTTTATCACATCAATTAATACTTATTTTATATAATTTTTCCCAAATTTTTGAATAAATTTTAGATTAATATGATTTAAGTTAATGACAATGAAAATGGTCATAATGTTATTCTCAAAAAAATATTATTAAATCATTTTATTTTTTTCTATGTTAAATTAATTTAATATTCTTTAGATAATGACTCTAATATAAAATAAATAATATATAAAATAATATTTATAGATATCTAATTTATATTTATTTTGGAGTAATATTAATGTATCTTAATGATTGAAATCACATTTATTCTAGAAAAATTATTTCCTACATTCAAATCTTAATACGATAAAATATAATTTTCTATTATTTAACATTTTAGTTATGTTATATTGATTTTTACTTTTGTATTAACAAAACCATTTTTTATAAGATATTATATTTAATTTTCATTAAATTATAATCAATTTTGGAAAAAAATATTTTACACGTCTATAACAAATATACTCAAATAAATGTATAAGAATAAATGACTTCGAACATGTTCATTTTTTTGAAATACATGGATGAGGATTGAAAACCCAAATTTCACTCCCAACTCTATTATTGGTAAATTTTGGATTCATTGACCACTGAATAGTGGGATTATATAATTTGAAAATAAATTGGTATTCAGAAAGAACCCTTCTCACCAATTATAATTGGTGATAAATGAAACCCTTCCTATAATTCACATCCCCTTCAAAATTCCGTAGATGAACTGAATTCTTTTTATCTTTATGAATTCCTTTTCCTATCAAAAATAAAATTTTCACTACATGATAACATATTTTCCACATTTATATGGATTCACTCAAGAGAATAAACATGGTCCTAAACTGGGTATTAAATAATCCTTATTCATTTGAACTTAATCATAATAATATAAACAATAATAAATGTTTAATTTTAATGACAGATTTATGATTAGTATACTAATTCATTATTACATTAATGTAAAAAACAATATCTATTATTTTCTATCCAAATATAAAAAAATTACTTCGATCGTGCATTTTTGTACTATTGTCTTCATAAATAACCATTATTAGTATTTCACTACTACTTCATTTCATTGGTTTTATGATCTGAATTTAAGAATAAATGTGGAATATATAATAAAATTGTTATTATAATAATTAAAAATAAGTTTCACCATCACTCCCTTTCATTAGTTGGGAAACAAAATTATTAATCATGAATTATGTGGACTACTATCACCATAATGTAATGTTTTCTCTTTTATCATATTCATTTTAATTCATCTAATGAAAATATATAATATGATTTAATAAAATAAAGAAACTTATAATAGTATTATTAATATATGGTAATGATATTATAAACTTCTTTAAACATAGTCACCCATCAAGTTATATAGTTATCTTTTTTGTGTTTCTTTTTCCAACTGTATGAGAAATAGTATAAAAATATATAACAGATTATTAGGATGAAATTTATACTAATATTATTTAATTTTTTATAGAAAATCAGAATTATATTGTGGGTATAAAAATTATTAATTAATAATTTCACAATTTATTAAATAAATGAACAATGATCTCTAAAATAGTTGATATAACCAGAAATAGATTCAATTTTCACACTAAATAATAACGATAAAGAAAAAACAAATCATTAATAAATACCATATCATTATTAATGTTACATAATAATTTAAATAAATATAAATATTTTTCATAATAATTTTTCTAATAATAATAGTTTGATTATTTTTTATGAAACACACATACATAAAAGGAATCATGAAAATAGTCGGGGTACTTATCTAAAATTTTAATTCATGAGTCAAATTAATTATTATACCCTGTGAAATAACTAATATGGTGTTTTTTCTATATAATGTATATATTTTACCATATTTATTTAATTATTATTTATTAATGAGCCATATTTTATTTGTTTATTTAAATATTCTTCTCTTTATAAGATACCAATCATATATTTGTTTCTTGGCCTCAATTTCTTACCATGGTTTCATGATTCTTGGGGTTTAAAAATACAATTTTATATGGTCTATATATTTATTCTATGTAATATTAGATAATAAATTACATTTTTTTCAGGGAATATTATTTTCAATTTAAATCCCATTCTACTTTAATGGGTTTGTTTATAAATGTTTTGAAATATCTAATTATTTCATTGCAAATATTATTTTCAAATAAATATATTTATAGGAATATAATACATATTTGAAAATTTTATTCATTATAAAATCCATGTTCATTTAATTATATTATTCATGTGGTTTTACATGTCCCTCAAAATTTGATTTTCCATTGGCTGATATTTTATTCGAAGTGTTCCATGTAATTAAAACGAACATTATAACTTCTTCTCTTTCATTAACCTCACATTTCATTGTTTCAATTCATTAGATTTTTTTTAAATTATACGTTAATAAATAATTTATTATTGTAAATTTTTACTATATTTTCATCATTAAATTTTTTGAAAAACATTTTCTTACATTTAAAATGGGTGATTTTATTCATAGTTCAAAAAGAATAAATTTTTAATGATTTCACTGTGAACAAGTCGTCCACCATTTTTTTATATTTCTATATATCATAAACAATATTATTTAATAGTTTTAAAGCAGAAAAATTATTATTAAATATATATATAATATTTCTATTTAAATACATGTTTTCATATATATCATGAATGTTTATTATTTATGAAATTCTTTCATATAATGCTCCTAATAAAATGGTTTTAATCTAAAAATTTATACATTGAGATAACCAAAAATTTAATAAGGATATTTTCTATATATTACAACCAATAATAATATTCCAAAGTGCATATATTATATCTTTCTATTTTTTATGAATGGTCCATTGTCTCCTTTTTATTTTATAATAATCTTCATTTTGATAATAATAATTTTTTGTCTAATTTTCTCATGTGGACCCAATATAGTTCCATCTCATATGGGAAGTGAGTTCACCTAGATACAATAAATTAATATATTGGTAAAATATTTATATAATATTACATCCTTAGTCACTATGGTTATAGTACCACAATCATTCTTATAATAATTGATGTGTATTTATATATAATTTTTTTAATTTCAATGGATAAAAATTTACTTTTACCAATATACCATGATATAATTATTCATTTATGTACATTTGATTTTTTTATTTTAATCCATTTGAAAATAATTTGAATAAATTTTTTATTCCATATGTATTTATGATCTGATTAATGATACCCACTATTAAATATATATGATATTTGTGAAATGATTATTGACCGATCTCTTAGGTAACTCATATATATAGATGATTGGTTTGTGGGGTCCTATATATCCCTATATGTAATGCCCTGACCCCTGTTACCCAGATTTAATGCATTATTACATAGCATTGTAATGATCACAAGGATATCATGTCCTAAAAGGCAAATCATTTTTGTGTTATTGGAAAGGATATTTACACATAGGTTCAACTTTACAACTTGAAATGAAATACAACACTAAATTATTCCATTAGAATCATCCAAGCCTCCTAAATTATGCTTGTAATTCACTCATAACTAACTTCTTCATATCCTGGGAAAATGAAACATAGGATAGGGGTGAGATAAAACGCTTAGTTAGGGTATGCAATACATCAAAATATAACATAAATATTAAGCATGGTGAATAATTGAAATGTCAAGACATTAAAAATTATAAACATGAACATTTTTTTGGAAGGAATATGAGCTGAGTCAATAATTCCATAATAAAACATAATCATGGGTATTCTACTTGTCGAATGTCCGCATGAACCATCAATATTATTTTCATAATGTGGGAATGTATAATCCCAAACATTCTGAAAAAAATTTCAAGGCTCGGCCAAGACCACTACAAATGATTATGGCCTTAAAAAAAATCATATATCAAATTGGGAAAGGCCATGTCCAATTCCACATCTAGTTGTCTGATGAGACCTATCGATTCATCGAAGAGCTATAGCAGGATCCACCTGTAACTTACAATGTCCAATACATTCCACATATGAAAAGGTTGAAATATAACATAAACATTCGTATTGAATCTAGCATACGAAATGTCAATAATTTATCCACAAACCATGAATGGTGTAAAAATAACACATCTATAGTCAAACATATCACAAAAACATCAATAAAATATTGAATATTTTTATCATATTTAATTGACTTCAAACAATTTATACAATCAATCAATGGATATTGACATAGATGAAATAAAGAATATTTGAGAGAAATATTTCTTTATTTTTTTGAAATAATTTAACGATACATAGTTATAAAAGAAAAAATATATTCTGAAAATATTTTTATATGATTTTAAGGGATGTTTTGACGATGTTATAATGGCGGTGAAAAACCACACCCACCTTATAAGTTAAAAAAACATTTTTATCTTATTTTTGTCAAAAAGGTCGTAAAGTACCTTGGTTGGAAAACGACTAAAAGATTCATTTCATAACATATAATCTCAAATAAGGGTATAAATGAAATTAAACCATTTTCTGGTAATAGTAAAAATGTTTTGAAATACTTTTTTATGAAATGTCTATGTGGATTATAAAGAGGTCCCCATAGATACTTATATAAAAACAACCTCGGATAATAAAGAGATTGTAGAATTAACCCATACCTTGTACTTTTCCTTGGTCGAGGGTACGTTAACCTATAATATAATAGTTGAATTATTGATATTAAATTATACAATAACCTTATACATAATTGTGATATCATATATTATCTTCTAATAATGCTTTGTTAATAATATTTCGTATTGTCATCGTTTTTTGGGTTAACTAATTCATGTTCCTTTATATTATTTCTTACGCGAGTCATGTTTGTCATGGATGGGAAGTATCTTATTCATATCCAAAATAATATCAAATAATTAAACATAATTTTTAATAATAAAATGATAATTAGTATTGAATGGTTATGAATGGTAATGAATCTCACCGCGTTCGTGGAGACGGTGATATGTACGTATGCACGAGCGACAATATCATTCTTTTGATATTAAAATCATATATAATTGGATGGTATAACATATATAAATAATAATTAACATGTTATATTTATTATTTAAATCAATTATACATCATTATTATAACCTTCTAAATATAATTTATTTAATAACAACTTCATAATGACGTGGAGACGGTTAGTCGTACGTACGCACGTATGGTGACATTGTCATTAATATGATGGATATAATAATGAATATGGAGGTACCATTTTTATAATAACATCACATTATGTAGAAGATACTAGATTTGTTATTTTAAATTTGAAACAAAAAATAAATAGGAAGTGTAAGAAGAAAAAAACTAGAAAGACGTGGTGATATATTTACCTCTTCTTTGGGTTCCTCCTTTTTATTTGATCAAAAGAGCACTTTGGTTGTCTTTATGATCAAAATAATGCCTCTAGGATTAAGGGAGAATATTTTAAGGGATATTTGGGAAGGGTTTTCTTGAGCCAAATCTATTTGAAGGTGTGAATTTGAGAGAATGTAATGTTCCCTTTTATAAGTGGGGTGAGGGGCACCACATGAAATGATTGAGACAATAATTTATAATAAATTAATTTTAGATTTATAATGGATAAAAATTAATTATTTAAAGTCTAAGGTGGGTATTTTTCAAAAAAAATCAACAAATGTGTTTTAAATATGTTTGGGTCACTATATTGCCCTTATCTTTAAGATTTAACTCTTAGTTAAATAGATTGACATTTTCCATGTCTCCATAAATTTTTATATTATAAAGTTAATAAACATACAATAAATTTTCAATATAACAACAATTGGTTCATTAATGAAACACCTCTCATTATATAAGTCTTTTCGTAGAACATTAGATTTTATAAGATTATTATATCAACCAATAATATTCTGTTGGTTTTAAAAACTCAATTATGTCAATTTTATCATTATTTATTAATTTATTTTTTTAAATTCCTAACATTATTATTTATTCGAACTAAATACATATGTTCATTTCTAACATGTCATATTGACCTATAAAATCATTTTAATTAATCAAAAATCTTAAATTACATTTATTTGAATATTTATTAAATCAATTATTTTAATATTTCATTAATATGGTAGTTACTATGTCATTATTGTGTCATAAATAAATTAAATTATTAAATGAATAAATATAATAAATAAAATTTCAATTTTGTAGGAAATATTTTTATCTTTCTAATGAATCTTTATAGTCAAATTTATTTTGTGTGTAACACTATATTAAAAATTATTTAGGTATTAAACATTGAATTTAACTCTTTTAAATCTTCATTGAATAAAATAATAATAAATGCCTTAATCAAATACAAGTGGAGAACAAAGGTATTATTTTATTCATATGGTTTTTTAGTCAAATTATACATATCTAATAGAATTAGGATATTTTTTTGGGTAATAATAACACTGTTTTACCTTTAATTACCCTATTT
This sequence comes from Viscum album, assembly GCA_963277665.1. NCBI lineage: Eukaryota > Viridiplantae > Streptophyta > Magnoliopsida > Santalales > Viscaceae > Viscum > Viscum album. The sequence continues at coordinate 1,950,358,761 of OY728163.1, forward strand.
ACTTTTAACCGTTGTAAATAAAAGTAAATAGTTAATTTTCACCAAAAATTATTTTTCATCTTATTGAACCACATTTAATTTATTAATATCAACTGTGTCATTAAATTATTTGAAATTCAACTCACAGAAGCGGTAAGATTATATTTTATACAAATTTGGAAATACTCATGGGAGATGGGTAAAAGACGGTAAAAAGTTTGATAAAATATTATATATCTAAACTCATTGTAAAATGACTCTAATAAATTAAATTAAAAAATATAAGTATTATGTATCTATTTTTCCCTAAATGAAATTTGTATAAAATCATTAATTTTTTACAATATGTCAGTTTTAAACAATAATGCTATGTTTTTCACTATTCATCAAAAATTGAATGTTTTCAGAAAAATACCAAAAATTCACCATAAGATAATTTCGAACATAAAAATTCAAAAATGAATTCCATTTTGAAAAATTAAATTTATTATATTTATAAAATATGGTATTACTATTCATAATATCTAGTTTGATTGGTCGTAGTGTGTTAGAATCTCGAAGTGGCGTACAATGCAAACTATTTCATTATTCCAAGGGAAATGTTCTGTGGAAGCATGGGGTGTTACATTCTCCCCTACTTAAAATAATTCAGTCCAAAAAATTTCTAGATTATTATTGCATAAAAATATTCAGGGGTTTTTTTATTATATGTTTCTCGGGTTCCCACATTGCATCTTCCATATTATTGTTTCTCAATAGAATATTTACCAGACGTGTCACCCGGTTTCTTAGTACAAGTTCTCTGGTATCATTAATCTTGATAGGTTATTTGCAATAAGATAGATTGGGTTTCAGTTCTAATTCCTCCTAGGTGATTACATGCATGGAGTCAGGCATGCATTTTCTCAATAGTGATACACGGAACACATCATGAACATTGGAGAGACTTGGAGAAAATTCTAAATGGTATGTTATAGCCCCTATTATTTCTAGAATTTCTGAAGCTCCAATATACCTGGCACTCAATTTACCCTTCTTAAAAAATCTTATAATTCCTTTCCCATGAGATATCTTCATGAAAACATGATCTCCAACCAGAAATTCCAAATCCTTCCTTTGGTTATTAGCATAGCTCTTCTGCCTACATTGTGCTTCTTTGAAGTGGGTTTGAATTACCTTTACCTTTTCAATCATTTCTGCAACAAGTTCTGGGCCTAAGAGTTTTATTTCACATACATCATCCAAACAGGTTGGTGTGCGACATCTATTTCCATATGATGCTTTATATGGTGCCATCTGAATATTTGAATGGAAGTTGTTGTTATAATAAAATTCTACCAGAGGTAAATATTGATCCCACATGTCTTTAAACTCAAGTTAGCATGATCCCGACATGTCTTATATGGTTTGAGTAGTCTATTTTTATTGTCCATCAGTTTGAGGGTGGTAGGTCATGCCCAAACAATGTTCAGTATCCAGGGATTTCTGAATACTTTTCCAGAATCTTGAGGTAAACAGGGGATCAATATCAGAAACAATCGATAGTTGTACTCAATGAAGTCTTACAAATTCATTAATATATTTTCTTCCTAGAAATTGAAGTTTTAAATGTTCTATTATTGAAAGATAATGTGATGACTTGGTATGACGATAAAAAGTGACCCGTATTGCATCATTCCATTAAGGAGTCTTTGGTAGTCCCATGAAAAAGTCTACCATAATATTATCCCCTTTACACTTAGGAATGGTAAAAGGTTTCATGAATCATCGAGACATTTCCTTCCTCCTTTCACTTGTTTACAAACCATACATCTTGACATAAAATTAGAAATCCCCCTCTTCATGTTTTTGTACCAAAAATTTTCTTTCAAATCTCTATACATATTAGTGCTACTAGATTTTATATAAAAATTAGAGCTATGAGCATCATCTAACAATTCCATTATTTGATCAGGTATATCAGGAACACAAAGTCTCTTCCCAAATTTCAAAATCCCATCTTCATATATGAAGTCACTCAATCTCCTGCAATTCACAGCATTAATCTTCTTTTGAAACTCATCGTTATCGGTCTAAGAACTATTTATCCTTTCTAGTAAAGATGGTTTGGAAACCATTTGATACACAATTTATGTTTCACCATATGTGTTTATTCCCATATAAATATTTACAAGATCCTTTTATATAGTATTCTTTTCCACTCTCATCTTGTTCAAAACTCCATGATGCTTTCTACCCAAATCATCTGCCATCTTATTTGCCTTCCATGGGTGGTAGTGTATACTGCAATTATAATCCTTTAGTAGTACAAGCCATCACCTATGCATCATTTTGTGTTCTTTTTGTGGGATAATATACTCCATACTCTTGTGATCAGTATAAATCTCACATTTTAAACAATTGAGATAATGTCTCCATATCTTTAAAGAAAAGATTACATCTTATAACTTAATATCACGAGTAGGGTAGTTTTTGTCATTAATTTTAGCTTTCATGATGCATAGGAAATAACTCTATCATTATGAATAAGGACACATCCATTTAATTTCTTTGATGTATTAATATAAATATCAATTCCATCATTCTCCGATGGTCGAGTCATGAAAGGATCATTGACTAATATTCTAATCAGTTCTTCAAAACATTCATCACACTATTTGGTCCCAAATAAATTTAACCCCTTTATGTGTGAGATTTGTTAATGGGTTATCCAACCTGGAAAAATTATGGTTGAAATGTAAATAATAACCTCCTAAACGGAAAAAAAATTGTACCACAATTATACTCATCGGTGCTGCCCATTCTTGGATTTCCTTGGTCATTGGAGGATCAATTGATAATCCATCCTTAGAGACAATATAGGCAGGAAAAGAAATATCTTAAAGCCAGAATTCACACTTGGTAAATTTCCCATATAATATATTTTATCTAAGAGTCGTTAGAATAATGGGAAAGAGATTTTTATGATCTTTATATATTTTGGAGTATACCCGTTTATCATTAATAAATAACACCACAAAGTCATAAAAATATTCCTTGAGAACTATGTTCATTAGATCCATGAAAACATAGGGTGCATTAGTCTTCCTAAAAGGCATTACTATAAACTCATAATGCTTATACCTAGATCGAAATGCTGTATTAAAAATGTCTTCCTTATTCACAGACAAGTAATGGTATCCTGATCGAAGTTCAATCATTGAAAAAATTTGAGCTCCATGGAGTATGTTGAAAAAATAATCAATGTGATTTAGGGGATACTTGTTATTTACTTTTATTGCATTGATCACCCTGTGGTCAATTTACAACCTCATATACCCATTATTATTATAAACAAAAAGAATAGGGGCTACCCATGTAGAAACACCAGGGAGAATAAATCCATTATTACTCAAATTTTCTAGTTGTTTCTTTTGTTTCACTAATTACACAATGGCCATTCTATATTGTGTCATTGATATGGGCCTCCAACCTAGAATAAAGTAAATGTAATACTCAATTTCTCATTATAGTGGATGGGTAGGTAAATATTCTAGAAACACGTCAACATATTGTTGAACAATAGGTACATAATCAATTTGAACATTCTATTCCTCACCCAAAATTATTTCGTTCTCTTCCTCCCCAATAACAGAATTTAGTTGAGCTACTAGGGGAGGATCTATATAAGAAATAGGTGGTGACTTTTCTACTCTAATTATATGGTGTTATTTATCATCATCATCAAAAATCGCAACTTCCTTATTCTTATAATAAAATTTTCAATCATTGTTTGAAAGCCAATCCATGCAGAGGATTATAACAAATTCAATAATGGGTTTGACAATCTGATTAGGAGATAAATAACATTTATGTGCCTTAATAGAGACGGATTCACAAAACATTGTTCTAATGAAACTTCTCTTATGAGTTTTGGGTGACAACTCCATTGTTAAATAAAATTGGAAATATCTAATTTTCATAGAAAAATGGGAAGATATAAAACAATAGGATGATCTATAATCAATTCAATAATTGGATAAACATGAGAAAACCATTAAATTACATACCACCACATCTTTCGAAGCATCAAACTCAGCACTTTTTATCGCATAAGCATGGCCTTGATCCATTGGAATTTTATAAGGATTGTTTCCCTGACTCTTAGGATATTCCTAAGCATAATTCCCCATCTCCATGCAATTGTATCATTGAACATTTGTAGCTTCTTTCTTTCCCTTACAATCACCAGCAAGGTGGCCTTTCGGTCCACATTTGAAGCATACTCCTTTTTCCTTTTAGATGGGCACCAGGGTTCTTCCTTAAACAATTACCAAAGGATGGAAATTCAAATCATCCCTTCTTCCATATTTCCTTATTTTATTTCTTAGAGTGTTTAGAAACTATCTTCTTCTCTTGCATTATGTTAATGTTGTAATTTTTATTGAATTTATTTTCTGTCTTGATGGCTTATGAGACAATATCTTCGTATGATGAGAATTATTGTGATACTAATGCTCAATGGATAAATGGTTTTAACCCATAAATGAAATAGTCAATCTTACCTCTTGGATTATGTATATAATTTGTTTCATGACTTGCTAATATTGTAAAGTTATTTTCCTACTTTGAAAAATATACATCCTCCTTTTGTCGTAGACTCATAAATTTCATTTCCATATCATATTGATGGTTACAAGGAATGTATTTTTCAATTAAAAGTTCATTAAACTCTCTCAATTCTATATTTAATATTTCATCATGTTTATTTGTGTTTTGAATCAATGACCACCATTGATGTGCATCTCCTGTGAGGTGACAAATATCCATGGTAACTTTTTCCCTTTCGCTACTCCCCAGAGAATGAAATATTTTTTCTAAGGAATTTATCCCTATCATAACCAATAATGGATTTGTACTCCCATTGAATGTTGGTGATTATTGCCTCATGAATCATTCTAACATTGATCTTTCATGTTGTGGATCATGGTGCTCCATACATGTAAGGTTGTTATTTATATCATGAGTTAGTTGTCATGGTATGGTGATAAGCTAATCAATACAAGTTATATCACCACCTCCACTATAATTATCTTTAGTAGGAGGGAAACCCCTACATGGATTATGTGCATTGATACAGTTTCCATTCATTCCCCTAGGTTCCATTTGTATACAATGGAATACACTAGATTAGTTTATGAATTGAAATACATAATTACATACTTATAACATACTTAACATAAATTGAACAGTTTATGGATATAATCTATAATCATACAAAAATTTATTTTATGAGAAGGTATATAATCATAAATCCCTCATAATGGTTTGTAAAGAAAATGTGTATTATCCTAATCATATCCCCCAGAAGTGTCATAACCAACAGTACAGCACAACCCATTGTTGTGAACCATGATACCCCGAGTCAAGCTTGAAACTCCTTGTCAGAGTTTTCACTCCTAGGTATATATGTTCCAGAGCCACCTCTACCTGGTCATATACAGGCAAGGATGTATTTCATAGAAAATACAAAAAGTCGCTACATTACCAAAATTCATGTAAGTTCTTCTATACTAATCCTCGATGTCTATCTTAGGTAAATGTTTTGTAATAAGAGTTTCTCGAAATCTAGTTTCCAAGGTTAGTACTAAACTTATCCTAATACCAATTGTAATTCCCCAACACCAGTTACCCATGTAGAGTTCATTATTACATAGAATTTTCATGATCACAAGTAAATCATGTCTCGAATGATCGGCCAGTTTATTATTATTGGAAACAAGATTCATACATAAGTTCAACTTTACAACTTGACAAGAAATACAACACTAATTTATTCCATTAGAAACAGCCAAGACTCCAACATCATGTATGCAAGACACTCATAAATAACTTCTTCATATCATGGGATAAGGAATCATAAGAAATAGGTGAGCTGAAATGATCATTAAGGGTATGCAATACAACGGATGATAACATAAATATTAAGCATGGTGAATAATTGAAAACTCATGCCTTTAAAAATAATAAACATGAAAACATTCATGGTAGGAATATGAGATGAGAAAATAATTCTATAATAATGAATAATAATGGGTATTATACTAGTCTCATGACCACATGAACCATAAATATTATTTTCATAATGATGCAATGTCTAATGTCAGACATTCTGAAGCATTTTTTCAAGGCCTCAGCCAAGACGTCTAAAAATGATTAAGGACTCGGTGAAAATCATATATCTAATTGGGAAATTCCTCAGTGAATTCTATTTCTAGTTGTCTCATAAGACCAAACAGTGAATCGAGGAGCTATAGGAGGCTCCACTCATCACTAAATATGTCCAATACATTTCTCAATTGAAAAGGTTGAAATATGACATAAACATTCATATTATAATAGCATTAGAAATGTAAATACTTTAACCATAAACCATGAATGGTAAAAAAATAATACATCCATAGTTAAAAATATCAACAAACCATCCATATAATATGGAATATTTGTATCATAATTAATCGACTACAAACAAGATATAAAATCCATCAAAGGATGTTGACATAGATGAAATCAAAACTATTTGAGAGAAATATCACTTTTTTTCTTGAAATAATTTAAACATAAATAATTATAAAAGAAAACATTTATTTTGAAAATATTCATATATTCTTGTAATGGAATCGTCGACAATGTCCTAATGGAATAGAATAACTGCACCCACTGTATAAGTTAATAAATATTCATACCATAATTTTGTCAAAAAGGTCGTAAAGTACCTTGTTTGGAAAATGACTGAATGATATCATTTAGAAAATGTATGTTCAAATAAGGGTATAAATGAAATTAACTCATTTTATAGTAAAGAGTTTAAATATTTTGAAATAAATTTTTAAGAAACATGGACGTGGATGATAAATATGTCCCCATAGATACTTACCTAAAAACAACTTCCGATAATAAAAAGATTGTAGAATTAACCCTTACCTTGTATTGTTCCTTGGTCGAGGGTATGTTAACCTTCTATATAATAGGTAAATCATTGTTAATAAATTATAAATGAAATTTAAACATAATTATGATATCGTATATGATCTTCTAATACTTCTTTGTTAATAGTATTTTAGTATTATCGTCGTTTAGGTTGTTAACTGATTCGTTTTTATTTATATTATTTATTACATGAGTAATTTCTCTCTTGGATGGGATGAATATTATTCATATCCGGAATTATATCAACTCTTTAAACATTATTTTTATACATCAAATGATAATTAGTCTTGAATGGTTATGATGTGGAATGAATCTAATTGCGTTCATAGAGACGGTAATCCATACGTACACATGAGTGACAATATCATTCTTTGGATATTAAAATCATATATAATTGGATGGAATATCATATATTAATAATCTTTAACATTTTATATTTATTATTTACAACAATTATACATCATTATTATAACAATCTAAAAATAATTTGTTGAATAACAACTACACCATGATGTGGAGACGGTGAGTCATACGTACGCACATATGGTGACGTCGTCAATCATATGATGGATTAAATAATGAATATGATTTTACCATTTTTACAATAAAATTAAAGTATATTAAATATATTGGAGTTATTATTTTATATTCTAAAAAACAATGAAAGACGTAGTGGAAGAATAAAATAACTTGAAAGAGGTGGTGATACATTTACCACATTTTCAAGTTCTTCACTTTGATTTGATCTAAACGGATACGTAGGATGGATTTATAATAAAAATAAGGCCTCTAGGATTAAGGGAGGACAATTTAGAAGATATTTTGGAAGGTTTTGGCTGGGCTAAATGGATTTGATGGTGTGAATTTGAGATAAGGTGAAGTAACCTTTTATAAGAAGGGTGAGGGGTACCTTAGGAAAATATTAACATATTATTTTATAATAAAATAATTTTCTGTTTATAATGTCATAAAAATGAATTATTGAAAGGATAAGGTGGGGATGGGTATAATTACATTCAAATAATAGGTTTTAGATAGGTTTGAATCACTATATTAACATTATCTTTCAGATTTAACTCTTAGTTAAATAGTATGACATTTACCATGTCTCTTTATATTTTTATATTATATTTTTAGTAAACATACTATAAACATACAATCTAACCCCAAGTAGTTAATTAATGATACACCTATCCTATATATATGTCTTTTTTCTAAACCTTATATTTTTAGTATTATTATATCAACCAATAATATTGTATTTGTTTTAAAAACTCATTTAGGTCATTTTTGACATTATTTAATAATTTATTTTTGTTAATGTCATAAAAAATTTATTTATTCAGACTAAATTCATATGATAAGTCCTAAAATGTCATATTAATCTATAAAATTATTTTAATTCATCAGTAATATTAAATTCCATTAATTTTGATATTTATTATATCAATTTTTATCAAATTTCATTTTTAAGGTTTTTATTGCGTCATCATTGTGTCATAACTAAATTAATTTATTTAATTACAAAAAAATATAAATAAAATTTAATTTTGTAGGAAATATTTTTATATTTCTAATTAATATCTATAGTATAATTTATATTGTGTGTAACCTTGTATTAAAAATAGTTTAGTTATTAAACATAGAATTTAACACTTTTAACTCTTTTTTGAATAAAATACTAATAAATGTCCTAATCTAATCCAAGTGTACAAAAGAGGTTCATATATTATTCCTAAGGTTGTTCTTGGTCTAGATATTCTTATCCAATATAATTAGGATGTGTTTTAGGGTAATAATAATATCATTTATACCTTGAATTACCCAATTTACTTTTAACCATGGTCAATAAAAGTAAAAAATACTATTCACCAAAAATTATTTCCATTTTATTAAACCAATTATTACTTACTAATATCAACTATGTCTCTCAAATTCTTAAAATTAAACTCACAGATGTGGTAAAAATATTTTTTATACAAATTTGGTAATACACTTAGGAGTTTGGTAAAAGACGACAAAAAGTTTGATAAAATTTTATATATCTAAAGTCATTATAAAAAGACTCCAATTAATTACATAGAACATATATTGGTATTATGTATCTATTATGACTTAAAATAAATATAAATAAAATAATTAATTATTTAAATAAAATGTTGGTTTTAAAAAATAACGCATTATTTTTCACTGTTCATATAAAATTTAATGTTTTCAGAAAAATACAAAAAGTTCAGCCTAAGATAATTTCGATATTCCAAATTCAAAAATAAATTCCATTTTGAAAAATGAAATTTATAAAATTTTAAAAAGTGGGTAGTACTATTCATAACGGTTAGTTTCATTGGTCGGAGTGTGTGAGAATCTCGAAGTTTCATACAATGAAAGCTATTGCATTATACATTGGGAAATGTACCGTTGAACCTTAGGGTGTTACACTATAATAAATTGGTTAAATTTTTAAATCTCAACAAATATATATATATATATATATGCATACTTTTATTTTTCAAAATAATGGGTTCTAGTGTATGAATCCTATACATGGTTTATATGTGGTTTAAACACTGTATTATCACAAAAAAGGTTTTATATTCATTACTCATGAAGGTGGGTTTTCCATGTACAAAATATTTTGTTATATCTGAAATATGTAACCATTTTATGCTAGACCATTCTGTGTTTTCTTTATACAATCTCTCATGTTTATCACCACATGTTTCCCCAAACTTTTGATTCATGTATTATATCATTCCTAGACATTTACCATGACATAAAATCGATTCTTTATTTGTAATAAACTTTATATATATGTTGACTTTATCTAAATTCACATTCTATGCTCTCTTATTATTTTAGATTATTATCACTTTTTTTTAACAATCAAATGTTTTATCAAAGGAAACACCCTTCTTATATTTATTTTATATAGTATAAATCACATTAAATCACCTAAATAATACAAATAAACTTTATAAATGAATAATGAATAAAATAAGATGTATTTCTAACAGTTATGGTACATATACCAATGATATTGTAACTTCACCCTTGGATGTGTAATTTTACCCATATAAATAGTAATCCAGACAATTGAATAGTAACATCACCCATGAAAGTATAAATAAAATTTAATCATCTTATAAATGGTAATAAAATATAATTATATCATAGTATAAGAAAATAATTGTTCTAAAAATTATTAATTAATTGCCAATATTTTTATAGGTCATAACCATTTAATTAAAATTAAATACTTAATTCAAAAATTCAAAATAAAATTTATTTTAATAAAATGTATTCAAAAATCAATGTTTTGATTTCTTATGATTATAAGTAAATTTTATGCGGCCTTAGTAAATTTTATAATGTCATATAAAATCAATTATAATTTTAAAATTTATTTTTTTCCATGTATAATATAAATTTAATTAAAAATTAAATTTCTCATATTTTTAAAAATATTTTACTACAGAGGTATTCATTTTTTAATTATTTTTGACCAAAAAGGTTAGGATAATTTTTTGGGATTTCCCTAAAATTGTTATTTTTTCATTTTTGAGTAAAATATGGAAAATTATGGTATATAAACATTATTTGTTAAGTAAAATAATCATTGCGTCACGGAAGATATATTCAAAAATTAATTGAAGTAACATGATCTAATTATTTAAATTAGTCCCAATAATCAATATTATTTCTTGTATTGAGAAAAATAATAAACTAATGAATTAAATAATGAGAAAACACCCACATACTCTATTATAAATACCACCCTCACCACCTTTTCTCATAAAAAATATAAAGCCAGTATCATTTTCCAAATTATACTAAATAATATTCCATAACATATCCCCCTTGTCCATGAGTTTTTATTACTAACAAAAAAACATATCCAATCCCATAAAGAGGTTCTCAAGAAGAAAGAATCCAGAGGTAAAACTCTCCTCCATTCCTTTAAATTTATTTTCAAGTTCCTTTATTTTATTTTTATCTCCTAACAACCCCTAATTAAAATGGTATTATATCAATATTACCATAAATATACTATAATTATATTATTATAAGGCAATAATTTAACATCATTTATCTTTCCACATTATTTTATACTAAAAATTAAAAATATCATTCGTGATGTGTAAATTTATAACAGTCAAAGAAGATGTTGTTTAAAATTTTTATTATCATCTTCAAGGTTGGTGATGAACCATTTTTGCAATTGAAACATATTATTTTCAATGTATTATATCTTATTTGTGTTTTCCGAATAATTTTTTTCTCATGATATTAATTTATTAAACCAAATGAGCCGGTTGTGTCCAAAAATCGCCACAATAATCCAAATGAATATCATTAACTATTCATCAAATGAATCATCCTCATGACATAAAACAAAATGCTATATAATACCAATTTAACCCCATTAATATCATTTATAACATATAACTTCAATTCTATATAAGTATCCTCACATTATAAGACCTTTCATATATGTATATAAGTAATCTAATCATAAAAACCAATGAAACCAACACTCTTAAACGATGAAATGGAACATATTAACCAATAAAAAGGTCCCTAAATCAACTTAATAATGTTATAATAGATAAGATACATTTATAAATGGTACGCTAATTTTATATTAATGAATCTAGTTTTTTTATCTAGTGCATTAAGATGATGTTATGTATAGGGTTAGACTTAAGTTAAGGGATTCTACCTAAACCTCCATTATTCCTTCAGGTTAATCATTCTTTCATTTACCCAAATGAAAATATATTTTATTTTTAGGAAAACTTTATAAATGATATATATATGTTTCAAACTCAGGTTTTGAGATCCATGCATCCTTTTTTTCTGGGATATACATGTTTTCAATAGGATCCCCACTAAACCGTTCTTGATAAGAAAGCATGATTTATGGGAAATTCCAAACGTAACACCCATTTCAAAATTCACACAGTAATATATTTTAGGAAATTATTATTTTCATAAAATCACTCAATATAATCCTGAAAAACTATATTTAATCAATTTAGTTTTATAAAAAAATTATTTATTTCCATTTTAATGAATCTTGAGTGTTTTCCCTTAAGACATTCAAAAATATTTTATTTATAATGTTTTATAAAATCTATTTTCACTTTTGTTTTAATTAATTATCCTAATATACTCATATGAATCCTTATTAAAGTCAACTTATGAAAAAATTATTTAATTATATGGACACTTTTATAATAATTTCAATTTTTATTCTTTTGACATGATTATGATACCCAATTCATTCCATGGTTAACTGTTATGTCTATGATTGATTTCATATATGTTATTACTTATGTGGAAAATATATTAATGAACATGTTTTTTTGGTTAAAAAAGATAGTGATCCATTTCATTGGGTAATTGTTCTTCTCATGGGATGTTATGCGCAACAGTCTTGGTGGTTATCCATAACCAATGCTCCATGTGAAATAGTCTTGGTGGTAATCCTTGAATTGTGATCCTCCATGTGCACTAATCCTTGAATTGTGGAAAATTCATTCTGTTTGTTGCTGAAACATTACTATGAATCATGGATTATATTATCCCATGTAATTATTTCATTTATTTAATCATGTTCTATGCCATTTTATATCCATATGTTATGCCTTATAACCCATTTTATAAGATTTATAATTATGTTTATTTACTTACTAATATTTCATCTCATCCCATTGTTCATGGTATCCCTAGGTTATCTTATGATGATGTAAGGGATCTAATTAAGTTATGATCCCATTATGGAGATGAAAAAAATTAATGATGTTAAAAAATGTACCTAATCGTCCAATACATTAGCATTTATGTTCATTGTCTAGTAATTTGAAGATTATTTATACATAAAATCATGTAATTTTATGTGTAAAGGGATAGAATCATTGTATCTAGTATCAAATGAAGGTGGTGTTTTTCTTTTGAGATTAATAATAGAAAAAATTTAGTACGATCCAACGGGATAAGATTATGTCTAATAATATATCCTTAATTTTTGTTAAGTATATTTTCTGTGGTTTATTAAGAAAACACATCCCTTTCTGGATTTTATAAGACGAAGTGGTTCTGCAATAGATTTACCTTATAGTAACATCACCAACAAGGTGTTCTAGTCTTGAAATGAGGTAACATGGTACATGATAATGGGACTTAATACGTAATTGATTTGACAGTCATGGGTGATATGAATTGGTAAATTCATAAGCTCATTATGAACCATTATTATCAGAACAAAAACTTCCCATAAGAATATTTGTTATGAAATATTTCCTGGAAAACAAATATTAAAACATAGGGGATAACGAGTTAAGATATGCTTTTCCTTTACTTGTTTATCCTTTTATATTTAAGGTCTAATTTTTGTGTTATGTATTCCAGCTAAAAAATTTTACTTTCTCATTCTTATTTAATGGCAGGAAATAGAAGAACACATTCCAATAATCAATTTCATAACCAATGTTATGATTTCGCTAATGATATACCAAATATGAATTGAATGGGTGATAAAAAAATTATTATAGTACTTTCTAATATGGCTCAGGTTATGAATAATAACATTAATCTTGTGAAGTTACCCTTCTCAAAGAATGAACAAGTTGTTGTCAAATCCATCATACAAAAAATGCCTTTGATGTTTAGTGGATCTTGTGATCCCATCCTTTAAAAACAATAGATTAATTCCATTGAAAATATTTTATCTATCCTTCAATGATTATAAGAAGAGAAAGTTGTACTGGATAACTATTTTTTTGATGGGTAAGTAGATCAGTAGTAGAAACTGATCCAAAATACAATGTCTAAGGATGAATTTGATTCCATGGATTGTGATGAATTCAAAAAAATGTGTGTCAATCAATATTTTCTTCAAACTCTCGATCATAAGATAGAATGAGAGTTTATAGGTCTTAATCATAAGGAATGTGGTTCTATCTGGGCATATGAATAAAAATTAACAAGGCTTGGAAGATACACCTCCAGTTGTTTCATGAACACCAAATTTATATTGGATTGGTTATTTGGAAGAATATATTTTAGCTTAAGAAAATCTGTGGAAATATATGACATTGATAGTTATGAAGATATTGTATTTTGTTCCCTTAAGGTTGAAATGGTGATCAGAAAATCTCAAGGTTCTCATAGGCCCAATGAAAAAACTATTATGGTCCACTATTTGTGGAATGTCAAAAAATACCATAATAAAGAGAAGATAAAATATCCCACATGTCAAAATTGAGGGAATAAGTATTCTAGAAACTATCTACAAGGAAATAGGAAATGCATCAAATGTTGAAGAATGGGGAAACTTGATATATACTTCCAAAGGGATATTATTAATTAGAATAATGTTAAAGAATAAATGAAGGTTCATATCAATGAAAAACTAGTTGTGTTGTATTTAAACTACAAAAAATGGGAATTTTAAAATCCAATTTCCTAAGAACAGGTTTGTCAACAGAAATCAACAACATCTTCCAAGGAATCATGGAAGGGAATATTCAATCACTATGACTAAGTTAGATCTTGAAAATGATGCGGTGATAGGTACAATATTTATTCATTAAATAATAGTGAACATACTATTTGATTATGGTTATATCCATTCCTTTATATTAATCAATTTTAGTTAAGCTATTCAATCGCCACCAAAAAATTTAAAAATTTAGAAGTTTTATGACAAAAAAATGTGTAATGTATTACATCCCAAATATATACCTCCTACCCGGTTAATTTTTGTTGGCTAAAACACCTGAAAAAATCGTTTTATACTACTATTGGTTTATTTTGATTCTATATATGTCATGGATTTCCTGTCTTTATACATGTTCACCATTAACTATTAAGAAATAGATATCACTCTTCACATCCTAAAGAATCCTCCAATTCATTATAAGTGTAAGGTGTAAGATGAATCTCCATTAGAATCATCATCTCTATTGTGGATATTAATGCCTTATGAGAAATAATATCTCACTAAAATGGCAGGGACATATGATATGAGCATGCTCGAAGACATTCCCATTATGAGAGATTAAACTAATGAATTCCCTAAACAATTTCTTGTCCATCCACCTAAATGAGAGGTTGAGATTTCAATTGAGGTTATTAATATATATATATATATAACTATATAAAATAAACATTATATAAAAACCACAATTTAGGGGGGATAATTGATGAAGCAGTTACAAGAGAATCTGGAGAAGGGTATTATATTCTCGAGTGATTCACCATGGGGTGTGCCAATACTCTTTGTAATGAAGAAAAAAAAAGATCAATGTTCCTCTGCATTGATTATCATGACTTCATTAAAATATGGATAAAGATAAATTATACACTACAACCTATAGATGACATGTTCAATCAGATATGTGGGGTTAGTTATTTCTCTTTGGTGGACCAGTTGTTGGGATATCACCAATTTATGGTGAAGAAAGAAGATACTACAAAGAATACATTTAGAAAAGGTGTGAACACTATGAGATTATAGAGATTCTATTTGGACTCATTAATGATCCCTATATATTAATGGACATAAGGAATATATTCATTAGGTATTACCATGATAAATTTGTGATGGAATTTATCGACGATATTCTGATATACTCGAAGAAGAAGGGGGAACATGACATGTATTTGAATATTATGTTGTATGCACTACATAGTGTGAAAATATTTGAAAACTACAGTATATGTGAGTTTTGGAAGGTGTGATTATAATTCATGGGTCATGTTATTACCAGAAAAGGTATATCATTGGACCCTTGTAAGATGAAGGAAATAAACGAGTGGCCCAATCTAACATCTATAACAAATATAAATTGTGTTATGGCCTAGATGGGTATTATAGACGATTTGTGAAGAAAATATTAGGATTTTGAAACCCAATAAACAATATAACATTTAATGGAGTGAAGTTTTCTTACACTCAATAATGTGAGGAAAGCATTTACGAGATAAAAAGTGGCATGTCCAAGTGCGAGTATGCTCACATTCGAAAAGTGGGGAACTCATTCTTTTACATACTGATGATTCAAAGAATGTATTAGGATGTGTATTGTTGAAAAATGATAAACTGATTTCTTACACCACAACGAATATGAAACCCATGATAAAAACTATCCCACTCAAGATTTGGATTTTATAGTTGTGATCATTGCGTTGAAAATCTAGCGGCATTATCTCTATGGAGTGAAGTGTGATATATATAATGAACACAAGAGTCTAAAATATATATTCACACTGAATGAGATTAATATATGCAAATGAATATTGTTAGATCTCCTCAAGGGTTACGATTTATCAATCCAATACCAAGGTTGTTATGAAAAAAATTTAAAGATTTTATTAGTCGAAAGGATCATGAATCTTTATCAATGATGAGAATTGAGAATTATCAAATATTCCTAGACCGAAAAAGATTGATAATAGTAATACTTATTCATGATTGAAAATTACATTTATATTTATCAAAAACATTTAATAAAAAGTGAGAAACCATGTGTTTAGACAGAAAAGCAATTAAAAAATCATAAAAAAATTATTTTTAGTTTATCAGAATTTTTCTCCATATATAATTTCAAAGGGATTTTTATAACCTGAGTGTCTTGTTCAAACAAAATAATTTATTCAAACTGGATGGTTAGATTGTAACAAGACTGAATATACCCCTCAAGTATTATATTCCCATTACTGAATCCCCCAACTATGATTTGGTCATGATTTTCTATCCTGGCATATTTATCCTCACTGAGAGTCTTCCTTAATGATTTCCTCAATATTTTAGTGGCTTATTATTCAATATAATTGAGAGACCAATGATGGTCAACCACTTCTTTTTTCAAACTCATGAGGAATTCCAATTATTTATCAAATGGAACACCTGAAATACACATGTTTTCCCTCTTTTGGACATTCATCTTCTTCGATTAACATGTCTCAATAAGAAGTGGAAAAGAAGAGTAATACTTCACCTCCTTATGAATTATCTTACTCCCTCCCATGGATTACTTAACCAAATCACCATTAGACTCTTTAATAGTATCCACAGTATCATTATGATCAAAATAATTTTGATCACCTGAGATGGGGCCACCGTCATTTGGTTATCCCATAGGAGTGCTGTCAACATCAACATGATCATCATGAACCTTGTTCACATCTTTTACCAGGATTCTAGTGAGGTTGTATGGAAAAGATTATTTGATAACATAGATATCCTTATCTGTAGAATACCAAGACATGCCACCCTCCAAATCCTGTTTTGGGTTATCAACCTCAATACACTATAAACTATTGCAAACTCTAACATTTACACTGGATCTTTCCAGTCTCACCTCATGTGCTGTCTTCACCAAGTCTAAATTGACTTCACTGTGTTTTGATTCCCATACATTTTTTCTTCTGCATCTTTCCCACTCTCAATAAATTCATCTATATTAACAACATCCACTACATCCTCATTAATAGACTATAATTTTTCACTATCTGAACTCAGAGATTCATTAATTGTGAGGACAACAACTAATTTAGTAGTCAAACCAGGTCCTTCCAATCCATTACCCTTTCATCCCAATGACATATCCTAATTTTGTAAAGTACTCCATCCATCCCATGGTTCCCCATGGAATACCTCGTTTATCTTCACACCCTCTTATACATGGCTAGAGGATTAATCGTCACAACTAGTCCTAAATGAGTGTTGTCTCCACCTACATATACATGCCACCAATGAATGATCTAATTACCGGCATGTATTTAAAAATTCCACTAAAAATATATAAACCACATATTCCATATAAAGGTATTCTTCTCTAATGGTAATCGAAATGAAATCAAGTGGTTTTCATGAAAATTAAACTTCAACTATGCTATGGGATTAATCGGATTGAAAACATTCTTGTTATGGTTATCACAGCATATGAACATAAATATGTGAATCCCAAGCATCTTATTAATCAAAGGGTTTTGAAATGGTAAGGTAAGATTATTGAAACACACCCAAATAACCACTGAATGTGAGTCTGAATTCATGTAATGGTCATATGTCAAACTATATAGGATGAATCTAGACATGTGGAAACTGCAAGGTTGGAACGACCAATCCTTGATCAGGTATTAAACCATCACAAAGAAGATAATGATGTAATGATTTGAAAGTAAACTAGTAGTAGACATGTCCTATATATCCCAAGAACCTAATATAAATCTATCAATGTTTTCCATTGATAGAATTATCAAAGCGAATCGAGAAATAATAGTATGATTGAGAATCACCAAAGCTTCCTAAAACTCCCCAAGTTATAATGGAAGATAATGGAATACATCATACAATTCATGGACCATATGATGTAGGAACCATTTACGGAATGGTGGAACCATCTTAGGTTCTGAAAAGGGGGAGAATGAAAACTCCACACCTATAAAGGATGATGACAGTCCCTCTACCACTACTAGGAGAGGGATCAGCCCGATCACCACTACGTTCTTGATACCAGATTATATTACGTATATATCCCCTTTAAGAATACTTCATTTAATTCTATAATTGTTAAGTGAGGAATATAATCAGTCCTTTTTAAAATGATTTCTCTATGATTCCTCTTGGATAAAATATTGGATGATGAAAGTAATTATGTTGAAATTCAGAAAATGGAGGAAGATATCTAAAATGGGAAATCCAACTAGTTAATGACCATTATGGTTTGAGTCTTACGATTTATGTATTGACTATGTGTACCATAAAATCCAATGATAAATAAAGATCTTTTAAATGATGCATGTAGATCAACATTCTACATTAATTAATGGATTAAAAAGATGTATCGAGATCACTGAGAGAACTTTTTGGTGGAAATATTAAAAAGGATATTGGTGAATATTTAACAAAGTGCCTGGTATGTAAGTACGTGAAGGATGAAATGAAAAATTCTAAAGGGTTCATGAAACCATAAACCATTCAAAAATGGATATGGGGAAACATAGATGTGGAATATCTCATGGACATCCTGAGGAATCTAGAGGGGTCAATTATATATGGGTAATTGTAGATCATCTTAATAAAAACTCAATTTATCATAATTCT
Organism: Viscum album; assembly: GCA_963277665.1. NCBI lineage: Eukaryota > Viridiplantae > Streptophyta > Magnoliopsida > Santalales > Viscaceae > Viscum > Viscum album. The sequence continues at coordinate 1,950,377,824 of OY728163.1, forward strand.
AGAGGAATTCTAATTGGATAAACTTGTACAGATAAATATTAAAGACTTCGAAAGGATCCACGAAGAACACTATAGATCCTATCCGATCGATATATGATATTGTCCTTGAAAATATGGAAAATTCATCATTATGCTCTGAGTATTGTGCTGAAAATTAGTACGGCCTATCATCATCAAACTGATTGAAAATATGAAAAAAATTTCAAATACTAGAATAAAAATTGAGATCATGTTCTATGTATTACAAAGGATTATGGGACCAGTATATGACTTTGGATGAGTTGTATTAAAACAATATATTCAAATCGGGCATTTGAACGACTATATATGAATCCCTTTCTGGAAAAATTTTCAAATCATTGGCATGCAATAATGAAGTTAGTGATCACAAGCCGATAGAACCAAAAATGATCTATGAACAGATGGAGAAGGAGAAAATCATTCCATAACACATTAATGCTTCCAAAAGTAAAAAAATAGATATAAAAATAGTCATAAATGATACCTAGTGATTAAGGATGGAGACATGGTATTCATCCACATATATCCACAAATTTTGATATTGTGGTTTGGAATGAAAGGTAAACTATTTCTTATGTAGAAAGGGCCCTTAGAGACCACTGATCAAGTCAGAGTGTTGGCATATCGACTATCACATCTACCAACAAAGACATAAGTATACGGTTTATTCCACATATCCCTTTTGAGAAAATACATACCATATCCCTCACATGTACTGAATTTTTAGGTTGTACAATTAGAGAATGGTCTCACTTTAATGGAGTAGCTAGTGAATATCTTTGCTCATTGTGATAATGTTCTACCCAACAAGACCACTCACCTGGTCAGTGTACATTGCAAGAACCATATGTATGAAGAGGAAACATGGGAACTAAAGAAACCCATGAAAGGTAATTTCCCACACCTTTTTTCACCATTGTATGTTTAACAAAATTTCAAGGGTGAAATTTTATAAGAGGGGAAGAATATAAAAACCCAAAGTTTTAACAATCAAAATTTACATATAATAATTATGTCATACAGTATAAATCAAATTAAATAACATAAATTACACTATAAACAAAATAAATGAAGAATTAATAAAAGAAGAAGAATTTATAGAAGTTAAGAAACATATACCAATGAAATAGTAACAAGACATTTGGAAAGGTAGTGTGACCCTAAAGAATATTAAACTATACAATTGAATAAAAATCTCACCAATGAAATTACAAATAACATTTTAGCTTTTATAAATGATAATATGATATAATTATTTCATAGTATAAATTATTAAGTGTTTTAAAAATTAATAATCATGTGTTTGTATTTTTATAATCCATTAATATTTAATTAAAATATAATAACTAATTTTAAAAATATTAAATAATTTTTTTCATAAATAATTTTCTTGCTATTTTAAAATTTTAATTTAATTTAATGAGTACAAATTTAATTATATAAATAGATATAAAATTATTTATCATTTATAATATGTATTTTTTCATATAAATTCTGATTTTAATTAAAAATAAAATTTCTCATATTTGCATAATTATGTTCAATAAATTGAGATCATTTTTGAATTATACATGATTAAAAATATAATGGGTGAATTTTTTGGACTTTTGTGAAACACATTAATTTTTAGTGAGTAGTAAAATATAGTAATTTGGGGTATATATACATTATAAGAAAAATAAACTATTAATTTAGTCATGGATGATGTAACAATGATTGGTTAGAACTAAAAAGAGTAAATTACTTTATATATTCTCAATAATAAAAAATATTACCCATTTAGAAAAAAAAACTAATGAAATAAATTATGTGAAAACACCCCTCCCCTCCACTATAAATTCCACCCCTCAACACCTATTCTCCTATCACCTCTCAAGCCTTGATCCTTGACCAAATTCTTCCCAATAATAATCCCGATCCATTCCATGATGTCCATGAGCTTTTTGTCTTAACAAAATTTCAAAACCAATCCCCATAGGCGGATCTCAAGAAGAAGGAAAACAGAGGAAAAACCCTCTTTCCACTCATTTAATTTTTTTTCATGCTACTTTCATTTTTTCCCTCCTCATCTCCCCTCATAAAAATAATAGGATAACTATAGAACACTAAATATAACATATTTTTGTTATGATAATGTAATTATTCATCATTATTGTTATTCCCCTTCTTCTATACTAAATATGAATACAACGACCGTGATGTGTTTATTTATCACATAAAGAGTGATAATGTTTTAAATTTCCATCGTTGTATACCATGTAGGAACAAACATTTTTATTGTTGGACCAGATTATTATATATGTATTATATTTTTTTAATGTTATAGATCCATTTTTTACACATGATATTAATTTAAAACAAAAAGGTGTATGATGTGATCAGAAACTGACAAAATTAAACAAAATAAATTATCGTTAACTATTTATCAAATGATTCATTATCATTATATATAATGAAATGATATATATGTCCAATTTTAATCAACACATTTAAGAGTATGTGTATATGAAACTACATAGTGAAAATTTCTCTATAAGTAGAATAAAAAATAAAAAAATAACAAGATGAAATACATATTAGCATGCAATTTTTTAATTTCAAATATTTAATTATTTTATAATGTATTGGATTTTGAAATATTCATGAAGGACTTACTTTAGTTATTATAAAATTTAATTAAAATTTATTTGTTACATACACAATTAGAAATTATAATATGTCCTATAAATATTTGTTTAATGATTGAGTTATATACAAGATTCTATGACATTTATACTGAACTAGTGTTCTTGCAAAAAATAAATGTTCTATTGATAACCAGTTTAAAATCAGTGTGTGTGATATATCCCCAATACATTTCCACAAAATTTATAACAGCTACATATTTGTAAAACGTTTTGGAATGTTATACTGAATGTTTCGTAATATAATTTTAATACATTATATAGTCCTCTAAAAAGTGATCAGTTCAGTAATAATTTTTTTATTCTTTCTAAAATCATTATAATAAAAATCTATATAAATAATAATTATATATCCTTTAAATAAATACAATAAACATCATGTTATGGATTTTAGTTTTAATAAATAATGACATATTTTACATTTTTTCAAAGGGAATATTTTTCATTGGCATCATGTCTTACAAAAAAACAAAAAAAAAACATAATATATTGATAACTATGTTTTAAAATAGAATTATTCTGATCATTTCCTTATTATATTATTAATTAACATGTCTCTCATATTCATCATGTCTATGTTCATAAATGTTATAAAATTGTACATATAATTGCACCATTACTAATACAAATGTACTATGTAAATTTCTAGTATACATATATAGAGATAAAATTAATCCATCCATTATATATAAAATTATAAATCATTAAAATAATATTTTTTACCCATTATAATCACGTTAAAAAATAAGGTCACGTTTTTAGATAATAATTATGCATTCCTTTCCGAGTGGACATGAAAATATGGTCATATAGAATTATTTTTATAGTTACAATATCTATAATAAATTGTATATTAATGCATTTTGATATTATTTTCAATTAGTATATTTTTGGGTATAATAATTATATAAAATCTATCATACTAAAGACTATAATATTTTACCATTTTGTAAAATTATATTGAATTTTTAAGGAAAATATTTCCAAATTCATTGTTTCCAATCAAAATTGATAATAAAAATAAACATTTACTTGATCATATCCATTATAAAGAACACATTATATCTATTATAAAGAAATTGAAATAAAGTTAAAATTTAAAAGGTATTCTAATTAAAATGGAATCAAATAGTTATATAATAAAATAATATTTTTCATAGTATATATGATATTTAAAATTTATTCATGATATTTAAATTACTCTATGTTTTCAACTTCTAAAAAATAAAATTTCCAATTGCTATAAATTTTTTGTAATATATATATATATATTATAAATATTCATCCAACTAAAATATTGTTTTAAAATAATATTCAAATATTTAAACTATATATCCAAATTATAAGATTCATTTTTTATAATATTCATTATTCATTTAAAAAAATCATTCAATAAGATAATTTAAATGTTTTTTTATTTGAAGGTCCATGTTGATAATAGAAGAGGGACCACCAAATTGGACATCGAAATTTGAATAGTTACGATGTTTTGTTTTCTAGGAATAATAATTTTACAATCCTAACTAGTATAACCTTTAAAAACTACACCCAAACTTAATTTTTCTTATACATAAACAGTATTCCCAACCCCCATGGGTCATCCACTAGAAAACAAGCAACAAAAAAACCAAAGTGAAGAATTTCAATAAACCTAAAATAGAAAATATTACATATATTTATTTATATATATATATTAATGCAAAAAATATAATAATAAACAATAATATATTTAATTGAAGAAAATTATACAATAGAATTGATACTACTCAATTGTATAGAAACAATCTCCAAGACAAAGGTCCAAATGAAAAAGAAAAGTATAACAAAAAGTATCCACTCCATCCAGTAGTGTGGGAAAATCACACCATATCACCACTAATACCTAGACTTAGTAGAAAAAAACATTGTTTCCTCACAATAATTCTTTTCTTTTATATGATATTAAATTCATACAAAGGTATATGCACCATCGAGGGAAAGTGAATTGTGGGAGGTAATAGGATCAGTAAGATTCCAACTTCATGTTCCATAAGAAGTATGTTTACAAAAATATGAACATTATTAGAATTAAATAAAATTAGGCATAATGACTTATTAAATAGATTTTATATCAACATTATAGTAAAACATTTAATTTCCTCTTATTTTAAAGTTCCAAAATATTTTAGGTAAGAAATTTATGTGAATATCATATACATAAAAGTAGTAAAATTAATGAAGAAACATTTATCCTATATCATATCATATCCATGGTAGTTCTATAGAAAAAATTATAAGCAAAACAAAAAAGAGAATTAGACTATAGATAACTCTATGCCAGGATAATACGGAATATCCTACCAAAACATATAAAATTACATGTATCAAGTCTCCAGATATATGAATTGAATATAGAGTTAAAAAGAACACTGTATAATGTGACCCCCAAAATAGTTCTATCAATCCCCAAATCAACGGCCCGATAGAGCAGAGGAACATCCCATTATTGAAATCTCAAACAAATGAATGTTTTTTTATGACCCCTTCCAACAATTCAGGAAAGGATTCACAAGTTTTCTATTTTAAAAACCATTTTATCATAAAAATTATGTAATATAAATTATAGAAATCCATTTCATAATTCATTGAAAATAAAATTTATGTAACCAAAAAAAATTGGAAACCATCCTTTCTCAAATATGTGATTCTAATTAAAATATTAAATAAATTAAACAAGTCATTTCATTGATAAATTAATTTATAAAAAAAACATAGCAATACAATTTATGCAAAACATTAATGATATTGAACCAACTATATATGAATCAGGTTTTACACACCCACAATGAGATCCAAAAACAATAAATGTTCTTAAGGTCCACCATTGAGGCCTTGATATTTATTATCATATCTTAAAATCACATCACACAAACAAATAAGATAGTAGAAATGATAGATCAAAATAAACTCAATGTATATAGGCCCACTTCTCTAAAACAAAAAAAAACTAATCATCACTAAAAATAAGATCACATAATGGATATAGAAGGAACCACACAACAATATAATTGGATATAAAAACACTAAAACAATTTCTACTACCATTTATGTCAATTAATAAACAAGTAGATCACATATTCAGAGAGATGAAACAAAAAAACCACAATGATAAATTGTCGAATAAAGTGATCCAAAAGGAGAGCAAGTCCCCTTAATACCACAGGAGTACTCCTTGGTCAAGGTTGAAATGTATTCATCCTAATGAAATAATAAATTACACATATATCTCCATAAAAATTATATACCATGAGAATTAAATAGGTTTAACTCCTTTCATATTCTGTAATCAATGAAAAAATTTATTCCGACTGAAATACACAACAATTTATACTGAAAATAATGGCATTGAAAACTACAATATGTTACCAAATTCACAATGTGAAAACCCTTGACACCTTTAAGAGTTTCCTGAAGTCATCAATGGTTTTTATTTTACAATATTAACCCTTTAAGAAACATGGATACCTTTCACTATGTGTAATCATTATATGGTTTGAAAACACTTATTAGAAAATAAATTAAATATATTCTTCTTTGGAGACCCAAAACAACACTAATATTCTCTGAACTCGGGGAGAACCCAGCAATTCATTTTGAATTTTTTTATAAATCCATTTATTAAAATAATCTTACATTCCCAACAATTATGAAATTATTCGAAAAACAATTCCCTACTTTCATAGGAGTCCCAAAATTAAAGCTAATAAATAGAGAAATAAAAAGTGATAAGTGGAATATGTGGAATTGTCTAACAAGAAGATAAAAACTCCCTACAATAATATATTATTCCCCTAAGAAATCATGTTGGAGAATAAACAATAGAAAGATGTGAGGACACTTCCCTATAATTAATTAACCACACCCAAAAGTCTCATGAGAAACAGATTCATGTCTTCGTAAATATAAACCCAAAATAATTGACTTCTCATGAAAAACAATTATCTTAGATTCAAAAATATCAACACGTTTGTATATAGAAGAATAATCGATATCTAAATCAAACTATTCCAAAATAAAAATGGGAGAAGGATTAGGATGGCATTTCTTAAATTGCGATATGTGGATAATATTATAAATCCTCGTCAACTGTACCCAAAATTCCATCTAATAAGTCAAATTCATTAGATGCGCGGTGAAATCAAAGTTTCTATCATATAACAGTTTGAACATACAATTTTTTTGAAACTGGTGATGACCCAAATGAGGATAAACGTTCAAGAAAACCTGGACATAAATAAAAAACACCAAAGTACAATTTTTTTGATCCACAAACAATTTCTTTCCACCCCGTGTTTTAACCAGAAATATATGTATACCCAAAATCCTCATAAATTATCCCTAAATGAGACTCTGTTAAACAATTGATTCCATTACCACATATACCCAACAGTGTGTTGATCTACACATGCATCTAAAAAAGATCTGTGATTAGTGGAATTCAAATTGATGATTGATAACATTTTTATAAGTAAACCATACTTTCCCAAGATGGATATCTTGAAATCCACAAAGATAAAATACACAATAAAGAGTATATCTTCTATAATCTATATTACCTGCGAATTGAATCCATCTGTCTATATATGGTATATTTCACTAAACTAGAACTCATTCACCATCACCTACTAGAGACTTATCTTGAACCTCATAGAAAGCTAGGTATTCATATAAAAACTAAAACAAAAGAAACCCTGTGTATCCTCACCATCTCATGAAAATTCACTATACCCAAGTCTTTATATTTAATGTCTTCCAAAATCATAATGAAATGAGCTATCATTATGCATCAATCAATCACTACAAATATTGAAACAATCCATAGTGGATTTCAAGGAAATCCAAATAAGGGTTTCAAAAACCACATTTCATTCGCAATATAGAACTACAAGAGGATAGAGAAACATAAAAGTGTTTAGATTCTTTTACACTATTTGTATGTAGGTGTAACTATGGGACACATAATAAAAAATGGAATACATTATATGAGGGCCCCAAAATTGATGTCTCATATCCTAATACTTATTTACAGTACCCAGATGATTTTTCCATGAATAAATTGTTTTCTCAAACCAAAAAACAGAGATCCTGATTTATTATAGGATGATAAATCATTCCACAAAATTTATAATACTATCTGAAGAGAGATACGACTCAGAAAAATTCTCCCATCTATATAGTTTTTCTAGAATTGATATGAACTCATCATCCAACAATAGGATCGACAAAATATTTTTCTTGAGTGATGATAATAGTTGAGCACTGACTAGATAAATACATAAAACATAATCTTGATCATCCAGGTGAAAATGTGTTGAGATCCTTAAAGGGTTCCTCTCCTTTTAAAGAAAGATATATGTAACACCCCGAGATTTTATGAAAAATATTATTTTTAGTTTCATAAATGTATTGTGTTGTACGCTACACCAAAAGGATCATTCACAACATGCATCCATGACTTGGCTTACATTACATGCAATAATGACCTTCTCGATAGCATGTGTAGTACGCAATACCGAGTTTCACTAAACGAGATATTATTATAATATTATTATGAACTAGCCGTTATGAATAGAAATACCCAATTTTTCAAATTTTATAAATTTTATCATCCAAAATGGACTTCATTTTTGGATTCGGAATATCGAAATTATCATAGGGTGAAATTTTGGTACTTTTCGGATAACTTTCATATTCTGTTGAATAGTGAAAATTTCTAAATTTTAATTAAAACAACTTTTTTAATCGAAATAATTAATAGTGATAAATTATTAATTTGAGTGGTTTAAAAGTATATTAAGAATATATTTTGACAATTTAATACAATGTTGGTCATTGGATGTAATTTTAAATTTAAACCAAACATAAACAAGTGTCAATATTTTGATAGTTATCATCTCTTAAAAACACGCTATTTGTTTTGACGACGAGAATTAATTTTTAAATTAATTAATGCAATTGAAATTTTTTTAATTTGGTAAAATAGAAATAATTTTTGAAATAATAATATCAAATATATCTTAGGCCTAATTTTTGGTATTTTTCTGGGAACTTTCATTTTTTGATGAATAGTGAAACCACTAAGTGGTAGTTAAAAAACTGAATTTTTCATAAAACATAATTTTTCCGCTTCTGTGAGTGGAATTTCAAAAATCCGAGAGACACGATTAATATCAAGGACTAAAATGTGGTTCAGTGAGATGAAAATATTTTTCGGTGAATAGTAACTTTTTACTTTTATTTACCTCGGTTAAAAGTAAATAGGATAATTAAGTGTAAAAATGATATTATTATTACCCTAACACATGTCCTAATTCTATTAGATAAGTTTAAATCGACCCAAAACAACCTTAGTAATAAAATATGACCATTTAGGCCCACTTTGATTAGATTAGGACATTAATATTTATTTATTTAAAGAAGGGTTAAAATAGTTAAAATCAAAGTTTAATAAATAAGTCATTTTTAATATAAGGATATAAATAAGATAAATTCGACTATAAATATTCATTAGAAATATAAAACTATTTTCTACATAATGGTATTTTATTTATAATTTTTAGATATTAAATAATTCAGTTTATTTATGACACAATGATGATGAAGTAATTATCATATTAATGAAATATGGACATAATTGATGTTATAAATACCCAAATAAATGTAATTTGAGACTTTTTATGAATTCCAATAATTTTATATGTTACTATGACATGTTATTATTGACTAAGTTATCTTTTTTTGAACTACTCATTCTGTTATGATTTTCACAAAAATCAATTACCAAATAGTGTCAAAATTGACAAAAAATAGTTTTTAAAACAAATATTATATTATTAATTGTTATTTTATTCCTAAAAATCTATGGTTCGGCAAACTGACTTATATAAGGTTATATATATTAATAATAAACAACTTGGGTTTCTTTTGGCTTGTTATAGTATGTTTATTAACCTTATAGTGTAAGAAAACAAGAAGACACGGTAAAAGATAAATTATCTAACTTAAAGTTAAATTTAAATGATAAGGTTAAAATAGAATCCTAAACTTGTCTAAATTCTATTGGATTAGAGTACTTCAACCCTTCATTACCTTATCTTCGTAATCACTCAATTTTGAGCTATTAAAAACCGAATATGACTTTATAATAAAATTATATTTTTAGCTATTCCAACGGTGCCCCTCTCCTCCCTTATAAAAGGGAACCTCATCCCTATCTTCCTCACACCACACTGATCCTTCATGCTCGGACAACCCCTGAAAAATTCTCTTCTCCACTTCCCTAGACACATCCTAGAGGTCCTGGTATTCTTCAAAGACCAATTTTAGTTCCCTAAGAGGTGGTCTCAAAGAGGCGCTTCAAGGAAGAGGTAATGTATGTTACAGATTCTTTCAACTTTAGTTCTTCTTCCACTTCTTCTTCTTTAGATGTTTAATTATGAAGTAATAACATCATTATCACTCATATACTGATATGTTATTATAATTATGAAACAACCATATTTCACCACTTATCCATCCTACGGAAAACTAAATCACCACGCGTGCGTACGTATGGAATACCGTCTCCACACCGTGGTGTAATCTATTTTCCCCCACCACCTTACTTGGATGGGTATAATGGTGAATTTAATGAATATATATGATTATTTTAAAGTGATATTTATTCTTTAATATTATACATACACTTTAATACAATTCGACGATCATGGAAATGATATCATCGCTCAAGCGTACGTACGGAATACCGTCTCCACGACGCGATTAGATTCACTCTCCATGATAACCATTAAAGATTTATTATAAATTATATATAATAAGTAATCATGAAATATATGAAATAATAATGAGACTAGATTTATGTATATATATATTTATGTCATCTACTTAATTTCATTCAATTCAATAAGGAAACGAAAATAGTGTTCATGCGTACGTACGGCCTACCGTCTCCATTAACGGTGTATTTCATTCCATTTACTGATCCATTATAAATATGTATATTCTGAATATATATTATATATAAATCATGTTTTACATTCTGGATGTAATTAATCATGATCTATGTAATCATATGAATAATTACAAGTTAAAACACGAATGACAAATGAGATGATTTTACCCAAAACACTACTTTAACATGAATTTACAAAAGAATGGGTAATATAAAGTCATAAGTGAACCATATATGATATAATAACAATGAATATGATTAATTAATAAGTCAATGACATTATTTAAATCATTATACAGGAGGTTTGGACATGTATGGAGCATATCAAACCTGAGGTAGGGGATAACTATTCCAATATCGTTCTTATCCGAGATTGTTTATTCATAAGTTTTTACTGGGGTTATTGTTATCATCAATGTCCATGTTTTCTAAAAATTGTTTCATGTATGATTAATGTAATTTTTACCCTTTTTGACTTTTACCCAATGGTATGGAAGGAATCTTTCTTTTACTTACCCTACAAGGTACTTTTGGAATTTTTCGACAAAAGTACGAGAAGAATGTTTTTTTAACGTATAATGCATGAAAGGATTTTTACGGTTTTATAATGCCTTGTTTTCATGAAGATTTCTCCAATAGATTTCATGACTATTTTCAACAAAATCATTTTCTTTTAAAATTGCACGACATTTTGTGAAAAGAAAATGATTTTGAAGAAAAAAGGATATTTTCCCCATGAATTCATTTCAAGTGTTTTATCAAAATCATTTTTCATCTAAGATTACATTATTTCATATGTGTATCTTTCAAGTATAATGTATCTATGAATTACATAGTTTCACTTCTCTTATTATGAAATGATATCCATTTCTTTTATATGGATTATGTGATGATGGGATGGTGTTTATGAAACCCATTTTATTTATTAGGTTTTTATGAATGTTGTATGTTTATTTTGTGGCACAAGTAAAAATGATTTCATTATGAGATGAGTGGAACCTTTTTCTCCTTCCAATGTATTGGGTAAAGATTTCTATCTCATGAGATTGACATGGATGGAATGGCAAGTTAAAATGATCAGTAATACAGGACTGGAACGAGGAGTGAACTCGATTTAGAAAGGGACTTTGTCCACTAAGATGGTCTTGGAAGCAATGCCTTGAATACTATGGAAATCATATCATGTGCTTAATGGTTTCCACAATTACATGTTTTATTCCCATGCTATTTTATCATGATTGATGTTCCCTTATGATATATGCCTTACGTACTTCCAAGATTCATGTCTTTGATCATGATTTTGATGTTTAGATTTTATGTTCAAGTTTTTGAATTCAAATGTTTATGTATTGTTTTATGTTATCTATGTTTACCCTTACTGGGCATTTGATCTCACCCCTTTTATGTTTTCTTTTCCCCGTGATATAAAGAATGGTTTTTGGTATGAAAAAAAGGGAATATCTCTATTAGGAGATGTTGACGATCTTTCACCACGATTAGATAATTTTATTCCGAGTTTCCAAAGACACTAAACTATTACGATCTTTGTGTGTCTGTTTTTGTTATGTATTAAGTATTCCGCAAAAGTAATGTATTTTCCATGTAAGTCAAGCATTGGGTCTCTACAGTTGGTATCTGAGGAAAGGTTTAGTCAACCTTTCGAAACTAGGATTCGATAACTTTAGTGAGATCCCTAGTGATATTTCTAAGGTATGACTAGGGATGTCCCTAAGGTTAAGTGTAAGTATTGGTTATAGTCCTAGAATTACGGTAAAGATCTTAGAATTAAACCTAAGATGTTAGATATTGAAGGTACTCCCCCTTTATTATGTTGTTTTCCCTAGCATGGTTTTTGCCTCTCACATTATTCTTTTTGGGTTTTAGATGTTGGATGGAACCCGAAGGAACCGTGTTGATCAATGAAATGGACAATGCAATGTTTTTCCTCCTGAACAAACAAAAGTTATGGGATATGGAGTGAAAAATCTTATTGCTATACTTACACAAGCAATGAATCATTCTGGACTTCCAAATGAGCAGAGAAGGGACCAATATTCTATTGAGTCCTTCATGAGGAAACATCCACCTTCTTTCAGTGGGTCTTCTGATCCACTTGTTGCTGAACAATGGATCAGAACCACTGAAAAGATATTTTCAGTTCATCAGTGTTCTGAACATGATAAAGTCATCTTATCAGTATATCTTTTGGAAGGTGAAGCTGCTCAATGGTGGAATCTTATAAAGAATACAAGGCCAAGAGATGAAATTGAGTCCATGGAATGGGACGAGTTCGAGAACTTATTTTTCAATAAGTACTTCACTCGTATTCTTCGAACAAAGATAGAGATTGAGTTTCATGAACTAAAGAAAAATGATGATGAATCTATTTGTATATACGATGCGAATTTTATAGGGCATGCAAGGTATGCATATGGCTTTATCATCCAACCTGAATGTAAAGTTGATCGATTCTTCAGTGGCTTAAAACCAAATCTTCGAAGGGAATTAGCCATAATAGACTTCAGTAGCTATGAAGAAATTGTGTGTTGTGCTATCAAGGTAGAAATTGATGTTGGTTTTACTTATCCATATCATGGTTTTGATAAGAAACGAAAGATGGTGTTCAAGGAGAAATCTCAGAATAATGGTGAAAAGAAGATGAATGTTTCCTTATTCTCAAAGTGTGGAAAGAAGCATGGTGGAGATTGTCTTAAAGGGACTATAAAATGTTTTAAGTGTGGAAAATAAGGTCATTGAGTAGCTGAGTTTCGAAGTAATAGAAAAAGGGTTTCTAATGATGTGAATAATGAAAATACTGCAGAGAACGCACCACCAACACTTCATTGTTTCAAGTGCAAGGAAAGGGGGCATTATTCTAATAAGTGCCCTAATCCAAGGGATAGTGATGATCGATATGAACAACCACTTACGGAAATGGAAAAAGGGACATCAGATGTGATCACTATTGGAGATGTTGAATATAACAATGATGTGGTGGAATGATTAATTGTTTATGTAATGGGATTCCAAAATAATGTTGTATATAGTATCATTGAATATAGGAATATTTATGTATTGGTCTATTGTGGTTTTCAATAATTTTATGGTATAGGTAACCATAGAAAGTGATTGAGATATTTTTTGATAAAAGATGATATGGGAATAATGAAGGGATGAAGAGAAAATTAAATGTTTGACATTATTCATGAGTTCATGACTGATATAAGGAAATAGTTATATCATGGTTTGAGTATATTGAATTTTGGGGTTTTGGTATGTGGAAAAAGTTAACTTTTGATAGCACTCGTGTTTTCACTAAGATTCAATGTGTATTCATTTTTCAAGAGAATACATGATTAAGCCCTTCAAATGTTTGGAATGTGACCAATAAGACATATCTTATGATATATGGGTATCAACGATGGTATTAACATGCTTGTTATATGAAATCTCTGGTAATCGTTTTCACTATAATATGAGAGTGGACTGTAGTATTATGGATAAGACTAAAGATTGGAATGGATTATATTGGACATAAGTTAGTATTGTTTAAGGATAGAAGTTCTTTCAATATTATTGATGGGATGTTATAGTAATGTAGTTTTAGAAAAAGGAAAACCTACAGGATGTGCGACAACCCATCGCGTCCGACAAGGCTATGGGAACTGAACCCACAACTGAAGTGTGACTGGCCTTTATAGTCTTGAATTAGCCTACAAGAAGTCCTTGTTTAGTAGAAACTATTTTTATTACATTAATAATTATGATATATGAATTATAAGTCCATTTTAAGAACTATATATAAATAATCTCACTATAGATGGACTTATGTATTTTTGATAACTTTTATAATCTTTTGTTTGAGACAGATGGAATGACCCATCATTCTATCGCATGATCTGCTAACACTTCAGGAATGAAAAATTCAACTTCATTTCTTTAAGAGATGAAGTGGAAATTGTCCAAAGAATGACCAACGGTGAGATTGTACCAAAATCAAGAAAGTATTTCTTCTAATTCCAATTTCATCAACTTTAGGGAAATGATCTTGAAAACCAAAAATGTTGTCCTGGTGCCCTTATATCTGATGAATCATATGGTACCTTAGATCATCACAAATTCATGGCTTTGTGATTTTTGGCATTTTCATAGCCATGTTCTCTACCACTCTCCATCAGAACATGATGGTTAGATTTTTCATCCATATCCGTATTTTCACCTATGTTATCCTATGTGAAAACCTAGTGATGAGTTTATTTGGGTAACCGTTACTTTTCAGACATTAGTTTTTAAATCCATGTTCTGGTATTCCTTTTTATGATGTGGGTTTCTATTAAATAAACTTTCGATTAGTAAATAATTTATAACCCCGATGAATTTCGAGGGCGAAATTCATTTTTAAGGGGGGTAGAATGTAACACCCCGAGATTTTATGAAAAATATTATTTTTAATTTCATTAATGTCTTCTGTTGTACGCTACACCAAAAAGATCTTGCACAACACGCATCCCGGAAATGGCTTTCATTACACACAATAAAGACTTTCCTCAATAGCGTGTGTAGTACGTAATACCGGGTTTCACTAAACAATATATTATTATAATATTATTATGAACTAGGCGTTATGAATAGTAATACCCTCTTTTTAAAATTTTATACATTTTATCTTTCAAAATGGACTTTATTTTTGGATTCAGAATATTTAAATTAGCTTAGGGTGAAATTTTGGTACTTTTCAGATAACATTCATATTCTGATGAATAGTGAAAATTACTAAATTTTAATTAAAAAAAACTTTTTTAATCAAAATAATTAATAGTGATAAATAATTAATTTGAGTGTTTTTTAAGTATATTTAGAATATATTTTTACCATTTAATACAATTTTGGTCATTGGATGTAATATCACATTTAAACCAGACATAAACAAGTGTCAATCTTTTGATAGTTATTATCTCTTAAAAACACGCTATTTGTTTTGACGACAAGAATTAATTTTTAAATTAATTAATTCAACTGATATGTTTTGAATTTTTTAAAATAGCCATAATTTTTGAATTCATAATATCAAATATAGCTTAGGCTTAATTTTTGGTATTTTTCTGGAAACTTTCATTTTTTGATGAATAGTGAAACCACTAAGTGGTAGTTAAAAAACTGAATTTTTCAAAAAACCTTATTGTACCACTTCTGTGAGTGGAATTTAGAAAATCTGAGAGACATGGTTAATATCAAAGACTAAAAAGTGGTTCAATGAGATTAAAATATTTTTTTGGTTAATAGTAACTTTTTACTTTTATTTACCACGGTTAAAAGTAAATAGGATAATTAAGGGCAAAAATGATATTATTATTACCCTAACACATGTCCTAATTCAATTGTATAAGTGTAATTTGACCAAAAACAACCATATGAATTAAATATGACCATTTAGGTCCACTTGGATTAGATTAGGAAATTTAATATTAATTAATTTAAAGAAGGGTTAAAATAAATAGAATCAAATTTTAATAAGTAAATCATTTTTAATTTAGGGTTATACATAAGATAAATTCGACTATAAATATTCATTATAAATCTAAAACTACTTCCTACATAATGGTATTTTATTTTTAATTTTTAGATATTAAATAATTTAATTTATTTATGACACAAAGATGATGCAGTAATTATCTTATTAATGACATATTGTCATAATTGATGTTATAAATACCCAAATAAATGTATTTTGAGACTTTTTATGAATTCCAATACTTTTCTAGGTTAATATGACATGTTATTATTGATTTAGATAACTTTTTTCGAACTAATAATTTTGTTATGATTTTCACAAAAATCAATTACCAAATAGTTTCAAAATTGACATTAAATAGTTTTTAAAAAAAATATTATATTATTACTTTTTTTTTATTCTTAAATATCTAATTTTCGGCCAAATGACTTAGATAAGGTTATATATATTAATAATAAACAACTTGGGGTTCTTTTGGCTTATTATAGTACATTTATTATCCTTATAGTGTAAGAAAAAAAGAAAACATGGTAAAAGTTAAATTATCTAACTTAAAGTTATTTCTAAATGATAAGGTTAAAATAGAAACCTAAACCTGTATAAATTATATTGTATTATAGTATTTTGACCCATCCCCACCTTAGCTTCGATATATCTCAATTTGGAGCTATTAAAAACAGAATATGTCTTTATAATAAAATAATATTTTTTGTTATTCCAAAGGTTCCCCTCTCATCCCTTATAAAAGGGCACATCCTCCCTCTCTTCCTCACACCACATTGATCCTTCATGCTCGGCAAAAGCCTGTAAAATTCTCTTCTACACTTCTCTGGAAACATCCTAGAGGTCCTGGTCTTATTCAAAGACCAATTTTAGTGCCCTAAGAGGAGGTCTCAAAGAGGCGCTTCAAAGAAGAGGTAATGTCCGTTACCGATTCTTTCAACATTATTTCTTCTTCCACTTCATCTTATTTAGTTGTTTCATTTTGAAGTAATAAAATCAATATAAATAATATATTTATAAGTTATTATAAGTATTAAACAACCACATTTCAACACCTATCCATCCTATGGAAAACGAAATCACCGCGCGTGCGTACGTACGGAATACCGTCTCCATGCCGTGGTGTAATCTATTTTCCACCACCACCTTACATGGATTGGTATAATGGTGAAATTAATGAATATATATGATTATAGTAAAGTTATATTGATTCTGTAATATTATACATACACTTTAATACAATTCGACTATCATGGGAATGATATCATCGCTCGTTCGTACGTAACGGAATACCGTCTCCACGACGCGATGAGATTCACTCTCCATGATAACCATTCAAGAATGATTATAAAGTATATATAATAAGTAATAATGAAATATATGACATAATAATTCTACTGAATAAATGTATATATATATATTTATTTCATCTACTGAATTCCATTCCATACAAGAAGGAAACGAAAACATTGTTCATGCATACATACGGCCTATCGTCTCCATGAACGGTGTATTTCTTTCCATTAATCGATAAATTATATATTTGTATATTCTGAATATATATTATATATAAATCATGTTTTATATTCTGTATGTATGTAATCATGATCTAAGTAATCATATGAATAATTACAAGTTAAAACACGAACTACAACTGAGACGATTTTCCCCAAAACGCTACTTTAACATTAATTTACAAAAGAATGGGTAATATAAAGTAATAAGTGAACCATATATGATATAATAACAATGAATATGAATCTGTAATAAGTCAATGACATTATTTAAATCATTATACAGTATGTTTGGATACGTACAAAGCATATTGGACCTAAGGTAAGGGATAACTATTCCAATCTCCTTCTTATCTGAGATTGTTTATTCGTAAGTATTTACTAGGGATATTGTTATCATCCATTTCCATGTTTCCTAAAAATGGTATAATGTATGTTAAAAGTCCTTTTTACCCATTTTTACTTTTACCCAATTTTATGGAAGGAATCTTTCTTTTATTTACCCTACAATGTACCTTTTGTCTTTTTCGACAAAAGTACGAGAAGAATGTTTTTTTAACGTTCAAGGAATGAAAGTATTTTTATGATTTTATAAAGCCTTGTTTTCATGAAGCTTATTCCAAAAGATTTCATGACTATTTTCAACAAAATCCCTTTCCTTTAAAATTTCATGACTTTTTCTGAAAATAAAATGATTTTGAAGAAAAACAGATATTTTCCCCATGAATTCATTTCAAGTGTTTTATCGAAACCATTTTTCATCTAAGATGACATTATTTCCTATGTGTATGTTTCAAGTATAACGTCTCAATGATTTACATGGTCTCACATCTATTATTATGAAATTATATCAATTTGTTTTATATGGATTATGTGATGATGGGATGATGTTTATGAAACCCATTTTATTTATTGGGTTTTTATAAATGATGTATGTTTAATTTGTGGCACACGTAAGAATGATTTCATTAGGAGATGGGTGGGACCTATTTATACTTCCAATTCATTGGGTAAAGATTTATATCTCATGAGATAGAAATGGCTGGAACAGAAAGTTAAACCAGTTCAGTAATACAGGACTGGAATGAGGAGTGAACTCGATTCAGAAAGGGACTTTGTCCACTAAGATGGTCTTGGAAGAAATGTCTTGGCTACTATGGAAATCATATCATGTTATTAATGGATTCCACAATTATATGTTTTATCCCCATTCTATTTTATCATGATTGATGTTCCCTTATGATATATTCCTTACGTACTTCCAAGATTCATGTCTTTGCTCAATATTTTGATGTTTAGATTTTATGTTCATGTTTTTGAATTCAAGTGTTTGTGGATTGTTTTATGTTATCTATGTCTACCCTCACTGGGCATTTCATCTCACCCCTTTTATGTTTTAATTTCCCCATGATATAAATAAAGGTTTTAGGTAAGAAAAAAAGGGGAATATCTCTATTGGGAGATGTTGAAGATCTTTCACCATGATTAGAAGATTTTATTCCGAGTTTCCAAAGACACTAAACTATTACGATACTTGTGTGTCTGTTTTTGTTATGTATTAAGGATTCCGAAAAAGTAATGTATTTTCCATGTAAGTCAGGATTTGGGTATCTACAGTTGGTATCATAGGAAAGGTTTAGTCAAACATTAGAAACTAGGATTCGATAACTTTAGTGAGATCTCTAGAGATATTTCTAGGGTATGTCTAGGGATGTCCCTAAGGTTAAGTGTAAGTATAGGTTATAGTCCTAGAATTACGGTAACGATCTTAGAATTAAACCTAAGATTTTAGATATTTAAGGTACTCCCCCTTTATTATGTTGTTTTCCCTAGCATGATTTTTGCCTCTCAAACTATTCTTTTTGGGTTTTTGATGATGGCTGGAACCCGAAGGAACCATATTGATCAATGCAATGGACAATGAAATTATTTTCCTCCTGAACAAACAAATGTTATGGAAGATGGAGTGCAAAATCTTATTTCTATACTTACACAAGCAATGAATCATTCTGGACTTCCAAATGAGCAGATAAGGGAAAAATATACTATTGATTCCTTCATGAGGAAACGTCCACCTTCTTTCAGTGGGTCTTCTGATCCACTTGTTGCTGAACAACGGATCAGAACCACTAAAAAGATATTTTCAGTTCTTCAATGTTCTGATCATGATAAATTCATCTTTGCAGTATATCTTTTGGAAGTGAAGCAGATCAATGGTGAAATCTTGTCGAGAATACGAGGCCAAGAGATGAAATTGAGTCCATGGAATGGGAAAAGTTCAAGAACTTATTTTTCAATAAGTACTTCCCTCGTATTCTTCGAACTAAGATGGATAAGGAGTTTCTTGAACTAAATCAAAAGGATGATGAATCTGTTGGTATATACGATGTGAATTTTACAGGGCATACAAGGTATGCATCTGGATTTATCATCCAACCTGAATGTAAAGTTGATCGATTATTTAGTGTCTTAAAACCAAATCTTCAAAGGGAATTAGCTATAATAAACTTCAATAGCTATGAAGAAATTGTGCGTTGTGCTATCAAGGTAGAAATGGAAGTTGGTGTTACTTATCTATCTCATGGTTTTGACAAAAACGAAAGATGGAGTTCAAGGAGAAATCTCAGAATAATGGTGAAAATAATATGAATGTTTACTTATGCTCAATGTGTGGAAAGAAGCATGGTGGAGATTGTCTTAAAGGGACTATAAAATGTTTTAAGTGTGGAAAAGAAGTTCATCGAGTAGCTGAGTGTCGAAGTAATGGAAAAATGGTTGCTAATTATGTGAATAAAGAAAATACTGCAGAGAACGCACCACCAACACTTCAATGCTTCAAGTGCAAGGAAATGTGGCATTATTCTAATAAATGCCCTAATCCACGGGTTAGTGATGATCGACTTGAGTAACCAATAAAGGAAATGGACAAAGGGAAGTCAGATGCGATCTCTATTGGTGGTGTTGAATATGACAATGATGTGGTGGAATGATTAAGTGTTTATGTAATGGGATTCCAAAATAATTCTGTATATAGTATCGTGGAAAATTGGAATATTTATGTATTGGTCTATTGTAGTTTTCAATAATTTTATGGTACTGGTAACCATAGAAAGTGATTGAGATATTTTTGGAAGAAAGATGATATGGGCATAATGAAGGGATAAAGAGAAAATTAAATGTTTGACAGTATTCATGAGCTCATGACTGATATAAAGAAATAGTTATATCATGGTTTGAGTATATAGAATTTTGGGGTTTTTTGTATGTAGAAAGAGTTAACTTATGACAGCACTCATGTTTTCACTAAGATTCAATGGGTATTCATTTTTCAATAGAATACATGATTAAGGCCTTCGAATGCTTTGAATGTGACCAACAAGACATATCTTATGATATATGGGTATCAACAATGGTATTAACATGCTTGTTATATGAAATCTCTGGTAATCGTTTTCACTATATTATGAGAGTGGACTGCAGTATTATGGATAAGACTAAAGATTAGAATGGATTATATTGGACATATGTTAGTATTTTTTAAGGATAGAAGTTTTTTCAATATTATTGATGGGATGTTATCATAATGTAGTTTTAAAAAACGGACAACCTACAGGATGGGCGACAACCCATCGTGTCGGACAAGGCTATGGGCATCGAACCCACAACCGATGTGCGACTGGCCTTTATTTCCTACCATTGCCATATAAAAATTCCATGTTTAGTAGAAACTAATTTTATTATATTAAGAATTATGATATATGAATTATAAGTCCATTTTAGGAACCATATATGATTAATCTCACTATAGATGGACTTATGTAGTTTTGATAACTTTTATAACCTTTTGTTTGAGACAAATGGAATGACCCATCATTCAATCGCATGATCTGCTAACACTTCACGAATGACATATTCAAATTCATTTCTTTAAGAGATGAAGTGGAAATTGTCCAAATAATGACCAACGGTGAGACTGTACCAAAATCATGTAAGTATTTATTCTATTTCCAATTTCATCAACTTTAGGGAAATGATCTTGAAAACCAAAAATGTTTTCCATGTTCCCTTATATCCAATGAATCATATGGTACCTTAGATCATCACAAATTTATGGCTTTGTGATTGTTGGATTTTTCATATCCATGTTCTCTACCACTCTCCATCTGAACATAATGGTTAGATTTTTCATCCATATCCATATTTTCAGCTATGTTATCCTACGTGAAAACCCAGTGATGAGTTAATTTTGGTAACTGTTACGTTTCATACATTAGTTTTTAAATCCATGTTTTTGTATTCCTTTTTACGATGTGGGTTTCTATTAAAGAAACTTTCGAGTAGTAAACCATTTATAACCACGACAAAATTCGAGTGCCAAATTCATTTTAAGGGCGGTAGAATGTAACACCCCGAGATTTTATGAAAAATGTATTCTTTTTAATTTCATTAATGTCTTCTATTGTACGCTACACCAAAAAGATCTTGCACAACACGCATCCCTGAAATGTCTTAAATTACACGCAATAAAGACCTTCCTTGATAGCGTGTGTAGTACGCAATACCGAGTTTCACTAAATGAGATATTATTATAATATTATTATGAACTAGCCATTATGAATAGTAATACCCACTTTTTGAAATTTTTTACATTTTATCTTTCAAAATGGTCATCATTTTTGGATTCGGAATATTGAAATTAGCTTAGGTTGAAATTTTGGTACTTTTCGGATAACTTTCATATTCTGATGAATAGTGACAATTACTAAATTTTAATTAAAAACAAATTTTTTAGTCGAAATAATTAATAGGGATAAATTATTAATTTGAGTGTTTTTAAAGAATATTTACAATATATTTTTACCATTTAATACAATTTTTGTCATTAGATGTAATTTCACATTTAATCCAGACATAATCAAGTGTCAATCTTTTGATAGTTATTATCTATTAAAAACACGCTATTTGTTTTGATGATGAGAATTAATTTTTAAATTAAATAATGAAACTTATATGTTTTTAATTTGGTAAAATAGCCATCATTTTTGAATTCATAATATCAAATATATCTTAGGACTAATTTTTGTTATTTTTCTGGAAACTTTCATTTTTTGATTAATAATGAAACCACTAAGTGGTAGTTAACAAACCAAATTTTTCATAAAACATTATTGTACCACTTCTGTGATTGGAATTTAAAAAATCCAAGAGACACGGTTAATATCAAAGAATAAAATGTGGTTCAATGAGATGAAAGTATTTTTTTGGTGAATAGTAACTTTTTACTTTTATTTACCACGGTTAAAAGTAAATAGGATAATTAAGGGTAAAAATGATATTATTATTACCATAACACATGTCCTAATTATTTTGGATAAGTGTAATTCGACCAAAAAAAACCTTAGGAATAAAATATCACCATTTAGGCCCACTTGGATTTGATTAGGAAATTTAATATTAATTAATTTAAAGAAGGGTTAAAATCGTTAAAATCAAAGTTTAATAAGTAAATAATTTTTAATATTGGGTTATACATAAGATAAATTCGACTATAAATATTCATTATAAATATAATACTATTTCCTACATAATGGTATTTTATTTTTAATTTTTATATATTAAATAATTTAGTTTATTTATGACACAAAGATGATAAAGTAATTATCTTATTAATGAAATATTGACATAATTGATGTTATAAATACCCAAATAAATGTAATTTGATACTTTTTATTAATTAAAATACTTTCCTAGGTTAATATTACATGTTAGTATTAATTTAGTTAACTTTTTGTGAACTAATCATTCTGTTATGATTTTCACAAAAATCAATTACCAAATAGTTTCAAAATTGACATAAAATCGGTTTTAAAACAAATATAATATTATTAATTGTTATGGTATTCTTAAATATCTAATTTTCTTCCAAATGACTTAGATAAGGTTATATATATTAATAATAAACAACTTGGGGTCCTTTTGGATTGTTATAGTACGTTTATTAACCTTATAGTGTAAGAATACATGAAGACACGGTAAAAGTTGAATTATCTAACTTAAAGATAAATCTAAATGATAACATTAAAATAGAAACCTAAACTTGCCTAAATTATACTGTATTAAATTATTTTGACCCATACCCACATTATCTTCGAAATAACTCAATTTGGAGCTATTAAAAACCGAATATGACTTTATAATAATATAATATTTTTAGTTATTCCAAAGGTGCCCCTCTCCTCCCTTGTAAAAGGGAACTTCCTCCCTCTCTTCCTCACACCTCATTGAGCCTTCAAGCTCTGCCAAACACTGTCCAATTCTATTCTCCACTTCCCTAGAAACATCTTAGAGGTCCTGGTCTTCTTCAATGGCCAATTTTAGTGCCCTAAGAGGAGGTCTAAAAGAGGCGCTTCAAAGAAGAGGTAATGTCCGTTACCGATTCTTTCAACTTTATTTATTCTTCCACTTCTTCTTATTTAGTTGTTTCGTTATGAAGTAATACCATCAGTATCACTCATATAATGATATGTTATTATAAGTATGAAACAACCATATTTCAGCACCTATCCATCCTACGGAAAAAGAAATCACCGCGCGTGCGTACGTACGGAATACCGTCTCCACGCCATGGTGTAATCTATTTTCCACCACCACCTTACTTGGATGGGTATAACGGTGAATGTAATGAATATATATGGTTATTGTAAAGTTATGTTGATTATTTAATATTATACATACACTTTAATACAATTCGACGATCATGGGAATGATATCATCGCTCGTGCGTACGTATGGAATACCGTCTCCAAGACGCGATGAGATTCTCTCTCCAGGATAACCATTCAAGAATGATTATGAAGTATATATAATAATTAATCATGAAATATATGACATAATAATTCTACTGTATTTATGTATATATATATTTATTTCATCTACTTAATTCCATTCAATTCAATAAGAAAATGAAAACAGTGTTCATGCGTACGTACGACCTACCGTCTCTATGAACGGTGTATTTCTTTCCTTTAATCGATCAATTATATATATGTATATTATGAATATATATTATATATAAATCATGTTTTACATTCTGGATGTATTTAATCATGATCTATGTAATCATATGAATAATTACAAGTTAAAACACGAACGACAAGTGAGACGATTTTACCCAAAACGCTACTTTAACATGAATTTAAAAAAGAACGGGTAATATAATGTCATAAGTGAACCATATATGATATAATAACAATGAATATAATTCTATAATAATTCAATTACATTATTTAAATCATTATACAGGAGGTTTGGATATGTACGAAGCATATCGGACCAAAGGTAAGGGATAACTATTCCAATCTCGTTCTTATCTGAGATTGTTTATTCATAAGTATTTACTGGGGTTATTGTTATCATCCATTTACATGATTCCTAAAAATGGTTTCATGTATGTTTAAAGTCATTTTTACACATTTTTACTTTTACCCAATGGTATGGAATGAATCTTTCTTTTATTTACCCTACAAGGTACTTTTTTTCTTTTTCGACAAAAGTACGAGAGGAATGTTTTTTTAACATTTACGGCATGAAAGGATTTTTTCTATTTTATAAAGCCTTGTTTTCATGAAGCTTAATCCAAAATATTTCATGAATATTTTCAATAAAATCCTTTTCCTTTAAAATATCATGAAATTTTGTGAAAAGAAAATGATTTTGAAGAAAAAAGGATATATTCCCCAAGAATTTATTTCAAGTGTTTTTTCAAAACAATTTTTCATCTAAGATGACATTATTTCATATGTGTATGTTTCAAGTATAATGTCTCAATGATTTACATGGTTTCAATTCTCTTATTATGAAATGATATCCATTTATTTTATATGGATTATGTGATGATGGGATAATTTTTATGAATCCCATTATATTTATTGGGTTTTTTTTTGAATGATGTATGTTTATTTTGTGGCACAAGTAGGAATGATTTCATTATGAGATGGGTGGGACCTATATATCCCTCCAATGCATTGGGTAAAGATTTATATCTCATGAGATAGACATGGATGGAATGGAAAGTTAAACCGGTTCAGTAATACATGACTGGAACAAGGAGTGAACTCTATTCAGAAAGGGACTTTGTCCACTAAGATGGTCTTGGAAGCAATGCCTTGGCTACTATGGAAATCATATAATGTGCTTAATGGTTTCCACAATTACATGTTTTATTTCCATGCTATTTTATCATGATTGATTTTCCCTTATGATATATTCCTTACATACTTCCAAGATTCATGTCTTTGCTCAAGATTTTTATGTTTAGATTTTATGTTCATGTTTTTTCATTCAAATGTTTATGGATTGTTTTATGTTCTATATGTTTACCCTTACTGGGAATTTGAGCTCACCCCTATTATGTTTTCTTTTCCCACGGATATACAGAAAAGTTTTAGGTAAGAAAAAAAGTGGAATATCTTTATTGGGATATGTTGAAGATCATTCACCGCGATTAGAAGATTTTATTCTGAGTTTCTAAAGACAATAAAATATTACGATCCTTGTCTGTCTGTTTTTGTTATGTATTAAGTATTCCGCAAAATTAATGTATTGTCCATGTACGTCAATATTTTTCTCTATACAATATAAATTGGGCTCTTATAGTAAAATAATGCCATTATTATCACACCTATAAGATTGTGTAACTAGAAAATAAGTGTATTTATAATAGAAGTATCCTCTAAATCATTAGTGGTGTAATTATTCTCATGATGTCAAAGCTCGAGAGATACATAATTCACCACATGATAATATATCATAATGAAATAACCAAATATATCCTTAGGATTATAATAGAAGACCCCGTGACCCTTCCAGTCTCATGTAAGATCTTATTATGGGTATGTGTTTGATGACATTTCAACACATCAATATAATACAAATAATTTACATCACATATTGATTTCATCCATTTCATGTTAAGGGGATTTAAAGGTAACCCCAAATTCTATAAATCCTTGATAAATTGTCCATAATATCCATCATGACCAAGGAAGATCCTAATCTGAAAGATTCTACAGGGATCATCAAATGAAAAAATAGTCCAAAAATTATTAGGATCAATAGATATTCAATTATCATATATCGCATTCCACAATTACAAAAATTAAATGATCTAGAAATTACATTTTTAATTATTTAAATACAAGTATTAACACCTCATGATCTCTAGAATAAATTTCAAATAGTGATCATTCTCATTCTCATACGTCAAATAAATATAAATATCATCTTAAAACACTCATAAAATGATTTTAGATAATGTTGTAAGGTATGATTTGTTAAATAGATAAAAACATAAATAGAGTAAGTTAGACCAAATGACATCAAATGTTATTAATTATTGTTATACCTCATACTGAAATCCATCTTTGTTATATATGTCTACCAAAATCCATTATGATGTTAAGCTGACTGATTACTAATTTTGAAAAAGAACTTTCCTCTTTAACTGATCAAACAAATAAACCAAAAAATTAATAATTACACATTTTTAAAATTATTACCCTTTTTTAATTTATAATAGTTCATACATAATTAGATGAACCATATTACATCTTATAAATACTCACATGTCATTCCCAATGCGAAACACAAGGTGGAATAAAACCATTCACCATCAGATCATCCAAAAAAAAATTGATCTCATTTAGCTCAGATGGATCTATACAATAAGAGTTTATCAAAATCAATTATGTACCTAGAACCAGGTCAATTGTGAACTCTATAACCATCTTAATATGAATGGTTGAAAAATATTCAAGAAAACATTAGGAAAATCACATACAATATAACAAAGTCAACAATAAAATAATTTTTTTAGGACCAACTGATAAAATAGACATAAACTAATAATTTATGGGTAGGATTTTTCTACACAACCATACACCAGCTCCCAATCTCTAGAAAACACCCTTGAGCTCCCATCGACCATAATAAATGAGACATGTTGATGATAACAATCAACCTCTTCATGGTGAGAAATAATCCAATATATCCTTACGATGATGTAAACTAGATTCAAATTAAGATTGAGAATATCCCAGACAAAATCCATGTCATATATTGAAAAAAATAAGAAGGAAATCCAATCCTAGTTCTTAACCCATCCTTAGAGGTGACACTAAATCCATAAAAAGGGTATGAGATCTATTGTATGTTTAATAATATTGACAAAACTACTAGATAAAAGTGAGTGTGTGGAACTTGCATCATGTAAATATCTTTGTACTAATGAAGAAAGAAGGATGGTACCTCTCACTATCACTAGACCAACATCTATATCATTTATAAAATCATAATGTGCATGAATGTAATTCACTCATGATACCTTCAATAAGAACCCTGTAGTGATTTATCCTAATAACAGTTCCGTAATACCATTAATATCTAACAATTCATGACCATGATGAGGCATAAACATAGCCTGATATAATTGAAATAGATGGATTTAATGTCTTAAACTATTGTACATCATCATTGGTGTAAGAAATGAATTGCATCAGTAAATGACCCCACCTCACTGATAGCAATTCAATGGAACACTAATAGTTATAACTGAAGATATCGAGGAGGTGTTCGATGGTGAACCACCTCCACTAATCCTTCAATGATCATTCCCCTTCCACATTTTGAATTTCATTCTACTAATGATTCTAATTGGTTGAAGAGATGTTCTAAAATATCTAGAATTTCCTTCCATATTTTTCTTATCTATATTTTTTTAATATATAGCATCCTCAAAAGATAATATATTCTACATAAATACATGTGATATTATATCGATTTGAATAACTGGTAGGTTGTTTTGAGCCATCAGTTGGTCATTATGTACCACTCATAGAGAAACAAAAATGTGCTGCATGAACCAATTGTATTATTCAATTCTAAACTCTCGAAATGATATAAACAAAGTATCTCAAGATAAATTTCAATCATCACTGATATTGTACTAAACTTATAGAATAATAGATTCTTTGTAACGACCCAAAGTTTCATTAATGGGAGTCCAACTTGATCTAATTAAATTTCTCTTTATGTTTATATAAAATGTCAACATCATTGGTTTTATGTTATGAATTTTTACCATTTCTAATATAGACGTTGAACAGTGATCCCATGATTAGTATAAATATAGGGTTTTAAAAAATCCAAATTTACTCAGACAAAAGAATCGATGGCCTCATCCAGTAGAATTGTTCCATATGAAGCCCATTTGTCAGAGCTCAGAAAAGAGGTGGCATCCTTGAGCTTCATTCTTGACCAAGTCCAATCTGAGCTTCATCATGTCAAGCATGAACGAGACCATCTACATGAAAAGTAGAAGTTGGTAGAGATTACCACTCAAGCAATGTTATTCGAGCAACCCCAAGAGTCTGTCACCATAGCACACCTTAACCTTAGGTCTTATGCGGCAGTTTTAATGGGCTATGTAACAAATAAATAGTACTATGTTCATGTACATTATTTTTTGTATATAATAATGAATATACTTTCTTGTCATTATTGATACATTGTAAATAGTTTTTAATGTAAAAATAATGTTTTTAGTTATTCTTTAATTAAGAATTATACTTTATTAAATTAAGGTATATTTGAATTAAATAATATTTTAATAAAATATTATTATTAAATAAATTTTTATTAAATATAAATGATCTTATAATTTTATGAATTCAATTATAATTTTTATTAAGGTTGGAAAGCTATTCCTGTCAAAACCCATGAATATTCGATAAATGTCGGTTTTTATTTTAAAAGTGAAAATTAACATACTTAGAAAATTATTTAGATAAAATAAATGTTATTTCTAGAATTAGGACGTCGAAATTATCAAACGGAGAATTTTTCATATTTTTATGAGACAGTCAAATTTTTGGGTAAAAATTAAATAACGTTTAAATATATAATGTGTTTTATGACATCATAATGACCCAATAGTGATGTAATAAAATACTATAATCTTTATGTTCGGCCAATATATTTTTTACCATTAAAATAATTTTATTATGGGTCGGTTTGACATATTTTTCAATTCATTAATGGACCCCTCAAGACTTATTAAACACCGTGTCTTTTTAAATTAATTTTAATGGGAGTATGACTAACCTCCACATAAGCAACCCTATTATTTTAAGAAGTTCAGACATTGGCCATATAAAATATTTTTTTCCTCTTCCCTTTTCCAAAAACCATGGGAAAATAACATGGGATGGTTTGTGGTTTGGATTAATTTAATGTAAGGGGACCCAAACCTAAATAATCAAATATTCCCTCACCTTTCCTATATAAATCCACCCAAGATCCCACTTCCTCCTCACTAAAAGCCTTTGGAGTTCATGCAACCACTTCCCTACTCTCTCTAGAATCCTCCAAAGGTTCCCCAAGCTCCCAAGAAGACACTCACTAGCCTCTCTATAGACTTTGGAAGCACACTTCCAAGTAATGTTTTTATTTCATCATTTCTCATTTTTGTCCAATTTTCATTAAGTTGTCTTCCATATTAATTTCAATTTTGAATTTTGGGGTATGGTTTAGCACCTCCCTAGTATTTCCCTCTTTATTTTTGAATGATGTGAGACCCTTTCTCTCCAATTAAATTCCTCTCATGTACACCCATTACTATGCCGAAATTCGGAAAGGAACTTCTCTCTCCTCTTTTACATTCAATCAATACTTTTGTATCATGAATCTAAATTCTATTAAAATTGTTGGAACATGTATCTATATAACCTCCTTACTGTCCATTGCATGTAAATATGATTAGTAACCCCTTTCTCTCTCATCAATCATTTTTATGAATTCTTATTTCACGCTGTTACGCTACCGAAATCTCAACGATTTTTAAGCCAATGTCATTGTGTAGTGAATACCATGCCCATTTATCCATCAAGGGTATTCACCTTTATATAAATTTACTTATTGATTATAAAGTTTCGTTTATTAATTCCACATTCTTTTATCGTGGAATAAATTATTATGTTTTATGAATCCATTATTTATGATCCATGTGTCACACTTATGCATGAAATGAAATGATTAAGAAGGGTGTGCCCTTATAGCGCTCCAATGAATTGGGTAAAGTATAGTATCATGATACGTCATGTGAAATGAGTGTTGACTCATGATAATTCATGTGCAATGAGGGTTTACTCATGCTTCATGTGAAATGATGATTTACTCCTTCCCCATGTGCAATGGGTCTTGGCTCATGCTAATTCCATGTTAAGTGTTGTTGCCATATTTCAATGTTATGATTATCATGCTTTATCATGCCTTTATGTTCATGTTTCTCTTGTGCTCTATTGATATGCCTAATGTCTAACATGTATTTTACTCCTCATTTTATTCCATGTGTATCCCTTACTGGGATTTATATCTCACCCCTTTTATTATGCATGTCCTCAGGTTATCCCATTTAATGCTATGTACGAAAGAATGTAGTGGTCATGTAAAGGATGTTTTCAATAAAGATGGTGTAGTTCATGTTTCATTTTTTTATGTAATGATCCTAAGCCCCAAAGACACTAAACCCCTCGATCTTTTTTTTTGTATCAAGTGACGTTTTATGTTATAAATCTTCTTTATGTTTGTAATAAAAGTAGGGTTGTCATAGTAGGTATCATAGGATAGGTTTAGTTTCTTTTGGGATTAGCATTAGAAAACCCTAGTAAAGCCTTAGAGAGAAGACTGAGTAAAATAAAAACATCCCTATGTTTTGGTGAGTATTCAGTAAGTGGGTTATCAAGAAAATACATCCTTTTCTGGATACGATCAGGTAGAGGCGGCTCTGGCACAGATGTATCCTATGGGTAAAACCCAAAAACACCGATTTGAGCTAGACTCGAACGAGAACTGGTGCACGACAACGGTCCTTTCTGCACTCTTGGTTACAACACTCTCGGGGGATATGTTTTCATAAATTAACAAGATTAGTATGATCCCTTATTAAGGGGATTAAAAAAATACCCTTAAGAATATACATTAAAAGTAGATCATGAAAAGACTAGATTTAAGCCTATAGAATCATGAGTTAAGGAAATAAAAGTTTATTTATAAGTCATCAAATTTTGTCTTTGGATTACCCTTTATGTGTTACCGCTAGATTTCCTTTTATTCCTACCAATGGATGGTAATATAAGGACTCGGGCTAACAACCGTTGTGAATATCATTGTGATGACTGTACTAATGAGATGACCAATACAATGGAAGTGGGAATCATGAACTTTTTCACTATTATCTCTCAGATAAATCATGTTTTGAATAGAAACACGGGTTAAGAGGAACGTTCAACCCCCCCCCCCCCTAAGAAATAACAAGTAGATATCGAGAGCTTCATGAGACAAAGGCCTCCTACTTTTAGTGGATCTTCGATCCCACAATTGATGAAAAATGGATCAACTCCATTGAAAAGATATTCTCCATCCTTCAATGTTTTAAACAAGAGAAGGTTCTCCTGGTGGCTTAATATATGGAGGGTGAAGCTGATAAATGGTGGATGATGATAAAAAATACTATGCCTGAGGAGGAGATCGAGGCGTTAGAATGGAAGGATTTCTGGAAGATGTTTTTCGAAAAATATTTTTCGTGCACCCTCTAGATTAAGATAGAATGGGACTTCCTTTCCCTAAAAAAAGACGAAGAATATGTTGGAGCGTACGAGGAAAACATGACAAGACTTGCACGATATGCTTCTGGCTTTGTCATTACCCCCGAATGCAAAGTTGACTACTTCTTTAGTGGGATGAAGCCAAACCAGCAGAAAGCATTGGCGATCTGTGACTTCGATAGCTATGAGGAAATTGTCTGATGTTCACTCAAGGTCGAAATAGAGATCGGAGAATCACAGTGATATCATGGGGATAATAAGCATAATTTGGACTTCAATGTTGGTGGTCCGATGGATAAATCCAACGGTGCAAAGAAGATCCATCACCCCACTTTCCAAAAGTGCGGAAAGAAGCACCCTAGAAATTTCCTTAAGGGGATGAGGAAATGCTTCAGGTGTGGAAGAGAAGGGTACCTAGCTATTAACTGTCTGCAAGAAAGACCTACAGCTACGACAGAGGAGAGGAACACTCTGTTTGAACCTCAACACATTATTCAATGCTAAAAATGCAAAGAACCGGGTCATTTTGAAAATCAGTTCCCTAATCCAAGGATTTTCATAGGCAAACAACAACCTCCAAGGAAGAAAGGAAGATCTTTTGCCGTCATTTATGCTGAAGTGAACCCCGACAATGAAGTGGTGATAGTTACTCTAGTTATTCATTCATGAATAGTGAACATAATTTTTGATTCTTGTTCTACGCATTCTTTTATATCTCGAATGTTTAGTAGAACAATCCCAACAACACCACAAATCAGGGAAGTGAAGATGTCGGTGAGTACGGAAAATGGGGAAATCATTGCATCCCAGGAATATAAGTCCTCCCCTGTTATAATCTGTGGATTGAATTTTCTGACGAACCTCGTCATTCTCCCTCTGGTGGAATTTGATGCAATTCTTGGCATGGATTGGCTTTCCTTATATAGATCCAACATAAATTGTCGGGGGAGAGAAATCGCACTCAATATGGAGAATCGACCCCCGATTATTTACAAGTGTAAAGAGTAATATGAATCTCCTTTAGATCCATCATCTCAAGAATGGATATTACTACCATATGAGCACACGTATCTGGCTCAGATGATTGATTCCATGGAAGAAACAATCTTTGAAGAAATTCTTATTGTGAGGTAATTCACTGAAATGTTTCCCGAGGAACTTCCTGGTCTTCCTCATAGAAGAGATGATTAATTCTCAATTAAACTTATACATGGGGCATTACCAATATCCAATACTCCATATAGAATGGCTGTTGTAGAGATGGAAGAGCCGAATGAAACAACTATAGGAGAATCTGGATAAAGGGTTTATACGCCCAAGTGCTTCACCATGGGGTGCACCAGTCCACTTCATCAAGAAGAAGGATGGGTCAATGCAGCTTTGCATCTATTGGTTTGAATTTAACAAAATCACAATAAAGAACAAGTATCCTCTCCCATGAATTGATGACTTGTTCGATCAACTGTGTGGATCACAATACTTCGCCAAGGTGGACTTACCGTCGGGATATTATCAAGTAAGGGTGAAGAAGAAATATATCCCCAAGACTGCTTTTCGCACAAGATACGGGCACTATGAATTCATAGTAATTCCTTTAGGACTCACAAATGCTCCAGAAATTTTCATGTACCTAATGAATAGATTATTGATAGATTACCTCGACAAATTTGTGGTAGTCTTTATAAATGATACTCTAATATAATCCAAAACCATGGAGGATCATGAGGAGCATTTAAGAACTGTACTAGAGAATTTGTGCAAGGAGAAGCTCTATGAAAAGTACATAAAGTGTGAGTTCTGGTTAAATGAGGTCTCATTCTTGGGCCATATCATCACAAAAAATGGGATATCTGTGGATTCCTCCAAAACAGATGCAATTGAGGGATGACTGAGGCCAACATCGGTAATGGATATCCATAGCTTGTTGGCGTTATCTGGATATTATCGACAATTTGTGAGGAATGTCTCACAATTTTACAATACTCTTACCAAGCTAAATCAAAAGGGAGTAAGTTTTTCTTGGAGTGATGAATGCGAAGAAAGCTTCAAGGAGTTGAAATGGAGGCTTATCACAGCTCCCATGTTCACTTTACCTAAAAGTGGGGAAATTTTTGTGGTATTCAGTGATGTTTCGAAGAAGGGATTAGGCTGTGTGCTGATGCAGAATGATAATGTTATATCCTATGCCTCAAGGCAGTGTAAAATCAATTAGAGAAACTCTCCAATGCATGATATGTAGTTGGTGGTGGTGATCGTTGCCTTGAAAATCTGGCGGCATTGTCTCTATGGGAAGAAATGTGAGATATATACTGACCACAAGAGTCTTAAATATATATTCACACAGAAAGAGCCTAATATGCGCCAGAGAATACTGATAGAGCTCATCAACAATTATGATTGTTCAATACATTACCACCCTGGGAAAGAGAACAAGGTGACAGATTCCCTAAGTAGAAAGGATCCAGTGATTCTATCAATGATGAGAATTGAGAAGGATCCAATCTTCTTATACTTGATGAATATGGACATGGGAATCATAGAGAATGGGACATCATCAATCCTTTCACAAATGATTTCTCAACCAACTCTTTTGAAAAGGTTTAAAGATGCTAAAAAGGATGATGTGGGAATTCAAGAAAAAGTGGAAGCTATTGGAATGGGGAAATCCTCAAAGATTTTTTTTAATAAATAAGGAATTGTGAAATTTGGGAAATGACTATGTGTTCCATCGAGTCCAGAGGTGAAGAAGGAACTTTTGCATGATGCACATTGTTCAAATTTCTCTATTCACCCATGGAGCACAAAGATGTGTCGAGATCTCCGAGAAAACTTTTGGTGGGATAATATGTAGAAAGAGAT
Organism: Viscum album; assembly: GCA_963277665.1. Lineage (NCBI taxonomy): Eukaryota > Viridiplantae > Streptophyta > Magnoliopsida > Santalales > Viscaceae > Viscum > Viscum album. The sequence goes on from OY728163.1 coordinate 1,950,413,067, forward strand.
CGCTGAATATACATCAAAGTTCCTGGTGTGTCAGAAAGTGAAGGCAAAGAGGAAGATGTCTAAGAAGATGATGAAACCATTTCCTATACTAGAATGGAAATGGGAGAAAATCACTATGGACATTATCACCAGATTTCCAAGGACATCCATAGGAAACAATGCAATCTAGGTTGTTGTGGATTATCTTACAAACACTGCACGTTTCATTGTAATTCAAGAGGATTTCTCTTTGGATCTAATGGCATGGATATATATCAGGGAAGTGGTATGGTTTCATGGAGTACCACTATATATTGTGTCTGACCGAGATCTAAGATTCACCTCTACATTTTGGATGAGTCTTCAACATGCTCTGAATAATGAACTGAACTTTAGTATGGCCTATAATCCTCAAACTAAAGGCCAATCTGAGTGGACTATCCAAAGACATGAGGACGTGTTGAGTGAATACTCAATGGACATTAAAGAAGGATGGGATAATCATCTTCCTCTGGTTGTTTTCTCTTATAATAATAGTTTCCACTCAAGCCTCCAAATGGCACCATATGAAGCCCTATATGGGAAAAGGTACAGAAAACTGGCATGATGGAATGAGGTCGGTGAGCGTAAGCTTCTTGGACAATAAATGGTCGAGGACATGGTGGAGAAGGTGAAAACCATTCAACATCATATCAAGGCAGCCCATAGTCGACAAAAGATTTATGCAGATAATCGTCGATGAGACATTGAGTTTAAATTTGGAGACATGGTTTTTCTACGCATATCTTCGTGGTAGAAGTTCATGAGGATGGAAAGAAAGGGATGTTAAGTCCAAGGTACATCGTCCCCTTTGAGATTCTTGATCATGTCAGGGTTGTGGCCTATCGACTAGCACTTCCACCAACTATGACCAATGTACATGATTTCTTTTATGTATCCCTATTAAGGAAGTACATACTAGACCCTTCACATGTACTCTCTTCTGAGGTGGTACAATTGGAAGATGATATTTCTTATGAGGAGAAATTTGTGAAGATCTTTGATCATAGAGAAAAAGATCTACGAAATAAGACAATGTCCCTTGTCAAGGTGTTGTGGAGAAAACACAAGTCTGAAGAAGCGACTTGGGAATCATAGAAAATGATGAAGATGAGTTACCCACATCTGTTTAAGTGTGGGAAAAAGAAATTTCAAGGGCGAAATTTCTTAAGGGGGGAATATTGTAACGACCCAAAGTTTCATTATTGGAAATCCCTATTGATCTAATTAAATGTCTCTTTGGGTTTATATAAAATTTCAACTTCATTCGTTTTATGTCAAGAATTTTTACTGATGCTAATATAGTCGTTGAACAGTGATCACATGATTATTATAAATATAGGGCTTTAACAAATCAAAATTTACTCAGAAAAAAGATGTGATTGCCTCATCCTGTAGAATTGCTCCATATGAAGCCCATTTATCAGAGATCAGAAAAGAGTTGGCGTCCTTGGGCTTCACTCTTGACCAAGCCCAAGCTGAGCTTCATCATGTCATGCTCGAACGGAACCTTCTACAGGAAAAGCGGAAGTTGATAGAGATTGCCACTCAAGCAATGTTATCCGAGCCACCCCAAGAGTCTGTCACCATCACACACCCTACCCTTAGGTCTTATGTGGCTGTTTTAAGGGGTTATGTAACATATAAATATTACCATGTTCATTACATTATTTTTTGTATATAATAATGAATATACTTTCTTGTCATTATTGATACATTGTAAATAATTTTTAATGTACAAATAAGGTTTTTAGTTGTTATTTAGTAAAGAATTCTATTTTATTAAATTAATGGATTTTTGAATTAAATAATATTTTAAAAAATTAATATTATTAAATTAATTTTTACTAAATATAAATGATATTATAATTTTTTGAATGCAAATATAATTGTTATTATGGTTTGAAATCCATTTCTGTCAAAACCCGTGAATTTTCGATAAATGTCGGATTTTATATTAAAAGTGAAAATTAAAATATTTAGAAAATTATTTAGATAAAACAAATCGTATTTCTAGAATTAGGACATCAAAATTATCCAACGGTGGATGTTTCATAAATTTCATGAGAGAGTCAAATTTTTGGGTAAAAATTACATACCGATTAAATATATAATGTGTTTTATGACATCATAATGACCCAATAGTGATGTAATAAAATACTATAATCTTTATGTTCGGCCAATATATGTATTACCATTAAAATAATGTGATTTTGGGTTTGGTTGACTTAGTTTTCAAAGCATTAATGGACCCCTCAAGACTTATTAAGCACCTAGTCATTTTAAATTAATTTCCAGGGGAGTATGACTCACCTCAATATAAGAAACCATATTATTTTAAGAATTTCGTACATTGGCCTTATAAAATATTTTTTTCCTCTTCCCTTTTCCAAAATCCACGGGCAAAAACCATGGGATGGTTTGTAGTTTGAATTAATTTAATGTAAGGGGACCACAACCGAAATAATAAAGAATCCACTCAGCTTTCCTTTATAAATCCACCCATGATCCCACTTACTTCTCACTAAAAGCCTTTGTATTTCTTCCAACCTCTGCCCTACTCTCTATATAATCCTCCCAAGGTTCCCCAATCTCCCAATAAGCCTCTCACAAGCCTCTCTCTAGCCATTAGAAGCACACTTCCAAGTAAGGGTTTTTTTCTTCCTTTCTCATTTTTTCCCAGTTTTCATTAAGTTGTTTTTATCTTTTAATTTCAATTATAAATGTTGGGGTATGGTTTCTAAACTCCCTCATACTTCCCTCTTTATTTTTGAATGATGGTAGACCCATTATCTCTCATTAAATTCCTCCCATGTACACCTGTTACTATGCAGAAATTCCGAATGGAACTTCTCTCTCCTCTTTTACATTCAAGCAGTACTTTTGTATAATGAATCTAAATTCCATTAAAATTGTTGGTAAATGTATCTATATGACCTATTTACTGATCATTACATGTAAATATTATGAGGAACCACTTTCTCTCCCATCAACCATTTTTATGAATTCTTAGGCCACGCCGTTACTCTGCCGAAATCGCACCGATTTTCTAAGCCAATGTCATTGTGTAGTGAATACAATGCCCATTTCTCCATCAAGGGTATTCACCTTTATGTACATTTACATATTGATTATAATGTTTCATGTATTAATTCCGCATTCCTTTATCGTGGAATAAATTATTATGTTTTATGATTCCATGTTTTATGGTCCATGTGGCACACTTATGCATGAAATGAAATGTTTAAAAGGGTGCGCCCTTATAGTGCTCCAATGCATTGGGTAAAGTATAGTATCATGATACGTCATGTGCAATGAGTGTTTACTCATTCTAATTTATGTTCAATGTGGGTTTACTCGTGCTTCATGTGCAATGAGGATTTACTCATTCTCCATTGCAACGGGTCTTGGCTCATGCTAATTCCATGTTAAGTGTTGTTGACACATTTCCATGTTATCATTATCATGATTTATCATGCCTTTATGGTAATGTTTTTATTTTTCTATATTGATATTCCTAATGTCTAACATGTACTGTACTCCTCATGTTATTCCATGTGTATTCCCTTACTGGGCATTATAGCGCACCCCTTTTCTTATGCATGTCATCAGGTTATCCCATGCAATGCTAAGTATGAAGGAATGTACTGGTCATGTAAATAAATTTTTCAATAATGATGTTTTATTTCTTGTTTCTTGTTTTTATGTAATGATCCAAATCCCCAAAAATACTAAACCTCTCGATCTTCATTTTTTTATCAAGTGATGTTTTATATAATAAATCATGTTTAATTTTGTAATAAAAGCAGTGTTGTCATATTCTTCAAATAGTTCTAGTCCAAAACAACATATATATCCACATATACCATGGATTACCACCTTTTCATATTGTTACCCTCAAGATATAACATCACAAACATCACCTTAATACTCCCATTTTTCATATGAGGTTAATGATCTAATAAACATTCTCATGATAGTCAATTACCTCATGAGATTTGTTTAAACCATTAATGGATGATGGATTCTCACACAATAAATACCATGATCGATCAATTTCCCCTATATCTCATTTTTGTACCTCAAAAATAATATTTCGGTCTTAAAATAAATTTTGGTTTGTAACTCAAACATTTCACATTATATCCTCAATAACAATAAAATTTATAGTAGAGTTCCCTTGAAGATAATCCACTGCACCATCCAAGGGATTCCATGTATGATTCTTAAGAGTCATATCACTACATAATGTAATAGAGTTTATTTTCAGACAATATAATAATATCATTTCTAACTAGACAAACATAAGGAATGATTGAGATTAATATCATTAACTGAACACCTATGACACATATCCAGACATCCCATGGTAACGTGAGACACATCCATGAAAAAACTATCTATGCACTCACCGCAACCTACCCCACAAGTCCCAAAATCATATTTTTACTCTGAAAATCATCCCTAATGAAGGACTCTTAAGAGAAATCTAAACTCCCCCAATTAATAATACTGAATAAACCTACCTAGATACCCTTTAAAACCAGTTCCTGAACACAATTTTCAATATATCTAAAGGAGATTCCTGATCACAATGGGTTGGTGACTGGAACCATGGAATCAATGACCTGTGGGAATAATTTATCCCAACATTAAATAGATAAAATTAATTTATATATATATATATATATATTCGAATGGAAGATATAATGTAAGAATAAACAAGACTATATTTCATAGAAAAAGGGGAATGAAAAATGAGAAACAACTCAAAAGTATCATAAAATATATAATAGCTAAGCGTAATAGAATTGGAAAAGTAAATCCAAAACTACTAATCCATGTGATTTCATGGTAAACTCCCACAATCTCAGTAAAAAATAACCCATCTATTTTAATTGAAACCTCCCTACTCAAATCACCACCTTTCCTTTCTCGGCATCCAAAGACAAAAAAATGTTCAATGCACTACTAAGGGGGTGTGTAGGGTGTGAGCTAACAGCTCAATGGTTTACCATACTATATTTTCAGAAAATGACTATATAAAACTATCATAAAATAGTAAACATTAATAAAAAATAAAAAATAAAAACATAAATAATAATTATATCAAAAGCACGGTAAAAAATTTAGTTTCCCATTTTTCCAAATTTATAAAATACGATAATTAAAAAAACCAAATCATTTCAAATATATCAATGAAATAAAATAAAATATAATAATGTATCATATTTCATATGAAATCATTTACATTACATGATAAAATATTAAAATACTTAATTATAGGTAAAATTATGCGATAGATCATTATAAGTTATGAAAGCAATGAAACTAATACATATTCATAGACAATTGAATATAACTAGTCATGAGATATATTCACAAAATTAATATATTAAAAGAACAACCCACAATGATAACCTACCAATAATTAAATCATGTCCATTAATAAATGAAACTAGGGAGAATTTGAACACTGTGTGAGTCAATTCCCCTTACAAATGACTGAGGTTTAATACTACAACTACAATCTAAGTACCCAAGACTATCCTTATAATCTATTTTCTAAAAAAATTACTCAAAACCATAAATTTAAATTAATTTCAGAATTATATTTAATAACTCATTGATAATATATTTTGTTTTATCCAAAAATTGAAACCCATCAACTATAAAAAATATATTTCCTCTAACAAAAATAAATCAATAAATCATTCCATTTCATTTACAGAATAATTTATCGAAATGATTGAAATATATTTCATCCCACATAATCTATATATGGATCAATATTTCAGAAACATTTTCATACACACCCAATATAGGTTCTACAATCCATAATGTAGTAATAGGTCAACAATGGAGTCCATGAGATTCAAAATCATGTATTAGAATCACATTTCATAATCAAAGATGATGCTATAATGGGTAGATCCTGGAAAAAATAAATGAATACACACCCTCCACACCTCATCCATCAATTGACCCAACCACTATAGAAGATCAAAATTCATATCTATATTTAGGAACACCACAAGATCAACGGATTCGAGTATATATAGCAATAGTGCTTCTATTATCATGGGAATCAAAGAAATAGTAATATAACTTACCCAAAGATACATAGTGAACCATCCGTGATGATTAATGACTAAACAAAGTGATCTAAAATGAGCGATGTTAACTCAATTTTCCTATGAGATATCCTATGTTAATTGGGAAGAGGTTTTAGTAAAATTAAATAACCAATAACTAGCATAACACCCCCAAAAAGTACATACTATGAGAATTCAATGGTGTGACCTCCATTCATATCCAATCATTCATGATTAAAAATTACAACTGAAAAACATGTCACCTTTGATTAAAAATCCCATATATGAACATAACAGAATGTGAACCCTGTTTATGATGTGAAACCCTTTAACCCCTTTTACCAATTCAATAAATCATCTGGATGTCTGGTATTGGTCATGAACTGTTAACACGGTGTGTACATCATCCACGATGTGTAAAAATTACAATATGTAAACCATACAGAAGACAAAAAAATATCCAGATCTGTTTAAAGAGACTAAAATAAACACCAATATCATTTTAACATAAGTTAAACTGTTCATATTCTTTAACACGTTTATAACTTGCCTCTATTACCCAAAATAATCATACATCACTAAATTATAAGTAATATTCTCAAAAAAAAACTCTTCATTTCCAATATACCCAAATCAGAAAAAAAATGAGGGAAATGAGAAGAAAGAATTGAACTATCATTCTGTGGAATTAAAATTATAAATATATATTTTTTTGACACTTTCTTCCGGGAAACCATCTATCCATCGATGATGTTCTTATTCAGGTATGTTTTCTCCATTATCTAAATGGGATGATGGTATGTTGGTCTCTCCTTCTATGGGTTTCTCCTTAGAACTAGTTACCTAGTCTGGGACCCCCTTATTGATTAAGATATTGTTCATGAAACTCTTCCAGCATCCATATCATTGTGGACTCCTATTAATTACATTGATTCTATTAGGAAATTCCAAGGGGACATCTTAGGGAAGCATCCTTCGATCGAGTGAGTAGTCACATTTGACATCACATGTGTGTCTGGACGCTGATACATTGTTGTGTATGAGATTCTTCCCATTATTATAGGTCATCATGATAACATCTAAGCCTGAGGCATCCCACGTCATGGGCGTGTAATTATATTCCATAATCATTTAACTGAGGTTTTCCACAACTTCATATTCATAGAACTAGGTGTGATGTGAGATTATCATCTAGCGAGGATGGATCATATGGATCAGAACACTGAGAGGACTGGATCACATGGGTACATCCCTCAAGGGAGAACCTGAGTGATTTACAGTAGGAGTGGATCAAAACATCTAATTAAGATGGATCTGAGGGTTCTTCAGTCCCTTCAAAGGCGAATCTAGGTTTTACCATTAGATGGTATTGATCCTTAGGGAGGCTACCTATGTACCATATCTTAAATATGGAGATCAAAACCAATGCAGTTTAAAGGGCCAGGGAATCAGGTTGGGCACAGAGGACAAAAACCAAGAGACATGTTGGGGCTTACCTATGGTTTAAGGCCCTTCGCAATAGGGACACTCTTGGATGGATGGTTTAGGATTTTTAGGGCATTTTGTGTGGTAAACTTCATGGGTACTTCTAGGGGCAGTGAGGTGGTGGATGACATGTTCCCACCAAGATGTGGAGGACCAGGTAAAAACTGGATGGATGATGACTGATTAACTGGAGTGGAGGAAATATATGATGGAACCAACATGATGATGATTATGATTTTAGGCTTGAGACTCTAATAGACTTTCTAAGTATCCTCGTTGCATGGAATCATAGTCCAGGTAGTTCGGTGGGGCGATGGGTCACCTTATGAGGAAACCTATGAGAATGGATGCATGGATGAGACCCCGGGGATGTGGATCCTCCAGGTTGGTGCAGTACCATTCCTAAATATAGACGCTCAAGGTTGGGATGAGGATGAGATGTGGGTGATGAGGTTAATCATCAGGGAGTCTTCCTACATATCCTTGTGGAAGGGAATCAATGACCATGTTGTTCGGAATGTGGCACTAAATCAGGGTGTACACAATGGACAGTAACCCAATGACATAATAGGGCTTATGCATGTTTAGAAACCTAAGAGTGGTTTTGAATCCACGATGGTGAGCCTAAGATGTGGGACCCAACAATTAGGGATACAATGTATTACCGTCAGTTGTGGGATAAAACGACTTACTGCTGGTTGGGGATTAGAACCGATTACCACTAGTTGGTGATTATAATGGCTTTCATCTTGTTGGGTATTAAAAAGGCATACAAAGGGGGGGGGGATTAAAACGAATTACCACTAGTTGGAGACTACAATGCCTTATTGCTGTTTGGGGAATACAAAAGTGTACCTATGGTTGGGGTTGAAGCTCATGAAGGCTTCATATGTACCATGTCTTGGAGAGAAGGATTAGAACCCACGTAGTTCAGATTCATACAGTTTTGCATCATGAATGACTAAAAGGGGTCCTACGATTTAATTTCAAGTAAGACAGAGATGAGATGACGAGAATATGGTCGGGATTAGTGGGTAATGGTATTTAACCTTGGGGTGGTGTCCTACATACCTTTCCTAGTAGACAAGGATAAAAGTCCATTTATTTTAGAATGGTAGTATAATGTTTAACGTCATAAAAGACGATGGTGATTCGGCATTGAAGGGGTCGGGACAAATAGGTGTCAGGATTGAACCTAAGGGAGGATTACTACATACTTTTATTGGAAAGGAAAGGATCAATGTCCTTGTAGTTTAGAAGGGGATGTGGGACATACACACAGTAGTGCCCCAGAGAGGGTTCCATGGTCTATGCTTACTCTAAGCCCACACAATTAATTCTCATTGTGAGAAACAAGAGGCTACCAAGACATGATGATCACGTCATGAAATGTGATTCCGTGAGGAATATAGCGGGGCATACACGTAGCTTGCGGGCCATGGAAATGGAGGTTGGGATTTACTCTTTGATGGAAGCCTGATGGAGACATAGCCTAGAGGGAGAGTGATGGGGTGGCTAAGGTCCCTATGAAAATATCTCCTATATCCTTTTGGTAAAAAATTATAGTGTATAGGAATGGATGCAACCTCCCATAGGAAAGGATGGATCTTTACACCCAGAAGGTTTCCCTTCCCCACAAACACACACCACTCCAGTGAAGAGGATATCATTCCATGTGAGTATGATCTCACTCCCATGGAGACCAGTGGGCATGAAGATTGTCCAAGAAGGGGCACCAATAGTATATTGCATGGGGAGAGGACATAATTATATGCCATGGTCTGAGGAAGATGGTGCATGGAATTTTAATGTCCTACATCTCAGAAGAGGATGTTTTACTCCACACCACTAGGACAAAGATAACTGATACCCACCCACACTTATGGAAGGGAAGGCGTCATAAATTTCATCGGGATGTTATTTTATGGAGTGAAATATTGACGGGTCACATTAGCGTGGCTATGAGAAGAACCAATAGTCATTGGCGTACATATGTGACGAAGAAAGAGGCTATTCAATGAAGCAAGAGGAACCACACATGGGACCTCGAAATAAGAATATAAAAACTTTTTGGGATGTATGGGATAAGGGAGTGTTGGATATGTGTGTTTCTCATAATAAGAACAAGAATACGATGTACGGGAAAGTGACATTGAATACATGCTTATGGGGGTACAAAAAGAAGGTAGGATTTCACGCAGAAGGAGGGTTTTGTGAACAATAGGTGCACAAATGAGAGCTGATGAACTCAATAGAATATGTGTGTAGACAACAAGCCAAGATTGTGTGGATAAAGGAGGCTTTCACACAACTGGAGGAGTTTTGCGTGGAAATGGAATATAAAGAAAAGGAAATGGGTGAGGATCAAGAAAAAACGGTCCCTCCGAAATTCCAAACCCTAGGAGACCTGTCCCAGAAAGTCTTGTACAAATATTCCATCTTTTGGGTGTGGAAGGGATGTATTATGTGCATGGAAGATAGTATGAATTCGTTAAATGTCAGATGTGAAGTTGTGATAATCTATTTATAAGAAATTGTCGGTAGAATAAGGCATTGAATTAAGTATGTGCGGAAAACCTCCCCTATCTATTGGCCACGTGGGACGTTTTTCACTAGAATAAAAAATCCACAGTGGTCTCGCACGTTTTCATGTTGTGGGGTATTTTTTTATGAAACCCCTCATATTTTACACACATCCATTCGAATCATCTCAGATCGGTTCTCTAAGTTAAAATAATCCTTTGGTTTTCCCATTAATGTATTCCAGAGGCCTTCGATAGATTTTAGTGCATACAAATTCCGCCCAATTAATTATAACTACAAGGGTGTCCCGAGGTAATATTACAAGGGAAACACTGAGATTCTTGGCCACATTAAGGGTGGTGTGCGGAAAATGACATATATGGTGCTAAATCCATTTTGCCCATGTGGAATACCCAATTCATGCCTATAAATACTCCAAGGGGTCCCATTGTCTTAAAATGATTTCTCACACAATAAGATTAAAATCCCTTTTCTAGAAAAATATAGCCTTTTCTTGTGAGAATCTATTCCGTTATGTTAAGAAATACTTAAATTTGGTTTCTATTTTTTAAAAACTGGTTATTTTCCGTGCAGATTCCATGATTTTTGTATATCCTGTGAGCTGACTCTATACATTACGAAAAAAATTTCTACTCTTCATAGTAGCATTGGGAGATAATTAATCTATGCTTCTCCGAGGTATGAGATGATTACAAACCATCATGTATATGGTTCCAAACAAATTATATCTAAAAACCATGATATCTTCAATATGCAGAGCGAATACCAGAATGATTATGTGCTCTCGGTCAACCTACTGATATTGGACTTCAATATTTTAGATGATGTACAAGTGTTGGGATTTGATATAAATACTCCATGGTCATGGGTGATGAATGAGTATGATCTTCCGTGAAACAAAATTAAATGTAATGGTCCTCCTATCTGAGAATCCATCCACATGTTCATCTATGTCTTCAAACCAAGTACCGAAACCATCATGGGAAGCATGCATGTTGCTGGGGATTCTCCACACTATTATGTGACTACCTTCTTACTGAGAATCACTAATTATACTAAAGGTTTATTGAAGAATTGGGACCTGAGGCACATGGGAAATTTTACCAGCTAGTGGGCCAGGGTTTATCAGGTATGTAAAATATAAAAGAAGTTCCGATTAGATCTATAGGACATCGGGTTTTTTGATGTTGTGTGGACGTCACATTTCCATTTCTATGACAAGCAAGATCGTAGGCTTGAGTTGTCACAAATTGAATCTAGTCACCATCCAAACCAGCTTGCGACACAGCCCGTGGCAAGGCCCAATGGGCGTTCATAATCCACACAAGCAAGAAAAACCTCCTAGGTATAACAAAATAGAGATTGGTAATGATTCACCTGAGTTTATAATCATAAAACAAAAATGAAATCCAGCATAAAAAATCTAGATTTTTCAAAAAAATCCATCTTTTAAAAAATTCAGAATTGTATTGCATAATTTAAAATGATTCTCAAAGACTATAACAAATGATGAAACTCAAATTGGATAGAACAAGAACCTCCTCATGGTAGGAGGCACCACCCTAAATCCATCTCTCTAACCCTACACAAAGAAGGACCGATAAAAACCCAAACCATTGGCACTAAAATCATTACCCAAACCTTTGACAAATAATCAAGTCTAATTACATTAAAATGTGCAAGTATGGTTTGGTCCAAATTAAAACAACATTCCTCCACTAAAATATTCCATGTGATAAACATTCAAATGTAAAAATCGTGCCTGTTTTTATAATCATGAAATGCTAATAATAATTTTAAAGAGATGAAACTTTTAATAATTAAAAATTTCAAGTGGGGTAAATTAAAGAATAAAAAAATTTAAATGGAATTCCAATGATACTAAATTTTCTATCCAAACATACAGTATGCTGATGGTAAGCATAATGTATATAATGAGAACTAGCAGTGGGAAAATTATCCATAGGCACTAGCTCATTGTGGGTCCCAAGTACCTCATATCTTACTGAATGTAACAAAAAAATATCTTTTATCATGCACATGAGCCACTAGTAGAGAGAATTCCAATAACCTAGTGGTTCCCCATAATCATAATCAACATCATCATCATCATCAATATAGTTTAGTTAGTGTAATCATCATCAAACATGCTACATGAAACAGGGGTGAATACCCATGAGATCAATAACATACTAGTACACGTACACCCACCAAGGTACTCGAGAATTCCCTTTGTGCTAAAACCAGATCCACAAGCCATAAAATACATTTTTCACCAGAAAATACCACTTAAAAGTTACACACAAAAGACAACATCCCACACACGTGTCACATAATACACCTTTCACAAAAATTCATTTTTCACATAATACTCACAGAAAATTTCCCACAAACGTGTTTCACACCTCTCTGGTAGTTTGATAAAACATTTCAGCAATTTATAAAATATTCTAAATATGTATCACATCTTAAGTCACATCATTATCTTTAAAACCCCCATATTAAATGAACACTCTCACCAAATAAGTACATGTACATCATTTTCCCACTTTTATTAACTCAATAAATCATTTACAATTTTCATAAAACAATCCCAAGTGGTATAAAACAAGTTTTTCAAACAAGACCCATTTTAACAACCTCTTTCAAATCCAAAAGAACACCAATACAAATCCAAAAATTAGTTGAAAGATGTAGAAATATTTATTGAACCACTCTCAAATGTAATGAAATTACCTCAAATATTACCACAAAATATACACATGAAATACACACATTTTCAAAAAAAATTATAAAACATTGAAACTAAACTCTTAATTAATATCACCCAAAATGGTTCCCACAACAAAAATATTGTATGTGGAACATTTTAAAAATATAAATAATGAAAATAAAACTCTTCATAGGATGCTTACACATGGAACTACAATTCATTTGTGCCAAAACACCAAACAGTTCTTTGAAATATCAATTGGACCACCACCACAGCACAAGGAACTAAAATCAAACATTAAACATCACGTAATCATAAAAATGACCAAAATAAAACCCTAGGTATGAACCCTAGCTGGTGAACATTTTGGGAACTCATGAAAAGTAGAAGAACCCATAAAAAATGGGAGGAACATGAGAAGAAACTCTTTTAATTAACATGTCTTGATTAAAACACTCGAAATACAATATAAGATGAATTTACAAACAAAAAAAAAAGATGAAAGTGAGGTTCAAATAAGGCTGATTATGTCATATCATAACTGAAATGGAGGTAATAGAGTAAAATTGATAGATTTATGAAATACATAATTTACCACATTAAATATGAATGATTTGAGAAATCCAGATAAGGTTTTCCCAAATTTTTGTTGAATATGAGCTCCAAATTGTAGAAGGAGCTCATGGGAGCATGACATGGTTAATTGGGCTCATGTGAGAGTTGGAATCACGAAAAATAAATTAAAATGTGTATGAGATATTAATGCAGTAATGAACAATTACGTAGGAAATGAGCTTTCGGGCACGTCGAACATATTAATAAAAAATCCAAATCTAGCATTACAATGGATTCTTTTGGGGTCCATATTGATTTGGTGGGTTTAATATACCAGGGGATTCCAATTTTGAAGTGGAATTGGTGTTATATTTTTAAAAATGATGTTATTATAGAAGAAACAAAATTTATTTTTAAATATGGAAATTTGGTCACAGTTTGGACCAAATTCTATAAACCCACCACTTCCACCAAAATTCCTGGGAAACACTCAATATGAAAAAATAATGTAAATTAAATGAAAATTACAATTTCAATAAGTCATGGAAGTGATAATTCTCCCCACTATAAGACTTCCCACCCTCTTAAAGCCATATCTAGGAAAAAAGAAGAAACCAAACCCAACTGAATTTCCGAAATGGAGAGTGTTACAATGTTTATCCCACCCCAAAAGGCTAAAAGACTTTCAATTGATCAATTATGGAAAAGTCTATCCAACCCAAAAATACACCACTTCCTAAAACGATCAATAATATTCATACTACATATCGATGCAAAAAACCTAAAACACTATCCGAACAAGACTCCAGTAGCTTACCTGGAATGAACAATGAAATGAATTAGGTCATGATAGTCTTACTTCAACAACCCAATTGGGTGCACTCCAATCAGGACGTTTACTCAAAGAGGATGTCAGGTTTAAATAACTCAAAGAGAGACTACCATTTCCATACCAACATGAGGTAAAAAAACATGTTACAGATATGGGGATACACTAACAGATTCTCTAACATAAAGGGATTCACAATTTTTTTGGGGATAGAATTGTGGCACTAACAGGGGAGAGTAGAACGGAATCCCGACATAAGGGGTTGATTATCATTAGATGTTTCCAAAATAACTTAAATAAGACTCATAGTGGGACTATCCACCATAAGAACAAAACATCTTAACTGAACAGCATGTTCCGACATGAAAAGATCACAATATTTAAAGTGTTTACATGACCTCACAGTTAGTCCGCATAGTTTGGGAAAATGTTCGCTAAACATGCAGATCATTATATTCAATGGTGAATATATGCCCTATTACATGGGCTGAAGAACATGGCCTTTCAAAGACAATGTGGTATCTACTGTCTCTTATCACACAGTTTCCTAGGTAGGCACACTGTTACTACAAACCATGAACCAACCATGCTCTTCAATCTCCCTAGGAAAAATTTCATTTCTTTCCTGAAAAATTCAAATGAATCCAAAGGGAATAACCTGATCACAAGAAATAACATTTAAATGATGCCCTCCCACCTCTACCACCGGATAATAACTACTGTAACATGATGATGACAATAGAGTTATAAACTATTCTAATCATTCATATTGTGGAAAGAACATACCAAACGTTTGAATGAACCGGGAATTTCCCTATACTACACGTAATCTTTAATCCTAGACATATATATGGAGGTGAAATAATTGAAGCATATTAGGCCATATAGTTATGCATCTGAATCCCCCTAAATGGAACTTCTCCTTTCAGATCCATCAGAAATATACTATGATCCCAGATTGGTTCGTCAAGACAAAACACATTACAAACTCACTTTACCCTAACCCAACATTTTAGAAACACAATTTCATAGCAGATGTACACACATCACCCATTGTGTATTAGAATGAGAAATGGAAAAAGTAATGGTTATATAAAGACACCTTCCTCTAAAAAAGGATATTAGTATTACCGTAAGGGAGACACACATCCAATAAAATAGTGTCTCTCATAATATTTCACAACCTTTTCCCTTATAGTCTAAATAACACACGACATCGCAATGAATCACTGAAAATGACCATTAAGACTAATATAAAATACAAGGAGAGGGACCTTGTGACAACTCCCAAACAACAAAAGATTCCAAAAAAAATTCCATAAAACCCTCTCATTGGTAGATTATCACATAGGTGGTTTAACATGAACCCATTTTAGAAGAAACTATAATCGACCGAAAGGCCCTCTTAGACACCATCCTAACTAACAACCCCAGACTACTATCACCATTGAATACTCAGGTATCAAAATAAATTAGGGTATATTTCATCCTCCCACAACACTCTCCCACTATAATAGGATCCAAAAAAACCAATAGATGAAATTGTGTAGATGCAATCTCAAAATCTCATGAAACATTTTACTTATATTGATTAATTGGTGGATCTTCTGATGGTGAAACAATCAGTGGTGCACTTCATTTGTGCACTAACCATTAATGGGGTTGTTCCTTATACAAGGAGTGAACCTATTGACCAACCATGATGTTTCATTGGTCTATACATTCCAAAGAGAATAAGAGAACACATGAGGGGAACCACCATAAACGAATCCCAAAAAAGTTCCCATAAGAAGACGACTAACCAGAACATCAACCCAACTTACCGATCAAACAAAAACCTAAAAAAAATTTATACAATAGGGTTCTTGGACATAAAACATCCCACACACAAATAAATTTAGAAAAAAAAATTAGACACGTCTTCCCAAACTAGTTATCAAGACAACATGTTTACTTTTAAACCCATCTTTTTGAAAAAAAATGGATCGGCGGTTACCACATCCACCAATGGTACCCTCTTGCCTCACACATTCATATTTGCATTCCAAAGTGGGAACCCTCATCATATCCATCCCATAACTCATATAGTCCGGCCGTTAACCATCCACCATCCCATATAACACCATGAATATGGTCTCTCATGTAAATACCAATGTTAAAACAAAAATTCCTTCCACATTTCAAAACCAAGACATTTAATAGGTTCATCCATTTTATCAACACCACTATCCTTGAAATAAAAATCAAATTTATGACTTACAAAAAATCTCAAAAGATCACCAATCATTCAATACATTCTCACTTTCAATTCATGCACAATAATTTCAAAAAAAAATCAACACGTTTCCAAACACTTCTTATTTTATGACAAACTCCATTTCATAAATCTCTATTAAATTGTGAACTCTCCTATTCTAATTTTACAACAATATTCCCAAATTTTATAAAAATTTTCAAATGGTATCTAGATACCAAAGCAAAATGCATTTCTAAGATCCACAAATGTCATCCAAAACATTCCATTCCATTAAAGAACCATTTAATAGTTTATAAAACTCTATTGGAAACACTACTTCAAAACCAACTTTGACATAGTTACTACATTCAAAAGAGGTGGAAACACACCCTTTTCTATTTCGAAACAATTATGAAAATTCAATTCTACCATTTCAGAAATGAAGACACATATGATTTACTGGAAAACAATTTCATAAATGTTCACATTTCTTATATCAATCCATTTTTTCTTTAAAAGTTAGTCCCAAGATTCCAACATGAAGTAACACAAGATAGTGAGAGTGGAAACTAGTTTTGGTGGGTGACATGATCTTATGGCTAGCGTCCATACTTCAATAAAATTACCATAATGAAAAGTTTTCTAGGGAAATATCCTCAGCTCCACATGGCTTGACAGGTCCTACGAGCTCACTATGACCATTATCCCAGCTCTCTTTTCATTTCCCAAATCATCATCCAACCAATAAAACCAATGGACTAAGATAAATCCTGAAATCTCATAGTGAATTGAATCACATCCTGAGGTGTGCCGATATGACACACTACTCATAATCAGAATTTCATGACGTGAAAATACTAACTCAAGACTATCCCAACTCTTCCCCAAATAACATGACCTACGAGAGTGAACCTCATTCCATACGATTTTTTCACAAACTGAATCTTATCACCATCAAAACTGGCACCCGACCCAGCCCGTGGAACGGCCCAAAGGGCGTTCCCAATCCCCAAAATCTGGAACATGTGCATGGGTATCAAAAAATGTAATTTTTGAATGATTCACTCGAGTATATAAACATAAAACAAAAAATAAATCCAATATAACATATCTATATTTTTCAAAACAAACCATCTTTTAAAAAAATAAGTATTGAATTATATAATTTAAAACAATTTTTAAAAACTATAACAAATTTATAAACCCAAAATGGAAATCCCAACAACCACCTCATGGAATGATTCACCACCCACAAGACATATCCATGACACTGCACCTAGAAGTACCGATAAACACCATACCCATTGGCACTAAAAGCATTACCCAAACCTATGAAAAAATAACCAAGTCTGTTGACACCCAATAGTGTAAGTTGGGTGTGAGTCAAATCACAATATAATTCCACCACTAAAAGATTCATTGATATACACATTCAAAGTTGAATGGTTGAAAAAATTTTATAAACATGAAATGCTAATAAGAATTGTAATGTGATGAAACATTAAATAAAAATTAATTTTCAAGTGGGATACTTTATAGAATCAACAATTATAAATAGATTTCCAATGGTAATGAATTTTACAATGATATATATTATATTCCATTAGTAATCATAATGTATTTAATGTGAAAAGGAAATGATAGAATAAACCCTAGTCCATAGCTCATTATGGGTCCCAAGAACCTCGTATTTCTGTGAAATTAACAAAAATATTATATATTTTCCTGCACACACATCACTAGTAGGGAGAGTACCCATATCCTAGTTTCTCCCCATCATCATAATCATTATATTTTATTATGTGTTGTCATCTTTATTCTTGTTACATGATATAAAGGACATACCCCCTGGGATTATTAGCATACTAGTACATGTCCACCAAACTAGATACCTAGGATTTCATATTGTGATCAATCAAGTTCCACATGCCATAAAATACAATTTTCGCAACAAAATACCACTTATATGTCACATACACATGAAAAACTCCCATACACGTGTCACATAATATTCTGTTCACAAGCAGGAAATCATTTTTCATATCATACTCACACAAAATAACCCACAGATGTGTTTCACGTCTTTCTTGCAGTTTGAGAAAACATAGAATAAATTTATAATACATTCCAAATATGATTGGCATCTTAAATAACCTCTGTACCTTTCAAAAACCTTTATTATGTGAACAGACTCACCAAAATAGTACATTTACATCATTTTCCAACTTTGTTTAACTCAATAAATCATTTACAATTTTCATATTACAATATTAAGGGGTATAACAACATTTTTCACACAAATCCAATTCTAAAACCATCTTTCCAGTCCACAATAACACCAATAACAATCCCAAATAGATATTAAAGACCATGAAATATTTATTAAACACCACTCAAATGTTATAAAATTACACAAATAATACCACAAAAGATACACAAGATAATCACACATTTCAAAAACAATTATTCAACATTGAAACTAAACACTTAATTAATATTAACAAAAATGGTTCCTGAAAAAAAAAATTGAGGTGGTATATTCTAAAAATATAAATGATGGAAATAAATCTCATATTTGGATTTTTACACATGGAACCACCTACAATTTGTGCCCAAACTCCAAACTATTGTGTGAAACGGTAATCTCATGTCACGACCCGCCCTCGGGGTCCGTGTCGTGACTACCCCAAGCCCGCCTTCCATAGGCCAGGGGCTGGCGACTAGCACCAAGGCATAAATCCCGGTAAAAAGGGAAGGCATTGCCTTTGAAAAATAAACAAACACCACAGAGTAAGAAAGCGGAAAGTAAACACTAAACAAAAGCGGAGTACAACTGAAAGTGCGGAAAAGTAAATGGGCTAGTATAAAAACCCAAACTGAAAGTAAAGTACAACTCGAAAGGGAAAACAGCAACTGAAAGGTAAAAGCCGCTACACCGAGCTGTCCACTGGAAATCCCACCTGAAGGGTGAGTACAGATAGCTCCTCCGCTCCACGGGTCCCGTCGTCCGCTCCGAGCACGTCCCGCCCAGTGGTCCACCTCCAGGTACCGTCCTGCTCTGCAAGCCTCAGCTAAGGTCAACACTGTCCGTCGTCTGCAACCAACACAACGTAGTGCGGGCAAAGCCCGTGCAGGGGTGAGTATAAGCTACTTAGTAGGGACCCCGAGACCCCTGAAGGTCTCTCAAATCCACAAAGGATAAACCACGAAGAAAGAAACAATCACGAAGTAATAACCGACATTGCTTAGGTATATGCCCATACATATACCTAAGTCATCAATTTCAAATACGCTCCAACCTCCGAGCCCAAGTAAAACTCAGTCCACACAGGAAAGTAAACGTATTCTACACAGGAAAGCAAAACGTAATCCACACAGGATAGCATAACACAATCCACACAGGAAAGCAGCTGGATTCAGCTCACACAAGATTTTCATTATCAAAAACGTAACTACTGAAGAGCCCCATCTCTGAAATGTACAGTGTCCTGTCACGACTCTGAGATATTGCTCACTATCCTAAGACTGCTGAGGTACTCCTCCTGTCGAGTACCGCGGGTCTGCCACCAACTACCGGACGCTCCGTCCGCTGAGGGTCTGCTGCCAAATACCGGGCGCTCACCCAAATAGCCTACAGAGGTACTCCTCTAGTCGAGTACCGCGGGTCTGCTGCCAACTACCAGGCGCTCCGTCCGCCGTGGGTCTGCCGCCAAAGACCGGGCGCTCCGTCCACTGGGCTAGTCGACTCACTCCAAGTCGAGTCGGTCAAGCAGTCTTCAGGTCTGAGCCGGCTACACGATCTCCATACTCCGTACTCTCGTCTCCAGTATCGCAGTTCTGCCGCTACAACCAAGCGCACCACCTCTATCGAGTAAAACAGAAGATTCAGCTCACACAAATATACTTCTTCAGATGACGATAAAGATGATCACTGAACCATCTAAGTCGTCGGACCCACGAAGGATCGATAGGTACTAACCCCCGCAGTGACCTACACAGGATCGGACCCACACAGGATCGGGCCCACGCAGGACCTGTAGCACTGATCCACGTAGGATCGCTGAGTGCAGTAGTCGTCGTCGTCGAATCCACACAGGATCTCTGTACTGTTGTCGTCACAGTCACAGTAGCAGTAGCAGTAGCAGTCACAGTAACAGTCGCAGCCAGCACTAGGGTTCCCGCACACAGAAAGCTCGTTCAGAAGGGTCTGCTCCACGAGCCGAGAGGCTGATACATCAACTGACACGAAGTCCGAAGTTGATGTATCCAAAAGTTCCGTATCATCAACTGGAACTCAACGCATCAGACGGCGCGTCGATCGGACGCCCGGTCTTAGAGTTATTGGGATTTTCGTCCCCAGGGTCCGGTTGGTTTTTAAGGAAAAACAAACCCGACCGTACTCCACCTGCGTCCAAACCTCGGGCGGAGTATGCCAAAAGATCCGTCTCACTAAGAGGAACACAACACAGCTGACGGCACGTCAATCGGACGTCCGTAGCTCAAGATATGAGCATTTCCGCTCCGAAGACCCGGTTGGTTTCGTGAACGAACCAACCCGGCCGAACTCAATGTAATCCGAAACCTTGAGTGGGATATACCGAAACGACCGTCTTGATCCACGGATCGCGTTGCCATAGACGGTTCGTCAATTGGAGGTCCTTGGCTCAAGATATGTCCAAAAGACCGAAACTGATTCGAAACGGGGGGGTCCGGGTGCGGGCCGACCCGGCCCGACCCCCCCTGGGTCGGCCCGAACCGGGTCGACCCGGGTACGACCCGGCCCGGCCGGCCGGCCGGCGGCGCGGCGGCGCGGTGGCGAGGCGGCCTGGCGCCGCACGGAGGCAGCACGCGGGGGAGGCAAAGCCCCCCGCTTGATTGGGATGACGGCGCGGCCTTATGCCGCGCCCCTTTGTTTTTAAAAACGCCCCCCCCCCCCCCCACGTGGGGGGCCTGCATGTGCGGAAACCGGGGGGCCGCCTGCCCCCCCTCAAGAAACCGCCTCCCCCAATTAAATGGGGGGGGGGCTTTATTGCTGGCCGGGGGATTAATTTCCCCCGGATTTGACCATCAGGACGGCCCGCTGGCCGGCCGGTTTTCTCCAACGGGACCAGAAAATCCGGTCCCCTTTCTGGCTCCTGACGCCGGCAGCCCGGCCGCCGGTCTTCTCGTCCCGCCGCGGCCCGGAACCGGCCGCGGTGTTCGTCGTCCGGTGCGGTGCGACCGCACCGCGCCCCTCCACCGTGCCTCCGATTCCTCTTGACGCGGCGCGACGGCGTCGCGTTCTTGATGATTCTTCCACGGCGCGGCGCGACGACACCGCGCAAGATAAACATACAATTATCCGCGTGGTGCGACGGCACCACGCCACCTTGCTTCCACCCGCAAGATAAATCAACAAGAACGATGGAGGGGGTTCGGCCATGTTCATGCGGTCCGGCCCCCTCACGTTAAATGATAACACAACTTAAAATCCTTACGTTAATCATGCATGAACCACGAACAAGGATAAATAAATAAACAAAATACAACAACCCCTACCTTGGGTATAAGTTCGAAGATTTGTCAACGTCCCGTGGAAGACAACGTCGCAGAGGTCGGGCGTCGCGGTAGTCGTTCGTCAAATCCGATGACGAAGAGGTGCGTCCGATGAGATACGTCGTTGGAGAATCTTCGTATGCCGACGAAGGGAGTCCGTGGAGGAAGCGGCTTCCCTCTCGTTGACACGGAAGACGAAGAAGAGAGGAGCGGCGTTCTACGTCGGAACTTGAGCGTTCTTCGTCAAGTTGAGCGTTCTTCGTCAAATTGAGCGTTCTTCGTCAAGTTGAAGAAGAAGGAGGAGGAGCTCTCAAAATATCCTCACAAGTTGGCTAAAGAGTTCTAACCCAACAAAATAAGCTAAGAGCTTATTTTATTAAGTCAATCCAACCATTTGAATTTCAAAGGTTTGAATTAAGACAACTCAAGCCATTAATTACCCAACTTTCCATCTTAAATTAAAAAGGGGAGTTTAAGGGAGAAGATGAGAGGTTTAGGTTCGTGTGGGTCCCACCAAACTTAATCCTCTCAAGGGAGGTTAAGTGGGTGTGGGTCCCACCCCTAACTCCATTTGAGAGGAGTTAACCAACAAAAGTAAAAATAAAAAGAATTCCACATTTTTTATTCAACTTTTTATAATTCTCCCAAAAACTAAATTTCGTCCCGCAACAAACGCAACTTCTGAAAAGGTCTCCTTAAGCGAATATCGGCGATGCGATTTCATCGGTGCCCTCGGATTTCAATTCCGTGCACCAGATCAAAAGTTAGAAATTCCCGCTCGTTCGTTCACTGAACGTACCCGAGCCAAACTTCGGAATTTGATTCCGGGCACTCCGGGCCTCGGAATCAGGTGCCGTCAGAAACCGCGTTCTTGTAAAATTTCAAAGAAAATTAACAAAAAAATTACCTTGAATTTTACGGGTCTTTACATTACTCCCACCTAAGGGATTTACGTCCCCGTAAAGATACATCAAAAACTAGGGAAACAAATGAGGGTACTGAGCACGCATCTGATCCTCCCGCTCCCATGTGCTCTCTTGGAGATTCCCGTGCTGCCATCTGATGCGCACAAGAGGAATCGATCGCCCACACAGGACCCACTCCTGTCGATCCTTTATCTCCACCGGGACCTCCGTAAAAGTTGCCACATCGTCAACGTCAAGCTCCCCATGGTCAATGATGTGCGTCGGGTCGTGCACGTATCTCCTCAGCTAAGATACGTGGAAGACGTCATGCACCCGGTGCAACTGAGGTGGCAGAGCCAGGCAATAATCCACCTCGCCAACCCTGCTGAGGACCTGAAAGGGTCCGATGAAGTGCGGAGATAACTTGCTGCCTCGGCCAAATCTCTGAATACCACGTCGAGGTGAGACCTGCAAGAAGACGTGGTCGCCATCCTCGAACTCTAGTGGCCTCCACCTCCTGTCAGTGTAAGGCTTCTGCCGGCTCTGAGCTGTACTCATCCGCCCCTGGATGACCTGGACCATCTCAGGTCCCACAAGAGCTGCAAGATTTCTTCTTTGCCGATAAGAGAAATCTGGCCTCATCCCCTGGATGAACCACATTCTTTGCCTAAAACAGTCAATCCTAACATGGATGATACTAATCCATACCAAGGATGACGTCGTAAGGCCTCGACGCTACTACTAATAGATTCAACCGTTACTCTCGCCTCCAAGGTTTGAGACACACTATCGGCATCAGTGTGTGGTAACTGGGTCTTCTCCAGTAGATGTCTCACAAGTGAGGGTCAAGTCAACAGCTAAAACTGGAACCTCTTAGTAACAACACGAAAGAGGACAGGAACGAAAATATCACAAAGGTATGCGTCTTTTATTATTGCATCTCATAATACAAGACGCTACACAAATGCAACAAGGAACCAGAAGTACAAAGTATGTATCCACTAGTCCTGCTCCTGTCCATCGGCTCCCAGAGCTCCATGATCGAAGGCATCGGTTGCCTGAAGTTGAGCTCTCTCATGTTCACCTACTCCCTGTGGTCGGGGTAGACCTCCTGGTGGTGGTGGTGGAAGAGCCTCAAAGCGTCGCCCACCACCGACTGCTCGTCCATCTCCTCTGCCTCGTCCGCCTCCTCCCTGCGGACCGCCACGGTCGGACCTCTGCCTCTGCCTGGGAGGTTCTTCACTTAACTGCTGATCATCAGCATGGCGGGTAGGACAGTCATGAGCCATGTGACCAATCCCGCCACAGGAGTAACACTGCCCACTCTCGGCACGCCTGGATCTGACTCCACCCCGGCTTCCCCGTACAACCGAGCCTGAGTTGTGCAGTCGGCCACCGGTAGGTCTGGTCTGCCTGGAACCCTGAGTCATCCGTCGGCTACCTGTTGCCGAAGACTCCGCTATCTGCCGCCATGCGGTAGGTCTCGCTGTGGACTCAGCCAGGAAACTCTCGATCAGGAGGGCTCGCTCCAGTACTCCTGTCTGAGTCGGTATGCTGAGGGAGATCATCGATGCCTTGATCTCGTGTCTCAAACCCTGCTCAAAGGTCCGGGCCCGGAAGAATGGGTCCCGTACCATATCGGTCGAGTAGCGCGAGAGATCGGTAAATCTCGCCGAGTACTGAGCGACCGTCATGCTGCCCTGCCGCAGCTGAAGAAGCTCCTGGATACAAACCGCATGAAGGGTGGCTGGGACGAACTCCGAGCGAAAAAGGCTCTCAAAGTCCGTCCAAAGTAGAGATGCCTCATCGTGCACTTGGAGCATCAAGCTCCACCATCGTCCTGCTGCTGCGTGTAGTAGGCTCGCAGCGAGAATCACCATGAGGTCTGCTGGTGTCCTCACTAGCCTAAACACTCGTACCACTGCCTCCAGCCAGTCCTCTGCTGCCTGGGGATCCGTCTCCCCGCGAAACCTGGGCGGTCGCTGGCGCTGAAACTCATGCAGTGCGCTGAGGCGACGTGCATCGTCAGCGGCTGGCACTGGAAGCATCGGGGGCTCGGCGGGAAGTGCTACCGCCGGTGCCACTGCTGACAAAGGGTCTTGCACTGAGGCCTCGTCGCTCGGTGGGCTGTCGTCACACTCGACTCTCGGAACCCTAGCTGGCTGCCGTCGTGGGGCCATCCTGAATAGGAAACAGGTGCGCCACGGTCAAACAGTATACCATGTGAGTTGATATAAGTAATCACAAAGAAAACTTTGAAACACACACGCAATCAATGTTTTCGTGCATTAAGTCGGAAATCAGAAGTCAGGGTCCTGGTGTATGGATACGTCGGCCGCCGCACCAACACTGGACTCCCTGGACTGATAACCACACTCAATACGCTAAACATTATTGCTTCACATAGAAAAGTTCAGAGTTCACGGTAGAATCGAACTCCTCTGATACCAATTTGTCACGACCCGCCCTCGGGGTCCGTGCCGTGACTACCCCAAGCCCGCCTTCCATAGGCCAGGGGCTGGCGACTAGCACCAAGGCGTAAATCCCGGTAAAAAGGGAAGGCATTGACTTTGAAAAATAAACAAACACCACAGAGTAAGCAAGTGGAAAGTAAACACTAAACAAAAACGGAGTACAACTGAAAGTGCGGAAAAGTAAATGGGCCAGTATACAAACCCAAACTGAATGTAAAGTACAACTCGAAAGGGAAAACAGTAACTGAAAGGTAAAAGCCGCTACACCGAGCTGTCCACTGGAAATCCCACCTGAAGGGTGGGTACAAATAGCTCCTCCGCTCCACGGGTCCCGCCGTCCGCTCCGAGCACGTCCCGCCCAGTGGTCCACCTCCAGGTACCGTTCTGCTCTGCAAGCCTCACCTAAGGTCAACTTTGTCCGTCGTCTGCAACCAACACAACGTAGTGCGGGCAAAGCCCGTGTAGGGGTGAGTATAAGATACTCAGTAGGGACCCCGAGACCCCTGAAGGTCTCTCAAATCCACAAAGGATAAACCACGAAAAAAGGAACAATCACGAAGTAATAACCGACACTGCTTAGGTATATGCCCATACATATACCTAAGTCATCAATTTCAAATACGCTCCAACCTCTGAGCCCAAGTACAACTCAGTCCACACAGGAAAGTAAACGTATTCCACACAGGAAAGCAAAACGTAATCCACACAGGATAGCATAACACAATCCACACAGGAAAGCAGCAGGATTCAGCTCACACAAGATTTTCATTATAAAAAACGTAACTACTGAAGAGCCCCATCTCTGAAATGTACAGTGTCCTGTCACGACTCTGAGATACTGCTCACTAACCTAAGACTGCTGAGGTACTCCTCCTATCGAGTATTGCGGGTCTGCCGCCAACTACCGGGCGCTCCGTCCGCTGAGGGTATGCTGCCAAATACCGGGCGCTCATCCAAATATCCTACAGAGGTACTCCTCCAGTCGAGTACCGCGGGTCTGCTGCCAACTACCAGGCGCTTCGTCCGCCGTGGGTCTGCCGCCAAATACCGGGCACTCTGTCCACTGGGCTAGTCGACTCACTCCAAGTCGAGTCGGTCGAGCAGTCTTCAGGTCTCAGCCGGCTACACGGTCTCCGTACTCCGTACGCTCGTCTCAAGTATCGCAGTTCTGCCGCTACAACCAAGCGCACCACCTCTACCGAGTAAAATAGAAGATTCAGCTCACACAAATATACTTCTTTGGATGACGATAAAGATGATCACTGAACCATCTAAGTCGTCGGACCCACGAAGGATCGATAGGTACTAACCCCCGCAGTGACCTACAGAGGATCAGACCCACACAGGATCGGGCCCACGCAGGACCTGTAGCACTGATCCACGTAGGATCGCTGAGTGCAGTAGTCGTCGCCGTCGAATCCACACAGGATCTCTGTACTGTTGTCTTCGCAGTCACAGTAGCAGTAGCAGTAGCAGTCACAGTAACAGTCGCAGCCAGCACTAGGGTTCCCGCACACAGCAAGCTCGTTCAGAAGGGTCTGCTCCACGAGCCGAGAGGCTGATACATCAACTGACACGAAGTCCGAAGTTGATGTATCCAAAAGTTCTGTATCGTCAACAGGAACTCAACGCATCAGACGGCGCGTCGATCGGACGCCCGGTCTGAGAGTTATTGGCATTTTCATCCCCAGGGTCAGGTTGGTTTTTAAGGCAAAACCAACCCGACCGTACTCCACCTACGTCCAAACCTCGGGCGGAGTATGCCAAAAGATCCATCTCACTAAGAGGAACACAACACAGCAGACAGCACGTCAATCGGACGTCCGTAGCTCAAGATATGAGCGTTTCCGCTCCGAAGGCCCGGTTGGTTTCGTGAACGAACCAACCCGGCCGAACATAAAGTAATCCGAAACCTTGAGTGCGATATACCGAAATGACCGTCTCGATCCAAGGATCGTGTTGCCGTAGACGGTTCGTCAATCGGAGGTCCGTGGCTCAAGATATGGCCAAAAGACCGAAACTGATTCGAAACGGGGGGTCCGGGTCCGGGCCGACCCGGCCCGACCCCCCCGGGGTCGGCCCGAACCGGGTCGACCCGGGTCCGACCCGGCCCGGCGCGGCGGTGCGGTGGCCCGGTGGCGCGGCGGCCTGGCGTCGCACGGAGGCAGCACGCGGGGGAGGCAAAGCCCCCCGCTTGATTGGGATGACGGCGCGGCCTTATGTTGTGCCCCTTTGTTTTTAAAAACGCCCCCCCCCCCCCCACCTGGGGGGCCTGCTTGTGCGGAAACCGGGGGGACCGCCTGCCCCCCCTCAAGAAACTGCCTCCCCCAATTAAATGGGGGGGGGCTTTATTGCTGGACAGGGGATTAATTTCCCCCGGATTTGACCATCCGGCCGGCCAGCTGGCCGGCCGGTTTTCTCCAACGGGACCGGAAAATCCGGTCCCCTTTCCGGCTTCCGACGCCGGCGGCCTGGCCGCCGGTCTTCTCGTCCCGCCGCGGCCCGGAACCGGCCGCGGTGTTCGTCGTCCGGCGCAGTGCGACGGCACCGCGTCCCTCCACCGTGCCTCCGATTCCTCTTGACGCGGCGCGACGGCGTCGCGTTCTTGATGATTCTTCCACGGCGTGGCGCGACGGCACCACGCAAGATAAACATACAATTATCCGCGTGGTGCGACGGCACCGCGCCACCTGGCTTCCACCCGCAAGATAAATCAACAAGAACGATGGAGGGGGTTCGGCCGTGTTCATGCGTTCCGGCCCCCTCACGTTAAATGATAACACAACTTAAAATCCTTACGTTAATCATGCATGAACCACGAACAAGGATAAATAAATAAACAAAATACAACAACCCCTACCTTGGGTATAAGTTCGAAGATTTGTCAACGTCCCGCGGAAGACAACGTCGCGGATGTCGGGCGTCGCGGTAGTCGTTCGTAAAATCTGATGACGAAGAGGTGCGTCCGATGAGATACGTCGTTGGCGAATCTTCGTATGCCGACGAAGGGAGTCCGTGGAGGAAGCGGCGTTCCCTCTCGTTGACACGGAAGACGAAGAAGAGAGGAGCGGCGTTCTTCGTCGGAACTTGAGCGTTCTTCGTCAAGTTGAGCGTTCTTCGTCAAGTTGAGCGTTCTTCGTCAAGTTGAAGAAGAAGGAGGGGGAGCTCTCAAAAAATCCTCACAAGTTGGCTAAAGAGTTCTAAACCAACAAAATAAGCTAAGAGCTTATTTTATTAAGTCAATCCAACCATTTGAATTTCAAAGGTTTGAATTAAGACAACTCAAGCCATTAATTAACCAACTTGCCATCTTAAATTAAAAAGGGGAGTTTAAGGGAGAAGATGAGAGGTTTAGATTCGTGTGGGTCCCACAAAACATAATCCTTTCAAGGGAGGTTAAGTGGGTGTGGGTCCCACCCCTAACTCCCTTTGAGAGGAGTTAACCTACAAAAGTAAAAATAAAAAGAATTCCACATTTTTTATTCAACTTTTTATAATTCTCCCAAAAACTAACTTTCGTCCCGCAACAAACGCAACTTCCGAAAAGGTCTCCTTAAGCGAATATCGGCGCTGCGAGTTCATCGGTGCCTCGGATTTCAATTCCGAGCACCGGATCAAAAGTTAGAAATTCCCGCTCTTTCGTTCACTGAACGTACCCGAGCCAAACTTCGGAAATTTATTCCGGGCACTCCGGGCCTCGGAATCAGGTGCCGTCAGAAACTGCGTTCTTGTAAAATTCCAAAGAAAATTAAGAAAAAAATTCCCTTGAATTTTACGGGTCTTTACATCTCACCACTGCCGCAACACACTAAAGTAAAATCAAACCCTAATCCACAAAATTTCATTTAAATTTAACAAAATAAAACCCTAGGTATTGACCCTTGCTGATGGAAAATTTAAAACATCATGATAAGTGGAAGAAACCCTTAGAAAATGTGATTAACATGAGTTGAAATTCACATTTTGGAGAGATCATGAATAAAACTCCCACAATACAACTTTATATGAATTTAAAATTAGCAGAAAATGAAAGGGCAGATTTAATAAGGCAGAGTAGGTCATATGAGAATTTAAATAGATGGAATAGTTTCAAAATATAAGGATTTATGAAATAAACAATTTAACTCTTTAAATTTGGACTATTTGAAAATTCCAGAAACATTTCCCCCTAAATCACGATGTATATGAGATTCAAATAGTTGTAATATATATTGGGAGTGCGCCTTGTGTATGTGTTCTCAAGTGAGAGTTTCAATCATTGAAAATCATTAAAATTTGAATGAGATATTAAATAATTAAAAAAATTATAGTAGGGAATGTGCTTTAGGGCATGCCATCAACTTAATACCAAACTCCAACACATAATTATTATGGATTCCTATGGGGTCCAAATTTATATTATGGGTTTAATATACAAGGGTATGCCAATTGAGAAGTGTAATGGGTGTAAAATATTGAATATTGAAGGTGTTATAATTGAAACAAACTTTATTGTTATATATGGGAATGTGCTGATTGTTTGGCCAAAATTTTGAAAACCCACCATTTCCAATATAATAGATGGGAAACCCACAAAAAAATGTACGAATGGAAATTAAATCTATAATATTTTATATAGAAGTCATGTATTTGACAGGAGTTGTCTATTCAGTTGTCCCTTGATACCAAAATCATCCATCTCCATCATGGGAAATATGGCATTAGTCTTTGTCATGTTCATTGTATCGAGGGTATCCCTTTGGATGTGCATTTGGAAGATGAGTTTCTATCGACATAGAATATCTGGGGGGATGGTTCATAGACTCCCATCCTGACATGGAATATATTATATCTATACAAGGATAGGTTATTGGGAAAGAAATTAGTGAAATATATGCCCAATTCAATGTTGTTCAACATATTTCTACAGAAATTCACAAATTTAATGATCTAGTGGGGAGGCAAGTGGTGTCCAACTGCAGTTTAGAGGAGATTGAATTTCTCATATTGGAGGATCTTAAAGACAGGGGTAATATCAATCTTGGGGCTTTCATGTGGATGAATTTTGAGAAATGAACATCTAGTATACATGATTTCATGCCACAATCATGAGTGTGTGGCTACTTCCCATAAGGGAAACTATGATAAAAGTCCTCCCATCAACATTAGTGAATGCCCGCATCATGGAATCCAATTAGAGGTCTAACCTCGGTGTCCCTATGATGGCTTGCTTGTATCCCATTATGGGGTGTATATTGAGAGGTGGCACATGACGGAGGATTCGTGGCCACTTCCAAATCCATCATGGTTAGATCACATCTCACTGTGGCTGGTACAATTTTCATAACGCCATTTGTCCCCTATGAAATTTTCAGTGAGCCTCATTGGAAAATATTTCTTGGATTATGCCATCTACTCCTAATGAGGACGGAATAAGGCTCTGAGTCCATAATCAGATGAACTTCACCTTGAGTCCATTCCCCCACCATGTCTGGCCATATGGTAGATGACAGGCAAGTCTCACTGGAGAAATGTGACTACTTTTAATGCATTAGAGATTGGGTGCTAGTTGCCTGGGTTGGTGGGATGAACTTTTAAGAGCCCTTTGTGCCATCATGGTTTTCTATGATGTTTGGATGTATCCAAAAGATGCCTAATAAGGTGTATACAGATGTGTGGGGAGAGAAACATCCTTCTGTTCTTCGTCAATTGTGGATGATTTTCACAACTTACATATCTGGTTAGGTTATTACCTTCCCCACAAGGAGTTTATTTTGGCCTCTCAATAATGTATGATGAACATTGGGTGGCAGAATATCTTAAGGGATTCGTGTGGAAGAGAGTTTTACAGTTCAGGGTGGCCAGTGTAGAACCTGGATGGGGAGAGAGCATACAAAGTGTTGTTGGGGATAAGAGGTCGGGAACAAGTCAGGTAGCTCGGTCAGTACAGGCCTGGACATCAGTACTGGGAATATCCTGTGGTGCGGCCATACCCCCCCCCCATCAAGAGGGAGTGGGGCTCATGAAGAAACTCATGGAGCATCCATGGAGCTTCCTGGGATTAATATAAGGTATATTCTTCAACCATCTTAGTATGAAATCTTCTATATGATGTGGTCACCATGGTTGACCATGTAGCAGTCATTGATCCCCAAATTTCTTCGTAAAAAATGGCATGAGACTGTATCCCAGAGCTTGAAATTTAGCTCATTTAGATTGATGAAATGGTTAAATATCATTGCCGGTACACATATTTTACTGACATGGAAGTATATTCATGCAAAAAAGGGTGGGGTGAGGGACCACATCTCTTAGTTAAACTAATTCTTGGAAAATACCGTGATTCGAGAAGAATTTCACCTATATATGATTATAGTGGAGAGGTTACATAAGAGAGTGAATTGTAAGAAGAAGTAGATGAAGAAGGAATATGGGAAGCCGAAGAAGATCTTGGAGGAGAAGGGTCTCGTGGAATGGCCCACCAAGGGAGTCCTCAGTAGAGCAGCGAGATTGATGGATCTGATATGGAAATGGATGAGCTACTCAAATGCCTCAATTATTTTTCTATCCTTTATGATTTTCATCATTTGTAATCACTAATCAATCTTTTATCCTATTCAGTCATATATTCGTTCTTTTGGTCAGGATGCTCCACCCATAAGGGGTGATGGTGCACTGACAGAACAAGGTGGAGAGTTGACCATTGAAAGAACAAGAATAGAGATAACACGCATTATTGAAATAATAAGTTCTGAATGATCTTCATCAATGGTATATCCTGTAGCGATTGAAACATCAGAGGTCTGCTGGTTGAGTTCTTGTAAGTTTCATTCCAAGGATACCCGTATTCTTAAAAGAAGATATTGAATAATCTTGGAATTCATTTTTTGTGTCATAATTATGATATTGCACTATTGATAGGACACTAAATCTTGGCCATCTATAAATAATTTTATTGTAACCATACCAACATAGTTAGAACCCACAACTTAAACCGAGCCAGTCCTAACACCAAGTGAGAAAAGGATTGTGGCCATAGTTGATATCACTATCGATGTGGGGTCTGATGTGGGCAGTGTAGAAATTTTTGAAATAGCGAAGAGAGTGGAGGATCTCCTATATATCAAAGAGCCTAACCCCTAGAGAGGCATTCCAAAGGGAGACCATGCCACTGATTTTCGAGCTGTTTTTCGTGAATATCGACCTAAAGACCCAGATGAGATAGGTGATTCTGATCCGGAAGCTACCAAGAAGAGAAATATGAGAAGGTGTTAGGTGGGGAATTGCATCGAGTGTTACATGAATTATCCAATAGATGAATGGGTTCCCGAGAAGAGGATCACTACACAACTGTTTGTGCCTTCTCTGCAGAGGAAGGTGGGATTCTAATCATCTTCACATGATGATCTGGTATTACATGGATGAGAAGGTACAAGATATAAGTAATTATCTCACCATAAACCAGTTCCTGAAAAAATATGTGAACATGCATAAGTTCTATGAGGCTAAGCGAGGTGTTCGGTGTCTTGATGAAAAAGAAAATGAGAAATCCATATTCATTGCAAAACAATCCGTTAATGTTGAATTACTGAAGGGATTGTTGGTCGAAGCCTAGGATCATGTGACGCAGGAAAAACATCAGATGGCTGAGTTCCTTGTTGAGTGATATAAGATGCATATCAGAGCTAATGTGCTCAGCTCCATAGATGCAAACGAAGAGAGGGAGCTCCAGGAGTGGGATGTAGTTATGGTGGCTATGAGACTGAAGGTGTTAACAATGGATTAATATATAAAAGGGGCTGATCCATATGGTTTGTGTTTTGGACGAACATATAAAAAAATATCCATATGTTTTATTGTCTTGAATTTCATACATGGACATATTATCTACTTTCTTGTTTATTTTATTTCTCACATATCAATTATAACTATGGATTGACCTTAAATCAATCCCTAATCTAACATGGTCCATAACTAGTGTATGAAACATGGAGTGATTACAACATTATTCCTTATGTGTTTGAGGGTTTCAGCTAAACATCCAAAACATGGGGTATGTGTTGGACTCCTCATGTATTACTAATGTTTTAATGATCATAAATATAAATAATAATTACACATCATGTTTTAAAGATAGAAAAATCTTAATGATGTTATTTAATCTCACTATTATTTACAAATCCTATGCATGATCAAAAATCTCACTTATCTTATCAAAACATTGTATTTAGGTTTCAAATTCTCATACTTTCTAATGGTTAAGATTAATCCATATTCTGCATATTACTACATAAGTCTAAATAAAGATATTTTCATAAGTACCCAGACACATTGAAGGACACACCATGACCCAGACACCGTGAAGGACACACCGTGACCCAGAAACCGTGAATGACACATCGTGACCCAGACACCGTGAAGGACCCACTGTGACCGAGACAACGTGAGCCACACACCCTAAAGGATACACCGTGAGACACATACCATAAAGGAGACTCAATTTACACAAAAAACTATGACACTTTTTCTTAGCCTTTTTGTCAATATTATTTAAATATTGCTAACGATCGTATTTGATGTTTTTAATGCAATTAATGTTATTTGATGATAATTATTGGCTGATCAGGAAACTGTACCTCATACTTATTGAAAGGGATTCATTCCAATTTCCAGTGCTCATGGAATAAAAAGAAGTCTCATTTGTAGTAAAAAGAAGAAGTCACCTCTACATACATTCTACAACACACGCAAAGTGCTCTGTACTGAACCAAATAAAAATCATGAGCACAACTATGAAGAAGACATTGAATGATCCTCAAAGAAGTTCCATCACATGAAATCTTACACTGCTGGAGGAAATGAAGTTCAAAGAACATCTTCACTCCTATAAAACATAAGCTGAACTACAAAACTCTTTTTTTCAACAGAAAAACTAGAGAATGACGCAGAAGCATTTCTGATGAATCCAACAAGTCCAGAGCTTCATTTCTAATCACTAGAGCTTTCTAAAATCTTATCCGTTTTCTCTAAGTGATTGATTTATTTAGTTTCCAGTAGTGTGGTGTACTCTTTATATCTTACACACACACTCTCTCCTACAATGAACTAGAGGATATCAAAATCCTCACTCCACAAATCTTAAATATTTTTTACCCATGACAACTGTAGAAGAGGTCCTTGTGTGGACTGGTCTTTTTTTTGTTTCCCACGAAGAACTGTGGTAGAGGTCCATGTGTGTCCTGGATAGTCTTGTACTATTGTTAACCCCGGTCCATGGTGTGGATTAATTTTTTATATAAATTTGAGAGGAATAAGTCTCGGCTTGAGACTGAACGTCTTAGTATATCTACTATACAATT
Organism: Viscum album; assembly: GCA_963277665.1. Lineage (NCBI taxonomy): Eukaryota > Viridiplantae > Streptophyta > Magnoliopsida > Santalales > Viscaceae > Viscum > Viscum album. The sequence goes on from OY728163.1 coordinate 1,950,447,794, forward strand.
TTTAGTTTATGATTAAAGTATACAACATATATCTTCTCTATTCTGATGCTATTACTTTGAAATTCAAAACCATTTTAATGTTAATTTGATAGTTAAATTAGCAAGTGTTTACACTTGTTGTGAATCAGTAGGTTAGTTTCAAAAAATAGATTAATCTTGTGGTTAAATTAACTAAGACCTTATCAGTCTTTGAGAAACTAAGCGAACATTTACAATCTGTAGAAATTCACTACAGTTTAACTTGTTTTATAAATTGTGGATTATAATATAATTTTTTTTATATAACATAAATTTTAATTGGAACTCAATTCACCCCCCTCTTGAGTATCCACTCAGACCAACATTTGGTATCAGAGGTTTGTTTTTATTATAGGTTTTTAGAACACTCTATTTTTCACCTGTGATTTTAGTTTCATCTTTAAAGATCTTAAATTTCTATTCGTTCAAAAAAATGTTCTTTAAATCTACTTTCTAAAATCTATATGTGGATAATAGACTAGTGGGTGATGCTACTAACATTCCACCTTTATTTAATGGTACAAACTATGCCCAGTAGAAACTTAAAATAAAAATGTACTTGGAGAGTAGGGGTTTTGATATCTGGACTGCTATTGAGTCTCAATATAAGATTCCAGAGACTGAAAAAACAACTTGGGATGAACCTACTAAGACTGCTTACAATAATAATTGTAAAGCTATGAATGCCCAACACTGTGCTTTAATAGATGAATAATTCAATAGAATATCTGCCTATAAAACTGCTTATGAAATTTGGGATACTTTATGTGTTTCTCATGATGGAACAAACAATGTTAAATAAATGATATTGAATACATATAATATTAAATATGAAAATTTTAAAATAAAGACTGATCAATCTATTTCTGATATGTATCTCAAGTTCAATGAGATAGTCAATATATTGAATTCACTTGGAAAGGCTGTTCCAGCAAAGGAACAAATTATGAGGATACTGATATGTCTTCCAGACCAATGGAGAGGCACATCTGTTTCTATAAGAGAGTCATGTGAAATTGCTTCTATACTTGTCAAAGAACTCATTGGTAAGCTTAGGATGTATGATGAAGAACTCAAGGTGAATAAAGAGGAAGGTGATGAACCAAAAAAGAAGTCAGTGGCTTTCAAGACTACTGCTTCAAAGAGCATGGACAATGAAAAAGCTCAAATACAAACTAACAGTTCAACAAGTGAAATTTCAGACTCTGATAGTGATGCTGTAATGGAACAGATAGCCAGAAGGTTTACTAAATTTTATAGGAAGAAGAAATTTTTCAAAAAATCAAATTACAAGGGAATGTATGACAATAAGGGACATTGGAAGAAGGACTGGAAAAAGCGAGATAAAAGTGATGAAGTTTTTTTCTATGAGTGAAAAAAAATGACACATTAAAGCAGACTACCCAAATATAAAATTCTAGAAGAAATATGATTACAATTATAGTAAGTACATGAAAGCTATGAGGGATACCAGGAGTGCTTCTGAAGACAGCACAAGTGAATCTGAAATGTCTGATTCTGAAATGAATCGTGCCAAAATATGTATCATGACAAACACATCTAAGGTAACCTTTGATATTCCTATTTTAAATTCATATTATTATGGAGAAGATGCAGAATATAATTCTAATTATGAAGATATGTATAAGGATGAATTATCAGAATATTTTAACATTATAGCAGAAACATGCAATGAACTTAAGGATAAATATAAGACATTAAATAAATAGAATGCTATCACTTCAAATGATAAAAATTCTCTTGATATTGAAAAAGAAAAGAATTCTCAACTATTAAAGGAAAACACTGAACTGAAAATGTCTAATGAGCAACTTAGAAAGGACTTAGAAAAATTTACAAATTGAAAATACACTCATAATAAAATGCTAGGAAATAATGTGGCACCCAAATATGCTACTGGAATAGGTTATCAACCTGGAAAAAGATAGTTTACTAAAACTAAATTTAATCCAAAATCTGGACAAAATTATGCTAGTTCAAGTTCTGGAAATTCATTTGCTTCAACTAGTTACTCACATATTTATAGATCAAATACAGTTTATCTATCAAAATATATTGGCTCAAATTATATGAGACCTATAAGAAAGATTTGGGTACCAAAATCATTGATTGCTAACATGTTTGGTCCCAATAATTTCTGGGAACAAAAATCACTTCCTATCTAAATCTATTTTGTAGGAATATTTCTTGAAGAGTTCCCATAAGAATATATGGTATGTGGACAGTGGATGTTCAAGGCATATATTTGGGGATTACTCATGATTTAAAAATCTAATAATGGTTGATGGAGGCTATGTCACCTTTTGTGATAATTCTAAAGGAAACATCATCGGCCCTGGACAAATTGGTAACAGTAACTCAGTTTTAATTTATAATGTTTTATTTGTTGATGGAAATAAATATAATCTATTAAGTATTTCCCAATTGTGTGATGATGGTTTTAATGTCATGTTTGAACATGATTCTTGTAATGATTATAATTCTAAAAATGTTTTAGTATTTTCTTCTTTGAGAAATTAAAATGTTTATGTTATTGATTTAAATTATTTAGCTAAACAAAATATTACTTGTTTAAATGGTTTTCATAGAGAGTCTTTGTTATGGAATAAAAGATTTGGACAATAAAATATACACTCACTTAGAAAAATGACTAGGAAGAACTTAGTTAGATACTTACCCAAACTAGAGTTTCCAAATGACAAATTTTGTAATCCCTGTCGAATGGGAAAACAACACAAAATATCTTTCAAATCAAAGAAAGAGTATCAACTTCTCAACCTCTCGAGTTGGTTCACATGGACTTGTTTGGACATTCTAGAGTTTCTTGTTTAAATGGGAATCACTATGTCTATGTTCTAGTAGATGACTTTTCAAGATATACATGGGTATAATTCTTAGCTCACAAAAGTGAAGCTTGTTCATACTTTGTTAAATACTCCAAGTCTGAATAAAATCATAGTGGACATAACATTAAAACCATGAAACGTGATCATGGTCGTGAGTTTGGAATTCATGAGTTCGAATCTTATTTCTTACACGATGGCTATAGTCACTAATTTTCTTCTCCTAGGACACCTCAGCAGAATGGTGTAGTAGAAAGAAGAAGTAGAACCCTTCAAGAAATTGCTAGAACCATGCTTAATGAGTATGACCAACATGTTTTTTTGGGTTGAGGCTGTGAATACATCTTGTTATACCATCAATAGAGTCTTGATTAGACCTGTTCTTAAGAATACACCGTATGAACTATGGAATAATAGAAACCCCAAAGTTAGTTACTTTAGAGTCTTTGGCTGTAATGTCTTTATTCTTAATACTATGGATAATATTGATAAGTTCACTTCTAAGAGTGATAAAGGAATATTTTTAGGATATTCTTTAACGAGAAAATCCTATAGAGTTTTCAATAAGAGAACCATGTGTGTGGAAGAATCTGTTCACATCAAATTTGAAGAAGCTGATCCACATGACCCTAAGTCATCTCTTGAAAATCTCGAAAAAATATTTATCTGTTCTGAACTTTAATGATAAAATCAATGAACCTGCTGTAAAGACAAATAGTTCCCAAAATATTTCAGAATCTTCTCGTATTGAACCCGAACTTAGAGATGAAAAATAAATTTCTATCTCTACCTTTACTAGATCAACTATAATTCTAAAGAATCGTCCTTTAGATGTTGTTGTAGAAAATATAGATAGAGGGACACATACTTGAGCTTCTCTTAGAAATCAAGTTGAACATCAATATTTCTTTTCACAACTTAAACCTAAAAACATTGATGATGCTTTTAATGATGAATGTTTTGGTAATTGCTATGCAAAAAGAACATAATCAGTTTGAAAGCAAAAAAGTTTGGCAACTAGTAGAAAGACCTAAGGATACTTTCACCATAGGCACTAAATGGGTGTTTAGAAATAAAGTAGATGAATCTGGAAATATAGTTAGAAACAAAGCTAGGCTAGTTGCAAAAGGCTATAGTCAAGAAGAAGGAATTGAATATGAGGAGACTTCTGCCTCTATAGCCAGATTAGAAGCCGTTAGGATCTTACTTTCTTATGATGCACATCTAAATTTCAGACTATATCAAATGGATGTCAAGAGTGCATTCTTAAATGGATATATTATTGAGGATGTTTTTTTTGAACAAACACTTGGATTTTCAACCCCTCATTTTCCCAATCATATTTCCAAATTATAAAAATATTTATATGGTTTAAAACAAGATCCAAGAGCTTGGTATGATAGATTAAGTACTTTTCTAATTTCTAAAGGTTTTGCAAAAGGTATGGATGGTCCTAATATATTTATAAAACATATTTCTAATGATGTTTTAGTTGTACAAATTTATGTAGATGTTGTTATTTTTTGGATCTTCAAAAACAACATTATGTACTTATTATTTTAAAATTATGAAAAATGAATTTGAAATGAGTTTAATGGGTGAACTTAAATTCTTTCTTGGATTTAAAATCATTAAAAATGAAGATGGAATTACTTTAACTCAAATTAAATATACTAGAGATCTATTTAAACATTTTGGAATGGATAGCACTAAACGTAGTGACACTCCTATGAGTACCACTTCTAAGTTGGATCTTGATGAGGATGGTAAATCTGTTGCTCAAACCACTTATAGAGGAATGATTGGAAGTCTACTCTACATGCCTGCTAGCCATCCGGATATTATGTTTACTGTGTGTATGTGTGCTTGTTTTCAATAAAACCCTAAAGTGTCACATTTAAATGTTGTAAAGATAATTTTCAAATACCTCAAGCATACTCCAAATTTTGGATTATTCTATCCCAAAGGACAATCATTTAATTAGTTAGTTATTCTGATACTGATTTTTGTGGATGTAAGAAAGATATAAAAAGCTCCTCTAGAACATGTCACCTTTTAGGTGAGTCTCTAGTATCATGGTGTAGTATAAAACAAAATTCGGTTGCATTATATAGTGCATAAGCTGGATACATAGCTACTGGAAGTTGTTGTTCACAAATTTTGTGGATTAAACACACATTAATAGACTATGGATATCAATTCAGACATGTACAAATAAATTGTGACAACACAAGTGCTATTAACATTTCAAAGAATCTTGTTTCACATTCTAGGACAAAACATATTGATGTAAGACATCACATTTTGAGAGATCATTATCAAAAAGGTGATATCACTTTAGAATTCATTGGTACTGAATATCAACTTGCTGATATATTCATTAAACCATTAAATTCTGATAGATTAGACTATATCATACATTATATTGGCATGATAAATCATAAATAGTTATCTTATTGATCTTAATGTTTAATACTCTACAGTATTTTACTTTACGGTTTCATGGTCACTATTTTACAGTTATTGTTTCATGCTTACGGTCTCACCGTTAACACCTTGTGTTCACGGTCTGTCACTTAACACTCTCACCATGATGAAACAGTTCACTCACTGTCTCACCGTGACTACATAGAATGGTCATTGTCTCACAGTGACGACTGTTTTTCATTCCACCGTAACGCCTACTCATGCTCTCCCCGTGAAGATTATTAATGCATTTATGTTTAACCTGTATCGCGGTAATTTTTATTTCACCGCTATTTGATTTCTCGTGTTTTTTTGGGACGTTTGACATTCCAAAATGATAAAACATAAAGGTTTCACTCGATCTCTCACCCGATCTCTCACCTGAACTCTCTCCTACTCTCTCTCTCTCTCAAACCCTCTTCACCTTGCGAACCTCTTATTCTCTCTCGCCCGAACCATCAGGGGATGTCAATGATGAATTATTCGTCTTCATCTACCCATGAGAAGCGCAGTTCCTAGAAGAATAATATATCTCCTAGGATAGCTCCCGAAGGATCTCTAAATTTGAACCTTGTTAACCATACTGTTGTACCTGAAAAAGCTATTTTCCATGAGTGGCTGTTGTGTAGTAAGTCATTGGTCCTAAGAATAGTAAGAGAATAAAGATTGTTTGAATGGTTCTCTAGAAATGATAGAATGATTTATCCAAGTTTGGTATCTAAATTTTATCAATATGTAATGTTTTCTTTTGATGATGGAGAAATCTATATGGTAACAATCCGGATCAATGGACAAAAGTTGTCATTCTCTTCAAGGCTGTGGGCTGCATGCCTGAGGATTCCTCATGAAGGAATTTGTGATGATTACCAAAGAGACCCTCCTCTAACAAATGACATATTTGATCTAGAAAATGTCTTGGAAACCTTGATTGCATATGGAACCAATCAAAGGGCTATAGCTTCAGAGCTAGATGGAGAAACTAGACTAGTATTCAAATTTGTTCAGAATTTGATTAGTCCAATAAAAAGGGATTTTTCTATAATGAAGTATCAAGATGTGTTCCTGATTCACCAAATGAAGAATGTCCATAAGATCAATCTTTGAATGTATGTCATTAACTGTATAAGTGAGATGATTAATGTCACTTCCAAATCCACCTCCTTATTTTACTCAAGGGTGATTTCAGCCATGCTTGTTTCCGAGGGAGTGGTTGGACCAAATGAAAAAAGGATAGAGAATTTTGAGTTCTGCCTATCCAAGCCTATCATAAGAAGGATGAAAATTAACTACAACCCCTGGAAGAATAAATGGTTGAGGATAATGATCAACTGTATAAGAAGTATAATCTTTTTTAATATCCAAGAAGGCCAAAGAATGTTACTGATCCTATTTTGGAACCAGATGAAGTGGATGAATACTCAGATTCTGAAGAAGAAGAGGAAGTGGGAGCTGATGTACCACTTAGAGAATAAGCTGAAATACCTCCAATGGAAGTAGCTCTTGTTGAAAAAGAAAGGACTGCAGTCCCTACTATTGTTCAAATACCTCATAGAGAAGAAGTTGTTGAAAATGAAAGGAATGTAGATCTTTCAGTTGTTCTTTGTGAGGAAGAAGGTACTGCTTCTAGAGAAGTTGTTAATCTAGATATCCAATCTAAGGATGTAAGAGATTCTGTAGTAACATAATCAGAGCAAAAAGCCATGGAAGAGTGTGCTGGTGTAGAAGAACTCCCTGTTGAAAATCAAGCCAATCTAGAAGCATTTCCAGTGGAATAGTCGGTTCCTGAGATAATTCTCTATACTGAAGAGAGGATGGAACTTTCCTTCCAGTTGGAAAGGCAAGAAATGGTTGAATAGATCAGAACTGATTCTGTGGATCATGATCATGTTGCTAAGCCTATAGTATCTGAAATGGAAGCACAATTTGAGGGGGAGGAACCTCAAAATCTGGAGACTACTCCAGTTGAGTCTAGTGAATCGGAATCTGAACCTGGTGATGAGTCTTACTCTGTGTACACTCGATATGTTTTCCCAAGATTTTATGATTTGAATGAGTCACAAAAAGTGACTACAACTGGAATGGATCTCTCTTATGTGTTTCAACTGAAGTCCGTAGCTCACCCAGAATCTGAACCAGAACCAGAGCCCCAACATGAACCTCAACCAAGATCGCAACCAGAGCATCTACCTCTTCCTGATCACTTACCAGATCAACAATATTTTGTAACTAAAGATGATCTGAATGTCAGTGGGGAGACTCTTTTAGCTGTATTTGGGATGATTATATCCTCTCAACCTCGTCTAGTGACTCAACTGCGCCAAGAAGATGCATCGTTTCTTTTGGAAAATATTATTCTTCATAATTAACCAAGGATGATCCGAGAAATTCATGATATAAGATTTGAAAATAAGTTGTTGAGTTCTAATGTTGCAAACCTAAAAAGTATGGTAGTAGACTTGTAGAATGAGTTGTCTTTGAGATCAGAGCATGCTCCTGTTTCTGCCCCTGCACCAGTTGCCGCTTCTCCTGAACCAACTGGTTCTACCCTTCCTAGAGAGATTGTGTATCAAGTGCATCCATATATACTATCTTATGATGAGAAGATTGGAACAAGACGAACAAAAATGATGGAACTCATGAGATATATTTTTGAAAATATGAATAGGCTCACAGATGAGTACACTGGATGCCTGCAAAAAGTTTTGAAACAGCTCAAAGTTCAATCCATAGCTATAAAAGCTTCTCCTGCTTCTGGTCAACCTTCTGTTCCTCCTTTGGATGATTCTCTGCTGAGATACATAATCAAGGAAGAACCTTAGAATGCCTTCAGTGGCATGGGTCTATCTCCTTTGTCAGAAGTGGTTAAGAACAGTGATCGAGCATTGGACTTAGTTAAAATTCATTCAAAGATTTCCAATGATGCTCAACAAGATATCACCATGATGATTAATGTCTATATCAACCGAATTTTCTCTAAAAGAGATATGACAGATCACTTTAGATATCTTGTGGAGAATTTGAAAATACCTCCAGTGACTCATGATTTTAAATCTTAAGTTCATAAGCTTAGAGAGTTCACCAGATTGTTGGACAAAGTCTTGGAGAATAAGAAAGATTTCGAGAAGGCTATGCAATATGGTTGAAAAATCATTAATGATTTCATAAATCTTTTAATGTTTTATCTTCATGTGCAGAGTACTGCTATAGTTGCTCAAGCTGCTGCAGCCCTTAGACCTGGTCTACCTTCCCTAGCCTCAAAGACCATGTCAGTCAGTCAAACCCTTTCACAAATCCGGCCAGTCATTCTTGACCAACCAAATACTAGATATTCATCAGCTCATACTTTTTCTCCCTCTATTTTTGAAGATCAACACTTACCATTGTTGTCTAACACATCTATGTCTACTTTTACATCAGCATCAGCTCTTGCTGCTGATAAAGGCCACGAAAAGGCCGATCCCTGAAGAGTCATGTGACTGCATTATTTTTTGATGTGATGTCTTGTGATGATTAATGTTTGTATTTCTACTGTATCAAGTCTTCTAGATGTTTTTAATGAAATACGCATTGTTTCACATTTTGATAATCATGAAAGGGGGAGAAAGAGTACAAGTATTATCTAAAAAGATATTATACTGTAGAATCTATTATTCTCTAAATCTGTTATTATATACGTTGTTTTCTCTATCGTTTAATTTCATTTATATTTTACATATACATTATTTGTGATCATCAAAAAGGGAGAGATTGTTGTAATTCTCGTGTTTTACTAATGTTTTAATCATCACAAATCTAAATAATAATTACACATCATGTTCTAATGATAGAAAAATATTATTGATGTTAATTAATCTCACTATTATTTACAAATCTTATGCATCAACACACATCTCACTTATCTTATCAAAACTTTGTATTTATGTTTCAAATTCTCTTACTTTATAATTGTTAAGATTAATCTGTATTCTACATATTACTACTTAATACTAAATAAAGATATTTGCCTAAGTACCCAGACACTATCAAGGACACACCGTGACCCAGACACTGTGAAGGACACACCGTGACCCAGAAACCTTGAAGGACACACCGTGACCTAGACACCATGAAGAAAACACCGTGACCCAGACACCATGAGCCACACACTCTGAAGGTTACACCGTGATCCACATACTGTAAATGAGACATCGTTTACCCAAAAAACTGTGACACTATTTATTAACCTTTTTGTCAATTTTATTTAAATATTTTTAATGGTCGTATTTGATTTTTTAATGCAATTAATGTTATTTAATGATAGTTGTTTGCATGTCAGGAAACCATACCTCGTACCTATTGAAATGGATTCATTCCTATTTTCGGTACTCATGGAAAAAAAATAATTCTCAGTTGCAGTAAAAAGAAGTAGTCTCCTTGAGATACATTCTACAACACACGCGACGTGCTCTGTAATGACCCGAAGAACAATCCTGAGTACAACTATGAATAAGACATTGAAAGATCCTCAAAGAAGTTCCAACACATACAATCCTACACTACTGGAGGAAATGAAGTCAAGAGAATATCTTCACTCCTATATAACACAATCTAAACTACGAAACACTGTTTTTCAACAGAAAAACTAGAGATGGACTCAGAAGAATTTCTGTTGAATCCAACATGTCTAGAGCTACATTGCTAATCACCAGATATTTCTAAACTATAATCTGTTATCTCTAAGTGATTTCTTTATTTACTTTCGAGCAGTGTGGTGTACTCTGTATATCGTGAACACACACTATCTCCTACACTATAATGACACATAATTTACGTACATTGTTATTACTTCAAAATTGAAGCATACTTATTACAACATATAACAAAACCATTAAAGGACCCTATAGGTATAGTGTCTTTAGAAACTGGGAAACATAAACAACTGGTTCATAAAGCATCTACAATGTCTCCCATTTGTTTAATCATATCTATAGTCCCTTTTTGGAATATCTTACTTAATAACCTTCTTCCTGACCTGGGGAAAGAAAACATACAAAAGGGTGAGCTCAAATGCTCAGTAAGGGTATACAAAAGAAATATCAATCACATAAAAATAAAAACATAAAATTTTGGAAATCTTACCCTGCAAAATAGATCATAATTTCATAACATGGGATAAATCATGGTAGTGAAATGTAATCCCAATAATCATTACATAAAACATTAATATTTGTGGCATACACACATAATAATAGAGAATAATTTCTTATTAGTCAAGACTCATTTCCAAGACTATCTTAGTGGACAAAGTCCATTTCTGAACCGAGTTCACTCCTCGTTTCAGACCTGTTTCACTGAACCAGTTTAACCTACCGTTCCAGCCATGTCTATCTCATGAGATATAAAATCTTTACCCAATTCATTAGAGGGAGATATAGGTCCCACCCATCTCATAATGATACCATTATAGTGTGTGCCACAAAATCATAAACCATACATCATAGCATAACCCATGTAATAAAAATAGGATTCTTAAACATCATGAAATCATAAATCAATTCATAAAAGATAAAGGAATTTATTTAAATAATTCCATCAAAACATAATCAAATAAATGTAATAATAGGGATAGAAACATAACCCTTTATTATCTTAGGTGGAAAATAATTTTGGTAAAACACTTGAACTCCATTCTTGAGGAAAATATCCTTTCTACTTCAAAAACATATTCCTTTCTTAACATGTCATACAATTCTAAACTAAAAGAAGTTCATTAAAAATAAACTTGAATAATTGTAAAAGAAGATTATTGGAAATAATATTTTAAAAATCCATTCATGTCGTATAAGTTAAAAGAAAACATTTTTCTCGTACTTTTGTCGGAAAAGTCAAAAAGTACCTCGTACGAAAAATGACAAAAGATTCATTTCTTATCTTTTACTAAAAACTCACCAAAGGGTAAAATTGGATTTAAAAAAATGTAGGTTTATGGAAATAATATTACATATTTAGGAAACATGGATGTGGATGATAAAATACACCCCAGTAAATTCCAAAGTATAAACAATCTTGGAAAAAATGAGATTGTGATATTTTCCTAACCTTAGGTCCCATTTGCTTCGTAAGTGTCTGAACCTCCTATATAATGATTTAAATAATGTTATTGAATTATTCCAGAATCATACTTATTTTTATGATATCATATATGGTCATATTCTTAGCTTCTTATTAGTAATATTACTACTTGTTATTCGGGTGTTTATTACTTTTTGTTCTTATACGTGTTTTGTCGAATAAATTCTTATTTTTCTTTTTAGGTTATGGATATTTTATTTCCATAATGGTATTAGTGTAATATATATCATATTCATTCATTCAATTAATTTATATTATCATTATGAAATGAAGATCATGTAGAATGATTCACATCACATCGTGGAGACGGTATTCCGTACGTACGTACAAGTGATGATATCGTACCCATGATCGTCGAATTTTATTGAAGAATATGTATACTATTTCATAATCAATATCAATTTACAATAATCATATATACTCATTATTTACACCATTATACCCATCCAAGTATGGTGGTGGTGGAAAATAGATTACACCACGGCGTGGAGATGGTATTCCGTACGTACGCACACGCGGTGATTTCGTTTTCCGTAGGATGGATAGATGGTGAAAAAGGGTTGTTTCATACTTATAATAACATATCAGTATATGAGTGATACTGATGTTATTACTTCATAATGAAACAACTAAAGAAGAAGAAGTGTAAGAAGAAATAAAGTTGAAAGAACTGGTAACGAACATTACCTCATCTTTGAAGCGCCTCTTTGAGACCTCCTCTTAGGGAACTAAAATTGGTCTTTGAAGAAGACCAGGACATCTAGGATGTTTCTAGGGAAGTGGATAGGAGATATTGTCAGGGTTTTTCCGAGCATGAAGGCTCAATGTGGTGTGAGGAAGAGAGGGAGGAGGTGCCCTTTTATAAAGGAGTAAAGGGGCACCTTTGGAATAACTAAAAATATTATTTTATTATAAAGTCATGTTTGGTTTTTAAATAGCTCCAAACTGATTTATTTCTAAGCTAAGGTGGGGATGGGTCTAAATAATCTCATACAATATAATTTAGACAAGTTTAGGTTCCTAATTTAACCTTATCATTTAGATTTAACGTTAAGTTAAATAATTTTACTTTTACCGTGTCTTCTCGTGTTCTTAAACTATAAGGTTAATAAACTTTCTATAACAAGAAAAAATAACCCCAAGTTGTTTATTATTAATATATATAACCTTATATAAGTCATTTGGACGATCCCTAGATTTTTAGGAATAAAATAACAATTAATAATATAATATTTGTTTTAAAAACTATTTTATGTCAATTTTAACACTATTTAGTAATTGATTTTTGTGAAAATCATAACAGAATGATTAGTTCTAAAAAAGTTAATTAAATAAATACTAACATGTAATATTAACCAATAAAATTATTTTAATTCATAAAAAGTCTCAAATTACATTTATTTGTGTATTTATAACATCAATTATGTCAATATTTCTTTAATAAGATAATTAATGCATCATCATTGTGTCATAAATAAATTAAATTATTTAATGTCTAAACATTATAAATAAAATTCCATTATGTTGGAAATATTTTTAGAATTATAATGAATATTTATAGTCGAATTTATCTTAAGTATAACCCTATATTAAAAATGATTTATTTATTAAACATTGATTTTAACTATTTTATCCCTTCTTTAAGTAAATTGATAATAAATGTCCTAATATAATCCATGTGGGCCTAAATGGTAATATTTTATTCCTTAGGTTGTTTTTGGTCGAATTAAACTTATCAAATAGAATTAGGACCTGTGTTAGGGTAAAAATAATATCATTTTTACCCTTAATTACCCTATTTACTTTTAACCGAGGTAAAAAAAGTAAAATGTTACTATTCACCAAAAATTATTTTATCTCATTGAACCACATTTTAGTCGTTTATATTAACCGTGTCTCTCAGATTTTCGAAAATCTACTCACAAAAGCCGTAAAATTATGTTTTATGAAAAAATCAGTTTTTTTAACTACTACTTAGTGGTTTCACTATTTATCAAAAATTGAAAGTTTTCAGAAAAATACCAAAATTTCACCCTAGGCTAATTTCTACTATCCGAATCCAAAAATGAAGTCCATTTTGAAAAATAAAACTTATAAAATTTCAAAAAGTGGTTATTACTATTCATAACGGCTAGTTCTAATAATATTTTAATAGAATATCATTGTTTAGTGAAACTCGGTTATTACGTACGACGCAAGCTATCAAGGAAGGCCGAGATTGCGTGTAAAGCAAGCCAAGCTAGTGTTGCGTGTAGTTTAAGATTCCTTTGATGATTTATATAACATAAAAACAAAATATTTCTCATAAAAGTCTCGGGTGTTATATTCTACCCCCCTTAAAATGAATTTCGCCCTCAAAATTCGTCACTTTGTAACAAAAAAGATGAGGATACCTATACCTCATCATATCCTCGAGCTCCCATGTAGCTTCTTCTAATTGGTGTTTCCTCTATAAAACATTCACCAATCGAGTGGTCTTGTTTTGTAGGACTTTTTCGCTACGATCTAGAATCTCTATCGGATGTTCTTCATAAGAAAGATCATTCTCCAGTGGTACAACATTTGAGCTGAGTACATGTGAAGGATCATGTATGTACTTTCTCAGGAGAGATACATGGAACACATCTTGAACTTGAGATAGATTCTATGGAAGCGCCAACCGGTAAGCTACCTTTCCAACATGATCCAGTATTTCTATAGGACTGATATATCTATGGCTCAACTTCACCTTCTTTCCAAATCACATGACCCTCTTCCAGGGAGATATTCGTAAGAACACTTTATCACACACTTCAAACTCTAGTTCTTTTCTTCGGTTGTCGGAATAACTTTTCTGTCGACTTTGAGACGCTCTTATGTGTTGTTGAATAGATCGGCCCTTTTCTGCCATCTCATCAACAAGATCAGGTCCTAATAGCATTATTTCCCCAACTTCATCCTAGAAAGTTGGAGTCCTGCAATTCTTTCCATAGAAACCTTCATAAGGAGACATCTGAATACTGCAGTGAAATCTATTATTATAAGAAAATTCCACCATATGTAGGTGTTGATCCCAACCACCTTTGAAATCCATAGAGCAAGCTCTCAAAATTTATTCTAGAGTTTGAATTGTTCTCTCAGACTGACCATCTATCTGAGGATGATAAGCAGTGATGAAACTCAAATCTGTATCCAGAGTATGCTGAAGATTTCGCCAGAACTTAGAGGTAAATCTCGGATCCCGATCAGATATAATAGAAAGTGGTACTCCATGCAATATTACCACTTCCTTTACATATGTCCTTGCAAGCTGATCCAGAGAGAAATCCTCTCTAATAGCAATGAAGTGTGCAGACTTTGTAAGAGGATCAACTATGACCCAGAGAGAATTACTGCCTTTGGATGTTTTAGGAAGTCCTGTGACAAAGTACATAGTGATGTTTTCCCATTTCCATTCGGGTATGGGTAATGGTTGTAACATCCCCTTAGACTTCTGTCTCTCAGCTTTAACTTGCTGACAAACCAAGCATCGAGAGACATATTCAGCAACATCTCTTTTCATGCCATCCCACCAGAAGTATACTTTCAGGTCCCTATACATCTTCGTGCTTCCAGGATGAATAGAGAATGAAGAACTATGAGCCTCATCCAGCAGCTCCTTCTTTAATTCGGGGATGATAGGAACAAAAACCCTATTCCTGAACATTATTGTCCCATCACAATCAAGGTTGAATTCAAGAACATTTATCTCCTTCTTTTGTAACTCGACATCTTCTTTTTGTGCCTCTTTAATCTTCATATATATATATGGTTGAACATTTATTTGAGAAAGATAAGATTTTTCCCTTTACATTATAATTCCAAGATCCATCCTTTGTAAATCCATAAATATTGGATCTTTTGTGATCCTCATCATGGATAAATTGGCATGGTCTTGTCGACTTAATGCATCTGCCACCTTGTTTGCTTTCCCAGGGTGGTAATGGATTGAGCAGTCGTAATCCTTAATCAGCTCTATCCATCTTCTTTGGCACATATTCAGATCATTTTGTGTGAAAATAGACTTTAAACTTTTATTATCAGTATAAATGTCACACCTTTCTCCATAAAGATAATGCCTCCAAATATTTAATGAAAATATTACCACATCTAACACCAAATCATGTGTTGGGTAATTTTGCTCATGGATTTTCAACTGTCATGAGGCATAAGCTATCACGATAGCATTTTGCATAAGAACACACCCCAATCCCTTCTTGGATGCATCACTGTAGATCACAAATATTTCTCCACTACAAGGCATTGTGAGCACAGGTGCACTGGATAACATTCTTTTCAACTCCTTGAAATTCTCTTCACATTCCTTTGTCCAAACAAACTTAACTCCTTTCTGAGTCAACCTGGTGAGTGGATTAGATAATCATGAAAAAATTTCACAAAAACTCGATAATATCCAGGCAAACCAAGATTACTTTGGATCTCAGTTACTGTTGTTGGTCTTGGCCTTCTTTCGATAACCTCTGTTTTTTCTGGATCCACAGATATGCCCTCTTTTGAGATTATGTGACCAAAAAATGAAACTTTTTGAAGCCAAATTCGCACATGGTAAATTTGGAATAATGCTTCTCCTTTCTCAGGGTATTAAATATAATTCTCAATTTATCTTCATGTTCTTCCTTTCACTCTGAATAGACAAGAATATCGTCTATAAAGACTACCACAAATTGATTAAGATAGTCTCTAAAGACTCTATTCATCAGATCCATAAAGATAGCAGGGGCATTAGTAAAACCAAATGGCATCACTATAAATTCATAGTGTCCATACCTTGTACGGAAAGCCATCTTTGGTATATCCTCCCTTTTGACCCTTAATTGATGATAACCTGAAAGAAGATCAATCTTGGAAAAATATTGAGATCCGTTTAGTTTGTCAAATAATTCATCAATGCGTTGGAGAGGATATTTGTTCTTGATAGTGATCTTGTTATGTTCTCGATAATCAATGCAGAGTCTCATTGATCCATCTTTCTTTTTAACAAACAGAACAGGTGCTCCCCAAGGTGATGCACTAGGGCGTATGAATCCCTTATCAAGATTCTCTTGGAGTTGCTTCTTCAATTCCTACTACTCAATTGGGGACATTCTATAAGGTGTATTTGAAATAGGTAAAGCACCCGGTACAAGTTCTATTGAAAACTCAACTTCACTATTTGGTGGAAGACCTGGAAATTTTTCCAGAAATACATCATCAATCTCCCATACAATGGGAATATTATTAATCATGAGTTTCTCACCTTCCATTTGAGATAAATAACCCTCATTTAGTGGAATCAAGACCCATAAGATGGAATAAATTTCCACTAGAAGGTTATGTTCATCCTTACATCGATAGACAATCATAGATTGATCTGGAATATGAAATGTGACATCCCTTCTTTGGAAATTGATATGATCTTCATATAAAGAAAGACAATCCATGACATGAATCACATAAAATTCCACTATAGGAAGGATCACAAGATTTGCAGGAAGCACTTTCCCAGAAACCTCAATCAGGGAAGAATTATAAACTTTTGATGCGACTGTTGTGCCATTAGGTGTTGTCACAGCTAACTTATCATCTAATTGTTGAGGTAATATGGTGATACCCATAGAAAAATATTCAGAAATAAAAGAGTGGGTGGATCCAGAATCAAATAAAACATTTGCTACTTTAGAGTGGATGGTAAGTGTACCTTTCACCACATCGTTATCATACTCCACACTGCTGATAGAAATTGAATGTGACATTACTTTTCCTTTAGCCTTAATATTTAGTTGATGTCGATCATCATCAACAACCATTGGATTAGGGCATTTATTGGCATAATGCCCCATCATCTTGCACTTGAAACATTGAAGTGTAGTAGGTTCATTTTGTGTCTCCCTTCCGTTGTATGCATCATTAGATATCTTCTCCCCATCATTGCAGCATTCAAATGCCCTAAGACCTTCCTTTCCACATTTGAAACATTTACTTGTCCCTTCAAGACAACTCCCTCCATGTTTCTTTCCACACTTTGAGCATAAGGGAAAGCTCATCTTATTTTCAGTGTGCTCTTTATATTTTCCTTTGAATTCCATTTTCCTCTTCTTATATAACCTATATGACTGATGGGTTACTCCAATCTCCATCTCGACTTTGACAGCACATTGAACGATTTCCTCGTATCTATTGCAGTCCCTTATGGCTAATGCCCTTCGAAGACGTGGTTTTTAGCCACTAAAGAATCGATCGATCTTACCCTCAGGTTGGATAATAATACCAGAAGCGTACCTTTCAAGTCTTGTAAAATTTGCATCATAGGTACCAAAAAATTCATCATCATTTTGCTTCAGTTCAAGAAACTCTTTCTCCATCTTTGTTCGGAGAATACGAGGGAAGTAATTATTGAAAAATAAGTTCTTGAACTCGTCCCATTCCTTGGACTCAATTTCATCTCTTTGCCTCGTATTCTTGATAAGATTCCACTATTGATCAGCATCTTCTTCCAAACAATACACTGCTAGGATGACTTTATCATGTTCAGAACATTGAAGAACTGAAAATAACTTTTCAGTAGTACTAATCCATTGTTCAGCAACTAATGGATCAGTAGACCCGCAGAATGAAGGTGGACGCTGCCTCATGAAGGATTCAAAAAAATGTTGCTCCTTCATTTGCTCCTATGGATGTCCTGCATGATTCATTGATTGAGAATTTTGTGTGAGCATGGTTACAAGATTTTGCATTCCATCTCCCATAACATTTGGTTGCTCAATGGGATAATCATTGCATTGCTCGTCGCATTCAGCATTAACACGGTTTCTTCGTGTTCCCGCCATTGACTAAAACCAAGAAGAATAGTGTGAGCAACACTAATAATAATAGGAAAACCATATAATCAAGAATAAAATTTCACACTGAAGGTCTTATCCTATGTTATTCATGGACATTTCTAAAACACTAAGATTGTGTTCTATGCTTAGACATATCCTTAGGGTTCTTACTAAGGCTTTCACATCCTACTTTCCAAAGGATGACTATACCTTTCCTCTGATACCAACTATAACGACCCATACTTTACATACATTGTTATTACATCAAAATTGAAGCATACTTATTACAACATATAACAAAACCATTAAAGGACAGTATAGGTATATTGTCATTAGAAACTGGGAAACATAAACAACTGGTTCATAAATCATCTACAATGTCTCCCATTTATTTCATCATATCTATAGTCCCTTTTTGGCATATCTTATTTAATACCCTTCTTCCTAACCTGGGGAATGGAAACATACAAAGGGTGAGCTCAAATGCTCATTAAGGGTAATCAAAAGAAATATCAATCACATCAAAATAAAAACATAACATTTTGGAAATCATACCCTGCAAAAGAGATCATAATTTCATAACATGAGATAAATCATGGTAGTGAAATGTAATCCCAATAAGCATAACTTAAAACATGAAACATTGTGTCATACACACATAATCATAGAGAATCATTTCTTATTTGTCAAGACTCATTGCCAAGACTATCTTAGTGGACAAAGACCATTTCTGAACCGAGTTCACTCCTCGTTTCAGTCCTATTTCACTGAACCGGTTTAACCTGCCGTTCCAGCCATGTCTATATCATGAGATATAAAATCTTTACCCAATTCATTGGAGGGAGATATAGTTCCCACCCATCTCATAATGATACCATTCTTATGTGTTCCACAAAATCATAAACCATACATCATAGCATAAACCATGTAATAAAAATGGGATTCTTAAACATAATGAAATCATAAAACAAATCATATAAGATAAAATAATTCATAAAAATAATTCCATCACAACATAATCAAATCAATGTAATAATAGGGATTTAAATAGAACACTTTATTATCTTAGATGGAAATTAATTTTGATAAAACACTTGAACTCCATTCTTGAGAAAAATATCCTTTACACTACAAAAACATTTTCCTTTCTTAACATGTCATACAATTCTAAACTAAAAGAAGTTGATTAAAAATAAACTTAAAAACATGTAAGGGAAGATTCTTGGAAATAATGTTTTAAAAATCCGTTCATGTTGTATATGTTAAAAGAAAACATTCTTCTCGTACTTTTGTCGGAAAAGTCAAAAAGTACCTCGTGTGAAAAATGAAAAAAGATTCCTTTCATATCTTTTACTAAAAACTCACCAAAGGGTATAATTGGATTTAAACAATTGTAGTTGGATGGAAATAATATTACATATTTAGGAAACATGCATATGGATGATAAAATGCACCCCAGTAAATTCCAAAGTATAAACAATATCAGATAAAAATGAGATTGTGATATTTCCCTTACCTTAGGTCCGATTTGCTTCGTAAGTGTCCGAACCTCCTGTATAATGATTTAAATAATGTTATTGACTTATTCCAGAATCATAATTATTTTTATTATATCATATATGGTCATATTCTTAGCTTCATATTAGTAATATTACTACTTGATATTCGGGTGTTTATTACTTTTTGTTCTTATGCGTGTTTTGTTGAATAAATTCTTATTTTTCTTTTTAGATTATATATAACTTATTTCCATAATGTTATTAGTGTAATATATATTATATTAATTCATTTAATTCATTTATATAATCATTATGTAATGAAGATCAGGTAGAATGAGTCGCATCCCATCGTGGAGACGGTATTCCGTACGTACGCACGAGCGATGATGTCATTCCCATGATCATGGAATTGTATTTGATTATATGTATACTATTTCAGAATCCATATCACTTTAAAATAATCATATATAGTCATTATTTACACCATTATACCCATCCAAGTAAGGTGGTGGTGGAAAATAGATTACACCACGGCGTGGAGACGGTATTTCGTACGTACGCATGCTTGGTGATTTCGTTTTCCGTACGATGGATAGATGGTGAAATTGGGTAGTTTCATACTTATAATAACATATCAGTATATGAGTGATACTTATGAAATTACTTCGTAATGAAACAACTAAATAAGAATAAGTGGAAGAAGAAATAATGTTGAAAGAATCGGTAACAGACATTACCTCTTCTTTGAAGCGCCTCTTTGAGACCTCCTCTTAGGGAACTAAAATTGGTCTTTGAAGAAGACCAGGACCTCTAGGATGTTTCTAGGGAAGTGGAAAGGAGATATTTGCAGGGTTTGGACGAGCATGAGTGCTCAAAGTGGTGTGAGGAAGAGAGGTAGGAGGTGCCCTTTTATAAGGGAGGAGAGGGGCACCTTTGGAATAACTAAAAATAATATTTTATTATAAAGTCAAAATTCGGAGTTTAAATAGCTTCAAATTGATTTATTTAGAAGCTAAGGTTGGGATGGGTCGAAATCCTATAATCCAATAGAATTTAGACAAGTTTAGGTTCCTATTTTAACCTTATCATTTAGATTTAACATTAAGTTAAATAATTTTACTTTTACTGTGTCTTCTTGTGTTCTTACACTATAAGGTTAATAAACTTAATATAACAAGACAAACGAACCCCAAGTTGTTTATTATTAATATATATAACCTTATATATGTCATTTGGACGAACCCTAGATGTTTCGGAATAAAATAACAATTAATAATATAATATTTTTTTTAAAACTATTTTATGTCAATTTTGACACTATTTAGTAATTGATTTTTGTGAAAATCATAACAGAATTATTTGTTCGAACCAAGTAAATTAAATAAATAATAACATGTCATATTAACCTATAAAATTAGTCTAATTCATATATAGTCTCAAATTACATTTATTTGAGTATTTATAACATCAATTGTGTCAATATTTCATTAATAAGATAATTACTGCATCATCATTGTGTCATAAATAAATTAAATTATTTAATGTCTAAAAATTATATATAAAATAACATTATGTTTGAAATCATTTTAACTTTATAATTAATATTTATAGTTGAATTTAAATTATGTATAACCCTATATTAAAAATTATTTAGTTATTAAACTTTGATTTTAACTATTTTAACCCTTCTTTAAATAAATTGATAATAAATGTCCTAATATAAACCAAGTGGGCCTAAATGGTCATATATTATTCCTATGGTTGTTTTTGGTCTAATTACACTTATCCAATAGAATTAGGACATGTGTTAGGGTAATAATAATATCATTTTTACCCTTAATTACCCTATTTTATCTGAACCGAGGGAAAAAAAGTAAAACGTTACTATTCACCAAAAATTATTTTCATCTCATTGAACCTCATTTTAGCCTTTGATATTAACCGTGTCTCTCAGATTTTTGAAATTCTACTCACAGAAGTGGTAAAATTATGTTTTATGAAAAATTCAGTTTTTTAACTACCACTTAGTGGTTTCACTATTCATCAAAAATTTAAAGTTTTCAGAAAAATACCAAAATTTCACCCTAAGCTAATTTCGATATTCCGAATCCAAAAATGAAGTACATTTTGAAAAATAAATTTTATAAAATTTCAAAGAGTGGTTATTACTATTCATAACTGCTAGTTCTAATAATATTTTAATACCATATCATTGTTTAGTGAAACTCGGTTATTGCGTACCACACAAGCTATCAAGGAAGGCCGTAGTTGCGTGTAAAGCAAGACAAGCTAGTGTTGTGTGTGGATAAAGATTCCTTTGATGATTTATATAACATAAAAACAAAATATTTCTCATAAAAGTCTTGGGTGTTACATACACTGAATTTGAGGATATCATAATCCTCACTCCAGAACTCTTAACTCTTGTTTACCTACGACAACTGTGGAAGAGGTCCTTGTGTGGTCTGGTCTTTGTTTTGTTTCCCACAACGAACTGTGGTAGAGGTCCCTACATGGCCTGGATAGTCTTGTACTATTGTTAACCCATATCCAGGGTGTGGATCAAATTTTTTTTATAAATTTGAGAGGTCTAAGTCTCAGCTTGATACTGAACCTCTTGTTATATCTACTGTGCAATTTTTAGTTAATGTTTAAAGTATACTGCATATATCATTTATATTCCACTATTGTTACATTGAAATACAAAACCATTTTAATGTTACATTGATAGTTAAATTAGTAAGTGTTTACAATTATTTTGAATCAATAGGTTAGTTTCAAAAGTTAGTTTAATCTTGTGGTTAAATTAACTAAGACATAGTCATTCTTTGAGAAGCTAAGTGAACATTTACAATCTGTATAAATTCACTATAGTTTAACTTGTTTTATAAATTTGGATATTTAATAGAAATATTTTTTTATATTACAAAAATTTTAATTGGAACTCAATTCACCCCCCCTTGAATATCCACTCCGACCAACAGTATGGATGTCCACCCAGAGATATTTTTTAGAAATGTTAAGAGGAGCATTGACACTAGAATAGGGCCCTTATAATTGCAATATTTTTACTTTCCAAACGTGCACTAGTGCACGAGAAGGACGACGTCATGTGAATTTGAATCAATCTAAACAGAAGGAATTAGATTGTGTGAATTGTGATATACAAAATCCCAAACACTGTGGGGTGGCATGAAAATGGGGGATGACTATTGACCTTGTTCAAATAATTGTATCCCTATTGGGTTACCCAAATGATGGGAAATAGATAAGCATCGACTTCTGACCATGATCAGAACATGGGATCAAACTCGAAAATTAATCCAATAGTCTTCTACAACATTATCCCATGGGAGTAGTCCATCCATGGGATGAGAATGCACACATTTAGGGTGTGCCATTAGTCATGGAAGAGGACAATGGTCCAAATAAATGGCTATCAATAAATGGATAATGGAGTGATGTGCTTTCAAATGGATTCAAACATTCTTGAAATTACACCACTTTTATAGTACCAAATTAGGTGCCACGTCAGTATGAATAGGTATTGTACTCATTTTATGAAAGGATCTATCTGAATATAACCAAGAGTGGCTCACTACTTTTTGTCAAACATATTGGGAGGATAGAGAAGTATTTTAGCGACAAACAGTGAGGATGATGCACTGAGTTTTACGGTCATTCTGCATGGTACAAGGATACCAGTTTAAATTGAAACTGCACAGACTATTGGCTCCTTGGTTAAGGACATAGAGTCTGATCTATAATCATGATTAAGGGACCATAGGGGGAAATTTCCCTGGGAATGGACCCATGGAAAAATTTCTGGGCATCGATACATATCCCATAAAGATGAGAATCAATCAATATGTAGTTCTTTATCACAACATTGTTAATGACCAATGCTGACAGGATAAACCCTCTCTATCAAGGACGTTAATGCATCCCATAATTACCACATGGCATCAGGAACATGTTATTCGTAGGGTAGTAGTTCAAATTCATGTATAGAGTAAAGGATTAACGAGAAAGGAAACAAGAGATTATGTACATATGATGACGTGAATGAGGACCATAAGAGTCCTCAAAACAACATGTGTTCCCGAAGAGATTCTTTAGTCCATAGAACAGATGTGGGACGACTTGGGTATGGACCTGAACGGAAGTGTTCCGGAATTCCAACATACCCCAAGCAGATAGGAGTCAATCAATTAATAGTTCTTGATCACCTTTGTAGTATATATTCATATTGTTGGACATAGAATAGAAAGGGAGACCCCAAATTGTGGATTATGTGGTGCAGCCATCATAGACTAGATGTGATTAAGGACCAAGGAAGTCCATACCACACAATGTACCATAGGGGGAAATCTTATGTCGAGAGACCAAATATGGAGAATTTAGGGATGGGCCAAAGAAAATTTTTCATTACTTACCCCATTAGGATAGGAATCTGACCATACCTAGTTCTGAGATTGTAGTTTGTCATCATGCGGGATGAGTGGCATGCATGGTTCAGCTACACCAGTACACTTACTACCAAAACCAATAATCCCACGTGAGTCGTGCTCAATGTTGGAAACAAAGATTAGTGGTAGGATTTATCATGTATAGGGAGTCACATATTAGTCGAAATTGAATTCAAGGGGAATTATATACCAAAATTATTGACCCTCCTTCATAGCTCACATTAATGGGCGGATGTGTAAAATTGGTTGTTATATAATTATAATTGAACATAATGTTGTGGCGGGATTTGAATCATGGCGTACAATGAACAAGATCACAATGATAGTGGTGTTACAATAGGAGATAGTTTTTCACTATGTTCGTAACATAGAATCCATTTTGTGTTATCCTGGTATGTGGATAGAAAAATTAGAGTCTACTGTTGACCATGATAGAAACATGGGTCTTGTCACAAAATGTTTTTTGGGGTCTTCCACGGTGTTTACCCAAGACGGTTGATGAACCAATGTGGCATGAGTCCAATTATTAGATGGGTTCCCTTCAGAAATTGAATATTATGGTGATCAAAATAAAGGATTCATGAATCATGTACATGATACAAGGGAATGCCCTTGTGAGAATTCCACAAATTGGACTCTTTTTCACGAAGCATTTGAGTACACTAATAGGTGTTTAAAATAGAGGGAGTGAAATATATTTCCAAGGAACAGGGTCATAGGGATAAAAACACATTGTTTATGGTCATATAGAAGACCATTAAGAAGAAATGTGGATTAATGGTATGTGCTCTAGGTGGAGGTGTGGAAAAACCTGATGCCTAATTCTCATAGGATGTCATTGTTTATGGTTATATAACTAGGACTTGGTTTGGTAAGAAACAATGGAGACAGATTGTGCGGAAAATGAATGAGGACCAAATGTGGTACTCACCACACCACATGCTCCAAACATAGTTCAAGCCATGGGCCCAAAAAGAGGACTTGATTTGAGATACCTCTGGCTAGACCCAAGGATGAAATATTTTTGTCTTCCTACATATCCTATTCAGATGGGAATCAAGCCACACATAGAATTTCATGTTTCATGAGTTTAAAATATTGAGACAAAGGCGATTTTTTCATAGTTTTATGGTATTAGAGCTTGGACAACAAATAGAAAGGATAAAGGGAGGCACATAGTGCGGCTATTGCCAAAAATGGTGTGAATAAGGACTGTATGAGTCTGTATCACACCATGTGCTCCTAGAAAAGATTTTATGGTGAGGTGACAACAAATGAACATCAGGATGGGCCTAAAGAAAAGTGATTGGGCACTAACAAATACCTCATTATGATGTGAATATCACCATATGTATATCTATAGTATCATGGTAGGATACCAATTCTTGGGACAATACTGTGGGGAATGTCTAGCCCATGCACCATAAGAAGCTACATTTAATGGATCTTGTTTGATCTTTAGAGTCGATGTGTGTCGTTTTTTCTGTGAAGCCACAATCCTAAGATGTAAAATTTGAGTGCTTCTACATGAATCAAGCCATATGATGGAAATAGAAAATGTCATGGTGGAGAACCGATACAATTCATGGTTTTTCAACAAGTGAGGATACCACAATGTGGTTTCATTTTCTATCATGCACCGAGGGTGATAATGTCATAGTTTAGGGTCATATGATAGGACTATCCCATGTATTATGATGTTGTGAAGTAAATATGAAATAGTATTAAGTCATGTGGTACAAGAATCATTGTTAAATGTCATATGTATTGGACGCATACAGAGGAATGACGTTCTAGATGGAAAGCGCAAAGTGTGATAAAGCATACTTGAAATGAATGAAGACAATGTCCACATCTCACAACGCGCAACCCCAAAGTAGACATCACCTACTAAGAGGCCTGAATCAGGCATAGGATATGGGGATGGACCTGAAGATTAAACTTCATGGTGTTCTTATGTACCCCATGAGTCTGGGAATCTAGTCATACATAGTATTGAATGTACAGTTTAACATCATACAACAAGGACCTAGAATGATCTTAGTTTAAGGTCATATACATCAGAATGAAGTATGTGAGACACTTCCAAGAAATCGTATACCATTACCAAATCACTAATACCATGTGATCCATGATTTATGTGGGAAAAAAGTGTGGATAATGTAAAATCCCAAGCTTCCACGGAATGTTTACCATTGAATAATGTAATAGCTTCCATCATATGCAACTTTGAGATTCTAACACATTATGACCAATCAAACTAGCAGTTATCAATAGTAATACCCACTTTTTGAAATTTTATAAATTTTATCTTTCAAAATAGAATTCATTTTTGGATTTTTAATATCAAAATTATCTAAGGGGGATTATTTTTATTTTTCAGAAAACATTAAAATTTTGATGAATTGTGAAAAAATCGAAGATATAGTTTAAAACCGATTTGTTTAAAATAATTATATATTTGATTTAAATTTAGGTTATATAAAAGTAGATACATAATACCTATACAAGTTCAATTTTATTCATCGGAGTCTGTTTATAATAATTATAGATAAATTAAAATTTAGTTGAACTTTTTACCATCTTTTACCCACCTCATAAGAGCAATTGCAAAATTACATAAAACATAAATTTAACACTTCAATGAGTTGAATTTCAAAAATATATGATACATGGATGATATCAGTTTGTAAATTTTGGTTCAATAAGATGAAAATAATTTTCAGCGAATAGTAACTTTTTACCGTTATTTACCACGGTTAAAAGTAAATAGTGTAATTAAGGGTAAAAAATACAATATTATTACTCTCATACATGTCATAATCCTATTATATAACTTTAATTCAACCATAAAAAACCTTTGGAATAAAATACAATCCTTTAGGTTCACTTGTATTAGATTAGTAAATTTATTATTATTTAATTAAAAGAAGATTTAAAAGTGTTAAATTTAGTGTTTAATAACTAAACCATTTTTAATATAGGGTTTACACTTAATATAAATTTAACAATAAATATTCATTAAAATGATAAGAATATTTCCTACATAATTTTAATTAATATAAATTTTTTACATATTAATTAAATAAATTTATATATGACATAATAATGATGATGTAATTACCGTATTAATTAAAGATTAAATTAATTGATATTATAAATATCAAAATTAATGTAATTTGATGATTTTAGGAATTAAAATAATTTTCTAGGTTAATATGACATATTAGGGTTGGTTAGATGAATTTTTTTCTAAGTAATAATGCTACAATGAATTTCTCAAAAACAAAATACCAAATAGTCTGAAAATTTACATAAAAGAGTTTCTAGAACAAATATTATATTATTAATTGATATTCTATTCATAAAAAAATAAGGTTCAGCCAAAAGAATTATTTAATTATAGTTTGTCATTAATTAACCACTTGGGGTTCTATTAGAAATATATAGTATGTTTATTAACCATATAATATAAAAATACAACGATACATGGTAAATGTCAAACTATTTAACTAAGAGTTAAATCTAAAAAACAAGGTTAATATAGTGACCCAAAACCTTTATAATACAAATTGGTTGAGTGGTTCTAGAAAAATACCCACCTTATCCTTTAAATAATTCATTTTAACCACTATAAAACTAAAATTAATATATTATAAAAAAATATTTCTAGATTTTCTTAAGTTACCCCTAACCCCTCTTATAAAAGTGAACTCCCCGTTCTCTATAATTCATATCTGAAAAGCCATTTGTCTCGACCAAACTATAACAAAATACCCTATAAACTATCCTCCCTTCATTCAGTAGGCCTTATATTAGTCAGTAATCCATCCTTGGGAGCCCTTTTGTTAAAATAAAAATAAAGAACCCAAAGAAGAGGTAAATATTTCATCACCACTTTCAAGTTCTTTTATTCTTCCACATCCTATTTCTTTGTTTTTTCCATTATAAAATAATAAATCTATTGTCATATATATTTTTTGATGTCATTATAAATATGGTATAACCAAATTCATTGTTCTATCCATCATTTGAATGACATGTCACCGTATGCACGTGTGTATGGCTTACCCTCTCCACGTCATGGTGTAATTGTTGTTCAATACATTATTATTTGGATGGATATAATAATTATGTTTAATTGATGTAATTAATAAATATAATCTGATAATTATTCTTCATATTTGATATAACATCCAATTATACATTATTTTTATATCAAAATAATGATATTGTAGCTCGTGTGTACGTACAGATTACCGTCTCCATAAGCGTTATGATATTCATTCCCCATCGTAATCCATTCAAGACTAATTTTCATTTGATGATTAAAAATAATTTTTAAATAAATAATATCATTATTAATATTAATATGATACATCCTAGTCATAAAAAAACTACTTACGAAACAATGCATATAAACGAAAATGAATCAGTTAACACCCAAAACGATGATAATACTAAAATATTATTAACAAAGAAATATAAAAAGAACATATATAATACCATATTAATTTATATGATTCTAGTATAATTTAATAAAAATTATTTCACCATTATTCATGAGGTTAACTTACCATCATCCAAGGAAAAGTACAATGTAAGGGGTTTCTTATCTCACATTTAATTCCTTGAGATTTCCATTGTTCGCTACTTATTTATTAAATGTGGTGTATTGTGTTCTGTAATTTGATATATATTATCATGATTCTATTTAATATAATGGTATTATGTGATTAATTTTTTTTATTAACATTTGACCATATGGCTCGATTGATTAGAACGAAGTAAATGTTTGCATCTCACTTCCTATTTGTGGGAGATTCATGCCATACTCCCACTATTTAATTTTGTGTGGTGTATATACTACCCAATGATTGTAATATTTGTGTAATATACTTTATTTTATGAGTAATTAAGTCTTCATTTTATGATCCATCTTTCATGGGATGTATGTTTCGTAAGCTACACAATTGCTAAGGGAATTTCGAATTTCAATTTCCACTCATTCGACTTTAGGCATACTTCATTGATTATTTTACTACATGATTATGTGTGTAATCACTATTTATTAGTTATGTAGTAATATCCACTCCCCCTTATGTGGATATACATTTGATACACATAATCACACCATTCTTAAATACTCAAGTCATCAATATGAACATGATAAGAGTAATTTTAACTCAATAACCATTTATTGGGTTAAACATCCAATTCATTGGTGTTTTTTTACAATAATATATGTGAATGTACCCTGATTTATTTACACTTAATATCCAATAATATTGAGAGTATTTATATTGGTCACACATAATTATGTTATTTATTAATCCTTAACCAACGGACATGGTCTTTATAAGAGATTTCATCTCAATTTACATTCCATTAAGACATTTTTAATTTTTTCAACCAATTCACTTTTATATAGTGTATATAATGTACTTTGAAATAGTATATCATGAATCCCTTTATTCCCATTATATTATAATTTTTTGAATACCTCAATTATGTTTATTCATGTGTCTCTCATTTTGATAAGAACTCTAACTAATATATCATTTTGAAATGTTTTAAATATTTATTATTCTAAATCGTTCTCATTAATGTCCATGTTTTAAAAATGGGTTTAAGGATTTATTTATATGGACATTAAAGATTTAAAATTAAAATTACTTTTAAAAGTTTAAAATTGGTACTGGACACATTGATTTAAAAATCTATTTTAAAAAGCTTCTTTATAAATAGTGATACTTTTAATTGTTTTCATGAAAAAGGGTGGATATCTCTCTCAAATAGTTTGATGATTATTTTCAACTATGTCAATATGACTCATTATTCTTTATTAAGGTTGATCTATTATAAAACAATCTTCCGTATTGTATTGAGTGATTTATATTTGACTGTAGATCTGCTATTTATATACCATTCATGGTTTCTGGTTAAAATATTATCCTTTTTTATAATAGTTTTAATATGAATGTTCAGATTATGTTTCAAACTCTTTATATGAGTAATGAATTGGACATAGTAAGTGATGGGTGGAGGCCACTATAGCTCCTCGATGCATCGGTAGGTCTCATTAGATAAACTAGTGTCATGGCACAAGGCCTTGACAAAATCTTATTTGTAGTCTCGAAACACGGCCTTAACTACGTGGTTATGAAGATTTATCATTATGAATTCCATCATTATGAAAGTGGCTATTGATATTGCATGTGATTATTTGACCAGTAGAATATCCATGTGAATAAGTAAATGGAATTAATTGATTTTATCATTTCCATATTATTCTGAAGTTTACGTTAAAAAGGATTTTGATTTAGTCTTATACATTTACTTAAATGTTTTTTTATTTATGAATGTTTCTGCTATATTGTTATCCATACTGAGCATTTGAGCTCACCCCTTTCTATGTATTATTTCCCCTAGGATGTGAAGAAGTATATTACGACTGACCAGCATGGATATTATATGGTATCTCAATGTTTTATATGGAAACAGTTTTGTTGTAGTTTTCCATTTTTAGATGTAATATAAACTATATGAATGTATCTAGTACTTCCAATGTTACTAAATTAATTTTCCGTTATAAACTTGATCTTTTTGTGATCATTCCAATGATACACAATAATGCACTTACTCTGGGCTTCTGGGGTCATGGGGTTATAGTTGGTATTAGTTGATGTTTAGTAGAATCCTTGTAAATTAGAAATAGATGAACTTTGATTAGAGAACATTTCCCTAAGACAGACTTTGTGAAATATTATTGAATAACTTCTTAAACTGTTAGTATTGTATTTATTTTTTGATTTTTCCATGAAATACATCCCTATCTAGATATGAGTAGGTAGAGGCGGCTCTGGTGGAAGTGTAACTAGGGGTAAAACCCAAAAACACCACTTTTATCTAGACTCGAATGGAAGCTGGTGCACAACAACATACCTTGCTGCACTCAAGGTTATGACAGTCCTAGGGGATGTTATTAGGATAATTTACATTTCCTTTACAAACTGATTTGAAGGATTTTAATATAAGAAGAGAATAAATGACCTTGCTTAATCCTAATGTGTATCAAATTGAAAATATAGTGTAGAGATATTTTTTAAATGATTTTATGACTATTATTACTCATACAATGCTTTCTGCTTTTAGTCAATGGCCAGATTCCAAGGATGTCATAGTAACTTTTAGAATGATGTACAATGTGGGAATGGTGGTTGAAATGAGAAACAAAGTTGAATATTGATATGAGTAAAAGATATCATGTTCATTCCAAATAATTTTTCCAAAAATATGATCAACAACATATACATTAACAAACTCCCATGATAAACAAAGAAGAGAAATGTGGTGAATGATAAGAGCTCCAGTAGTGGAGACCATGGAGAAAAGAATCCTCAATTTCCATCATGCAGAAAATGTGGAAGGTGACACCCTGGAAAGTGTCTCAATGGAACAAATAAATGCTTTACATGTGGGAAAGAAGGACATAATGTAATGAATTGCCGAGAAAAAATGATGAGTACTATGTAAGAAAATAAAAATGATCCATGAATCTATTTACAGTCATTTTCTGTAAATGTAGTGTACCTGTCCATTACCCTAGTGAATTCCCTATTTTATAGGATATTTTCGTGGTCAAAGATGATGCTATGTGGAAATAAATGGTTGGATAAATGATTATAAGTATTAGTGCTTCTTGTTGATGGGATTACATTGGAATAGTTTTCTCTTAAATTTGTAACCCTACAGTTTTTCATGCGAAAAAGATATTTGAGGAAGAATTATCTTTTCTCTTGTGGATATTGTTATAAATAACCATTTGGTTGTATATGTTCAAGTAGTATAAGGAAATTACAGGTTATAATATTTTGGGATGAAAATACAAGGTATGAGATAACATGTAAGGACCTGTAAATTTCAAGGGAATTTTTTTCTTATTTTCTTTGAGATTTTATGAGTACGGAGTTTTTTATGGTGCCTGACTCCGAGACCCGGTGTTCCCGGAATAATTTTCCGAAGTTTAGCTCGGGTACGTTCATAGAACGAAATAGCGGGTTTTCTAACTTTTGATCTAGTTCTCGGAATTGAAATATGAGGGAACCGATGAAACCGCAGTACCGTTAATTTCTTAAGAAGACCTTTACTGTAGTTGAGTTTGTTCGGGAGGAGTTGTTAAAAATTAGAGAATTAAATGTTAGGTAAAATAAATTGTGTGAAAATTTATTTTATCCTTGGTAGTTTAATTCTCCCATGGGAAGTTGTTGGGGGGGGCCACAGCCACCCAAATTCCCATATGAGGTTATGAGGGTGGTGGTGCCCACATGACCCCACATATTCTCATCTCCCCTAAAACTCTAATCTCCCACTTAAGTGAGTAACCCTTAAAATGTCCCATTAATTTGTTACCTTCCCTCTCCACACATTTATTCAATGCCATCTTTTTAATTTAATTAAGTGAGTTATGAATTTTGAAATTTTTAATTTTGAAAGGCATGACGTAAGATAATAAAATGAGAGGGATCTTATTTTATTAGGTTGTCTTGTGGTGTAAGGGGATTGGGAGAAGATAACTCTATGTCTGAAGAACTTCATCTTCCTCGTTGAAGAACGTGAAGAACATCACAGCACTAAGGAGAGACGACATGACTTTCTTTCCCTTTTCCACAGCCGGTGTGAGATGTTATCCTCATCTTGGACGCTCACCAATGTCGTCGTCAAACCACCCCCGCGACACCGTTTTCCGTAATGCTAGCATCCTCGAATCTCTTTGAGGTAGGTGTTTGTTTTACGTTCGTGATTAATTTGGCGTTCATCATTAAATAATTATCTGCTTGTTATTGAATTAACGGGAGGAGGCCGAACCGCATGAACATGGCCGACCCTCCTCCCCCCCTTTTGTTGTTGTACATTGTTTTGGATTGGAACGGAGGCGACGCGGTGTCGTCGCACCACACGGGAATGAGGGAACCACGGCCGGTACGGGCCGCGACGGAGGAGCATCGCGCCGTCGCGCTGCGACGGAGTAACATGGAGGGTTGCGGTCGGGGCATGCTGTGGCGGTGGGGTGCGGCGCCATCGCTCCGCGCCTGTCGAACAAGGTCCATGGCCTATGGGCGCGGTAGTGCAGATGAGGGCGGCCACATCTACCGGTCGCCGATGGTCCAGGAAGGTGGGACCCACGAGGGTCCCGCCGCGGCACACCGGCCGGCCAACATGGCCGGCCGTTCGGGATGTCTGGGGGTGTAACCCCTGGTGGATGATGTGGACGAGCCCCCCTCCATGTGGGTACCTCCATTTCAAAACATGGGGGGCAGTGCCCCCCCCCCCTCCGCGTCTTCTCAGCAAGCGGGCGCCCGCAACGGGCCGGACCGGCCGCGTCGGGCCGGACCGCCAGCGCTGGGACGGGCCGCCCATGCTTTTCCGGACCCCCGCACCAGTCCGAGCCTCGCCATTTGGGCCGTACCTAGACCCGGTTCGGGATGACCCAGTTCGGGTTGCCCATGGGTATCGGGCCGGGTCGGACCGGGCCCGAACACCCAGTTTTCTGGACAGAACTGTTCAAATGCCCATAACATGGGCTATGGTCCTCTGATCGACGCACCATCAGTTGCGTAGCGATCCTTGGATTAATACAGTAGTTTAGGTATATTACAGTCATAATTTTGGAGATCTTTTTGTATGGTAGGGTTGGTTCGAACAC
Source organism: Viscum album (assembly GCA_963277665.1). Classification (NCBI taxonomy): domain Eukaryota; kingdom Viridiplantae; phylum Streptophyta; class Magnoliopsida; order Santalales; family Viscaceae; genus Viscum; species Viscum album. The sequence goes on from OY728163.1 coordinate 1,950,481,766, forward strand.
GAATCCAACCTGTCCCTCGGAGCATAAACATTTATAACTTGAGCTCCGGACCTCCGATTGACATGCCGTCGACTATGTTGGTTTCCTCTTAGTGAGATGGATCTGTTGGAATACTCTGATCGAGGTTTGGATGCAACTAGAGTATGTTCGGGATGGTTTTGACTTAAAAACCAACCGAGCCCCTAGAACGAAAAAGCCAATAACTCTCAGACGGGGCGTCCGATTGACGCGTCGTCTGTCACGTTGAATCCTTTTGACGAGACGGAACATTGGGATACATCAGCTCTGGACTTCGTGACAATTGATGTATCGACCCCTTACCTTGTGGAGCGGACCCTCCTAGAATCGAGCTTCCTATGTCCGGGAACCCTAAAGCTGGCTGCGACTGTGACGATGACGACTGTACTGGAATCCTCTGTGTGTTCAATAGCAATGACTACCATACTAGATTCCTCTATGGGATCGACAGTGATGAATTCTATTCTTTTATCATATGTCGGTCCGGAAGTACTTGACTACTATTCTTGTACCCTATGTGGGTCCGGCAGAATAGACCTTTGTACTTGTATCCTGTGTGGGTCTAGCAGAGTAGCTGGTCTTGTATCCTATGTGGGTCTGACAACTTAAATGGCCTTGTATCCTATGTGGGTCCTACAACTTAGATGAACAGTGGCTACATCTGATCGTCTCTATCACCTTACGAAGAATTATACCTGTGTGAGCTGAGTCTTAACTTACAATCATTATCAACAATATGATTGTTGTGCTTTCCTGTGTGGATCGGGTTGTGCTTTCCTATGTGTATTGGGTTGTGATTTCCTATGTGGAATGGGTTATGTTTTCCTGTGTGGACTGGGTTGTACTTGGGCTCGTGTGCTAGATCTGAGCTGGAATTGATGACTTAGGTATATTTATGGGCATATACCTAAGGGGAGTTGGTTGTTACTTCGTGATTGTATCTTTCATTTGTGGTTTATCCTTCGTGGATTTTGGGAGACCTTCGGGGGTATCAGGGTCCCTACTGAGTAGTGTATACTCACCCCTTCACGGGCTATGCCCGGACTACGTTGTGTTGGATGCATATGACAGACAACGCTAATCGAGGTGGGATCTCATGGAGATGGACGGTACCTGGAGGTGGATCATTGTACGGGACGTACTCGGAGTGGACGGCTGGAGCCGAGGAGTAGAGAAGACTATTTTTACCCACCCTTTAGTTGGGATTTCCATAGGACATCTTGGACTTTCTGCTTTACTTTTCTATTGTTGTACTTCCTATTCATTTATACTTTACTTTCATTTGGATTTGTATTCTGGCCCATTTACTTTCTAGCACATACTTGTGTACTCAGTTTAATTAGTGTTTACTAATCTTACAAACTCTATTGTGGATTTTTACATTATAAAGGAAATGGCCTCCCTTTTTATTTGGATTTACACCTTTGGTGCTAGTCGCCTGCCCCTAGCCTATGGAAGGCAGGCTTGGGGTAGTCACGGCACAGGCCCCGAGGACGGGTCGTGTCAAATTGGTATCAGAGGATTTCGGTTCTACAGTAGAACTCAGGACTCTAAACTTTATTCTATGTGGAGCGATAGTGTTAAGGGTATTGAGTGTGCTTATCAGTCCATGGAGTCCAGTGTTTGTGCGGCGGCCGACGTATCCATACACCAGGACCCTACCATCTGATTTCCAACTAAATACACGAATACATTGCTTTCATGTGTGATTCAAAAGTTTTCTTTGTGATTAATTTGTGTCATCTCATCAAGTATACTATAACGACCATGGCGCACCTGTTTATTTTAGGATGGACCCATGATGGCACCCAGCTAGGGTTTCGAGCGTTGTACGAGATGGCAGCCCACCGATCGACGAGGCCTTGGTGCAGGTCCCTATTACAGCAGAGGCCGCAATGGTACCTCTACCTGCCGAGCCACCATTGCCACTAGCCCCAGCCGCTGAGAGTGCATGTCGCATTAGTGCACTACACAAGTTTCATCATCAGAGACCGCCAAGGTTCCGCGGGGAGACGGACCCTCCGGAAGATGAGGATGTAATGGAGGTTGTTATACGAGTTTTTAGATTAGTGGGGACACCAGCTGAACTCATGGTGATCCTTGCGGTGAGTCTCATGCATGCGGCAATAGGCAGATGGATGAGCCTGATGCTCCAGTTGCATGACAAGGCATCTCTTCTTTGGTCGGACATCGAGAGCCTCATCCGCTCATAGTTTGTACCAGCCACCTTCCATACGGTGCACATTCAAGAGTTACTGCAGCTGTGGCAAGGCAGCATGACGGTAGCCCAGTACTCGGTGAGATTTACCGATCTCTCTTGTTATTCCACGTACATGGTATGAGACCCATTCTTCCGGGCCTGAACCATTGAGCAGGGACTGAGGCATGAGATCAGGGCTTCGATGATCTCTCTCATCATTCTGACGCAGGCAGGAGTACTGGAAAGAGCACTTATTGTGGAGAGCTTTCTTGATGAGCCTACACCAGCAGAGAGACCTACCGCAGGGCGGAACGTAGCAGAGTCTTATGCATCTAGCAGTCGATAGATGTCATAGGGGTCCAAGTGGACTAGACCATCTGGTGGACAACCTTATGAAACTGGCTCAGAGGTGCGGGGCACACGGCGCAGATCCAGCCTTATGAGAGGCAGAAAATGATATCCATGCGGCGGACATGGCCACATGATTCAGAATTGTCCGACCCGCAGTGTAGAGGAGTAGCCACCAGTTGAGGGACCACCCAGGTAGAGGCAGAGGTTCAACCATGGAAGTCTGTAGGGAGCAGACAGATGAGGTAGAGGAGCTGGCCGAGCAGCGGGTGGTGGGCGACGTTTTGAGACTCTACTACCACCACCACCAGGAGGTCCGCCTCGACCACAGGGAGCTGGAGGAAAAAGGCAGGCTCAGATTCAGACAGGGGAGGCCTACGACCATGTCGAACATGAGATGATTCGAGGTACTATCTGTGTCTACACCATCTTTGCTGCAGTTCTTATAGACACATGGGCGAGACATTATTTCATTTCCGCGGCACTAGTTCGGAGCTCGGAGATTCCGACGGAGCCGTTGGCTCGATCCTTACAGCTAGAGACTCCTACAAGAGCTGACTCGACAATTATGCACTGGTTCCAGCAGTGTGAACATACTCTAGTAGGTGAGAGCTTCGGTTGGGATCTTCTTGTAGCGGCGTCGAGGCCTTACGACATCATCTTGGGCATGGATTTTTTATCTACGGTCCATGTTCAGATTGATTGTATGAGGCACAAGGTGTGATGTGTTCGCACCGATGGGAGCAGGATCACATTCACCATCGAGAAGGGAACCTTTGATGCGTAGGATGGACTCACACGGAGGAGAGGACATCCAATCACTCATCAGTTGGCTAGCCTCGTCCTAGGAGCAGTTGACGTGCGGAGTCCGAGTTTTCTTGTTTTGGTGTATAAGTATGCAGACGTCTTTCCTGATGACATTCTAGAACTACCTCCTCGCAGAGAGGAAGAAATCTATATTGAATTATACCCGGGGATAGCCCTGATATCTACCCCAGCATATCGGATGGCTCCCTCTGAGTTTCGAGAGCTACGGGTACACCTGGAGGACTTGAAGGGCATGAGATTCATTCGACCCAGGGTTTCACCCTCGACTTCCCTGATATTGTAGTCCAAGAAGTCATACAAGATCATGCGACTGTGTGTCGATTACTATCTCCTGAACCAAGTGAATATGAAGAAAATGTATCTACTTCTGAGGATTGACGACCTCTTTGATCATCTCAAGGGATCACGATGGTTCTCGAAGATAGACCTCGGGTCCGGCTATCATCATCTCAGAGTCTGAGATGAGGATGTGCAGAAGACGACATTCAGATGTTGTTATGGCCACTATGACTTCTTGGTTATGTATTCCGGCATAACCAATGCACCAGCAGTGTTCATGAGTCTCCTGAACAAGATATTCCAGCCTTACCTCAATCGATTTGTCGTAGTCTTCATCGACGACATATTGATATACTCGACCATTGTGGCGGAGCACGCCTACCATTTGTGGGTTGTACTGGACACAGTCCGAGAGCACCAACTTTATGGTAAGCTCTCTAAGTGTTAGTTATGGATACGTGACTTCCACTTCTTGGGACACGTCATCTCTGAGGTGGAAGTTGAGGTGGATCATGCGAAGATCGAGGAAGTACTAACTTAGGAGTCACCCAGGCACGTGATAGAGGTGCAGAGTTTCCTTGGTCTGGCTGGATACAATCAGATATTTCTTTCAGACATCTCCAGAGTTGCATCACCACGTTCATCCTTGATGAAGAAGGGGAAACCCTTTGTGTGGTAAGATAGATGTCAGTAGAGCTTCCAGGAGCTGAGAAAGAGATTGACCAGTGCACCCATCTTGAGGCTATCAGAGGAGGTAGTAGGGTATGTAGCCTACTGCGATGCATCAGGGACTGGACTCGGGTGTGTCCTGATGCAGGAGTGGGCATTGATTGCCTATGGATCACAACAGATGAGGCAGCATGAGCAGGACTACGATACACATGACCTGGAGTTAGCAGTAGTGGTATTCCTTCTAAAGATGTGGCAACACTATTTGATGGGTGAGCGCTTTACAGTCTACTCTGACCATGAGAGTGTCAGGTACATCATCTCGCAGAAGGACCTGAACCTGAGACAGCAGTGAAAGATTGAGTTCCTCTAGGACTATGAAATTTAGATAGTCTATACTCTTGGATAGTGGAACGTAGTAGCCGATGCTCTCAGTAGGAGGATTGGCATTCAGCTACTTGGAGAGGCGACAAAGCAGCTAGCCGCTTTGCAGATATCCTTCGTGTATAGAGATGGAGCAGGTTTTCTTCAGTTAGTCACAGTCACTCCTCCACTCCTTCAGCAGGTCAGATAGGCACATCGTGGGGATGTTGACGGTGATACGCGATGTGCACAGATATCCTCGGGACTTGCACCTGATGGATTCTCTATACGAGGGGAAAAGTCGTTCTTTTCAAAGGACGTACCATGGTACCAGCTGCTTTACAGGAGGAGGTGTTGAGAGAGTTTCACACTTCCCCATTAGCGGTACATCCAGGATAAGCGAAGATGTACCAGGATCTCAGTCAACAGCACTGGTGGCCGGGTATGAAGAAATTTGTGGCTAAGTTCGTTTCTTGATGCCTCACCTGCCAGCAGGTGAAGGCGGAGCACCAGGTGCCAGCAGTCATGGTACATCCCTTGGATGTCCCGGAGAGGAATTGGGACGGGATAGCTATGGACTTTGTTACTGGACTTCCACGTACATCCAGAGGACACAACTCCATTTGGGTGATCATAGACCGACTCACCAAGTCGTCCCACCTCTTACCCATCAGAGAGCAGGGCTTAGTGGAGAGAATGAGACGCCTCTACATTCAGGAGGTCATACGACTTCATGGTGTGCCATCATCCATCGTCTCTGATCGAGATCCTCACATTACATCCCGTCTTTGGAAAGGTTTTCATGAGGCATTTGGGAAGCAACTACCCCTGAGCATCGCCTTTCACCCTCAGACGTATGGCCAGAAGAAGAGGACCATTCATACTCTCGAGGACATGCTCTGCGCATGTGTCCTCGACTTTGGCCGCAGCTGGGAGGATCACCAACCTTTGGTGGATTTTGCGTACAACAACATATACCACTCCCCCATAGGGATGGAACCATACAAGGCATTGTACGACCGACCTTGCAGATCACCTCTGTGCTGAACAGATCCTTGGGAGTCACCACTTTTGGGACATGAGATGGTCCAGGCCACGACAAAAAAGGTCTAGGTTATCCAGGAGCAGATGAGGACAGCTCATAGATGACAGAAGTCTTATGCTAACATGAGGCGGAGACCACTTGAGTTTGAGGATGGTGACCACGTTTTATTACGGGTCTCACCTCGATGTGGATTACATAGATTTGGCCGGGGCAGCATGTTATCTCCACACTTCATCGGACCATTCCAGATTCTCAGTAGGATATGTGAGGTGGCTTCTCTCCTAGCTCTACCACCTCAGTTGCACCGGGTGCATGACGTCTTCCACGCATCTCAGATGAGAAGATACGTGCATGACCCGACACCTATCATCGACCAAGGGGAGCTGGATATTCATGACGAGTTGACTTTTGTGGTGGTTCCGATGGAGATTGAGGATCGACAGGAGTTGGTCCTATGTGGGCGGTCTATTCCTCTAGTGCGCATCTGGTGGCAGCACAGGAACCTCTATAAGAGAACTTGGGAGTAGGAGGCTCAGATGCGTGCTCAGTACCCTCATTTGATCCCCTAGTTTGTGATGAATCTTTATGGGGACATAAAGACATAAGTTGGGAGTAAAGTATAGACCCGTAAATTTAAAAAAAAAATCTTATTTTTTTTTGGGATTTTACGAGAACGCAGTTTCTGACGGCGCCTGATTCCGAGGCCTTTTGTGCCCAGAATAATATTCTGAATTTTAGCTCGGGTATGTTCAGCGAACGAATGAGCGGATTTTTCAAAATTTTGTTTTGGTGCTCGGAATTGAAATCCAAGGGCATCGATGAAACCACATCACCTTTAATTGTTTAAGAAGAACATTACTACAGTTTCGTTTGCTCTGGAGGAGTTATTAAAAATTTGGTAATGAAATGCTAGGTAAAATAAATTTTGTAAAAATTTATTTTATCCTTGATAGTTTAATTCACCCATGGGAAGTTGTTGGTGGGGCCCATAACCACCCAACATCCCATGTGAGGTTATGAGGGTGGTGGGGCCCACATGATCCCCCATCATCTCATCTCCCATAACTCCTCTAATCTCCCTCTTAAGTGTGTAACCCTTAAAACATCCCATTAATTTGTGACATTCCCTCTCCCCACATTTATTCTATGCCAACTCTTTAATTTAATTAAGTGAGTTATGTATTTGGAAATTTGTAATTTTGAAAGGCCTGACTTAAGATAATAAAATGATAGGGGTCTTATTTTATTAGGTTGTCTTGTGGTGTAAGGGGATTGGGAGAAGAAAAATCTATGTCTGAAGAAGATCATCTTCCTCATTGAAGAAAGCGAAGAATGTCAGAGCACCAAGGAGAGACGACGTGCCGTTCTTTCCATTCTCCACATCCAGTGTGAGATGTTATCCTCTTCTTCGACGCTCACAAACACTGTCATTGAACCCCCCCCCCCACGATGCTGTTTTCCACGATGCTAGCTTCAGTGAATCTCTTTGAGGTAGGGGTTTGTTTCATATTCGTGAATAATTTGGCGTTCATCGTTAAATAATTAGCCGCTTGTTATCAAATTAAAGGGAGGAGGCCAGACTGTATGAACACGGCCGACCCTCCTCCCCCTTTTGTTGTTGTACTTAATTGTGGATTGGAACGGAGAAAAGATGGTGTCATCGCACCACGCCGGAACGAGGGAACCACGGCCATTGCGGGCCGCGGTGGAGTAGCGTGGGGCCTTCGATCCATGCTGCTAGGTCCGAAAGGGGCCGCGGCCGGAGCCGGGACGCGACAGAGGAGCGTGGTGCCGTCGCGCTGAGTCGGAGTACCATGGAGGGTCGTGGCGGAGGGGTAAAGCGCCATCATGCCATGCCCATCGGACAAGGCCACATCCAAAGGCAGCAGCGGTGCTGAGGAGGGCGGCAGGATCCACCGGCCGCCGGATCTCCAGGAAGGCGAGACCTCGCGGTGCTCCCGCGACGGCACACCGGCCGGCCAACATGGCTGGACGTTCAGTAAGGCGAGGGTGTAAACCTCGGCGGCCGAAATCCCCCCCCCCCCCTTCACGTGGTGTCCGCAATTTCAAAACCACGGGGAAGCCCCCCCCCCCTTACATTTCCGCTCAGTGCGCAGGCGCCCACATCGGGCCGGACCGGCCAGGTCGGGCCAGACCGCCCACGCCGCGCCGGACCGCCTGCGTCGGGCCGGGCCGGACCGCCCACGTCGGGCCGGGCCGCTTGCGCTAGGCCATACCCCCGCGTAGGTCTAGGATGCACTAGCTAGGCAAGACCCACGCCGGCCGGGCCGGACCCGGACCCAGGTCGGGTCGACCCGGTTCGGGCCGGTCCCGAACCCCCTATTTTCCGAACATAACCGTTCAAATGCCCATAACATGCGCTACAGACCTCCGATCGAAGCACCGTCATTTGCGAAGAGATACCTGGATCGATACAGTCGTTTTGGTATATTACATTTCAGGTTTAGGAGAACTTTGTGTATGGAGGGGTCGGTTCGAACACGAAACCAACTAGGCCCTCGGAGTGGAAACGCTTATAACTTGAGCTATGGACGTCCGATTGACGTGACGTCAACTATGTTGGTTTACTCTTAGTGAGATGACTCTTTTGGCTTACTATTCTAAAGGATTGGACACAGATGATGTACGTTCAGGTTGGTATTGACTTAAAAACCAACCGGGCCCCTGGAACGAAAAGGACAATAACTCTCAGACCGGGCATCCGATTGACACACCATCTGTCGCGTTGAGTTCCTTTTGACGAGACAGAATATTGGGATACATCAACTATGAACTTCATGATAGTTGATTTATTGATCCCTTAGCTCATGGATCGGACCCTCCCAGAATCGAGCGTGCTTTGTGCGGGAACCCTAGAGCTGGCTGCGACTGTGACGATGACGACTGTACTGGAATCCTCCGTGTGTTCGAGAGCAATGACTACCGTACTGGAATTCTCTGTGTGTTCGACGATGATGACTACTATTCTTGTATCCTATGTGGGTCTGGAAGTACTTGAATATTGTTCTTGTATCCTATGTTGGTCTGGTAGTATTGGTCTCTCTACTTGTATCCAGTGTGGGTCTAGTAGAGTAGCTGGTCTTGTATCCTATGTGGGTTCGACAGCTTAGCTGGTCTTGTATCCTATGTGGGTCTGACAGCGTAGATTAATCAGGGGCTACATCTGATCATCTCTATCGCCTTACGAAGAAGTATACATGTATGAGAAAAGTATTAACTTACAATCATTCTCATCGATATGATTGTTGTGCTTTCCTATGTGGATCGGGTTGTGCTTTCTGTGTGGATTGGGTTGTGATTTCTTTTGTGGAATGGCTTATGTTTTCCTATGTGGATTGGGTTGTACTTGGGATCATCTGCTGGAGACGTTGTGGAATTGATGACATAGGTAAATGTATGGGAATATACCTAAGTGGAGTTGGTTGTTACTTCGTGATTGTTTCTTTCATATTTGGTTTATCCTTAGTGGATTTTGGGAGACCTTTAGGGGTATCGGGGTCCCTACTGAGTAGTGTATACTCACCCCTCCACAGGATATGCCCGCACTACGTTGTGTTGGATGTAGACGATGGGCAACGCTGATCGAGGTGGGATCCCATAGAGCTGGACGATACCTGGAGGTGGATCACTGGATGAGACGTACTCGGAGCAGACAGCTGGAGCCCAGGAGCAGAGGAGACTATCTATACCCTCCCTTCAGTAGGTATTTCTAGAGGATAACTCGGACTTGCTGCTTTACTTTTCTGTTGATGTACTTCATTTTTAGTTGTACTTTAATTTTAGTTGGGTTTGTATTATGGCCCATTTACTTTCCAACACTTACTTTTGTACTCAGTTTACTTAGTGTTTACTCAGTTTGTGTACTCTGTGGTGTTTGTTTACTTTATAAAGGAAATGCCTTCACTTTTTACCAGGATGTGTGCCTTTGGTGCTAGTCGACATTCCCTAGCCTATGGAAGGCAGGCATGGGGTAGTCACGACACGAGGCCTGAGGACAGGTCATGACATAACAATTGTGTATAAAAAATGTTATGGTTATTTTGAGAAATTTTTCTCATTTTGGTAATGTTATAAAATATAGTTTTTTGAAAACGGGCAACACGCAGACAGTGTGGCAACGCGTAGTGTTGGACATAGCTGTGGGAATCGAACCCACAACAAGAGTGTGATTGGGATTTATCGCCTACCGCTGGACTACGTGAAGTCCCTGATTAGTTTGAAAAATTATTTTTAGTTAAATGAATTTATTGATAAATAATAAGTTGATTTTGGATCTTATATCTTATCAAATTAATACCATTTGTATAGGAAAATGATTTTTTGATTAAGAGATAAATGTTATTTTAGAAGACATTCACTCTGTTTGGAACACTATATGCATAATGAAAATAGAATACTATGGGATTTAATTTGAGGAGTAATGGTGGATTTTTATCTATATTTTTATTGTGGATTTATAATGATTTGGGAAATGATTAACCTATAATAAAGAATATTTGATTTGGTTAATTACTTTTAAGTATGTAACTTCAAGAGTAGTCAATGTCATTTAGAGATACAATTTAACTTGGAAGACTACATACCCCATTTCATCTATGTTTTGGGTTTCAATATTAGTTTGGATCATATTGGAGGATTTTAAGGAGAATTGTTTATTTAATTTTATTTATTTATTTTTTGTGTATTTTTTGTTTAATTATAGAAATTAAGATTAGTGTTTCTTTCTATAAATGAATATCTTTTTGGTGGATCATCTGATCTTGTACTAGCTATTATGTTTTTGATTAATCTCTAAAGACAAGGTAAATATATAGTTTATCCTTTGTGGATCTTGTGATTCTCTAGAAGTTGATTCTAGCTCTTCCGTTGTGACCAAGTCATTTTGAATACTAATCATTTAACAAAAATGATTTATTTTTAGAAATTTATTACAGAATGATACTCTACAAGAAAAGTAATTATTTCTCATTATGTTCTAAGTGAATCTCATAAATAAATTACTCGTCTTTATGAATTGTAAATTAAAACAAAACAACATTGTTTGTTTACTTTTCCTACTGAGAAACGAATGATCATTTTTCCCATCACTTGTTTGTGGTTTTCTTCTTGTTAGCATTATTCTAATCATTATTACTATCCCCCTCAATCAGAACATGACACTTATTTTATCTTCCATAACCATGTATTCCTACATGGAATTCTATTATGGGTTATCTCGGGTGACCTTTGTACTTATTTTTATTTCTTTTAAAGTGATATTTTTATTGACTCTTTTTCCGATGTGTGACATTCATATAAGTTCCCCATCCAAATTTTAAATAAAATTAATGGGATTAAATTTCCAAAAGGGGGAAGAATGTAACACCCCAAGCTTCAATAGTACCTTTCCCTTTGAATGATACAATTGCTTGCATTGTATGAAACTTAGAGATTCTAACACACCGTGACCAATCAAATTACCCGTTATGAATATTAGTACCCACTTTTTAAATTTTATAAATTTTATATTTCAAAATGGACTTCTTTTTTCGATTCGGAATATTTAAATTATCTTAGGGTGAATTTACGGTAATTTTCTAAAAACATTCAATTTTTGTTGAGTTACGAAAAACACTGAGTTATAGTTTAAAACTGGATTTTTTATTTAAATAATAATTTATTTTATTCAAATTTATTTTAGGAAAAAAGTACATGCATAATACCTATTTAAGTTCAATGTCATTCATTGTAGTCAGTTTATAATAATTTTATATGTAACGCCCCGACCCCAGTTACCCAGAGTCGGTGCATTATTTCGTAACATTGACATGATCACAAAGATCAAGTCTCGAAAGACAGATTAGTTTAGTCTCCTTAAAACACTAGATACATTAATAAGCTTTACATTACATCATAAAGTAATAAAATAATATAAAAACATATTTTCTTCATATCCCCTCATATTATCCCTTTAGGTCATTCATAAAATACTTCGTCACATCCTGAAAAAATTAAAACATTAAATGGGGTGAGGTCAGATGCTCAGTAAGGATATCAATATAGCAGAATCTTTCATAAATAAACATAAACATTTAAGGCAATGTATAACTCAAACTATACCCTTTTAAACTTGAAATTAAGCATAAAATGGAAAAAGTAAAATGAAATAATTCCATTTACTTATTCACATGGATATTCTACTAGTCTAATAATCCCATGCAATATCAATAACCACTATCATAATGATGGAATGCATAATGTCAGACTATCATAACCACGTAGCCAAGGCCTCGTGCCAAGACTACAAATAAGATTTTGTCAAGGCCTCATGCCAAGTCACTAGTTTGTCTCATGAGACCTACCGAAGCATCGAGGAGCTATAGCGGGCTCCACTAGTCACTTATTAAGTCCAATGCATTCCTTATATGAACAGGTTGAAACATATCATAAACCATAACATAATCGTATCACATAAAACATGCATAAAGGAAACATAACATTTCCACATTTTAATCAGAAGATATAAATACAACACATTGATATAATAAAAACATTTTAAAAATCATTTTCAATACCAAAATAAAAGAAAACTAAAACTTTGTAATTATGTTTCATTTAAAAAAAGTTATGGCTTCTAGAGGAAGCCGAAACTCAAATAAAGGTCACGACGGTGGAGAAGTCGTTGTCGCCGCATACATACGATAAAAAAACATTCCCTTTTGTCGTCTAGTAAAATTCATAGTATAAAAGAGATTCCTTTTGAATAAACGTTAAATTAAAAGGGGTTTATACACCGTATAAAAGAAAGTTGTGTATAAAACAAAATATGCCTCAATGAAAGGAGATGGAGACGATGTCCCTTACAAAGATCATTATTTTTAAATAAATTAGATCTATTATGTGTATTAACTATATGTACACATAATGAATGTAAAAAAACAAGATAGGACTTAATAATATCATGATATAATTTGAAATAAGGAGATTAACCACAAGAATAGAAATTTGGTTAAGAAGTTTCCTTACCTCGTGTCCGACATGTCTCGACCATTCTTTAACCTCCTGAATAATAAACTAGAGTTAATTTATAATTTCTTAAGAACCTTTTTCAAGTTTTTTATTCTTTTATATCACTTATTACCATTCTATGAACATTATGTAATTATTTATGTTAATAACAGTTGTTTTGTCGATCTTTGGTACTTGAGTCAAAAATAAACTTCTTATAATTAGAAGTTGTTTATGTGGTAGAATATACATTATCTCCAGAATTATTTTCATGATGTAGATATCATATATATATAATATATATCAATTATATACATTCATTAAAAATATTACGTAACATTTAGTGGTGAGAAATGAAATGCACCATTCATGGAGAGGGTAAGCCGTACGTACGGATGAACGCTACTTTCATTTATATTTCATATTTAATGGAATGAAATTATAATTATATAAAGGTATATTATAATTTCAGTATGATATCATATGTAATATCATTTAATCCATCCTTTATACATCCCACATATGGAATTAACGATTCAAATCACTTTGAGGGGGTGGTACTCCGCACTTCCTAAAATTAAATTATCGCGTTTACCCATAATGGAAATAATAAAGTTATGCCATAAATGAGAAATACAGAATCATAAGGAAAACATAAACATAATATATATCATATATAAATATTGTGACATATTAATGACCACCATGAGAGGTGTTAAAAGAATATTGAACAATCATCGTTTTGTGAGGTAGAAATTCGCCAACCACAGAAACAGTATGTTATTTAACCATTAGATGAAGGTGTGTGTAAGTGTAAATCAAATACTTCACATAAAAACATCCTATTATATTGGAGATAATGGTGTTTTTATAAAATAATGAAATAAAAATAGGTTATGTGGTTGGAGAAGCAAAATAAAACAAAATAACATAAGAGAATACATTACCTTAAAATCGGGTAACTCTTTTTGATTTGTGCCAAAGGCTTCCTTGGGAAGAATTCTGCCCAAAGTGAGGCTTCTAGGAGTAATATAGGGATGTTTAGAGAGTATTTGGGTAGATTTTGGCCGAGCCAAATGGCATGAAGGTGTGAATATGGTGGTAGTGGTGGGGGACTTTTATAAGAGGAGGTGCCGTCTTGGAAAGTAATGAAATGTTACAATATTATGATGTTCTTTTCGGATTTAAAAGGTCCCAAAATTATATATTTCTAGGATACGGTGATAAGGGATAGAAATATACTCATCCAATAGGTTTTTGAAAAGTGTATGTCTTATATTTTACATTATCTTCTCATTTTATTTAAATCATTAATTAATGAGGTAATCACTGCATCATCATGGTGTCATAAAAATTTTAACGTATTAAATGTCTAAAAATTATATAAAAACTATCATGATGTAGGAAATCTTTTTATATTTCCAATGAATATTAATATTCTAAAAGGTAACTTATATAACCCCATGTAATAATTATTTTATTAAAACAACACATGTTTGTGACAATTTTATTTTTACTTTAAATAATAAGTTATTAATGCCATTTTATTACCCAGGTGGTTCCATGGGGTCCCCAAGTTGACCCATGGATTTTCTTGGTCGGCCATGACTCATCCAATAAGTTTATTACATGTGTAATGATATTTTCATATTTTTATAATATCATTTTTACATTGAATTTCACTAATTACCTTTAATCGCGATTAATAGAACTTAAAAGTTACTATTCACCAAAAATCATTTTAATCACATTGACCCAAATTTTAATTCCTAATGAAAATGATGTATTTCAGATTTTGGAAATAAAAAATCATAGAGGTGGTAAAATTTCATTTAAACGAAAAATTAGTTTTTTAACTACCACTTAGTGGTTTCACTATTCATCAAAAAATGATGTTTTTCAGAACAACACCAAAAATTAACCCTAAGCTATATTTGATATTCCTAATTCAAAAATGATTTCTATTTTACAAAATTCAAAACATATATGATGAATTAATTAATTTAATAATTAATTCCCGTTGTCATAACAAATTGCTTGTTTTCAAGAAACAATATATATCAAAATATTGACAATTGTTTATGTCCAATTTCAAGAGTAAATTAATTCTAATGACCACAGTTGGATTAAATGGTAAAAATATATTCTAAATATACTTTAAAACCACTCAATATTATACCTTATAACTATAAATTATTTTTTTAAAAGTTGTTTTTAAGTATTTTTACTATTCATAAAAAATTGGAAGATCTTATAAAATTTCAAAAAATTCAACTTAGGATAATTTTGATATTCTGAATACAAAAATTAAGTCCATTTTGAAATATAAAATTTATATAATTTTAAAAAGTAGGTATTACTAATCACAACAGCAACTTTGATTGGTCACGGTGTGTTAGAATCACGAACTTGCGTACAATGCAAGCTATTGCATTATTCTAAGAGAAGAATATCATGAAAGTTTGGGGTGTTAAATTCTCCCCTCCTGCAATAAATTGCATCCTCGCAATTTGAATATATTCTTCAAAAATAAAAGGTTCAAAGTAGAAAATAGATGTGTGGAAAACCCACATCGAAAATAGGGTTAATAAAAATATAACATTAAAAGAAATAAAGAGAAGTACAAAGGTCCCTCGAGATAGACCACTCTAGGATTCTATGAAAATAAAGATATGGAGGGAAAAAAACCATCAAGGTCTGATGGAGAGTTATAGAAAACAGGATTCAAGGAAAGTTAACCACAAGAAAATCACAAACTTGTGATTGGTTAAACAGTTATTGAATTCCCAGTTGGAGAAGTTAACCGACAATGTTTTTGTTTTAAGTTACCTTTCATAATTCTGAGGAATTTATTTGAGAGATTTACCAAGAACGTAAGGAAATATACTTACTTCTCATTTAGACTTTCATTCTTTAATAAATTTTTACCACAAACCAATCTTTCACTCCAAATGGTAACAGAACTGAAAAATATTCTTTTTATCCCAATTGTATAAGGTTACAAATATTAAAACATACTATTTAGATTAGTAAATCTATTTTGTAATAACTAGGGACTTCCTGTAGGCTAGTGGTAGGTAATAAAGGCATGTCGCACTATGGTTGTGGGTTCGATTCCTACAGCTTTGTCTAAGGCGACAGGTTATCCCCCATCTTACATGTTATCCTTTTCCTAAAACTATAATATTATAATATTCCAAAAATAATCTTCAAAAATGTTTTAACCTTAAACAATACTATCCAAAGTTTAACCTAATACATTCCAATCTTTATAGTTATCCAAAATACATATGTCCATACTTTTTCTAAAAGGTCTCTAAATTCCAAAATCTATTCACTAGATTCCCCAAACAAAGTAAAGTTTCTCTTATTGTCACATACAAAAAATATTATTACCTTCATCATATTAAAACCTTAATGAAAACAATAAGTACTTCAGTACAATCCTTATATATATTTCAAATTATTCTTTTCACCATAATATAGTTATTGAGTCCAAAAACACAAATACAATAATTATTAAGCTTCATATATAGTAACAACATAAGCTTAGCTTTGATCCCTTGTCCTTTTCTGAGGTATGTTTCCATGACTCTTAGGACATTAATTTTCATAATGCCCCATTTCTCTACAATTTTAGCATTCAACATTGATAACCTTTTTCATTCCTTTGCAATCACGATCCTGCTGACCTTTTTCTCTACATTTATAATAAAATCCCATTCCTCTTAGGCATGTACCAGGGTGATTCTACCCACAATTATCGCATAATGGAAAATCCTTCATTCCCTTTTTCCCTTTATCTATCTCTTGTTACACCATTCTCTTCTTCTCTTGCATTACATTTTTGTCATATTATTTAGAGAATTCCTTTTCGGTCTTGATAGCACACGAGACAATATCTTCGTACGATGAGAAGGATTGTGACACTAAATCTCAACAGAGAAATGGTTTTAACCCATCAAACAAATGATCAATATTACTTCTTGGGTTACGTATATAATATGAATCATACCTCGCTAACCTTGTAAAGTTAGCCTCATACATTGCGACATTATCATCCTCCATTTGCCTCAGACTCAAAAATTGCCTTTCCATATCTACTCGATTGTCACGAGGAAAGTATTTTTCTAAGAAAAGATCTTTGAAATCCCTCCATTACATATTTTATACTTCATCATCTTTCTTTGTGTTTTGAATCAATGACCACCATTGATCAGCATCTCCAGTGAGGTGGTAAACTGCCATGATAACCTTTTCCATTTCACTACTCCCCAAGGCATGGAATATTTTATCTAAGTAATTTATCCATTTCTCATCTAATAATGGATTTGTACCCCCATTAAATATTGGTGGTTTTTTCCTCATTAAACTATGTAACATTGATCCTCTGTGTTGAGGATCAGGGTGCTCTATATGAGTATGGTTATTATTCATAACCTGATTGAGTTGTACCAGTATGGTGATAAGTTGATCAGCAGCAGTTGTATCACAAACTCCATTATAATTATCTTGAGCTGGAGGGAAATCCCTAAATGGAGTGTGTGCATTGATACAGTTTCCATTCCTTCCAATAGGCACCATTTCTAAACAATTACATAAACTAGATTAGTTAATGAATCAAAATACATAATTTCATACTTATAAAACACTTAACATAAATTGAACTATTTATGGATATAATCCATAATCATAAAAATGTTTTCTTTGAGGAAGTATATACGCATAACCCTTCATAGTGGTTTTTAAAGATAATGAGAATTATCCTAAGCATATCCCTTGGGAGTTTCGTAACCAAGAGTGCAGCAAATCCCTTTGTCGTGCACCAGTTCTCGTTCGAGTCTAGCTCAAAGTGGTGTTTTCAGGTTTTACCCCTAGGTAAATTTGTTCCAGAGCTGCCTCTACCTGCTCGTATCCAGACAAGGATGTATTTCTCGGAAAACTCAAAAAATCTCTTTAATACCAAAATTCTAGGATGGTATTCTACACTAATCCTCAATGTCTATCTTTGGGTTATGTGCTCTAATCATAGTTTATATAAATCTAGCTTCCAAGGTTAGTACTAAACTGCCTCTAATACCAACTGTAATGCCCCGACCCCAGTTACCCAGAACTGGTGCATTATTATGTAACATTGGCATGATCACAAAGATCATGTCTCAAAAGACCGATTAGTTTTGTAGCCTTGAAACACTAGATACATTCATAAGTTTTACATTACATCATAAAGTAATAAAAATCTATAAAAACATCTTGTATTCATATCCCCTCATATTATCCCTTTAGGTCATTCATAAAATACTTCTTCACATCCTGGAAAAATTAAAACATTGAAAGGGGTGAGCTCAGATGCTCAATAAGGATATCAATATAGCGGAAGCTTTCATAAATAAACATAAACATTTAAGGTAATGTATAATTGAAACAAAAGCCTTTTAAACTTGAACTTCAACATAAAATGGAAAAAGTAAAATTAAATAATTTCATTTACTTATTCACATTGATATTCTACTAGTCAAATAATCACATGAAATATCAATAACCACTTTCATAATGATGGAATGCATAATGCCAGAATATCATAACCACGTAGCCAAGGCCTCATGCCAAGACTACAAATAAGATTTTGTCAAGGCCTCTTTCCAAGACACTAGTTTGTCTCATGAGACCTACCGATGCATCGAGAAGCTATAGCGGGCTCCACCCATCACTTATTAAGTCCAATGCATTCCTCAAATGAACTGGTTTAAACATATCATAAACCATAACATAATCGTATCACATAAAACATGCATAAAAAATATAATATTTCCACATTTGAATCACAAGATATCAATACAACACATTGATATAATGAAAAAAATTTCAAATCCATTTTTAATACCAAAATAAAAGAAAATTAATACTTTGTAATTACTTTCCATTTAAAAAAAAGTTATGGATTGTATAGGAAGCCGAAACTCAAATAATGGTCACGATGGCGGAGAAGTCGTTGTCGCCGCATAAGTATGACAAAAAAACATTCCCTTTTTTCATTTAGTAAAATGCTTCGTATAAAAAATATTCCTTTTGAATATACGTAAAATTCAATGGGGTTTATATACCGTATCAAAGAATGTTTTGTATAAAACAAAATATGCCTCAATGAAAAGAGATTGAGACGAAGTCCCTTACAAAGATCATTATTTTTAAATAAAATAGATCTATTATGTGTATTTACAATAAGTACACATAATTAAAGTACAAATACAATATAGGACATAATAATATAATGACATAATTTGAAAGTAGAAGATTAACCTAATGAATAGAAATTGGGTTAAGAAGTTCCCTTACCTCGTGTCCGACATGTCTCGACCATTCTTTAACCTCCTGAATAATAATCTAGAGTAAATTTATAATTGCTTAAGAAAATTTTTCAAGTTTATTATTCCTCTTATATCACTTATTACCATGTTATGAAAATTATGTAATTATTTATGTTAATAATGGTCGTTTTTTCGATCATTGGTACTTGAGTCAAAAATAAACTTCTTATAATTAAAATATGTTTATGTGGTAGAATATAAATTATCTCCAGAATTATATTAATTATGTAGATATCATATATATTATATATATCCAGTATATTAATTCATTCATAATATTACATAACATTTAGAGGTGATAAATGAAATGCACAGTTCACGGAGATGGTAATTCTTACGTACGCATGAACGCTACTTTCATTTCTATTTCATATTTAATGGAATGAAATAATAATGATATATAGGAAAATTATAATTTCAGTATAATATAATATATAATATCATTTAATCCATCATTTATAAATCCCACATATGATATTAACGATTAAAATCACTTTGAGAGGGCGGTAGTACGCACTTCCTAAAATGAAATTATCGTGTTTACCCATAATGGAAATCATAAATGTATGCCATAAATGAGAAATACAGAAGTATAAGGAAACCATAAAAATAATATATATCGTATATAAATATAGTGAAATCTTAATGGCCACCATGAGAGGTGTTAAAAGAAGATTGAACAATCATCGTTTCGTGAGGAAGAAATTCGCCAACCACAGAAACAGTGTGTTCTTTAAACATTAGATAAAGGTGTCTGTAAGTGTAAATCAAATTATTCTCATAAAACAATCTTAGTATATTTAAGATACTGGTGTTGTAACAAAATAATGGAATAAAATGAGTTTAAGGGGTTGTGGAAGAAAAATAAAACAAAATAACATAAGAGAAGACATTACCTTAAAATTGGGTAACTCTTTTTGAGTTGAGCCAAAGGCTTCCTTGGAAAGAATTATGCCCCAATTTAGGCTTCTACGAGTAAGAAAGGAATGTGTATAGAGTATTTGGGCAGATTTTGGCCGAGTTAAATGTCATGACGGTGTGAGTAAGGTGGTAGTGGTGGGGGCCTTTTATAAGAGAAGAGGAGGGGAACTCTTGGAATGTAATGAAATGTTACATTTTTTTGAAGTGATTTTCGGATTTAAAAGGTCCCAAAATTATATATTTCTAGTATAAGGTGCTAAGGGATCTAAATATACTCATCCAATAGGTTTTTGACAATTTTATGTCTTATATTTTACATTATCTTTTAATTTTATTTAAATCGTTAATTAATGAGGTAATTGCTGCATCATCATGGTGTCATAAATATTTTAACTTATTTAATGTCTAAAAATTATATAAAAAATTTCATGATGTAGGAAATATTTTTATCTTTCCAATGAATATTTTTTGTCTAAAAATTAACTTATATAACCCCATGTAATTATTGTTTTAGTAAAACAACACATGTTTGTGACCATTTTATATTTACTTTAAATAAAAAGTTATTAATGTCATTTTCTTACCCAAGTGGCTCCATGGGGTACCCAAGTTGACCCATGGATTTTCATGATCAGAAATGACTCATACAATATGTGTAGGACAAGTTTCAAGATATTTTCATTTTTTTATAATATCATTTTTACATTAAATTTCACTAATTACCTTTAATCATTATTAATAGAACTTAAAAGTTACTATTCACCAAAAATTATTTTAATCCCATTGAACAACATTTGACTTCCTAATGACAATGATGTATGTCGGATTTTGGAAATTAAAATCATAGAGGTGGTAAAATTTCATTTAAACGAAAAATTAATTTTTTAACTACCACTTAGTGGTTTCACTATTCATAAAAAATCGATGTTTTCCAGAACAACACCAAAAATTAACCCTAAGCTATATTTGATATTCCTAATTCAAAAATGTTGTCTATTTTTAAAAATTCAAACCATATAAGTTGAATTAATTAATTTAATAATTAATTCTCGATGTCACAACAAATAGCGTCTTTTCAAGAAACAATATATATCAAAAGATTGACAATTGTATATGTCCAATTTCAAAGTGAAATTAACTCTAAAGGCCACTATTGGATAAAATGGTAAAAATAAATTCTAATTATAATTTAAAACCAATAAATATTATAACATATCACTATAAATTATTTTGATTAGAAAATTAGTTTTTATGTATTTTTACTATTTATAGAAAATTGGATGTTCTCAGAAAATTACAAAAAATTAAACTTATGATAATTTCGATATTCCGATTACCAAAATGAAGTCCATTTTGAAATATAAAATTTATATAATTTTAAAAATTTGGTAATACTATTCATAATGACTACCTTGATTGGTCGCGGTGTGTTAGAATCTTGAACTTGCATACAATGAAAGCTATTGCATTATTGAAAGAGAAGTGTATCATGAAAGATTGGGGTGTTACATTATATATATATAAATTTTATTGAACTTGTTTACCATCCTTTACCCACCTCCTAGGAGTAGTTGAAAATTTAAATAAAATATTATTTTACCACTTCTATTAATTTTATTTCAAATATCCAAGAGACAATGTTGATATTTGTATGTAAAATTGGGTACAATAAGATGAAATTTTTTGGGTGAATAATAACAATTTACTTTTGTTTACCACGATTAAATGTAAATAGTGAAATTAAAGGTAAAAGTGATTTTTTTATTACCCTAACACATATCCCAATTCTATTGTATAATTTTAATTTGACCAAAAATAGCCTTAGGAATAAAATATAATCCTTTAGGTTCAATTTTATTAGATTAGGAAATTTATTATTATTTAATTCAATGAAAAGTTAAAAGTGCTAAATTCGATGTTTAATAGCTAAACAATTTTTAATATAGGGATAAACAGAAGATAAATTATAATATAAATATTCATTAGAAAGCTAAAATATTTCCAACATAGTTTTATTCTACTTATAATTTTTAGTCATTAATTAGTTAAATTTATTTATGACATAATGATGATGCAGTATTTACAGTATTAATGAAAGATAAAAATAATTTATACTGTAAAAAACCAAATAAATGTAATTTGAGACTTTTTAGGAATGACACTAATTTTATAGGTTAATATGAGATATCATGGTTGGTTAGATGATTTTTTTTCAACGTAATAATGCTTCTATGAATTTAGATAAATCAAAATACCTAAGAGTGTTAAAATTGTCATAAAAGAGTTTTTTGAACAAATATTATATTATTAATTGATTTTATATTTATAAAAATCTATGGTTATGGGAAAAAGGCATATTTAATGTTAGGTGTATCATTAATGATCCACTTGGGGTTCACTTGGAAGTATATATTACGTTTATTAACCATATAATATAAAAAAACAAAGAGACATGGTAAATGTCAAACTATTTAACTAAGTGTTTATTCTAATCAATAAGGTTAATATAGTAACCCAAACTTGTCTAAAACCTATTGGTTGAGTGTTTTTTGATCCATAACCACCTTATGATTTAAATAATTCATTTCTGGAGCCATTATAATCTGAATATGATTTTATTGTAAAATAATATTTATAGAATTTCTTAAAGAGCCCCTCACCCCTCTTATAAAAGGGAACTCAACCATCTCTATATTTCACACCTTCAAACGAATTTGGAACCTGAAATATCTGACCAAAAATGATCTCCACTTTCCTCCCTTCAACCTAGTGGCCTTCCATTCATCAGAGAGCCATATTAAGCAGCACTTTTTATCAAATCAAAAGGAAGAACCCGAAGAAGAGGTAAATATTTAATCACCTCTTTCAAGTTATTTTTTTCTTTCACATCCTCTTTATTTTTTCTTTAATTTATAAAATAACAACTTCAGTATCTTCTATATACTGTGAAGTTATTATAAATATGGAAAAATCAAATTAATTATTATATCCATCCTTTGAATACCATGTCACCATACGTGCGTATGCACGGCTTACCGTCTCCACATCGTGGTGTAAATGTTATTTAATACATTATTATTTGGATGTGTATAATAATGATGTGTAATTGATGTAAATTATAAATATAACATGATAATTATTATGTATATATGATATACCATCCATTTATATATTATTTAAAATAACAAATGATGTTGTCGCTCGTGCGTACGTACGGATTACCATCTCCACGAACGTGATGAGATTCATTACCCATCGTCATCAATTCTAGACTAATTTTCATTAGATTAATAAAACAATTTATAATGACATAATATCATTCTGAAAATGGATAAGATACAACTTATTCATAACAAAAATTTCAAACAAAACAAAGCATATGAAGGAAAACGAATCAGTTAACACCCAAAATGACAATAATACTAAAATATTATTAACAAAAAAATATATTAATAGATCATATATGATATTATATTAATGTATATTAATCTTCTATAATTTAATAAAAATTATTTCACCAGTATACAAGAGGTTATCCTATACTCGACCAAGGAAAATTATAACGTTAGGGGTTTCTTATCTCACTTTTAATTCTGTGAGATTTCCATTGTTCGCCACTTATTTAATAAATGTGTTGTATTGTGTACTATTATATGATATATATATATATATATTATCATGATTGTATTTATATTCCTGTAATTTTGTGATTAATTTGGTTTTTATTAAATTTTTACCATATGACTCAATTGATTACAATGATGTAAGGGTTTTCATCTCACTTACAATTTCCATGAGTTTAATGACACACTGCCACTATTTCCTTTTCTCTGGTGTATGTAAGGACCAATGATTGATTTATTGATGTAATATACTTTAATTTATGAGTAATTAGATCTTCATTCTATGATTCATCTTTCATGGGATGTATTTTTCGTAAGATACCAAATTGTTATGGGAATTTCAAATTTCAATTTCCACTCATTCAAATTTATGAATACTTCATTAAATATTTTACTCCAGGATTATGTTTGGAATCACAATTTATTACGTATGTAGTAATTTCCACTCTTTGTTTTGTGGATATACTTCTGATGCACATAATCACTCCATTGATAAATTCTGATGTCATCTATATGAACTTGATGAGATTAATTTTATCTTAATCTCCATTTATTGAGATAAACATCCAATTCATTGTTATAATAATGATTCGATTACCTCAATTATTTTTATTCAAGTGTCTCTCATTTGGTTAGGAACTCTAACTAAAATATCATTTTAAAATCTTTTAAATATTTTTTATTTAAATCTGTCTCATTAATGTCCATGTTTTAAAAATGGTTTTAAGGATTTATTTATATGGAAATTAGAGTTTTAAAATTTAAATTCATTTTAAATGCTTCAAAGTGGTATGGGACAATTGAATTTAAAAATCTATTTTAAATGGATTCTTGAAAAATTGTGAGACTTTTAAATGTTTTCAAGACAAATGGGGGATATTTATCTCAAATAGTTTGATTATTACTTTCATATATGTCAATATCAATCATTATTCACAATTAAGGTTGAGCTATTATAATACAATATTCCATATTGTATTGAATGAGTTATGTTTGACTGTGGATGTGCTATTTTTATACCAATCTTGGTTTGTGCTCAAAATATTCACATTTTTATGTTATTTTTAATATGAATGTTCAGATTATGTTGCAACCTCTTCATATAAATAAATAATTGGAAAGAGTAAGTAATGGGTGGAGCCCTCTATTGGTCCTCGATGCATCAGTAGGTCTCATGAGACAAACTAGTGTCTTGGCATAAGGCCTTGTCAATATCTTATTTGTAGTCTTTCTATAAGGCCTTGACTATGTGGTTATGAATGTCTGGAATTATGCATTCCATCATTATGAAAGTGGATATTGATATTTCATGTGATTATTCGACTAGTAGAATATCCATGTGAATATGTAAATGAAATTATTTGAATTTATCTTTTCCATATTATGCTGATGTTCAAGTTTAAAATTCTTTTGTTTTAGTCTTATAAATTTCCATAAATGTTATATTTTTGCTTATTTATAAATGTTTCCTCTATATTGTTATCCTTACTGAGCATCTAATCTCACCACTTTCTATGTATTATTTTTTCAAGGATGAGAAAAGTATATTATCACTGACCTACAAGGATAGTCTATGGGATCTCAGTGTTTTCAATGGATAAAATTCTGTTATATTTTTCCATTTTATAATGTAATATAAACCTTATGAATGTATCTACTACTTCCAAGGATACTAAACTAATCGGTCTTTCGAGACTTGATCCTTTCTGATCAAGCGAATGATATGTAATAATGAACCGACTATGGGATTTTGGGGATGGGGAATTACAGATAAGATCTTAGAAACACATAGAATACATAGAAATGTGAAATGGAATAGATCCATGAATAAAACCACAGTATGTATTCGACCTCTTAATGCGCAAACAAAAACTGTGGAATAGAACCATGAGTGGAGAAATTCTACTTTGACATGACAGAGTGGAATAGTTGAAACATTCACCAAATATTTATGGATTTATTGGTGTTGGAATAAGGGTAGAGGATAACTGTTGACCATGTTCTAAATAGAGCATTCATACCATGTGACCTGAAATTGGTACAAACAATTTAGCATCCACATGTATACCATATTTGCAACCTGGGACATGTAAAATATTATTATTCTAAATTATTTGGGACATTGTCGTAACATAGTAGGAGAGACATAGGGCCTTGCATTTGAACTATTAAGAAGTCCATTCGAATGTTGGAGATTATAAAAGCCCAAATAAAGGGAAACATGAAACATGGAACTGAGAGACAACATGTATATATAGAATTTAACACTATATGTCCAAAACTAGAGTGTTCATGAGCACATTGGTGAATTTACAAAAAGGTTTTGGGGCTCAATATGAGATCAGATGACTCAAAAAGATGAGTGGGGAAAAGGGTGTTGAGATCTCTCTAGAGAGAGAGAGGTACGTGGTGTGGTTGTTAAAAACATGACTTGAATGAGGACATAAGATCACAACATAAAACATAACAGCCTCAAAGGGATTTGGAATAGTGGCCAGAAGGAATAGATGGTTTTTATGAAATAAGTCTGAACTAGAAGACAAAAAATCTAATCATTCCTACACATCCCTTGATGATGTGAATTAATCTGCACGTAGTTCTAGAAGATGGCATGCAATTTTGCATCGTGCGGTAAGGAAGAAGATAATAGGGGGTACCTCGATGAGGAATGTGAATGGCATGGCGAATTACAGTGCATGAATGAGGACATAATCCCACATACTCAACACCATTCACAATTCCTTGAGAAAAATTAGGCAAAGAGGCTGAGATAAATGATAGATGAACATGGTCTGGACCCATATACAATATTTCTGGGTTTTCTTACTTTTCTCATAGGTATAGGAATCAAGAAAAACTAATTTCTAGATTTTTTGTATAGTTTAACATAATGTGACACGTATATGGTAGATCTAATTTTAAGGTCAAATAGCTCAGAATGTTGATGCCATGTTTAATGTCATGTGCAAGGGAGAGATGGATGAAAAGGGTGAAACATAGTTATTGTCATTGTGGAGACCACCGTACAACAACAATGATTGAGGATACCATTTGACCATGTTCGCAACAGAGTATCTATATCTTTTGTTATGAAAAAAAAACATAAATTTAAGCATTGACCAATGACCACATTCACAACATGGGACTTATGTCAAATTCTCGTTCAAAACCCTCGATGATGTTGGCTCAAGATAGTAGGAGAGCACTGAGTACTAGAATCTATGCCATTCAAGAGTCTCTATGGGTGTGAAAGATGAGGGTAACACAAATGATGTGACGTGTAAAACATTATGGTTCCCATTCATTTTAATGTCTTGCGAAAATGACAGTGAATGATGGAGGGATGTCTCAAGGGGATATCTGTGGAATGGAAAAATAGCCTGATGTGAATAAGGGAATGGAGTCCATAACACACCGCACAATCCTAAATGAAAAAATAGGCGAAGAAGACGAAATTGTCGAGGTTCTTAAGATATAAATCACTATCCAGTTTGCAGTTTAACACCTTGTGGTGAGGATGGTGGTAATAATAGTTTATAGTCATAGGTCTCAGACCATAAATATGTAACCCTTTATGCTGGTATTTCTGTACAATATCTTCTAATCCCCTTGAGAAATGCTTAGTGTGGGGAACTTGGAGTATTATCAAGATCTTCCCAACATAAAAGGGTATGTCAATGAGGGAAGAAAATATGGTAGGGTTGATCCCAAAAAAACCAAAACTCCTCCTCGTGCAAGACTAATGATTAAAGGAATAACATAACAAAATGATTCATTGCACCCAATATTTGGGACATATAGTGGATGTGATAATAAGGAAGGATGGTGGTTGACTATGTTTCAAAAACATCATCCACATCATGTTACCTGAAATGGGAACTACAAATGAAAATATACAACCGATCATAGTCAAAATGCGAGACTTTTATCGAAGTTTCATTCAAGATCCTCTAGGTTGTTGGACCAAAATGGTAGGAGAGCCCTAGGTCCTATAATCCATGTCATCCAGGGGGTCCTTTTGAATGTGAAATATGATGAAGAAAAAAATAAAGGTGATTCATGAATCATTAATATAGCCCACCATTTTAACATCATGCAGCAAGATAAAAGAGGTGTAAATATCTAAAGTGGGGGATATATGGTCTGGTCATGATTAAATAGACATGAATGAATGAAAAATCCAGCACAAAACCATGTTTTTTGGCCCTAGGGGAGATCTTGATGTTTGGGGTTGGGCATAAAGACAAAATATACTGGCGTTCCTACATATCCCATGAGGACAAGAATCTATCCATACATAGTTTTGAAAGGTCTGTGTTGTTTAACATCATGTGGTGTGGATGTGGGAGGATATAAGCACGAGAAGGGGCACATGGTGTGATGTTCATAATCCAGAAATGATTTGGGAAGGAGACATCTACAGTACACCATGAAAGTTCCCCCAAAAGATTTACTCCTAATGGGGTAGTAAAAGAGAAGAGTTTGGCGGATGGCCACTACGACGAAGCGTTTTACAATTCCTTTATATCTCATGAAATGGGAATAAATCCATATGATGTTCTTAAATATTTTGCAGTTTATCTTCATTCAAAGAGGACATGGTAGATCATAGTTTATGGTCATAGAGCTTGGACAATTTTGTAGTTTATTATCATGCTGTATGTTATAGATCTTAGTTTATGGTCATAGTTCTCTGGCTATAACTGTATATATGTCGCTGATAGTTTTAAAATCATACAGGACAAAAATTTAGTTTACTTTCATGAAGGAAAAAACAATTTAAGGTCATGTCAGACTGGATACAGTATATCATCATGCATGATGAGATATAGTTTAATGAAATGCTATACAGGATTACTCCGGAAAAGTATGATTAGAGGAATCTGGCGTTGTTAGGAGGAGTTATAAACTCAACATCCAAGGTAACTAGGGAGTACACAACATTAGGGTAATCCTTGTTAATGATGCATGGTTCTTCTCATTTGGGATCCATCTTGGGTGGTTTTTTGTTGGGTATCATCTGCGTTCTCATGGCCAACACTATTTCACCTTATATAAAAGAGCATATGCGAACATTCTTGTTGAAATCTCATGTTTTCTTATTATGATTCAGGTAAAGATTGTGAAAGGAACAAAGCCTATTCTCGTAGAGTACTTCTTGTTAAACAATATGCATTTTAGATACCTTATCTGGGGCATGATGATCGTAGACAGCTGTGCCTAATTATGGAAACTAAGTCTCAATGGGTGGGACTATCTCTATTCGATACACCAGAGAATATGGGGTCATATGGGTGGAATTGTGAGTCGTCTTCCAATAATCCCAGAGAGCGTTGGAGATTTTTTCCAGCCAAGTACTCTTATTTTGACCAACCATCTTCTATATAATGTTTGAGTGGGTTTTTTTGAATTCTTAGATCTACCCATCTCCATTCGCATGATATAGGGAGTTTTGGTTAGAATGGATGTTGTACTTGGCATTCAACTACTTCAGTTAGGCTGCACACAAGTTAGTTATTTTATCAATGTGGATGGGGTGATAGACTCCAAATGAGTATATGATATAGGAGTTTGTGAATTCAACGATTGAACATGAATTGACCTCTATGAGTGGAACTACCACTACACCCATTAAAATTAAATCCATATCAGTCCATATGAATATACATT
The DNA here is from genome assembly GCA_963277665.1 of Viscum album. Taxonomy (NCBI): domain Eukaryota; kingdom Viridiplantae; phylum Streptophyta; class Magnoliopsida; order Santalales; family Viscaceae; genus Viscum; species Viscum album. Next base: position 1,950,511,106 of record OY728163.1, read on the forward strand.
GGCAATATATCATCATTGTATATGGTCCCATGAAATTCAGTTCCCATATCCCAAAGGACCAATAGTACATTGAGTTATGCAGAATTTATGGAATCTGATGCATAAAATTTTAAAGTATTAGGCATTCATTACAACCCTTGGACAAATTGACACAGTCATAAATCATAGAAGTCAAAAAATGACATTCTCTGGATCTGGTGAGATATATTTGGCCCGGTCTAATTATCCCTATTGGAATTTTCCTGAAAATCCATCAAGATGTGAGAAATAACAACTCATCTAATTCAACAGAGGAGAAACCCATCAAATCTCAATTTGTATAAACTCTTATCTAGATTTTGACCACTCTAGAGGGTAAACAACAATGCACAACATTGTATTATCTCATGCTCAACTCGATCTTCCAAGATATTTTTGTGAGGAGATACATAATAGAGGGGTCCTCTTATTATGAGTCACCTCCAACACTATGGAAGGGGGACCTTGTGGTCTTAATGTGGAGGCATCAGAGGTAAGGTGGATTACCTGCAGTCTCTCATCATAATCTGGAGTGACAAGAGTGTTGAATCTCTAGTTCACCGCATAAATAATCAAATCATATTGGTCAGGTTCTGTAAGAGAGCCATCCAGTTTGGGCAAGGCGTCTACTCAACCATTGTAGTATTGAGAGATATGAGTAACACCGGAATGATATGGGATCTAGGCCATCAAATAGATGGTAAATTCCAATAGTTGTACGAGCTATAGATTCATGACAACTTAGTAATCGTTGATCTGTTTGATGACTTGTTTGGAGTCCCCTTTCAAATGTAGGTGGGAAATAAAAATCATTAGTTCCCACATGAGACCAGTAATGAGGAACTGATACTCTACCTAATTATTGGTACAACCTACTGAAAACAGGAATGAATATGGCATAGCTGCTTGAGTAGGTGTGACGAAGAGGACACCTAGGACAACTCTGTTGAGTATTGGGTCATTGAGTCTTCTGCCAGAAGGACTTCATGAAGCACCATCAAAATGATGATGCCAACATAGAAGGGCTTGATATATAATGTGGATGGCCTCATCTGGAAAATCAAGATCTAGAGATTGGTCTGTGGGAGCTGTAGGTGGGGAAATAAATTCTATCAATTCTCGTCCTTAGATAGCCTTCTTGGGGACAAACCTGATTTCGATATTTTAGAGGACAACTACCCACTCAGTTTGATGTACTTTAGGCATGGGGCATCTTAGGATGTAATTCAATAGATCTACTTGGGACCCTAGTTTTATGTCAGGATAATGCAAGTAGTGTCACAATATTTTCATGGTTAATACTAGTGTGAGGCGGCTCTTCTCGATATAGAAATATATGTCTCCTATCTCGATGATAATGAAACTAAGAGAGTATAGTATTTTATCTATTACCTCATTATTCTTGCAAAGACGAGCATTCAGAGTTCATTCTTGAGTGGGGACATAAAGGACTGGAGTCTTTACTAAAATGGGCGTCGTCGGGACCATATGCTATAATAGGTTCTACATGATTTCCTTGAAACAATCTGACACTATCCATCTGACTGATAATCGACACCATTCTTTATGATCTGGGAAAAGGTCTTACACTTATTAGCTGAATTTGCAATGAATCATTTTATATAAGATAAGTGGCCTAGAAATCCCCAATGCTCTAGAATGTGTCTAAGTTGATACATTTGGCTGATGGCCTTGATCATCTAATAGTCGATCTCAATTCCTTTGTATCTGACAAAAATGCCAAGATCCATACCTAATGTGCCCCTAAGGAACACTTCAAGGGATTCATCATTAGGTAGTGAGAATGGTGGAATCCAAACACTTTCATGAGATCACATAGATAGTCTTGGCGCTGGCGAGATTTGACCACCAAATCATCCACATTGAATTCCACCAGAGTTTTTAAGTTCGATTTAAATTTGAAATGAATATCATGATGATGGGTGTAACCTACATTATTTATACCAAAAGGCATCACCAGTTAGCCGAAGGTACCATGTGGTGTTCTAAAGACTGTATAATCATCATCCTCATGGTCCATTCAAATTTTTTATTACTCAGAATACCTATACATTTAGGTGAGTGCCTTGAAACTAGTGGTGGATTCAATAAATATTTCTATCATAGGTAGGAGAAAATCATCCTTCGGACAGTTATGGTCGTGATCATGATAGTCAATGCAGACTCTGATCTTTTGACTATTATTTCTAATGGGAACAATGTTTTCTTACAATATATGGTAATGTAAATCCTTGAAAATGTTTTCTATAAGGATCTTATCATCCTCAGCGTCAACCATGGCACCAGGAGAAGGGTGAATATTTCTTGAAGGTTGTCTGAACCTGTGATGATTTTCTAGAAGGCCGAGGCGGTGGATATGACATTAGGATCCAGTCATGGAATCCCACATAATACAACTAAAATACATTACAGTGCTGCTTCAGGGTGTTCACATATCACTATTGCTCTTCTACTATTTTTGCTGATAAATGTGGGTTTCAAATCCATCTTGTTACCATGGATCACATGTAACAAAAAATCAACTATAGTGGAGACAACTTATTCAAAGTCAGTTGGAGTGTCCTAAAATTATTCCTCATTCATGGGGAAGGGATCCTCTATAACATCCCATGTAAATAATGAATAATACATCTTCCATATTTAATAATATTTGTGAATTTGATATTAATTTTACTTTAAAGTGGATGCTATGTTTGATGGAGTACCAAATATGCAATAGTGGGTTTCTTTATAATCTTACGTCGCACAATAACAATATAATATTATTTTTTTAAATGTTTGTTAATGCATAGTCATTGTATTGGAATGAATTAACATGAATAACTAAATTATTATTATACATTTCTGTTAAATGTTTTTACATTTACCCAATATAGGTTAGAGGGTTAAAATTTGAATGAATCTAATTTTAAGCTTAATTAAATTTAAAATGTTGATTTACCACCTTTTGATGGAAGACCCTATTTAAATATAGTTTTGGTCACTTTTATATTTTATTTTTGGTAAAATAAAATTCTTATTCAGAATTGGGACATCCATGTTCACTTTTGGTAAAATTTTGGTATTTTTATGATAAAATTAAGTTTCTGATGAATAGTGGAAAATACTGTATTTTAATTCAAACTGCCTTTTTAATCTAATTTAGTTATATTGGTAGAATATCTTTTTAATTAGTTTTAAATTTTAATTAGATTATATTATTTCCATTTAATCCAATTATGGACATTGAATGTAATTTCACATTGAAATTGGATATAAACAAGTGTTGATCTTTTGATAGTTATAATTTCATAAAAACACTTTTTTTGTTTTGATAGCGGGAATTAATTTTAAATTAATTTCTGCCACTTCTGTGTCTTAAATTCTGAAAAAATGACATCCATATTTGATGTCATTGCGTCTAATAGGGTAAATAGTTATATTTTATATTTAGAAATTTTAAATATTTACTATAATTAAAATTTTATTTACCTTGGTTAAAGGGTAAATATGGTAAATAAGGTTAAAAAAATATTATTATAATAATATAAAATCACCCTAACATGTGTCCAAATCCTATTGGATGATACATATCCAACTATTGGCATCCTTGGGTCGAATTTGGGACCCCATCGAGCCACTTTAGAGTGATAATGAAACATTATATTAATTAATTTAAAGTAAAAAATATATGAAAGAAACAGATATCTTTTAGTTAATTAATTTTAACAATGTATTATATAATTTATCATTTCAACTATAAAAATAAATTGGAAATATAAAATAATTTCAAACGACATGGTATTTTTTCATATTATTTTTACACATCAAATTAATAAAATAATTAATGACACAATAATGATGTGGTGTTTACCTCATTAATAAATGATTTAAATATATTATATTATAAATATTAAAATAATATCCAATACCTATCCAATTCTTATTGGATGATTTTATTTAGACCAATACTCATATTATCTTCGACCATAATAATTTATGGGCCTTTAAAAACCAAAAATCATTATATTATAAAATAATGTTTTTACATTTCCTAAAGAGCCCCCCCCCTTATAAAAACCATCACGTCTATACAATTATTCACACCTCTATATCCTCTGGGATCGTCCAAAACCTACCTAAATAAGCTCTCAATATCCCACTCTTCAACCCAGATGCCAAAATGTTGGCAGAAGGCACTTCAAGAAGTCCTTTTGGTTCAAACCAAAGGGAGTTACCCGAATGAAAGGTAATCGTTTCTCTTATTTTCATTCATTTTATTTTACTTCTCCAACCCCTAAAATCTTTTTCTTATTTTCTTTTCAAACAAAAAAAGTATCATCAATAGAAAAGGATTTTGTTTTGAGATGTATTTGATCTACACTTACAAACACCACCATCTAATGGGTAAAGAACATACATTTTCTGTGGATGGCAAACTAACGTCTCACAAAATGATGATTGTTCATTTATATACTACCAAATCTAATGGTAGCCATTAAGATGGAACTATATTAAAATATGATTTATATTATGTTCTTGTTTTCTTTATGCTTCCATATTTTTCATTTATAGAATACCATTATCATTTCTATTATGGGTAAACATGATAATTTCATTTGAGGTAGTGCAGACTACTGCCCCCTCAAAGTGATATGACTCATTAATGCCAAATGTGGGACTTATATAGGATGGATTTAATCTTATTATATATGAAATTGTATTATAATTATAATATACATATGTATCGGGTTGTTTAAATTCCATTAAAATAATAAATAGAAATGAATGTAGTGTTCATGCATACGTGCGACTTACCGTCTCCGTGAACAAATCATTTAATTTCATACCTTCAAATGTTAAGTAAAATTGTAAATAAATGTATATAATAGATATATAGGATATATAGGATATCTAAATAATGAACATAATTCAAGATATAATAAACTTTTTACCATGTGAACAACTTGTAATTATAATAAATCCCTTTTGGACTCAGGTACCAAATAATGAAAAAATACCATAATTAACTTAAGTGATTACATAATGTTTATAACATGTTGATAAGTGATATAAAAGGAATAATAAACTTGAAATTTTTTCTTAAGAAATAATAAATTAAATTTATTTTAATAATCAAGAAATTAAAGAATGAACAGGTCATTTTCGACAAGAGTTAAGGGACTTCATCTCAATCTTTTTTCATTGAGGCATATTTTGTTTTAATACACGACTTTCTTTTAATGTAAGCGGTGACAACATATTTTCCAATTACAAGAGTATTATTTGTTTTTTGGATTCCCTAAAAAGTTGTAATGATTATAAAAGGAAATTAAATACCACTTACTATTTTTACATATACTAGTATTATTAATTGTTTTGATAATTTCTAGATTATTTAAATATATTTAAATGATATATTGTGATTGAAATGTGTAAATGTTATCTTTAATTTATTTTTTATGTGTTATGAATATGTTATAGTTCTTGGGAGTTGTTATGTATATGGGTGGTTCCGTGATAAACCTAGGGTGGGTGAGCCTGAGATAGCTCTCCAATGCATTGGGTAACGTGACAGAGGTAAACATGAATGTTTCTCCTAAGAGATTTGATGAATATTAGTGATGGGTATTCCAAATATAACTCCCTACATAGTTGTGATAGGTACACTGAATGTATGATATGGATTGAACAAGTTACCTTTATGATTTATTTTTTCTGTGTGTTATTCCAAAATCATATGATTTCATGAGGTATGTAAAAGATATTATGATATGTATGAAATGATGAACTAATGTTTTATTTCATTGTTTTATAACCATTACGCATATTTTTTGGCTAATCCCAAGTTTTAAATTGTTTTTCAGAGGACCTAAAGATGAATACATTCAAGGATGGGATCAAGGAAAAGTCATGCTGTCTAAAACATGGGACTTGACATGACTCATTTTTTCAATAGTTTTTATTTTATGAAAAAATTTGGAAACTGAGTCGATGCGTCTACCTTGTAAATTTTGAGATGAATCCAAATAGTTATGTCCTGATTCTCAAAAACTAAACTCCTGAAAAGATCCTTAATGTGAATTATTCATTTAATTCAAGATTATGTAATGTTTATGGCTAGGTCCTTATTTTTGGTATCTGAGGTTGGATTAGAAAACATTAGGAGATAGAATATTATTAAATTAATTTTTATAAATTAATTTATGGTAATAATGACATAGAATTTACAGATTACCATTTTCTTCACCTAAAAACATTCTGAGTTCAGAATGGTTTTCCCTAGAGGAAACTGACTAGCTATGTTGGGACAAAATCAAGAGGAATACAACCTTCCACATTAACAACTTGAGATGGTTTGAATCAGAATTGAAAATTTTGTTGCAGTGATGGCACAATTGACTCAGGCTTAAAATTGTAGTGGTATCCTTTCATGTGATCAGCTAGATAAACCATAGAGGATCATGTGAGTAGTAGAGCAATTCATGAGGCAACATCCCCCATCACTCAGAAGATCATCTGACATTGTGCTAGTTTAAGGGTGGATAAAAGAACTGGAAAAAATATTTGATGTCATGGTGTATACAGAACATAAAAAGGTTAGTATCACTATTTACTATTATTATGGTGAAGTTGATCAGTTGTGGTCAATGGTGAAAAATATCAGGGATAGTGAGGAGATTGATGCTCTTGATTAGGATGAATTTAAAGATCTGTTTCATGAGAAATATTTTCCTATGGGTGTTCATCTTAGGATAGTTAAAAAATTCTTGGAATTGAGGAAAGAGGATAACATTGTGGATGCTTATGGAGAAAAATTCACCCCACTGGTACGGTATGCTCCAAATTTTATACAAGTTCTTTATAGTAAAATTAACTATTTTTACTCAAGATTAAATCCAAAGTGCTGAATGGATTTAGCATTTAGTGAGTTCAAAAGTTATGAAAAACTTCTTCTATGTGCGAAAAAGGTGTAAATTGATTTTTTTTATCATGTTTTCTTGTACAAACAATATAATAAGAGGTCAATGTGGTAGGGGAAAGGGAAGAACTCATGAAAAATGTATCAGGGTATGAATATTATGTTTACAGTTTGTAAAAATTGTGGTAAAAAGCATGCTTGGGAATATCTTTTGAATTCTGGTAAGTGCTACTGATGCTGTAAAATGGGACTTAAGGCTCATAATTTCACTGAAAAGCAGTAGGGTAACTGCAATACAAAATATTATTTAAAATTAGTAATATGTTTTAAGTGAAATAAAATGAATCATTATGAAAATGAGTGTCCAATGAAGAACTTGACTGAGGTAAAGTAGCAATAATATAAGACGGAAGTGGTGGTGAAGTCCTCTGAAACTACTTCATCAAGTGTTGGTCTATCAAATGAAGTAGAATCAGGTTCACTGTTTGTTTGTTCAGATTATGCCAATGTGTTGTTTGAGTTAGGGTCTACAAATTCATTAATTTTTTAAAAGTTTTATAGTAAATTGGGAATTCCAAATCCAGATATGAATCCGAAACATATGGTAATAATAGTTGGAGGAAATGTTGAAACAAAATGAAATTATATGAACCTTCCTATCTTAGTGGGACGAATGAATCAACCCTCCAGTATTATTGATTTTCCTCTAGTCTAGTATGATTTTTTGGGTATGGATTGGATTCTTATTTATCATCCTAACAATGACTGCTGAGATAAATAGGTTTATTTTTAGAATTATTTCCAGTTTATGTACAAGAATGAATACTTACTTTTGATAACATATCAATAATCTAATATACTAGTAAAATATGGAAATGAATGTTACATTGCACATATTGTTGAAAACAATGGAAATTTTCAGATTAATGATGTGCCAGTGGTAAGTGAGTACCTTGATGTTTTTTAGATGAGTTTCCTGGTATTATACCTGATCAAAGGGTTAAATTTATTGTTGACTTAGTTCTTGATCCTAACTCAATTGGAAAAGACCCTTATCAAATGCCTCAAATTGAACATTTAGATATAAATAAGCAATTACATTATTTATAAGATAATTTTTTTATTTGACCTAGCACATCACCATTGGGTTCTCCTATCTAATTTGTTAAAAATATTTATTTTTTAATGAGACTTTGCATTGATTATAGAGCATTGAATAACATCGCCATTAATAGAAAGTATCATTTTCCTCATATCGATGATTTTTTTGACCAGTTACTAGGAGCTCATTATTTTTAGAATATTGAATTGAGGTCGGGGTACCATCATTTGAAAGGAAAGGAAGCAGACATTCTGAAGACCATGTTTTGTACTAGATATATCCATTATGAATTTATAGTTATGGCTTTTGGTTTAACCAATGAACCAGCTATATTCATCAATCTTATGAATTTAATTTTCCCTGAGTTATTTGATATGTTTTTGGATGTGTTCGTTGATGATATTTTGGTTTATTTTTAAAAGTAAAAATGAGCCTTAAATTTATATAAGAGTTTTCTTGGAAACCCTAAAAGAAAATAAACTCTTTGGAAAAATCAGAAAGTGTGATATTTGGTTATATATAGTTTATTTCCTTGGATACAATATTTAAAACAATGGCATAACTTTTGATCCTAATAAAACAAAAGTTATTTAACAATAGATTAGACCCAAAAATATAACTATGATTAATAGTTTTCTTGGATTTTCAGGTTATTACAGGAGGTTTGTTGAAAATTTTGCACGGTTATCGAGTCCATTGACTTTGTTAACTCGAAAAGGTGTTAAGTTCATTTGTACAATAGAATGTGATTATTGTTTTCTGGAATTGAAAAGATGATTGGTAAATGCTCCAGTTTTGGAACTACCTTCGAGAAATAGTGAGTTTGTTATCTACATTGATTCTTCATTTAATGGAAATGGTTGTGTCCTTATCCAGAATGATCAGGTAATTTCTTATGCTTCATGTTAGTTGAAACATCCTTAGTTAAATTACCATACACAATATTTAAAATTAGCTACAGTTGTTTTTTCTTAAAAAAATTAGATGGAATCATTTGTATGGAATAAAATGTGAAATAGAAACTGATAATAAAGTTTTAAAGTATATATTTATTCATATAAAATTGGACATGAGACAGAGGATGTGGTTGGAATTAATCAAGTATTATGATTTCACAATCCATTACCATCCAGGAAATGCAAATAATGTGGTTGATGCTTAGATTTGAAAAATTAATTCCTTATTAACCATGATACGTTTGGAACGAGATCTGTTGGCTTTTAATTTGATAAACTTTGGCATAGATTTTGTTGGTACAGGAAATTATTCTGTTCTGTTTCAGGTGTAAGTAAAATCATCTCTATCATACAAGAATTAAGCAAGCGCAGAAGGAAGACCATGAGTTGTAGAAAACGTAGATCTTTTTGAGAAGGGTAAGTTTCCTGAATATTACACTGATAATGAATGTGTTTTGAGGTTTGGGAAGAGATTATATGTGCCTTGTGATTCACAGTTGGAGAATGAGTTGTTTTTTGAAGCTCATAGTTCCCCTTATACAGTTCATCCTGGCAGTACTATGATGTACACAGATCATTGGGAGTATTAATGGTGTGATGAAATGAAAAGAGATATTTCTGATTTTACAGTTTACTGTTTGATTTAATATAAAGTTAATTCAATGTGGTAGTTACCGAAAGGGATGCATCAGTCTTTACCGGTGCCAGCGTGGAAATGGGAAAATATATCCACGGACTTCTTTGTAGGATTACTAAAGACATCTCGAGATAATAATGTAATTTGGGTTATTATTTATCGGTTGACTAAATATGATCATTTACTTCATATTTTATATTCTTAGTCTCTAGATCAATTATATCGGTTGTATCATAAATATATAGTCAAGTTTCATAGAGTTCCACAATACATTGTATCTGATCGTGATCCCTGGTTTACTACTAACTTTTAGAAAGGCCATCAGATGTGGTCGTGTACTAAATTAAAATATAGAATAGTTTTTCATCCGCAATCAGATGGGTAGTCAAAATAAACAATTCATACCTTGGAAGATATGCTACATGCTTTTTCACAGTATTATCAGGGAATTTGGGACCATAATTTTTTTTTGGTTGAATTTTCTTATAATAACAATTTTCGTTCTAGTATACAGATGTGTCAATTTGAGGCATTATATAGAAAGATTGTCAAAATACAGCTTTTTGGGATGAAGTAGATGAATGAAAGTACATTGGACATGAACTGGTAGAAGAGATGGTAGAAAATGATTAGCTTATTTAGAAGCATATGAGAACAGCTCAGAGTAGGAAGAAAAGTTATGCAGATAACTGGAGGATTGATCATTCTTTTGAGGTAGGTGATCATGTATTTCTCAAAGTTTATCCATGGAAAAATCTGATACATTTTGGTAAGAAAATAATATTGAGTATGAGGTTCATTGGACCCTTGGAAATCCTAGTGAAATTTGGATCAGTTGCGTACAGAGTGGCTTTACCTCCATTTTTGTCCCAGGTACACAGTGTTTTTCATGTTTCAAGGTTGAGAATGTTTATGCCAGATCCATGTCAAGTTGTAAGTCTAGAGATAGTTCAGTGGGAAGAGAATCTATCTAATGAAGAAAAACCATTCCAAATTACTGACCGAAAAGAGCATGTGATGCAGAATAAGGTAATTCACTAGGAAATGGTTTTGTGAAAAAACAATATGGTTGAAGAGGCAACGTGGTAATCTAAAAATTATTTGTGGGATTGATACACCCATTTATTTGATAAGTGAATAAAATTGCAAGGACGCAGTTTCCAAATGGGGGAAAGGTTGTAACATCCAATGTATTTAAAGAATTATAAATTTTCCATCTTTATTAATATTTTATAATTAAAAATTAATTTTACTTTAAAGTGGATGCTATGTTTGATGGTGTACCTGATACGCAACATTGCGTTTCTTTGAAAACATACATTCCGCAATAATAATACAATATTATTTTTTTAAATGGTTTTTAATGCATAGTTGCTGTATTAGTAGGAATGAATAGAACTATCTACAATTGGATTAGACATTTTTCTTAAATGTTTTAACATTTATACAATTAATGTCAGAGGGTTAAAATGTGAATGAATCTAATTTTAAGCATAATTTACTTTAAAAGGATGATTTACCATCTTTTGATGGAGACCAATATTTAAATCTATTTTTGGTCACTTTTATATGTTTTTTGGATAAAATAAAATTATTTTTCAAAATCAGGACATTAATATTCACTTTTGGTTAACTTGTTGTATTTTCCTGATAAAATTTAATTTTTGATGAATAATGGAAAATAATGTATTTTAATTAAAAAATTCCCTTAATATAATTTATTTATATGGTTATATTATATATTTTAATTATTTTAAAGTGTAATTAGATAAAAATTTTCCAGTAAATCCAATTTTTTTCATTTGATGTAATTTCACTTTGAAATTTGACATAAATAAGTGTTGATCTTTTGATAGTTATTATTTCTTAAAAAACAAGATTTTTGTTTTGATAGTGGAAATTATTTTTAAATTCATTTCTACTACTTTGGTGTTTTGTATTTAGAAAAATTGATACCATATTTACATTCAGTAGGTTTAAATTTTTCTAATATTTTTTTTTTTTTAGACATTTTAAAATATTTACAACAGAAAAAATTTAATTTACCATGGTTAAAGGGAAAAACTAGTAAATAATGGTAATCAAATATTATAATAATAATATAATATTACCCTAACATGTGTCATAACCCCATTTGTTGATACATATCCAACTATGGGCATCCTTGAGTGGAATTTGGTACCCCATTCATCCACTTCAGAGTGATAATGACAATTTATATTAATTACTTTAAATTGAAGACAAAAATGACATAAACAAATATCTTTTAGAGAATTAACTTCTACATGGTGTTATATAAGTTATATATTCGACTATAAATATTAATTTAAAATATAAAATGATTTCCTACATCATGGTATTTTTTAAAGAATTTTTAGGCATCAAATATATGAAATTATTTATGACATAATAATGATGAAGTGATTACCTCATTAATACGTGATTTAAATAAATAATATAATAAAGATTACATTTATATCCAAAACCTGTCCAATTAGTAATTGATTTTCTTATTTCAACCATGAGTCATATGATATTATACTTTAAAATTTTTTGGTCCTTTTGAAACCGAAAATCATTATATTATAAAATAATATTTTCACACTTTTTAAAAGAGTCCCTCCTCCCAATCATAAAAAGCCCTCAACTCTAACTCATTCCTCACACCTATAAAGCCACTTGGGTCATCCAATACATACCCAAATAATCTCTCAAGATCCCTCTCTTCCACCTAGAAGACTTAACTAAGGTCGAAGGTACATTAAGAATTCTTTTTTGTACAAACCAAATAGAGTTACCCGAATTAATGGTAACAATTTATCATAAATTCATTTATTTTTTTATTTCTCCAAACCCAAATTATTTTTATTATTTTATTTTACAACAAAAATAGTGTCCTCAATACACTAGGATGTTTTTATGAGAATTAATCAAACTAAACTTATAGAAACATTCATCTAATTAGTAAAGAACGTATTGTTTCTGTGGATTGGAAACTAACGCCACACGAAACGATGATTATTCAATTATCTCCTACCACCTATCATAGTGTCCATTAAGATGGAACTGTATTTATATGTTATATATATTAATTTTTTCTTTATTATTATGTATTTTTCATTTATATCATACCTTTATGGTTTCCATTATAGGTAAATGTGATGATTTAATTTGTGGAAGTGCGGACTACCGCCCTCTCAAAGTGATATGACTCGTTAATGTCATATTTGGGATGTATAAAGGCTGGATTTAATGATATAATATATGATATTATACATGAATTATAATACACCTATTTATCATGTTTTTTTATTTATATTAAAATAATAAATAGAAATGAAAGTAGCATTCATGCATAATTACAGGTTACTGTCTTCATGAACAATGCATTTATTTTGTACCTCCAAATCATATGTACTAGTATAAATACATCTATATACTAGATATATATGATATATATGATATTTAAGTCACGAAATTAATCTTGTATATAATGAACTTTTGACCACGTGAACATCTTGTAATTATAAGGAGTCCATTTTTGACTCAAGTAACAAATATCGACAAAATTTCCATTATTAACATAAATGATTACATAATTTTAATTACTTGGTAATAAGTGATATAACAGTATTAATAAACATGATATATTATCTAAAGAAAGTATAAATTAACTTTAGTTTATTATTCAGGTGATTGATGAACAAACGGGTCATGTCAGACACGAGGTAAGGGACTTCGTCCCAGTCTCATTTCATTGAGGAATATTTTTTTTAATACCCGACATTCATTTATAAACTATATAAAAACCGTTTAACATTTATTTCATTCATAGGGAATATTTTTCTACAAAAATTTTTACTAAACGGCAAAAATGAATGTTAATTTTTAACAAAAGCGATGACAATGTCCTTTTTAACGCTGTGAATATTATTTTTCCTTTGGATTCCTTAACAAACCGTAATGTTTTTAAAAGGAAAATAAATACCCTTTACACTTTTTACGTATATTGGTATTAAAAATGGTTTTGATAATGGATAGATTATTTCAATATATTTAAGTGATATATTATTATTGAAATTTGGAAATCTTATATTTTCGTTATGTTTGTTTTATGTGTTATGAATATGTTATGATTGTTGGGAATTGTTACATATATTAGTGTTTTGGTGATAAACCTTGGACGGGTGAGCCCAAGATATCTCTACAATCCATTGGGTAATGGGACAAAATTAAACATGAATGTTTCTCCTAAGATATTTATGGAATATACTATGATAGGTATACCAAATGTAACTCACTATGTAGTTGTGATAGCTATAATGTAATATGAAATTGATTCCATAAGTTACCTTTATGATTTATGTTTTAATGTGTCATTCATAAATCTAATGATTTCATGAGGTATGTTTAAGATCTTATGTTATATATATAATGATGAACTAATTATTTCCTTCCTTTTTTGATAACACTTAATAATCTTTTTTTGCTTATCCCAAGTTTTAACATGTTTTTCACAAGACCTAATGATTAATAGGGTGAAAGATGAGATCATGGAAAAATAATGCTATCTAAAACATGGGACAAGACATGAATATTTTTTTTAAGGAGTTATTATTTTATAAAAAAATGGAAACTGAGTATAAGTCTCTACATTTTAATTTTGTAGATGTAATTTAATAATTATAGCCTAAATATTTAAAACTCTAAACCTAAAAAGATATTCAATGTGAATTATTCACTTAATTCAGGATTATGTAATGTTTAAGTTCAGGTCCTTATATCCTCAATTGGAGTTGATTCCTCTAAGTCAATATATCCTGATGGGACAATGTTTCCTGCCTGAGAAGTAAAGGACAATGCATCGGGGGACTCATATGCTGCTGAAATGATAACGATTAAAGCTATCAACCGGATCCCATCTGGTCATTGGCATAATGGGAAATTATTTTTGATAGAAACTAAATAGTGTCATGTTAGCTTATGTCAGTTTATCCTTACCTAGGGAAACCAAAAAGTATGATGTGTTGTCATTTCCAGGGGGTAGACATCCCGATACCTTAGGAGAGTAGGGGGGATCTACGATAACCCGAGCCAGATTTATGTTGGTATACGAGGAGATCTTTCGGATGTCTTTAGTCTTGGGAATATGTTTCCCCCACTTTCCAAAAACAAAAAGCATTTCCACAGATCTAGGGCCATATACTTCAATCTGTGGATTGGGAAAATATAGGTATCATATAGGCCTATCCACAGGTTGGTCACATGCATAGCATTTTCAACCTTGTTAGCTTGAATCCGATTGCCCTTCCACTTGTAATAGTCGACATATTGGTAGTGGGATTCACAAGAGTCATCGGGAGATGTATCGCCTTGTAATATGACCACTTTACCACTAAGGGTGTAATTAAGATGTTGGTGATATGAAAAAGTTACTACTATGCTCAGGTGGAGCCATGAAATAACCATCAGGGTGTTATAGTCAGTGTCTTGTGAGATAGCCATAAACAAGGTGCCTACTACCTGGACACATAACTAAGTCATCATGAATATATTGGAAAATTGTGTATGTTATGTCCTTTCACAACGTTTATTTTTTAGGTCCATGCGAGTCAGATAATGCTCTGATGGACACATTTTTCAGAATGTCTGGGTTCGGATTTGGTTGATCCCTGACCATGTGTCAAAAAGATGGGTACAATATTCCATTCCATGAATGTGTATAGTTATAAAATTTGGGAGAATGTGACCCTATATTGGATATCTTTTATCTTATCTAGTGAAAGAGATGAAGGCATGTCATTCTAAATTCTTAGCTCCATCAACATGGAAGGCTTTTGCGGGTGCTACCACCATCTAAAACTAGAGGTGGATTCCTAAATCCTCATCATGGGCTTCACGCATATCTTCAAATAGGTGAATATCCACATGGAGATAGACCCTCATAGTAATTATGGCCTGATACATGATGATATAACACTTCCATGCCATGTGTAAACTTTTTCTTACATGGGTTCGTTAAATGGAGGGAGGTATGATGGGCCCCTATGGCTGAACTAGTGGATGACTAGTGCTGAGAATGTCCCACTTATAACTAGTAGAAACACATGGAGTGACCAACTGACTGGGACTACGTAACACCCCAATCTTCAAGGGTATGTTTTCTTTTGAATAATGTAACTGTTTGCATTGTATGCAACTTCGGGATTCTAACACAACGCGACAAATTAAAATTGCCATTATGAATAGTAATACCCACTTTTTGAAATTTTATAAATTTTATCTTTCAAAAGGACTTATTTTTTTGATTCAGATTATCAAAAATAACTTAGGGTGAATTTTTTGTATTTTTCTGAAAACATAAATTTTTTTATGAATTGTGAAAAACACTGATTTATAGTTTAATACCAATTTTTTTTATAGAAATAAGTATTTATTTTATTTAAATTTATTTTAGGTAAAAATTGATTAATAATACCTATATATGTTCAATGTGATTCATTGGAGTCAGTCTATAATAATTTTAGATATATAAAAATTTTATTGATCTTTTTTACAGTCTTTTACCCACCTCATAGGAGAATTTACAAATTTACATAATGAAAAATTATACTGATTATGTGAATTGAATTTCAAAAATTTTAGAGACACAATTGATATCAGTATGTAAAATATGGTTCAATAATATTAAAATAATTTTTTTATGGATAGCAACTTTTTACTTTTATTTACCACGGTTAAAAGTAAATAGGGTAATTAACGGTAAAAATGATATTATTATTACCTTATCACATGTCCTAATTCTATTGTATAAGTTTAATTCAACCAAAAACAAACATAGGAATAAAATATGATCCTTTAGGTCCACATGGATTGGATTAGGACATTCATTATTATTTAATTTAATGAAGAGTTGAAAGTTTAAATTTCAAATATTAATAAATAAACCATTTTTAATATATGGTTACACATAATATAAATTAAACTATAAATATTAATTATAAATTTAAAAATATTTAATACATAATGAAATATTATTTATATTTATTAGATATTAAATAATTAAATATATTTATAACACAATCATGATGCAGTAATAACCTTATTAATGATTGATTAAAATAATTGATATTATAAATATCTTAATAAATGTAATTTAATACATTTTATGAATTATCATAAATTTATATTTTAATATGACATATTAGGGTTGGTTATAATAATTTTTCTAGAAGTAATAATGCAGTTATGAATATAGAAAAAAAATACCTAATAGTGTCAAAATTGACATAAAATGTTTTTTTAAATAAATATTATATTATTAATTGATATTCTATTCGTAAAAATATAAGGATTCGGAAAACTACTTATATAATGGTGGTTTTATCATTAATTAACCCCATGGTTTTTCGGATAGATATTTATTTTATGTTTATTAACTATATAATATAAAAATACAAAGAGACATGGAAAATGTCAAACTATTGAACTAAGAGTTAAATATAAAATATAAAGTTAATATAGTGTCCCAAACCTATCTAAAAACTATTGGGGGAGTGGTTTTAAAAACATCCATACCTTAGCTATTAAATAATTAATTTTTATTCCATTTGATAACGGAAATTATTTTATTATAAAATAATATTTCTAGCTTTTCTTTAGGTGCCCCTCACCCCTATTATAAAAGGGCAGTCCCCCTTCCCTCAAATTTACACATTCAATGAAATTTGGATCGTCCAAACCCTGCCAAAATACCCTCTGAACTGTCCTACCTATATCCTAGAGTCCTTCTTTTAGTCAGAAAGAAAACATGCGGAGCGATTTAGAACAAATTAAAAGGAAGAACCCGATGAAGATGTAAATATTTCATCACCCCTTTCAAGATCCTTTCATCTTCCACTTCTTATTTCTTTGTTGTTTCCATTATAAAATAATAACTCCAGTATCTTCTATATACAATTATGTTATTATAAATATGGTACAACCATATTCATTTTTCAATCCATCCTATGAATGATATGTCATAATATGTATGTACGTACAACTAACCGCCTCCACGTCGTGGTGTAATTGTTTATCAGCACATTATCATTTGTATTAATATAATAATTATGGTTAATTTCTGTAAATAATAAATATAACAATATAATGATTCTTTATATATGATATACCATCCAATTATATATTATTTTAATATAAAAATAATGACATTGTCGCTCGTACATACGTACGGATTACCGTCTCCAAGAATGTGATGATATGCATTCCCCATCGTATCCATTCAAGACTATTTTTCAATAGATGATTAAAAATAATGTTTAAACACTTAATCTCATTATCAATATGAATAGGATACATCCTATCATTAACATACATTACTAACGTTACAAATCATACAATGGAAAATGAATCACTTAACACCCGAAACGATGATAATACTAAGATATTATTAACAAAGAAATGTTATAGATCATTTATGATAAGATATTAATTTATATTATTAATTTATAATTTAATTAAAATTATTTATCCACTATATAGGAGTTAAACATATCCTCGAACAAGGAAAAGTACAAAGTAATGGGTTTCTAATTTCACTTTTAATTCTGTGAGATTTCCATTGTTCACCAATTATTTATTAAATGTGGTGTATTGTGGAATGTCATTTGATATATATATTATCATCATTATCTTTATATTAATGATATTATTTTATTGAATTGGTTTTTATTAACTTTTTTCCATACGACTTGATTGATTACAACGAATTAAGGGTTTTTATCTCACTTCCTATTTCCGTGAGATTCGTGCCATACTATAAATATTTCCTTTTGTGTAGTGTATGTAATGCCCAATGATTGTATTATTTTTGTAATATAATTTAATTTAAGAGTAATTTCATATTCATTTTATGATCCATCTTTCATGGGATGTATGTTTCTTATGTTACCAAATTGGTAAGGGAATTCCAAATTTCAATTTCTATTCATTTAGCATTACACATACTTCATTGATTAGTTTACTCCATGATTATCTGTGGAATCACTATTTATTATTTGTGTAGTAATTTCAACTCCCCTTTCAGTGGATATAATTATGATACACATAATCACTCCATTGATAAATTCTCAAGTCATCGATATGAACTTGATAAGATTAATTTTAACTCAATCTCCATTTATTGAGTTAAATATCCAATTCATTGGTTTTGTTTTTACAAGAATATGTATGAATATCCTCTAATTTATTTAAAATTAGGATCCAATAATATTGAGTGTTTTTATATTTTTTCACACATAAGTATGTCGTTGATTTATCCTTAACCGAAGGATGCAATCTTTATAAGAGATTTCATCTCAATTTACATTCCATTGAGACAACATTGTTGTTATGCACAAATTAACTTTTATATGGTGTATTTAATGTACTTTGACATATTATATCATGAATCCCATTATTCCCATGTTATTATAAATTTTAATTACCTCAATTATTTGTATCCTAGTGTCTCTCTTTTCATTAGTAAATCTAAGTAAAATATTATTTTATAATGTTTTAATGATTTATTATTCTAAATCAGTCTCATTAATGTCCATGTTTTAAAAATGGATTTATTGATTTATTTATATGGAAATTAATATTTTAAAATTAATATTCCTTTTAAAAGTTTCAAATTGGTATGAGACACTATGATTAAAAAATTTATTTTAAATGGCTTCTTGATAATTAGGGATACTTTTAAATGTTTTCAAGGAAAAGGGGAATATTTCTCTCAAATAATTTTGATGATTATTTTTATCTTTGTAAATATCATTCATTATTCTCTATTTAGGTTGATCTATAATAATACAATAATCGATATTGTATATAATGAGTTATGTTTGATAGTGTATGTTCTATTTTTATAACATTCATGGTTTTTTGTTAAAATGATTACATTTTATATTCTAATTTTAATACGAATATTCAGATTATATTCCAACCATTTCATATGAGGAATGAATTGTACATAATATGTGATGGGTGGATCCCAATATAGCTCATCGATTGATCAGTAGGTCTCATGAGACAAACTTGTGTCTTGGCACAAGGCCTTGACAAAGTCTTATTTGTAGTCATGGAATAGGGCCTTGACTATGTGGTTATGAAATTCTGGCATTATACATTCCATAATTATAAAAGAGGCTGTTGGTATTGCATGTGATTATTCAAATAGTATAATATCCATGTGAATATATAAATGACATATTTTTTTTATTTTTTCCATATTATGCTGAATTTATTCTTTAAAATGATTTTGTTTTAGTCATATACTTTACCTTAAATGTTTATTCTTATTTATGAATGTTTTTTCTATATTTTTATCCTTACTGAGCATCTGAGCTCACCCCTTTCTATGTTTTAATTTTCCCAGGATGCGAAGATGTATATTATGATTTACCTCTATGGATAGTCTATGGGATCTGAGTTTATTATATGGAAAAAAATTTGATGTAGTTTTCCATTTTATGATGTAATTTAAACATAATGATTGTATCTTGTTCTCCCAAAGCTACTAAACTAATCGGTCTTTCGAGATGTTATCTTTTTTGATCAAGACAATGATACGTAATAATGCACTGAATCTGGGTAACTAGGGTTGGGGAATTATAGTTGGTGTCAGAGGAAGTTTAGTACAATCCTTGGAAACTAGATTTAGATAAACTAGGATTAAAGCACATAGCCCTAAGATATACACTAAGGATTAGTATAAGATAACATCCTAATATTTTTTTATTGTAGAGATTTTGTGAGTTTTCCCAGCAATACATCACTGTTTGGATACAAATAGAAGAGGAGGCTCTGGCACTGATGTACCTTGGGGTAAAACTATAAAACACCACATTGAGATATACTCGAATGGGAATTGGGGAATGACAACGGGCCTTGCTGCACTCTTCATTACGACACTACTGGGGGATATGCTTAGGATAATTTACATTATATTTAAAAACTGATTTGAAGGACATTGATATAAGATGAGAATAAATGAACTTGGTTAATCATAAGGTGTTTAAAATTGAAAATATAATGTCATGATATTCACTAAATGATTTTATGACTACTGTTACTCACACAATGCTTTCTGGTTTTAATTAATTAGTGGATTCCAAGGAAGGCATAGTAACATTGAGCATGATGTAAAAGTTTTGAACGGTGGTGGAAATGAGAAAAAATGGAATGTTGACCGGCGTAAATGATATCGTGTTCATGGGTAATCAGTTTTTAAAAAATATTATCAACAACATATATATTAACCAACTCCTGGACTCAAAAAGGAAGAGAAAAGTAGTGAATGATAGGAGCTCCAGCAGAAAAGACCATGGTGAAAAAAAGCTCATTTTCCATCATGGAGGAAATGGGGAAGGGTACACCTAGGAAGGTGTATTAATGGAAAAAAGAAATTCATTATGTGTGGGAATGAATGGAATAATGTAAAGAATTTCCGTTTAAAAAACGAACAGTACTATGGATGAAAATAAAAATGATCCTAAGAATCAATTTATGATCATTTTTCATAAATGTAAGGGACCATGGAATTACCCAAGTCAATTCACTTTTCTAAATGATAACCACTTGGTCCAGAAAGAACCTATGAGGAAATAAATGGATGAAAAAATATTAAAAGGTATTAGTGATCCTTGTTGATGAGATGACATTGGTAGTCTTTCCTCTTGTATGTGTAACCCTGCATTTTGTTATGTGAAAAATCTATTCAAGGAATATTTTTCTTTTATTTTGTGGATATAGTAATAAATAACCATTTTGGGTTTATATGACTCTTGAATTTGAGGCAATTACATGTTATTAATTTTTGGGAAGAAAATGTGATGTATGAGATAACATTGGTGGTTAAATTATGTTATGATCATTTTGAGGAATCTATCTCATTTAGGGAATGTTATGAATTATTGTTTTTGAAAAATGACAACATGAAGACCGAGTGACAACCTATCAGGTCGGACAAAGCTATGGGAATCGAACCCACAACCAAAGTGCGATAGGGATATACTGCCTACCACTGTAATACGTGAAGTCCCTTGTTAGTATGACTAATTATTTTTTAGTAAAATTTTTTATTGATCAATACTAAGTTGATTTGTGATCTTATGTCTTATCTAATGAATACAATTATTATAAGAAAATGATTTGGTTATTATGTGATAAATGTTATTTTGGAAGACGTTCCCTCTATTGGGAACACTATATGCATAAGTAGAATAGAATACCATGGGATTTCATTTGATGACTAGTGGTGGATTGTTATCTATGTTTTTATTGTGGATATTTATTGATTTGAGTTTTTATTGAAATTATTAACATATAATATAGAATATTTGATTAGGATAATTACATTTAAGTGTGGGACTTTAATGGTAGTTGATGTCATTTGGAGATACAATTTAACGTGGACGACTACATAACCAAATTCTTCTATGTTTTGGGTTTAAATATTAGTTTGGATTGTACTGATAGATTTTAAGGAAAATTGTTTATTTAATTGTATTTATTTAACTTTGGGGTTTTGTTTCTTTAATTTTTAGGAATTAATATTAGTGTTTCCTTCTCTAAAAAGTAATCCTTTTGGGGGATCATCTGAACTTTTACTAACCATTTTTGTTTTGATTAATCTTTAAAGAGAAGGTAAATATATAGTTTACCCTTTGCGAATCATGTGATTACCCAGATGTTGATTCTATCTCTTTCAATGTGTCCATGTCTTCTTGAATACTCATCGTTTGGAAAAAAAAATTTAGTGGTAGAAATTTAATAAATAATGAAACTCTATTTTAAAAGTAACTATATCACATTATGTTCTTAAAAAATCTCATAAATAAATTCCTCATATTTATGAAATGTAACTTAAAAAAATCATGTCTGTTTACTTTTCCTATTGGGAAACTAATGACTATTTGTACCATCATAGGTTTGTGGTTTTTTGTTTGTTAACTTTATCTTGATCATGTTCTCTAACCGTATCCATCAGAACTTTACACATAGTTTATCTTCCATATCCATGTATTCCTACATGGAATCATAGTATATGTTATCTCTGGTGACCCTTTCACTTCTCTTTCTTTCTTTTAAAGTGATAGTTTTTTTGACTCTTTTTCTGATGTGGGAGTTTCATTTATCTTCCCAAGACTAATTTAAAAAATTGTGGGGACAGAATTTCAAAAATTGGGTAAGAATGTATCACCCTAATCTCCAAAGGTACGTTTCCCTTTGAATAATCTAATTGCTTGTATTGTACAAAACTTCGATATTCTAACACACTGAGACCAATCAAACTAGCTGTTATGGATAGAAATACCAAATTTTTTAATTTTTTTAAATTTTATCTTTCAAAATGGACTTCATTTATGAGTTTGGAAAATGGAAATTAGACTACAGTGAATTTTTGGTATTTTTCTAAAAACATACAATTTTTTTAAAATTGTGAAGAACACATGGTTATATTTTAATACAATATTTTTTATTTAAATAATTTTTTATTGATTTAAATTTATTTTAGGTCAAAATAGATACATAATCCCTATATAAGTTCAATGTAATTCATTTAAGTCAGTTTATAATTATTTTAGATATATTAAAATTTTATTGTTCTTTTTAACTGTCCTTTACCGACCTCCTTGGAGCATTTTCAAATTTACATAAAACATAATTTTACTGCTTCTGTGAGTTTAATTTCAGAAATCTGAGAGACACGGTTTATATCAGTAAGTAAAACGTAGTTCAATAAGATGAAAATAATTTTCGGTGAATAGTAAAATTTTACGTTAATTTACCACGATTCATTGTAAATAGGATAATTAATAGTAAAAATGGTATTATTATTACACTAAAACATGTCCTAATTCTATTCATTAAGTGTAATTCGACCAAAAACAACTTTAGGAATAAAATATGATCCTTTAGGTCCACTTGGATTATATTAGGACATTTATTATTATTTAATTCAAAGAAGAGTTAAAAGTGTCCAATTCAATGTTAAATATTAAACCATTTTTAATATAGGGTTACAGATAAGATAAATTCGACTATAAATATTAATTATAAATCTAAAAACATTTCTACATAGTTTTATTTTATTTATATTTTTTAGACAGTTAATAATTAAATTTATTTATGACACAATGATGATGCAGTAATTACCGTATTAATTATTGATTAAAATAATAGATATTATAAATATACCAAATAAATGTAATTTCAGACTTTTTTTGAATTCCACTAATTTTCTAGGTTAATATAACTTTTTACGGTTGGTTAGATGAATTATTTTGAAGAAATAATGCTTTTATGAATTTAGAAAAAACAAAATACCAAATAGTGTGAAAATTGATAGAAAAGAGTTTTTCAAACAAAGATTATAATATTAATTGATATTATATTCCATAAAATTCAAAGTATTGGACAAAAGACTTATATAGTGATGATTTTATCCTTAATGAACCACTTGGGGTTAGAGTGGATGTTTATGGTATTTTTATTAAGCAAATAATATAAAAATACAAAGAGACATGGTAAATGTCAAACTATTTAACTAAGAGTTAAATTTAAAATACAAAGTTATTATAGTGTCCCATACTTATCTAAAACATATTGGTTCAAACGTTATCAACCCATCCACACCATAAAATTTAAATAATAAATTTTGGAGTCATTATAAACCAAAAATGATTTTATTATAAAATAATATTTCTAGCTTTTCATAAGGTTACCCTCATCCCTATTTTAAAAGGGCACTACCCCTTCACTCAAAATCACACCGTCAAACCCATTTTTCATGTACAAAATCTTCCCAAATACCCTCTAATATATCCTAACTTTATCCTAGAGGCCATAAATTAGTCTGAAATCCAACCAAAGGAACCCTTTTTATCAAATCAAAAAGAAGAACCCGATGAAGAGGTAAATATTTCATCACCTCATTCTAGTTTCATTGTGTTCCACTTCCTCTTTCTTTGTTGTTTCCATTCTAAAATAATAACTTCCATATATTCTATATATTATGATGTTATTATAAATATATTACAACCATATTCATTATTCTACCCATCCTTTGAATGACATGTCACCATATATGCATATGAATGGCTTATCGTCCCCACGTCGTGGTGTAATTGTTAATCAGTACCTTATTATTTGGATGGATATAAAAATGATGTGTAATTGATTTAAATAATAAATATAAAATAATAATTATTCTATACTGCTGGACTCCTCATGTGTTAATCATGTTTTAATAATCACATATCTCATTACTGTTAATTAATCTTGATCTTCAGTGCACGTCTTTCTAATACTCTTCAAACTCAACAATAGGTTCATATCATGTTTTTATAATAAAAAATCTTATGGATATTAATTACTCTCAACAAGTTTTATGCATAATTACATTTCTCTCATATATTATCTCTAATGAGTAACCTTAACTCATATTCTGCATATCACTTTCTTAGTCCAAATACATATTTTTTTTGTCTAAGTATGGACTCACCGTGAAGGACTCACCGTGACCACTCACCGTGACCCAGACACCGTGAAGCACTCTCCGTGACCCAGACATCGTGAAGCACTCACTGTGACCCAAACACCGCGACCACTCACCGTAACCCAGACATTGTGAAGGGCACACCGTGAATCAGACACCGTGACCAGACACCGTGACCAGACACTGTGACCAGACACTGTGCTCAGACACCGTGAAGAAGACACTGTTTCCATGATCATTGTGACACCGTTTCTTAAGCTTTTGTAAATATTATTTTACATAATGCTGACGGTCATATTTTTTGTATTTAATGCAATTAATGTTATTTATGCTTAGTTGTTGGCTTGACAGGAAACTGTATCTCGTACCTATGAAAAGGGAATCATTCCTACTGCCAGAACTCGTGGAATATAAAAAAGATTGAGCTGAATTAGAGAACACGAGGACACACATGCGCTTGAAACGTCTCGACACATATACTACAAGACATGCAAGCTCTATACTGAACCAAAGAACAATCCCGAGCACATTTCTGAAGAACACATTGCACGATCTTTGAAGAAGTTCCATACATGCAATACTACATTCCTGAAGAACACATGATGAATCAAGAGACTGTAGAACACAAGATGAACTACGACACTCTGTTTTTAAACAGAAAAACCAGAGAAGGACTCCGAAGCACTCTTGGTGATTCCAACGAGTCCAGAACTACATTTACAATCACTATAGCCATTTTTTAACACTACATATCTTCTCTGTGATTTATTATTTACTTTTCGAGCAGTGTGTGCCATCTGCTGTATTTTTACACACACACTGTCTCCTGCACTGAACTAGAGGACTTCAAAATCCTCACTCCAAATCTTACTTCTTTTATTTCCCATTGGGATAGTGGTAGAGGTTGTGTGTGACCTGAATAGCTGGTATGTTGTTGCTTTGCTTCCCACGTAAAACAGTGGTAGAAGTCCCTATGTGGTCTGGACAGTTTTGTAAACTGTTGTTAACCCTGATCCAGGGTGTTGATAAAATTTATATAAATTTGAGAGGACTAAGTCTCGTCTTGAGACTGAACCTATTGTTATATCTGCTATGCATCTATTATTTATGTTTAATGTATACAACCTATAGTATATTTATTCAGCTGCTATTACTTTAAAATAAAAAATAATTTTAAAGCTACTTTGATAGTTAAATTAGCAAGTGTTTACACTTATTGTAAATCAGTAGATTAGTTTCAAAAGATAATTTGATCTTGTGGTTAAACTAACTGAGTCCTAATCAATCTTTGAGAAGCTAAGTGAACATTTACAATATGTATAAATTCACTACAGTTTAAATTATTTTATAAATCGGGGGATTTTAACTAGACAATGTTTTAACAGAAATTTTAATTGGACCTCAATTCACCCCCTCTTGAGTGTCCACTCTGACCAACATTTGGTATCAAAGGCTGTTTAAATATTTTCTAAAGTACTCTGTTTTTCAACTGTGATTTTAGTTGCATCTTTAAAGATCCTAAATTTCTACTAGTTCTAAATTTTTTCTCATTAAATTGTCTTTCTAAAATCTCATTATGGATAATAGACCAGAGGGTGCTGCTACTAACATGCCACCTTTCATCAATGTTACCAACTATGCCCAATGGAAGCTTAAAATGAAAATTCATTTAGAAATCATAGGTTTTGATATTTGGACTGCCATAGAATCAGAATATAAACTTCCCACTATAGCTATATCCACTTGGGATGAACCTAAAAATACTCCCTACAATAATAATTGTAAAGCCATGAATGCCATGTACTGCGCTTTAGGAGATGAAGAGTTTAATAAAATTTCTTCTTGTAAAACTGCTTTTGAAATTTGGGATACCTTAGTTGTTTCTCATGAAGGAACAACCAATATTAACGAAATGAGATTAAATACTTATACTATTAAATATGATAATTTTAAAATGAAAACTGATGAACCTATTTCTGACATGTATCTCAGGGTTAATGAGATAGTCAACACAATGAATTCACTTGGAAAAGTTGTTCCAGCAAAGGAACAAATTATGAGAATCTTGAGATGTTTACCAGACCGATGGAAAGGCACATCTATTTCAATCAGAGATTCATGTGACATTGCTACTCTACATGTTAAATAACTCATTGGTAAGCTTATGATGTATGAGGAAGAACTCAAGGTAAACAAAGAAGAAGAAGATGAACCTAGAAGAAATTCGGTTGCTTTCAATTCGTCAACTTCAAAGGACAAGGATAAGGAGAAACTTCACGCTATAAACGAGAGTTCAATTTGTGAAGATAGTGAAAGTGTTTCTGATAGTGATGCTGAAATGGGTCACATTTCCAGAAGGTTTATGAAGTTCTATAGGAAGAATATTTTTTTCAGAAAATCAAATTACAAAGGAAAGTATGACAATAAGGAACATTGGAAGAAGGATTAGAAGAAGTCTGATAAAAGTAATGAAGTTATCTGTTATGAGTGAAAAAGAAAAGGACATATAAAAGCAGACTGTCCAAAGGTGAAATACAAGAAGGAGTATGATTACAAAGACAGTAAGTATAAAAATGCTATGATGGCTACTTGGAGCGCTTATGAGGATTGCTCCACTGAATCTGAAGTCTCTGAAACTAAACACAGAAATAAGGAAAAAATGTGTTTTATGAAAACCACTTCCGAGGTAAGAGCTAAAACTCCTGATTTAAATTTTTATTATTCTAGAGATGATACTGACTCTAATAACATGTAAAAATCTAAACTATTTGAATATTGTGAAATTTTAGAAGAAACCTGTAATGAGATGAAAGATAAATACAAAGGTTTAAAGAAACAGTATGCTTTAACTATTAAACATAAATCTGATCTTGATATTGAAATGGAAAAGAATGCTCAGTTACTTAAAGAAAGCACTGACCTAAAATTATCTAATGAGAAAATCAGAAAGGATTTAGAGAAATTCACAAATGGAAAGGATACACTAAATCAAATGCTAGGAATGAAAGTTGCACCAAAATATACTACTGGAATAGGCTACAAACTTGGACATAGACAGTTTACTAAGAATAGATTTATTCCTAAATCTGGACAGAATGCTGCTAATTCTAGTTCTGGACATTTGTATGCTTCAACTAGTTATATTCATAGTTATGGATCTAATAATGTTTATCTTTCAAAGTCTGTTGATTCTACAAATTTAATGAGACCCATAAGACAAATTTGGGTACCAAAAGCTTTGATTGCAAACCTGTCTGGACCCAAGAAGATCTAGGTACCAAAATCATTTCCTATCTTAATCTGTTTTGTAGGAAACCTGCTTAATGAGATCCTATAGGAAGACCTGGTAATTGGACAATGGATGTTCAAGACATATGTCTGGATACTTCTCATGCTTTAAAATCTTAGTTAGAGTTGATGGAGGTTTTGTCACCTTTGGTGATAATTATAAAGGGAAAATCATCGGCTTAGGCCAGATTGGTAACACTGACCCAGTATTAATTCCTAATGTTTTATTTGATGATGGACTTAAATATAATCTGTTAAGTATTTCTCAGTTATGTGATGATGGTTTTAATGTTATATTTGAAAATTATTCTTGCAATGTTTTTAATTCTAAACATGCTTTAGTATTTTCTGCCCTGTGAAATGAAAATGTTTATGCTGTTGATTTAAATTCATTAGCTAAGTAGAATATTACTTGTTTAAATGCTTTTCAAAAAGAGTATTGGCATTGGCATAGAAGATTAGGACACTACAATAGACACTCACCTAGAAAACATACTAGGAAGAAATTAGTTAGAGACCTACCCAAACTTGAGTTTCCAAATGACAATGTTTGTAATCCCTGTCAAAAGGGAAAGCAATATAAAGTTTCTTTCAAATCAAAGAAAGAAGTGTCAACTTCTGAACCTCTCGAGTTAGTTCACATGGATTTATTTGGACCATCTAGAGTTTCTAGCTTAAATGGGAAGAACTATGTCTATGTCTTAGTATATGAATTTTCTAGATATTATTGGGTATATTTTATAGCTCACAAAAGTGAAGCTTGTTCTTACTTTGATAAATAATCAAAATCTGTAGAAAGCCATAGTGGACTTATGATTAAAACCCTGAGAAGTGATCATGGCCATGAATTTGAGAATCATGAATTTCAATCTTAATGCTCTCACAATGGCTATAGTCACAATTTATCTGCCCCCAGGACACCCCAGCAAAATGGTGTAGTAGAAAGAAGGAATAGAACACTGAAAAAAATTCCTAGAACTATGCTTAATGAGTATGACCTACCTGTTTATTTTTAGGCTGAAGCTGTAAATACAGCTTGTTATGTTATCAATAGAGTCTTAATCAGACCTGTTCTTAAGATGACCCATTATGAGTTATGGAACCATAGGAAACCTAAGGTTAACTACTTCAAAGTATTTGGCTGTAAAGTCCTTATTCATAACACTAAAGACAATCTTGAAAAATTTTCATCCAAGAGTGATGAATGAATTTTCCTAGGTTACTCTATTTCTAGTAAATCCTATTGAGTTTTAAATAAGATAACCAAGTGTGTGGAAGAATATGTTCGCATCAAGTTTGATGAAACTGGTCCACATGAGCCTAAAACCTCTCTTGAAAATCATGAATATGATCTCTCTGTTTTGAACCTTAATAATAAAGACAGTGGACCTGTAGTTAAAACGTCCAGTTCTGGAAATTTTCCAGAACCTGCTTCTGTTGATTCCCATCCTGTTGATGAACCTGAAATTTCTATCCCTACCTTTACTAGATCAACTAGAATTATGAAGAATCATCCTTTAGATGCTGTTGTAGGAAATCTTGATAGAGGGACAGATACAAGAGCTTATCTTAGAAATCAGGTTGAACATCAAGCCTTCTTGTCACAGCTTGACCCTAAAATCATTGATGATGATATTAATGAATCATTTTGGGTAATTTCTATGCAAGAAGAATGCAATCAGTTTGAGAGAAATAAAGTTTGGAATCTTGTTGAAAGACCTAAGACCACTTTCACAATAGGCACAAAATGGGTGTTTAGAAATATAGTAGATGAATCCGGAAACATAGTTAGAAATAAAGCTAGACTAGTTGCACAAGTCTATAGTCAAGAAGAAGGTATTGACTATGAGGAGACTTTTTCTCCAGTAGCCAGATTAAAAGCTATTAGGATTTTACTTGCTTATGCTGCACATCTAAATTTCAAACTATATCAAATGGATGTCAAGAGTGCATTCTTAAATGGATATATTGATGAGGATGTTTTTGTTGAACAACCACCTTGTTTTTCAAACCCACGTTTTCCAAATCAGATTTTCAAATTATCAAAAGCTATATATGATTTAAAGCAAGATCCAAGAGATTGGTATGATAGATTAAGTACTATTCTAATTTCTAAAGGTTTTACAAAAGGAATAGGTGATCCTGATCTTTTTATAAAACGAATTTCAAAAGATGTTTTAGTAGTACAAATTTATGTTGATGATATTATCTTTGGATCTTCTAAAAATTCTTTATGTACTGATTTTTCAAAAATGATGCATAATGAATTTGAAATGAGTTTAATGGGTGAACTTAAATTCTTTCTTGGTTTTCAAATTTTTCAAAATAATGATGGAATTATTTTAACACAAAGTATATATACTAGAGATATTTTAAAACGTTTTGGATTGGATAGAAAAAAAATTAGTGACACTCCAATGAGTACCACCTCTAAGATGTATCTTGATTAAAATGGTAAATCTGTTGATCAAACCACTTATAGAGGAATGATGGGAAGTCTACTCTACCTGACTGCTAGTCGTCCTAATATTATGTTTAGTGTGTGTATGTGTGCTCATTTTCATGCAAACCCTAAAGAGCCACATTTAAATGCTGTAAAGAGAATTTTAAAAAACCTCAAGCATACTCTCAATTTAGGACTGTTCTATCCCAAAGGACAATCATTTGAACTAGTTAGTTTTTCTGATACTGACTTTGCTGGATATAAGCTAGATAGAAAAAGCACCTCTAGAACATGTCATCTTTTAGGCAAGTCACTAGTATCATGGTGTAGTAAGAAACAAAATTATGTTGCATTGTCAACTGTAGAAGCTGAATACATAGCTGCTAGAAGTTATTGTGCACAAATTTTGTGGATGAAACACACATTTCTAGAATATGGATATCAATTCAGACATGTCTCAATAAATTGTGATAACAAAAGTTCTATTAATATTTCTAAGAATACTGTCTCTCATTCTAGGAAAAAACATATTGATGTAATACATCACTTTTTGAGGGATCATTATCAAAAAGGTGATATAACTTTGGAATTCATTGGTACTGCATATCAACTTGCTGATATATTCACTAAACCATTAAATTCTGAAATATTAGACTGCATCATACATGATCTTGGTATGATTAATCATAAATAAATATATTACTGATCTTAATGTTTAATACTTTACTGTACTTTACTTTACAGTTTTATACATACTATTTCAAAGTTACTGTTTTATGCTCACGGTCTGACAACTCACTATCTCACCGTGACTATATAAACTGCTCAGTGCTTCACTGTGATGACTATAAACTGTCTCACCGTGATGGCTAGTTTTCTATCTCACCATGAGAAGTATGATAATTTTTATTATTTTTATTTTATTTTTACCTATATCACAGTAATTTTTATTTCACCGCTATTTGATTTCCTGCATTTTTGTTTTTATGACGTTTGAAATTCCAAAATGATAAAACTTAAGGGTTTCGTTCGAATCCTTACCCAAATTATCTCCTGAACCATCCCTTCTCTCTCGCCCGAACCTTTAGTGGATTCCAAGGATGAAGCGTCCATCTTCACCCTCATCTGAGACGCGCCGCTCTAAGAAACAAAGGAGGATACCGAGGATAGCTCCCGAAGGACCTCTAAACCCAAACCTGGTAAGTCATACCATTGTACCTGAAAAAGAGGTTTGCCCTGAATAGTTGTTGTCTAGCAGATCATTAGTTTTGAACATTTTAAAAGAACAAGGATGGATTGAATGTTTCACTGGACAGAATAGACCGATTTACCCGAGGCTTGTATCTCAATTATATCAGTATGTGAAGATCTCTTTTGAGTTTGGAGAAATATTTTTGGTGACCAGCTGGATCGATGGTCAGAAGTGCTCTTTCTCTTCAATGTTGTGGGCTAGATGCCTAAGAATTCTACATGAAGGTGTGCGTGAGGATTACCAAAGAGACCCTCCTCCAACAACTGACATCATTGACCTAGAAACCGCTTTGGAAAATCTAACTGGAAATGGAACCAAGTGAAGGGCCATAGCTGCTGAACTGGATGGGGAGACAAGACTTTTGTTCAAGTTTGTTCAGAATTTGGTTAGCCCAAGAAAAGAAGATTTTGCTGTGATGAAGTATCAGGATGTGTTCCTGATTCACCTGATGAAGAATGGCCAAAACATTAATCTGTGTAAGTATGTTATCAACCATATCTGTGCACTGATCAAAGTAACTTCCAAATCCACCTCCCTGTTTTATTCAAGGATAATTTCAGCCATGTTAGTCTCAAAAGGAATGGTTGGACCGAATGAAGAAAAAATAGAGTGCTTTGATTTCTGCCTATCCATGCCTATATTAGAAGGATGACGATTAGCTGTAATCCTTGGAAAAATCAATGGGTTGAGGATAGTGATCAGCTATATAATAAGTTTAATCCTATTGACTATCCATGAAGGCAAAAGAACCTAGCTGATCCTGGTTTGGAACTAGATGAAGTGGCTGAGTACTCAGAATAAGAAGAACAAGAAGAAGTAACAGCTACAGTTCCACCTAGAGAAGAATCAGTAATATCTCCAATGGAAACAATTCATGTTGAAGAGGAAGGGGGTGTTATCCCTGATGTTATCCCTACTGAAATACATGAAGGAGAGGAAGTTGTTGTTGAAAAGAAAATGACTGAGGATCCTTTAGTTGTTCTTCATGAGGAATAAGCTCATCCCAATGATGTAAGGAAATTCGTTTTTCCTAGTTCAGAACAGCAAGCAACCTTTGAGGAATTTTTTTTGAAGAGACTCCTTCTGTTGAGAAAGAAGAAAGTCTGGAAGCTTATCCAGTGGAACAATCGGTTCCTGAGATTATTCCCTCTACTGAAGAAAGACTGGAAATTGCATTTCAGCTGGAAATGCAAGAATTTGCTGAAGAGATTAGGGATGATCCTGTGGATCATGTCCATGTTCCTGAACCGCATGAATCTAAAAAAGAAGCACAAGTTGAGGGGGAGGAAACTCAAAATCCTGATATAGTGGAAGCTGGATCTGGTGAAGCTTCTCAATTGTCTGTCACTTTTTCTGTACACTCTCGGTATGAGTTCCCAAGACTATATGATGTGAATGAGTCACAACAAGTAACTGAAACTGGAATGGATCTTTCATCTCTTTTTCAACATAAGTCCTTAGCTCGTTCAGAACCAAAATCAGAGCCCCAAACTCAATCTGAATCAGAATCTGAGTCTGAAGATGACTCTGACCCTCAACCAGAATCTGAACCTCTACCTTTACCTGCATCCTTAACTGAGCTTCATTCAATTGTAACCAAAGATGATCTGAAAGCTTTTGGCAAGAATTTGTTAGCTGGTTTTGAGAAAATTGTCTCCACTCAACCTCACCCAGTGACTCAATTAAGTCAATAAGATGCATGAATTCTCTTGGAAAATATTATCTTTCATATACAACCAAGGATGATCTGAGAAATTCAAGAAGTCCGAGTAGAGAATCAGATGCTGAGTGCTGATGTTGCAAATTTGAAAAGTATGGTAGCAAGTCTGCAATATGAGCTATCTGTGAGATCAGAGCCAGCTCCGGTTTCTGCCCCTGCACCTGCTGTTGTTTCACCTGAGTCTTCTGATTCCCTCCTTGCTAGGAAGATTGTGTCTCAATTTCATCCTTACCTTCAATCTTTTTATGAAAAGATTAGAAAAAGGCACACGAATATGCTAGAACGAATGAGAGAGTTTGTGGGAACTCTAAATAAGCTTATGGATGAATACACTGGATGTCTGCAAAAAGTTAGGAAACAACTCAAAGTTCTAACCGAAGCTGTCAAGGCTTCACCTGCTTCTGGTGAGACCTCCACACCTTCTTTCGATGATTCTTTACTGAGATCCTTAATTAAGGAAGAATTATAGAATGCCATCAGTGGCTTGGATCTATCTTCTTAGTCAGATGTGATTAAGAACAGTGATAGAGCATTGTACTTGGATAGGATTCATTCAAAGATAGCCAATGATGCTCAACAAGAGATCTCCAAGAAAATAGATTTGTATCTTTCCCAGATTTTCTCTAAAAGTCACATAAAAGATCACTTTAGATATCTTGTGGAAAATCTGAGAATCCCTCCGGTGACTAAATCTTTTAAAGCTCGAGTTCAGAAACTTTCAGAGTTCACCAGATTGTTGGACAGATTTTTGGAGAATAAGGATGATTATGAAAAGGCTATGGATTATGGTGGTGAAATCATTATTGATTTCATCAATATTTTGAAGTTATATCTTCTTGTGCAGAGTACTGCTATAGTTTCTCCAGCCACTGCACCCCTTAGACCTGGACTTCCTGCCTTAGCATCTACTACCATGATAGTTAGCCAAGCCCTTTCTCAGATCCGACCAGTCATTCTTGACCAACCTAAGCCTAGATCTTCTACTGCTCCTGCATTGGCTCCATCTGTTTTTGAAGGTCTACACTTACCCTCGTTGTCTACCTCTTTTATGCCTTCTTCTACTTCAGCACCAGCTCCTGCTACTGATAAAGGCAAGAAAAAAATGGATCCCTAAAGAGTTGACCGACTGTCTTTCTTTTTTATGGGATTTCATTTCTTGTTTAAAGTTTGTACTTCTCCTGTACTTTGTATTATGAATGCTTTGGTTATTGATAATTGCCGAGTTTCATTTCCATTTATCTACTTTTTGATAATCCCAAAAGGGGTAGAAAAACCTATAAGTATCAGTTCTATAATAGTATAAATGGGGGAGAAAAAATGCAAGTATCTGTTCTATAAAGTTTTTGCTATGCTAGTATCCTTAATGTTACATATCTTTTATATTCTGCCTATATGTGATTTTTGATAATCAAAAAGGGGGAGATTGTTGGACTCATCATGTGTTAATCATGTTTTAACAATCACAAATCTCATTACTGTTAATTAATCTTGATCTTCAGTGCACATATTGCTAATACTCTTCAAAATCAACAATAGGTGCATATCATGTTTTTATAATAACAAATCTTATGGATGTTAATTACTCTCTACAAGTTTTATGAATAATTACAATTCTCTCATATATTATCTCTAATGAGTAACCTTAACTCATATTCTGTATATCACTGTCTTAGTCCAAATACAGATTTTTTTGTCTAAGTATGGACTCACCGTGAAGGACTCACCGTGACCACTCACCGTGACCCAGACACCGTGAAGCACTCACCGTGACCCAGACACTGTGAAGCACTCACCGTGACCCAGAAACCTTGACCACTCACCATAACACAGACACCGTGAAGGACACACCGTGAACCAGACACCATGACCAGACATCGTGACCAGACACCGTGACCAGACACCGTGATCAGACATCGTGCAGAAGACACCGTTTCCATGATCACTGTGACACCGTTTCTTAATCTTTTTTCAATATTATTTTAAATAATGATAACGGTCATATTTGTTGTTTTTAATGCAATAAATGTTATTTAATGTTAGTTTTTGGCTTGACTGGAAACCATATCTCGTACCTATGAAAATGGAATCATTCCTACTGCCAGAACTCGTGGAATATAAAGAAGATTGAGCTGCATTAGAGAACACAAGGACACACGCGTGTTTGACACGTCTCGAGACATATACTACAAGACATGTGAGCTCTGTACTGAACCGAAGAACAATACGGAGCACATTTATGAATAACACATTACACGATCCCCAAAGAAGTTCCATACATGTAATCCTACATTCCTGAAGAACAAACGACGAATCAAGAGACTGTAGAACACAAGCTGGACTACGACACTCTGTTATTCAATAGAAAAACCAGAGAAGGACTCTAAAGCACTCCGCTAAATCCAACGAGTCCAGAACTACATTGACAATCACTAGAGCCATTTCTAAACACTACATCTCTACTCTGTGATTTATTATTTACTTTTCAAGTAGTGTGTGTCATGTGCTGTATTTTTACACACACACTGTCTCCTGCACTTAACTGGAGGACATCAAAATCCTCACTCCAAATCTTACATATTTTATTTCCCACTGGGATAGTGGTAGAGGTCATGTGTGACCTGAACAATTGGTTTGCTGTTGCTTTGTTTCCCACATAGAACAGTGGAAGAGGTCCCTGTGTGGCCTGGACAGTTTTGTAAACTGTTGTTAACCCCGATCCAGGGTGTGGATCAAATTTATATAAATTTGAGAGGACTAAGTCTTGGCTTGAGACTGAACCTATTATTATATCTGATGTGCATCTTTTATTTATGTTTAATGTATACGTCCTATAGTATATTTATTCCGCTGATATTACTTTAAAATACAAAATTATTTTAAAGATACTTTGATAGTTAAATTAGCAAGTGTTTACACTTATTGTAAATCAGTTGATTAGTATCAAAAGTTAGTTTGATCTTGTTGATAAACTAACTGAGACCTAATCAATCTTTGAGAAGCTAAGTGAAAATTTACAATCTGTATAAATTCACTATAGTTTATCTTATTTTATAAATCGGGGGATTTTAACTAGACAATGTTTTAACAGAAAATTTATTTGGAACTCAATTCACCCCCCTCTTGAGTGTCCACTCCGACCAACATATACATATGATATACCATCGAATTATATATTATTTTAATGTCAAAATAATGATATTGTCAATCATGTGTACATATAGATTATAGTCTCAACGAACGTGATGAGATTCATTCCCCATCGTATCCATTCAAGACTAATTTTCATTAGATTATTAAAAATAATGTTTAAATATTTAAAATTATTATGAATATGTATAATACATAGCTTATCCATAAAAAACATTACATACATAACAAAGAATACAAAGGAAAATGAATCATTTAACACACGAAATGATGATAATACTAAGATATTGTTGACAAAGCAATGTTGAAAGATCATATATGATATCATATTAATGTATATGATTATTTTATAATTTAATAACAACTATTTCACCATTATAGAGGAGGTTAACCTACCCTCGACAAAGGACACATAAAAATTAATGGGTTTCTTATCTCACTTTTAATTCCATGAGATTTCCATTATTCGCCACTTATTTATTAAATGTTGTGTATTGTGTTATGTCATTTGATATATATATATTATCATGATTCTCTTTATATTAATGGTATTATATGATTCATTTGGTTGTTATTAACTTTTTTCCATATGACTTTATTTATTACAATCATGTAAGGGTATTCATCTCACTTCCTATTTCTGTGAGATTCATGACATACTACCACTATTTCCTTTTCTGTGGTGTATGTACTACCCAATGATTGTATTTTTGTATAATATAATTTAAATTATGAGTAATTACATCTTCATTTTATGATTCATATTTCATGGGATTTATGTTTCATAAGTTACCAAATTGGTAAGGGAATTTCAAATTTCAATTTCCAATCATTCCCCTTTACTCAAACTTCATTGATTATTTTACTCCATGAATATGTGTGGAATCACATTTCATTATTTTTGTTGTAATTTACACTCCCATTTCTGTGGATATACTTT
This sequence comes from Viscum album, assembly GCA_963277665.1. NCBI lineage: Eukaryota > Viridiplantae > Streptophyta > Magnoliopsida > Santalales > Viscaceae > Viscum > Viscum album. The sequence continues at coordinate 1,950,549,069 of OY728163.1, forward strand.
TGATAAACATAATCACTCCATTCATAATTTCTCAAGTCATCGATATGAACATGATAAGAGTAATTTAAACTAAATCTCCATTTATTGAGATAAATATCCAATTCATTGATGTTGTTTTTACAATAATATGTGTGAATGTCCTATGATTGATTTAAACTGAATATCCAATAATATTGAGTGTATTTATATTTTTCACACATAATTATGTCACTTATTTATCCTTAACCTAAGGATATGGTCTTTATAAGAGATTTCATCTCAATTTACATCCCATTGAGTCTAATTTGTTGTTATATGCGAATTCAATTTTATATGGTGTATATAATGTATTTGACCTAGTATATCATGAATCCCATTATTACCATTATATTATAATGTTTTTATTACAACAATTATTTGTATTTATGTGTCTCTCTTTTTGTTAGGAACTCTAACTAAAAAAAATTTAAAATGTTTTAAATATTTATTATTCTAAATCATTGTCATTAATGTCCTAGTTTTAAAAATGGTTTTAAGGATTTATTTATATAGACTATAATTTTTTGAAATTAAAATTTCTATTAAATGATTCAAAGTGGTATGGGACACATTGATTCAAAAATATATTTTAAACGGCATCTGGATAAATAGTGAGACTTTTAATGGTTTTCATGAAAATGGTGGATATTTTTCTCAAATAGTTTGATGATTATTTTCATCTATGTTAATAATATTCATTATTTTCTTTTAGGTTGACCTATTATAATACAATCATTCATATTTTATTTAATTAGTTATGTTTGATTTTGGATGTGCTATTTTTATACCATTCATGGTTTGTTGATAAAATGTTGATATTCTGAATGCTAGTTTTAATATGAATGTTTAGATTATGTTCCAACCTTTTCAAATGAGTAATGCATTAGACTTATTAAGGTATGGGTGGAGCCCGCTGTAGCTCTTCCATGCATCGGTAGGTCTCATAAGACAAACTAGTGTGTTGGCACAAGATCATGACAAAATATTATTTTTAGTCTTGGCACAAGGCCTTGACTATGTGGTTATGAAAGTCTGGAATTATGCATTCCATCATTATGAAAGTGGTAATTGATATTGGATGTGATTATTCAACTAGTATAATATCCATGTGAATAAGTAAATTTCATTATTTGATTTTATCTTAGCCATATAATGCGGAATTTCAAGTTTAGAAGGTTTTTGTATTAGTCTTATACATTGGCTTTAATGTTTATTCTTATTTATGAAAGTTCCCTCTATATTTTTATCCTTACTTAGCATTTGAGCTCACCCCTTTCTAGGTTCTATTTTTTCCTGTATTTGAAGAAGTATATTATGACTAACGTTCAGGGATAGTCTATTGGATGTCAGTGTTTTCCATGGAAACAATGTTTTTATAGTTTTCCATTTTATGATGTAATAAAAAAATTATAAATGTATCTAGTACTTACAAGGATACTAATCTAATCAGTATTTCGGGACATGATCATTTATGATCATGCCAATGATAGTTAATAATGCATCGACTCTGGGCTTCTGGGGTTGGGTCGTTACAGATAAGATCATCAAAACACAAGAATATAGAGAAAGGGTAAATGGTTCATAGCATTGAATAAAACCACACAATGTATTCAACCTCTTAACGTGCACACACACACTGTGGAATAACACCAAGAGTGGAGAAATTATATTTGGACATGATAGAGTAGAATAGGTGAATCATTCACCAAATATTTATTTATTAATGGGTGTTGGAATAATGATAGAGGATAATTTTTTACTATGTTCTAAATAAAGCATCCATATCATGTGACCTGAAATTGGAATAAACAATTTAGCATTGACCTCTGACCATTTTCACAACCTAGGAATTGTACCGAATTATTATAGTAACATTTTTGGTACAATGTCCTAAGATAGTAAGAGAACCATCAGGAAATTCATTATTACTGTTCAGATGTCCATTTGAATGAGATAGACGATGAAATCCCAAATAAAGGGAAACAGTATACATGGAACAGAGTGACAAAATGTATATGTAAACTATAACACTCTAGATCATAACCTAGAGTGCTCATGGGAACATTTGTGAATTTCCAAAGAGGGTTGGGGGCCCAATACATGAGCAGATGACTCAAAAAGATGATTGGTGGAAAGGGGTACTGAGATTTCTCAAGAGAGAGAGAGGTACATGGTGTGGTTGTTACAAACCTGAAGTGAATGAGGAAATAAGACCACAACAGTCAACATACCATTCTCGAAGGTATTTAAAGAAGTGGCTAGATAGAAGAGATGGTTTCTGAGAAATAGTTCTGAACACAAAGACAAAACATATAATTATTCATACATATCCCATGATGATGTGAATAAAGCAGCATGTAGCTCTGGAAGATGGCATGCAATTTAGCATCATGTGGTAAGGAAGAAGATAGGAGGGGTACCTTGACAAAGAATGTGAATGGCATGGAGAATTACTGGACATGAATGAGGAAATGATCCCACATACACCACACCATTCAAAATTACTTGAAAAATAGTTGGCCTAGAGGCCGAGACAAATGATAGATGAACATGGGCTGGACACATAGAGAAAATATATGGGTTATCTTACTTATCTCATAGGTATAGTAATCCAGAAAAACATATTTCTAAAGATGTTTTGTAGTTTAAAATTATGTGACAAGTATATGGTATATTATGTTCATATAGCTCGGAACATAGATTCCATGTTTAATGTCATGTGCAAGGGACAAATTGGTGACAAGTGTGAATTACAGTTCTTGTCATTTTGGAGAGCACCAGACGATAAAAAAAATTGAGGATAAATTTAGACCATGTTCACAATAGAGTATCTATATCTTGTGGCATGTAAAAGAAACATAAAATTGTGCGTCCACCGATGACCACATTCATAACATGGGCCATATGTAAATTTTTTTTCAAAACCCTCAGTAACGTTGGATCAAGACGGTTGGAGAGCACTGAGGCCTAGCATCAATTCCATTTGAGAGTCCCTTAGGGTGTGAAATATGATGGAATACAAAATGATAGGATGCGTAAAATAGGATTGTACCTATTCATTTTAATTTCGCTCATCAAGGACGATGAATGATGGAGGTATGTCTCAATGGGATATGTGTGGAGTGGGAAAAATTTCCTGATGTGAATGAGGGAATAGATTCCATAGCCCACTACATAATCATAAATGGAAAAATTTTAGATGGTCTTAAGACCGAAAGCCCCATCTAGTTTGAAATTTAATGTCTTGTGGTGAGGATGGTGGTAATAAATGTTTATGGTAATTGGTCTCAGACCATAAATATGTAACCCTTTATGCAGGTATTGCCTTTAAATATATTCTAAGACCCATGAGAAGTGCTCAGTGTGGGGAATACTTAATATTTTTAGGATCATCCCAATATATATTGGTTTGTCAATGAGGGGAGAAAATAAGTTAGGGTCGATCCCAACAAAACCAACACTCATCCTTGTGCTACATAAACGATTGATGGAATAACTTGACAAAATAAATCATTGCACCCAATATTTGGGATATATAGTGGATGTGATAATAATGGAGGATTGTTGTTGACGCAATTTGAAACACATCATCCATATCATGCGACCTAAAATGGGATCAGAAATTGAGAATCGACCACCGATCATAGTCAAAACGTGAGACTTGTATTGAAGTTCCATTCAAGATCCTCTAGGATGTTAGCCCAAAATGGTAGGAGTGCCCTAGGTGCTATAATGAATATCATTCGGGGGTCATTTTGAACGTGAAATATGATGAAGACTGAAATAACAGGGATTCATGATGCATGAATATTGTCAGGCATTTTAACATCACGCAGTAACATAAAGGAGGTATAGATCTCTATGGTGGGGATACATGGTGCGGTTATGATGGAATCAACCTGAATGAAGGTAAAATTCATCACCACACCTTGGTTTTTGGCCCTATGAGAGATCTTCATGTTTGGGGATAGGCCTATAGATGAAATTTCTAGGCGTTTCTACATATCCCATGAGGATAAGAATTAATCCATACATAGTTTTCAAGGGTCCATTCAGTTTAACATCATGCAGTGAGGATGTGGGAGGATAGAAGCATGAGAAGGGACACATGGTGTGATTATAATAATCCTTTCATGATTGGGGAAGATAATTCAACAGTACACCATACAGGATCCTCCAAGAGATCTACAACAAATGGGGTAATAAAAGAGAAGAAATTGGGGGCTGGCCTCTATGACGAAGCGACGGATAAATCCTTTATATCCCACGACAAAGGGAATAAATCCATCTGATGTTTGGAAATATTTTGCAGTTTAACATCTTGCAAAGAGGACGTGGTATGTCATTGTTTATAGCCATAGATCTCGAAGAATTTTGTAGTTTATTACCATGTTGGACGTTATATATCTTAGTTTATTGTCATAGTTATTGGGTTGTAATTGTATATCTAGAGCTCGTAGTTTTAACATATTGTAGGACAAAAAAGCAGGATGATGTGATGAAGGAAAAAACAATTTAAGGTTATGTCATACTGGATACAGTAAACATCATGCATTACGAGATATAGTTTAATGAAATGCTAGACATGCTTACTCAGGAAAAGTACGAGTAGAGGAATTTGGCGTCGGTAGGAGGATTTATAAATTCAACATCCATGGTCAATAGGGAGTACGCGCCATTTGGGTAATCCATGATAATGATGTAAGGTACTTCTCATTTGGGCTATATCATGGGTGGTTTCTTGTGGGGTTTCATCTGCGTTCTCATGGCCAAAAATATGTCACCTTGTATGAGATAGTATAGGTGAACATTTTTGTTGAAATATCTTGTTGTCTTATTATGATTCCTCTGCGGATTGTGAAAGGCACAAAGCCTATCCTCGTCGAGCGCTTCTTGTTAAACCAGAAATATTTCAGCTAGCTTATCTGGTGCATGCTGAATCAAGATAGCTATTTGTAATAATGGAAACTGGCTCTCAATGGGTAGTTCTATTTCCATTTTATACACCATGGAATATTGGGTCACCTGGGTGGAATTGTGAGTCGATGTCTAATTATCCCAAAGAGTGTTGGCGAGTTTTTCCAACCAACTCTTCTTATTCTGACCAACCATCATTCGCATAATATTTGAGAGTGTTTTTTTTGAATTCCTTGATCTACCCATTTTCTTTTGAATGATATAGGGAGGTTTGGTTAGAATGGATGTTTTACATTTCATACAACTACTTCAGTTAGGCGGCACGAGGGTTAGTTATATTATCAGTGTGGATGGGGTGATGGAATCTGAATATGTATATGTTATAGGAATTCACGAATTCAGTAATTGAACAAGCATTGACCTCCATTAGATGGAATGCATCATTCCCATTGAAAATAAATCCATATCAGTCTATATGAACCTACATTGGCAAGATATTGTCAGTGGATATGGTCCCATGACATTGAGTTCCCATATCTTAATGGACCAAGAGTACATTGAAGTATTATACATTTTTGGAATCTGATGCATAATCATTGCATGTATTTGGAATGCATGACCACCCTTGGCGAACATGATATAGTCAGAAGTCATAGAAAGAAAAAAATATGACATTCTTTGGATCAGGTGAGATTGCTTTGGCACAGTCTGATGAGCCTTACTGGAACCTGCATGAGCATCTGGCATGACCTGAGAAATATCACCTCCTTGAATTTGACTGAGGAGATACCCGTCATATCTGAATTTTTATAAAATCTTATCAAGATAGCGACCACTCTAGAGGGTAAACTGCAATTCATGACATTGGATTCACTCTTTCTCAACTCAATCTTTTAAGGGATTGTTGTGCATGAGATACTTAATAAAGGGAGTCCTCTAGTTGGTAGTCACCTCCAACACTACGACAGGGGGTCCTGGGGGTGTTTATGTGGAGGCATCAGTGGTAAGGTGGATTACCTTTAGTCTCTCATCATAATATGGAGTTTCAAGAGAATTGAATCTCTGCTGAACCTTGTGAATAATCAAATCGTCATTGTAAGAACCTGGATCATTGTTTCAGGTATGTCTTTCCTTTTTAGGAGTTTTTGAGAAAAATAAAGATTGTGGAAATTTTCGAAGTACATGCTGTGTACTCGATTCCCACTCAAAGATGTGTACTGGCCCTATTCGGGCCACACACACAGTGTGTAGGGGTGATGGGGTGGCCATTTTTGGAAAATTATGTAAAGACCTAGTACATGCCATTTACTCTAGAAGTACACACATGTGTATATTCGTTTTTTCACTAAATGGACTGGGGTCATGTCTGATCGCCATAAACGTCTTCTTCTAGGTCATGTTAGTCCAAGAGTGCTGGGAATCCATTGATCTTAGACGAGACAATGTTCCCCAATCGGTTATCAATTTTTAGCACCATCTATTTCATTGTAATTGCCGAGGTGAGTTTTCCCTTCTACTTGAGCCCTGTTTTCCAATTCCTCCTCCTCCTCAAGTTATCGTGGTTTGAACGTTTCTAACATTTTCTCAGATCTACGACATTCGGGGGAGAATCAATCATTGTGGTTCAAGTATATCATTCTCCTAGGATCGAGGTAGGAGATTTCTGCCTTACTGTTCAATGTCTTTGAGTTATATGCTCAAATTCCACCAATACGCGTGAAAGGTGTGTTGCCTGTTTTCTATCTTTCCCTTGTTGTTTTCCTACCTATCTTGTATGCCTTCGCGGTGGTAAATTGATCATGTTAGAGGATATTTTCTTGTGCTTGGATGTTTTCCACATGATTTGTTCTATTTACGACCTTTGAGGTCTCGTTTTCCTTTGGCTGTTACACCTGTTTCCTTGCCTTGTGTTTATAGGATGGAGTGTTTTTTAGAACATGTTTATTTCCATGTAGATTGTTTAGCCAAGTATCTCTATAGGTGTACATTGGCCTTAGAGCATTATTATGAACTGACTGGCATGAGACTGAGAGAACCTGGTGCTATAGACAACAAGGGATAAACCTAGTGAGCTTCCCATTAAGTCTTAGTTATTATAGACTACAAGGGATAGAACGAGTGATCTCCCAGAGTGTCATGGAAGTTATAGACTATAGGAGGGTAGACCGAGTGAGCTTCCTCGGAGTGCCTTACCTTGTTTGAATTTTTTTAAGACCCTTCCCGGGCAAGAGGAGGAATTGACCGAGTGAGATTCCTTAGAGATTTTGTGGTATACCTGAGGCTATAGGAGGAATTGACCGAGATAGCTTCCTCAGAGAGTCTCTAGACCTTGGGGCTATGTGGTTTAGATAGTTTGATCTTCCTTAGAGAGTCCCTGACTACCCTAGCCTATAAGGGGAATTTATCGAGTGATCTTACCCAGAGAGTCTCATAATTTCGTATGACCAAATCAGAGGTGTTAGGCTGAGTGCCCTGCCCATAGGGTTGTGTAACTTCTTGGATAGGACCATAGGGGATGGTTGTGAGTACTTCCAGAGGGTTCCTGCTAGTTAGCTGTTTTCTTCACTGCTGTTGTTGGTTATGGATTGATTACTATTGTGTATCATCCTGCTTTACTACTTACTGTTTACTTCATGTTTCCTTGATGTTGTTGTATACTACTTACTATTTACTACATGTTGCCTTGTTGTTGTTCTTTACTGCTTATTGTACTTTTACCTACAATATACTCACTGACTGTTAGAAACCGATCTTCGGGTGGATGCCTACTAGGATTTTATCTCACACCCTATTTGGGCCATGATTTTGGGCCCAAGAAGACTATGTTGTTGCAGTTATATACAAGGGAAAGTTCCCTTCGACTTCTGGTGCATGATTTCTTGGAGCATGAGAGCATGGGACCAAGAATTTCCTTGCAATGCTGAGGATCTCTTTAATTTTATTTTGTACTTGTTTTGGTACTGTGGTGTTTTTATCATTGTGACTTGTTTGGATACTTTCTTAGTGTTGTACTTTGCATCATTTCATATATACATATGTGCATCAGTTTGTTGATTTAGTTTTCCGATGTTTATTTTTTTTATGTTTCTTTGCTGCTTCCACTGTTGCCTGTTTAATTATAAAGTGTTTACACTTATTGTAAATCAGTAGATTAGTTTCAAAAGTTTTTTTGATCTTGTTGATAAACTAACTGAGACCTAATAAATGTTTGAGAAGCTAAGTGATAATTTACAATCTGTATAAATTCACTACAGTTTAGCTTGTTTTATAAATCGGGGGATTTTAACTAGTCAATGTTTTAACAGAAAATTTAATTGGAACTCAATTCACCCCCCTATTGAGTTTCCACTCTGACCAACATATACATATGACAAATCATCCAATTATATATTATTTTAATGTCCAAATAATTATATTGTCGATCATGTGTATGTATAGATTACAGTCTCAATGAATGTGATGAGATTCATTCCCCATCGTATCCATTCAAGACTAATTTTCATTAGATTATTATAAATAATTATTAAAGATTTAAAATTATTATGAATATGTATAATACATATCTTATCCATAAAAAACATTACTTACATAAGAAAGAATACAAAGGAAAATGAATCATTTAACACCCGAAATGATGATAATACTAAGATATTGTTAACAAAGAAATGTTGAAAGATCATATATGATATCATATTAATGTATATGATTATTTTATAATTTAATAATAATTATTTCACCATTATAGAGGAGGTTAACCTACCATCGACAAAGGACACATACAAATTAAGGGGTTTCTTATCTCACTTTTAATTCCATGAGATTTCCATTTTTCGCCACTTATTTATTAAATGTTGTGTATTGTGTTATGTCATTAGATATATATATATTATCCTGATTCTCTTTATATTCATGGTATTATATGATTCATTTGGTTGTTATTAACTTTTTTCCATATGACTTTATTGATTACAATTAAGTAAGGGTATTCATCTCACTTCCTATTTCGGTGAGATTCATGACATACTACCACTATTTCCTTTTCTGTGGTGTATGTACTACCCAATGATTGTATTTTTGTATAATATAATTTAATTTATGAGTAATTACATCTTCATTTTATGATTCATATTTCATGGGATGTATGTTTCATAAGTTACCAAATTGGTAAGGGAATTTCAAATTTCAATTTCCAATTATTCCGCTTTACTCAAACTTCATTGATTATTTTACTCCATGATTATGTGTGGAATCACATTTCATTATTTTTGTTGTAATTTACACTCCCATTTCTATGGATATACTTTTGATAAACATAATCAGACATTCATAATTTCTCAAGTCATCGATATGAACTTGATAAGAGTAATTTAAACTAAATCTCCATTTATTGAGATAAATATCCATTTCATTGATGTTGTTTTTACAATAATATGTGTGAATGTCCTATGATTGATTTAAACTGTATATACAATAATATTTAGTGTATTTATATTTTTTACACATAATTATGTCACTGATTTATCCTTAACATAAGGATATGGTCTTTATAATAGATTTCATCTCAATTTACATCCCATTGAGTCTAATTTGTTGTTATATGCGAATTCAATTTTATATGGTGTATATAATGTACTTTGACCTAGTATATCATGAATCCCATTATTACCATTATATTATAATTTTTTTATTACAACAATTATTTTTATTTAAGTGTCTCTCTTTTTGTTAGGAACTCTAACTAAAAAATAAATTTAAAATGTTTTAAATATTTATTATTCTAAATCATTGCCATTAATGTCATTTTTTTAAAAATGGTTTTAAGGATTTATTTTATAGACTAAAATTTTTTCAAATTAAAATTCCTTTTAAATGATTCAAAGTGGTATGGGACACATTGATTCAAAAGTATTTTTTAAACCGCATCTGAATAAATAGTGAGACTTTTAATGGTTTTCATGAAAATGGTGGATATTTTTCTCAAATAGTTTGATGATTATTTTCATCTATGTCAAAAAAATTCACTATTTTCTTTTAGGTTGACCTATTATAATACAATCTTTCATATTTTATTTAATTAGTTATGTTTGATTGTGGATGTGCTATTTTTATACCATTCATGGTTTGTGGTTAAAATGTTGATATTCTGAATGCTAGTTTTAATATGAATGTTTAGATTATGTTCCAACCTTTTCAAATGAGTAATGCTTTAGACTTAGTAAGGTATGGGTGGAGCCCGCTGTAGCTCCTCGATGCATCGGTAGGTCTCATAAGACAAACTAGTGTGTTGGCACAAGATCATGACAAAATATTATTTTTAGTCTAGGCCCAAGGCCTTGACTATGTGGTTATGAAAGTCTAGCATTATGCATTCCATCATTATGAAAGTGGATTTTGATATTGGATGTGATTATTCAACTAGTAGAATATCCATGTGAATATGTAAATTTCATTACTTGATTTTATCTTAGCCATATAATGCTGACTTTCATGTTTAAAAGGTTTTTGTATTAGTCTTATACATTGGCTTTAATGTTTATTCTTATTTATGAAAGTTACCTCTATATTTTTATCCTTACTTAGAATTTGCGCTCACCCCTTTCTAGGTTCTATTTTTTCCTAGATATGAAGAAGTATATTATGACTAATGTTCAGGGATAGTCTATGGGATGTCAGTGTTGTCTATGGAAACAATGTTTTTATAGTTTTTCATTTTATTATGTTATAAAAACATTATAAATGTATCTAGTACTTACAAGGATACTAATCTAATCAGTCTTTCGGGACATGATCATTTGTGATCATGCCAAAGATAGTTAATAATGCACCGACACTGGGCTTCTGGGGTTGGGGTGTTACAGATAAGATCATCGAAACACAAGAATACAGAGAAAGGGGAAATGGTTCATAGCATTGAAAAAAATCACACAATGTATTCGACCTCTTAACGTGCACACACACACTATGGAAAAACACCAAGAGTGGAGAAATTCTATTTGGACATGATAGAGTAGAATAGGTGAATCATTCACCAAATATTTATTTCTTAATGGGTGTTGGAATAATGATAGAGGATAATTTTTTGTCATGTTCTAAATAGAGCATCCATATCATGTGACCTGAAATTGGAATAAACAATTTAGCATCGACCTCTGACCATATTCACAACTTAGGACTTGTACCAAATTATTATAGTAACATTTTTGGTACAATGTCCTAAGATAGTAAGAGATCCATCAGGCATTTCATTTTTACTGCTCAGATGTCCATTTGAATGAGATAGACAATGAAATCCCAAATAAAGGGAAATAGTAAACATGGAATAGAGTGACAAAATTTATATGTAAACTATAACACTCTAGATCATAAACCAGAGTGCTCATGGGAACATTTGTGAATTTCTAAAGAGGGTTGGGGGCCCAATACATGAGCAGATGACCCAAAAAGATGATTGGGGGGAAAGGGGTACTGAGATTTCTCAAGAGAGAGAGAGGTACATGGGGTGGCTGTTACAAACCTGACGTGAATGAGGAAATAGGACCACAATAGTCAACATACCATTCTCGAAGGGATTTAAAAAAGTGGCTATATGGAAGAGATGGTTTCTAAGAAATAGTTCTGAACACAAAGACAAAACATATAATTATTCATACATATCTCATGATGATGTGAATAAAGCAGCATGTAGTTCTGGAAGATGGCATGAAATTTAGCATCATGTGGTAAGGAAGAAGATAAGAGGGGTACCTCGACAAAGAATGTGAATGGCATGGAGAATTACTGGACATGAATGAGGAAATAATCCCACATACACCACACCATTCAAAATTACATGAAATATAGTTGGCCTAGAGGCTGAGGCAAATGATAGATGAACATGGGCTAGACATATAGACAAAATATATGGATTTTCTTACTTATCTCCTAGGTATAGTAATCCAGAAAAATATATTTCTAAAGATGTTTTGTAGTTTAAAATTATGTGACAAGTATATGGTATATTATGTTCATATAGCTCGGAACATAGATTCTATGTTTAATGTCATGTGCAAGGGACAAGTTGGTGACAAGTGTGAATTACAGTTCTTGTCATTTTGGAGAGCACTGGATGATAAAAAAGATTGAGGATAAATTTAGACCATGTTCACAACAGAGTATCTATATCTTGTGGCATGTAAAAGAAACATAAAATTGAGCATCGACTGATAACCACATTCATAACATGGGACATATGTAAAATTTTTGTTCAAAACCCTCAGTAACGTTGGATCAAGACGGTTGGAGAGCACTGAGGCCTAGCATCAATTCCATTTGAGAGTCCCTTCGGCTGTGAAAGATGATGGAATACCAAATGATTGGATGCGTAAAATATGATTGTACCTATTAATTTTAATTTCGCTCATCAAGGACGATGAATGATGGAGGTATGTCTCAATGGGATATGTGTGGAGTGGGAAAAATTTCCTGATGTGAATGAGGGAATAGATTCCATAGACCACTACACAATCCTAAATGGACAAATTGTAGATGGTATTAAGACCAAAATCCCCATCTAGTTTGCAATTTAATGTCTTGTGGTGAGGATGGTGGTAATAAAAGTTTATGGTAATTGGTCTCAGACCATAAATATGTAACCCTTTATGCAGGTATTTCCTTTAAATATATTCTAAGACCCCTGAGAAGTGCTTAGTGTGGGGAATAATTAATATTGTTAGGATCTTCTCAATATATATGGGTTTGTCAATGAGGGGAGAAAATATGGTAGGGTCGATCCCAACAAAACCAACACTGATCCTTGAGCTACATAAACGATTGATGGAATAACATGAAAAAATGAATCATTTCACGCAATATTTGGGATATATAGTGGATGTGAAAATAATGGAGGATTGTTGTTCACACAATTTGAAACACATCATCCATATCATGCGACCTAAAATGGGAACAACAACTGAGAATCGACCACCGATCATAGTCAAAACGTGAGACTTGTATCGAAGTTCAATTCAAGATCCTCTGGGATATTAGCCCAAAATGGTAGGAGTGCCCTAGGTCCTATTATGAATATCATTCGAGGGTCCTTTTGAATGTGAAATATGATGAAGACTGAAATAACAGGGATTCATGATGCATGAATATAGTCATGCATTTTAACATCATGCAGTGACATAAAGGAGGTGTAGATCTCTATGGTGGGGATACATGGTGCAGTTATGATGAAATCAAGCTGAATGAAGGTAAAATCCATCACCACACCTTGGTTTTTTTTCCTACGAGAGATCTTGATGTTTGGGGCTAGGCCTATAGATGAAATGTCTAGGCGTTTCTACATATCCTGTGAGGATAAGAATCAATCCATACATAGTTTTCAAATTTCCATTCAGTTTAAAAACATGCAGTGAGGATGTGGGAGGATAGAAGCATGAGAAGGGACACATGGTGTGATTATCATAATCCTCACATGATTGGGGAAGAGAATTCAATAGTACACCATAAAGGATCCTCAATGAGATCTACAACAAATGGGGTAATAAAATAGAAGAAATTGGGGGCTGGCCTCTATGACGAAGCGACTGATAAATCCTTTATACCCCATGAAAAAGGGAATAAATCCATATGATGTTTGGAAATATTGTGCAGTTTAACATCTTGCAAAGAGGACGTGGTATATCTTAGTTTATAGTCATAGATCTCGAAGAATTTTGTAGTTTATTACCATGTTGGACGTTATATATCTTAGTTTATGGTCATAGTTATTGGGTTGTAACTATATATCTACAGCTCGTAGTTTTAACATATTGTAGGAAAAAAAAGTAGGATGATGTAATGAAGGAAAAAACAATTTAAGGTCATGTCAGACTGGATACAGTAAACGTCATGCATTACAAGATATAGTTTAATGAAATGCTAGACCTGCTTACTCAGGAAAAGTACGAGTAGAGGAATTTGGCATCGGTAGGAGGAGTTATAAACTCAACATCCATGGTCAATAGGGAGTATGCGCCATTTGGGTAAACCATGATAATGATGTAAGGTCCTTCTCATTTGGGCTATATCATGGGTGGTTTCTTGTGGGGTTTCATCTGTGTTCTCCTGGCCAACAAAATGTCACCTTGTATGAGATAGTATAGGCGAAATTTTTTGTTGAAATATCTGGTTGTCTTGTTATGATTCCTCTGCAGACTGTGAAAGGCACAAAGCCAATCCTCGTCGAGCGCTTCTTCTTAAACCAGAAAGATTTCAGCTAGCTTTTCTGGTGCATGCTGAAAAGAGATAGCTATTCGTAATAATGGAAACTGACTCTCAATGGGTAGGTCTATCTCCATTTTATACACCATGGAATATTGGGTCACCTAGGTGGAATTGTGAGTCGATGTACAATTATCCCGAAGAGTGTTGGAGAGTTTTTCCATCCAACTCTTCTTATTCTGACCAACCATCATCCGCATAATGTTTGAGAGTGTTTTTTTGAATTCATTGATCTACCCATTTTCTTTTTCATGATATAGGGAGGTTTGGTTAGAATGGATGTTGTACATTTCATACAACTACTTCAGTTAGGCGGCACGAGGGTTAGTTATATTATCATTGTGGATGGGTTGATGGACTCCGAATAAGTATATGATATAGGAGTTTATGAATTCTGTAATTGAACAAGAATTGACCTCCATTAGAGGGACTGCATAAACCTCATTGAAAATAAATCCATATCAGTCTGTATGAACCTACATTGGCAAGATATTGTCAGTGGATATGGTCCCATGACATTGAGTTCCCATATCTTAATGGACCAAGAGTACATTGAAGTATTCTTCGTTTTTGAAATCTGATGCATAATAATTGCATGTATTTGGAATGCATGACCACCCTTGGTGAACATGATACAATCAGAAATCATAGAAAGAAAAAAATATGACATTCTTTGGATCGGGTGAGATTGCTTTGGCACAGTCTGATGAGCCTTACTGGAACCTGCATGAACATCTGGCATGACCTGAGAAATATCACCTCCTTGAATTTGACTGAGGAGAAACCCATCATATCTGAATTTGTATAAAATCATATTAAGATAGTGACCACTCTAGAGGGTAAACTGCAATTCATGACATTGGATTCACTCATTATCAACTCAATCTTTTAAGAGATTTTCGTGCATGAGATACTTAATAAAGGGAGTCTTCTAGTTGGTAGTCACCTCCAACACTACGACAGGGGGTCCTTGGGGTCTTTATGTGGAGGCATCAGTGGTAAGGTGGATTACCTGTAGTCTCTCATCATAATATGGAGTTTCAAGAGTAATGAATCTCTGGTGAACAACGTGCAGAATCAAATCGTCATTGTAAGAACCTGGATCATTGTTTCAGGTATGTCTTTCCTTTTTAGGGTTTTTTGAGAAAAATAATGTTTGTGGAAATTTTTGAAGTACACGTTGTGTACTCTATTCCCACTCAATGATGTGTACTGGCCATGTCCAGGCCACACACACAGTTTGTAGGGGTGAAGGGGAGGCCATTTTTGGCAAAGTATGTAAATACCTAGTACACACCATTTACTCTATAAGTACACACATGTGTATATTCTTTTTTCACTAAAAGGACCGGGGTCATGTCTGATCACCATAAACGCCTTCTTCTAGGTCATGTTAGTCCTAGAGTTCCGGGAATCCATTGATCATAGACGAGACACGGTTCCCCAATCTGTTATCAATTTTAAGCACCATCTATTTCGTTGTAATTGTCGAGGTGAGTTCTCCCTTCTACTTGAGCCTTGTTTTCTAATTCCTCCTCCTCCTTAAGTTATCGTGGTTTGAACATTTCTAACATTTTCTCAGATCTACGACATTCGAGGGAGAATCAATCATCATGGTTCAAGTATATCATTCTCCTAGGATCGAGGTAGGATATTTCTGCCTTACTGTTCAAAGTCATCGAGTTATATGCTCAAATTCCACCAATACTCGTGAACGGTGTGTTGCGTGTTTTCTGTCTTTCCCTTTTTGTTTTCCTACCTTTCTTGTATGCTTGCGTGGAGGTAAATTGATCACGTTAGAGGATATTTTCTTGTTCTTGGATGTTTTCCACATGCTTTGTTGTATTTACGACCTTTGAGGTCTCGTTTTCCTTTGGCTGTTACACATGTTTCTTTTCCTTGTGTTTATAGGATGGAGTGTTTTTTAGAACATGTTTGTTGCCATGTAGACTATTTAGCCAAGTAGCTCTATAGGTGTACATTGTACTTAGAGCATTATTATGAACTGACTGGCACGAGACTGAGAGATCCTAGTGCTATAGACTATAAGGGATAGACCTAGTGAGCTTCCCATAAAGTGTTAGTTATTATAGACTACAAGGCATAGAACGAGTGAGATCTCAGATAGTCATGGAAGTTATAGACTATAGGAGGGTAGACCGAGTGAGCTTCCTCAGAGTGTCTTACCTTGTTTGAATCTTTTTAAGACCCTTCTCAGGCTAGAGGAGGAATTGACCGAGTGAGATTCCTCAAAGATTCTGTGGTATACCTGAGGCTATAGGAGGAATTGACCAAGATAGATTCCTCAGAGAGTCTCGAGACCTTGGGGCTATGAGGTTTAGATAGTTTGATCTTCCTCAGAGAGTCCCTGACTACCCTAGCCTATAAGGGGAATTTATCGAGTGAGCTTACCCAGAGAGTCTCATAATTTCGTATGACCAAACCAGAGGTGTTAGGTTGAGTGCACTGCCCATAGGGTTGTGTAAATTCTTGGATAGGACCATAGGGGATGGATGTGAGTACTTCTAGAGGGTTCCTTCTAGTTAGCTATTTTTTTCACTGCTGTTGTTGGTTGGGGATTGATTACTATTGTGTATCATCCTGCTTTACTACTTACTGTTTACATCATGTTTCCTTGCTGTTGTTGTTTACTACTTACTGTATACTGCATGTTGCATTGTTGTTGTTCTTTACTGCTTATTGTACTTTTACCTACAATATACTCACTGACTGTTAGGCACAGATCTTCGGGTGGTTGCCTACTATGATTTTATCTCACACCCTGTTTGGGCCATGATTTTGGGCCCAAGAAGACTATGTTGTTGCAGTTATATACAAGGGAAAGTTCCCTTCGACTTCTGGTACATGATTTCTTGGAGCATGAGAGCATGGGACCAAGCATTTCCTTGCAATGCTGAGGATCTCTTTAATTTTATTTTGTACTTGTTTTGGTACAGTGTTGTTTTTATCATTGTTACTTGTTTGGATACTTTCTTAGTGTTTTACCTTGCATCATTTCATATATGCATATGTGCTTCAGTTTGTTGATTTAGTTTTCCGATGATAAATTTTTTATGTTTCTTTGCTGCTTCCACTGTTGCATGTTTATCTATTTCTGCTGTGTACTCTGCCAATGAAGGCATAGTTTCCCCACTATCACACCCATGGCCCTCGCTGCTAGTTGGCAGCTTTTGGCGTTTGAGGAAATGTGCTTCAGGCCTTTTGGCGAACCGGCTCGGAGCCCTGGTTAGTAGTATTTGGGTCGGGACATTACAAAGTTATATCAAAGGGAGGTTCTTTTCTCTTTCTTTACTGTTTGGACACTTTTTCTAGGGATAAGAAGGATTCGGTACTTTGTAATGAGCAGTGCCCGATAGTAGCTAACCCGTGTACATGGACAATCCAAACTACATCGTTACAGTAATTTTCTGGTTTTGAGATTTTACAATTGATATGATTTCACCTAGAGTGATTCACATGCTTTGTGCTATTATTGTTTGATATTACAGTTCTATTTCTATAGCAACCTAATGAGATGAGCGTATTCCATATCATGCATCGTATAGGAACTTGCTATAAATCGCATTCCATGGCATCTAGGGTTCATTAGCGATTGCATGCTGTTGTGATAGAGTTTTTGTAGATTATGCATGCTATTGTGATAGATGCTTGATAGAATCTCTGATTCTTTGTTAGAGGATTTTTTTATTGTAATTTGCTTTAATGAGCTCCAAATTTTGATTCTTGAGGTGTTATGGGACCTCTTGAATTGGAAATTGGTGGATCATGATCCTATTTTTTATTGTCTATGACTTCCCGAGATGCCAAGCTTTGATTTGTGGGGAGTATGGGCCTTCAGGGATTGAAATTTGGCACCACGTTTCCTTGTTTTCAGTGTTTATGGGCTTCTGTGCAGTTTCTGAGCTACTACCTAGGAAAACCTAGAATACATGGCATGTACTTTCTGGATACATTCCATGTAGTTTTTAGGATGTGTTACTAACTGTGTGAACAAAAACACGGTGTCATGAGAATAACTTCAGGAACACAATGTGTACTGTAGGTGCATGCCATGTAGTTTAGAGCAGTGTACCCTCCGTGTCACTAACATCACAGGCCATGGAATCTCGTGTAGAACACGCCATGTGGGTAAAGGACACGCCATGTAGTTTTGTTCCAGGTACCCGACCATGTCACGAACAACACGGGTCGGTGTTATCTCTGCCTATACATGCTGTGTTCTTTCAGAATACACCATGTAAGGGTAGCCGTGTAGACAGTCATGTAACTAACAACACGGGCCGCCGAGACCGTCTCTAGTACACATCAAGTACCTAGGGAACACACTGTGTGGTCTGGTGTTAGTTTGGACTGGGGGGGTTAGCCGTGTAAGGAGACTCAGGAAGGGGTGTAGAGTTCAAGTACATGCCGTGTGTGGGAATAACACGCTGTGTTTTTTGAGTGTTACAAGACCAGGAGTGGAAGGAGTACACGCCCATGTTAATGGATAAAGAAGACACACCGTGTAGTTTTTGTACATTCCATGTAGTAATGTTTTATAAAACATGATAGTTTCTTCTCCCTGTTCTCATTTTGTACTCCTTTATTTTCAATCCTTATTAATCCGAATCTAAGGTGTGTTTTTGATCATTCAGAGATATTCCTCCAAGACATCCTCTGGTCGTACGTTAGTTTCCAGAAGGTGATCATACACTAGATATGGCTGATCAGGGACCTCATGTTGATCCTCAAACAAATCTTCTTGATGTGCCAGCCTTGGCCCCAACAGTTATACCTGTCGTAGGTGCCGATACACAGTTCAAGGAGGACTTCTTGAGGATGTTGCATACTTTCAGGGAGTGCCACCTTCTTCCCCGTCGATGGCTGAGTTGATGAGGGTTTTTTAGCAGAAGCATCCTACTACTTTCTCATGGGATGGAGGACCCCATGCTGCAGAGTCGTGGTTCAAGGCTACCCTGACCATATTTGAGCATCTAGAGATACCACCAGAGAAGAGGGTAAAGCTGGCCACCTATATGCTCTGGGACATAGCCAAGATGTGCTGGGAGGTTATCTCATAGTCAGGGCGTCAGCAGGGTATGTCTTGGGACATGTTTCGATGCACCGCTTATTACTACTTCTATCCAGAGACCCTGAGGGACGATCATGCTCGATAGTTTATGAGTCTGTAGCATGGTATGCTTTCTGATATGGATAACTCGTCTCGCATCAATGAGCTGCAGCATTTCACACCTATCCCAGCAGGTGATGAGTTTTTTCTTGCAAGGAAGTATGAGGATGGTCTTAGGAAGGAGATCCATTCCCAGGTGAATATCTTCTAGTTGACTTTTATATCCACCATCGTCAACCAGGTGCTGATTACTAAGAGTAATCTGAGGGATTCCAGAGTAGTGAGACAAAGTTGTTCGTCATCCAGAGCTGGTGTTCCTCCTACGGATAGTAGGAAGCATCATAGAGAGTCTTATCGAGGAGACCGGGGTTCACAGGATGCGTCTTCTGGTAGCCAGGTTGTATGCTACCACTGCAGTAGGAGTGGGAATACAAGGCCTCAGTGCTAGAGGGTTCTGATGGAGTGCTGATCTTGCAGCATGAGGGCCATCTTCAGCGCTTCTGTCACATCTTCTCACCTTCAGCCGGTGGTAGATGATCCCCTAGGACCCAGTGTTCTGGAGATGCTTTACCAATTTCCCACCAGTCCAGAAACTGTACATCTTATGGCCGTTCAGGCCGAGGTGGAGGTCACAGTCATGGTGGTCAGTCATTAGGAAATCAGCGACAAAAGAGTGGATCATCTCACAACGGTCAGCCAGGGGCACATGGCCGTGGTGCAGGACATTATTTTGCTGTGGAGCATACCTATCTAGAGCAGGATATAAAGCCTTATATAGTTCGAGGTACGATCTTAGTAGCCACAGTTTTATCATAAAATCTTTTCGATACTGGTTCTTCCCATATCTTTATCTCTTTTGCAGTTGTAGAGAACATTGGGCTCTATATCCTTTCTTCTGCAGACTCATTGACACTAGCCACACCTTTGGGGACAAGTAAATCCAGCGTACGTCAATGCAGAGAGTGCCCTATTGAGGTGACGAGATGTCATTTCTTATGGGACCTCTATTTCCTATAGATGATGGGCTATGACTTTATTCTCAGTATGGACTAGTTGGTCCCCTTCCATGCAGTCTTCGATTGCTATCACCTCATGATGAGTTTAATATCACCAGAGGGGGAATCATTCCTTCATAAAGGCGAGTGGGATGTCCAGGTGGGTAGAGCTGGACCAGAGCATCATGGGTTAGGGTATGTTACAGCCCAGATTTCCAGTCTTCATCTGGATGACCAGGGGACTTCACTGTTAGACTTTCTCCTAGAAATGGATCGTTTTAGGAATGTCTTTCTAGAGGAATTTTCAGGTGTGCCTCTAGTGCATGAGGTAGACTTCTCGATTGATCCCGTCCCAAGAGTCGAACCGATGTCTATTCCTCCTTATAGGATGGATACACCTGAGTTTCATGAGTTCAAGAAGTAGCTGGAGGAGTTGCAGGAAAAGGGTTTCATCTGATCCAGTACATCTCCTTGGGGTTCACCTGTCCTGTTTTCGATAAAGCCAGATGATACCATTTTGCTTTGTGTGGATTATCAGAAGATGGACCAGTTGACAGTCAAGAACCGATATCCCGTGCAAAAGATTGATGACCACTTTGATCAGCTTTGATGATCTCAGGTGTTCTCAATGATCGATTTGTGGTCCGGTTATCCTCAGTTTCACTTTAGACCATCAAATATACCTTTTACGGCCTTCATGAGCAGGTATGGTCTATACAAGTATATAGTCATATTGTTCGCTCTCACGAACATGCCATCGGTTTTCATGGCACTGATGAATTGAGTATTCCATCATTATTTGGACTCTTTCTTCATTGTCTTCATGGACGATATCTTGGTGTACTCTCACACTCGACACGACCATGCCAAAGAAATTGAGATCATTCTGAGTACACTGAGAGAGCATTGGTTTTATGCTAAACTCTCGAAGTGCCACATTTGGATGGATCAAATTCACTTCTTGGGTCAGGTCATCTCATAGACAGGAGTTTTTATGGACCCATAGAAATTGAGAGTTGTAGTTTCCTGGGAGAATCCGAAGAATGTCTTTGAGGTGCGGAGATTTTTAGGGCTGGCCGTATACTACAGGAATTTCATAGTGGATTTCTCATGCCTAAAAGCACCGTTTTCAGGTCTGAACAAGAAGGGGCAACGTTTTTATGGTCATATACTTGTGATTCAGCCTTTCAGGAGCTGAAGGGGAGGTTGACGCTAGCACCGATACTAGTCTTTCCAGAGTCTGGCAAGGGCTACACTATTTACTATGATGCTTCTGGTATCGGGATGGCAGTTGTGCTTATGTAGGGAGATGGAGTCATTGTGTATGGGTCTCGACAGTTGAGGCCACACGAAAGGAATTACCCTACGCACGATCTGTATTTGGTATCTGTTGTTCATGCCTTACGTTGTTGGAGACATTACCTTCTGGGATAGCACTTTGTGGTTTTCATCGACCACAAGAGTCTCAATTATATCTTCAATCAGTGTGA